>CM061465.1:3755000-5005000 GCA_030770085.1 Oryza coarctata
CCTTGAAAACTAAAATGGTTAAGTAATACAAACTAAAATATTATAGACCAAATGAAAATATGTAACGTGTTGTGAATGTTCCCACCTCTTGTGTTGATGTCTCGGTTTCTTATGTCAATGTACCTATTACGAAGAAAGCAAGGTATAACATAGTAAAAACTATAATAATTTATTAACAGCAGCATCGCACGTTAAGAAGGAAGTAATATATTTAAGAGTTAAATAGGTAAAGTTACCTCTAGGATGCATTTCTATAAGACGGACTCCTATTGCTGCTGTTGCTAAGGAAGAAACCACATCGGTAACACAATAGGTGACATCATGAATGATAGTACGCATCATGTTGTGTATTCTGCCAAAGTTAATCCTTTATTCATCTTCCATCAGTACAATCCCGACCTTTAACCATCGGCACATAGCCTCAAGCTCGCTATCAACTTGTCACATAGTGTTGACTTATTTGATATGATATGTCATACCTAAAATGCATAGCATATTTAACTGATTAACTCATAGCGCGGAAGAAATCCGTCATGATATATAGAGTCTAGAACAATACTATACATACTATTTCATTTTATCACTAAAAATAAAAAAAATACAAAGTTTATAAATATTTTACCGATATATAAATCTACAAGCCTTTCTCCGCTTTTTTTCATCTCCCCTCAATCATCTCTTCTCTTTTTTCTATTTTTTAAATAAAATAGACTTTTAGGTGGCTGAGAGGATTTTATAGACAGTCGTCCAAAAAAATATGCTAACAAAAAGCATCAAAAGAGGCGCATGTAAAATTGATAGGCCTCTCTACTTCCACGGACAGCACTAGTAATTTTACAGTAGCTCCTTGAAGGAAAAAACATTTAAATAGAGGGCTAGAAAAATAGCAACCCTTTATTACTTGTAAATTTTTTAATCCTCACTACACTACTATTAACATGTAGTCACGTCAGATTTTTTATCGGTGAGGTGTTTTTTTAAAAAAACAAACGTTAGGAGTATAGGTATCTATTTTTTTAAATATTTTAATAAAAAAACAATATAAATAAAAAAACTCTCCCGTCGTGTTCCCGAAGAGAAGTTCTACATTGGCCTTTGTCCTTTCTTTGGGCCGACGTGCAACTCGGCCCAACAACAGAACACAACTACAAAAGCGATCACTACCCACGCCTCGTAGTAGACTAGTCGTGCTTTTAGAACACGCCACGCGGCGTCACGAGCAAGGCACCCCGCCTCCTTCCTCTACCCCGCGCGGCCAAACCACGCGACCAACGTGCGGAACCGGCCACCTTACGATGACGCCTTCGACCCCGGCCGGGATGACGCGGAGACGCCTCCGGCGAGGTGGCACGGGCTGGACCCGGCGACGCAGGAGCCCCACCAGGAAATGGTGCTCCGCTTCCTCTACCTCTCCCTCCCCGAGCCGCCCGTCTCTGCCGCGGCCTCCCTCGCCCGCAAATCGAGCGGCAGCATCGGCGGTGGGCGCGTCGACCGTATCGGCATGCTCCCCGACGACCTCCTCCTCCGCATAGTTTCCGGCCTCCCCGCCAGGGACCGCGCGCGCACCACCTCGCTCTCCTCGCGCTGGCGCGGGCTCTGGCGCTCCGAACCGCTCGTCCTCGTCGACACGCATCTCTTCCCGGGGGACGACGCCGCCAAGGGGAGGCGGCCCCCGCGCGACGGCCCGTCTCGCGCGCCGTCATGTCCGCCGTCTCCGCCGAGCTCCGAGGGGCACCCGGGGTCCTTCGCCTTAGTCAGGCTCACGTGCAGCTTCATGGACGGAGCCCATCACGGCGTGGTCGACCGCTGGGTACACCTCCTCGCCACGAAGGGCGTCGAGGAGCTCGTCCTCGTGAACCGTCCCTGGCCCCACATCATGTTGCCTCTCCTTGTGGAGCTCTTCGTCAGCTGCTCCTCCCTCCGCCGCCTCTTCCTCAGCGCCTGGTTTTCCCCGGACACAACGTTCCTCCACCACGGGGCCGCCACCTTCCCCAAGCTGCAGGAGCTCGTCCTCGGATGCACCGTCATGATAGCCGGGGACTTCGATTTCATGCTCGCCGCGAGCCCCGAGCTGGAGATCCTCACGCTTATCGGAAGCGCCACTGGACCACCTCGTCACGGCAGCGGCCGCCTACGTTGCGCGCAGTTCTGCATGTCGATGGTGAAGGAGATCGCCGTGGTGAACGCCCAGCGTCTCGAGCGATTCCTTACTTGGTTAATGCGTACGAGGACCAGGATTGGTCATGCTCCTCAGCTGCGCGTGTTGGGCTACCTGGATTTAGGAGCTCAGACACTTAACATCGGCGACACTGCCGTCGAGGTGCGGTATTGTGTTTTAATTGGATTCTCAACTCTTACCCTCCATTCAGATCTATCGATCATCTCAATTATTGTGCGCACGCAAGTGCACTACAAAACATCCTAGCTACAAATTCCTGGGATGTTTGATCGATCTGCCTGTGTTCGGTATGCTGCAGGTTGGAACAAAGCCAAGCCCAACACCAACTGTCCCAAGCGTCCAGGTGCTGGCATTGACCGTGTCTTTCAAATTCGCCTTTCGTGTGAATATGATATCCAGCTTCCTCAGATGCTTTCCCAACGTTGAGACTCTGCACGTCGAGGTAAAACCAATCCACCTTCCCTGATTCTTCGACGTTTTTTCCGATTCTTTTATGTAACTGTAACTATTGGTGTGAATACTTAGATTGATCAGCATGTCTGAATATTTAGATCAGCATTTGTATCATCATTCATTCAGTAGCTAGTTGCTAACATCAGGTTGCTGCTGATCGTCACTGTTGCTGAACTGTCACTGATCTTTATTTGCAGTCTAAGAAATCTCCTCTAACCATTGGCGACGTTGATCCCAATTTCTGGAATGAGACTGGTGCCACTGAGTGCATCGGGTCCTAGGACCGGCACTGACCTCGCTATTTATGAGAGATGTCGTCCTTCCCTCTCAAGTGTCACTATTGGTGATGTTAGTGCGGGGCGCGACAATTTCATTGGAAGTTGGTGGTGGCTTACTGAAGCATTTACATGCAATTGGTTAAGCTTGTTGAATGTAGTTTACTTCTAGCATTAGTTGCTGTGAGACTAATATCGGCATTCATGTAACTGCCTTAGAGGGATTGTGGCCTGATTGTTTCGGTGATATATTTTATTTTGCTATTTTCTGCCAGACAAAGGAAGCATCATTTCCAGTCTCTGCAGGAGTAGCAGGTAAATAGAGAAATCTGAGTATAGTTTGCTCGTTGCATGACCGATTTGCTTTGTTCCATTTGAAAGAGCATTCTTGTGATGTTTGATCGATCTGCTTGTGTTTGGTATGTGGTCGCCGCCAAAAAATCTCGTGACCAGAAAGGAACGACGGCTCGGTCACGCGAAGGTCTGAGAGGTCTACTTATCTCCAGTATAGTTTCTTAAGCTTTGAGGTTCATGAGTGTGCCAATTAATTTGACCCTGCAATGGTTCGATACAGATGCTCGCTATCGGCTGGCTGCCGATAGGTTCGGGATACTATTCAATTGGCTGGGGAGCCGATGTAGACAGGTGTCGATAAGAGGTCGACCGCAGAGCTGATGGAGGAACTAGGGTGTGCTCAGAGGATGGCGAGACGCACGTGATTCTTTCGGACAGCCGAACAGTGATTCATCGGCTGGAAAAACCAATAAGTGCGCATGTAGCCTAGACAATGATTAGCGCAAGAAGGCACGGGCTGCAAAGCCGATGCCGCTCCGGATATAACAGTACGAGACCCGTCGCCCGCCGTGGCAGCGCCATCAACACCGAACCTCGAAGATCGGACCTAACCGAGACAGTACGAGGCTGGGGCCAGCGGCGATGATATGGAGGACGCCGGATCGGTTATACGGTAGTAAGGATAGGAGCGAACCCATCGGCTAGCTGAGCCGATAAGTGGACGCCTCTAAAGGCTGATGCGTATCGGGCGAGTGGCCGATGCCCTGTGAAGCTCAGAGTATGGATAACTTATCGGCTACTCACTCCGATGAGACGCCATGCAAAAGACTATAGACCTAAAGCTTGATCTACCGTCGGCAGCCCCGTAGGTCGAACCTAACCGATGCAGCACGAGATTAACGACGACAGAGGGAGCTTAACAGGCCAATAGGCCCTGCACGAACGTGATGCGGTACACCTAATCTGACTAAAAGTTTGAACCTAAACGATGCAGCCTTAGACAGAACAAAACATATCAGGATAGTGGTAGGACTTACCTCTTCGTCGGAGATCAGACTTAACCGATGCAGCCCCGCGTCGAGAGCTAGAACCCGCCGGTAAATACCTAGATGAATTAGGGTGACGATGCGTCGAATTTATATATGATCGAGAGATATCTTACATGTTTTTAAGGTGTCTATATTTGTACCCTGGATTTACAGACAGAGTCCGACGCATCTACGACCATCGGACATTATTTCCTAGTAAGAATAAAGAAAAATATTGCTAAATAAGTTAACTAACCAGCTAAACCTCTCTAATTGAGTAAATTTATAATTTACAAAAATAAGCACCCTGCCGTGGAGTCCACGGCTTTTTCGTAAACCCGGTTTCATCTGAATAATCTTTCAATTTATAACCGAGTCTTCCTTTGCTGCAACCTGATCGGCTTCTCCACTGTAGCTATCGGATCTTCTTTTAGTCAAGTCGATCATTCTCTTTCCTTCCCTCAGGTTTCTCGGACCCGATCTCGATTAGACAATCTCCTGTCTTTAAGCCGATCCAATCTTCTACTAATCTGATCGGCTTTGCTACAATTCTCTATCGGCTTTGTCTCAGTATCTTCATCAACCGATGACTACAGATCGGCTTTAACGCCATCGAATCGTTCAGATTTTGACATTAACAGTATGCTACTGCAGGTTGGAACAAAGCCAAGCCCAAGAACAACTGTCCCAAGCGTCCAGGTGCTGGCATTGACCGTGCCGTCCAAATTGGCCTTTCGTGTGAATATTATGTCCAGCTTCCTCACATGCGTTCCTAACGTTGAGACTCTGCACGTCCAGGTAAAACCAATACACTCTCCCCTGATTCTGCAACGTTTTTCAGATTCTTGTTATGCACCTATTCGTGTGAATATTTAGATTGATCAGCATTTGTGAATATTTAGCTCACATTCGTGTGAATATTTAGTTCACATGCATGCACCTAGGTGGAAAAAAAATGCTCCCTCTCCCAGATTGATCAGCATGTGTCATCAGTTATTCTGTAGCTAGCTAGTGCTAGCATCAGGTTGCTGCTGATCGTCAGTGTTGCTAAACTGCCATTGATCTTTGTTTGCAATCTAAGAAATATCGTCTTACCATTGCCGACGTCAATTCCAATTTCTGGAATGAGACTGGTCCCATTGAGTGCATTCAGTCTCACCTCAGAACGATGATTTTCCATGGGTTCGAGGGCGAGGACAGCGAGTTTGCCTTCCTCATGTTCATCGCTGAGAATGCTCAGGTGCTGGAGACCATGGTTGTTTTGATTAAAGATGACCTCATGGAGGAATTGACTGCCAGGACTACAGCTCTGTGTTCTGCAAGATGGGCTAGTGGAGAAAGCAAAGCTCGGTTCGTGACTAGTCGATTAGCCGGAGACGCTATCGCTTGGAGCGACAAAGCAGCAGCAGATTTTTCATCTGACGACCCGTTCCTCTGCCTCTGATGCGCCTGCATACTTCAACAGAAGGATTTCACTGGAAGTTGGCAGGTAAATAGAGATATCTGAGCTGTAGTTTGCTCCCTGCATGACCAAGCATCTAGCAGACATTCTGCAGTGTGCACCTATAATATTAATTGATTCTGCAGCCATAGTATATCAATTATCGTCAATACTATGAATTTTTTCCTTTTTGTTTCTTGTGATGTTAATCCATTTTGGTTGCCGTGGCCAAGGCATTTCTGTGCACCACATACAGATTCTCTCATTTTCATGGTCTGCACTGCGCCATCCGATACTAATACTAGCAAGAGAGCAAAAATGAAATGTGTGTAGTTCCTTTGTAAAACCTTGTTGTCCCTTCAGAATCTGTATGTTGAAAAAATGGTGGAGTTCTACTTCTACATAGTGAAAAGATCCTTCCATTCTCAGAATGGCTCTTCAGGACCAACAGCAAGGTGACTGCACATATTTTGCACATAAGCAATTGATGAATTACAATAGCTGGGAATCACAACAATACAGGGAACAAAATGTTAGCGTTGGAATCAGCACCAGGTATGCAGAATTTTACAAGCCCATGGTATAACCATAGCGAACAGATCGAGATAATTAACCATACACAGATAAGTATATCTGTGAGATGAGAAGGGAAGCACCCAAACCTGCCAGTGACAAGGCATAAACACACATGCAGAGGTAAACACACAATGCTACACGAGAGGAAAGACATAACTTATAACTCTACGCATCAAACTACTTAGCTGAAGGTACTGTCTCACTTGAATCAACTGCCTCATCTATTGTATCTGCTTTTGAGTTCTTCTCTTCTGTGATGCAGTCTGAACTATCAGGACGTGATGAATGAGATGAGTCCTGGAAGGAGCTGATCAGGTCTGGCTTGAACATCTCATCATTCTCCAAGTTGGACAGCTTCTCAGCAGATTCTCCCTTGAGCAGCTCAACAACTTCAGACATTATCGGTCTCTGTTCCTGTTTGTTCTGAGAGCATGCAAGCCCAACAAGCACCATGCGCTTCAGTTCAGCCTCAACAAAGACATCCTTCAGCTTTGGATCAGCTATTTCCTTGAACTTTTTGTCACGGGCAAGTGGAAGTGCCCATTCAGTGATAGTTAGCTTTGTAGTGGGGTTTAGCTTTTCAACAGGCCTCTTTCCACTGGCAAGCTCTAACAGCAGTACTCCAAAGCTGAACACATCGCAGCTTTCAGAGGCCTTCCCGAGCATAGCATATTCAGGTGCAAGATAGCCGAGTGTACCCTTCACCTTTGTAGTGACATGGGTTGCACCATCTGGAATGAGCTTTGCAAAACCAAAATCGGCAACCCGTGCTTGGAAATTCGAATCCAAGAGAACATTGCTTGACTTGATGTCCCGATGAATGATATGTAGTGTCGCATGGTGATGAAGAAATCTGCAAGGTAGAGAGGTTTCAGATGTAAGATTATTTCTTCTGCATGTTCTGAAAATCGTCATACTGTTTCAGCATAATGAATATGTCAACATGCTTACGCAATCCCTTCTGCAGAGTCAATGGCGATCTTCATTCTTCGTTCCCAACCAAGATGGCATTCAGCTGCATGCTGTCCATGAAGGTGAGAGTGCAAGCTCAGGTTTGGCATATAATCATATACTATCAGGCGCTCCTGGCCCTCGGCACAATACCCGCGTAAGCTCAAAAGGCTCTTGTGTCTCACTGTTGCCAAAACCTCCACCTCAATGGCAAATTCAGTTTCAGCTTTGTTGCTCCAACTCCTGAGCCTTTTCACTGCAATCTATCCCATGTAATTAACAGGAGAAGCGTTAGATTGTGGTGAAAGTTAACTATTATTTCCTTACATTGAATTGAATAAATAGAGGGCAAATAGTTTTATAGTTTATACATTAAGTTTAAAAAAGTATTTGCCATATAAATAGATTAGTATTGTAGTACTTTTTTTCAACCCAAATGGAAATACCGGTTACCCGGATGTAGCAGTTTGGGTGTTATGCCACTGTTCCATAAACTACAAGTACCAACATGCGACTATTCTGTACTAGTAATTAGCATCTTTTTCTTTCATGTGTTTAATCATGCAAACGAGATAAATCTATCAAAAAGATTTTAGCTATCAAGTACTTTCCAAGACCCCATATCAGCTCATCTTTTGTCTAAATATCGCTATCAACATGCTACTTAATGTTTCTGCCTCCTACTGGGCTAGGTGGGACAAATACACCAACGAGAAGCGCAGTAGTCGCCTGCCTTTGTGAAGACAATGTTATTGTCAATAGCCTCATATTCCGGCTGATTGCTTTCTTCTGCCCCTCATTTTGTGTTCACACATCCCAATTATGATTTGTTATCATGCAATCCATGACAAGACTATTTGTAAATGCTAACAAGGAAAATTAGATAACTGAAGCTAAGAAAAAGTCAGTTGCACACTCGAGACCAAAACCCCGTTAGACATGACCTTAAAGTGCATGAAGATCCAGTTTGGATGGCCATCATCTTCAAAGAATATCAGCAGGCGGCTTTTAAAAATGACAACCATTTTATACTCCTAATTAACACCACTCGTGGAACTTAAAGTCAGTCAAAAAACAATCATGAACATCACTGGGTCCCTCTCCCTCCAGTGCTTTGTAATTTTTCCAACCAAGTAGAAATACTAACAATTATACAAACTAAGAACACAACAAAGTAAAGTTTGTGCGGTGTGGACTGCATGATTCTTGCATTTCTTCCTGTTCTTTTTTTTTCTCAAGAAGAGCACCGTACCTGTGATCCATCCCAGAGCTGTCCCCAATAGACGCTGCCAAACCCACCCTCACCAAGCTTGTTGTCATAGTTAAAGTTGTTCGTCGCAGACTGTAGCTCCTTTAGAGAGAAGATCCTCCACGTCGTCTCCTTCTTCTTCCTCCTCCGGCCAGGTAGAACCCTGAACATACAGATTAACAGATGAACTTCATTTTTTTCTTCAAAATTAAGGATGGAATCATGTAACCACAAAAAAAAATTGGCACACTTCAACGACTTAATTAGATATAACGTTCTAACACGCCATTCTATTTCAGCTTACTGTTCAGCCCCTGCAAACCGAGATCAAATAGCAAAATCCCCAATAAAAGCAGAGAAATTTCAGGCATCATTTGGTTCATCCACTGAAAAGAGGTGATATGTTGTCTGCTCACATGATCAATCCACAAATCATACATCAAAACCACAAAACTTGATCAGTACCTCATCATTTCCCCCCAAACAAAAAAAAAACATTTTCTGCTTTAAGACACTTCCCAGCCCCCAGCAGGAAAATTTCCCAAAAGAAGTTCCCAGAAGAAATTAAACCTGAGTTCTTTTTAGCTAATCGATCGAGTAATCTGATTTGAGCAAACCCATCAAATCCCCCATACAATCCAGCAGCAAAACCACCAACAAACCAAATCGCAGGTGTTTACTGCGGATTCCACCCAAAAAGTCAAAACCCCCCACCCTTACAACCCACCAATGAACAAGCTCTCCCCCCTCAAACCCCATCAAGACCACAAAATTCAGTGCCCAAATCGCAGGTGTTTACTGCGGATTCCACCCAAAAAGTCAAAACCCCCCACCCTTACAACCCACCAATGAACAAGCTCTCCCCCCTCAAACCCCATCAAGACCACAAAATTCAGTGCCCAAATCGCCGGATACCACTCACCCGTCCGCCCCCATGCAGCAGGAAGCCCACCCCATCGCCGACAGCCGCAGCCCACAGGAGACCTCCACCGAGCTCCCAAATCAGCACGAGCCCACGGTATCTCAACCTCACCGGAGAGCTCCCGCGACGAGGCAGCCCCCTCCTTACGCCTCCCTCACCGTCGGCGACCGCGAGACAGCTGCGGAAGAGGAGGAGACCGCGGCTTTCTTCTCGTGGTGGAGGTGGAGGCTGGTCTTCGTCTCCGCACCGCTCCACCCCCCGCACTAGCGTCACCGCACACAAAGGCAGCAGCAGCTCGGGCGCGGTCCGCTCACCCGCGGGGGCCGACCGGCCAGGCGGGTGTCGCACACGTGGCGGCTCACGAGTGGCCCGTTTTGAACCCGCTGCGGTAACGGTCGGTTTTAAGGCGGGGCGATAACGTCACGCGGCTGGTGAGGGGTCGGGGTCTGGGTCGAGTGACTGACGTGCGGGCCACCACTGACTTGGTGATGACCTGGCTCTTGATAGGTGGGGCCCGCGATTTTTTTTAGTAGGCTTGGGGGACCCGGCTGTTGGTGGATGGCTACGTTTGACCAACGGAAGATTCGTGGGTGAGACTTTTACTGAGATGTGTACAAATTATAGGGGTGTGTACCACTATAATATGCACAATTTGCTTGTGTTTTTCTGAATGCATTATGTACAGGTAAATAGTATAAGAGCTGTAGTTTTTTACCAATTCAATTGAAGACTACGAATTTTTTGAGGTTCTACTGTGCTACTCTAGTTGTGTTTGTTTGTCTCATTTATTATGTAAATTTTAAATGTGACATGTTTGATGACCACGACAGATTTGGTATCACCGTACAAAAACTATTTCGCTTTGTTTTTCAAATTTAGACTGAGGTGCCGTCTTTGACCAACATGCCAAGCCAACGTTATATAATCAAACAACTAGCATGTCTAGCTACGGTGTATGTGGTATCCACGTCCAAATTTATAGAATTATGCTAAAGTTAGGGAGACTTCTCACCATTAATCCATTGTTTTTTTTAGCTTCATGATCTACACCATCGATTAACAAGGTACATGTATTTCTCTTTTTATGATTTAGGCATTTTGTCTACTTTTATTTTTCTTTCCCTGACTAAATCAATCTTACGTTCTTACGTGAGGTAAAACGATAGATTTTTTTTTGTCCGGTGACTTGATTTGTCCTGCCGAAATCGATTGACAAGCAAGGAAATTAAAACGGAAGCTTCGTAGATCGGTGGTAGACTATTTCCTCGCCTGCTCATCGGATTCTATCGGGAACGAAAGAAGCCACCTGCAGCCGCCTTGGTTTCCATCGGGACTAGAGAACCTGATCGGAAAATGTCGTGAAATGGTGCCGCCGCCTCCGATCGTGCGTTCGCCATCAGAACGAGAGTGCATCGCGAGCTTGCGGCCCGCCTATGAACAGGCACCGTCCAAAAGATAAATACACTTTTAGGGTTTTGAAGTTGGGTCATATTTTTTTATTTTGCCCTTCAATAACTTTATTTTATAGGATAATTAAACTCCCAAATAATTAGGTTTTACTAACGACTCCATGTCAATTTTACTTATAGGTCTAGTACCCAGCCTGATGGGTAGGTGCATGGATTTTTTTTTTTGCTCATGAGCACGTTCGCCCACAATCAAAAAAAAATAGTGGACAGTAGTTGGTTTTTATATTTTACCCATAAATAACCATAAATAACACATGTCCAGTAGATAATTTTACTCCATCTTCATATTTAAAATCTTAAATTTAAAATCTTAAATTTTGATAAAGTTATAATAGCTTGGTGATAATTTATATTGATCTTTTAAACAATTGGTGATAATTTTATAATTATATTATTTTTAAATTATCTATCTATTAAAATATTATTTATATAAGACTTACGGGACAAACCGGTGGTTAATAGACATGAATATATGCACCAAGTTTTATCCATTAATATATCTAATACTAATAATTGGGTTGGTAGTATGAACGAATATGGATTATCAGATAAAAAGAAAAAGAAACTTGAGGTGAGCTCTTATTTTTTTTCCAGTGAAGGCATTTTAATTTGTTTATTATATTGTAAAAGATTCATACATACTACAAGGAAGCCTACTTTCTTGTGGGTTTTTGCCTATATCTACATACTCAAAAAGGGGAAGACAGAGATACAGTAACAAACAAAATAAGAAAAGAAATTTCAGACAAATGTCTCTCACAAAATCCATAACTGAATGCCATCACGGGTAGCCTCATAACAAGAGACTCCTGTTGGGCTCATTGAGGTTAGCTAGCTAGCCACTATGTATTATAGAGCATAGTGACCCATCACTTTAATAAGTACCGGTGATTGGCACGCTTCAATCATATGGTTTTGTATCTTTGTGCTTGCATAAGTCTCAGGCAATCCCAAAGCAGACGGTAAGATGTTCTGCAGGAATTTTGTAAATCATCCAAGGCTCTGGCCCCATTGACCTGTTCTCGCCTTTGCCCTCATCACACTAAGTTAATCCACTGCCATCACAATTGTAGTTGAAAATAAAAAGGCAAGTTGGACCATTGCTTTAATCGGAAAAAACCAGAGCCGGTGTTTGTCTCGATCCGGTACAAAACAAACACCGTTTATGTAATTAAACCGTTTTGAAACCAATTGAATTGGGCAACTTTATTGTGAATCATGATATAAACCATAGAATTTGGACAGGTTGGCCTATAAAAGAGTTGTGCTCCACGTATATGAATAAACCAAATAAAAGTCCAACGGTCCCGAACATTTAATCCAAAGTCACTTAAAATGGCACCAACGTTCACATTGCAATTTAATCCAAAGTCACTTAAAATGACACGCTTGGCTGTGGCTGCACAACCACAAAATAGTTTTGCTATTGGTTTCTGCGGTTACAACTGCGGTCATAGCCAAAGCAAGCTCCGCCGAGCAACGCCATAGATGTTGTTAGATTGATTTTATCCAACGGTTATACCTCATGCCAATTTTGTGCAGTTGTTTTTTTTTTCAATTTTTGGTTTTTCACTCTCCAGATCCTACGGCCCATTTGAATATTAGTTACCACGACTCCACGAGGCCTACAAGGCCCAAATCTGCGTCTCCAAGGAGGAGGAGAGAAGCAGCAAAGGCCGACTAACATCTGCCTCGTGTCGTCCTCACCCCGCGGGGCGCCGCCTAAAACCCTCCCCCCTCTCTGCATCCCCTCTCCCCCCACCACGGCGGCGGCGGAGGCGGATACCACCACACAAGGAGGAGCTCCCCTCCGGCGAGTGGTACCAACGCGTCGAATATGGACAGCGGGAGCGACTCCGACAGCGCGCCAGAGGAGCTCACCGCCGTCCAGGTACGCCCGCCTGCTACGAGAAGTCGAGAACGACGGGCGTCGCGCAAGCTAGAGCTACCCCTGTATCCGAGCGGCTTTGTGTGCTAGTAGGGTGGTAGCGGCGGGAACATTTAACTTATTGTCACTCTTACGGATGAGTGGCTACAGATTTGCCACTCTTCTCTCTCACAGAGTATTGTGTGAGAGAGATTAAACCCGTCGCAAAAAAAAGTTAAATGTCCCGGTAGCGGCGTGCTGCCGTGCGGCTGGGTGGTTGCTCGTTTTGTTTTGTGTGAGAGCTGAGATGCGTGTAGTAAGTCGTAGTGAGCTAGAGCTAGGGTTGTTGGCTGTTCACTTCGATCTCACCTTCGCAATGCCTCGTCTTGAAATCTTCGGGTTTGTGCTGACCGTCGTTTCCTGTTGATGCTTTTCAGGGGGTTGAGAAGCACGACGAGATCAGTAAAGTTGAGAAGGACAGTGCCATCAGGTGTCTGTTCCTTTTCTTCCTTTCTTCCTTGCATATGCTCAGCTTGATGGTTTGATCGATAAGCACGCTGCTGTGCTGATTATGCTTACCTGATTTGTGACTTTGTTGTATTAGCTACATGATTAATCAGCTGACAGTACTTCTCTGGAGATGATCTGTGCTTGTATTTGCGATATATCAATTGGTATCTAGCCTTAATTTCTGCTTGTTTGTTTTCCAGTCTCAGTAGATGATATTACAGCTGAGGTTTTGTTTGGTTTGTAGTTTGTACCAGTACAACTAAAACCAAAACTATGTTATTCACGACGAAATTTAAACAAATGGTGCTATCCTAGTACCACTTATTCCTAAATGTAAATCGTTCATGTATGCTCCTAGATGGTCTTTTGATGTATATGGTTCATGTGTATAGCACATACCACGTTCTGCAGCGACATGAACTATAATTATTATGATTGATGTTTTGCAATTCCATTGAAACATCCATGGGAACTAACCCATCGGATTTTGTGAGCATCATGGTGATGTTACTGTTTCAGCAATTCTGCTGATTGTAAGTTGTAGCTTTGGCCTAACATAGTCATGTAATCTCAGAGTATCAAAGCAGGAGAAAGAGCGGAGGAGAAGGTGGGCCCAACGAAGAACATACTCAAAACCTGACAAGAAGGAGCCTCTGGAGGTAGAAAAAGATACCAAACAGAAGGCGGAGAATGAGGAGAACGAGGAGGCCCATACTATACCTGGCATGCTCCCCAGTGATGTTATTGAAATGCTTGCGGCACGTGAGAAGTATGCGTTTTTCCCTTGCACTGTTCAGTATTCAACTTTTGTTTCTCGATTTTGTGAACTTAATTGGTTACTGTCTTCCTTTCCCCTTCAGGCAAACCTTCACATCTGACTCTGAGGAAGAAATCACAAACCAGAAGGTTCAGAAAAGGAAGAAGAGATTGAAAACTTCTGGGTATTTTTCATGCCCTTGTCATCTCATGAATTTTCTGGAACTGCTACTTATGCTAGTGTTTTTTCCAATGTTTGTCAGGCCTGAAACAATTCTGTTGAAAGATGTTCATTCGACACAGCATGTGAAGAATGCCCTTGATTTCTTGGAGAAAAGGAAAAACCAGGTGCAAAGATCCAATGCAGTTTTGAAGAACGCTAATAAAGCTTTGCGTCTCCTTTCATCGAAGGGCAATTTTGTTTAGTTGACTAGGGTAACTGCTAGCAAGGGATTTTCTCAACTTGCTGTTAGGTGTGTTTCCAGAGACGTTTCTGTTTCAGAGGGACTATCTTTTTGTGCTTTTATTTGAGATGCATTGGCTTACACATCTCAGTCGCACAACGGGGCATATTGATGAACGTGAAAATGTATAATACGATTGTTTGCATATGTAATATGTATGGTGCGTCAGAATTTTTTTTTTGGCATGAGTAATTCTTCTATGCGGTATTTGCTAAAGAAAAATGGGAATTGTTCCAGTAACACCATGGACATCCTTGGGTTTGTTGTATTATTGAGCAAATTTTCCCAAATGAAAATCGTATATGATCAAAAAGCCACAATTAGCTAACAAAAAACTGAGCTTAAATTTCTCGTGTACTACGGCATTAGAGATGAACGGAGTTCTGCACACCCGCTGCGAATCGGCCTGATACCGTGATACGTGGGACAAGAAAGCGAATCTAAAATGAACTCGTATAAAAATCTCCACAATAGCCGGCGGCTTGGCGGCGATGTCTCCACCGCAGCGTGCAACTGCGGTCGCAACCACCCCCACAGATTTCATCCGATGTGGTCAAGATCAGTGCAACTGTGCAAGCCAGGCGCCATCGCGCCGGCTCATGGTCCATAAAAAGCTCAGGGAGGAAGACGACGACGAGTCAGTTGCAGATGACTTAGCGAGCTGCGCCTAGCTGCTGGCTGTTCAATTCCCGGCCTCCACTCTCAGCCGAGCTCGATCGCCCGAGAGAGCGATTTGGCCATGGCCGCCGAGCTCACCGCCTACTTGATGCTCCTGCTGCTCATTGTCGTACCGCTGGTCTACCTCGCTGTGGCGCCGTTGGCACGCGGGAGGTCGGGGCAGCTGAGGCTGCGGCTGCCGCCGGGGCCATAGGCCCTGCCGGTGATCGGCCACCTGCACCACCTCGCCCTGGCCGGCGCGCTCCCGCACCGCGCCATACGGGACCTGTCTCGGCGGCACGGTCCGCTCATGCTGCTCCGCTTCTGCCAGCTCCCCGTGTTGGGAGATCATGAGGACCCACGACGTCGCCTTCGCGTCGCGGCCCATCGGGCCGATGCTGCGGTTCGTGTTCCAGTTCCAGGGCGCCGAGGGCGTCGTCTTCGCGCCCTACGGCGACGCGAGGCGCCAGCTCCGCAAGATCTGCACCGTCGAGCTCCTCAGCCACCGCCCCGTCCGCGAGGACGAGCTCGGCCGCCTCCTCCGCTCCGTGGCGGAGGCCGCGTCGTCGTCCTCCTCCTCGCCGCTGAACCTCACCGAGCGGATCTCCGCCTTCGTCGCGGACTCCACGGTGCGCGCCGTCATCGGCAGCCGGAGCAAGCACCGCGACACGTTCTTGCGGCTGGTGGAGGACGGGCTCAACGTCATGACGGGGATGAACCTACCGGACCTCTTCCTGTCGTCGCGCCTCGCCATGCTGCTCAGCCGCGTGCCCGCCAATATCGAGGGTCGCCGCCGCGGCATGATGGGTTTCATCGATACCATCATCCAGGAACATCAGGAGAGCAGAGCCGCCGCCGCCACCGCCGGCGTAGCCGAAGACGAGGACCTGCTCGACGTGCTCTTTAGGCTCCAGAAGGACATGGACTCCCGGTATCCCCCACCACCATGAACATCAAATCCATCTTGATCGTAAGCTCTCTTCCCCATCTCCGGTTACTTCCCCTCGTCAAATCCAAATTGATCCTCCTCATGTGCTCTGTTTCTCGCGCATCCAAGACATGTTCGGCGCGGGCAGCGAGACGTAGGCGACGACGCTGCAGTGGGCGATGGCGGAGCTGATGCATAACCCGGCGGTGATGCGGAGGGCGCAGGACAAGGTCCGGCAAGAGCTCGCTGGTCACGACAGGGTAACCGAGGAAAGCCCCTTCCTTCGCTAGTTCCGGCTAGTCATCTAAGAGACGCTCCGGCTCCACCCTCCGGCGCCGCTGCTGCTGCCGCGGGAGTGTTAGCCGAACTCCTCGCTGGTCGCCGGAACAGAACTTACGCGAACGCGAACACAGAGAACTTAAACACTGAAATTTGATTGCTTCCGCTTATGTTTTTTTTTCAGTGCTCCTACTTATACACGATGAGCTACTAAGAAAAGCAAAATAAAAAAACAGAGAGTTGGTGGACAGGCTATCCCCCCTGCCACCATGTCAGCCGTGCGCGCCATACCTCCGCGTCGTGCTGACGTTATACTGCGCCTCATGACACACCCCGGCCACCATGCCCATCGTGCGCGCCATACTTCTAAGCTCCGTAGAGTCCATACCGTCTCACGCACTGGAGCGCGTCGTGCGGACGCTGTGCACTGTCTACGACACAGGTCGTGGGCGTGGTACAGGACGTGCCTAGAAGGATGTAAGTCCAAACCAGGCTCAACGGGAAATCGACGAAGAGATGAACAAAGTGAAAAAATACAGGAGGGCGGCAGCGCGTGCAAGGTGCTCGGCTACGACGTGCCGGCCGGCACGATGG
The DNA here is from genome assembly GCA_030770085.1 of Oryza coarctata. Taxonomy (NCBI): domain Eukaryota; kingdom Viridiplantae; phylum Streptophyta; class Magnoliopsida; order Poales; family Poaceae; genus Oryza; species Oryza coarctata. Next base: position 3,771,893 of record CM061465.1, read on the forward strand.
TGCTCGTGAACACGTGGGCGATCGGCAGAGACCCGTCACTCTGGGACTCGCCGGAGTGGTTCGAGCGCTGCGAGAGGGACTTCAGAGGGATGGACTTCGAGTTCATCCCGTTCGCCGCCGGGAGGAGGATATGTCCCGGCATGGCGTAGCTCGCGCTCGCCGCGCTGCTGTTCCACTTCGACTGGCAGCTGCCGGGAGGGATGGCCGCCGACGAGATGGACATGACGGAGGCGCCCGGGATCACGGTGCGCCGGCGCTCCGACCTGCTGGTGTTCGCCATCCTCTGTGTCCCCGTGCCAGTGCAACAGGCAGCTGCTGCTATCTTGACAAGATGTGTAATTAGCAGGGTAATCGCAATTATTGGCAGGACGTACTGATAATCTCATGTGATTAGTCAAATGGTCTGCATAATTACCGTGATTAGTTAAAATGACAGTTCACATGGCGCGAAAGATTATGACACATTACCAAACACAAACACTTGCTACTGGTCGAAGTCAAATTTCTATATTGCTCTTCTTGGCTCTTGCTCTCGTACTCGAACCATCCGAGCAAGATGGAAGCAGTCATGGACACCGGCGACATGTCACTGGTGGTGCTGCTCCTTGCCACCATCCCTCTCCTTTTCTTCACATTCAGGTGCTCGGAAAAGCCTTGTGGCGGCTGCGGCGGCGGTGGAGGCGAGGGGAGGTTTCCGCCGGGGCCATGGGCGCTTCCAGTCATCGGCCAACTCCACCACCTCGACGGCTACCTCCCGCACCGCGCCCTGCGCACCCTGGCGCGGCGCCACGGGCCACTCATGCTGTTCCGCCTCGGCGAGGTCCAGGCCGTGGTCGCCTCCTCCCCGGACGCCGCCCGCGAGATCATGAAGACACACGACGCCACGTTCGCGTCGCGGCCGCTGAGCCCGTTGCAGCGGCTCGCGTACCGGGACGCCGAGGGCGTCATCTTCGCGCCCAACGTCGACGGGTGGCGCCAGCTCCGCAAGATCTGCACCGTCGAGTTCCTCAGCGCCCCTCGCGTCCAGTCCTTCCGCCCCACCCGCGAGGCCGAGCTCGGCCGCCTCCTCCGCCCTGTGGCGTAGGCCGTCGTACTCGCGGTTGTTAAATAATAACGATGAAATATTGGTTTAAGTAAAATAATTTATAAAAATTAGTTTATATTAAAATTAATATTATCTAATTAGTTTATATTTAAAATTATTTATGAAAAATATACTGTACGCGTTTACGTAGGTCACTTTTAAAAAATATGTGACGAATTTTTTTTATTTATGTGTAAAAATTAAATTTAAAAAATAGATTAAAAATTACTTAAAAAATTGGAGAAAATTGAGAAAACAATTTCCTAAATTTTTACTAGCTTGGATACATATTAATGGACACTACCCAGTAGCAATGGCACGCAGAGATGATCTAGCATGTCACGGTGCGGTGATGACATAGCTACAACGATGAGGCTGACAACAGGAGGGACTAGCTTTCATTGGGAGCGAGTGCGCTAACAGATCGGTCAAGTCTATCAGCGAGCGTGATCGTAAGCGTTATGAGTGACATGTGAGGCCAAAACGGGTGACATGTCACGCATGCGCGTGGGCTCTAGGAGATCTAGAGGTAATGTGTCACGTTCTGATTAGTGCGGAGGCGATGGAACAGTGATCGAGTTGGATTTTCTGTGGACACGAGACGTACTCTGTAGGCTTCCATATAGCTGGTGACATGGCGTAATGAGAGTCAACTCCAGATTAGACGACTCATAAGTGTAGTGGTTATGTAATCTCATAGGTATTTAGGTTTTTTTCTTTAAGATTTTTTTACTAAAAAAGATGGTAAGATGTTAGGGATTAAGATAAAGAAAATTGAGAGAATTTTTTATGTAAATTTTGTAAGCATAATTTTAGAAATAAAAGTAAAGTTTGTCGAAGGTTTGTGTAGGATTAAATATATCTTTTTATACATACCTAGCGTTTAATTTTAGATTAATTTATTTTCTCTTATTCCTTTTATCTAAAATTTAGCAAGGGTGTTCTTCTAGTTTTTAAAAAGTTTAGTAAGTTAATTATTTTTAAATGTCATGTTATTAATTAATTAAGGTTTAATTAATTTCGATATACCTTCTTTTGTTTCGTTAATATCTTGAGACTAGAAGTCTGATTGAGGTGATTTTAGTTGGGTTTGTTTGCAAATTTTATCTAGTTTATTCTAAAAATTTTTTGAGACCAATTGGACTTATGGATCTATAACTATAACATATTTAGTAATAAAACAGTGTTTCATCCAAATCTAAAAAAGAGAGTTTTTTAGGTTTTGTGATTAAGTTAAATTGTTAAATTTTAATTTTATCCTATGCAATTATTCACCTCTTGTGATTGCTTTCTTAGAGTGAATCAATCGTATAAGTGATATCAGAATAAGATTATTTTATTTTTTCTAATTGATCTTAACTAATAATTAGAAAATACATTGACAAATATATATCCTACAAAACATTGTATTTTCAATGGTGGTTATTTGAGATGTTGGAATGTCAAAGATGGAGGCATATATTCAAGCTCAAGTCTTTGCTATATGGGAGAAGATCTAAAAGCCATATCAAGTTTTCGAAGACAATAAAGAGACAATAATGAATCTATCACATGTGGAGGCTAACAGCAAGACGATAAATTTAATTATTCAAGGGCTATGAAGAAACCACTGTAATCTTGTCGTGCGGTATGAAAAGTACTCGGTGATTACCATAGTAAAAGACATTTAGATATGTATAAAAAGTAACACATGCGTTTTAAGAAACTTGATGAATCTTAATTTCTTTGCTAGCTTTAATAATATACTTAGCAACCTATATTATGTTAATGCTATATATTCTAAGGCTAAAAATTCTCATCAATTAATACGAGTTTTAGATAAGTCTATGGGAGATGAAGATAACATTAATTAGATAATATATTACCATGAGTACACTTACATTAGATGTGCTTTATTCTAAATATTACTAATAAATCAATAGCTTTAGTTTTCCAAACTAGCAACTCTACTAGTGATAATTCTTTATTTAGATATGTTTTGTCTTCTCTTCACTAACCGATGAATAATTAGAACAACTATCTCAAGATAATTTGTCACTACTCTTCACAATAGTTTTACATAATATTTGATCCAGAAAAAGAACAAATATTAGAGAACCTCGGAGATGTTTTAAAAGTAGTTCACTCAATCACTCTCGTCTTAAATATCTAAAATTTTTAGGAATGAAGATAAGGAAGAATAGAAAGTGATAAGATGCAAACATTCAAAAGAAATAGAAGCAATACTTAAACTAGAAGGTAGTATTTTGTGTTCTTTCTATGGTAAATCTAAGCGATATGGACACCGAGAGTGAAAGGCAAGAAAAACTTAATTGGTCTTTGTATGATGTCAAATAATAGAAACGTCACCAACAATAATATCAATAATGATAGTAATAAGTAGAAGCTTCTTATAATGATTTAGTTTGTAATGTTGAAAAACTAGGTAATTTATTAGAGAAGAAAGATAAAAATATTAAAAAACAAGATATTTTATTTAAACAATTAAATACTAAAATTATAAAATTTAAAACGTTATTTTTACAAATCATGTGATTTAGTTTATACTAAATTTGCTTCTCTAATAGATATACATGCTTCTATTTTAAAGTAACTTAACTTTAAAAAAGAGAAAAATGATAAGCACATTTTTATAGTTGAAAAATCTGATTATCGTGACAATTGCAATTCTTTTTAGTTAAGGTTAAAGAACGCTGATGTTAAAATTGCTCAACTAAAAGATGATTTTGCTCCTTATAATGTTATTTCATGTTCTAATTGTGGTAAAAAAAGATAAATTTAGCATGTTTTTTATAAAAATTATGCCACTCTTTGAATCATATTGATTACTTACAAGAAAAGATAGAACTAAAAGCTTAAATCAAATTTTGAATCAAAACACTAGTTATTAAAAATTTAAAACATGTTTGGGTTATAATCCTTATAATTATTCTAAGACTCATTTTCCAACTGTTGTTAAATATATTGGTAGTGGAAAATTGAGATCACTAATGAACCTAAAAAATAATCTTTGATGGTGTCAAGTTATCTAATGGTACAACAAGTATAAGTGTTATTTCTATTTTTAAAAATAAATATAAAGTTAAGTGGACTTGCACTTATTGTGGTAAAGATGGATATAATGTAGAATGTTATTTTAGACTTGCTAAACAACAAATAAAAGAACAGGATAACATAATGTCTAATTTAAGAAAATCATGCTATTTTGTTTATACTAATATGATCAAAACGTTTGCATGAAAATACTATATTATGTCTCGATACTGAATTGCTAAATGTTATATTATTAACCCTAGTATAATGACCTTGATAGTGTCTTCTATATATAGACACTTTGCGTGAGAAATGAGAACTTTTTGCTACTGAATTTAGGATATTTACATCAGATATTCGATGACAAGAATTGATTTCTCTATCTCACAAGAGCATTGCATGTTAAAAAGATAACTTTTAGATGTTTTTATTTCTATGATTGTGATTTTAGCTACGTGTGTATGCATTTAGGGGTAGGACATTTTTTTGATGAAGATAAAGTTTTGGTTTGTCTCACACAATCAATTGAATTGATTTTAGCAACGATTATAACTTTACAAATAATAAAGCATACTAAAGAAGATATATAATTTTTGGTATGTTTATATACAAGATTTTAAGTTTTTCATATGCTTTACTTCTTTAATCAATTAAGTGGATTATCAGGTATGTAATGGTAAAGATTTTGTTATCTGACTATCTGTATTCTCATGTATTAGTTTAAGAGTTTTTTCTGATGCTGATTTTGAAGGGTATAAACTTGATAAAAAAATTAACTTTACTACTTGTTTTTTCCTAGTTATTTTACTTGTTACTTGGTATTCTAGAAAAATAATATGTTGTAGCACAATGAATCTAAATATGTGGCTATTGCTAGTTAACTCTTTATTAGCCATACTAAAAGATTATGTGTTAATGTTTCACTTTTTTATAATATAAGTGCTATTTGTATTGCTAAGAATTCAATTTAACACTTTAGCACAAAACATATGAATATTAGATTTTATTTTCTTAGAGATCATTTTGAAAAAGGTAAAATACCACTTCATTATGTAGATAATGAACATTTTGGTAGATATTTCTATAAATCTTTGGATTCTTTTTATTTTGCTCGTATTCAGAGAAAACTTAGGGTTATTCATCCGATGAGGTTGTTTTGAAGGGAACATCAACTTTTGTAATATTTTTTTTGTATGTTCTTTATTTTAAAAGAAAATTTTATTAAATAATGAGTACTATTCATGTGTATTACTTGGAGTCATATTCATAAAAGTAGAATTAAATCTTGATATGATCAAACTTTCTTATATATTTTACTCTTGTTTAAAAGTGTTAAATGATATGAGAAATATTAAAAACATGTTACGAAAAGATCAAGAAAAGAACATATGTATTATCATAATTCTTTTAAACGAGATTTCTTACTAGTATTAACTTGAAAACAGTTATGTTTTGCCGTAAACTAATTGTTAGAAGATATATACTTGAATGGGTTGAAAATTAAATATGATGTTGTATATAATTCATTGCAATTTATATTATGATTGAGATAAATCAAGTTATCAATTTATTAAAAAATCACATATGAAGTATGTTAAGTTAATACTTGCAATTATTAAAATAGTAAGTAATAAATATCATGTTTTACAATAAATTATTAATTAAGATTTACATTACATATATATATTGATATGTGAATACAAATTACTTTTAGCATGATACGTGCAAGCTTATTTATATTAATGATTTGTGATACTCATCAAAATAAAAAAAATAAAATAAAATCGGTATAAAATTAGAAAACTTTCTTTCTTTTATGTTTTCTTAATGAATCCATGGTTAAAAGGGAAAAAGAGTCTAATGAAAAAAAAATTGAAAGTTAAATGCCAATGGTTTTTAAGATAAATGGTAATGTTTAATATTTATGTGTTGTGCCAATGTTTTCATAAGGGGAGATTGTTAAATAATAATGATAAAAAATTTGGTTTAAGTAAAATTGGCAAAATAATTTATTTTAAAATTGGCAAAAAGTAGTTTATATTAAAATTATTATTATTTAATTAGTTTATATTTAAAATTATTTATAAAAAATATATGGTGAGCGTGTGTGTGCATTGACATATATTAGGTTGAAAAAATATGTGACGAAGAATATATTTTTAATTTGTGTGCGAGAATTAAATTCAGATGAAAAATTGCTGATAAAATTTGGAGAAATTTTGGATGAAAATTGAGAAAATAATTTTCTGAATTTGCAACATTAATGGGCTGAAATTTCAACGGCCTAAATGCAGAGGGCTCACCTAGTAGTGACATTATGTGAAGACAGCGTAGTAGTCCGTAGCGCGGCGACGACCTAGCATCAATGGGAGCGAGCGCGCGTGACGACAATCCCAAGGCTGACAGGAGGGATCAATTTGTCTGCGTGAGCGGGCACACGCATAACAGCAGTGTAGAGGCGACTAGCGTGTTAGCGGGCGTCGGCGCGGCACGGTGGTTGCAATGTTGCTGGCAGGCAGCTAGGCCTGTAAGCGATCGAAAGCACGGACCTGGAGAGGCGCTACTAATGATAGTTGGGGCCGAAATGGGTGATGTGTCGTGGAGGAGGTGATATGGCGCATTATAATTGTTGTGTAGTTGCTTAAATAGTGATCAATATTCTTTCATACAATCTAAAGCGTTTATATTAAATCGGTTACGAAAATCTCAAAGATAAGATGTTAGAGATTAAGGTATAGAAAATTAAGAGAGTTTTTTTAACAAATTTGTAAGCGTAATTTTAGAAATAAAAGTAATGTTTGCAGAAGATTTACGTCGAAATTAATCTGTTTTTTTTATATCTGACGTTTGATTTTAGCTTATCAACTGCTTGACCATGCGTCACAGGTTGCTCTCACATAGTTTAATTTTTCTTGCGTGAAATTTCCAAGCTGGAAGAAACATTTATAAACAGAGCTTGCAAATACATTTTTTAATAAAAAAATCGCTTATAAATTCGAGAACAACGCAGGAGTAGCGGCGGCAGCTCAGCTCAGCTCAGAGCGAGTGAGAGGTGAGAGCTCGGCGCGGCGCTATGGCGGCAGCTTATCTCGCCCTCCTCCTCGTGCTCGCCGTCGCCGCGCGCCACGCTCTCCCGGTAGCGGGGAGCGACGCGCACCCGAGGTACGACGGCGCAGAGGGCACCTGCTGGGGCCCGGCGGAGGCGGCGGCGGGGAGGATGGAGGAGTACGGCGGCGGGAGGATCCTCGACATCACCCACGCGTACCGCCCCGACATGCCGGCGTTCGCGCCGGGGGCGGTGACGGGCCCCGTGGTGCGGCTCAAGGACTCCATGGCGAACGGGTCGCTGTACAACCTGTCGGAGCTCGACATGGAGTGCCACATGGGCACCCACGTCGACGCGCCGGGCCACATAAACCAGGGCCACTTCGCCGCCGGCCTCGACATCGACAAGCTCGACCTCGAGGTCCTCAACGGTATGCCCTCGCCGCCCCCTTGTTCCCCTCCTGGTTGGCACGGATGCTCGCCGCCGGCGACACGATCTAGGTTTTGTGGTGCGCGTGATGCCACTGATGCCGGCGGCGATTCCTATGAAGGATATTACAAGGGGAATTTGTGGATGAGAATTCTGAGGCGAATTCGAAGACGATATGGGGAACAGTAGCTAACTAATTTTTTCTGTTGCTTTCGGTGCTGAACTGCTACTATACCCAATGTGGAATTTGCACTTACACATTTTAAAGAAATTATACTTCTTGATAAAATATATAGTATGCATAATTTGCAGAAATGATAAATAACTGGTTTCATCTCTACACAATTTTCTTTCAAGGAATGTCTTACATAATTTTAAAAAAGGATAAATATTTTGTTTTGTCTCTTGTCAAAGAAAGACTGATTACTTCTATCTTCTTATTGTACATATGCAATCATATATTTCTCAAATTTTGTATGTGCTCATATTTTAACATGCTTTACATGTATATTTTTCTCAGAGTTTTCTAAAGCACACCTGCATTTTTTTCGATTACACGGAAGACGCATACACATGCATATCACTACACACTCGAGAATACACCCCCTTAACACAGGTTGAAAGAATGGAGACCGGAGGTAAATCCTTAGGCTTAAATCCTATTGAATGTGTCCTCACATATGCGTAATATTTGTGGGCACCCATGGTTCCATCAATACACCACCGGTGCTTCCCACACATGCATATTGTTTAAATGGGTGTTGCTATGCTCAGTACAAAATAGAAAATCATTGGAAGTTACAGTAGTGAATTGGCCAATATGGGAGCAGTAATTCACACCGATGTGAATTTGAGTTCATTGTCTCCTGTGTTTCTCCTGTATACATCTATCGCTCTCTGTTTCCATTGTTGTTGGGTGGAAATCCAATTCTGTTTGGTTTGGCGTCTATGGGTGTACTTGGATTTGGAGCCCACCTAGCTATATCAAAAAGTTCTCATCACACCCTACTCATTTAGTCATTTTGTTATTGCTACCAAATCGGATGTGTGCTGCATGCCTACATTTAAACAAAAAGTTCTCATCACACCCTACTCATTGCGAACGTGTTTGCTGGACAGGTCCTACATTATTGGTTGATACTCCAAGAAACTCAAATATAACAGGTATTATGCATACTTTTTCCAAGGAGCTACCTGCTCTATCACAAATATAATTATATGATATATCTGATGAATTTACCACATTCAGCAGTGCTGCCCATGGTCTGATAGACACTTTTATGTCTTGTATGAAAAATGCATCATTGTTTCGTCATTTGAAATGATGAAACTTTTGCCTGCACTTTCTCTATACAGCTAAAGCAATGGAATTGTTAAATATACCAAAAGGTGTCCGTCGAGTTCTTTTCAGGACGTTGAACACAGATAGGTATGAACTCTTTTCTGGACATATATTCATGTAGATTATATTTGCACCTTTTTCCATAGTGCAGCTGTGCAGGCTCAGTTTTTAGTAAAAAGTGGTCCGTTATCCATATGCTCATTTCAGCATCTCTTTTACATTTTTGCAATACAGATATCATTAGTTCATCTACATAACCTATTAAACTGTAAACAAATGATTTGCAGGAAGCTCATGTGGAAGAAGGAAGGTGATATGAGTTATGTTGGATTCACAGAGGATGGCGCTCAGTGGTTAGTTGACAACACTGACATCAAGCTAGTTGGTAAGTAATTCTGAGTTATCTTACTACACATCACAGTGGTATTGTTAACTTCTTTTTTTCCTTGATCTTGAGTCAGGGAATTAGCAAACCTTTGGTAAAACCCTGTAATTGTGTTCTAGCCAGTATTAAGTTACATCTATGGCCTTCTTGTTGGTGGATAAAGATATGTGTGTGCGCGTGTGCATATTGTTTGATGAAAATTTAATGTTGTGCTATTGTGTCGATTGGCAATTCTGCAGGTATTGACTATCTGTCAGTTGCAGCATATGATCACTTGATCTCTGCCCATGTGGTCTTTTTCAAAATTCCGGTATGGTGCTAACCTTGTTCTATTTTAGAGTTTTAGTACATCTGCAAAGTGCGAACTGGTCATTCTAACTCCTCAATCTACTTAAAAACAAATCCTTGTCAAGCGTTCTGAACTGAAGTAGTGTACTGACCAAATAGTTAGCTATTAACTCTGAAAGCATGTCATTGCAGCACCACTTGTTGATAAAGTTATGCAAAGTCTTAGTTCGTTTTGGTTCTTTTGCTTCTCTATTTTAATGTTCCTGCAAATAATTTTACACCCCCATGAATGGGTGATTTAGATTTTAGAGCACAATCAATCTACCATACAATATTATATTACTGGCTGTAACCATCGGTTGATTTGCTGAATATGTTCTTTCAGAATATCATCCTAGTCGAAGGCCTGAAGCTAGACGATGTCAAGCCTGGAATCTACATGCTGCACTGCTTACCTCTGAGGCTGGTTGGATCCGAGGGCTCACCAATCAGGTGCATCCTGATCAGGTGATCCTTTCATCGTTGCTCCTGTTAATGGCGACACTGCAGATCATGTCAGCTGATGCTGTACTGTGTTACATCCTGGCTGGGGCCTTGAGAGTGCAAAGGCCAGCTCTGTAGAAAAATAATGATAAATGTAAACATATATATATATATATTGTTTGTATGATCAGTAATAATTTAATAAAGCACTTCAAGGTATTTTCAATTTTTTCAACTACAATGAAAAGTTCAGCAGATCTGAGGAGTGTGGTGGAAAAACTGACAAGCTCATTGCAGTTACTGAGAGTTGGACAGTTGATTAGTACAGCCCTGGAGCAAGCAATGCAAATATATGTTTGCTTCTAGCACATGGTTTTCCTCACGGTAGGTTACCACGATATTAGGCTTACGCTCGGATAAGGGGCCAAAAAACAAACCAAATTCAAAAAAATCAAACAAAACAAACATTTTTGGTGGTTTTTGTCCAGTTTTCACGGTTTACCATGGTAACCAAGCTTAGCGTCGAGGTACAGTAACCTCTCCCCAAACTGTATTATAAAGCGGTGCACTACACAGTACACATACACATTATTGATGGGAGCTTTTGAAATTTGGTTTGAAGCCTTATGAAAATTTTATAGTATTTTGGGGTTAGCAAATTTGTAACATTGGCTAAAATATGTTTCGTACATTGTCTTACCAGATTTTAGTAGAGTTAAAAGTAACAACAAAATGAACTGACTATCCAAATGCCACCAAATGCAATGGACCGCATGGTGAGATCGCCACTCTCCGTCTCGCTAGCAATCGAGCTCCAAGATGCTGGCCATGGCCACCGACCAGCTGTTCTACCTGTTTCTGCTACCTTTCCTTGTCATCCCCGTTCTACTGCTCAGGTACAGGAGCTCGGCGTCGCGCGGCCATGGCCGCGGGAGACTCCCGCCGGGGCCGTGGGCGCTGCCGATCATCGGCCACCTGCATCACCTCCTCGGTGGCGGCCTCCCGCACCGGCGCATGCGCGACCTGGCGCGGCGCCACGGCCCGCTCATGCTGCTCCGCCTCGGAGAGGTCCAGGCCGCGGTGGCCTCATCGGCGGAGGCGGCTCGCGAGATCATGAAGACCCACGACGTCGCCTTCGCGAGGCAGCCCATGGGCCCTCTCACCCGGCTATGGTACCAGGACGCTGGCGGCGGCGTCGTCTTCGCGCCGTACGGCGACGGGTGGCGGCAGCTCCGCAAGATCTGCACCGTTGAGCTCCTGAGCTCCCGCCGCGTCCACGCCTTCCGACCCATCCGCGAGGCCGAGGTCGGCGCCAACCTGACCAGAGGGATCGCGCTCTACGTCTTGGACTCCACGGTGCGGGCCATCATCAGCAGCCGCCCGTTGACGGAGCGCGACGAGTACCAGCAGATGCTCAAGGACGTGATCACCGCCGTGCCCGGTATGGGCTTGCTGGACTTGTTCCCGTCGTCGCGCCTCGCCATGGGCGTCAGCCGCATGCCCGCCCACCTCGTGCGTAGCCGCACCAAGATGCATCGGCTCATGGACGTCATCATCAAGGAGCACCAGCAGTTCCGCCCGGCCGTACAGGAGGAAGAAGATGAGGACCTCGCCGACGTCCTCCGCCGGCTGCAGAAGGAGGCCGACTTCCAGTATCCCCTCACCGCCGACAACATCAAGTTCGTCATGCTGATAAGTTCAGCTAAGGATCAGATCATGAGGGAGACTAAAACAAACGCCATGAAAATATATAATAGTAAAAACATTACTAAGGATCAGATCGTGAGGGAGAATCAATAGTAATTGTTTCACCATGAATATGGTTGGGATGTGAAAAATATTAATGAGACCAGGACCAATGTTGGATTGAAGGGGGGAGTAATTCTTTTATATTAGGAGAAGGATGGGTGATAAATATCATGTAGCGTATGCAACCGTATAATTTTAATACTAAACAATTAGATTATTTTAAAATACAGTTGTTCAAAGTAGGACATCGCAAACTCGACGGTTATTTACGAATGAAGGGAGTAATAATTCACAAAGGGATAAATAGTATTATCTTTTTTTATAAAAGGTTTTTTTTCCTATACAATCATATATTTATCAAATTTTGCATCTACTCATATTTTACATGCTTGGCGTGTATATTTTTTCTGCATTTTTCTACATCATAACTTAACTCAACATAAACTTTCAGTCTAAAAAAGTTGAGGTAGATTAGATTTGAAACATAATAAAAATCTCACAGTTTATATATATCAATAACTACTTTTTAAACATTTCTATTTAAATAGAAATCTTCAGTTATATCACATTCTTTTAAATCCTTCTTATTATCTCTCTTCATATTAGTTTTTTTCTTTCTCTATCTCTCTATTTTATTATTTTAACTTAAAATTCTACAATATACTGATATCTCTATAGTTTTTTTTGGACATAGCCAAAACATCTCAACTAATGTTAGATAAGTTTTTTTTATTGGTACTACCCTAGTCTATCACGTATTTCCTCGTTCTGGACTTAAATAATTCTTATACGATCATAAATCCAGCATAGTATACTCATTTATCCAACACTTAGCTGTTAAATACGATGTCTTTTTATAGACCAATATTCTGCTCCATATAGCATAGCAGGTTTAATTATCGTTCTATAAAACTTGTCTTTTAACTTCTAAGGTATTCTCTTATCACAAAGTATGCCAGATGCTTAGCACCACTTCAACCAGCTCGCTTTGATTCTATAGCTAACATTCATATCTATATCTCTATATATCTGTAACATTGATAACAAATATCAAAAAATGTTAGACACCATTTGGTCTTCTAAACTTACATCTTCTTTCTTATGTGCGATAGTGATAAAATCACACTTTAAGTATTTAGTCTTAGTTCTGTTTATTCTAAAACCTTTAAACTCAAAGAGTCTATCGTCATAACTCTAGTTTTCTATTTATTTCTACACGGATCTTATCAATTAGCAATACATCATCTGCAAAGAGCATACACTAATAGATATCTCTTTATACGTTTCTTGTAACATTATTTATTACCAATATAAAGAGAGGGCGATCCCTGATATAGTTTTATTTTTAATTGAGAAGTAATCTGTGTTATAATTATTTATTCGAACACTAGTTTTAATATTGTTGTATATATCATTAACGAGAGAGACATATTTTATTAAAATTTTATGTTTATCTAAAGTCCACTATATAATATTTTTTATCTTATCATAAGTATTTTTTAAGTTAATAAGAACTTTATGTTTTTCTACAGTGCATTTGCTTAATTTTTAAATGGGGTGTGGCTATGTCCAGTTTAATAAAATCTATATTCATTGGCATCTAGAAGAGTGAATTGGTCAGATTGGTATCCGTAATTCACACTGATATGAACTTTGAGTTAATTGCTAGTTTAGAAGATCTCTCGCTCTCTGGTTTTAGACATTCAGTTTTGCGGAGTGGAAAACCAATTCTGTTTGGTTTGGTGTCTATGGTGTGTGTTTGGATTTGGAACCCATCTAGCTATATCAAAAGTTCTCATCACACCCTACTCGTTTTGTTATTGCTACGAAATCAGGTGTGTGATACATGCCTACATTTTTAAAAAAAATATTTGAAACCTAGTTGGTGGTCGGTTTCTGTTCTTTTTGTCCTAACAATCATTCGGATGAGCATAGAAGCTAAACCCGTCTTTTCGATTTTGCACTATCTCCCATGGCGATGCTGACAGGATCAAGTGATTTTAGAAAGCATCATTTCACTGTCAGGTGCTAGCAGTTTGTACTATCCCAGTTGGTTATCAAATGCAGAGCACAGCTTCGTGTTTCGTGGTTCACTGGCTTCTTTCCAACATTGAAGATTCACCACATATGGCTTGATCTACAAAATAACGGTTCACCTGAAGATACGTTGTGAGGTACTACTTAATAGCTGTGAAATGCTTACTCAATAATTCTTTAGAAGTGCACTGTCCGTAATGTAATACCTGCCAAAGGAAATGCAAATGAAACTTGAATGGAATTTGTAAGGTAGATGTAAATATTTGAAGGTGATTTGATTTCCTCTTTGCCGGGCAGGTGAAATTTGTCAGGAGTGTGGCGAAAACTGTCTTCTTTCAAAAAAAAAAAGTGGTGAAAAAACTGTCAGGCTCTTAGCAGCTACTGAGCTTGGAGTAAGCAATGCAAAGACAGACATTGGTGTGAGTATGGGACATGCAGAACTTCAGGATGACATTTTCTGTTTCTTGAAGTGATATTTGTACCAAATATCAAAACCAAATATTTTTTAATAATGGAATTCACTTTAGCATTTGCTTTAAAGAAGCTACAATTATTATTAAGAAGGTTATAAGTCGAATGAATGTAAATTAAAAATTACAGTTTGATTAGATCCAATTATTTAAAAGAATGTATGAAATACTCAAATTTTGGGGAATAAAATCGTAATGTACATAGCCGTTACTGCTACTTATCGCCCTATCGTCGGTGAATAACAGCACTGCCACAGGACCCACATGTCAGTCACTCAGAGAAAGCTTATAAATCAAGCTGGTACGTGCGTTTCCGTGGTGAGAATTCCACTCGTCATCTCGCAACCAATCGAGCTCTCCGATGCCGGCCATGGCCGCCGACCATCTGTTCTACCTGCTGCTTGTACCTCTCCTAGTCATCCCCGTTCTGTTGCTCCGCTCCAGGAGCTCGGCGTCGCGTGGCCATGGCGGCGGGAGGCTTCCTCCGGCGCCATGGGCGCTGCCAATCGGCCACCTGCACTGTTAGAATCGGATCGGCAGTAAACAGCATGGTGAGCACAAGGTATGAAAATTGAGAGAAAGAAGCAGGAAGAACACAGAAGTTTGATGTTGCTCAAGGCACGTCTCTTTTATAGATTACTTGCTGGTGGTGAGGCCTGTGTCAGCGCGCATGACGTGGGACGTGCTCATCCTCACGACGCGACGTGTTTGCGTACATACTGGTGAGCCGCGGACACCATCCACGTGCAGACGTTAGCCATGGCGCACTGGTGTCTCCCTCTATCCCGCACACCACGATTGTCAGCCACGCGGTGCGCCCAAAGAAAAGGAAGAGAAAAAAAAAGATCATGCCAGGCTTATCTATGCACCACCTCCTTGGCGGCGACCTCCCGCACCGGCGCATGCACGACCTCCCGCACCTCCAGACCGTGGTGGCTTCGTCGGAGGAGGCTGCGCGCGAGATCATGAAGACCCACGACGTCGTCTTTGCGTCGCGGCCCTTGGGGCCCCTCATCCGGCACTGGTACCAGGACGCCGGCGGCGGCGGCGTCTTCGCGCCGTATGGCGACGTGTGGCGGCAGCTCCGCAAGATCTGCACCGTTTAGCTCCTCAGCTCTCAGCGCGTCCACGCCTTCCGCCCCTTCCACGAGGGCGAGGTCGGCCGCCTCCTTCGCGACGTCGCCGCCGCCGCCGCGGCGGCGCCGGTGAACCTGACAGGCCTGATCGCGCTCTACGTCGTGGACTCAACTGTGCGCGCCATCATCGGCGACCGTCAGTTCACGGAGCGCGACGAGTACCTGCAGATGCTTAAGGAGGTGATCACCGCCGTGCCCGGTATGGGCCTGCCGGATTTGTTCCCGTCATCGCGCCTCGCCATGCGCGTCAGCCGCATTCCCACCCACCTCGTGCGCAGCCGCACCAAGATGCATCGGCTCATTGACGTCATCATCAAGGAGCATCAGGAGTTCCGCTTGTTAGAGATTATAAACGTGTTACACTAGGATTGTAACCAAGCATGTCTCGAGAATATATGACTCCTGTAATTTGTTATAGATAGAATAGAACTTAAGTTAGAAGTCATAGTTTAAAACTATCTATATCTGTAATTCTTGTTCTATATATAAACATGCAACCTATGGTGAGGCAACCATAGTTACTCCATATTTTTTCTTGGTATCAGAGCCGCCTCTTTCTAGAATAGATCTACAAAAATCTCGTCAAATTCTCACGACAAGGGGGCTGCGACCTGCTCGTGACGCTCCTCCCGCGACAAGATGTCTTCGTCCTCCGCTCATGGCGAAGAATACCCGTCCTCTCCTTTTGGACATCCGGTGTCTGACAAGCTGACACGGGATAACTTCGTCCTATGGAAGACGCAGTTCCTGCCCGCTGTCCGTGGCGCCAAGGCGCTTGGTTTTCTGGATGGAACCATCCCCAAGCCGCGACAAGTCCTTGAAGCTGAAGTCGACGGCAAGAAGAAGGAGATTTCCAACCCAGAGCATGACTCATGGGTAAAAAAAGATCAGCAGCTACTCAGCTACCTGGTGAATTCGGTCTCCAAGGAGGTTCTCGCCGGGATCACGACTGCAACAACCTCTGCGCATGCATGGAAGGCACTAGGGGCTATGTTTGCAGCACAATCAAGAGCGCGGGTTACAAATCTGCGCATGCAATTGGCCACCACCAAGAAGGGCAGCCTCACTACGACAGCCTATTTCAACAAGATGCAGAACATCAAGGATGAGCTCGCGTCAGCCGGCGTCACCGTCGGGGATGATGAGGTGGTTGCTCATCTACTTAATGGTTTAGACTTTGATTATCACCCCTTTGTTTCTTCTATGATGGGCCGATCAGGAGATCTTTCACTCTCTGAATTATATTCTCTACTCATGGAGTACGATCTTCGGCTCGAGATGTATCAAGGGACCGATCAGTTCCAGTCTTCAGCTAACATGGCATCTCGCGGTCGTGGAAACCGTGGTCGTTCTGGTGGTCGACGTGGTGGAGGCCGGTTCAATTCATCGCGCAATGGACAGAACAGCAACAACAATCAGAGTTACACCAACAATAATCAAGGCAATAGCTCGCAAGTCACAAAAAAGGCGCCCTGTCAAATCTACAAGAAGACAAATCATGAAGCCAATCAATGCTATTTTCGCTATGAGGAAGACAATCAGTACTGTGGGCGACCAACAGGAGCTTATGGTGTTGATACAAATTGGTATACGGACAGCGGGGCCACTAACCATATCACCAGCGAACTTGATAAGATGACCGTCCGTAATAAATATAGTGGCAATGAACAAGTTCATAACGCCAGCGGTAAAGGTATGAGTATTAGTAATATTGGGCATACAGTTTTTCATACCCCTTTCAGTAAACTTCATTTGAACAATATTCTTCATGTGCCCTCTTCTGCCAAAAGCCTTGTTTCAGTTCATAAACTTGCCAAAGATAACAATGCTTTCCTTGAATTTCACCCTGATTCCTTTCTCGTTAAGGATCAGGAAACGAAGAGGATTTTACATCACGGTAGATGTAAAGGTGGCCTGTATCCTCTCATTCCATCGGAAGAGAAAATAGAGTCATAAGCATGAAGTTTTTGGAGTCCATGTCCCTTCTACATCGTTATAGCATAGTCGTCTAGGTCATCCTGCTACTCCCATAGTTCAGAAGATCCTTAGCTCAAATAAGTTGCCGTGTGCTAGTTCCAAGAATGTTGAGTCAATTTGTGATTCGTGTCAAAGGGCCAAGAGCCATCAACTGCCTTATTCTGTTTCTAATAAAATCTCTAGTGCTCCTCTTGATCTGATTTATTCTGATGTGTGGGGGCCTGCACCCATCTCTGTTGGGAGTTATAGCTATTATGTTAGCTTTATTGATGACTATAGCAAATACACCTAGATATATTTGTTGAAGCATAAATCTGATGTCTTTCGAGTTTTCCAAGATTTTCAAAACTTAGTAGAAAGACAGTTCTCTAAGAAGATCCTTTGTGTTCAATCGGATTGGGGAGGCGAGTATGAAAAATTAAATTCTTTCTTCAAGCAAATTGGGATCACACACCGTGTGTCCTGTCCTCATGCTCATCAACAAAATGGTGCTGCTGAACGCAAACATAGACATATTGTTGAAGTTGGTTTAGCTCTTTTTGCTCATGCTTCCATGCCTTTAAAATTTTGGGATCAAGCTTTCCTTACAGCTATCTATCTCATTAATATTCTTCCCAGCAAGGTTATTGATTTTGAAATTCCTAGTACTCGCCTTTTTCATGATGCACCCGATTATAGCAATCTTCGTGTTTTTGGTTATGCTTGTTGGCCCAATCTGAGGCCATATAATTCCAGAAAGTTATCTTTTCGATCCACCCAATGTGTTTTTCTTGGCTATAGTTCCATGCACAAAGGTTTCAAATGCCTTGACATCTCCACCGGACGCATTTACATCTCCCGTGATGTCATTTTTGATGAAGCCGTGTTTCCCTTTTCAAAGCTCCATCCTAACGCCGGTGCCTCTCTTAGAAAAGAAATTGTCCTACTGCCTTCTTCCCTTCGAAATCCAGGGGATGATGACTGTACTGCATCTGATATTACTAATACTACTGACGTACCTGCTGTTTCTAGTGAATCATCTGAGAAAATTGCAGGTCTCATGCCTATGCTCCCAGCGCTACCGGCACAACGTTGCGCACATAGCCCAGGCTGCAACTCCCAGGTGGAAACGCTGTCTCCTTCCAGCTCGTCGAACGGTGCTGTTTTGCCTGCTACACCGCCTGGGGGAACATCAGTACCGCTGCCGACCGCTGTTGCTGTGCCAGAGGACAACAGTGCGGCGACAGGTGGGGGTAATGCGGTGGTGCCTGAGTCTCCACCTGGGACGTTGCATGCGTCTGAGGAGTCTCCACCACCGCTGCATGCTACAGCATCAGGTGCACATGAATTTGTGCCACCCGGATCTTCTACAACATCTGGTTCTCCAGCAGCCACACCTGATCCCCCGCGTCACCAAACACGGTTGCAAAGCGGTATTATCAAACCAAAGAAGCTATATGATGGTATGATTCGATATGGCATGTTTAGTGCTACTGGTGAACCTAATTCCGTTGATGAAGCTATTTCAGATCCAAAGTGGCGTGATGCAATGGAAGTGAAATTTTAAGCTCTAGCTAAGAATAAAACTTAGTATCTCGTTCCAAGAAAAACTGGACAGAATATTATTGATTGCAAATGGGTTTTCAAAATCAAACGAAAAGCCGATGGGAGTATTGATAGATACAAAGCTCGATTAGTTGCCAAGGGATTCAAGCAACGCTATGGCATCGACTATGAAGATACTTTCAGCCCAGTTGTCAAGATAGCTACAATTAGATTGGTACTCTCTATTGCAGTGTCAAGGGGATGGTGCCTCAGACAACTTGATATGCAGAATGCGTTCTTGCATGGTGTTCTGGAAGAGGAAGTTTATATGAAGTAGCCTCCGGGTTTTGAGGACACTAAAACACCGGGATATATATGTAAGTTGGACAAGGCTATCTATGGGCTGAAGCAGGCGCCCAGGGCGTGGTACTCCAGGTTAAGCTCCAAATTAATCACTCTAGGTTTTGTGCCGTCAAAATCAGACATGTCTCTTTTTATATATCATAGGGGTGGTACAACTATTTATATGCTTATCTATGTTGATGATATTATCGTTACAAGCTCATCACCTGAAGCGGTGACAACTCTTCTTGCTAATTTAAAAGAAGACTTTGCACTAAAGGATCTTGGCAAGTTACTACTTCTTGGGTATAAAAGTTAAAGAAGAGTTAGATGGCATAACTCTATCTCAAGCTAAGTATGCACAAGACTTGTTGAAGCGTGTTGGAATGCTCGGCTGCAAACCCTGGACGACTCCTTTATCTGCATCTGAGAAGCTGTCGAGCTATGATGGTGTTCCTCTCAGTCTAGAAGATGTTACTCGCTACAGAAGCATAGTTGGTGCTCTTCAGTATTTAACAAATACACGACCAGATTTATCCTTTGCTGTCAACAGAGTTTGCCAATTTCTTCATGCACCGACCTCAGTTTATTGGACTGCAGTTAAAAGAATACTTAGATATGTACAACACACCATTGGACTCAGGATGCATATTCAAAAGGTATTGTCGTTATTCATCAGTGCCTTCTCTGATGCAGATTGGGCAGGTGATACAGATAATAGGCGTTCTACTGGAGGCTTCGCAATATTTTATGGAAGTAATCTTATATCATGGAGTGCTAAAAAACAGCCAACTGTTTCAAGATCTAGTACAGAAGCAGAATATAAAGCGATGGCTAATGCTACTGTAGAAATAATATGGCTTGAGCAACTGTTGACCGAACTTGGGGTTAAAGTGCATCGCACCTCAGTTCTTTGGTGTGATAATCTTGGTGTAACATACTTATCAGCTAATCCCGTGTTTCATGCTAGAGCAAAGCATATTGAAATTAATTTTCACTTTGTGCGTGAAAGAGTTATGAGAAAACAACTACACGTTCGGTTCATCGCTTCTGGAGATCAGTTGGCGGATGGATTTATAAAAGCCTTACCGGTTACAAAGATGAATACATTTATTCGCAATCTCAAACTTCAAGGTGGTTAGGAAAGTTTAGATTGAGCGGGGGTGTTAGAGATTGTAAACGTGTTACACTAGAATTGTAACCGAGCATGTCTCAAGAATAGATGGACTACTGTAATTTGCTATAGATAGAATAGAACTTAAGTTAGAAGTCTTAGTTTAAAACTATCTTATTCTATATATAAACATGTAACCTATAGTGAGTCAAGGTGAACTAATTATAGTTACTTCATATTTTTTCTCCGCTCCGTGGGACAGAAGGAAGAAGATGAGGACCTCGTTGACGTCCTACTCCGGCTGCAGAAGGAAGCCGACTTCCAGTATCTTCTCACCACCGACAACGTCAAGTTCGTCATAATGGTAAGCCAACCTCACTTAAGCTCCATGGAAGTCACCGACAATGGCGACGAGAATTCTTTATTTTTATGCCCTCACGCGCGTATACAGGACATGTTCACCGCCGGCAGCGAGACGTCGTCGACGGCGCGGCTGTGGGCGATGGCGGAGCTGATGCAGAACCCTCTGGTCCGGCACAAGCTGCAGGACGAGCTCCGGCGGGAGTTCGCCGGTGACGGCAAGGTGACATAGGAGAGGCTCCGCGGCCTGAGCTACCTCCACATGGTGATCAAGGAGACACTCCGGCTGCACCCGCCAGCGCCGCTGCTGATTCTGCACCAGTGCGAGAGCCCGTGCCAAGTACTAGGGTACGACGTGCCGGCCGGCGCGACGGTGATGGTGAACGCGTGGGCGATCGGCCGAGACACGGCGGCTCGGGGCGCAGCGGCGGAGGAGTTCTCGCCGGAGAGGTTCGAGCGGTGCGGCAGGGACTTGAGGGGCGCAGACTTGGAGTTCATCCCGTTTGGTGCCGGTCGGCGGATGTGCCCCGGCATGGCGATGGGGCTGGCGCACGTCGAGCTCGTGCTCGCCGCGCTGCTGTTCCACTTCGACCTCGAGTTGCCGGCAGGGATGACGCCGGAGGAGGTGGACATGACGGAGGCGGCTGGAGTGACCACACGGCGGAAGGCCGAGCTCTTCGTGGTGGCTGTCCCACGTGTTCCTCTAAGCGCTAGCTCAAATCCAAGATACCAGGCTTGAATGATGAGGGGAAATAGAGTAGGAGCCATCCATAAGCTTTAATAGAAAAGGAAAAATATGACGAGTTTATTGGACAAATAAATTTAGAATTAGTGTACTGTGATGTTTTGTATACGTTAGAGTAACTTAAATGGACAAAATTAAGTAGCAACTATCTTTCTTATTAAAACTTACTCTAACATAGACCATAGTCTATATAGTTAGAGTATTTAAAATTAAGAAAAAAAAGATAAAATGAGAATATTAATTAAGTATTAACTATTATAAATTTGAAAATAAATTAATATGATTTTTAAGCAACTTTTAAATATTTTTTTATAAAAACATATCGAGTTTGGAAGTGCTCACGAGAAACAAGATGAATTAAACTCCATTCCTTGCGAAAGTAGACTTCGACATTTTAGAAAATAGACTTATAATTGTGTGAAAATTAAAAGTTGTTTTCCTTTTTTCTTATTAAATGTTTAGCGGCTCTTTTTCTTAATAAATCTCCTAAAGCTCTTTTATTGCTAAAGAATGTGTTTTATTTATACCTCTAAGGCTCCAACTAAGCGGTTCATACACATACAACTTATCGCATACCTGCATATGAATGAATAATAGATGTGAATCAATAACCATAGAGAGAATACACGATCATAGAACTAGCTTTTCTATTATACATGGGACCAATATAATATTTTTTTAAAGAAAAATTAGTTTATGTGTGTCTTAAAATATAAATTTAATGTTAAACACTTCATAACATAAAAAAGATGGTTACTTAGCAACTTATAAACACAAGTTGTGGAGAAACCATGTCGCCAAAGCATTGGATAAAGGGAATGCCATTAGTAGCTAAGCAATTAAAAATGGTCCAATGGTTAAGGTAATGGGCCTTTCAATTCAAGTGAACATAAAGAGCTAGATTATTTTAAAGGATTTCTAAGATTTTATGCTTACTTTACCCTACTAACAGTTTCTATTATTTGTTTTATTTTACACAAGTCTTTTTAAGTTGAAATTTTGTAAGATGACAGATATAGTTGCATCTGACGTGTCAAACCATTTTAAAAAACGAAATCAATCATTGTTAGTATAAGCTGCTAAGGCTTATAAGTTCTTCTGATGTGGTGGTTTGGTTACGGGTTCGTAACTCTATTTACGAGGGTATAAAACCCTGACGCTTATAATTATATACACGCGGATATGATTTTAAAAGAATTTGCACCTTTTCTCATCTTCTCTCCACCACCTTTAATGATGTATTATTAACTCGTCAATCTTCTCTCCACCACCTTTAATAACATATTATTCATAACTCATCAAGATCGACCTGCTCACTCCCTCTCCCTCCCCCCTCGCACATACATGGGAAAAATTAGCGTTCCAAAAGTCCAAACAAATTAATTGTAAATTATTCGTACCTAGCATAAAAAATATTTGGTGGCTAGTCCTCTTGTAGCTCCTTGTCAATATGCTTCATGGGTGTAAAATTAGTACCTAGCTAAGCCCATTGCATCTTCTACCACCCCTATCTAGATCACCCTTATTGATGTATCATTCTTAGCTAATGAAGATTAGTTTGCTCATTCCTTCTCCCCTCTTTGATCTATCCCTCTCTCCCCTCTAATTGTCTGGAGTGTTAGCAAAGATTTCAAGAAATGAAAACTGCCTCTCTCTTTTTTTCAAAAGAGCTTCAGGCTGCACGTAGGCTCAAAGGTATCGTTTCTTTCAGTGTGCATGCAGTCATGACATAAGTCCATAGATCGCGTGAAATTCACTCCAGAAAGTTTGCTGATCACAAAAATATCCTACATACCTCAGTTCTGTCTTGTCAGTAACATCGTACATTACTTTACATGAGTAAGAAAATTGGCAGATCGGTGAAAGTTAAAGTATCACAGAAAACTACTAAACGCAGCTCAAAAGAAAGACTGATATGGGGAAAATCAAACTATTCTTGTAAGAATGAACTAATCAGTCTATTACCTAGTAACTCCCATTTGATGATTTATGATCGATGGTGACCAACTTCTCCGATGCAGATGCTCATTATGACACCTACGCACAATGATCCATCAAGTTGCTGATAATATGAGCATAAGAATGAAAGCAAGTTCAGTATAGCACCGGCTATTTTTCAAACCAAGCAGCATCTTTCATACGGATCAGGCATTCATGTTGTTATTTGCCTAGACTTTAATTTAGTACTTCATCACATGATGCCGCAACCAAAGGTCATACATAACCATGTGGAATGCATCATAAGGACGAGGAGGTGAATGCCACACAAAGTGTTTTTGTACCTGCCATTCCAATTAAACTTGTTACAATATAGTACTATGCCGCCACTCGAATTTGTTAGGTAGCTTATTTTTCAAACCGAAACTTCAGTGCACTGAATCAAGTATAAGTTTCTTCACACACAAACAGACCTGACAGCAGTTAATCTTGACCAAGTAGCTTGTTATCTATGAATGTGATCTACTAGATTTGTTTTCCATTACAGTTGAGTACAACGTTCAACTACATGCTTCCTATTGTAAATGACCCAATGGTTTTGTAGAAAAAAGGAGGGTCAAGAGTTACAAACCTGAACAAGAGATTTGTGCAATGCAACAAACTCTTTCTGTGATATAGATTTAAGTATACTTTTTAGTTGATATACATCACGCTCCTTAAGTACAACCGCAAATTTTCTCCAGTCTAGGATATCATTGAAAGGAAGATCGTAGTAGTCTGACAAAATAACTAAAAGGATGAAACAAAATGGATTAGAACTCAATAATCAGAAGGGTACTGAAAATCTAAGTTCCCATGAAAGGGGAATAACAACATAAGTAGGGTGGCATGTATCTTGAAATACTAACCAGGGACACAACCGTAGTGTATTGAATCAGATATACGGGCACTGTTAACTTGAGAGCCACCAGGACAGATACAGAACTTTGTGCGGTAGAACTGCTTCTGGTAAACCAGCTCTCCAATAGCTCTACTGATCCGATTGTTACTAATAGCAAGCTCTGTATCATTCTCCCAGACTCGTGCTAAAATAACTCTTATTTTAGAATTGCGATGGCCAGCCCAAAATCCAAGGATTGTCCTGTTGTCGTGGCAAAAGTAACTTATTAAGATATATATTTGACAAATGTTCAAGCTGTAGCAAACATGAATTTGTGATTATGAACAACTTCCGAATGTGCTACAAGGTGCTTCATTGCACATGAACAAAGTGCTGAACCAAATGTAAAACCATGTAGATTTCTGAACTAATAATAAGGTGTAACTTCAAGGCATAATAACAAGATAACTTAGTGGATAAGTATGCACATTTTACAGAATTTCTTAAGTAAACCAGACATTTTTCTCTCCACAAGATACTAGTACTAGAAAAATCTAGAATCATACATGAAGGCACCAACATAATCTAGCAAAAAATCTTTCAGAATTCTTGAACAGACATTTTCTTTTATGAACATAATCATAGAAGAATATATAACATTGTATAGCATAAGCAGCAGTGGGTGACATTTCACCTGTTTTCAACATCATTTCCTCCTTCAGGTAGAGCAAATGGCTGCAATACTTGAGGAAGAGCGATATCCTTATGCGGTATAAAGTCAACATTATAGCTTGGCGAACAGACAACTTTAATAGAATTCTTCATCATGAATGGAAGCCCTTCAAAAGCCCTAACACCTACATCATGGCAGGTGACAAAGAAGTGGTCGGCTCCAAGTGTCCTGTTCCAGTAAGGATACTTGTTTATCAAGCCTTCCACATAATCCTTAACTATTATTGTCATGTTCTCATATGAAGTACCCTGCAAAGATAGACCTACGCATGTCAACAATTATAAAAGAAAATCACAAAATACATGAATAACCTCCGCATCAATTTAAGTCATTTCTAATCACACAGAAGTTAGTTATCTACAGAAAGAAAAGGAAAATCCAGTCCTGTATCATATGAAAAACAATGCATTTCAGTGCTTGTGAGCCAGCAAATTCAGAAACCAAAGACCTTGCATAATATTACTGACTAAAAATATATTTGCACCCGCACAACATTTTCCAACTCTTGCTTTAACAATGATATACACATATTTAATTAATTAACATACTATGAGAACCTTACTATCCATTTTTTTCTGAAGTAATTACTATCCAAAATTTATAATGCAATGCACCCACTATAGCCTGAAGAAAGGAATCTTACATCATAGCGCATTCAACTACTAACAAATTCATTTGCCGATTACCTCAATAACCATACAGCAGTCGAGCAATGCTCAATGCACCAAAACAGTGATGCCATCATATGACAATTACAATGAGATCGAAGTAAAAATAGAAGTAGAGTGCGAGCGGGATGGACCTTGCCGCGCATCTTGTGGGGAGAGATGGGGACGAAGAAGAGGTGCGCCTGTTCGGGGTCGTCGGTGCGGAAGCGGCTCTCGCGGATGTTCTGGAAGAAGTAGCCCTCGCTGGCGTACTTGCCAGTGAGCTTCCGGGGCGTCTGGTAGAAGGTCTTGGGATCGCCGTCCGGGTAGATGTACACCTTGAAGCTCCGCTCCATCTCCGCGTACCCCGACGCGAAGGCCTCCGGGGAGTGGTACACCGACGGGCGCGCGAAGGAGGGCGGGAGGGAGGGGCGGGGGTTGTCGTCGAGGGCGAGGGAGGGGGCGGCGGCGGGGCGGAGCGAGCGGAGGGAGATGAAGGTGAGGGAGAACAGGGCGAGCGAGGCGAGTAGCAGGAGCGCTCGGGGGAGGGGCGCGGCGGCTGCGGCGCCGGGAAGGCGGCCGGCCATCGCCGGAGGTGGGGAGGGGAATGGAGCGGAGCCGCGGGGAGTGATGCGAGGGGTGGATCGGAAGAGTGTGGGCAATCGAGGGTGTTAAATGTAAAATCAGCGCCAAGAATGTCATGGGAATTTACCAATAGAGGAATAGAATGCATTGGTAAAACTAAGAAATATAGAAAAGAAACATGAATAAAGATTTTTGAATCAAAGCATAGAGAAGTTTCAAATTTGATATGTATGGTGGAAGGGAAAGACGGATATTGCATTCGCGGTGCATTTGGTTGGGGGAATTGCTAGGAGGAAACGGAAATTCAGAAGATAAAGGACTATTAAGTCTTCTGTTTGAATGTTACGTAAGAGGGATTGAGACGGGAGATTTAAGCGTAAACTCTCATATTTTTAATACGTAGGAATAGGATAAAAATTTGGAGAGTATTATTTTTAAGTATAATGAGTTAAATCTAAATTGTCCATTGTTACTTAAAATCTTACTCCTACCAGACTCTGTAAATCTCATCTTTACAGCCAAACAAGCCAAACAAAACAATTAAAATAAAAATAAAATTCACATGACCAATCCCTGCCTCAACTCCTTTTCCTAAACTCCCCATACACTTACTAAAGTAGCCAAATAGACTGTTGAGCTCTGGAAGAACATTTTCTTTGAGCTGAAATGCTAATGTTTCTTCGCATAGGAATTAGCGGTAATTCCAAGGAAATAGGTTGACTACCACTCCCTCCCAACATTCTTATTCTTTTGGATTGCCATTCCTACACTTGTCAAAAATCTTTGGATTGAAATAGAGGCTTAGTTATCAGTTTTGCTAGTTGCGGATGTTTTCTGCTTCGATCATTTTTGCATAACATTAGGAGTCCTAAAAACACTGTGAATGGAGTGCATATGTTCAATTAACTGGAAAGATAAGGCTGACATATGACGTGCAGATATGCTTTGCTTCAGGATGGAGCACAACAGATCTGCTTTAAACCCACGTGCATTCGCTACTCTCTTATATCTTTCTCATTTGGAGAACTGTGGGAACACTGGGAAAGAAATATACAATCTGTTATATACTGCTGCTGCTCCCTCCATTCTAAAATATAAAAAACTCTAGCTATAAATCTGGATAAATATAATCATTTTTTCATAGCTAAAAATGCTTGTATCTTGAGACAGATTAATACACTATTACATTGCACGATGTGTCCATTTTTCAGTAAATAATTTGACCACTACATCCAAAGGAGCCAACAAGTTGGGAAAAGATTGAGTAAAATAGTTTTAGAAGAATGCTCGTTCTATACAAGAAGTATGTGGCAAGCATCTACATGGCTTTCTGAACCAAGATTTTTCTACATTTATAGCTCTTCAGAAGCTAGCATAGATAGAAAATAATATATCTGTGCATCAGAGAATAAAGGTATGTCAGTGTGTGCAAGACTATGTTCAGAGATATAGGGAGACACCCCATAGGAGTCTGGTGAGCTAGATAGCATGATTCATTGATGTGTCTGAACTCTAAAGGGGTCTGAGTTAGGCATGCGTCGCGATATGCAAAAATGAAGGATCACCACATTCAGTTACCGGATTTGCGATGACTGAGGTAGAAGAACAATGCAGTACATGCAGCTGCTGCATAAGGGAACACGGTCCACATGCCCTGGTTTCAAAGCAAGCACGATTGATTATTAGAAGGGTAAGCAAAATTTTGCTCTCTCTCTTTTGGGAGGGGAGGAGGCTTACCACAGCTGCAGCAACACTTGCGAGTGCAACGACAGGCCTTTCTCTCAGGAAAAACCCAACAGCTAACTGCAATTATACAACTTAGTGTCAGCTGTCATGAATAAAGATTGGCATGTAAGTAGTTCAATTCATCTGTAAAATTGTAAAAAGAAGTAATATTGTAAAGATGTTTGAATATGACAATGATGTCAGCCTACCGATCAAACAAGGGTGAAGATTAGTACTGTAAGATTAGTTGCCAGAACTGCATATGAGGAACATGTAAATGATTTGCAGATTGATTCTATCTAGTGAATATGCAGATAAAAGCACTAACAATATGGCCAAAGTTCCCTGCCGATAACTACCACCCAAGAGGACAGGACAGACCAGACCATTATTTAAGGTAACAAAAAACGTGATTACATACATGCTAAGATTAATTAGCCTTTACAACATGTAGCAAGTTTTTCAAATGGCCTTAGCAAGTGGCCACTCAATAACTTCAGAAGTAACAGAAAATTAAAATGCAAACTACCTGAATAGGAAGAGTAAATAGACAACCGCAGCAAACTCCAGCAAAATAACAGTCTGCTGGTATGCCCTGTTTGTAATCATCAGTTAAAATGTCACTGATTAAAGATTCATCAGATATTGCTGACAAAGCTGCTGTGAGTGAAGCCTGGAAAAATGACTAACCAATGCACCAGCTAGAAATCCTGTAGGATTGCGAACCCCAACTGAAAATCGCTCAACTGTGGCAAACATCACAGATATTAATGACTTTTCACTGTCAGTGATTAATAAATGTAACAGACTCATGTTGTTTTGGATGTATTAAGGGCAGAACTACACTGTATGGCATTTCAGGCAAACTATATGCTCCTTACTCAGCTATAAGCTCTTGAGAAAATTTAATCTCAGATATATACCAAAGCCAATTAGGCTGCCATACTTTTGCACCACACTTGATATGCTTAATGCTTTCTCCTTCCCGATTCCAATCTAAAAACAGAAGTGCGAATTGGATCTCATTAAAAGTCAAGGATACTCTGTTAATCTTTTGCAAAATCATGCAAGTAAATAAATAAATAAGTCAAATAAATCCCTGCTTTAAACCTTGCTGCTTATGTCTTCAGATGCTCTGGTTTGCCTAAAAAGTTTACCCAGATAGAATGGAACCATATCACTGATACAAACGCCCCTGTATGGAAGGATGGATCAGGTAACAAAAGATGGTGTGTGATGTACAATTGACTGACAAAACGCAACAAACTACAGATAGAGGATTTACACACACCAGTAAACCCACAACACCATGGAAATTATATAAGATGCATTCATCGAGAACGAGTTAACAAGAGATTGCCAGGTTCCATCCAAACAAAGGCTGCGTGCTAAAGAAATCCCAACCTACATCATGAAAGAAAAGTCGTTATGTTCCTAACATCCAACAATCAATTGATCACAGCGAACATAAAGTTTGCATTAAGTCATGGAAAACAGATACTGAAACTTAGTTGGGCGTAGTCACAATGAAGATGCCAGAGGACAGACCCAAACATTTAAAGCTTCTTCACTAATAAATAGTCCAAATCCAGCAGCCATGAGCAACCAAAAGTAAACCCACCTGAAGAAATTTATTAGCAATTCGTTATATTTAAAATGTCTTGGTAATTTTTTTACAGTGACTATGGTACCTGTGCATGTAAACGTATGGTACCTGTGTATGTAAAGGATGCTTTTTACATCCTTTTCAACGTTCATCAATCCATCATTAATCATCATATATGTGGGAGTGGTGGGAAGTGGTAATGTTTTGGAGAAAAAGAATATCTTTGAAAGTTGGAAATTATCCCAAAAGCAGTTGTAGCTCTTGGTTGCATGTAGTTTTCACTCAAACAAATTCACAATCTAGGATAATTAAGAGACAAACTTATGAATGCGCACAGTCACAGAGGAATGGAATCTACAGTATGTGTATGTCTTACCAGAATAAATCAATAATACAGATGTAATGTCTTACTTCAGCACATAGGAATTTCAGGAGAAATAAGCAATAACACAATATTCACTGAAACAAAAAAAAAGTTCTGAACAATGGACATATGCACATACCCTGGAGTATATTCCGGAATTATGATTTTCTTCCCGAATAGCGAAAACGTGTATCCAATAGTTTCTGCTGCATCCGGTGGCGCCGAAGCAGCAATAATCTGTGGCAAACTGAAAGATGGACCTGAAGAGGGCTGCTTCATGAAGAGTGAAATCACAGTAGCAGTGGCTGCGATACCCAGGGCAAGTACCACTTTTGCAACGAAAGATGCAGCAGGACTGCTAGATTTCACTTCCATTGCATCGATTATCACACTCGCATCTTCCCCGCCACCACCAGCAGAAGGTTCTGCCCCAGACGCTGACGCCGACGCCTTTGCAGTGTAGGAATCCAAACAGGAGAAATTGCGCGAACTGTGCATATTTGCAAGAATAATCAGATGTGTAATTTAACAACCGCGCAAACAATTACAGAAAATTACACCAGGCAATGTCCTGTCCTGAAACCCTGATCCTATCAGACGCGGTTAATTCCACGAAGAGGAAAAAAACCCCAAACCTCGTAATGCGACCTCGCGCGGCGGAACGACGGGCTCCGGCGGAGAAGGTTGCGCGGCGGCGGATGCGAGGAAGAGGAAGCATTGGCGGGGAGCCGAAGCGACCAGCGACCGTCGCCATGGGAGCGGACGGGGGAGGAGTCGGCGGAGGCGGCCGGCGAGCGTATCGGTGTCGCCGTACGTCTGTGTGGTGCCAAGCAGATTTGCTTCGGTGGCATGAGAAGATGGTGTGCTACGAATGGAGTATGCCATCCGAATCTCAATTTTAATACTAAAATAATATTTTCATTTTCGGTTTCTGAATTCAAGAATATCATATTTAAAATATTTAAATATACAATTCAGAGTTGAAATTTTAATCCAAAAATCTAGAATTCCAGCTTAGTAAGGTTGGTGCAGTGATGGGTGAACATTAGGAAAAAAAGTCTACATAACCTTTTTTTAATATTGTTTACTTAATTTTCTAAGTTGGTTTTGCCACAATGGTATGCTAAGCTAGATCTTCTTGCTACGCGGTTGTTTTCTTCCGGGTTTTTTCCCGATGAATTTAAAAATACTATTTGAATCTCACTTTTTTTCAAAAAAATTGTTATTTTCTGTTTCTGAATTATGAGGTTTAGATTTAAATAATTTACAGTTAATAGTGATAATTTTAATTCAAAAACTACTGAGTTTCTTCTATCTTTTCCTTGAAGAATTTAAAGGTTGTAAATTGGAAATGATCGATTTTAGTGTATTTTTTTCTGTGATGTGTATTTCTGTGCAGGTTCATGTACATATATCTATTTAAAGAACAGTACAATGTAGCATACGGGGAGAGGAAAACGTAGAGAAAACATGTGTTAGTACAATGCCTTCCCAGCACCAAGAGATCGTCAATGGAAGCCATGGGATAGCAGCAGCAGCAGCGCAGCAATGTCGGCGGCCAGTACGTGGCAGCAACTGGAGCTGATAGAGCTGGCTGCCGAGCTGCTGTTGTCGGCAGGTTTCGCCGTCGTGGCCACCTCCGGTGGGCTGCTCACGGCGACAGGCGGCAACGGCGGGTCCAGAACGTCGGCGGGCTCCAGCACCGGCGCCGGCGGGAGCGCCGGAGGCAGCGCCCCCGGCGCGGCCAGGTGTACCAATGCGCCGGCGTTCGCCGGCAGGATCGTGTAGCTCAGGTTCAGGTTCAGATCGCTGCATGGACTCCCTGCATTTCAGACACAGAAGTAAAGATTTCTTGAGTTTCTTGAGCTAGCAAACTGCTTCTCCATGGCGTTGGGGGATTTGATGCTTACTGAAGTAGGCCGCTGCGGTGGCGGGATACTCGGTGATGAGGCCGTCGGCCATGACCGAGGAGGTGTAGGTGGCGATCTCGATGGTGGGGTCGGCCCAGTAGTCGAAGCCGAGGTTCATGAACTCGTTCCGGAGCACGCCGACATGGACGGTGAGGTTGGCGGCGTGCAGCCGCTCGGCGATGTCGGTGAACCGCGTGAGGAAGAAGCCGTTCACCTGCGCGATGGAGCCCCGCCCGACGGTCACCGCGCTCGCGAACTCCTTGATCTCCTCCACCGACGGCGTGGACGCGTCGCTGATCGTCTCGTCGACCATCAGCACACGCTTGAACGCCGGAAACTTCTTGAACGCCGCCAGCACCGACGTGTCGTCGGACTGGATCATCACCTGCGGCAGCTTGCCGCCCTCCTTGTCGTAGCTCGCGTTCGCCAGCGCTCCCGACACGGCCTCCACCAACCCGAGGCCTCGCTTCGCGAGGCAGGGAACGTGCTGCACCAAGCACAAGAATTGCTCTGCTCAAGCAAGAAGAAGTAGAAGCAGAAGTGAGGGTGAGATGAATTCAGGTGAGAATTGCTCAGCTCATACCTCCATCTCGATCAGGATGCCGGAGACATTGGTGACCTTGGCTAAGTCGAGGAATTCAGGGAATGTCACGAACTTGCCGGCGTTCTTCGCCTTAGGATTTCTCTTCAGGCCTGCCTGGGTGTACGGACCAACAAGATCGGCTGATGAAATTCAAACAAAAAAAATCAGCAAGATGTTAGTGAATAAATGATGATTTTGGTTGAAAGAACACATGAAAACATGAAGTTGAGGTGTTCCATACGTTTTAAGGTCTGGATCTCGCTCCATGTGAGATCAAACGAGAAGATGCCCGACTTGTTCTGAATTTCACTGACAGTGGAGATTTTGGTCATGAAACTGGCTGATGCCGTCGTGCTGGTGCTGAGGTCTGCAGATGCCAGGCAGAAGGCCATACCGTCTTTGGACATCTGGACCACACAATCGATGATGTCGGCATCATCTTTCACCGCCTGCTGATAGGCAAGGTCTGTGCTGCCCGCGTAGATGCCACTCGCGCCACTGTGGGTTATGATCAGTGGCCTGCCTCCATCTGATCGAATTAGAGAAATCAGTTCAATGTATGATGCTGGTAATAACACTGGTAACTTGACAATATGTGACATTGTACAGTAAAAATATTTGCAACTTACCTCCACCAGGAGGAGGAAGAGGATTGCTCTTAGTATGTGCCAAACAAGCTGCAAAGATCATCAAAATGATGCTGTTATTAAGAAATAATAAAGTATGACAATTCATTCAATCAATGGGTCAATACGTTCTTTCATGTTCTTAATTACCAACAGCTCCTGATGCAGTGGGAGGGAAGTCCGTTATCACGCCATCGACAGAGAAGTCTGGATAATCTATGAACTGCAAGTACTCTGCACTGGGATCGTAGCTGCAGTTGTAGCTCATGGAGACATCGTTGGCAAATCCAGAGGCAAACACTTCAAGCCCAAGGGCATGTGCATCCTTGACCAAAGTAGTTGGCAGCTGCAGATACTGGTCCTTGCTTAATGGCCAAATGTAATCCTTGGGGACAAGAATCCCTGTTGCAACGGCCTTTATGGATTTCAGGTCTTTCAGGATCTCTCCATATGTTTTCTTGGTAGTTGGCTCAGTGACGTCTTTACTGAGAAATCGGAAAATTAACTTGGTGTTGCTTTTCTTGAGTTTTCCACCCAGGTTTTTCAAGAATGCGATTTCTGGTGAGGAGATGTAAGCGATATTAAAATCTTTTGGTAATCCTAATATGTAATCTTCAGGACTTAATTTGTGCTCCTGGAGAAACAAACCATACTGCAAGAAAAAAAAACTTATGTTAGAGAGACAACATAGTGTACTAAGCAAAGAACCTCAGTAAGCCTGTGGGTAGTAGTGAAATCAAAATTACCTCTACATTAACCCAAATATGAGGGGGGCGGAGTCCGACAAGATCTTCAAGCGTAAACATTCCCATGGCTCCATCAAATGTGCTTGGGCGAGAAAAGATGTCCTGGATCACTGAGGGATTATCAAATCACAGCATATCAAGTCAGTACAAAATTGCAGCAAAAAAATATATAGCTTCAGAATTTGCTAGAATCTGCTAAGTGGCAAACTATCCCAAAGGCTCCATTCCAACCTTGTCTATTCAAAATACATAAGAAATTATTGTTAGAATTAATTGATATTTACTGTAGTCCCCTAGTTGCATGTGTAATCCCCTAGTTACTTGTATAATCTCCTAGCTATTTAATCCTCTAGCTAGCTGTGCCGAGTTAATACTCAGCTGGCCTCTTGGAACTTGGCTGACTCCTTGGGACTCGGTTGGCCCCTTGGACCACCCTCCTCTAATCTATTTATATGTAACACCTCTGTAATCTCATTATCAAGTAATCTAAGTCTGTTAGGTTATTGTCTATCATGGTATTAGACTAAACAACGATCCATCTGCTTCCGCTCCCATCCCACCCAGACCTCGCCCGTCGCGCGCGTGCCCTCCTGCTGCTGCGCGCGCCCATGGCCGCCTCCGGCTCCTCCACCGTGACTACCGCGGCCAAGCTTCGCGACGAAGCCCTCTCTGCTGCTAAGCGCCTGGAGGACAAGGCCTTCTCTCTGCGCACCACCAACATAGAGCGCAGCCAGCAGCTCAAGGAGGAAGCTGCTCTTCTCAAGTCCGCTGCTGACGCTCTTGACAAAGAGCGCGCACAGGCCAATGCCCTGGAGCAGCAGGCCGTGGCCCTCCGGGATCGCCTCCGCACCGAGTCTTAGGACAACAACAACGTTCCTGAGGATGACGACATCCGCTTTGCTTCCTCTAAAGCCGCGGCCATCGCCCACCTCCATAGTCAAGCTACTGCCGTCCAGAACATCAAGAACTTAATTCCAATAGTTCTTGATCTTCAATTCTCCAACTACTCCAAGTGGCGCAGCTATGTCCTCCTCATCCTCAGCCGCTTCGCTTTGAAGGATCACATCCTCAGCAACGACTCCTGCCCCTACGATCTGGCGTGGTCGCGCATGGACTGTGTCGTCCTCTCCTAGCTCTTCAACACCATCTCTGCCGACCTCCTGGATGTCATCCACGAGCACGATGGCCTCACCGCTCGGGCAGCATGGCTCAGAATCGAACAACAGTTCCTCAACAATCGCGAGTCCCACGCCATGCTCCTCGACGCTGAGTTCCGCACTCTCTACCAAGGTGCCCTCTCCATCGACGACTACTGCCGCAAGATGAAGAGCATGGCAGATGTCCTTGCCGACCTCGGCGAACCCATTTAGGACCGAACTCTGGCGTTGAACGTTCTGCGGGGTCTTAATGAACGTTTCCAGTTCATGTCCTAGCTTGCCACCCACCAGAGGCAGATCCCGTCCTTCGCCAATGTTCGTGCTGACCTCTGTTTGGCCGAGCTCAACATGAGGACGCCTTCTGCCTCTCCTTCGGCTCTTGTCATCGCACCGTCCACCAAGCTGCCTACTCCGCCATCACCTGCGCTTGCGCCTCCACGCCCTCATCAAGCTGCTGCTCATCAGGCTGCTACTGGACAGCCTTTCAGTGGCAACAGCGGCAGACGCCGCCGCGGCAAGCGCGGCTCTGGCGGCTCCCATGGCAGTCCGTAGAATAGTACCCCCAGTGCTACACCAGTCACACCGCAGTGGCTGTCACTTCTCAACCCGTGGACCGGCTCTATCCACATGTGGCCAGGGTCCACCGCCGGCGGAGCTCGTGGTCCTCCACCACACGCAGTCCAGCCTGTATCTCCGCAGCAGGCTCTGGTGGGCGACGTGCCACCTGCGTACTTTGCTCCACCGCCGGCTTCCGGGACCTACTACCCGCAGCCACCTCAGGCACCTCCTGCTTGGGCGCCATGGACGCTCGAGGGCCTCGCCAGCGCCTTCAGCATTGTCTCTCTCACCCCGCCACCAAGTTCCTTGGATTGGGTGATCGACTCGGGTGCCTCCTCCCACATCACCGCCAACCCTGGTATGGTCACCGCATCACCATCCTCTTCATTTCCTTCCTCCATTGTCGTAGGCAACGGTGCCACCCTTCCTGTCATTGGCATCGGTTACTCTGTCCTTCATGGACCCTTTCGCCTCGATAATGTCCTTGTCATCCCTGACATCATCAGAAATCTCCTTTCTGTCAAAAAGTTTACTACTGACAATTTCGTTTCTGTTGAGTTTGACCCTCTTGGTGTTCTGTGAAGGATCTCCGTACCCGGAACACCCTTCTCAGATGTAACAGCACATGGCCACTCTACACCCTATAGCTGCCTTCATCCACCACTGGCTCCTGCGCCCTTGTCGCCACTCCTTCCCTGACTACCTGGCACAGGCGCCTTGGTCACCCTGGCAAGGCCACTCTTTAGAACCTCGCTCAATCCTCCTCCATTGTCTACAACAAGCCTGAAGATGACTCCCTCTGCCACACCTGTCAACTTGGACGTCATATTCGTCTTCATTTTACTACTTCCCTGTCTAGAGCATCCAAGAATTTTGATTTAATCCATTGTGACTTGTGGACATCTCCTATTGATAGTGTCTCTAGTTTCAAATATTATTTAGTTATTCTTGATGATTGCTCTCATTTTCTCTGGACTTTTCCCCTTGTCGTTAAGTCCGATGCATTCCCCACCACGATTTCTAATTTCTTCGCTCATGTGTCTACTTAATTCGGCTGCACCATCAAATCAGTCCAGTGTGACAACGGTCGAGAGTTTGACAACTCCACCTCTTGTGCTTTCTTTCTTGCTCACGGCACCACCCTCCGCATGTCGTGCCCCTATACCTCCCAGCAAAATGGAAAAGCCGAGCGCATGATCCGTACCGTCAATAATGTC
The DNA here is from genome assembly GCA_030770085.1 of Oryza coarctata. Taxonomy (NCBI): domain Eukaryota; kingdom Viridiplantae; phylum Streptophyta; class Magnoliopsida; order Poales; family Poaceae; genus Oryza; species Oryza coarctata. The sequence continues at coordinate 3,808,712 of CM061465.1, forward strand.
ACACGAACCCTCCTCTTCCAGGCTTCCATGCCCCTCTCTTACTGGGCTGATGCTCTAGCCATTGCCACCTATCTCATCAATCGCCTCCTTACCAAAACACTAAACATGAGCACTCCTTTCTTCACCCTCCATAGCACCCTCCCTATCATGATCTTCAAGCTTTCGGGTGCACCTGCTATCCCAACCTCTCTGCCACCACTCCTCACAAGCTTGCCCCCCACTCCACTCTCTGTGTGTTTCTTGGTTATTCACCGAATCACAAGGGCTACCGGTGCCTCGACTTACACACCAACCGCGTCATCATTTCCTGCCACGTTGTCTTCGACGAGACAACATTCCCTTTCTCCCACAACCGGCCATCCCCACTCCCATAGGAACTTGATTTTCTAACTGACGACGACACTATTTTAGTGTCCCCTCTTCCTGCAGGTACACCCGGAGTTGTTGGCCTCCTGCCACCCCCTCCCCCGATGCGTGCTCCCTCCCAGCCGGTGCCTCTGGTACCATCGCTGGCCCATGTGGGCATGCCGGCGTCGAGGGCTCCTCCCGGCTTCCCCACCCCTCCGGCGTCGCCTACAGCACCTCCAGTGCTACCGGCGCCCTCCACTCCAGCGCCGCCGGCCGTGTCCAGGGGGTCCTCGACATCCTCTGAACAGGCGCCCCCTGTACCAGTCTTCCCGGCTCCACCCGTCGTCCACGTCTACAGCAGGCACGCTCCTCCCCCGGTGATTGCGCCCTAGAAACCACCCATTATTCACGTCTACAGCAGGCGTGCCCCTACCCCTGCTCCTGCCTCACCACCCGAGCGCCCGGCAGGGGCCCCTCCTCGATGCTCCAGCATGATCCCCTCTCCACCTCGCTATGTCAAGAGCGATCCTCCGGTTCCTGCTGGTGTTGTTTCTATTCCGCCAGTCGCCAACTCCCATGGCATGGCGACCCGTGGAAAGACAGAGTGCCGGCAGCCTCGCCTCGCCTTGCATACTGAGGCATTGTCTCCACTACCACAGTCCTGTCGTGATGCTCTTGCTGATCCTCATTGGCGCCAGGCCATGGAAGACGAATATGCAGCCCTTCAAGACAGCTACACTTGGGACCTCGTCCCCCACCCTGCCAAAGCTAACGTGGTTACTAGCAAATGAATTTTCAAACACAAGTTCCATGCCGATGGCTCATTGGAGAGATACAAGGCTCGTTGGGTACTTCGGGGTTCACTCAATGCCCTGGTGTTGATTATGATGAAACCTTCAGCCTAGTTGTCAAGCCAGCCACTGTTCGCACAATCATCACGGTGGCACACTCTAGGGATTGGCTGATATATCAGCTGGATGTGAAGAACACTTTCCTACACGGAACACTTTCAGAGATAGTATACTGCTCTCAGCCTACTGGGTTTGCTGATCCCGTTCTCCCTGATCATGTCTGCAGACTCAACAAATCCCTCTACGGCTTGAAGCAAGCCCCGCGGGCCTAGTACAGCCGATTTGCCTCTTTTCTGATCTTATTGGGATTCATTGAAGCCAAGTCAGACACATCTCTCTTCATATACAGCCGCGGCACCGAGACAGTCTACTTGCTCTTATATGTGGATGACATTGTCCTTACGTCTTTGTCTCAGTAGCTCCTTCACCGTGTCATTGCTGCATTGAATAAGGAGTTCGCCATGAAGGATCTTGGACCCTTGCATCACTTTCTCGGCATTGTAGTTCAGCGCCACAGGGATTCTATTCTCCTTTCACAGCGTCAGTACACACTGGATATACTTGCTCACCATGGCATGAGTGACTGCAACTCTTGCTCCACTCCAATTGACACTTGTGCAAAAGTATCAGCTGATGCCGGCCCATCTGTTGTTGATCCCACTGCTTATCGCAGCCTTGTGGGTGCCCTCCAGTATCTCACCTTCACTAGGCCTGATATTGCCTATGCTGTCCAACAAGTGTGCTTTCATATGCATGATCCGCGAGAAACTCATCTTGTCACTGCCAAAAGGATCCTTTGCTACATTCAGGGTACCCTCAGTCATGGTCTGGTCATTCCTCGAATAGCCCCAACACAGCTCCGTGTGTACACCGACGCTGATTGGGCAGGCTGTCAGGACACCTGCCGCTCCACCTCCGGCTACGTCGTCTTCCTCAGGGCAGCCTGATCTCCTAGTCATCCAAGCGGTAGCCCACTGTCTCCCGGTCCAGTGCCGAGGCAGAATACCAGGGCTGTTGCCAACGGCGTCGTTGAAGCCTCTTGGCTGCGGCAATTGCTCCAGGAACTTCACCATCCCCTGGACTTTGCCTGTCTCATCTACTGCGACAATGTCAGCGCCGTCTACCTCTCCACCAACCCTGTTCAACATCAGCACACCAAGCATGTGGAAATCGACCTTCACTTCGTCCGTGAACGAGTCACCATGGGTGCAGTCCAGGTTCTTCATGTGCCCATCACGTCGCAGTTCGTCGATGTCTTCACCAAGGGGCTCCCTTCCTGTGTCTTCATGGATTTTCGCTCCAGTCTGAACGTTCGCTCCACCGACGATTTAATTGCTATTTACTGTAGCCCCATAGTTACTTGTATAATCCTCTAGTTACTTATATAATCTTCTAGCTATTTAATCCCCTAGCTAACTATATCGAGTTAATACCCAGCTGGCCTCTTAGGACTCGGCTGCCCCTTGGGTCACTCTCCTCCAATCTATTTGTATGCAACATCTCTATAATCTTATCATCAAGTAATCTAAGTCTGTTAGGTTATTGTCTATCAATTATGAATCATTCATATCATTTTATATTTTGAAATTGCTTTATTCATGGAGCACAAAGAATAAAATGATTTTTTTCTTAATTTGAGGACTATGTATGCAATGTTTCACTTTGAAGATTGAAATTACTCGTTTTTTTTTCCTGCTTACATGTGACATTCTGATACAGCTCCTCTGAGGTGAAATCCAAAGAAAACCATCCGTTGATTTCTTCTCCATTCACCTTGTATTTCTTGGCCCTGTTAGGGAAGACTTCAGCGATCAGCGTCGAGTTCTCTAATGTCAATCCAGTTTTGCAGAAGCCCAAACCATCACTGGATAATTGCAGATCGCAGTACAGAACCACATCATGCAAGCTACTTGACATTGCAAACTGGTATGAAAACTGGCTTGAATCAGGAAACAAGCCAGAGAACCCTCCACGAGCAATGACAAGAGGAGCCTGGCCTGTAGGACACCGCCACAAAGATTAGCAGTGGGAAATAAAAATGCTTGATCAAGTGAAACAACAATTTCTCCAGTTTGAAAGAAGTTCAGCAAGAGAATAACAAGATAGGATGTTTACCTCCAAGAGTCTGCCATTTCTGTACTGCATCTTTCAAAGCTGCATTGGCTCCATGAAGAAGTAAGAGGATCAAGAATATCTGAGGATATCTTGCTCCCATTCGGTCAGGAGGAGCACCCTGCATCACATAATATTTCTGCGAGTAAACCTCCGGAAAAAATTATTGGAGGAAAAAGTTCACTAAAACACGAACGAACAAAGAAACCGTTGAAGGATCATACTTGCAAAGCAAAGGGGAAAGATAACCTCTTATCAAACTTTAAATATTTCAGAACAGATAATTACAAATTTAATTTCAAGTAAAAATGCAGAGGAACATGCTTGAGAAAAAGAGACATACGTCACATGAAACTGAAGAGCACAAATTGAGAAAAGATGTTCTCCGGCCCCACCAAGCCAAGGCCACAAGATCTCTATATCAAATTGTGGAGAGGAGACAAAAGAGGACAAGGAAGAAAAAAAAACAACCTAAAATTAGACGTCTCCTAAACGATGGCAACCTTTCAACAGGCTTAATTTAGAGGTCCAGCTTGTACGTTTTCCCAAGAAAATGGAAGAGATGGAGTACAATCTTACAGAGATGAAACTGAAGAAAATGTGGAGAGAGATGGAGTACCATTTTTACAGATAGAGATGAAACTGCATACCCGTGGCAGTTTTCTTGACTACCCGCTGTCTTTATTTTGTACTATTTAATATAGTAGTAACTTGCTCATCGCCTTTAGTAACAGCAGTCGCTTTAGGCCTTGTTTGGTCATCTCTTCTCTCGAAAGGATTGAAGGGGATTTTAAGAGAATTTATTTTATATCTATTGTGATTATTTCTTCTCAATCTCTTTCTCTTGGGGATTAACCAACCAAGTCCAAAGTTTTTACCTAGTGGGCACCGAAGTAATTGTGGTACTCATACCAATTTTTTTAAAAAAATCAGATATCTTTCTCCCATCTCTTCTCCACTCCATGTCGCCGTCCCCTTCCCGCCCGGCGACGGCGACGACGACGCGATTTTCTTCCAGACATGACGGCCAAGGGCTCGATCCGGTGAATGCCCAATCTGTAGCCACCGTCCTCTGTGCCCAACTTGAGCCAGGAACAGGCGCCGTCCCGTCCGTGCGCTGCTGCCGATTACGGCAGCTAGCCGTGAAGGCCCCGACAAGAAGCCGCAGTGGGCTGGTTCTGATATGATATCAGGAACACATTAAACAATGACGATGATGGAACACATTTCTCCATGGTAAAGTTAGAAAATTTTAGAAAATGACAGTACTAATGATCTGGAAAGCATGACTTCCACACACGTCAGAAGCAGTATTATCCAAGATAACAGAGCAAGTCAAATATTCACAACTCGGTACATGGCATATTTCACACAGGAATCCTAATTTTCCATGCTTCCAACCGTTCAGCATTCGCTCTTTCTTCTGCATCCCAGCTTCTTAAAAACCTCAATCTAGACCCCATTGAGAGTGATCACAATTTTCCGGGGAGAAGCATTGTCACGATGTTCACAGAGCCATATACCCTACACAAATAAGTTCAAGACAGATTTAATGCTCAAAATCTAAGTAGTGTGCTCCATGACTAGATGGATTGGGTTTTATGATTAGATATTTTGCTAGGTTAAAGCTCTGCACCAGATATTATCACTGAAACTTTGCCTGAATATGAGATGCAAAGAGCAGTATTGCCTTAAAGATAAGTGTAAATTCGGGTGTAACATAATCAACACAAGTTTCACATGCACAGTTTCCTAAAAATTCATGAAGATTCAAGATTCATGACAAGCTTAAGCTCACGATATGGAAAAGAACAAAACATTAAGTACTGCAGGTTGACAACAAAATAACCACGATATAGTACAGATAACCAGAAAATAATTAAAAAAAGTCAATTATGAAAATGATGTCCTATATGGTTCTATTACCTGCCAAGTGCCCATATTGAGATGCCCATCAGTTATAGGAATCCTGAAACAATGCAAAGCAAGAATCTAATTTAATACCTTTTTTTGGCTCAATCGAAGAACATTGACATAGGGAAAAGAATGTAGGGATTAGGGAACACATACGTCAGGGCACAACCAAACATTGATGATTTAATATGTGCCGGCATGTCATCAGGTCCTGCAATTTGAACAGCACTGTCATGACTATTGACTAATATGATCCGGTTTGAAAACTAACAGTCTTAACAAATCAAAGAACCAAACGCCACAGTAATTTAACACCATCTGCTACTAGTTCAGTACAACCTAACTGGATAATAAAAGTAAGGACTTAAGCAACCTTCTAAAGTGTGCTTCCATGGAGCAGATCGACCCTGAAAATAGTTAACACACAATGAAGCGGCTCTTACTTAATCATTGTTTTGATTGAACACAAGACAATTGAAACTGACCTCTGGTACAATTCGGTTAAGGAAAGTTTCAGTGTCAGCTTGTACATCAGAGTCATAATTCTCATTGATTGTTAGGGAAGCGCTTGTGTGCAGCACTGTACAGTGAAACAAAATCAATACTACAATCGTATATTAAAAATATGCGTTTAATTCCACATTCTTATCAGCTTATGAACATGCATATATAAATAATTCTATCACATTCTATTACTGCAAGCAGAAGTTTTGATATGTTAACTGCTTCACCTTCCTACCAAAAAGTACCATTATTTAAAAGAAAAAGAGGATGGTCCATTCTCTAATGGTGTCAATTAATTGATGTGTTGAACTTATATTGGGTTTCCAAGACAGCATACTCCAATTAGCTTCATTGTGTAAATTAGGTCGCACAGAATCGAAACAATTCCAGCTAACCACAAATAGATTATCCCAAGTAAATCTCATGTACAAGATAAAATAAGTTTTTAACATATCAGCATGCCAGAAAGGCTTGCTAAAACCCTTGCAATGATTAAATACTACTGACAGATCTGAACAACCAAGCATCACATCAGCATCAGTATGTTCAGCGGAATTTACTTATGCGGTACCCTCAAAGTACTTTCATAAAATAGCTTATCACAGCAATCGATCAACAAAATCACAAGGTAGAGTTATCTAAGCAAGAGCGGGGAACCGATCATGAGCTGAGTGTGTGTATCTGCATACAGAACAGATGCGCCAAGCCGCACTTGAACCCGGACAGGTCGCCTTCAATCTCCCTCAGAATCTGCAAAGAGCAAGGAAAGCGCTGGAGCAATCGATGTACGGGCACTACGGCGGGGTTAGGTTGGGTTGGGGAAAGGCCGAAAGGGAGAGACCTTCGGGGTGATGAGGTGGCAGCCCCGGCGCTGGGCGGGGATGACGACAGTCTTCTGGGCCCACTTGGCGGCCATGGAGCAGGGCGCGGTGGCGGACAGGCCGTGGGATGGGACCGGACGGCGCGCGACGTCGGCGGCGTGCGCTTTCGCAGTCGCCGACGGGGAGCAGCGAGCCAGCGAGCGGTGGTGCTTGGTGGTGGTGGGTCTCCGCGCTCTGGTAGCTTCGGATGGATATAGCCAAAGCTACTAGGATTTCAGACCGTCAGATGGATGATCAACGCTTCATAAAATACCAAGAAAATAGGTGTGGAAAAAAATAGAAAAGTTGCGAGCTCGTGGCGATATGGGCCGCAATCTTGGCCCAGGCTCGCGAGTCCCGGAGGCCTGATAGAATGTCACAGTATAAAAAAAAACTCCTAAATTTGAGGGGGATTTTACGCAATTTTTTTTGGGAATAATAGCAGCAATAAAGCAAAGTTGCGGCTCAAGCGAAGAGAGCAGCATCACAATCAGAGAGATGCAGGCGGCGCTCCTACCCCCAGCGCGGCCGCCGCCGCCGACGCCGAAGCTCTGGCGGCGGGCCCTCCCTGCTTCTGCGACTCCGGTACGATGTCCTCTCCCTGCTGCGAATCTCTGCGGCGGATTGAGCGCTTTGCGGCGACTTACTGCGGCGGCGTCGGCGTCCTCGTCGTCGGGTCCTCTTTACCCGACGCCTCCCCCCACGGAGCAGGATATCGAGCGGGCCAAGTTCGAGCAGGTGCTTCGCAAATCCCGTCCCCTTTGATCTGTCTGTGGCCGGTGCTGGTGTCCGTACTTGAAGTAGGGTTCGTGCGTTCCCTGGTAATCGAGAAATTTTATGTTTTTAGAAATCCGTGTAACCATTTAGGAATGTATGTAGTATTAGATTTTTCTAGTGGTCGGTTGTTTACAGAAACGCACTTGGACATCATGAGGTTTAGGGTTTGGGCATCTAGTGTTATTAATTTGATATGGTCTCTAAGACAGGCAATTGTTTGAATATATGGAGAAAGCTAAGGTAGTGAAATTGTTGAGAGATATTGTCAGTAAGCATCACATAGAGTGCCCTCTCGTTTCTGCTTGTTGCGATGGTGTTGATCGCATAAATAAGTGTTGATTCACGATTTCGCTAGTTTATCAACCTTAATTGCCACATTAAATTTTCCTTATCATGTGTTCTGTCACATCTATTGCTTTCTGATTGACAGTTTGTGTGAAGCATCTGGTTAAACAATAGAATGTCTGTCATTCTTCACTAGGATATGATGACTTATACCTTTTAATTAGACTCTATTACCCTCAAGAAGCATCATCTTGCCTTACTTCGAATTTTTATACCAGCATGCCACTTCTCCCTACTTGTATAACAGACTACATTCCCGATTCATGAAGCTGCACCAAGGCCATGTTTTTTCCATTTCAGTTCGATGTGTCATTCAATTTGGTTTGTAAGATATTCAGTATTCTTAGTAGAGCTTGTTGGTTAGCCTTCATGACGTTTTTTAAGTTTGTAATTTGTTATTTATGCATGGTTGATAATTTTACATTAAGCCTATTCTAACTTGCTTGGGGCTGAAAGACTGTGTTGAGTTGTTGAGTTGAGAATTTTACATTAGTAATTTATATGCCATGCTTTTGAGCTTCTCTCTATGCTTGCTTTAGCCAAATTGACATTTGTTGCCCTTTCCCATGGAGTAAATGGGCAGGTTGTCAAGAGACTGGGGAAAACATCAAGGTATTTCAAGAATTTGGGTACTCTTGGGTTCTGGTCCCAGTTGGTGTCCATAGTTGTTTCCGCTGGGATTTTGTCATTCTCTACAGTTATTACTGGGAAGGTGACAGCACCATTTACATTCTACGCAACTGCTGCTGGTATTGCCGCGGGTTTTATTTCAGTCTTCTGGTCATTCGGTTACATTCGCCTTTCTGAAAGGCTTAGGAAAACAGCAAGTGAACCTGCTAAGGTACTCTTGTCCCCATCGTTTCCCCTTCAGCTTATAAGCATAAAAGAAATTTTGAATTTTAGAACTTAATTTTGGTGTTTTTTCATCGAAGTTTATTTTTCAGTATTTACTTTTAAATTGCTAAGGACAGGTATATAAAAGTTTTACCTATAAATTATTTTTTAATTGCCAATAAGCCATTTCACTTATAATAAGTATAAGTGAAACGATGAGGTGTTTTGTTTCTCAATCGATTCCCCCTTTACAATGTGACCAGCAAAATAAGTGAGATTTTCTTATGCCTACAAACATGGCTTCTCCTTGCATGCTGCCTTAACTCATTTTCTTACTTGTCTGACTACTATCGGGGACTGAACTGGTGTTTTCACACTAGTGTGTTGTTGATAACCTGTTTCTACTTTTGAACTTGTATATTTTAGGTGGTTGTTTTGTATGGCAAGTTTGATATTCTTCTTTAGATACACCTTTTAAGTTATAAAATATGATTGTGAACTGCTTTCCAGGCTCCTCCACGTGCTGATGTAATCAAAAGCCTGAAAAATGGTATTTTGCTTAATATGCTTGGGATGGGCGCTGCAGTTCTAGGCATGCAGGCAACTGTTGGTGCTTTGGTAGCAAAAGCTCTTACTACCTCTTCAGTACCCTACTATCAAGCAACTTCCACTGGCCAGAGTCCTGTTTTGGCTCTAGATGTTTTCCTAGTTCAGGTATTTGATTTGTTCATATCCTTTTCTCTTGAACCTTCCTCTCTTCAAATTTTCTATGAAATCAGTACCAAGGTGCAATCCAAAATTTCTGCATTTAGCATTCTGGTCTCAGTTGTCAATTACTCGACTCATTCTAGTAGGAAGGAATACACTTATACACACGCACAAATTTTGGAAAAGGACCATATGAGCATGATGTTTACACGATTTTCTACATTATAATCTGCTTCAAATAATATGTCTGGGTCGGTTTTCTGAAAATTATTTTGTCCAGGAGACCAGGTGTCTTCCCATGGCTTTACAATAGCAACAAAACAAATCCAGCCAGATATCTCACTCTGAATAACAACATAATATATTTACCCTCAAATTTCCTAAATTTCTTGCTTTTATAATCGTATAATGAACTACTGAATTGTCGTTTCTGCTCATAATTGGGACCTTCAGTTTATGATCTGACCCTGTTGCAGTGCCATTAATAATGTTTTCTGATAGGCCCATTAATCATGTTGAACCATCATGATTTGCAGGCTTCAGCGAACATCATCCTGTCGCATTTCCTTGGGCTTGCGAGCTCCCTGGAGTTGCTGCGCTCTGTGGCCATCCCTCCAGCAGAAGCTGCCGCGGCGTGAGTATCAGCTTATGCTAAGGCAAGGGCTCCCGTTGCTCCTCTTCCTCTTTTCTGTTTCGGACTACAGTATTTGCTTGGAGTAGCACCACTCGTACGCCTGTGTGTTTCTTGTTCAGATTACACTAAAAAAAATCTCTAGCTTTCGCTGCGTGATTTTTTCTTTTTTGTTTCTTGCTTAATGGTGAGTAGCAGCAGCAGCCAGCACGTTCAACATGAACAGCATCACCGTGGAAAGCTGGTTGTGGTACAGGCACTGTAGCACACAGGCTTTACGAGCTGAAATTGTGATAGGTTGGGCCAAGACGTTGGTGGTGCCACTGTTCACCAAATCACCAGGCTGCAGGCTACTGCTTTGCTTGGGAAGCCATGGAATGGGCAGTGCCTTGCTCCCACTCGTGCGACTGTGCCTTCCCCTGCCCAGCACGAGCGGCGGTTGTGCTCACGTGAGGTTGAGAAACCAATAATACCCCCAAGTCAAAGAAAAATATGTTGAGAAATCTTGAAGTTGACGCGTAGGTTGATGACTCGATGATCTGTTAAGCTACAGCTGCTAAGCCGAAAAATGAAGGATGCAATGAAGCCAATGGGTAAAACTTTTATATATATACATTAGTAACAGTTTAGAATATAAGGCTGAAAAATAAACCACAGTAAAAAACCTCATCATCAACTTTAAAAATAAGTTTTAAACTTTTATATTTTAGCGGTAACTGATAAGACAAGAGACAAATGACGGAAAGTCCGTTATCTAATTTTGAAGAGTACGTACACATATGTAGTTATCTAGTTTTCAAAGTCCGTACACATTTGTAGTATGTATTTAGTGGATGTAGGTTACTTTTTTAGTACTATCTCTTTTGAAATAGATTTGATTTATTTTTAGTCCATTCCAAGTAAATCAATATATAGGTTACTTTTTTAGTGCTATCTCTTTTTAAAAAAAGACTTTATTTTTAACCTAACCTATCCCACGTAAGCCAATATAAATCCTAAGGACTAAAATACCCTTTATTTTTTCAAACTCATGTTTTTAACTTTCTTAAACTTCAATACACTTTCTCACATTCTAATGAATTTGTTCTATATTTTTTTAAACTCTAATATATAATCACTTCAAAAATAAAGATTTTATGGAGAAAAGACATGTGGTAAACATGAAGTCTTCATCCTCTCCCACGTACTCAACCGCCGCTCCGCACGGGAGTTAATTTCAGGGCAGAGAGTCCCAAACCACGCAGCTGCTGTTAGAATAGAGAGTAACAGAATACTGCTACCATAGCCTCACTAAATTTAAATAAATTTAGAAAACAATTTAAATTTTTGATGAATTTTATACGTTTTCGTGCGGTTGCCGCGATAACCGTTGGGGGCGCGGTCGGCAATGGCTGAGCTGGTACTGAACTGCTGTACTACTGAGTCGGTGGAGTGCCTGCACGTACGGATCGTCGAAGGAGGGTTGTACCTCGCCTCATAATCATTTATTTTAAAAAATCTGCAGAGATCGGTGCTGTCCGTTTTGTACCTGTGCTAGTACTAGTGAGAAAGCAAAAACGGTGGAGAGGACCTGAGAACTGGCGGCTTGGTTGGCGATAAACAAACCGGCCCCCGGAAGTTGCAAGGAAGCTGCCTTCGTAACCGAAACGGGGGGTGGCATCCTCCCTCCCTGGATCTCCCAAATCTCTCGTGCGCAAACACACTCCCTCTGTCCTGATCTCGCTAGCTATGTACTCTCAATCAAGCACTATGTGATCTCGATGGCGACAGCCTGTCCCTGCCTCCCCAGATCCACGTCCCCCTCTGACCTCCGCACTCTCGCTTTCCTCGCGCCTTCGTCGTTTTCCACTCACTGGCTACGCGGTCGTCGATGCACACAGTCCGTATGTTTTTGTTACCCGCCTCAACCCCACCCGGCCACCACCCTCGAGAGCGAGAGGCGGGGAGATTGCGCTCCAGCCTGGCGCCTCCCGGCGAACCGCCGTGTCGTTTTTCCCCACGGGCTGAACATGCCCATCTCCCCGTGGCTTCCACGCGGGGGGGTATGGTTGTAGCGGGGCCCGCATTTCAGTGGCGTGGGGGTTCGCGTCGGCGCGGGTGGGAAGAGGCCGAACTGGCGCGCACAGGGGTCGTACACTCCGGCTTTGTACACATGTACGGCGCGGGGGGCCAGCGGCGGGTTGGACGGTTGCGATTGAATTCGGCTGCCTGGCTTTTGCTCTCACTTTCGCGGTCGTTTGCAGCCGTCGCCTTCCCCCGCTTCCAACACCAAGGGCCAACGGTGTCCCCACCTGCCATGCAGCTAGCAAAAATGACGCGCCCCCCGGAGCGTGAGGTGGCATCTCGCCAGCTGTATGCCACCGGCCGCTCCCGGTCACCCTAATCCCTACCGGCGATATAAGCTCGCCTCCCTCTCCCTCTCGCCATCGAGGCCGAGACGTCCGCATCGCTAATCACACGCGCCGCCGCCATTAGAAGAAGGAAGACGAGGTCGCTTGCCTTCAGGAGCAGAGGAGGGTTTGGTGATGGGGGCGGAGGGGGAGTGTGATAGGATAAAGGGGCCGTGGAGTCCCGAGGAGGACGAGGCGCTGCGGCGGCTGGTGGAGCGGCACGGGGCGAGGAACTGGACGGCGATCGGGAGGGGGATCCCGGGGAGGTCGGGGAAGTCGTGCAGGCTGCGGTGGTGCAACCAGCTGTCGCCGCAGGTGGAGCGGCGGCCGTTCACGGCGGAGGAGGACGCCGCGATACTCCGGTCGCACGCGCGCCTCGGGAACCGGTGGGCCGCCATCGCGCGGCTGCTCCCCGGGCGCACCGACAACGCCGTGAAGAACCACTGGAACTCGTCGCTCAGGCGCAAGCTCGCCACGGCGACGGAGGTGGCAGTGGTGGTTGAGTGCGGCGACGAGATCGACCACAGGCAGTGCAAGCGAGCCAGCCCCAGGCCGGGGAGCCCGACGGGATCGGACCGCAGCGAGCTCAGCCACAACGGCAGCAGATGCGGCAGCGGGCAGGTGTTCCGCCCGGTGCCACGCCCCGGCGGCTTCGACGCCATCAGCGCGGCGGACGTCGTGCGGCCGGCTCCGCCGCGGTCACGGGATGACGACGACCCGCTCACCTCCCTCTCCCTCTCCCTTCCGGGGCAGGACCAGGGGTTCCACCACGACAGTGCAAGGAGACACTTCCAGGAGCTCTCCCCGTCCCGCTCCCCTTCGCCGCCGACGTCGCCGACGACACATCCATCTCCGTACCCATTCAACGCCGAGCTCGTCTCCGCGATGCAGGAGATGATCCGCGCGGAGGTCCGCAACTACATGGCCGGCGTGGGGCTCCGCGCCGGCTGCGGCCCGGGCGCCGTGGCCGAGTCCTGCATGCCGCAGCTCGTCGAGGGCGTCATGCGCGCCGCTGCCGAGAGGGTCGGCGTCGTGACCCGCCAATAAACAAACGAAAAAAAATCACACAAAAAATCAACGATCTCGGTGCAAATTCACCCCAAACCCGGTGAAATCACCACCTGTTGATTATGAGATCTCGTGTAGTATTAGCACTAGAATTCTCCTGTCCATCTTCGAATCTCTCTGTAATTTGGAGTAAATTCTTCGGCTGCTCTGAAACAGAGCAGTGAAATGAGGTAAAAAAATTCCGAAGGGAAATGCCGAATTTGCTACTACCAGTACTAGTGGACGGCCGTTTTCTGCATAGGAATGAGATGATGAGAACGTGAGATGTGGCGACAATTATCTCCTCTTGGCTAGTACGTCGATCAGATGATCAGGTCGAGAGTGTATACGTGTCGTTACAATGTAACATGCTGTGCTGGCAGTACGCGCATTGGACATTTCCGACCTCAGACCGCCTTGCTTGTGCGTTTCGTTAAAAAAATATTTCTAAAGCAAAATTTTAATTTATTTGTTTATACTCTTAATAATTTATTATAAAATCCGATAATCTAGAAAATCTCAAAATTTTATAAGAAAAAAAGGCCTAAGTGCTCCATGTAAATAACCGATGATCCGGTATGCATATTAGACATTTCCGTCCTACATCGGCTCAAATGCTTATATTCCTCGGAATCGTAAGTGCTTGTTTCTTATTTGGCAGGTTTGCGTTTTTGATGAGTTATTTAACCATTGACATGTCTCTGTGCGTCTATGGGAAATGGATTGATTTAGATCCCTTGATCTCTTTGCTAACTAAATCCTACAAATGGACATACGAGTCTCATACGAGACAATTCAATTCCCAAAGAAGGTTGAAGTCTAGTTGAGTTGTCCTGTCCAGCAAAACGGTTGTGTACTGTTACCATTCGAATCGATCGTGTTGGTGCATCACAATGAAGTAATTCAGCGGCCAGCAAGAGAGTAGAGCGGAGTCATATGAGCTGGCTTGTAGCTAATCCAGTGCAGGACGGGTAGTACTAGTGACCTGTGACAGTTCACGGTTGGCGGTATTTTATATTCCTACTAGCTAGTGATGAAGCAGATTGGCTGTACACAGCTGACAAGCTGCTCCCCAAACGTCCCTTTCTCGTGCAGAACACTAACTTAAAGGATTCCTGACACTGTAGCGCGGTACTACTGACCACAACTGAGAGCAGTAGTAGGGGAGTACGAGTAGTGGTAGTGAATTGCATTTTGCAAACAGCTTCTTGCAAGCAGATGAAGCAGAAGCTTCATTTCCTGCCGTTTCTGCAGATGATGGCTGCATATACGCTCAATGTGGCATGGGCCTCACCAATCATCACTCACTGACAATTAAGGATTGGCCCAGCTTAGCCCACTAATTAATCTCGGCCCAAATCCATACTAGATCGAAATGTAAAATAGTCCATATTATATATTCAGCCGAATTTATACCGGAAATGCATCTGCAAAGGACACAAACGTTACACGGACAAGTCGTCACAGCTCACACAACAAGTTGAGGAACATGCATGGATCATGGACGAGCGGCGTCGATCGGCCGGTCAGGCGGACGGAGCTTCGTCGATGTTGCTGCCGGCGACGTCGACGACGAAGCGGTAGCGGACGTCGTTGCGCTGGAGCCGCTCGAGGGCCTGGTTGACGTAGTCCATCTTGACAACCTCGATCTGCGAGGTGAGCCCCTTGTCGACGCAGAACTTGAGCACCTCCTCCGTCTCGGCCATGCTGCCGATGAAGCTGCCGGTGATGGACTTGCGGCCGAGCATCACCATGGGGGAGATAAAGCTCAGCGGCTGGTTGATCACCCCCATCAGGATCAGCTTCCCGTCCAGCTTCAGCAGCGCCAGGTACGGCTCCAGAGGGTGGTGCACCGGCACGGTGTCGATGATGTAGTCCAGCGAGTCGCCCACCGCCGCCATCTCCGCCGGGTCGGAGCTGACGAGGTACGCGTCGGCGCCCAGGTCGTCCATCGCCTCGGCGCGCTTCTTCCCCGACGAGCTGATCACCGTCACGTGGTGGCCCATCGACTTGGCCACCTTCACGCCCATGTGGCCCACGCCGCCGAGCCCGAGGATGCCGCCGCGGAGACCCGGCGACATCAGCCCTAAGTGCTTCAGTGGGCTGTACACCGTCACACCGGCGCACAGCAGCGGCGCCGCCTGCTCCGGTGCCAGCCCCGCAGGAATCCTCACCACAAACCTGCATACATTAAGCAATTTCTAGTTTTTTACCATCATTAATCAAATCTTTTACTTTTAAGATGTGACAACTTTTAAGATTAGGCAGGTGAACCAAACTAATCACCTTTCACCATCTGAAAAACTCAGCTTTCACCATCTCTGTTGGTTTACCAACTGACTAAAACGACAGTATCCTGAAGTCCAACTTAGATCTGTTCAAGAAATGATTCTTCCAACGAAAAATTGACAAATGGAGTAGGTGACGACTTATCAGTAAACAACACGTCCCACCAAACTTATGTGACTTCTCTTTACATTTGATACACTACTGACTTCTAGAAACACCTTTTGTTTCTCTCAGTCTTACTAGACGACTATTTTTTTCCACAAAATTTTGTAAATGAAATGGACTTTATTTCCAATAATCGGAAAAGTCCATTCTTGTTTGCTCTACCTAGAACACTGACAATATGACAATATGATAATGATAGTGTCATTAGTTGGTGATTATTTGTTGGAGCAAGCTGAATTACTCACTTCTGGTCGACGATCATGGCGGAGGCAAAGCCGCCCTGGGTTGGCCGGCCGTCGGTGTAGACGTCATTGTAGGACCAGATCCTCTTGTTGCAGTACTGCTCCACGTTGGCCTTGCACGGATGGCACTCGCGGCAGCAGCCGACAATGACGCCGACGCCGACGACGTCGCCGGCGCGGTATTTGGTCACATCCGGCCCAACCTCCACCACCTCTCCGACCACCTCATGGCTGCAAAAAAGAAAAGAAAAGAAAAGGAATTCTTGATCACCAACAAATCCAACCTACGACTGAATATTTGGTACAAACATGTATTACATGTACTGGAAAAGGAATTCTTGGTCAACAACTAATCCAACCGATGATTGAAAATTTAGTACGAAATTGCAGATGTAGTACTAATTAGACGTCATTTTCAGTTTAGTGTTTGCGGATTTGTTGTGTGTTCTTTAGGCCCACCAGAGAAGATATTTGGTGAGGTTCTCTTTACACGTGTCTCTGAAAACAACGGTGCGTCTAATCAGTATTTTTTTTATATATTCTACGAGCATGATTATTTATCTTATTAAAAATTATAATTATTATTTATTTTATCGTGATATGTTTTTACATATTTTAACCTCGACTTATATTTTTTAAAACAATTTATAAAAATTTAAATAAAATAAATAATCAAACATGTTTAAAAATTAATGATGTTAAATATAAAAAATCTAGCGGTGCACTAATTTGTCTTTTTCCAAAGGTGTGCGGTAGTGGTGCATCTATGCCTTCTGTAAATCTAACAGCACTGACCAGATTGCTAGTAACTAGTGCATACTTTCCTACAATGTTTGTTATTCCTGTTAGATAAGTTTTGCATTTACAGCTAAGTACTTTTATCTTCATCTCACTGTAGAATACTCCATCAAAACAATTACTAAAAGATTACCACTGACATAATAAATGATGGTTATGAATAATCTTACCCAGGGACCATGGGGTACTTGGAAGCACCAAGGTGGTTCTTGGCCTGATGGATGTCAGTGTGGCAGATACCACAATACAGAACCTTCACCACCACATCTTCAGGCCCAGTCTTCCTGCAGTTGCCACCACATAAAAAAATTAAAAAAAATGCTCGGTCGTTCCTAAATAACATTTCTAACCCTGAAAGCACAAAATAATAGGAAAGTAAATGATGTTAATATCCTTTATTAAATGGGTGCTACTTGGAAGTGGAAAAGTAGTTTGTGTTAAATTGAGTAGAAATTTAAATGAAATGTGGTTAAAGGAAAATGTAGTAAGCTAGAAATACATTTTTTATGGGACAAAAGGCAGTAGTTTAGAAGTGCACTTATAAGTAGGACGGATGTAAGTAGAATATTAGCTACTATGTTGCATAAGATGACTCTTCAGCCATTCCATTCTACATGAAGACATCCCGAGAAGATTATTGATACATATTCCTCCTATTTGTATGGAGGCATGACACGAGAATTTCATTGCGAATATATTAAAAAAACACAAAAAGAATGTTTCCGAATTGTATGTGGAGCCAAGCAACTAGCCAAAAGAATTCCATGGATTCTGTCTGTTTGCCACAACTACTACTCCGGATTTAGGGATTCAGTTTCTTTCACCCAAACCAAATCAAGAAGTGACGTGATCGCAGCAGGCGGTTGGTGAACCAGTCTTGGACTTAAAAAGGAGTACTGGTACGAGGTGTCAAGATCACGTGGAATGGAGGAGCCCAAATGCTCTCGTCACGCTTCACCACTCGGCTCTCCGGAGTTTGGAGGCCAAGAGGCAGAAACAAGCACAGCATGCATGATAATACAAACGAAACTCCTACTGAATCCTCGCTAAAAAAAACCCAAGCACCGAAGCACATCAGTCATCAGTTACCGGAAACGGGTCATCGCTGATCAATTTTTCTATCTGAAAATTTTCATCGATCGATTGTTCATCACAAGTTTTGATATCTACGTAAAACTAACTGCACAACGTACTCGTATGGATGTATAGTTTCAGACATGTTCAGTTCAGGGCATCAATCACGACGATGGCGCAGCCAAGAGAAACTAACCAAATCTCTCTCCGGTCTCCATTTCTACCGGCGTTAAGGTTCACATCCAACTTGCAAGGACAAGATCAATAAGAGAAGTGGAGGAAGAGGACGTGGGGTGTGAGAGTTCGGTTGAGTCGAGTTCTTCACCTGAGGGTGTAGTTGTAGGGGGAGAGGTGGCCGGAGGCGTCCCTGGCGGCCCACCCGGTGACGATCCTCTCAGTGGCGAGGCTGCCCATCGTCGTCTAGCTACCTCGGAACAGGCACGAGACGCGACGAGCGCGGCTGCGAGGAGGGAGGGCGGCGATGGCCAGTGGTTGGATTGGATTCGGGAGGAAGAGGAGGAGGAGGTAACAAACAGTGGTGGATTTGATCTGCTTCTGGAAAGCTGGAGATGGGTGGCTGCGCATCACGCAGCGAGCGCATAAAAAGGAGAACATCGCGTTGAAGATTGCGACGATGGTGGAGGTGGGGTTGGTGAATGCCTCGGGGGACGTGTCGGGATCTTCTGTGGCCATCATGACATTTTCTTTTTCTTAACAAAAGGAAAACTTTTGTGAAATACTAGCTCCGAGATAAGAATATATGGAGTTTATATAATAATATCTTGAGTTTTTTTTGAGAGATTGAAATTTATAGGTGGAATGACTGTGATTAATTGAGATAAGAAAACATGTGAGAAAATTAAGGAGGTGTTTGGTTGTCGGTCACAGTTTTACAGTTTGCCATGCTTAAGGTTTTGGCAATTTTGATTAACTTGATTGCATTTACAGTTATGTTAAAATTTCCTTCTAACAAATTATGTCTCACATATTAATGTCTATAGAAGATTTTCTTATATTTATCATAGTATGACTATGAATTTAATAACCTCAACTTAAACAAATATATAATTTTTATTGGCATATAATGATAAAATATGGCTAATAATCAAATAACAAATGAGATCACTTAATATTAAGTTGAGATGAGTAAGTAAGAGCAGTAGTAGGTGGGGAGATGTTCGGAGGCCTTCGGTTTTGCTGCCAAGGTTGGGAAGTGGTCGTTGGCGTCTTGTAGAATATGGAGTAGCTACATCTGATTGCTGATGAAGGTTTTATTCTCTCGTTAACGTACTGTGGTTACTGAACTAGTGGCATAAATAATATAGATTCTACTAAAGCCTTTTAATATTTGGATTCCCTTTCTACGTAGGATATACACTCATTTGCATATCATTCTTGTACACTTCAACCAACAAAAATTAGAAACTAGTTGGGTATCCTACTGCGAACACATTGTTTATATTGATATCATTGTAGCGTGATCTATTGTACTATATATATATAATTAGTGGTGGAGAAAAAAACTTTTAGAGCTCTAGCAAATCTAACTAAAGTGTTTATTAATTGGTTAAGATGATTAAGCAGTGAAGATGTCCTGAACATATTTCTGTATAAAAGGAATAGAACAGACAGAGGAGTGTGGAGTTGTTTAGGTTTTGCTGGCAAAGTTTGGGAAGGGTAGTTGGTGTGCTAGAATATGGAGTAGCTACATCTAATAGGGTTTTGTTCCCTCGTTTAACGTAATATACTTGCAGAACTAGTGACATACCCATAAATAATATACTTTAACCTAAAGCCTTTTAATATTTCGATTCCCTTTGTACAAAGAATATACACTCTTTTGTGGCTCGTCCTTGAACACCTAAATCAACAAAAATTAGTTGGGTGTCCTATTATTGTGAACACAAAGATTTATTGTTTATATTGTTACCATTGTAGATTACTAGGTGGGCACCCAACTGATGGCTCCGCTAGTGCGTAGCATCAACTAGATAATTCATCTTATGTCATATGCTTTGACTGTTCATCGTATACTGCCTCCGTGCCAACATTTTCAGGCTTGCAAGTTGCAACGTCAAACAAAGAGACAAAGCAACATGTTAATTTAGCAAAGAAAATCTCTTTCCCAACCTACAATCAAGATGAGTGAAAAAGTCAACAAACGCAACCATGAAACATGACTTTAGTTAGCTTGACCACTTCCCTGTAAACTGTCACTGCGTCACACCTAACATGGATCATGATTTTAGGTTTTCAACATATTCACAGTATTATTAAAATAGATTATTTACTGTATACTTTAGAAAATATATTTTCTAAATTTTTTTAAGGTAATTATTTATTTAGATGACTTGTTATAGACTGTTTGTTTTATTCCTATAAATAAATAAATTTATAATCCGCTCTACTTAATAGTTTATCTAAACATGATTTTTGTTGTCCACTAGTGTTACCTCGTCAAAAGTCGTCCTTGTAGAAGATCCTGTTTGGGTAAAAATGGGAAGAAGGGAGGCACGCATCGAGAAAGCGCGCGTGCTTCGCATGTAAAGTGTGGTGACGTGGCCGTGGCGGAGTGGATTTGGATTAACCTGGTAGGAAGAAAAGTTGCTAGAAAAGGACCCGGGAGTTGGTGGCCAAGCCCGCCGTGGTAAGTGGGTGGGCCCACGAGTGGGCCCAAATCGCAGTGTCCGGTGACGTCATGACTACGTCAACTCAACGACCGGTGGTGAAGAGACTGGGGCATGCCAACCTTCAACGGCACGAGCGGTTTAGGTTACCTTCGTTTAGACCCGTTGAGAATTTTTTTCTTCGCATATATAAAACTAAGCGACTCATTACTATATAATTAATAAATATTATATAAAAAATAAAAAAATGTTTAATATAATTTTTAATTAACTTTTCTACAGAATTTTTTATTAACAAAATATAATTCGAAAAGTTTCATGTGAAAAATAAGAAAGTAGAAATTGAGAATTCACCCTATTAAACACATCCGTAGAATCAAACTGAGGATGAAAAAGAATGGGAGCAAAATAAAATATAACTTTGAATTTGTCATTTTCCTACTCATCATTTATGTCTCTTATGAAATAGAGAATTTGTATAGAATTTTGTAAGATTTTAATCATATAGAAAACTTTTTTATATTTGGTCCTTTAAAACTTTTTAAATTATATAAAATTCCTTAAGAATAGCTAGATTTGAAAGATAAGTTAGAGCCTTACCCTTTGGAAATTTTTCTTTGAATCTATCTCTTCGAACTAATTCCTATTTTTTTTTCTATAATCTATTTAAACGACTTTTTTGTGTTTTTTTATGTTTTGTCATCATCTATTTTGCATCTACATTCCTACCAAAATCTTAAATTTTCCTTATTTCTGAGTTTCAAAGGGTCCTCACTCATTCTGGTTTGTAACGACTTACTTTCTCCGTCTAAAAACATACTTCTTTCTATTAACAATATTTTTAATACCCTTACCTATCCTCGGTATTGACAAACTTTATTTCTTTAATATCATTTATCTATACACGTTAGTACTACTTTTCTATTAATAATGAATATTTTGGTTTTTTTCACTCTATACTAATTATGATGAAGGAAGTATTAGTTTTATTTTTCATCAACATCAGTTTCTGGTTTGCGGTGGTGAATTTAACCCGGTACACAAAAAATCTGGAGAAATCATTACCCAAAACTGATAGCTAACCATGTACTACCAGTACGAAACTGTGTAAGCTTTGGATCGTTGGATGAAGCACACAACTCTGTTCTGGTGAAAGGACAATTTAAGATCGCAACATCACCAGCTAATTCGGCCTTAATTTGTTTGCAAACCACAGCTAGTTTAATGGATCATTTGAGGTGCACAGCTGCACACGAGTCATTTCGATTCGATCTTATCCACGTAGATGCATGGAAAAAGAAGATGCTGATCATCTTAGTTCCTGGAGAGTTGGATGCATGGACAAGTTGCTAGCTAAAGTCAAGAGTCAAGGATGCGAATCAGCCCTTTGATAAGACCAATCACCATCGTAATCATAATAAGAAAGGATAAGTATATCAATAAGTCAACGTTAACTCTACCCATTCAGTTGCTAAGAACGGAGATAAAAAAAAAGGATGCTCTCCTTATTTTGATACGTATCTGATGTGATTTAATACAAAATCTATGAAGTTTACGAATTATATATCCCCGGCCTTAAATTTGTTTGGTGAGTTTGAGTTAAGAAAACACAAAGTCGGGTGGGTATTTGATGGACCAATGGTGGCGTATACACACATTCTTCTCCATTTTTTTCCCATTATTTTCCAGCTTTGTAAGGTGTATGTTCGATTACGCCCCAATAACAAATCTAAATCACATCATCTTAATGTCTAGTTTGAGAACCCACAACTGCAATGCAAAGACATCCACTTCCAAACCAGGACTAAAATATATATTTGTTCCAGACATAAACTGAAAGCCCATCAGCCAAGGCCCATTTACAGCATTTGTAGCCCATCGGCAGCATTCCCACCAGCACTAATTTGGCCCGTGTAGCCCACCATCCTCGATATGTAGACTGCAGCCCATTCAGAAAGGTTCAACTGCCAAACTCGTTTACAAAACCCTCGGTTTTATCTTTGAAATTATGATATTTTGATAAATACAAGTAATGTTGATATATTTATCATGCAAAGTATTTTGATAATATGATGACTTTTGAAATACGTATAAAGCGGTCAAAATTTGAATGATTAGATTACGATGAATAAAAGTTAGTAATTATATTTAGTATATAATATATTTCGATAATATGACATCTATTTAAATATTTATATTTTTTGCAAAAAAATAAATAGTCAAAATTTAAATATTAACAGTAGCTGGTGACCAGTATAAAGGAAGGGAGGTAATTTAAAGTAGTAATTAACCATCCAATATGGAATTAATTCATCCCCATATCAGCTGCTGCATCCTCTGTTGTGTCAGTGTGGGGCTCATGCCACCAACCTAGGAGAGTAGTAACCTCCTATCTGGCCTCCTTGCATCGCCTGTTGCCATGTCCGATCCAGTGTTAATGTTCTTGGAATTTGCAATAAACACAAGGACAGATTTAGGAATTAGTTATGACTTATGACCTGGTAATTATGCCTGTCCAGCGACACTGCCGAAGCATGAGCAAGCAGAAGGTGGTGAGCGAGCATGTAGGGCTCCGTCGAGGAGTCCCCGCCGGTGCAGTTCTCGCGGAAGGGGTAGGAGCACCGACATGAATCTGGGGCTCAGCATTCCACCGTAATCATCCTCAAGGGCCTGAGGGAGATCAAAGTGGTAGATGGATGGTGACATGAGGTTGTATTCCTGCTATACATGACAGAAGATGAGTCTGGATTGATCAAGATTCAGGTAACAACAAATCCAAGGTATATGTACCGTGCATTATCAATTCGTCTATCAGATTGCTGTAGTATTCCAAGCCCTTAGGGGTTGATTTCTCCTCCTCCATCTAAACCATTTGAAACACACTGTCATAAATGGGTAGCTAGCATGTAACTAGGGCCCTAGGCTAGCTAGCGATGTGTCTTTGCTATGGGCTGCATCACCTTTGTGCAAATGCGAGCAATTTAGGGTTCTCTTTTTTTTTAGTCCTTTTTCTCGCCAAGACAAGAATCATGAGTGTCTCTTATTCGGCTAGTTAACGTATGGTTCTACGATGTACTCCCCCTTTGTAAATGTTGTTTTATTTTATCGTAATAAAAGTTTTTTAACTTTAACCAAATTTATATTTAAAAAATTAACATCTACAATACTAAATAAATATATATTTATTGTGGATATTAATAAAAATAATTCGATGTTGTAGGTGTTGGTGTATTTTTTTCTATAAATTTATTAAAGATGAAGAAGTTTTACTTAAAAAAACTTTTAAAAAATATATAGTACAGTACCATTCAGCATTCGTTTTGCGGTAATGAATACTGTGTTGGTTTG
The DNA here is from genome assembly GCA_030770085.1 of Oryza coarctata. NCBI lineage: Eukaryota > Viridiplantae > Streptophyta > Magnoliopsida > Poales > Poaceae > Oryza > Oryza coarctata. The sequence continues at coordinate 3,832,576 of CM061465.1, forward strand.
GTGACCTATGGTGCTTGTAGCACTGAATCTGGGTATTATTACTAAATTTTCATAAGTTAGTAATGAATAATCTCACTACCACTGCCTAGTTCTCCAATCATATAATAAGTTATTTTGATTTTTTTCTTGAGTAAAACTTCTTTTAACTTTCATCAAGTTAAAAAAAACATAGCAACATTTATAACACCACATTAATTTTATTAAATCCATCATTAAAAATATTTTTTATAATATATTTGTTGTGTTTTGAAATTGTTGCTACATTGTTATGTAATCTTGATCAAATAAAAAAATGACTTTGACAAAACTAAATTAACTTGTCATACATAACGGAGGGAGTACTAATCAAGATTCAGATAATGGAAAATAGTTAGTGTAGCAAGAAGAGCTTCACAAATTTTTAGATAATAGAAGTTTTATTCGAACTTAACCAGTTCTATCAAGATAATACAATCATATATATATATATATATATAACACTTTCTAAGATGCACGTAACTATTGGATGTCAGATAGTTCTTTTCTTAACTCCTCTCTACATCTAAGATGCACACAACTATTGGATGTCAGAGTTTTTTTTTTTCTTAACTTGTACATGGTCTCTGACATAAACACTCGATCTCCTGTAGTACAACCGTGAGTCACTGTAGCGACACTAAAATGGCAGCTATAGCAATAAGCGTATTTAGCTTGTGTGAGATTGTAGATTTTGCGGACAAATTTCGGCTCTTAACTGTGTGCAACAAACGATGTATTTTAACTTATTGTATTTGTAAAATATAATTATGTCTCAGAATACATAAATTGCAGTGGTAACAACCGCTATTGAATTCAATAGAGGTGTGTGTATGTGGGGCGAGAGGCCGGTAACTATGGTTACCAACACAGCACAAAAATGGCGGGCGGGTTACACAGTAGCGGCTTGGTAAGGGAAATAGTGGCAAGAGACTCTACTAAAATCTGAATTTTGAAGTTTAAATTCGTGTTGTTCCATTAACTATTGTAGTTGTGGATAACTTGTTTGAACATTTTTTTTACTAGCACATAATAGTTAAGAACTAAACATCAGCTATCTTATCAATTAGTGCCATGTTTGGTATATATAGCAATGACTTGTACATCTATTTCTATCATTGATATGGTGATGCAGTCATGTAAACTGATTGTCATGATTTTATTGTCATAAGAAAATCATGAACTCATGATGCATGCATGATTAGAATTAAGAAATTTTTATACTTTTTATTTCTCTTATAGGCTGTAGCGTCCACATGTTGCTTTCTTTTTTAAAATCAAATTTATACATGTGTAACAATAGTTTGGAGTCTTGGGAGTACAACATTTGATAGTATTTTCATGACCCTTGTGGTGATGTTTTTATCTCACGAAGAATCTCATGAAATTATCACTAGAAAAAAAAACCTGACAATGTCACTCCATACAATAAGTCACGCTCCCAGTCTCAAAATAAATGAACCCCTAACATCTCAAGAAAAAAATTGCAATGAAAAGAAAAGACCAAACTGCCCGGAAATCAATATTAATAGGTGGGTAAAAAAGAGTGATATTGAATAAAAATAAAACTTCTTAATTCATATGCCGAGGATAAGTAAGAGGGTCAACTTATATTTAGAATGAAGAGGTATTACTATTTTACTAAACTATTTTTGTCTAAATTAATACCATATATATCAAATTGACAATATACCTAACCTAAAACGAGAATACAGCTACCTAGTGTAGGTGGTTGTATACTGAGAGCAGGGCAAGCTAGCCCCTTCGTATTTAGCCCAAAAAATGACCTAGCACGCGATGAGCTCGAGGAGGTAGACACAAAAGATTTTAGACAGTTTTGAGACACTTAGAAGTATAATACTCTACTCACATATTCTTTCTTTTTCTTCGTGAGTTATAGTGGTGCTTTTCTCCCTTGCCTTCCCTTCTCAGCTACAAACCAACTTTTATATATTCTTCAAGGGTAACACACATATCTAGAAAAGAAAGCAGTGTATAAAGATGAAATCCATAGGCCCTAGCAAATAGATGTTAGATATGGTTAGTCTAATCGCTATAGGAGCCCTAGCAATCGTCGCCCATATTGCGACATCCTCCTATCGTTGTTGACCATAGCGGGCCTACCTATCAGCATCTATACTTTGATAGGTAAAAAGCTAGGCCATAGTAGGTAGGTTGACTGTAGCCATGATCACAGAGAGTGGTATACATCTTATCACACATTGTCTATGGATGAAGAAGATAATTGTCTTATCACTCTGTCCAGAGAAGGTGCATGGGTGCCACATTAAGTTAGGTGCACCAACCTAACACATTTAATGTGGTGGTTAGGGTAGTTGGGTACATGTGGCCCCCGAGATTCGGTGCCCCCGTGTTTTTTAAGAATGCACGGGCTTGGAGTCGCCGTATTGGAACTGTCTTCCTATGCTACTAGCCATCTCGAGGGTTCTTGTGCCCGGACGAGGCAACCCAAGGTCATCAACCCGTGGGTTAGCAAGGTCAGGCCGTCTAGTCGGACAGGCCAACTCAGGCGACCGAGTACGCGTCAGGTGTCGCTCTACGGGCTGCCCAAGGCAATAGCTCGGGAAGGCCAGCTTGGGACTAACAATGCCATAGCCAAGATACCTGTAGGACACAAATTTCTAGGGTGATACTATTCCTTAGGTGCCACTTATTCACTTCCCAGCCACTTGGGGTAGATCCCTAGTTCCTATTTTATCAATAATAGCCCCAGGCTTAGTGCTAGACAATGACTCTCTGGCTAGGGATGGGACACATCTCAATGGCGGCCTAGAGGTGATATGAGACCACCATGAACTTGGCAAGAGTAGGGCACCCAAGGATGGCATTGTACAGGATCCTGTGGTGGGCAACGTCAAAGTTGATCCTATCTGTCTGAAAGTTGTTGCAGGAGCAGAACGTGACATTGAGCTTGATTTTGCCAAGAGGAAAGACATCTTTTGAGATGATGCCATAGTATGGCATCGACAACTTGAGATGGCTGAAGGGGATTTTGATCTGCTCGACACCTGCAGAGACATGAGATTTAGGCCCCTGCCCACTTCAATGAGCCTACCAATGTGAGACGGCTGTTCACCGAGGAGTTCTTAGGATGGTCAATCTAGTCAAAGGTGATAGGGTCTCCAACCACTTTAGACGTTGGGTCCGAGCTTGAGATGGTTGTAAACAATTGATCGTGCCGGACCTCGTGAACACGTTGAGGCCTAAGAGAATCTACTTCACTCCATTGAAGGTCCTTCAGCTTTGTTGGGTGGCATGCGCTCTCGATTGTCCTTCAGCTTCGTTTGTTGGTTTAAGAGCGTGCCGAGATCCTTTGGCTTCGTTGTCTCCTCATCGAGACGATAGAGATGCGGGCGTGCTAGTCAATTTAACACTGCAATTAACAAGGAGATGAACAGATGGGTCAGTCAGACGATGAGTCGATAACAACTCTTGCTATCAGCTGGTTGCCGATAGGGTTGAGATAGTTATCGGCTATGTTTGACTCGCTCCTGATATCGACTTGTTATCGATAAAAACTGGAACACTTTTCTATCGGCTGGAAAGCCAATGAAGACATAAGTAGATGACGACGAAGGGAATGAAAGATACATTGGCTATAGAGCCGATAATTTGAAGTGTAGATTAACATGCGTGCTGCACGGCTTGCACGCACTCATCCCGGCGTACTCCAAAATATCTTAACTGTACTGCCGTTGAGAAAGGACCAGATCATCTACAGAGTGTGTCATAAAAATGCCCAGAAAATGATGTAGCTGACCCATATCCGTCATAGCAAACTCACGCTGGAGAGGCTCAATGATATGCTTGATTAATCTGGCAGAGGAGGCGGTGAGGACAATGTTATCGACATATAGCAGTAAGTAAGCCGTGTCTGGACCACGGTGACATATAAAGAGCGAAGTATTTAACTTTGTTTCAATAAATCCAAGTGACACGAGGTGAGAGGCGAACTTATGGTGGCAAGCACGAGGAGCCTGCTTCAAATTAGATAAGGACTTGTTGAGCCAACAGACAAAATTTGAGCGAGAAGAATCCACAAAACCAGAGGGCTGTACGCAGTACACTGTCTCAGTGAGAGTGTTATGGAGAAATGCATTCTTTACATCTAGTTAATGAATGGGCCAGTTCTGAGATAATGCCAGGAAGATAACAACGCTTACTATCGCAGATTTAACAACGGGACTAAAAGTTTCATCACAATCAACACCGAGCCGTTGTGTGAAACCCCGAATTACCCAGTGAGCCTTGTAGCGATCAACAAACCCATCGGCGAGCAATTTGTGTCGATAAATTCACTTGCCAGTCACCAATAGGGTCATCGAATTCAGCGAGGGAGGTAGCCATGGACTCAAGGCGGCGGTAGTAGTTGGTGACGCTCAGGAACTCCTGGCGGAAGGTGCGGAACTGTGTCTCCAGGAGAAGGACACATGACTCCTTCTGGCCGAGGAATTCGTCCTCGAGGTAGCAGCACGCGTTGCGAGCGCGACCTTGTCGCAACATTAGCGACTGCTGTAGGTCGCTGGAGACGATGCCCTAGACCCATGTGAGGACGCAGCAGTCCACCTGGATCCACGTCGGGCAAGCGGGGAATGCCTCATCCTCGAGGACGTGTCGAGTAAGGGCATATTTGTCGAGAACGGTGAGAAACATGCTGTGCCACTTGGTGTAGGTGTCCATGGTCTTATCGAGGACGATGGTGATGAGTGCCTTGACGTTGATGACGGTAGTGGCTTACGCCCATAGAGCTTCGTGAGCGCTCTCGTACGCGTCCAGGGCGTCGTTGCGAAGACAGGCTTCCTCAGCCCGACGCGCTTCTTCAGCGCGAGTAGCTTCAACCGCCTTAGCGGCTGCTGTGGCACCGGCATCGTCGTCTTCGCCGGCCATGAGGGGCAGGACCGGCGGCCGCACCTAGTGACGCAGCAGAGCAAGTGATCAGGATTGGATTGGCAGCAGGTGGGATTCGATCGGATCGGATCGGTGGGCGATCCGATCGGCAGCAGGCCGAATCCAATTGGATCGGATCGGACGCGGGTAGGATCAGATCGATCGGATCGGGCAATCCAATCGGCAGCAGGCAAAATCCGATCGGATCGGATCGGTGGGCGATCGGATCGACCACAGGCAGGATCAGATTGATCGGATCGACAGCGCATGCGATGAGATATCTAATCAGATCGGATCGGCGGGCGATCGGATCGGCGGGCGATCGGATCGGCCACTGGTAGGATCAGATCGATCGGATCGGCAGCGCGAGCGATGAGATTGGCGACACACCCGGTGACATGTAGTCAGCAACGGTGGTGGCGATCGGATCGACGGCGAGCGCTGGTTCGAAAGCGGAGGCAAGATCAGATCAACGGCCACAACCGGTGACGAGGGCAGCTACGGGACGGGCAATCAGATCGGCAGCACGGGCGATGGGACCGGTGACACACCCGGTGACGTGTAGTCAACAACGCCACAACCATACACATGTTAACCTATTATAATTATATTTTCTATAATTATAATTTATGATGATATAAATATGTTAGCTTGGATCTAATCGTCCAATAAGCCCCTTGTTCCTCTTGTCATGAAATGCACAAAATTATCTAGCCTGCTGTCTACATTCGTATCGAAGAGAGAGTTTAGTTATACTCCCTCTGTCACCAAATGCAATCACTTCTAAAGATTTTAGCATAGATTAAGAATATGGTTAAATTAAATAGAGAAGTGGTTGGGATTGGTTACGATGTGAAAGTATATGAAGAAATTAAATGAGAAATATTTGTAATTCGATTGAGATATAAAATAAGACAACAAGCTATTTTAGGATAAATTTTAAACACAAGAAATTTCTATATTTTAGTACAGAGAGGAAGTAGTTATTTTGGTGTAAAATTACATACTAGGCACCATTCTTTACTGGAGTTGCTTCTCCGTTTTTTGTAAATACTATTTTCAAACTGCTTAATTGTATATTTTTAATATATATATATAATTTTCTTTAAATAAATAAATTTTTAAATTTGTAATAGCTTATACTTAATTAATTATACACCAATTGCTCGTCTCATTTTTCATGCCATGAAAAATCCTAATCAACCTCCACAAAAGAATACTATCTGCCATAAAAAAAATCCTAATCAACCACCATAAAAAATATTCTTTCGCAAACACAAAATTATATAATTAGTAGTGCATTTGACAAAAAGACATTTCTATTTGGGTAACCATAGGCTGAGTCGGTCTACAATTAATCCGTATGAGCCATAGTTCATCTAAATTAACTAAATATATTTTTAAAATATTAAAAATAAAACTTAATTTATTTAGTTAAATTACAGCATACTATGAATTACCTGTACCTCAGGTCCTACGAAGAGTAGTAGTTGGCACAATGAAGCTCGAGGCAGCATCTGTTCCCTTAGCAAAATAGCAAATCTCCAATCAGCATTGTCTTCTAGGCAAGCAGACAATCATGTGGACAAGAAGGTGTCGGAAAGCAGATACACCAGACAGATTGCAGCGGCGCTGGTGAAAGTCAATGCGATCAGCAGCCCTCAGGAAAATCTTTATCTGATCGAAGCAAGGGAGAAAGATATACGTGGAAGAATAGCGGCGGACCCAACTGTCAGGCCGATCGAACGATCGAACAGGCTTGGCATCTTCAACGTTGATTAGCCAATATGATACTCCTCGATTTTTAATAAATAACACCGCTAACTTTAAAAATCATCATGATGATTCATTTTATTTAAAAAATTATATAATCATTATTTATTTTATTATAGTCTGTTTTATCATTAAATGTATTGTAACATGACTTATATTTTTATATATTTATGTAGAATTTTTAAATAAGATAAATGATTAAACGTATGATAAAAATTAATGATCTTATCTATTAAAAACACTGAAGGAAGTACTCCACCACCATAGAAAAATCAGAAATTATTATATCTCAAGAAAGAATCAGAAATTATTAGTCAAGGTTTTGTTTTTTTCCCCATTCCAAGTACATGGCCTTGAGTACGCATGTCCGAAAATTCATGCGGTTTCCATCTCGTCGCACATTTCCGTGTTGGTTCCAAACCTGAATTATTGTGTGTGGGTGTGTTTTGAGATGGGCTGAATTGTCTACTTTCCACGTAGCACGTGGCTATCAAAACTTCGTGACCCGTACGTCTCTACACAATGTAGGTAAGCGATGAATTCCAAGTTGAACAAAATAACACGTATTTTTAACCCATGGTTGAAATTTACATGCCAGCGTGTGTACCTTTTTAACACATGTAATCTTTTGTATTTACTTTACATATCAGCGTGTATACCTAGCTACAAAGTGACAAACTGCAACGTAACATAATAAAAATGAAACAAAATTTGGACGAAAATGACGGTGCCCAGATATTTATTCCTTATTTACCACGACGCTTAAATAAGTATTAACAAGTGGTAAACAGTAATTAATGATATGCTCGGCCGCTTTAATTAAAAATAATCCCATGCATGACGTCACTCCTTAGCCGCTTACGGGCCGCACGTTAGCGCCATCACCTCCTCCACGAACGCCTCCACGTGGCGGTCCGACAAGCCGCCGGCCGCCACGGCCACCCGGGCGGCGGCGCTCCACGCCTTGGCGCTGGAGAGCATCTCGTCGGCGTCGGGCCCCGCGACGGCGGCGTCTATGGCGTCGCGCACGGCGTCCCTCTGCAGCGGCGCGCGGAGGCGGACGCCCATCTTGAGCTCGTCGACGAGGAACTTGGCGTCGGTGCCCTGGTCGCCCCACTGCGGGAACGCCACCACGGGCACGCCGGCGGCGACCGTCTCCAGCGTCGAGTTCCACCCACAGTGCGTGAGGAAGCAGGCGACGGACGGGTGGGCGAGCACCTGGTCCTGCGGGCTCCACGGCACCACCATGCCGCGGCCGGCGACAGCGTCGAGGAACCCCTCCGGCAGAAGCGGGCGGCTGTCCGTCCTCACCACCCAGAGGAACGGCCGCCCGGTGGAGGCGAGGCCGTGCGCCATCTCGGCCACCCCGTCGGCGGACAGCACCACGATGCTTCCGAGCGACGCGTAAACGACGGAGCGCGGCGACTGCCCGTCCAGCCACCTGACGCAGTCGTCCGCCGCCTTGATCATGTCGCCGCGCACCGCCGCGTCCTCGCTTCCCTTCAGCTCGATGAGCGGGCCGACGGGGATAAGCGGCGGCGGCGGCGGCGTGACGCTCGGGAGCGCGTCCACCACGTCGCGCTCGAGCTCGGAGAAGGAGTTGACGAACACCCACCTCACCTTGTCGATGGTGCGGACCTGCTGCACTATCGCCTCCGTTAGGCACTTGTACGGGTTCGACGGCAGCAGGAACGATGGCACGTCGGCGACGGACATCGCCGGGAGCCCCGTCAGCGTGAACCGTGCGTCGTGGTCGTCCTCCGGCGGGAACTCCACGAGCCCATGGACATGGTGGTAGTAGAGCGAGAACACCGCGCACGATTGCACCCACAGCAGCGCCGACGGGATGCCGGCGTCGGATGCAACATCGACCGCCCACGGGATAAACGGGTTCCCGACGACGCACGCCACCGGCCGCCCGGCCGCCTCCTGTCGCCTTAGCAACTCAGAAAACGCCGGCGGCCCGGCCGTCTCAAGATGCCGCATAAGAGCATCAACCTCCTTCCCATCAAAATCATCCTCCAAGAACTCGAACCTGATCCAGCCGTGGCCGAGCGGCTCGCCGTCGCCGCCGACCGACACGCCGGATGACTCCACGAGCTTGGCGCCGATGGAGGACGTCGAGGAGAACGTGACGAGCAGGCCCTTGGCCGCGATGCGCTTGGCGAGGCGGAGCATCGGGTTGACGTGGCCCTGGCCGGGGAAGCAGATGACGAGCAGGTGGGGTGCGCCACCGCTCGCTGCCGTCGCCGCGGTCACCGTGGCCGCGGCCTCCTCGCCCATGGCTAGCTCTTAATGTTTTCTTCTCCCTTTTCGCCGAGCTGGAGTTGCAGTGATCTTGCTAGCCTGGTCATTGTTACTGTGTCAGTGGGAAGCCAAATTTATACCAAAAAAATTGTGACTTGACGATGAACAAGATGACGTCTGACGTGGCGTCACACATGTAAATACAAGGTGGTTATTATTTGGCTACCTATTTTATTTTATTTTACACTAAAATAAAGACTATCTGGTCGCTGTATCCAAAGATAACGTGTAGCGCTATTTTTTTTTGAAAATGTTATTATCATACAATTAAAGCTAAGGCGATTTTGTGTATCAATTGTCATGGACTAATTAATAACAAATATTTCAAATAAAAAAGATACTGTTTCATTTTTTGGTTGTGTATCAATGTCATTAGTGTATGCAATTTGCTAATTATAGTTGTAGAAATAGATAGAAGTCGCTGTGTTTGGCAAGTGCCACCAAAAAATTAGCTACGATATATAATTAGATACACATCACCTGCTGAAACTGTCAGGAGAGCCATGCTGCTGTAGTATGATATGAAGGTTACATCGAGCTAAGATCATGGTTGACATTTTTAATGAATTCAGAGGTTCAATGTACATGCGCGCTTAGGAAACATCGGATCGGATAGATGTGTGCGCTGAGAGGGTGAGCGAGCGTGAGCCAATAGATGTTCAATAGAGGCACACGTGGATAAGCCGAGACCTAAGAGATATGCTTTGGTCTAATGTGGAACATTTGGCTTCAAGATTCCTTTAGCAGGGTTGCTAGAGTTACGAATGTGCTACTCAATTTAACCCTACAATTGACAAGGAGATAAGCCGATGAGTCAGTCGTCTAATAGGCTGATATGAACTTCTACTATTGATTGGTCACTAATAAGGTTGATGTAGTCATTGGCTATGTTTGATGTTCTTGCTATCATTTGGTTACTAATAGGAGCTGAAACACTCGTCTATCAGTTAGAAAGTAGATGAAGATATAGTTAGATGGCGACAAAGGAAATGAAAATCACATCGGCTATAGAGCCGATGGCGCATCGAAATAAAGTAGTTGATATGTATTATACGGACTCCTACTCTGGGCTGATTGCCGATAAAGACTATAACACTCTTTCACCAACTATAAAGTTGATAAAGGCATAAACAAATAACGAGGAATAAGATAAAAGTAACCATCGACTGTAGAGCCAATGACCCTCTAGAATATAATGGTCAATGAGTAGTATGTGTAATCCTCCTATTGGCTGGTTATTGATAGAGACTGTAGCGCTTGTTCATTGGCTGAAAATCCAATGAAGGTATATGCGGATAGTAAGGAATAAAATAAAGAAACCATCGACTGTAAAGCCGATATCTCTTCGAATAGAATATGCGAACAATACTAAGGAGCGAGACCCGATCTTCCGAAGATACAAGAGGTTAGATCAAACATGTGGACGAAAGGAATGGGCGAATCCATCGACTAGTTGAGCTGATGAGAGGAATTCTCTGAAGATATATGTATATCGGCTGAGAAGCCTATATATTAGATGTAAAACTCAATGTGTGGATAACTCATTAGCTAGCTGTTCCAATAAAATATTTACGTAAAAATCTATTAATCTACAGCTCAATCTATTATCAATGGTCTACTAAGTTAGACCTAACCGATACAGCATGAGACCAATAATAGTAGAGTGAGGCCGATGAGCTGATAGAAGCACATAAACATGATGCGAAGCATTCGATCGAACTAAGAGATCGGAGCTAACTGATATAGCCTTAGACTGATAATAGTGGGACTTTTCCCTTTGATGAGAACCAGAACCTATCGGTAAAAATCTAGATGAACTAGGGTAAAAATATACTGAATTTTAATTAATCGGTAGATAATTTATAAGGTTCATAAATCTATATTTATACATAACTGAACGCTATTTACTAAGCACAAAAAGAAAATTCTCTATAATAAGTTTAGTAAGACTAATTAATCTTATTTATCAAGGTATTTTCATAACTCCTTATACTCATTCCATCCGGATATTCTTTCGTTTTTAACTAATCCAAATCATTCCTCTTTAGTCATATCAGTTTTATTTTATAAGTTGATTGGCTCTCAATTATTGTCTACAGGGTTTATCATGTTTCAATGTTAACGTCTAAAAACACTTTTCCAAACGTTTAGAGACTTTTTTTTAAAAAAAGTTAAATGCTACAGTATCATAGTGTCATAATTTTATTTGCTTTTAAGAATATTATGTTAGCATAAACCAATGGTCAAAGTTGCATTATAAAAACTATTTTGACATCCAAAATAAATATTATTATCATCAGGATTAGTTGTTTGACATCTGAATATAGAATTAATAGTATGTCCGTTTCAAAATATAATCATTTCTAGCATATAAGTTTTTTTATCACCACAAAAGAATTTTTTACCAATTCACATGATTATTATCTTTCCAACTATGTACTTGGAATGAGAATCTACGCAATTTAAATTTTAAAAATTGACCACTAAAGTGATTAAAAAAATCTTTTACTCCAATATTAGTATTTGCTAAATAAATCAGAATTATCTATACTCCTTTTGTCTCATAGCATAATAGATTTTATCATTCTATTTTTGTTCAAAATATAAGATATATCGTGATGCTATTATAGCATGTTATTTCTTACTTATCAATTTTTGTACTAATTTATTTTTTATATATTAACTTTTATATTATTTTATTCTCACAACTGTCATCTTTTTTACCATCATGTCGTTTTACTGATTTCTTAGTTTCTATAAAAAGAAATGTATAATTTTTTATGTTATGGATGGAGGAAGTATTTTGGAAGGGAGGTATTATTTCGTTGGAGCGAATCGTCGTAGACAAGTTTGATTTCCTGCCAGATACACGCATGTTCTTTCATGAATCACGACGTGCAACTACCCTCCTGCTGAATTGATGGACCTGCTCATTAGCTTACGTAGTACTACTGGAGTAGTAGACCGTCGGAAATAAATGGAACTCCCTTTTTTTACTCGAAGGAGACTGCAGGCCATCGGAGGAGTAAGTACAGTATGCATGCATCCCATCAAAGAAGAACAATACATGTATATGTGAAAGAATAAATTGGAACCCGATTTCTAGAAGGGGAACATATCGAGAGGCCAGAGAGTGGTAGCAGCAAGATTTGCTGTTGGATCCACTAGTTTCGCTGGTAGCCATCGATCGACTGCATGCGAATGCGACCTCACGAGCTAACCGAACATTTGGTGGTTGGAGGGCAGAGGATACGTGGATGTAAGAGGGAGCACACATGACATGTGTAGGAGCATCGCATCCGCTTTGCTTCTCTATTTTTCACGTAGTAGCAGTAGAGCTTTGATAAACCATTGCCGGGAAGGGCGTGTGTTCCACGGTCACTCCATTTCACGTAGACATCAAGCGGTTTAGCTTTAACTATGTCCATGTGCATGAATATCATTGACAGACAACAAATATAACAATGATGTATTGCACGTGTCCAGCAAGTTGTATCATCTCGAAACCTGTGCACAAGTTGTCAGCTCCCTCCCTTCGTAAAAGAGTGTAATTCTAAGATTGAAAATTTGTCTCTGAAAAAGTACAGTGCCAGAGTAAGCACTTTTCCTTCTAACCACGCTTTATTGAAATTTATTCCTATTTTTCTCGGATCACCATCCTTCTCATACATTCCTTATTTAATTTAAAAAGAGACATCTGTTTTATTTCTTAGCACTCTTAAATTTCTTGGAATTGCACTGGACTAAGGGAGTACAGTTTTTATATTTATTTGTTTACGCAAACAATACTTAACTCAACTCATTGTCCTTACTCGTCCGAATAATCTTCCCAGGAGTGGGTTAGGAGTAATTAATGAAAATTAATTTCCCGGGAGTGGGTTAGGAGTCCATTGTCCTTACTGCCGCTGCTGTTAATACTGCAGCGAACCCTCCCCTTTGCTCGTTCATCCTCCTATGAAAACGCCTCACCGACACCATTGTTTCAATTATTTATTTATTATTAATATATATATATTTGTAAATTGTACTCTTCCTTTAATTTTATTTTTTAATCTCAGTTTATATATTTCTAAATTCTATTTCTACGTGAAATTTTCATTTAATATTATTTATTTTTAAATTATGAATTTCATATTTTAAATTATATTTTTACACGGACTCTTCCTGTAAGATTATAATAGATAGATTTTTATGCAAAACGTACAAATGAAAATTCAGAATTGTACTTCTACTTTGGTTTAGAATTCAAAATCCAGCAACATAAAACAACAGGACCTTGGTCAAGGTCTCCCAAGCAGAGCCATAACCAAAGTCGATGAACTGAATTCAAAATACTCAAAGTTAAACTCAAACGAAAACTCACTACAAACCTGTCAATTCGGACCGGGATTTGCTAGCGCACGTCCAATCCGGCCCATGCGCACGGTGTGTGCGGTGCCTCCCTAGTCCAGTTACAGTACGCTGCCGTCGTGGGAAGGCATCTCCACACGACAACACCACAAACACCGTCCATCTCGCGGCCGCGCTCGTCCGTCCGTCCATCTCTCGGCCGGATTTGTCAGTCGTCACGGCGCGTGATCTGACCCCAGCCGTGACGCCCGCACCGCACGCACGCTTTTCCGGCCTTCGCCGCTGGTGCCAAGGCCTTTGGGTTACTTGCCCCACTCAACTCCTCGGCTCGGCTAAGCTTAGGGAGTGTTATTTTTCAACTTATTAGCCGGCTACTTTTATGTTTTTTAACATGTTTTTTTAAACTAACAAACTATATTGTTTTTAATATATATATATACATATGTGTTTCTTTAAAAATTTAAACAAATTTATTTTTTAAATTTATAATAATTAATACTTAATTAATTATATAACGATTCGTCTCATTTTTTTTTACTAAACGCGAGAACACTGCCAAAGACAGTGTTCGGCAGTAAGGATGGCCTGGGCATACTCTTATAGGAAGTTTAATAATGTAATCAATTAATAGCTAAAAAATTAACATATCATCTATAGTCAATTATATATAAATATATGCTACACATGTATTTGTATACACACTATCTTTATAGCTAGATATAGATCCACCTAGCTTTACAACACTTATTGAACTCGCTATTACCATGAGCACAATTTCCAAACTAATAGTAATGAAAAAAAAGCTGTATATACAAGGTTTATTTTAAAAAAATTAAAAATCTATTTTTCAAGTTTATAATACCTAATTAATCGTGCATTAATATTTTTTCTTATTTTACGTGTGGCTTATAAGCTAAGCCTACATTTCCTATTGAACATTGTCTAAAGCTATATTGTTGATAGGTAGATGGATGAAAGATTAATGCAACTTTATCATAATTATTTGTTAACATAAACTAATAAAACACTAGTAAATTTTTGGAAGTTGATACGTTAGTTTTAAAAAGTTAGAAACTTCACCGTTTTAAAGTTTAGAAGTATCTCGTTGGTCCCTGTCCCACCTCGATGAGGTGATACTGATATGGCCTCTTCGTCTCGACCTCGTCCTCTTCATCTCACGCACCCCGCGTAACGGCACCCACACATCCCCTCCGTTTTATCTTTAAACCGCGACGACGACTAGCAATTGCCTAGCGATCTACTCGAACTACTAGTGGCTTAGCTTTAGCTTCTCGTGTTGTTTTGGCCCACCCACCGGTCGTGATTTGGATTTCACGTAGGGGCGTCATTATATATATATATATATATATATATTTAAAAAAAGACTGGGAGTTATTACACTTGGTCAATAGATGGAGATGTTCTGGATCGCGACAAATGTATACCGTCTGGTTCTTCGGTTGCGTACGTAGCAGATGAATGTGGAGAGAATACACTCGAATTATGTTACTACATTTGTTGCTGCAGCCTGCCAACGTCCGTCCGGGAGAAGTAATCGACGAGAGACGGCGGTAGACGGCAGGTTCGGGAAGAATGCAGGCCGCTTGCAACCGAGAAAGAAAAAGAAAGGCACACGCATCACGTACGCAGAAATTTTCAGCGACGGCGTACGAGACACTATTCTCGCCAGTTTATTTTCCTTGTTCCTGCGTTTGATTACGCCATTTCGATTTCCTTTTTACCCTTCGTTTGATCAGGTTACGCTTACACGGACTCAGAGCTGGTAGATAGGGCATTACTCAATTTTTTAATCAAATTATTATTTTTTAAAGATGACTTTCTCTTGCTACGCTTTATTAATATAGTCATACTAGTAATAGCAATCTTTACAAAAGAATTTTAATGTTGGCTTAAAGAATATTGATTATAATGTATTTAATGAGAATGACAATATAATTTATCATATGTGAGATTTATTAAAAAACGATGATTAAGTTGAAACAGAGGGAGTAATGATGTTTTATACGTGTATGAAAATTACACCTATTATATCGGGAATTTTTTGTACAAGTTGTCTACACCTTTTATCTTTATTCATATATACAACAATGCTTCAAGTCAACTCGTTGTGCTTAGTTGTCCTAATAATCTTCCCGGGAGTAGGAAATGCTAAGGGTAGTCAATGGAAATTGATTTCATGCTCTACCACGATCATCTCATCATTTGACAAGTTAGCGAGGGAGCCAGAGCCGAAGCAGCTGAAATGGCATTATTTATTTGAGAATAACGATCTGCAATGTCAAACCCTCGTTGGTCTAGATCGAAGGTGTCCCAAACAGAGACATACATAATCAAAGTCACGGAGTTTTTTCTTTCTTTCTAAACCGATGAGCTTGAAATCCATCAAACTCGAAAGTTAAACTGAAACGAATTTCAATATAAACCGGTCAACTTGGGCCAGGACAAGCCCGGGCCGGCCGTGCGCGCGCGATGCCACAGTGTCAGGCCAGGTCCTCTCCCTCTGGTGCTCCTGCTACTACACCCTCGTGATCCATATGAACACTGGTGCAGTATACAGCTATCAACCTCCGCGGCGCGGCCATCTCGCTGCCGGATGTACTAGTTAAAACTGGATAGACTAATACATCCTTACACCCCTAATATTGCTTGTGTTAATTTTAAGATTGGGAGCTGTTATTTGTGCCAAAATTTCAGTCTTAAAACTGGATAAACTAATACATCCTTACACCCCTAATATTGCTTGTGTTAATTTTAAGATTGGGAGCTGTTATTTGTGCCAAAATTTCAGTCTTAAAACTGGATAAACTAATACATCCTTACACCCCTAATATTGCTTGTGTTAATTTTAAGATTGGGAGCTGTTATTTGTGCCAAAATTTCAGTCTTAAAACTGGATGAACTAAGTCCAGTAACTTAATCACGCTTGAGCATCACTACCACCATGTTAATAGCTGTACATCTTCTCATATATTAACTACTCCCTCTGTCTCATGAATGCTTCATTTTTACCATTTTTAATTATCCCAAAAAACTTTAATTTTTAGTAATCATTGCATTAAAATTTAAAAAATAGGAAATAAATATATTATAATTTGAAAAAGTGGGGATAGACCCATTAGAGTTTTTAAAAAATAAGGTGCATTATAATATTTTATATTTATATTGATAACCTGTGAGATGGAAGAAAGATGAGTGTTTTTCCGAAGAGAGGGAGTACCATGCAGTGATGGCATGCGTCATCATTTGTAAGATACCTGTGTAGCCGTAATTGCAGGCAGTGAAACATACTTCCTCTGTTTTTATATTACAAGTTAATATTATCCGTAATTGCAGTCAGCGCTAATACTAATTTTGACATATTAGTAGTGATAAATTCCGGCTTATTTAGCCACTTCGTACATAGAGCAACCTGATAAAGCGCTACTTAAACAACATGATCCTGACACAAGGAGCTACCTTTTTTAGGTGCAAATGTTGCGACACCATATGAATCAATGACGGTCCGTTTCATACTGCAGTAGTTTTGCCCATTTGCAAGTGAAGATGCATGTTCAGCTTGGATTGTTGTGCCAAGGGCACCGAGCGAGAAGACAAAAAGGTTTTATCAAGTGAAGGTGAAAAAAAAAGTATATTATTCATGCAGAAAACGTCTCAATTCCTCCGGTTGGAATATAGTACGTGCCTTATTTGACCCACATGAATTTTGCAGGATATTTATTGTAATTAAATAAAATCCTCCAAAATACCTTCATGCTGGTTGTTTTACTTGGGCTGTGATATACAAGAACCCATTCACTTCATCGGTAATGGGCCTTAGGCCCATGCGAAAAAATTGTTACTACTCGTACTAGTTATTTCTTCTTGTAATCTCGATTCATAGTTTGAAGGACAGAATTCTGGAGCAGATTTTATCTGGAACTTCATTGTTCATGGGGGATGAAAAAAGATGTTGACGATGAAGACTCGGCGTGTTCTGACATTGATTATGAAGATAGACAATGGTTTAAGCTCATTCACAAGAGGAGGAAGAACATGAATATATCATGAGAGGTGTAGAAGTGCCAAGCTCAGAGTTATTCAGATGATGTGAAACCTGAGGTTCTATTTGAGATGTTTGAGAGAAGCCGGTTGGTAAGAATTAAAAAAAGCTAGATTTTGTTTTTTGAATTTTACAACTGCAGATTCTTAGAATCCAAGTGTTATTTTGTTCAAATCAGATACACACGTGCTTTCACAGGATTGTAACACTTGCAGTTTCAGATTTGCAGTCAGAATAATCACCCGAAAATTTAGCTGAAGATTGTGAAATCGCAAATGGAAATCCTGTTTCCGAAGACAACAACCTGGAAAGGAGAGGCTGTCTCAGGTTTACTGGAACAGAATATCTGAATTTGCAAAATCAATCTCCGTGGCGGTGGCATGCGGCGCCTCGTATTTATGTTCGTAGAATGGCAGCAGGAAGACACCCGCGCGGTCATGGCGATAGCACTGGCCACGTCCATTTCAGGCGGTCGTCGACGGCAAAGAGGAAGGAGCGGTCGAGCTGTTGTCGTGGCTCTAACACAGCGAGATGGAGCCAATTGTAATGTCCTTTGTGAACAATGTGGATTCAAGTAATGGTCCATATAGTGCTTTGACCACTTAAATTTGGATATATTTGTATTATATTTTAATCAATTCTTTTTATATTTGTTTTTTTTTTCGATTACACAGTACATACACGTACATACACATCGCTATATACATAACACCATAACATACATCCGTAAATATATTTCTTAACACATTCAAAGCGACGAAAATCAACGAGACATCCCCGATCTTATTAAAATCTTGTTGAAAGCCAAATTACGTGCGCGTAATATCTTTTGAACAAAATCAACGAGACATCCCCGTCGTGAATGGCCTAGCATGGTGCATGGTCGGCCGGTCGCCTGGCCTCACATGCGCCGCCGCGCGTGCGAATGCAAGACCCTGATTTTGTACGGTGCGCGCATACGCGCCGCGTGGGCGTCGGCGGCCGCCTGAGCTCCAAGGCCTTCTTCACCGCCAACCGGTAGCTAGCCTGGTAAGGCCGCTTAACACAACTAGAAAGAAAATGCAAGGGGGCACTGGAATCGATATGTTTGACAGCATAAATCATCGTAAGAATCACATTTGAAGTGGTCTAAGGTTTTTAATACATATCCCCGTTTATTTTTAAGCTATAAAAATCATGTAATTATTATTTATTTTATTATAATTTGATTTATCATTAAAGGTAGCTAGATATAACTTATATTTTTACATACTTACACAAAATTTTTAATAAGATGAATGTTTAAACATATGATAAAAATCAGCGACGTTATCTATTAAAAATTAGAGATAGGTTTTGCTAAAACTATAGTAGAGTTATATTTTTAACTTGATTTTAGCTATTTTTTTCCTATGTGATTGCTACGCTCTCATAAGTAATTATGTTTCTATATCTCATATCTTCTCTTTCTCTTTTAAGTAGGTAATTAATTGTTTTTATCTTAATTCTCTTAGTGTACTATTAAAATTTATTATAAAAATGACTATATATATTGGAAAATGTGACATTATAAATACAACTAGTTCCAAAAGTAAAGAATTGTGAGGGTTCTTACCTGGCAACTAATGTGGCACAAGAAATGAACAACAGGGGTCAAATTTCCAAAAGGTCGCATGAAGATAAGATCATCGACGACGAGATGTAAGATAAATCTGGTGGCAGAATATGAAAAGGAAAGAAGCTCAAAATGTATATGTATGACCGGATGAATATAGCAACAACCTGTATGGACGCCTTTGGAAAAAGATTCAGCATTCAACAGTATGAATGAATGGACTGAATTCCATTCAAATATGTAACAGAAATTGTTTGAAAGTGCATTTCCGGGGTGATTACTACCGACAACGAATTTAGGGCATGCTTTGCTAACTGGCGAAGAAAACAGCACTGCAGAATTTACTTTGAGTAGGTGGTACTCCGATTTTATTTACCTTTGCAATTTATAAACTAAGCGCCACTCTGAATTCCTTGACTAAGTAACTTTGAACACACTACAACACCATTTCCCCCTACAGCTAATCTCCTCTATCAAATTAAAGCAAAGCACCCAAGCAACTTCTGAAAAAAATTGTTATTCTAGAACGGATTCAGAGCAACACCAACTGCAAATTGCAGCAGGTTAAATAAATTGAAGGACCAGTTCCTCTTAATTTACAAAGCTCACACAGGTGCACAGCTATGCATTGCATTGCATTTGCACTGGGGGTCAAACAGGAGATGTAAATGCAACATCAGAAAGAAAGGAGGGGAAAAGGAGATGAAGAAGATTTGGTTCAGAATCTGAAGAAGCGTGGTTGCAACCTAACGAGATCAAGCCTAATTACCACTTTTCTCCTCATGACCTCGCTTGCTCCATCCATTTGTCAACTCTCCTCCTCTTCTCCTCTTCACTTTCCGTCCATTCGTGCGTTTCAACGTCCTTCCCGCGCACGTCTCCTGCCATGCTACGCTTCCATTTATACATCATCTCCTTCCTCCAAGCCTTGGCTACTCTTGCAATGTCCTTACTCCTGCTGAGACCGCAAGCTTGATCGTCTTCAAGCTCGAGCGATCTTGTTTGACGTCGTTGGTGCCGGTGCCGCGGCGGCGTCGACGATGGGGTTCCGGGCGTCGTCGTCGTCGACGCAGCTGGCCGTTCTTGTGGTGGTTGCGGTGGTATTCTTGCTTCTTTGCACGGTGGTGGAGTGCTCGAGACCTCTGCATGATCACGGCGGCGGTGGCGGGTTCTCGGTGGGGAAGTTGACGGTGTTCTCCGTGGCCAGGGCCGGCCCGAGTACACGAGGCCCTGGGCATTAGAAGTTGCTAGCTCTATGAGATATCAAGGTTTCTTCTCAGTTAGCTCCTGCTCTTGTTCAGCTGCTGCTGCTGCTTAATTTGTTCATTCTAGTAGGGGTAGCTCGCCATTTGGTGACAAGCTTTGTTAATATTTTTGTTTCATGACAGTTTTTTTTTCGCCCTAATCATCTTGGGCTCATTTTATTATGTGATTTTTGTTTCATGACAGTTTTTTTTTGCCTTAATCATCTTGGGCTCATTTTATTATGCGTGGAAGGATAATGAATTGTAAGTGGTAAAGCATCAAAATTTGAGAGAGTTCATCTGAAGATACTATAGTATTAACCGAACTAGCATCTTTCGACAGTTTACTGATCTTTGATATATCATTGCCTTATTGGCAAGAACACACTACATGTTCTGTGAAAATCTGTCATGCATCAAGCGTGCCTCTTATCTCTTATGCAACGAAATATTCTCTAGAGAGGAGAAATATCTCATTGCACCGCAGAGTAGGACTTGTCATCTTTTTCTTCAAGGAAGCACAAGAGTCAGAACACATGTGTACACACAGAGAAAACTTGGAGATTGAATAAGTTGAAAGGTCTATTCTAAGTTATGAAGGAATCACTTTTCATCATGTTGAAGCAAGGAGATCATACACATCAGGCCGATAAGAATGTATTTTTGATCTTCATTTACTCTGTGCCTTTGGTTTTTTTGGAAGACAGCCATTTCCCCAGCTTTGGCCGAGTTCGAGTATCTCTCCTCTCACAGGAGTATTGGATGACATCCTCTGAATGCGTCCTCCTGTTGCCCCTCAATCCAGAATAGGAGAACCAACCGCGAAAGAAACTTCCCTTCTTGCGACCTTCTTCCATGCACTCCTCGTCGTACAGATAAAAATAAAGTCCTTCCTCCAAAACACTAGTAGAATGCCTTGTGTCAATAAACTTATCACCATCATCTTCGCTGAGATCGTCCAACAAAATCCTTGACCTTACGCTGAAATCATCCAACAAAGTCCTTGACCTAACATAAGAAATCATTAGGAATGACATCAATTCTGAACATCCAAATAAAATTCTACAAATGGAAGATGTAGATCAAATAGTCTGAAAAGCCCTCAGGGGTGTTTGAAGCTCAGATACCTTCTATGGGAAAGAGACTTGCAGGGTCTGTACTCAACAGAAAGATGCTGGGCAAAATGAAGCTGCACAAAAGATCGAAGGGAGTAAATACAAGGAGTTATTTAGAGCCATGACTCAATTTACAAATTGTCTTAGACCCAAACAGTTGTAAGTAGTGGATATGCATGCTTGCATGTGGTTATCCAGTCAAACCCGTGTGAGTTGTAAGAGTATCTTTTTTCTTAGTTTAGTCGTTCTTTACACAAAGCACTAAGCAGGCCATGCAAGATCTTGGTAACCACCTAAATATCAAAGACCAAGAAAAGAAGAGATGAAAAGTAGCGCAAGGTTTTACTGAACTATATTTCCTCCTACACTACTTCTGAAATCTGAAACAATAGTTTGAATTGACAGGATTACAACTTGCATCATCGAAAGTAACCCAGCTCAAGACAAATAAGGGAACTTGGTGTTAGTTACTGATGTGCTCGCTTAAAGACTACAGAATTTGCAATTGGCTTAAGAGATTACCTACATACACAATATCTTTTTTGTTTCTGAAAATTGCCTAATATCATAGGCACATCTTGTGTATAATCAAATAAATTGCACCTAAGTTTCATAAATACAACAATCTACCATACATTAACAAGCCACAATTGCATAAACTTAACATCTACCCACGAAAAAGAGAAGAATTAGTCGGCACTCAACATTCATCATGAGCCAATCACAAATAGATGATTCGGCGCATATACCTCATCACCATCTCTTATGCCAAATGCACGCAATGCTGCTTTGTCATCAGTCAATTTCTCGCCCTTGAAGCATAAGCAGAAATGACTCCACACGTGCTGCCTGCAAGCAAAGCAACAGCCTTCATGTTGAGTTCCCAATATAAACGTTGATATTAAATCGCCTCACACAAGCTGGAAATCTAAATCTATAACCACCAAAACCATTTTTAGAAAGCAGAATAGAAAACTATCCATTCAAAATATTTATAGCACTCAGATTGGGTATCAGAAATTCACTATGTAGTGCAACAGGGGAAACGAACTTTTTCACCACACTGTAAATCAAGATTGGTGTGCATCCGTCGTACCAAGAGATGGCCTTGTCCATGTCATCGTATAGCGTGGTGAATATGTCCTCGATGGCCGCCTTAAGCTCCCACACGGCGGCCGACCTCGCGATTCGCACATCTATCCAAACCGGAAGAATGCATGCATGTCACGAAAATCGAACCAATTCGCTGGCAAAGAATAGTGTGGTTGTAAATTGGTACCGAAGTAGGAGTCATCGAGCTTGCGGACGGTGAGGCGGAGGCGTGGTTCGGGGAGGCGGTGGTAGGAGAAGCTTGTGCGGCCGCAGGCGAGCGCGGCGCCGATGCAGTCGGCGTCGGAGCGGGCGAAATCGTCGAGCGCGCTCTCAATGTCGCCGGCGTCGGGGGACGCCGAGCGGAAGCTGCCCAGCATCCCGCAGCATCGGTGGAGCCCGACGAGCCACGAAACCAAGAAGCTGGTCGGCCGCAAGAACCACACCAAATCCACGGCTCCAATCTTGGGCGAAGAATCAGTCACCTCCTCCAGAATCAAAACCAAAGGAAAACTAGACCAAAAAAAAAAAGAATCCTCCCCTTCACCGATCAAGAACAGGCTCAAAACTCGATCCCCCGTCGTCCTCCCCTGCCCCGCCTGCTCCAAACAATCCACCACCGATCAAGAAACAAAGAAATTGCTATGCGGTTGGTCCAACAACCAACCGACTGATCGTAGGAGGAGGAGGAGAAGGAGAAGCGGAAGAAAGAGAGATCGTTGCCCCTCGATTCGATTGATTCTCGGGCGAGGGGAGGGGGAAGAGGCGGCTGGGTTGTCGTGTTGTTGAGGGGAGGAGGCCGCGTGCGGACGGAGGAGGCGCTAGCCGTTGGAGGATAGACAGAATGTCGTGCCGTTTCTGGGGTTGCGTGCGCTGGCTCGGCGAGACGCGGCGTTTGGGCCGCTGCTACCCACGCTTGTACTGGGCCCAATCGGCCCATATTGTATCAGCTCCCGCGTGTGGATTCGATCAGGGATGGACGCAGTTCGGCCTGCGGATTAATATGTAAATGAACTAAATTTTGTTTTTATTTTTACATCATCTTAAATATAAAACTTTATTTATTAAATTGAATTAAAGCTGAGCACGGAATACCCCTGGACTAACCCATGCCTACCCCTAGACTCGATTGCTGGGCTGGTGGGCGTGATGTGGGTCGCTACCATCTAAACTTGTTGGGCCGGATCTGGATGGTAGCGATCCAATTTGGTTGGGCGGAATTAGGTCGCTACGGTAGCGGCTCAGTTTTTTTTTTTTTTGCGGTGGGCCTTCGTGGGTTGGGATAGTTATGCACGTTTGTCTGGGTCGACGCTGCTATTTCGCCTTTTACACTCATCTTCTCGTTTTGTATGAGCCACACGATCTTAATCGAACGGTGCTGAGGAACAAGCGGCACGGTTCGTTTTTAGATGGCCGCCCGCAAGCTCTCTCCGTTCGCGCTGCCTCGCCGCCGGTCGTCCATCGGTGTCGTCGTGTGTAATCCTTCAACATTCATCTCCGGCAGCGACCTACGGCGAATCCCAGAAACTCGGCGAAAGAAATCGGATGGGAACGGGGACGATTCAATCGAAGCATCTCCATTGCGATTTGCGCGAGTTCACAAGAAAGGTGGGCGACTGCCACTCGAGGCCGCGCCGTCGGAGCGCGACGTGCGCACGGTGAGACCGTGAGAGCTATCTCGCCGCTTCGCCTCGCCGTTCGACAAGCCGAAAGGTGTGGGATGATTTTGGGGAGACGAACAGAACGGTGGAAAAGCATCATCCTCCGCTTTCATTGAGGAGACGAACAATGACGGTATGTAATATGTTAACAAGAACATTAACATGGTGATTCTATATCATCTGGGAGAATCACGCTTTGTTAACACAAGATCTACATCATATGAAAGAATTAATCAATTAATCGTCTCTCATTTCCCTTTTTTTCCTTCACCTTATCGCTACAACAAGCAATCCAAATGCAAGAACCAATCAACACAACAAGTTAGATTCGACCGCCAAGATCAAGATGCAGCCATGGCAGTTGAACGACGGCAGTCAGTGACCGAGGATGGTCATGTGGGTGTCGAACGACGGCAGCTCCTCGTCGTCGTCGCCGTCGCCCGGAACGGACGGCATGGACGGCAGCCTGACGCCGAATCCCCCCTCCTCCTCCTGGTTCTCCGGCGAGCGGGGGTCACCGGGCCGGCACGTCTTATCCGTCAGCGGGTTGCACCCGACCATCCCGAACCCCGCCGACGGTGCCGGCGCTGCGGAGCCCTCCTCGGCGCCGGCGGCGGCCGACCTGACGGCAACCACGCACGCCACGAGCACCGCGGCGAGCAGCCACACCCGCGACGACGACGCCATGGACATGTAAGCACGTATACCCACCACCAGCTAGCTAGCTTCACACAGATATCGAACGGTGTCGATCGGCGAGGCAGAATGTACCACGACGGCGAGAGGCGGTGGCGCGGGTGCTATAAAAGGCGGCGATGAAGTGCCAGATTTAGGCAGGCAGGTTGCCCGGTGGTGCGGCCGTTGTGCCATGTGTGTGGCTGAGCTCCGTCTTCACTGTTGCGTCGGACCGGGTGTTCCAGGAGGCTGGCTAATTAATTAGAGAATATACTAGTGTCAATCAAGAACAATATCCTCTAAACATAATCAAGAACTATAATTCTTATGAAGTGAAATCTCTAGGATATACTCCAGAATATAATTTACTTTAGATTTATCTGAAGTCAATTTTTTTAAATTTTAACCAAATTTATAAAATAAACATCGCTATTTACAACATCAAATTAACCGTCCAATTATTTAGTATTATATATTAACTATTTTTCTACATGCTTAGTCAAAGCTAGAGAATTTTAACTTAGTGTCAATCAAGAACAATATCTTCTAAAAAAATCAAGAACCATAATTCTTATGAAGTGAAATATCTAGGATATACTTTTAAGCTTGTCTTAAGTCAAATTTCTCTTGACTAAATTTATTAAAAAAATAAACATCTATAATATCAAATTAGTAACATTAAAGTCCTTAATTATTTTTCTATATGCTTAGTGAAAGTTAGAGAATTTTAATTTAAAACAACTAAAACACCTTATATCCGTTTAACGGAATAGCTACTTATTACTCAATAATCTTCCATGAAAAATACTTTAAAAGTTAATTTCTCATCAAAAATACCTTATGACAATTATTACTATGCATAACATAGTCATACCTATGTAAATAATATCTTACTGTAAAAAGTACAACGGATCATATCAGATAGGAAATTGAAGGTAGTCATGGGATCTTGAGGCTTCTAGTTCTAATCATGCGTGGTTTAATTTTGGTCGGGTTGAAAAATTGGAATTGGGAGGATGGAGCGCGGTACAGTCCTAGTCATGGCTGCATTCTTACATGTCAAGTCGTTCAACAGGATCTTAAGTCATGCACAATGGCACATAAGGATGATGAACGGAAATGATCCATAGTTTTTTTAAAATTCATTAGAAAAGAAGGATTATGGTGTCAACCCTCGTGATAGTGAGGTGGTGTCGCTAACATGCCAAACCCACAAGTCTTTCAAGGGAGAGAGGACAGTCTACCCGTGAACATGGTGCACTAAGAGAGTCAACCAAATCTCGACGACTAATATTGATCGGGCTAGATTGGATGTTGATGATCACTAGTAGATTAGATTGCTTAGATCTAAAAGAGCTAGCAATCAAGGTCCACATGTTGACAAATGGGCATTTGACATGTAGGCCACCGGTCAAATCAAGATGGTCAAATGACAACCGACACTGTTAAGATGCTTGTTAGCGATATGAGGCGTGTATAGGATCAAAGATATCCTAGAGAGTGGTCAATGGAAATCCTAGAAGGCAAAGGTCAAATTTAAAAACTTAAAAATAAACTAGCCTAAGTGTCTAAGTTTCCAAATTTTACAACTTATAATCTTTCATAGAAATTGTACGAATTCTACTTAAGTAAAGTAAAGAGGCAAAAGCAAGAACATAAATTGCAAGGAGAAAAGAAGGATGAACACGGACAAGTTTTTTCCGAGATATCAGAGATTGACAATTTTTACTAATCCTTGTTGGAGTACTCTACACAAGAGTGTTGCTTCTTCCATTGGCCACAAAGTTCAAAGGGGCTCTCATAGTGTGTCATGACTTAGAAATTCACCACCAATTTTTGAAGCTAATTTATGCATTCAATCCTCATTCAGCAATCAGCCAAGATACACAAACTGACAATTTAATATACAATCCAAACCAAAATAACGTTAAATAATTACAAAATAGGCATTTAGTCCTTGCACAGAAGAAAACAATATCAGCGGAAAACAGTCTACGTAGCTTCAACTTCATTCTCGTAGGCAGCTCAACTAGGCTATAAGCCTAGTCTTCTAAAGCATCTCCTCCTTTGGTTCTTCTCTCTAAAGAGTACAATTAAGCAAGGCTGACTACCACACTCATCGTACTCAACAAACCATACACGAAATGCAAAATAATGCAATAGGACAGAAAGGGGGAATAATAGGGTTCTTTTGTATAAATAGCATTTAAAACAATTTAAGCTACATTTAGAAACAGTACGAAGTAACTAAACAATTGATCTTTAGGCAGTAGTCCCAACGCCATTCTATAAATCATCCTCAGATTGAGACAATAAAACCGATAGGTTTCCACAGTAGTGTACCAACACCAACCTAGCCTCTAGAGACGGTGCTCCAACAAAGTTTATCCTAGTAATCATTTAAGAAAACGAACACTAATTGCAAAAAAAACATCACTAGGCCCGCCCTTAACTATGGAAATGACTATTCGAATAGTTTTAGTCTAACTAGAGATATATAATTTTACCCATAAGACATAATTCTACATAGTTGTGATGCCTCAAAATAACACCATAGTATTGCAAAGGGAAAGCTACGACAACTCTTCACATAACACAACTCAAAGTAGTGCATTGTGCCCAAGATCTCTATCTATCCTATAGGCATAGACTCACTCAATGTCTCTCGTGGGCTTATCTCCACCACTTCATAGTCTGGAGCTCCATAATGGATCACTCTATACATCAAGTCTAGCTGTTGCTCGCGCAAGCTTGTGATTAGTACATTAAGTGCTTCATAACAATAGCTCATGAACCGATCCATATATGTCATAGGCATGACTAGTACAACCATATGCCCACAACCCACCATTAACAACATTTTATTTGGAATAAAACATTTGTCAAACTTCATGACCAAACCATGTCGAATGTTCCATTAACCATAGTAGTAATTAATCATTGAGTAATTATTCTCATATAAAAAACACTTAGTTATTTCTAAGCGGAGCTAAGAATATAGATATTGATTGGCTGCACCATCATATAGGGCATTAGCTAGTCTGTTTATTTGCCTATGGTGACAAGGTATAAAGTTGGAATGATAATAATGGCCAAATCAAAGAATAAAGGAATACATAATCAAGCATTATAATGATGTCATAATTTTAGAAATGCTTGCAATATCTTTAAAACTAAATAGATTTTATAAACTAGGATCAACATGCTCAAGGGGATTCTTGTGTGACTTGCCTTGCTCCTTCAATCAATCATAACAAGAGAAACTCTTCACATAAAGCTCTAAATGCATGACTCTTGATATGTGCATATTTATATACTAGTGACTCAAGAATAAGCACCAAGCTTGAAGAAAGATGAAAGAATTGAAGCACAAGGTTGCACTAGTTAGCAAGGGTTCCAAAAGACACCAGGAAGTCCAAAAGAGTGGGTATTTATAGCCCCAACCAAGTCAACTAGTTGTTTGTGACTGTTTTGAAAAACTGCCAAAACTTATATAGGGCCGGACAATCCGACACCAATGTTAGATAGTCTGGCACTTTACATTTTTGCAATGATCACTGACCAAATAACTATTGGGCCATAAAGAGCCAGACAATCCGACAACGTTTGGATTATCCATTGCATATTGTCCGGCACCAATGCCAGACAAGTTGCCCATCACACTTTGTTTGATCACTACCAGATAGAGAGTGAGTTGGATTGTCTGACACCACTTCAAATTGTCCAGCTCAAGCTTATCATATAGAGATTGGATTGTCCGAGTTTGAGGTAGGATTGTCTAGCTAATTCAATTTTCTTTGTTCAGTCAACACATGGCCACATCGGACATTGAACTCGATGGATAATCCAACATCCCTCAGATTGCCTAGCTTATTTAAGATCACTATTCGATCAACACATCATCACGCGATCAAGATTAAGCCAAATTGTTTGATGTCGATCTCGGACCATCCAGTCCAATTGTTTCGATTGATTAGATCAATACATGATCATGTGATCAAGATTAAGTTGGATTGTCTGATGTAGACCTTGAGCCATCTAGTCTAGTTGTTTCAGCTATCCAGATTAGTGTTGGGTCAGATTTAAAAGTGCATCTAGGCCTCTTCGTAGGTTTTGGATGCTAAATGACAAGATATTTAGGGGGCTAATGCTTACAAATAGTATAGTGCAGGTCTTAGTCCCCATGTTGCATGTATTAATGAAAGAAACCCCATCACAAAAAAAACGTTGGCGAAAGGACTCGAAGACCTTTTTTATTTTTATTTTTTTCTTGATTCCTAATATTGTTGTACTATTAAGGGGATATGAGTTAAAAGGTTGTTTTTTTGTCTAAGTGGTCAACTGTCCATTCCTTGATCTTTAGAGAGACACAAATCATCACTTGCACTTGGGTTTGTTGGTTTAGTGAGAGAAAGGCCTTGGGCTATTCTGTTGAGGCTATCGGATTTTTTCTAGTCAGTTTGCTCTATCTAACAGAGAAAATAGACCGAAGGCTCCAAAGAATTTTTTGTCTAGTAGAGTATCCTGACCAGAGTCTCAGATAATTTTGATCGAATACTCCGAACCACCTTCACTGTAGAAAGACAAATGTGGTCACATACTCCGATCCCTAGGATCAAAGTCTTCGGCGTTTAAATTTATAAGTAATGGCTAGTTTTGGGAGAGATAGAGTATTTAACTCCACCCACCCCAACTTTGAGGGGTTGGCTGTCACACCTTTCAAACATACTTCCATAGCTTCTCTATGAGTTTCACTCACTCCTCTCTTGATTCTTGTGCCCAAAATTCTTGTGAGTGACATTGTTTTGGATCTTAGTGTGTGAGCTAAGGTTCTTGCTTGACCACTTATGGATCAACACCGAGCCTTCAATTCGAGTTTATTACTCTTAGAGGTGTTCCACCTAGCTAACTATGTGTTGCTTGTGAGAATTCGATTGTGTAAATTACCTGGGAAGGTTTGTGAATGTTTTTCTCACATCCACAAGGAAAGTGGTAATCTAGTGGAGACTAGACTCATTTATAGGAGGTTACTTAGTAGAGCATGCTTTACAGGATGTAGGAGCATGTTGTCCAATATTGGACCTTTGTGATCATTTGGAAATAATATTTGCCTTGGTGGTTGTTTAAAGACTAAAGCTTCGTCTTGGTTATTAGCTTACAGAGGCTCAGGATCGAGTGAGATATGGTTCCCTTAGATTTCCTTAACAGGAAATAGGATATTTGGATCCAAACATTAGTGAAAAATCATGTCTCCTTGTATTCTATATTCATTCTTCCATTTCCCCTCTTTTTGCCAAAGATTATCTCTAGCACACATCCATTTGGACACACTGCCAAGAGACCAAAGTATCCGGTTAAACTTCACTACTTGGTAGAGAAATTCGAATGGAGTCTTCAGAGTTTAAGACTGGATACTTTAGTGTGGGATTTAATTCCGCTATAAGTTTTGCAGGACTATACATTCACCCCTAATGCGACGCTAAGGTAATTTCAAGATTATCCAGCATCACTTGTATAGCCCATATGAGTTTCAGAGCAACTCAAAGAGATTTGAAACACGGTTTGCTCAAAATTTGTTAAGGAGTTTAGTACTACCACATCTAGACTCTAAGAGTTACAACTTCAAGCTAATAAACTAACTTTCCTTTTATATTACATTTTTTAAAAAAAAAACTTAAAACTCCCACGTTCACCTGTCTGCTTGAATGATTCTAGTTCTTTTGAATTGAAGTCAGATTAGGATTCTTTCGAGAGATCGTCCAATAAGCATTTGGATCATCCGAACCTAATCTTTGTTTCTAATAATTAGTTTAATAATCATATTATCATTAAGCGCTAGAACCGTACCACCGTGGGGTTGCTTTCAGGGTGGAGGTGTATGGCGCAGTCACGCGAAGGCAGACAGTAACAGGAGACGGGCGACCTGCCTTGGCAGAAGCGGAGTGGTGGCAAGGACCTCTTAGATCTGTCGTCCTGAAGGAAGCACGGGAGCGGCGTCTGCACCGATGCGCTAGTTCCCGACGACTCCCGCCCCGAGCGCGACAGGTTTCTCGCAACTCGAATCATACACCAAGGTCTCAAACGACTCTGAACTGCACAGTTCCCCGCATCCAAAGTGTCCAGGGCTCCAGGCCTTGACAAAAGCTAGAGTTTCTTACCGCGTGTTGCATGGTGGTCAATTTGGTGCTGCAGAAATTCCTGTGCATGTTGCGCGTGCACTTTCGATCGGAAAGCATCCACGGCAGGTGCGAACGTTCACGCAGTTTCGCTTGGACTCACGCTGACGCGGCCTGCTCGGTGACGGATGAAAGTATTGGAGAACAAAAGCGCAATGTAGTTTTTTTTTTTTAAAAAAAAGGCAAAGATGTGAGAACTAGGGTGTACAGTCCATACAACAGCTCGTCTGTTTAACAATCTTAAATAGATTTATATAATTAAATATTTGATTATATAGATAATTATATTGTGTTAAGATATCTATTAGACCATATGCTAATCAACCGATGGCCATCTTCTCTCTCCTCTTTTCTTTTCTCCACATTGCCAAAAATCCTAAGGTCTCCTAGCAAAAGCTGGTGTTACATTATTGTTCACACCCTAAGAAAGCAATTCCTTGCTAATTTCCACTCTAGCCGCTCTAATGAAGAAATGGGGAAGTTTATTCCTATAAATGTTACAAGTATGTTATTTATTTATTTACTATTTATATCACTAGATCATAAGCTGAGCCAACTCATTATGGAATGTGGTATGGTATGCGAAAATATATTGCACATGTACAATTATTTATGTAATATAATATCAACCTTAATTAAAATGTCAATCTCGCCATCAAGCTTCCTCTTCGGAGGGTACGAGGGGATCATGACCGTACCACCCATCTCATCTTAGTCTAGGAGAGGGCTTATCATCGTGTCAGACTCACTGGATGTCCTTGGGGATTGGAGATGAGATGTATGAAAGATTGAGGGTGACATAGGAGAAATTAGACACACCTTCAGACTCTAAAATAGAGGTGATTGTTTTGATATTTGTATTGGACACGTTCACACCATGAAAGTTTCCTAGTAATTTCCTCGTTAAAATAGGCACTAGGGGGCAAGGGACTCAAGGCTTGATGCGAGACGCACATACCACTCGCAAAAGGTATGTTCTTCATCTTGTTGCTGCTTCCCACTTCAACTGATGAATTTTACTTTTGCTGCTCATCAATTAGTTGAGGTTTTAGAAGATCTTAGTCGAAGGTGTCTTAATCTCCGATAGAACCTCCTTAGGAGAGTTGGTCAAATTAGCAAATAGGGTGGGGGTAATGGTAGGAGGACAAGATAAGGAAGGTGAGTGAAAGAGGAAGAAAACTCACTAGCGCGTCTTGCCTCAGCCATGGTAGATGAGGAGGGTGATAGGCCTGCATTGGCAATTGAGACTACTCGTCAGAATGGTTACGAGACAGTAAATGGCTATAGATCTATAAGACATGAGCTATTAGAGACGTGAGAGGAGAAATGAGATAAGAAAATTAAGCTCACCAAACTTAAAGAAAGAGAAGACACATGGTGATAGTGGTGGGAGGGAAAGGATGATGGTAGGAGGGCATAGCACTGGCGAGGAAGGGGTGGCATTGCGGTGGTGCGTGCGCTTGTGTAGGGATTCGATCTAGAGGAGAGAGAAGTGGTTAGGATTTTAGTTGTACACAAATCTCAAAGCAATCTTGGCCATTCAAAAGTTACTAACCAATTGGGAAAAAAAGACAAAAAGTTACTAACCAATTGGGAAAAAAAGACAAATGATGAATGGAAAACCCACAAATCTTTCACCCAACATTTTCATTATTAATCTCGTGGCTCTAACTCTATTCTTCCTTGTAATGTTGTCGAACGAGAAACCATGGCTTCACTCTCCTTGCTGATTCTTGCTCTTTTCCATGTCCACAGCTACACGCGTACCACCTGCCTCTCCGTGTCACCGGCCGCCATGGAGCGGACCCCACCCGGCAAGTGCTGGTGGATCACGCCGCCGGCAGGGACTTGCTGAGCAACCTCCCCGAGGGAGTCCTCCACCGCGTCATGTCCTTTCTGAACGCGCGCCAGGCCGTGCGGACGTGCGTGCTGTCGCGGCAGTGGCGCGAGCTCTGGCGCTCCGTGCCCCGCGTCAACGCCAACTTCAACGAGCTCAGCATGTCGCCGATCGCCGACGGCGTACCGAACGACGAGGTGGCGTTCAAGAAGTTCGTCGACCAGCTGCTGGAGCTCCGTGATCCCGCCGCCGCCATCAACACCTTCAGCCTCAGGTACAGCATATCTAACCCCAAAAACAGCAAGAATGACTCGGCAGACGCCAACAGGTGGATCAGCCACGCCTTGCAGAAGCATGCCCAGGTTCTGAAGGTCAGCGTGGATGAGTGTGAATTGCATCTTGATCACTCACAGTCAGTGTTCACATCACGCTACTTGAGAAGAATTGCGTTCGACAATGTCTTTATGGACCAAGGTTTCTTCGAGCAGCTAGAGATGGGCTGCCCAGCACTGCAAGTTCTCTTCTTGTATGACTGCATCATTGGAGATTATGAGATTTCATTCAAGTCACTCAAGGTTCTCACCACCTATGGATGTCAGTTCCCCACTCTGCACGAGAGTTATATTTCTGCTCCGAGTGTTACCTCTCTGACCATTCATCAGCCTGAGAACTTCGTCCCTGTGCTGAACGACATCGCGTCGCTGGCGACAGCATCAGTTGACCTGCATTGTCTCATTGAATTTGATACTGGCGATATGATCCAGTTGCTCTGGAGCCTTTCTGGGGTTGAAAATTTGGAGTTCGATTACTATGCGTATAAGGTAAAGCTTATTGATCTTACATACTCCCTCTTGTCTTGGTACTTCACAGTTGTTGTAGACTTGTTGTTTCTGTTTCTGAAAATGCATCTTGTCTCTTACTTTTTGGTGATTTCTAGACTTCTTATGACATTACCACGTATAGAAGTGAGAACTAGAAGGTCGCATACAGATGGAAAATGCTTCACCAATTGTTAAAACTTGCACTCTCACAGCTACCTCATGGATTAGTTCAGCAATCGTTGATCCACAGTGTGTTTTCAGTAGTTTTAGATAGCTGACTTTCTTGGAAAGAGTGACAATTACCTCGCGAGCTACCTGACTTCCAATAAGTTTTGCCTATAATTGGGCATGGGTGTATTGTAGCCTCCTAAACATTTGAATCTTGTGCAGATGAAAATAAAAAGGCAATCTTCAATTGTGTCCGAAATTCATCAATCTTGTCAACCTGACTCTCGGACAATGGTGTCTAGATTCAGACTTATACGCGTTGCTTACTTTCCTTCAGAGCTCACCAAGACTGGGAAAGCTAATTCTGAAACTCGAAAAGGTAAATAATTCCTTCCAAATGTACGCTGATCCTGTTTGTTTTTAAAAATTACTCACGAGTACATGTTATCGGGATATAACTTACTAGTTTTTTTTTATGTAGTATTATCTGCATTCATATGAACATATCATTTCTGAGCTTAAAGAAAGATCATTTACATGTGAGCACCTTAAGACTGTTGAGATCATATGCGTGGAGAAGGATGAACCCCTGGCCAAGTGCGTGGAAAACTTATTTGTTGACAGTGGCATGACCTCTGTTCGGTTTGATATCAAATACTGGAGTCAGATCCCGTTTCAGATGCCTGCATTTTGCCGGGAATTTTACGATTGAAATGTCCAAGGATCAATTCAGTTGTCCCATTCAGAGAGCCCTCTCTTTCTTGAGAGGACTGTATTCATATACATTTTGATTCCAGGTGAGTTTTGGAAGGACATATGGACATGTTTACCGCCCTTGTTCTGGCGATGCGATTTGCGAACAAACAGTTGCTTCATTGCTTGTAAGCTGGACGGTCAGCCGGTCTTGTACTCTTGTACTGTTTGGATGATGTTTTGTTCTTCCAGAGTGGATGAATACCTTGTTCTTAATTTGCAAAAGCATAAATTGTAGGATGGCAGTAGTTTGTGTTAATCTTCTGGCCGAGTTTGAAGGCAGATAGACATGTTTACTGTTCTTGTTTAGTGAAAATACCTGCGGAATTTCTGTGTTTTTAATAGGCCTAATTTGAACAGGTTTAACGGTAAATCGTCTTCTTTCAGGCTCATATAGTTTGTGCAATTCATGCGCACCGGCCCCTCAATTGTTAATGCCATGAATGAACAGCATCTTAACCTGGGTCATGTAGGACTATGCATGCTATATTTTTACTCAACTATAGGATAACATTTTATAATACGCTTTTATAATTATAGGCTGATATTTGCAAAATGTATTTCAAATGAACTGGGAAAGGTACCGAGGTAAAAGAAATTAATGCTGAATTAGCTAAGATTTAGTACATTGAAACCATACAACTGAAGATGAAAGGAAGGCCGACAACTCATATGGTTTGTGCTTTGCAGAACAAAAAAAGAAACTAAAAAACAGTTGAAACTTTGCATCTCAATTGCTATGAACTCCATTGTTTCGCTCACAGAATTCCGTCAAATCTCCCAGTTATCATTGTCCTCGTCACGAGCCCTTCTTGCAACCTCCGAATCAGCGTCCTCTTCTGGGAACCTAGGCTCCTACATCATATGCCTATACACCATTTTCGACAAACACAAGTCAGGTAAGCAAGCACTTCTTTTTTTATCTTCTTATGGTGGTTAAAGGGGATTTATATTATTCATTTATTTGCTTATTTTTACTTTTTATATGACTAGGTCATAAGCTGAGCCAACTTGTAAGAGATGTGAAAATACAACTATAAGTGTGATATAATATCATCGTTAAAAATATCAATCTCACCGTCAGTCTCTCTATTCGAAGGGGTGTGAGGGGCTCATCATGGCACTACCCATCTTGGTTTAGTGAAAGAGTGCTTGTCATCCTGCCAAACTTGTTGGATGTCCTTGGGGATTGAAGAAAAGATGGCAGAAAGATTGAGGATAAAATAGGGGGCGATCTTTTTTTGGATTTGTATTAGACACGTTTAGACCATGGAACTAGGTTATAAAATTAAGGAATGATCAAGATCTTTGTAATTTACTCCTTAAAATAGGGAGGTAATTTACTCCTTAAAATAGGGACGCTTGACTCAAGATACACACCACTCGCACGAGGTATGTTCTTCATCTTGTTGCTTATCCTCCTTAAAATAGACACTAGGGGTACGAGACTCGATGCTTGACTTGAGACGCACACACCATTCACATGAGGTATGCTCTTCATCTTGTTGCTTCTTTCCTCTTCAATTGATGAATCTCACTCTTGCTACTTGGTTGAGATTTTACAAGAGTTCAGTTGAAGGCATCTTCAATCTCTGGTAGCATCTCCTCTAGGTCGCTGGATTAGGAAATATGATGGTGCTAAGGGTAGAAGAACAAGGTGGGGAAGGTGAATGGAAGCAAAATGAATCTTATTGGCGTTGAGACTGGGGAAGGCTTTGGGAAAGCTAGGTGTATTGTAATGCTTCTCTCCCATTAACCAATATATAGGCCAATAGAAACAGAACGCCTTTAACTGTATCACCTATACTAGTCCCACGAAGTTAGCACAGACAGGATATTGGTGGATCATAAGTAAACATGCTTTATTTATTAGGCAGTCTTCCTACATATGTTATATCCATGGATAAAACTTGGACATGCAACGAGACAACACAAAATGTTACAGCAGAAACAAAAAACTAGATCTAATCCACAATCATGGCTTGGGACCTAGACTGAAACTCTAAAAATCTTTATATATGGCTTGCTGCTAAAGGTACTCAGCAACGATTCGATCTTTATCTTCATATATTTATAGAGGAAAAAGGGGTAATGGTGAGTATATAAGATACTTAGCAAAAATAGTATGATATATATGACTTGCCAAAGAAATAGTTTTGATTTATTTCGTAAACCGTTTTAGTTTTTAAAACATTTTATAAAATTCTAAGTATTCTTTTTAAGTTATTGGAAAGAGGCTCATAGCTTAATCTATTCCGTGAGTTATTTTACAACAACCGACCATAATTATCAAGAAGAGACTCACGTCTCAACTCATTTCATAAGTCGCTTTACAACGACTTATCATAATTTTAATTCAGAGTGTACCATCTTGAAAAATACCTTCATTTAAATACATTAAACTTTTTTTTAATCTTAACCACATCTCAACTCTTATCTCTTAGATATGATTCCACGTGACACCATAAGTTACACAGTCTCGTTTCAAACCACACAAGTCTTCATTGATCATTCATATTAATTCTAGTAACAATTCTCACCTACAAACAACTTTTAAAATTATTTTATAAATAAATCTATGCTAAAAGAATCACTTCACATCCAGTTCTAACATATATATACATGTTTACTGCTCTTGTTTGGTGAAAATGCCAAACATATTTTTTTTCTGAGTACAAGACACGCACGCACGCAGCCCCACACACACCCGCCATTCCGCATGGGTGCATCCTAGTCCTAGCACACATTTAAACAAGATTGGAGACATGAACAGCATCCTAACCCAAGGTCATGTAGGATTATGCATGATGCATTTTTACTCAGCAACTATAGGGAAACGTTTTATAATTATTTGCAAGATGTATTGCAAACAAACATGAAACGGTAGAGGTAAAAGAAATTGATGCTGCATTAGCTAAGATTTAGTGCATCAAACCGTACAATTGAAGATGAAATGAAGGCCGACAGTTCATATAGTTTGTGCTTTGCAGACCAAAAAAGAACTCAAAAACGGTTGACACTTTGCAACTGAATTGCTATGAGCTCCATTGTTTCACTCACAGAATTCCGTCAATCTCCCAGTTATCATTGTCCTCGTCGCGAGCCCTTCTCGCAGCCTCTGAATCAGCATCCTCTTCTGGGAACCTAGGCTCCTCCATCATACGCCTGTACAACATTGTCGACAAAACACAAGTCAGGTTAACAAAGTAACCTGCCATGTCCTTGAAGCTTTCCACATATTCAGATATGCAAAAGCAGAGTCTGAAAGCTGAAGATAGTAGTAGGATTTGCACAGCTTGTGATACCTAAGGATAAAATTACACAACTTGGACAGGCCCAATCAACGTGTTATCATCCAATATCCTAAGGAGGATAAAGCTAACGATAGTGCATTGCAATGAAATGATCCAAAGCAACAGTTCTGCATCAGTTCTACCACGGGTTAGATTTCTGTGTCAGTGGCTCAGTGCTAGTGCAATCTAACTTGTTTAACTTTTTTTTCCCTCCAAATACTGACTGAAAACAGTCTGAAACTCTGAACAGAGCAACCAATTATCAACAGAAATGAAACCACTAGTATGAACTCCTTGCATGAACGAACAGCATGCAAGTACAGAGTTATCTGCACAGACACATACATATACATACATACATATATGAATGTATGTATGTACATGTATGTATGTATGTATGTATTTGTTTATTTATCTATGTGTGTTCAAGAATCAATCACCGTTGAAAAAGTGAAAAACGCCAGCATCACGAACGACTTCATAGATGATATCGATGACATGAAGCAGCTTAGCTTATCGGTGTTTACCTGCGGCGGTTGCGGCGGCCGGCCTCGCGGGCCTTGCGCTTGCGCTCGTCCTTCTTGCTCTCGTACCGGCGGCGGCGCTTGATCTCCTGCAGCACGCCGGCCCTCATCACCTCCCGCCGGAACCGCCGGAAGATGGACTCCTCCCCCTCGTTCTCGTCCACTAGGATCTGCACATTGTACCCCTTCGCCGCCGCCACCGCCGTCGGCGCGCGCCGGGCCACGTGGACCACGGACGGTGGCGTGCTCCTCCCCGAGAACGGGGCCAGGGGAAGTTGGAGCAGCGTGCTCAGAAGGGAGGTACTTGCGGGAGCAGCCATGGCCGTGGCCTTCGATAGGTTTAGCGCTCTCTCTCTCCTCCTGGGAATGGAAGTTTTGGAAGTTTGGATGAGAGGCCGAGGAGGAAGAAGGGATGGGATGGATAGCGAAGGCAAAGAGAGGGATGGCGTTGCGTTCGTTAGTCAGGTTGCAACTGCTTTCCTGGATTTCCACGCGTACACTTTTTAAATATAATTTTTATAATTTTTTAATAGAAATTTGTTTTAAAAATTATATTAATTTATTTTTAAATTTTTTAACTAATACTTAATTAATTATGTGTTAAATCGTTGCTTTGTTTTACCTATCGGAAAAAAGTTTTCAACCTCTCCTTCTAAACCTTAATTTTGGAGGAAAATACTTGAACACATTTGCTTCTTTATTTTTTTTTCTTTTCTACAGGCTTTCACATTTTCATTTCCTATAATTCAGATTTACAGTTTTGTAGTTTTTTTCTTTTCTATAGGCTTTCACATTTTCGTTTCCTATTATTCAGATTTACAATTTTTTTAGTGTTGTTTTAACATTTCAGGTTTTGGTTTTTCCCTTTTTTCGTTACTTTATATAGGCTTTGACAGTTTTGTTTTCTACGGTTAAGGTTTAAGATTTTTCTATAATGTCATTTTAATATTTATACCAATACTTGTTGTGTTCCTTTTAAAAGTTTTTAAGCCATATATAGCGCCGAAGTCCCATAAGAAAAATAAATGTATTTCAAAGGTTCAGAACTGTCTCCATGTTTTTCTGACTTTTTTTTTATTTTTTAACAATGATTGAGTACGGTTCTTGTCGAAACAACCGAGAGACGACAGACAAGTCCTCCCGCCAGACTTGCCGTCACAAAAAAATGCCACAAAATGCAATTTTCATCACAAATTTCTGTTATTATATATCTATAAAAACGGACGAAGTTATAATGTTATGAAAATACTGTTTAAGACAAATTTGCAAATATGAATGATCATGTATCC
Source organism: Oryza coarctata (assembly GCA_030770085.1). Classification (NCBI taxonomy): domain Eukaryota; kingdom Viridiplantae; phylum Streptophyta; class Magnoliopsida; order Poales; family Poaceae; genus Oryza; species Oryza coarctata. Next base: position 3,872,228 of record CM061465.1, read on the forward strand.
AACCTAATAAATATTTAAAAAGATTATAAAAACCCAAAGTTTAGCAAATTAACACATAACTAACGTACCCTCGTCCGTTCTACAGACGAAGAACGCAAGAACTGCTTTAATATAAGATTCTGATTCGATGCCAGCTCTTGACAAGAGTGTGCATTAGCAAGCAGCTGCCTTTCTAGTTTCTACATGACTGAAGTGGTTACATGCGGTTATAAGTGTACACCCACCTAAATCAAAGCACTGTAAATCAACTATAAATTACAATTTATAGTTGAGCAATGCCTTGCGCATTTGCAAGCTAACTAAAGCTTCGTCGACACTCAAATGTTCCTTTGCAAACAGCTCAGTCACACCTATGTCACTGCCTGAAAGAAATACAGACAGTATGTGTAAACACAAAATTTGAAGCAAAGAATATATTACATAAGATACCTCTCAATTCTTGAAGGATGACTGCATACAAAGAATATTATTATTATTAGAAATATGACAAGCAAACAAAAAATTGTACTCTGTTCAACCTAGGTCATACAGCAAGATTGATCTCTATGTAGAGAAAATGATTATGAGACATGACATAGATTATGACACTACACGTATATCAGTTTGAGTAAAACAGTTTATTAGGTATACACTGTCATTTTGAGCTCTAGTCTGTAACTACTGCCCTTACTTCTAAGTAGTATCTAACATCAAGAAGTAGAGCTCAAGGATAGTCGACCCATATGGAGGATTAACATATGGATCAGTGTTAGAAGTTTAAAAGAAGGGAGATCTGCCAAAAAAAACATCATATACTATTGAAAATCATGCAGATCTAGAGCTTAAAACTGTAAAAGCTTCCTTTGCAAGTAATTAATGTTGTTAGAACTATTTACCAGTTGCAATTACAATGGTGCCAATACTATAGCAAACTTAGAACCTAGCTAAGTGGAAAAACAGTTCAAATTTGAACTGGTATGAAATAACCATAATGTTCTGATGCATGAAATAAATGTCATATACTGCAACAGTACCACCATTTCTTGAGGACTAGTACTGTCATATTAGCAATAGATATCCCCTAGAAACAATGGAACACATTATGTATCTACAGTAAGATGGAGCATGAGGAATTCGAATCGGGAAGAAGTCACATGATGCATTAGCGCTCACCAGTAGGTAGGTAGGTAGGTAGGTAGACAGTTTCTTATAAATTAACTAGTACATTGCTCAATGTTCTTTTGCATAGCATTCAGCTTCTCAAGTACATATTCCACCTTTTTGCAACAAATCTCATTAGCAATCCTTGCACTGTAGTCACACTTCTCAAATGGGCGATATTCACAAGCACTTTTGATTTCCTCACGCAATGTCGTTTGAATTTCCTGCTCCAGCCATAATAACTATGATTCTACCATGTATGATTTACAATGAATATTGTGTCTTAAACGAAAAGTTGGTGAAAGAGAGGAGCAGGAACATGTACAATAATACAATTGTCATTTCACACATTTGACTTGTATTTTGGTAGAAGAGTAGAAAAAACTTGGAAGGACCAGAGAAAAGCTCGCTGGCACCCTTAACAACTAAGGCTCGGTTTGTGATTGATGCATGGCACTACACTTTATTTTTTTGAAGCTGCTGGGACCAAAAATCTGTGAAATGTCTATTATTCTCCTCTTTTTTTTAAGCTTATGGGACCAAAAGGCTGTGAAATGTCTGTTATTCTCCTCCTGGTAAATCAGATTTAAGTTGATTCTTTTTCAAACTACTGCCCTGTCGAGCATTACCTCGTAAAATCATGAAACAAAAGGTGGGACGATGTGCCATTGTAAAAGGTACAATACTGAGTATTTTAGTTTTGCAATCTGCAGCAGCACGATACTTCAGAGTATGTCGTTCCTCTATAAATAAGGTAGGTTAATAAATGAGCATGCAAATGACAACCTGGCGCAGGACTACACCATGGACACGCTTCTAGCAATCAAAGAAGCTAAATCGGCACACTAAAACATAATTTATAGTTAAGTATCAGTGGCTTCTCACCATCTGATTCTAGTATACCACGATTCATTCTTCTTTTTACTGTTCGTTCTTTTGCCGGCAAGGTCAAGGTAAGCATTCAGATCTTAGGGCAAGGTGAGATGGAGCGAGTGGCCGAATACCTTGATGGCGAGCATGAACTCGCGGCAGTGGGAAGCGACGGCGTCGGCGTGGGGTCCCTGCGAGTTCCCGAGCTCCTCCATGACCGCCCCCGCCAGATGCACCACCCGGAATATCCTCTGCACGCGCAAACCAAACCCCCTCGCCGCATCAAGATCCAGTAACCCCCCAAACAGACAGTCCAGGGGAACCAAAAGAAGGGAAATCTGAGGGGGGAGGGGGGGGTTACCTGCTCGACGTGATTGAGGCGCTGCAGCGAGCTGCTCTGGCTCTGCGGAACCATCGCCGCCGGCGAGGAGGGGGGATTGTTCGCTTTCGGTCGAGCTGGAGGCGAAGCTACCATGCTTTAGGCGTGCATGGGCCGCATCTTTGGTTCAGCCTGTTATTTAATTTTTGGCCCGTTATTAATCAACCCACACATCGTTTATAAACAGCTGTCACCGGACACTACACTATCCATGCTTAAGAAATTTTTTTAAATGATTCTTAAAAATACTGTAATATCAAAGTGTGTTGCGATCTTGCGGGCTGATTTGGATTGAAGCCATTTTTCTCTTACCAAATTTTTAGTAACTTTAGTAATACAACATTGATATTTGGTTTGATGCTAATTTTTGCTCACACGTAGTGCCAAAAATTACCAATATTTTAGTACTATCAAATTAAATTTTTGACACTATCAATATAGGGTAAAAAATAACTCCAAACAGGCTAGCCTGAATCCCAAACCTAAGTATAAAACTAAAAAGTTATCGGTGGTCAGATTTAAAACAATAGACAATGCTACGCTTGTTTGGAGATAAGGGAAGTATTTTTTTTAAAAAAATCATTTTAGATTTGGTTTTAAAACTTTATTATCCTATAGAACTTATTTTTCAGACCAATTAAAAACCATACGTGGCACAATTTCGGCTATGCCACAGGTCATATCTCGGTTGACGTGAAAAATATTTATAAGTAGAATGATTATTACAATGTTTATTTAAATTTTTTAAATTAAAAAAATCGCTCTGTTCACGGTCGTCTGGCAACAACTATATAGTCGATCATTTCAATGTCAAAGTTCTCCGGGATTGTAGTGAAATTTGTCAAATTACTTTCTGAAAATCGTCCGACTGCAATTTGCAAACAGTGCGATGAGGAGCAAATGGAACGGAAGCTTCCAATGCAGTCTCCATCAGTAGTTGGCCTGAACCTGGTAACCCGCCGGCCGGTCTCCGGTAGCTCGCCGACCTCTCCAAAAGGTACACACGGCGAGCCAAGAAAACCTGCACGCAACGTACGAGTGCACGACGCGACTCGCCGGGGCAAGATCAGCGGAACGATCCGTGAAAATATGGGTTCGCGGCGTGATCTCGTGGTGGCGGCAGCCTTCTTGCACCTCGCCATCGTCGTCCTCTACGGCAAGCCGGCGGCGGCAAAGACCAAGGTCCCGGCGCTCATCGTGTTCGGCGACTCCACGGTCGACACGGGCAACAACAACTACCTCTCCACGCTCGTTAGGAGCGACTTCGCTCCCTACGGCCGTGACCTCCAGCTTGCCACCGGCGGCGGCGGTGGCGGAAGGGCCACGGGAAGGTTTTCCAACGGCCGCCTCGCCGTCGACTTCATCTCCGAGGCGTTCGGACTCCCTCCGCTCGTGCCGCCGTACCTCGACCCGACCGTCAACATAAGCAGCCTCGCCGCCGGCGCCTGCTTCGCCTCTGCCGGCGCTGGCTACGACAATGCCACCTCCGATCTTTTCGTAAGCCCCCATTAAAGCAAAAGGATAGCTACTTCATCAATGGTGTTCTTGGCTGACATCCATGGAGGTGTGAGTGAGGTTGCAGTCGGTGCTGCCGCTGTGGAAGGAGCTGGATTACTTCAAGGAGTACGCGGCGAGGCTGAGGAGCTTCCAGGGTGACGACGCGGCGGAGGAGACGCTGTCGGAGGCGCTCTACATCGTCAGCATGGGCACCAACGACTTCCTCGAGAACTACTACGCCGTGGCGCGCGGCCACGCGGCGGAGTACTCCACGGCGGCGGGGTACGGCGACTGCCTCCTCGGCGTCGCCGAGTCGTTCGTCCGCGAGCTGCACGCGCTCGGCGCGCGCAAGGTCGACCTCAACGGGCTCCCGCCCATGGGCTGCCTCCCGCTGGAGCGCGCCAACGCCGCCGTCGGCGGCGGCGCGTGCACCGAGGAGTACAACACCGTCGCCGAGAGCTTCAACGCCGGCCTCCGGGACGTGATCGCTCGGCTCAACGGCGAGCTCGACGGCGCGAGGATCGTGTACGGCGACGTGTACAGGCCTGTGGCCGCCGTGCTCGCCGACCCGGCGGCGTACGGGCTCGAGAACGTCAAGGCCGGGTGCTGCGGCGTGACGGGGTTGTTTGAGATGGGATACATGTGCGGCGCGCGGAGCCCGCTGACGTGCGCCGACGCGAGCAAGTTCGCCTTCTGGGACGCCATCCACCCGACGGAGCGCCTCCACCGCACCATCGCCGACGCCAAGATGAACACCACCCTCTACGTCTTCCTATGAACGCACATGCACACGCACGCACGCACGCGAGCTGCTGCGTGATGTAAACGAGTCAACTATACAATTGAACACGATGATGGTGATGATGAAATGTTTAAAATCTGGTTCTTCCAATCGCAATTTAGAATTAGAGCAAAGAAATACGATTGATGATTTTTTTTTCTTTTTAGTTCTTTCTATATCATCCAAAATCCAACTTGGCATACCTTACCGTTAATGTCACGAGAGAGATTTTTTTCGGATGTTCACCAGTTTCTCACATGTTATTCAAACAGCTTTTTTTTTAATAACAATATAGATATATTATATATTAATATATCTTTATTAATTGTTATATATATATATATATATGTAGTAAGTTGCTCTTTGCTATTTCTTTTACAGTTGCTTTTAGGTTGTAACAATATTCCGTTTCTATTAGGATAAGTCTGAATTACCTTTGAAAATTTTATTTAATTTGATTTACCTCTCTAAAATACATAACCAAATATATTTTACCTCAAACTCTTTAAAACAAATGAAATAACTAATCTGACTACTCGTGTTCAGGCCCAAGCCAGATTGTAGAATTTTATTGTAGTACTACTACTGCTACAATTCGACTCACACTGAACAGAGTCAGTGACCTTCTCACCTGCCTCTATTTATTTCGGCAACAAACCACACTCACACCAGCGCCGCTTTCTAGCCTACACTGCGCGCACGTCGCACACGTAGCTGCAATGGCGGCGGCGTCCGGCGAATGCTCCCGCGTCGACGCGGCGGCGCTGCTGCTACGGTTACTGCTCGTCGTCGCCGTGGTGAGCGGCGGTGGCGGCGGGACGGAGGCGGTGGCGGCGAGGGTGCCGGCGGTGATCGTGTTCGGGGACTCGACGGTGGACACGGGGAACAACAACCAGATCGGGACGCCTCTGCGGAGCGACTTCCCGCCGTACGGGTGCGACATGCCCGGCGGGCCGCGCGCCACGGGGAGGTTCGGCAACGGCCGCCTCCCGCCGGACTTCATCTCCGAGTCCCTCGGCCTGCCGCCGCTCGTGCCGGCCTACCTCGACCCGGCCTACGGCATCGACGACTTCGCCCGCGGCGTCTGCTTCGCCTCCGCCGGCACCGGCCTCGACAACGCCACCGCCGGCGTACTGGTAAGCAACCGTGCGCCCATCGATCCAAAGTTCAAACTAATCCAACACCACAATCGCTAAGAGCAATCGTTCTGCTCAATAATCGATAAAAACTTCTAAATTCAGGCACCAATTAAATACTTCCTCCGTTCAAAATTAAGTGTCGGTCTTTACGTTGGGTTATTTAGCTTTTTTGACCAACGAAACAATCTAATTATTCAGCATCAAAGTTGTATCATTACAATCGAAAGCACTTCACTGATATCTCACATTTAAATATAGTCGTTTTGATGTTTTTTAAAAATTTGATGATCAAAGTTCATCTATTTTGTATAAAAAGCTCTAGGTATCTGAGAATGAAGGGATTTTTTTTCTATGAAATTATTTTCCAAATAATCAAATACAGCATTATGCATTGCAAGTTTTGGCCTTTCCAAAGAATCAAATACAGTTACGCATTGCAAGCGGAAAAATTCGGACTTGCCGTTTCTGAATAACTGCAGTACTGAAGAAAAGAAAAGGCAGGTAACCTTGCTCTAGTCGGCTGAAAAACTCTGCAGTTAATTAAGGCAGTTCGTTCGATCGATGTTAGGTCTCGTAGTTAAAATCCCTGGGACCCAATTCCCCTCCCCTGGCACTGTTGCACAGCACTGTCATCAGCTGTAACGAGGGAAAAAGTGGCACTCGTTTTCAGTATCCAGTTATCTCTTTTATGACTTGTCTGAAGAACAAACATAATGGGCATGTGTTCCCCTGCTTTGTTCTTCATCTTCCTGCAACCACTTGTGCCTGAGTAGGGCTAGCTGGAATGCTGGATTCGATTTCGTCTTCTACGGAATTGTTGATTGCCTAATGATTAATCCAAGTAGGACTAACATAGAATATTTCTCTGAGATTGTCGTCTGCTGTAGAGCTGCACATTGTAGTACATTTCTAGTTGGTTTCTGACTAGAATTTAGTACCACTATTTGCAGGGGTGGAACCGAGCAGGTAGGGCTCAATGTAGAAATATATATAGTGACTAAAAACTCGAGATTATGCAAGAGAGGTCAAGTCTATATATATATATACAACTTAGGTTATTGGTCTGTCTAACACCCCCATAGTAGCAGTGGGATTGGAACGGATACAGAAACTGGACCGAAAACTAGTGAACAAAGGTGTGGGCAGTCATTTGGTTATTATATCGGTAAACTAATGTGCTGATGGTACATGGAGCATCCGAACCTGTCCTAATGCGATCTTATCATAGATAAAATGGATATTGATCTCGATGTGCTTGGTGTGTCGATGATGGACTGGGTTGGTGGTCATATAGACGACACTAACATTATCGCAGTAGACGATGGTCACGGTGGAGAGGGTGCACGGAGCTTCTGGAGAAGCTGGCGAAGCCAGCAGCACTCGGCGATGGTGTGGTACTCGGCTTCGGCGCTAGACCGGGACACTGTAGTCTGGCGTTTTGAGGATCAGGATACGAGAGTGTCACCGAGGAAAATGCAGTAGCCAGACGTAGAGCGTCGAGAGTCGGGGCAGCCAGTTCAGTCCGCGTCGGAGTACGCGGTGAGAGAGTTGATGGGGCTGGAGTTGAGATGCAGCTCGCTGGAGAGGGTGCCCTTCACGTAGCGTAGGATTCGCTTGAGCAACACGAGGTGAGGTTCGCGCGGAGCGTGCATGAAGATGCACACTTGCTGGATAACGTACGTGAGGTCGGCGCGGGTGAGGGTGAGGTATTGGAGAGCCCCGGTAAGACTCCGATAGTGAGAGGGATCGGCAACGAGTGCGCCATCGGCAGCGGAGAGTTTGGCTCGAGTGTCGACCAGGGTGGCCATGGGGTGACAATCGGCCATGCCCGCACGCTGGAAGAGGTCGATGCCGTACTGGCGTTGGGAAAGAAAGAGCCTGTGAGAGAAATGGGTGACGGAGATGCCAAGGAAATGGTGGAGAGGACCAAGATCGATCATGACAAACTTAGAGTGGAGTCGGGCCATGATCTGGTCGAGGAGAGATGTTAAAGATGCTATAAGGACAATGTTGTCGACATGTAGAAGTAAATAGGTAGTAGCGGAGCCGATATGGAAAGTGAACAGGGAACTATCGGACGCAGAGGCCATGAAGCCGATGTGCCGAAGATAGGCAGCAAAGCGCTAGTACCAGGCACGAAGGGCTTCTTTGAGGCCGTAGAGAGAACGTTGAAGAAGACAGACGTCGTCAGGACGAGAGGGGTTGACGAAGCCTGGGGGTTACTAGCAGTAGACCATTTCCGTCAGATGGCCGTGAAGAAAAGCGTTCTTCACGTCTAGCTGATGGATCGGCTAGGAACGCGAGGCAGCCAAAGTGAGGACAACTCAGATAGTGGTAGGTTTGACGACGGGACTGAAGGTCTCGTCGTAATCAACACGGGGTCATTGGGAGAAACCCCGAACTACCCAGCGAGCCTTGTGATGGGCAAGGGAGCCATCGCGCGTGGAATTTATGTTTTAAAATCCACTTATCGGTCACAATGTTGGCGCTCGGAGGACGGGGGACGAGACGCCAGGTCTCGTTGTCCATTAGGGCCTTGTACTCGTCGGCCATGGTCGCGCGCCACTGAGGGTCAGCCAGGGCGGAGCGAGATGTCGCCGGGATGGGTGAGATAGAGCTGTGGACGGTAGAGAGCCTGTAGCGCTTAGTGGGCGGAGAGACCCGGTCTAGGAGCGGGTGACCATATGAGAGGTGGAGGGAACTAGAGCCAATGGGGGTGCGGGAGTAATGGGAAGAGCTGGTCGGGTGGGGGTGTCATCGGCTCCGGGTCGGCGACTGTAGATGAGAAGAAAAGAGGGAACTAGATCGGCCTGAGCCGATAGAGTCGGGTGGGCCGAGTAGTCCGATCGGTCTAATAGAGATGGATCAGCCGATGGGGTGGGGGGAGCCGATGGAAGTAGGGTGTCCGATGGAAAAGGGACGGTATCGGCTGAAGGATAAACGGTATCAGTATCGGGCGATGGAGGTGGGGCTGATGGGGGTCCGATGGTTGGGACATCGGACCGAATAGTGGTGTGATATGTGAAGGGTAGTTGGGTCATAGACGTATGAAGATTCACGTCCGTGGACTCGTGGAGGCCAAGGAGTGGGGCAGATGCAAAAAAAACGGGGAGTGGCCGGACGCGAAGAGAATATGTTCGCGTTCGGGAGGCAGGGATTCGTGTCCGTGGACACGTTTGACTAGCTTGGACATGAGGGAAGAAAATTTGCGTCCGAGAGCCATTGAACGTGTCGGAAAAGGCGAGAATCGAGGGAGGGTTCCAGCCGATGGAAGGCTGGACAAGTCCAGCCGATGGAGACGACGAGTGCGGAGGTGCGCCGGCGTCAGAGAAGGAGAGATGCACGAAGCAAGAATGTTAGACAGACCACTGGTCTGGGCTGTATATATATAGACCCGACCCCCTCGTATACGCTTGGGGGGATTCATAGTCACTGTACACATTCTACTTGGTATCAGAACGAGTCTATACATCCCGGCGCGCTAGCTTCTCCCTCCGGCGAGCCGACCCTTTCCTCCTCCTCGTCGACGTCTTCTTCCCGTCGCTGACTCTCTTCCCGGTACTCTCCTCGCTCTCTCGTCTCCATTTCTTCTTCTCCCCGTCTCTCCCGCAGTCACCTTTTCTCCACCCCACCTCCGGGCGACTAGGCGACGGTCTTGATCCGCCTCCTCGTCCTTCCTCGCACCCGTCTCCGCTCTTCCTCTTGTTTCGTGCATCTCTCCTTCTCTGACGCCGGCGCACCTCCGCGCTCGTCGTCTCCATCGGCTGGACTTGTCCAGCCCTCCATCGGCTGGAAACCTCCCTCGGTTCTCGCCCTTTCCGACACGCTCAACGGCTCTCAGACGCGAACCTTCTCCCCTCACATCTGAGCCAGTCCAACGTGTCCACGTGTCCACGGACACGAATCCCTGCCTCCCAGACGCGAATATATTCTCTTCGCGTCCAGCCACTCCCTGCCTTTTTCGCGTCGACCCCACTCCTTGGCCTCCACGAGTCCACGGACGTGAATATTCTCTTCACGGACGTAAATCCTCGCACGTCCATGACCCAACCACTCTCTGACCCACCCACTCACTCCTCACCTACTCCGCTGCCTACTCCCCATCGGCTAGCCGGCCCACTTTCCATCGGCTTCTCACATCCTTGATCGGCCAATCCGTCCTCTCATCGACTTCCCCCTCCCATCGGCTTTTTTCTCCCATCGGCTCTTTGCTCCCGTTCTCCCGTCATGGCCACCGAGTCCGCACTCAGCTCCGGCACTCTCCCAGTCGCCGAATCTGCTTCGGCCCTCGGTGCCTCAGACTACACCTCGGGCATCACCTTGCCGATCTTCTCCCCTCCCTACGCTGCCCCTTCCTCCCACGGTCTTGGTGGCCATGGCTCCGGCCACAGCAACATAGCCCGCACCGGGAAAGGCAAGGACAAAGGCAGGACCTGGCAGGGTTCGACGCCACCATGACCTACCTCGGTCCCTACCCACCCTGCCGGTCCTACCGGTCCGTGGCTCTGCTACAACCCCTGGGCGCCCCAGGTCTAGCCACGCAGCCCCATCGGCTGGCAACCCAGAGTTCTCGACGCCCATCTCCAGGCTCACCTGGCATCGGTTCCCGTTCTGCCGCCTCAGCTGATGCTACCGACCCCAACAACCCAGTCGGTTTCCTCCTAGAACCAGGCTGGCCTCATCGCTGTCCTCAATCAGATGACGCTCCAACCACAGCACCCTTGGGTGCTAGACTCTAGGGCATCTTCACACATGGCGTCATCGGCCGGTATACTTCGCTCCTGTCACCCCTCTTCCTCCCCTTTTGTCACCATCGGCAATGGTCACTCTCTTCCTGTCCAATGCCGCGATGACTCCTCTCAGTCTACATCCACCACTAACCTCCCCCTACGCAATGTTCTTATCGTCCCTTCTCTTATTCACTATCTTATATCTGTTCGCCAATTCACACGAGACAACCACTGCTCCATTGAATTTGACGCGTCTGGTTTCTCTGTGAAGGATATCTCAACCCGGCGACAGATCCTTCACTGCAATAGTGGCAGAAACCTCTACACCATTCCCGCTGCGCCTTCCACTCCACACGCCAGCGTCGCCCTCTCCACCAACCTTTGGCACCTTCGTCTCAGCCACCCTGGCCCCGACGCTGTCGCCACCCTCCGTCGCAGCGCCTCCATCCGATGTACTCACAGCAGCTCCACAGTTTGCCACTCATGTCAACTTGGCAAACATGTGTGTCTGCCCTTTTCTAGTTCTCTCTCCTGTACCTCGCGTCCATTTGAACTTATACATTGTGATGTATGGACGTCCCCAGTTAAAAGTGTCTCCGGTAATCAGTATTATCTAGCTATACTTGACGATTACACACACTATTGCTGGACCTTTCTGCTCATCTACAAATCCGAGGTCGCCTCTCACCTCACTCACTTTGTCACGTACGTATCCACTCAGTTCAACCTCCCCATCAAGGCTTTACAAGCCGATAATGGTACGGAATTCATCAACCATACCGTTACAAACCTTCTCACCTTGCAGGGCATCCATCTTCGGCTCTCCTGCCCCTACAGTTGTCGACTCGGAGCCGATGACGCCCCTACCCGACCAGTTCTTCCTATTACTCCCGCACCCCCATCGGCTCCAGTTCCCTCCACCTCTCACATGGTCACCTGTTCCCAGACCGGGTCTCTCTGACCCAATCCGTGCTACGGTCTCTCCGCCGTCCATAGCTCTATCTCGTCCATCCCGCCGACTTCTCGCTCAGCCTTGGCCGACCCTCAGTGGCGCGCGGCCATGGCCGACGAGTACAAGGCCCTAATGGACAACGAGACCTGGTGCCTCGTTCCTCGACCTCCTCGCGCCAACATTGTGACCGGTAAGTGAATTTTCAAACACAAATTCCACGCCGATGGCTCCCTTGCCCGTCACAAGGCTCGCTGGGTAGTCCGGGGTTTCTCCCAACGACCCGGTGTCGACTACGACGAGACCTTCAGTCTATTGTCAAACCCGCCACCATCCGAGTCGTCCTCACCTTGGCTGCCTCTCGCTCCTGGCCGATCCATCAACTAGACGTGAAGAACGCCTTTCTTCACGGCCACCTGACGGAAACAGTCTACTGCTAGCAACCCCCAGGCTTCGTCGACCCTCCTCGGCCCAACGACGTCTGTCTCCTTCAACGCTCTCTCTACGGCCTCAAACAAGCCCCTCGTGCCTGGTACCAGCGCTTTGCTGTCTATCTTCGGCACATCGGCTTCATGGCCTCTACGTCCGATAGTTCCCTGTTCACTTTCCATATCGGCTCCGCCACTGCCTATCTACTTCTCTGTGTCGATGACATTATCCTCATAGCGTTTTCGACATCTCTCCTCGATCAGATCATGGCCCGACTCTACTCTGAGTTCGCCATGACCGATCTTGGTCCTCTCCACCATTTTCTTGGCATCTCCGTAACCCGTTCCATCCACGGGCTCTTCCTTTCCCAACGCCAGTACGCCATCGACCTCCTCCAGCGTGCGGGCATGGCCGACTGTCACCCCACGGCCACCCCAGTCGACACTCGAGCCAAACTCTCCGCCGCCGATGGCGCCCTCGTTGCCGATCCCTCTCACTATCGGAGTCTTGCCGGGGCTCTCCAATACCTCACACTCACCTGACCCGACCTCACGTACGCTGTCCAGCAAGTGTGCCTCTTCATGCACGCTCCGCACGAACCTCACCTCGCGCTTCTCAAGCGCATCCTACGCTACGTGAAGGGCACCCTCTCCAGCGGGCTGCATCTCAGCTCCAGCCCCATCGACTCCCTCACCGCGTACTCCGACGCGGACTGGGCAGGCTGCCCCGACTCTCAACACTCTACGTCCGGCTACTGCGTGTACCTCGGTGGCACTCTCGTATCCTGGTCCTCAAAACGCCAGACTACAGTGTCTCCAGCTTCTCCAGGAGCTCCGTGCACCCCTCTCCACCGCGACCGTCTTCTACTTCGACAATGTCAGTGCCGTCTACATGACCGCCAACCCGGTCCATCACCGACGCACCAAGCACATCAAGATCGATATCCATTTTGTCCGTGACAAGGTTGCATTAGGGCAGGTTCGGGTGCTCCATGTACCATCGGCACATCAGTTTGCCGATATAATGACCAAAGGCCTGCCCACGCCTTTGTTCACAAGTTTTCGGTCCAGTCTCTGCGTCCGTTCTCCTCTCGCTGCGACTGCGGGGGGTGTTAGACAGACCACTAGCCTGGGCTGTATATATATATATAGACCCAACCCCCTTGTATACGCTCGGGGGGATTCATAGTCACTGTACACATTCTACAAAGAAGAAGAACGAAGACGGGTGCAAGGCGAGACGAGGAGGCGGATCGAGACCGTCGCCTGGTCGCGCGGAGGTGGGACGGAGAAAAGAAGGTGACTGCGGGAGAGATGGGAAGAAGAAGAAATGGAGGCGAGAGAGCGAGGAGAGTGCCGGGAGAAAAGTACTAAGAAGAGGGTCGGCGACGGAAAGAAGACGTCGATGACGAGGAGGAAAGGGTCGACTCGCCGGAGGAAGAAGCTAGTGCGCCGGGATATCTAGACTCGCTCTGAAACTATGTAGAAATGTATACAGTAACTAAGATCCCGAAAGTATAAAGGGGGTCGGATCTATATATATACAACACAGGGCAGTGGTATGTCTAACACTTAAGCCCTAGGCCTGGGATCCAAACTCCATATAAATTCCATACAAATTTAAGAAAAAAGTTAAATTTATAAAGAGTTAGGACAAGATAATAGATTTGAGCGCTAAGCGTGGCTCCTGCAATGGTCCTGCTGTTAGCTGTAGGGTTACAGTACATGACTAAGAGTAATCTCAGAGTTGATTGATTTTGTCTCGAAATAAACAAGATTTTTACTGTTTTTACCAACTAAGATCATTTTTTAAAGAACAAAAGATCATCAGTTTGTTACTAAGATAGGAGTACATTTACGAAACTCTAGTTGTGTTAATTCTAATACATAAAGTAAAAAAATGTACTAATTATATGCTATAAGTGAAAAACTGAGAACTATACTGCCATTGAGTGACTTTGTAAGCTACCAACATTAAGTTTTGACCAGGGAATCCAGGAGCATTGCTTTTGGTTGTCCCGGTCCCAACCAAATTCATCACGCAACTAATTGAAAACCAAAAGTACCCATGCATCCATGCAAATGCATGAGACGCATTCACACTCGCTTCACCTACTCGAAATCGCCGCCGCCATGCACAGAAACATCTGCACATCAGCACAAGCATATTCATCAGAGATCATCACCTTGAATTCATGGTGATAGCTGCGCATCATTGCATGGATCGATCGACCTTACCTGTTCTTGAGCTGACGCAATGCTGCCGATTAGTCAGTGATCCCGCTGTGGAAGGAGGTGGAGTACTACCGCGAGTACCAGCGCCGCCTGCGGGCGCACGCCGGCGCGGCGGTGGCGCGCGCCACCGTCCGCGGCGCGCTCCACGTCGTCAGCATCGGCACCAACGACTTCCTCGAGAACTACTACATGCTCGGCACGGGGCGGTTCGCGCAGTTCACCGTCGGCGAGTTCCAGGACTTCCTCGTCGGCGAGGCCCGCCGCTGCCTCGCCGCGATCCACCGCCTCGGCGCGCGCCGCGTCACCTTCGCGGGGCTCTCCCCCATGGGCTGCCTCCCGCTGGAGCGCACCACCGACGCGCTCCTCGGCGGAGACGGCGGATGCAACGAGGAGTACAGCAAGGTGGCGCGCGACTACAACGGCAAGGTGGAGGCCATGGTGAGCTCCCTCCGCGCCGAGTTCCCGCGTCTCAAGATCGCCTTCATCCCCGTCTACGACAACATGTTCAACCTCATCACCCACCCCGAAAAGTTCGGTGAGTCACCTTTTATCACTACCAGTAGAGACCATCGTAAAAACATCACTCGTATAAATCATGTAAAGAACGTACACATGAGCACACCACCGTAACGTCGACATTTCACATGATTGTTTTCTGTTAATTACACGATAGGCCGTACACGGACACACATCGTTACGTATGCACACTAACACACACGGTAATGTGGTAGGGTTGGAGAACGTGGAGGAGGGGTGCTGCGCGACGGGGAGGTTCGAGATGGGGTACATGTGCAACGACGAGGCGCCGCTGACGTGCGAGGACGCCGACAAGTACCTGTTCTGGGACGCCTTCCACCCGACGGAGAAGGTGAACCGGCTCATGGCGCAGCACACGCTCGACATCTGCTACCAGCAGGGCGTCCTCTGATCACAGATCCAGATGACAAATATACTGGAGCTTTGCTTTGCTTGCATGATTGGTCAGGTCATCCGTTTGATCCTTGTAATGTGTAGGGCTAATCTGTACTGGATTCATGACGAAAAAAAATTCGGTAGATCCATACGACGGCACATCATGCTCAGAAAATTCAAATCAATGGAGCATTTACATTCGCTTCTCATTTGTGACGTATCGGTTTGTTTCATGGACACCGACGAGTCGACGAGGATCAATCGGTGAAGACCACGAACTAACCATGGGCCAGATTTTTAGGGTGTCGTGATTTTGCCAGATTTTTAGGCCCATCGGCCTAAATGTCGCCATGCACGAGTACAATCACTTTTTTTTCCCAACAGAATACATTTCGATTCTGGTTATTAAAATTCAGAAAAATGCACAAATATGGTAAGATTCTCCATTTCCAAATGAATCTAGTTTGAGAGAGAGGGCAACCTTGCAAAGGGAAATGCACGCAATTTTTTTCCTGTTGAGCGAACTAAAATCAAAATTGTAAATTTCCGCAGAAGAATAGGCAAGTACATACTACATACATGTGCCAAGCTCATTGTATTTTGATTTGATTTATGCCAGGAGTGTAATAAAGAACAAGAACAAACAAACTAATTAATTACACAGTACATTTCCTGTCGAAAATAAGTATATGATTTGGGAGTATTACAGCAATTATGTTCGGATTAGCATTAATCCAGCTTCTGCGTCACTCCCTGACCCTTGGAAACATGCACCTGTACACCTGCAAATCACAAAAAAAGGCCAAAAAAGTTTATTTTTGAACTCGAATAAGCAAATGAATGAATTAATTAGGCAATTAGTGGTAGCGAAGCTGGGTAATTACGTGCCTTTGATAGGAAGGACCCCTTGGCTTTTCTCCGAGGATGATGCCGCGCCGGCGGCGCCTGCCCCGGCGACATGCGCGGCGTGACGTCCGGCGAGGCGGCGGCGGCTTTCGCCCCCTCCCGGTGCCGCTTCACCTTCTCAAACTGCACCGTGAAGCCCTGCCCTGCCGCCGCCGCGTTCTGCTCGTCCCACACGCCGAACTTGGGCACGGCCGACGGCGCCTTCGTGGCGCGGCTTACCGGCGGTGGTGGCGCGTGGCGGCGCGGCGGTGAGGTGGCCACCCTCGGCGGCGCGGCGTGCTGGTGGTGGTAGTGATGCCTCTGGGGCGTGGCGGCGTAGGCGCCGGCGCCGGCGCCATAGCCGTAGTCGTAGCCGTAGCCGCCGCCTTGCGGGTAGCCGTTGTTGCTGCCGTACCGCGGCTGGTACGGCTTGGGCGGCGAGAACATGCTGCCGCGGCTGCTGGCCTCCGACGCCGCGCTGCTGCAGTTGCTGCCCGCCCTCCGGTGGTACCCGTTGCCGCCGCGCTGGGACGCCGGGTAGTGGTGATGCTGCTGCTGCGGCCGGTGGTGGTGCGCCGGCGCGTGGCCGTGCGAGCTCGGCGGGCGCGACGGCACGTTCCTGCTCAGGTTCTCGTAGTGCTCGTAGGGGTCGAACTCGTAGTCGTCGTGCGCCGCCGCCGCCGTCGCCCTGGGCGCCGGCGTGGGCGCGGTCTTGTTCTCGCGCACCTTGTCGAAGAAGACGGTGTAGCCGATGTTCTCGGCGTCCCACGATCCGAACCTGGGCACCACGGGGCCTTGTCCCTGAACGAATCTCGATGAGCTTTTTAAGCTTGCCATGTAATTTAATTTCATCGTGATTTTTTTACACCAGAAATTAAATGTGCTTAATCTTTACTTAACCTGCACTGGCCAGTTCATTAGGTACTAGCAAATAATACAGAAACATGACAGCTAGCTAGACGCCTCCAAAAACCAGCTAAGAACAATCACAGAATAAATGTACGTGTATACAATCACCAAATAAAATGTACGTATACGTGTCTCAAATTAGTGATACGTCAACTGAACAGCTATATGTTACCATCATCCTGGATGTACTGGAACTACATCTCAACAATGGTGAGACAATGTCAACAATGTCGTCATCTGCGGCATGAGTCTCCTTGACGTCTACTAATCGTCTAAACCAAGCAAAGGCCAGCCTGTCTTGTCTCTCTCTCTCTCTCTCCCTCCCTCCCTCTCCTCAAGCATGCCAACCAACTTGCCATGATTCGTAGCACGGATCATGCTGTGATTGCTGTCAATCTGTCGTGCACGCATGTGCAGCCGGCCGGCAGCGACAGTCAGCCTCAGAGCAATGCAATGCATGTTCAGATCCGTGAGTCCAACTCCTTCTGCCTAACCATCTGTATATTCATCATGCATTGCCGTGTGTGCATGCATGCATGTTACCAACTTGCTGCTTGCACATGGGGGTACTAGAAGTAGTCTCACCAACTCATGAGCTAGCCTAATTTGATCATTGCACACATCGCCACTAATCGAGTAACTAAAAAAGATGGTGTATGATAATTGGTAATATGTGCAGTAATCATGGTCACACTGTAATTGAGCTGAGAAAGAAGAACATGTCACAAGATCAAATGATCAAGCAAGCATGGATGCATGAATGAATGGCACCATTTCATCTCTCAAAGTAATTGCATGATTAATTCTATATGCAGAGACAAGCAAGCATCAATTGCCTAGCCATGCAAGCAACAGGTAACAAGAAGATGGAACAGGTGTAAATTAATCAGTAATCAAATTGTGAATGAATGTACTCACAGCCATGAAGTTATATGCTCTGCCTGATGAAGAAGAACCAAGAATCGATCAGGGGAAAACGAAGGCCTCTGCTTCTTGGCTGATTGCTCCTCCTCCTTCTCCTTCTCTCTCCCTTTCCTCTCTCTCAAGAGGAAAGGAGAGAAGAGAAGAGAAGAGAAGAGAAGAGAAGAGGGAGATGAATGAATAATGGCAGGACAGGACAGAGAAACCAAACCTGCAGGGGATGGTTTTATGATTGGGGTTCAGAGCTAGGGTTGGAACTGACAGCTATCCTAGATTCCTAATTAAAGGTGAGCTCCCAGCTGTTTGCAAGCAAAACTCAACAGGGTGGAAGTTTGGAATGTGCTGCCAATGTACTGCCTTTATGTAGATAGAGATAGGTAACAATAACACAGTTGCAGGTGAAGGAAACTGGAAAGGAAAAGAAGAAAAACAGTAACCTTCTCCTACCTAACCCTATGACAGCGGAGATGAGACCATGAGAGGAAAGGACGTTTCTTGGGCTGGCTCTGCTTTTGCTCTCCCTTCTCAACTGGTCCCTGCAGAATCAACATGCAAAATATAATATTTTTAGGGTTCTGATAATGCATTCGTGTTCATAAGTTGATAATATTTTTGGCAAGTTGCAAGGTATGAGAGCAGCACCTGGTTTTGTCTTGGGGCTACAGATTTGTTACTGGACCTGAACCGGAGCCAACCGTATCCTTCTTTTTGTTCCTGTGTGCTGTTAGGCAATATCAAGATCTCTGTCAGATAGGATTGGTTGTTCTTTTTGTTCATGATTTCTTTTCTAGCCCAATTGGGAGCATTTATCTCCCATTGGATAAAAATGAAGAAAAACCGAACGAATCTTGATATAAAAAGATAACAAAATGAGGACAGGAATTCAAGAGCTCAGAGCTTCCCAAGGCTTGCTTCAATGATCTTTGTTGATTGTTTTTACACGAACTTCGCGTGTTCTTCTGTACATTTAAGATAACCACAGGTCCACAGCCAAAAAGTTAAACAAACAAACAAACAAAAGAAGAAGAGCAAATACATATTGTGCAACTCTGCACGGTCTTTCGTACTTAGTATACATCTTTTAGCAATGTTCTCATGTTTGTGGTATACGAAAGCAAGCAAACAATTCGTACCCTTCCCGGAACATCAAAAGCCCTGGCAGTACAGGCCATATTAGTCGGCTCTCACATTTCATCAACAGCTGATGCATTTAAGATATCACCACAACACCGGAAAGTGACCAAACTACAAGAGAATTTAAGAGAAGCAAACAGACGCTGGGACGCACCACCGGTGGCTTGATGATGAAAAAAAATTCCAAAACGACTCCAAATGAAATGGCCCCCAGAACTGAAGAAGCTTCATTACGAGCGCCCATAGTCAATTATCATCGCCGTCGCCATCGTTATCCCCGGAATTGCACACCACCGGCGTGACATCAGGCACATGGGGAAGCTTGCTGCTGCATGCTGGTTGGCAGGCAGTGACACGCAAGATCTGGAGCAGCAGCTGAAACAAAGGAGCAGAGGGAAACATTAGTCAGTTTAATCCAGAGGGAAAAAACTAATCAGATCATCATAAACTAATGGCAGCAATGTCAGAGCAGATGCTAAGATAAAATGTATAGTAATGGCCATCAGCATAGCTAACTCTGCACAAGTAGTCCATATTATCATGGAAAAGATGGGATTGTGCACGCAAGATTTGCGGCACCTTTAGTGGATAGTAACATAGACTTAGCTATCTAACTTCTAACAAATATCATCCTGAGGTACAGTTCAGCAGCCATCAAGGCCATCTCAAGAAACTAACAGAATGATATTACAAGCAGAGCAGTACTGGACAAGAGAAATTATGGAAAAAAATTGCAACAATCATTCTGATACACTTATTTAAAGGGGATGTAACAGAGCTCACCATATCCATTTTTCATTTAAATAACTTAAAACAAAACAAAGAAAGTCACAGCAGAAAATGGTAATCACTATGACGATTAGCTCTCCAGTTATACATAATGACATAAGACAAGCACAAAGAAATAGACAAATAGGTCATTACCATACTTGTTACCCCATAATCTGCTCATGTTGCATTACAGGATAAGCAAGTGGGTAGTCAGTGATTGAGTGGTTGGGTCTGTTGGAACTAGTGCCACCAATAATAGTACATAAGATGGCAAAGAAACCAGAGGCACTGAAATATTGAGTAACCCAATGAATTTAGATTGGGAAAAAGGAGAAAAGCAGAACTCGACAAGAGAAATAAGGCATGCAACTGATGCACTAAATATATTTGTTAGTACTATATATGAATCCCAGATCCTGAGCCACTGAGCATAATCAAATCAGATCAATTTTAATGGAGGGGCAGAAATGAAATCAGCAAATGGAGTGATGAATGAACTCCATGATGAGAATAGCTGAGAATCTTCTGGCAGAAAGCAGTCATCGAATTATTTCTTTAATCAGCCATGCTGCAATAACAGGACAAAGAAAATGTGAGTAACAGTTTTTTACAATGAAAGAGAATCAATTATATTTAGCCAGACAACACTAGAGGCCCGACATGTCAAACATGGAGTATATGTCATAACATATAAGCGTTAAATATATTTACATCTTTGCATCAGTCCTGAATACAGGGTGTTTTCTTCTATTTCGCCTCACCTTGTGCATGATTACACCATTTGGCTCATGGAGTAGATTTGAGTCCACTCCAACTTGACTATATTCATACTCATAATCACTGAAGCACACCTGGATGGATCAATTCTCTCTGGAGGCATCATTAAATCAATAAAATAAGACATAATGAACTTGAGCAAGAAAAAACACAAACAGAAACCCAAAGCCATCATCAATTAAGACAAGCAATGGATGACATACAACAATAAGACAGTTACTTAAGAAAGAAGAGCACAAAGCCCCCTTCCTCTTGGCGCCACACTAGATCTGTTGGTCTCAAGAGAAAAAAAGGTATACTTTAGCTTATCAATGGTTTGTTTTTACATATTGACTACCTCTTTGTTTTTACATATTGACTACCACACATGCTAAATTACACCATTTCTCAAGATAAATTACATTCATAGATACAGATTTTAGAAGTGATTCTAATCAGATAAGTGCCTTTAACAAACCAGTTTCCATTTTATCCTCACAGCTATGCTTCTTCTGAGAGAAAGGTTTTCCAGAAGTGAATCTGCAAGCTAGGAAATCAATTGTCACGACATATTTCCCAGTCCTCATGACTTGGTACAAGGAACTTGAATCTGTCTATGAAGAATAGTTATTACTTCTTGCTATTAGTATCACCGTCCAATAGTATGTGAGGAAATAAACACAACCATGCTCAACAATGCCTTAAATCTAACCAGGTAGGTAACAGAGTACTGGAGAGTATTGGACATGCAAGCAAAACAGGGAAGTTAAGAAAACAGATGCTCCAGCGAATACTATCCTAAAAACACATTTTTAGTGAATGCACCTTACTCAACCCAGAGTTCGGAGGAGCCATCACCAGTTTAGAGTGATGTGTCAGTGTGTAATTGTTTAGAAAGAAGCACTCACAAACTGGTCACATGCATCAATTGGTTCCAATACCTGCTGTCCAGACCCAAATCATTTCCATTCCATTAGACTTCTACCACTTTGTTGGCAACAATGTTTCTGGTTTTATCCAATAGTAGATCAGCAGGTTTGTTGGTTCACAGGATGTCAATATCCATTGCATTGATATGGAAAAACATGAAGAAATGATTAGTAAAAAAACTAGAGTGGATCATGCTAAGATTCTGATTAGGCGAATAGCATGATAGTTTGCAAACTCAATTATAGAAAACGTTTTTCTACATTTTTCTTATATGCTACAATGGTATTTCCCGGACCGTGTTTTCTAGATGACAATGAATATCCAAATTTCGCATAAATTGAAACATTAATGGGGATATTAAGAGAAATGAAGTGGTACATTTTTGTTGCATCCCAGCATAACTGACAAAATCAGCAGAAAATGTTATCAATGCACACAAAAAAAAAGGATAATGCAAACGAACATGAATTCATGATGTTCAAGATAAAATCATGACTTGCATAAAAAAATAAAATCTTGGAGATAAGCTTGAAGAAAAATTTATCCAACATTGGTTGAAGTGATTTGGCCATATTCAAAAAAGACCCCACGGCGTCAGTATATCGTGAAATCCTAAGTCAAGATAATAATATAAAGAAAGATAGAAAAATACAAAAATTAATATGAAGAGAGATAATAAGAAATGACTTAAAAGAGTATAATATAGCTAAAGATCTGTACTTAAATAGAAATGCTTAAAAAACAGCTATTGATGTGCCTAGACCGTAATTTGAAGATTCTTGTTGGGTTTTAACTCTAATCTATCCTAACTTAGTTAAGACTGAAAGGTTGTGTTGAATTGAATTGGAGATAAGAAAACAAAGTGCGCTAGGTAATAGACATACTATTATATTGATAATAGAACTTTATGATTTGCAACAAACTTTCACCCTTGATATAAACAAAGTATCATACAACTAACACAACTTATTACCAACTTCATTTAGGTAAGAATATTTCCTTCTCATTTGTTTTGGTCAATGCTTCCTCATATAAATGTAACAAGAGAAACCTAATAATATTGCCAGTGTTGCGTGATCTTTCCATATACAGGTGGAAGAAGGGATGTGAGATTTAGTGGGCAAGCCTGCATATCAGTGTAGACACAAGATTTGACAAGAATTGTTAGCATATATCATACAGAAAAGATTATTGACAGAATAATGGTAATATTAGAAAAATACATTTTCCACATCTTATGCGACAACACATTATGTTACTAGCATAACTTTTCTATCTGCAAGAATTTATCATCTCGATGCAAATGTCATATGGTGCAACTAGGCAGTGAACCTGAGTTTACACCACATAGAATCATCCACTTTCATCATGGCTTGATGTCCCATGAATCAGCTCATAAGTACCAAATTATCCATGCTAATGGTTTTCAGCTAAATTCCAATGGCTCCTGCATTATTCATAGCTGAAGCTCTTTATATATCACACACTAAAAAAATTTAGCTTCTAAGCTTGGTTTCTTTAAATTTCTTTTAATCACACAAATATGGAGTTATACTGAACAGCCAAAGCGGTCTTCTCTAATGATATAACAGAAATTTGCGGCAATGTGAAGCTAGTTCTAGGAACAAAAGGTATGGATCAACATAATCACATGTTAACAACACAATCATCAGGGAAGCACGGCAAGCTTATTAGGGTATGTGAGGAAAGATGAATGTATTCAGGTCAAAGGTGATAACAAGGTTAAAATGCAGATCTAGATCATTCCTTCAACACAACAAAATTCAGCTGTATATTTCTGGCATGTAAGCTTCCTCTTGCTACAAGCCTTCGGACTATTGATGTAAATAGGGGGTGTTTCAAGCTTCCCAATTCAAAAAAGAAAAAGAAAACTAAAAGAGTAAAGAGTTAAGAACAAGATGAGCACATGTAGCTAAAGATGAAAATAAGTTACTTTAGCTGTCTCTGTTTCCTCACGGAAACAAGTAAAATGTTGCTATATTACAGCACAACCACAGCGAGCTGCTGCGAGACGCAGCAATCATCATCTATCACCAGCAGCAAGCAGGCAGACACGTAGATCAGGCCACATTAATCATCATCAGATCAAGTAAACAAAGAGCAACACAAAGGGTTGGGGATCATGTCGGCTACGAGAGAAGGGAAGAACCAAATATTTTTCTCCTTTTCCTCTTTCTCCAACGACCGGTTGGGTTGTTCCAGCCTCAGAGCCGCAGCGCCGTCAGCCTCAGCTCCTCTTCGTCGTCGTCGTCGTAGACACAGCCAACGCCAACGCCAACGCCGACGCCGACGCCCCCAGGCGGCAGGTTGAGGTCGAACTGGAACGGGAGCCGGCACGACGGGGAGGCGGCAACGTCCGTGCAGTCGTCGTCCACCACCGACGCCGACGACCCGCAGTCGCTGTGGCAGTCATCGTCAGGGATCGGCGGCGGAGGTGGCCGCAGCGGGAGCAACGGCCGCGGCCGGGTGCTGAACGACTCGACGGTGGAGCTAAGGCTGCTGCTGGCCGGCCTGGCCACGGCTGCGGGGGTGACCGACGGCGGGACGGCGGTGGGGTAGGGCGGGTAGGCGGCGGTGCCGATCGTCAGGTGCTGCTGCTGCGGCTGATGGTGGTGGTGTTGATGCTGGGCGTGGGGGAGGGAGAGCGGGAAGTTGGTCTTGGCCTTGGGCCCCCGCAGCGCCCGCGCCGCCGCGTCGTAGGCCCGCGCGGCGTCCTCGGCGGAGTCGAAGGTGCCCAGCCACACCCGCGCCTTCTTCGCCGGGTCCCGGATCTCTGCCGCGTACCGCCCCCACGGCCGCTTCCGCACCCCGCGGAACCGCGCCGCCTCCACGCCCCCCTCCACCACCTCGCCGCGCCGCATGCCGCCACGCCGATCTGCTGCTGCTGCTCGGGGAATCGATCGAGGAGGTGGGGGTGTGTGTGGAGATGGGGGAATCGGAACCGAGGCCACGGAGATTGGGAATTGGGGAAGGGAAGGGAAGGGGGGAAGGTGGGGAGGAGTTAATTGGAAGGTTTGCTTGTTTGTCGCCCACCACGCAGCTGCCCACCACCCCCACCAGCTCGCTCGCACGGTTCGTCTCTCACCACTCTCTTGCTTGCTGCCTCCTCTTTTTTTTTTCAACTCTCTCTCTCTCTCTCTCTTTTTCTTTCTCTCCTTCTTTTTCGGACCTCTTTAATTCTTTTTCGTTGTTGTTTAAAAAATTTAATTGCTTTTTTTGTCTTGAGGTTCTGTGTTACATGGGATATCACGCATTCATGTGTCTATTATTCACATTTTGATCTACAGATACGGAACGAGATCATTTGTCGTAGCATGATGCTATAATAAAGAGTCACAGTAACAAACTGTAACCTATAATCTCCATAATCTATTTGTAAAGTAATGGACTAGATGCATCGCTATAATATTTGTGATACAGTACAAAATATAAGGGCCCATTCGGACCATAGGGTTTTTCGAGGATTTTTTTAGCTTGGCAACTCCTCTCGATTTGGCACTGTTTATGCGTTCGGTTCCCAGCAATAAGAATTTCTCACGAACACTGTAGCAGCCGAGTAAAAACGTAAGAAGCCCATAGGAATCAAAACATCCACTACGACCTCTCTTTTTTTTTTTTGCTGCCGTAGAATGGATGCTAATTGCATTGTTAATTTCGTAGGAATACTGTAGCAACCTTGTGAAAACTAATGTTGTATTGCTATAATCCAAGACATTACTATTAGTTGTAAAATTTCCGTGGCTTATATATATTCCATTGTTCCGAACGCTTCACGCTATCAAATTTCTATGTTTTTAATCATATGTTTTACATATACAACCATATATTTATTTCTATTCTTTTTCTATTTATGTATTTTTCTTATCCTATATTTTGAATAAGTCCAGTATTTGTCTAAGTAAAACAAATCACCGTTGTTATAAAATCCTAGCGCTATTCACTACATTAAACACGTATTACTATAGCTGCAGTGCTGATATAGCGCTGTAAAGGACCTGGACAATAAAATCAAAGAAACTACAAGTTTAATTTATACACAGTCAAAACATACACTTTGGGTGGTTGGATACCCAAGAAGCTAGATCCGGAAAAAGGTGACCGACATTGGGCGACTCTGCCGCTGCTGCTCGAGCGCGCGCCCGTGACGAAAGCGGAAGCCAGACGGCCGTCCAAGGAGGCCGTCCTCCCCGACCTGTCCTAGCTGTGTGCGGTGGTAGGGGGCTAACGACCATGGAGTCCGTCCACTGTTCTCGGCGACCACCGCGGCTTCCGCGCAGTCAGGCCGGCTTCCGCCAGCGCGCGACCGGCGGCGACAGCGTGCGGCGTCTTTGGTGGCGGCGAATTTACAGCCGATTACTCTGAGTATATGTAATCTATTAGGCGCTGTATAAAAACATGTGATATAGATTTTCACTAATCATTGATGTGTTTTTTTTAGATCAAGTTGTGACTTGTAATTTATAGTCTTTGTACCTATAGTCTACTGTATGCTTCTTTCAAAGGCTAAAATAAATTAAAAAAACATAAAGTTAATTGAATAGTCCAGTTGGTGCATATGGTGTAGGAAAACAATTCACTCCTTAAAAGAAGCATAATTTAAATCCTCCTTAGCTTTAACTCTATAATCTCTTTTAGTTTCGTGAAATTTAACCCCATGGTAAGATTGCGTGTTATTACCATAGCATTCACTTTCCTCGTGTCCTCTCTTTACTACTTCATTTACCATCCTTACTTCTTTAGCTTTAGCTTTGCTTTCTTTTTGCTTTCCTCCTGTCTCTTTCGCTTGCTCGGTTTTTTCACCCTTAATTATGCCCCTTGCTCGATCGGCCATGGCGTTCAAACCCAGAGAAAAAAAAAGGAGGGGGGGGGGGGGCACTATTTCGTGAGGCTCTCGACATGGCCGCCGCTGCCTCCTCCCCACCCTGCTCTCTGCTTTTCCCTAGCATCTGCATCTCTGACCCGGATGGGTTGGGTTGGGTAACTTGGGTCAGACCGACCGGGCGGCCAACCGCGCCAACCCCCACCAGCCGAGGCGACGACCAGCACGAGCACCGGCGGCAAGCACGCACCAACCGAGCCGTGGAGGAGTAAAAGCCGTCGCGTGGAGCGGCGGCCGCGCGCCGGCGTGCAAGCGACCGATCTATCATGGCTCATGATGGCGATCGGTGATGTTGATCACGCAGTCATGTACTTAGTAGAACAGTCAGAGCAAAAGGGCAGGAAAGATTTCTTGTATTCTCGAGATCGGGGAAACTTAGGAATTATTTTTACAAATATATACATTTTCCTTCATCTTGCAGAAAACAACTTTAAAAAAAATACGAAAACACACCCGATCAGGATGGTGACACTAGGTGCATCCTGCGGGAGGAGTCAGGAGTCCGCGTTCGAGCAGGCCAAAGCTGTTCTCGCCGCGGGGCATGGCGACATGCCCATCTTTGTCTAACGGCATGGAGACAGGTCAGGAGTGTCACAAAGGCCATTGTGCGACACAGGCTGCCTCACCCTGTCACACCTGTATATTTTTTTTACATTTTTTTAAAGGTCTCTGTTTTTGCAAAATCGAGAAAAACAACATATTTTGATTAAAAAAATCCAGGAACCTGAGTCTTTTTTAGGCCTATTCTTTCAACTAATTCAGTTGATGCATAATTGATGTCAGCTCATGATATAAGTTGTTGGGTTAAGTCTCAGATTATTTACTCTACATCATTTATTTTTTTAAAAAAACTTTCTTATACTGTATTTAAATCACTTATTTTAAGTTGGAGATAATATTCGCCTAAAATTTGTTTTTTTATCAATTTAGAATTAAGATTGGACAGTAACAAAGTTCATATCATACTAGTATTTTTTTTATAAATTTTTAAAAACTTAGGCTCGGTTTTTATGGTTTTTCACTTATTTACGGTTTTAACAGTATATTTCCCTTGTAGTTAGCATTTGCTAAGTTTATGTCTTAAAATACGATCTTTGTACCAAGTAGATAACAACAACATGGTTAATATTACTTTTTTAAACGGGCAGTAAGTACTAGTAGAACAGTCATAGCATCTCACAAATTTCATGTTGAGAATTCAGTATTCTGAACTCTGCAGCCTTTTTTTTTTAAGAAACGCTTTCAGAATTAATTCACTAAGCCGATCAACGTTTGAGTAACAAGTATGACGACCATATGTGAGTTACGACAACAAGCTGAAAAGACGTGTAACGTAGAAGAGAAGATCGATGGTGAGACACTGGAGGAAACAGCGTGAACGTCTCTCGTCCTGTCCTTGCAGAAGAGACACCGGCGTTGAGTGATCAGCTGGTGGTGATCGATCATCGGCGCTTCTCCTTTCAATTTGTTCTGCTAACGATTCATCATTTGGGTCGTTCCAGACAAAAGCCATAAACAAACTTTACGTGTACACTACAGAATCGTTGAGAACAAATCCAAAAGATGGCATCACCATCGTTTGGATCCAAACTGTATAGACATCGGAGATGACGTCAAGGAGAACCTTGTTTTTTGAACGAATTTTGAGATTTATTTTTTAAGCACTTATCTATACTTCTTTAAAGGAAGACACCATATTTTTTCTACCAACTACTCCTTTATACCCTAAATAGCAGGTTTATAATACAAAGATATCTACAAAAATGAAATTATTCAAAAACCTCACAATCAACTTGTTCCAACCAATGTTAGCACATGTATGGTTCATTTTTATCCGAAGCAAGGACGGATATTTAGCTAGTCTATTTTGAAAAAAAAAACACCACTTTCTTGGAGGGAGATTTGGTATTTTGTCACTACATAAATGGGCTTCGATTATTTAGATTCCTGACCCATATTTCATTAACTCAGAGGTTCACTTATTGTCAAGGAGCAGTTAACATAATAGAAATGGCAATATTTGGAGTCGCAAATCATCAATTATTTTTTTTGGAAGAAAAAAATGTCAGAAAAAGAAATTACCCATCGATGCAGGCCGCTTTTCACAGGCCCAGTGCTCTCGGCCTTTCAAACTTCGTGCCAACGGCTGAACGGCCCAATGCCAGGTCTGACAGAAAGCGTAAATCAATCTAATACGTAAACTGTCGCAGAAAGCGTACCCCAGGTATTCTCCACCCGCCCGCCTCGCCGCGTCGCGCCACCGTCTCGCCGCGAGCAGCGGCTCCGGCCGCCCAGCCGCCGGCGGCGTCGATGCCGGTGCCCCCGAGCGGGACGGCGCCGCGCCGCGTTTAGGGGCTTCCGACCCAATCCCGACCTCCCTCGAGTCCTGCGCCACTCCCCCACCAAGGACATTCGGTCACCCTGGAGAGACCTCACCTGCAACAACAACAGTATGGCAGGTCAGTTACGATTCCATTTTAATTATGACGTACATATTTTGATATATGCACTTACAACATTGGTGTCCTTGGCTAGCTGCGAGCATATGGCACCACTGGGGTTCTCATCACGGTCAAACCATTCAATTTCGAAACTGAGGATCTTTGCAAGCATCTGTTCCCTGATTCTCTCTTAGTGAGGTAATTCCCCCATGGCACCAAAGTTGTAATGCTGCACAATATTCATAAAAAATGAGTGCACTGTAAAGATGAGTGCATAGGTCCTTCTTTTGTCCTTGATCTCTGCATGATCTGAGAAGAAGACTGAGATCATGCTTCCCATAGTGTACGCATATGCAGGCTGGATGCCTCCAAAAACAATTGCGCCAAAACTCCCCATCAGTGCTTGCTTCCACTCCGGTGCATTCAGCATAAGTAGCCTTCTGAAGGATGGCACCAAAAGTTTTGGCTTCTCAGTGTTGTGTGCATGTCTTGCATCACCTAACGACCTTGCTGAGTTTGATCTGCTAGCTGCAGAGAACCTTCTGCTCATAGTGTGGCTGCTGGACTGCCCCACAGCAATGTTCGTATGAGTGCTTCAACAATGAAAACTATCTGTCATTTTTGTAGCACTCTTTCCTATCATGTTCCTATGAGTGCTTCAACAATGAAAATGAAAGTTCAGCTACTAAGTGCTTTCCAGTATTATTGTCAAACGGACAACAATGCAGATATTAGGTGGTAGATATCTGACAGGATTTTTTTTGAGCGCCCTGTCAGGTTAAATATAGTGCTTAGTGCCCCCAAGCAGATTTGCTAGTGGTGGGGTCCAACCATGAATGAACCTATCATGTTTCAAGGTTTACATGCATGCCACTTAGGATCCGTATCATAAGAGTGATTTTCCATTATTATCTGGGGGCTGCATCTCAAGGTAGCCAAAAAAGATATTTCTTTTTCCCATTATAAGGTTAGGTTCTTTTGAGTAATAGTTTGCATTGGCAGCAAAGGAACAGATTAAAACTAATATTTTGAGAATCATTTTGATTTTCTACGGACAAAAGCTGCCTTTTGGATGCACACGGGCGGTTGGGCACTTTGTTCTGTGAATCTATGCCTAACATATTGCTGTCGAAATCGTTAGTGTATGATAGGACCTGAGTGAAATCCTGTTTGCTGGGAAAGTCGGAACAGTACAAAAGTTGACTGGGAACCCCTTCTCTGGTTTCTAGATTTGCAAAACGCCTGTAGCTGCTTGCCTTCAGTGCCCACCGACCATGGAGGCACACCCTGAGCGATGGGTGGTTCCTTGCTTTTCCACTCAGGCTCATTACTCTATGATTTAGGCAATTTTCCAAAGCAGGCACTTTGAATTTTGATGTTGCCATCACTGGAAAGTGGAAATGAATCTCACAGTGAAGTGGTCTATATAGCAGCCTTGGGGGTAGTGCTGCAGCTGTAAGCTATATGGAAATATGGCCATCTACATCATGGAGGCAATGTTGAGTGGTGATCATGTTGGGAGTGAGCTAGAGAAACCAGACATTAAGCGATAGAGGGTATGAGCGTATTGATTATTGTAAAAAGTGTACAGTGACTATAAATTCTCTAAGCGTATACGAGGGGGTCGGGTCTATATATATACAGTCCAGGCCAGTGGTTTGTCTAACACCCCCGCAGTCGCAGCAGGAGGGGAACGAATGTAGAGACTGGATCGAAAACTGATGAACAAAGGCGTGGACAGGCCTTTGGTCATTATATCGGCAAACTGATGTGCCGATGGTACATGGAGCGCCCGAACCTGTCATAATGCAACCTTATCACGGATAAAATGAATATCGATCTTGATGTGCTTGGTGCGTCGGTGATGGATCGGGTTGGCGCTCATGTAGACGACACTGATATTGTCACAGTAGACGACGGTCGCGGTGGAGAGGGGTGCACGGAGCTCCTGGAGAAGCTGGCGAAGCCAGCAGCACTCGGCGACAGCGCGGTAGTCTGGCGTTTTGAGGACCAAGATACGAGAGTGTCACCGAGGTAGACACAGTAGCCGGACGTAGAGCGTCGAGAGTCGGGGCAGCCTGCCCAGTCCGCGTCGGAGTACGCGGTGAGAGAGTCGATAGGGCTGGAGCTGAGATGCAGCCCGTTGGAGAGGGTGCCCTTCACGTAGCGTAGGATGCGCTTAAGCAGCGCTAGGTGAGGTTCGCGCGGAGCATGCATGAAGAGGCACACTTGCTGGACAGCGTACGTGAGGTTGGGTCGGGTGAGTGTGACGTATTGGAGAGCCCCGGCAAGACTCCGATAGTGAGAGGGATCGGCAACAAGGGTGCCATCGGTGGCGGAGATTTTGGCTCGAGTGTCGACTGGGTGGCCGTGGGGTGACAGTCGGCCATGCCCGCACGCTGGAGTAGGTCGATGGTGTACTGGCGTTGGAAAAGAAGAGCCCGTGGATGGAACGGGTTACGGAGATGCTAAAGAAATGGTGGAGAGTACCAAGATCGGTCATGGCGAACTCAGAGTGGAGTCGGGCCATGATCTGGTCGAGGAGAGATGTCGAAGACGCTGTGAGGACAATGTCATCGACATAGAGAAGTAGATAGGCAGTGGTGGAGCCGATATGGAAAGTGAACAGGGAACTATCGGACGCAGAGGCCACGAAGCCGATGTGCCGAAGATAGGCAGCAAAGCGCTGATACCAGACACGAGAGGCTTGTTTGAGGCCGTAGAGAGAGCGTTGAAGAAGACAGACGTTGTCGGGCCGAGAAGGGTCGACGAAGCCTAGGGGCTGCTGGCAGTAGACTGTTTCCGTCAGGTGGCCGTGAAGAAAGGCGTTCTTCACGTCTAGTTTATGGATCGGCCAGGAGAGAGAGGCAGCCAAGGTGAGGACGACTCGGATGGTGGCGGGTTTGACAACGGGACTGAAGGTCTCGTCGTAGTCGACATCGGGTTGTTGGGAGAAACCCCGGACTACCCAACGAACCTTGTGACGGGCAAGGGAGCCATCGGCGTGGAATTTGTGTTTGAAAATCCACTTACCGGTCACAATGTTGGCGCGAGGAGGTCGAGGAACGAGGCACCAGGTCTCGTTGTCCATTAGGACCTTGTATTCGTCGGCCATGACCGCGCGCCACTAAGGGTCGGCCAAGGCTGAGCGAGAAGTCGCCGGGATGGGCAAGATAGAGCTCTGGACGGCGAAGAGACCGTAGCGCGGATTGGGTCGGAGAGACCCGGTCTGGGAACGGGTGACCATGTGAGAGGTGGAGGGAACTGGAGCCAATGGGGGTGCGGGAGTAATGGGAAGAACTGGTCGGGTGGGGGCGTCATCGGCTCCGAGTCGACGACTGTAGACAAGAGGAAAAGGGGGAATTAGATCGGCCTGAGCCGATGAGGTTGGGTAGGCCGAGTATTCCGATTGGTCCGATAGAGATGGATCAGCTGATAGGGTGGGGGAGCCGATGGAAAGTGAGGAGCCGATGGAAGTGGGGTGTCCGATGGAGAGGGAATGGTATCGGCTGAAGGATAAATAGGATCGGTATCGGCCGATAAAGGTGGGTCCGATGGGGGTCCGATGGTAGGGACATCGGACCGAGTAGTGGTGAGATATGTGACGGGTAAATCCTCAGCAGTGGCCGATGAGGGGGCCGATGGAGAGGGCAGTGGGGGAGACCTGGTCAGCACGGTGTTGGTGAGGAGGAAGTCGAGATCACTAGAGAAGGATCTCGGATGAAGGAGACCGAAGGAAAAACATGTCTCGTCAAAAATGACGTGACGAAAGACGAGGACCCGTCGGGTGGAAAGGTCGAGGCATCGGTATCCCTTGTGAAAGGTGGAATAGCCGAGGAGAATACAGGCGGTGGAGCGGGGAGCGAGTTTGTGGGAAGCTGTGGCGGTGAGATTTGGGTAGCAGAGGCACCCGAAAACGCGAAGGTGGGAGTAGTCGGGCGCCGTGCGGTAGAGAATGGCATAGGGAACGTTGTTATGAACGGAGGAGCATGGGCGCCAATTGAGAAGGTACGTCGCAGTAGCCAAAGCTTCGGCCCAATAAGTGGCGGGTAGGTGGGCATGAAGTAGCATGGTGCGACTGATATTGTTGAGGGTGCGAAGAGAGGCGCTCGGTTTTGCCGTTCTGAGGAGAGGTGTAGGGGCAGGAGAGCTGGAGATGGATGCCCTGTGAGGTGAGGAGGTTTGTAACGGTATGGTTAACGAATTCCGTACCGTTATCGGCTTGTAAAGCCTTGATGGGGAGGTTGAACTGAGTGGATACGTACGTGACGAAGTGAGTGAGGTGAGAGGCGACCTCGGATTTGTGGATGAGCGGGAAGGTCCAGCAATAGTGTGTGTAATCGTCAAGTATAGCGAGATAATACTGATTACCGGAGACACTTTTAACTGGGGACGTCCATACATCACAATGTATAAGTTCAAATGGACGCGAGGTACAGGAGAGAGAACTAGAAAAGGGCAGACGTACATGTTTGCCAAGTTGACATGAGTGGCAAACTGTGGAGCTGCTGTGAGTACATCGGATGGAGGCGCTGCGACGGAGGGTGGCGACA
Organism: Oryza coarctata; assembly: GCA_030770085.1. NCBI lineage: Eukaryota > Viridiplantae > Streptophyta > Magnoliopsida > Poales > Poaceae > Oryza > Oryza coarctata. The sequence continues at coordinate 3,905,488 of CM061465.1, forward strand.
GCGTCGGGGCCGGGGTGGCCGAGGCAAAGGTGCCAAAGGTTGGTGGAGAGGGCGACGCTGGCGTGTGGGGTGGACGGCGCAATGGGAATGGTGTAGAGGTCGCCATCACTATTGCAGCGAAGGATTTGTCACCGGGTTGGGATATCCTTCACAGAGAAACCAGACGCGTCAAATTCAATGGAGCAGTGGTTGTCTCGTGTGAATTGACGAACATATATAAGATTGTGAATGAGAGAAGGGACAATAAGAACATTGCGTAGGGGGAGGTTAGTGCTGGATGTAGACAGAGAGGAGTCACCACGGCATTGGACAGAAAGAGAGTGACCATTGCCGATGGTGACAACAGGGAAGGAAGAGGGGTGACAGGAGCGAAGTATACCGGCCGATGACGCCATGTGTGAAGACGCCCCAGAGTACAGCACCCAAGGGTGCTGTGGTTGGAGCGTCATCTGGTTGAGGGCAGCGACGAGGCTAGCCTGGTTCCAGGAGGGAACCGACTGGGTGGTTAGGGTCGGTAGCATCAGCTGATGCGGCAGAACGGGAGCCGATGCCAGGTGAGCCTGGGGATGGGCGCCGAGAACTCCGGGTTGCCAGCCGATGGGGCTGCGTGGCTGGGGCTGGGGCACCCAGGGGTTGTAGCAGAGTCACGGACCCGTGGGACCGGCAGGGTGGGTAGGGATCGAGGTAGGTCGTGGTTGCGTCGGACCCTGCCAGGTCCTGCCTTTGCCTTTGCCCTTGCCTTTCCCGGTACGGGCTGTGTTGCTGTGGCCGGAGCCATGGCCACCAGGACCGCGGGAGGAAGGGGCAGCGCAAAAAGCTCGGCAGCCATTATCGGCTGCGGCAAGAAGAGCAGTGTGGGCCACTATCTTCTCATCATTGGCCAGACGGAGTTCTTTAAGAACTAGCATGTCATGAGCCCGGCCGAACGATGGAAGAGGTGTGGCGTTGGCGATGTCATCGGCGGTGTTGGAGAAGCGGGGATTGAGGCCTCGCAAAAGAGCGAGGACGAGTTGAGAGTCGGCCACAGGGTGGCCGACGTCCCGGAGAGCAGCAGCCTTGACTTTGAGGCGCTGACAGTACGAGGAGACAGAGGAGTCGCCTTGTACCATGGAGTGGAACTCGTTGAGGAGGAAGATGGCGCGAGGCTGCTTGTTGGCCAGGAAGATCCGCTCGATGGCCACCCAGAGGTCCCGGGCAGTGGGGTCGATATCGTCCATGGCGAGGTGGAGGACAGAGTCGTCGACCGAGCCGAGCAGCCAGCTGCGCACGCAGCACTCGGCGATGTCCCATTGAGGATCATCGGGGCGAGGTGAAACGGAGCCATCAATATGGGACCAGAGGCCGAATTTTCCACAGAGGGATTTGAAGAAGAAAACCCAATTGGAATAATTGGCATTAAGGTTAAGGGATTTCACGTTCACAGCAGCGTAGGAAGGGGAGAAGATCGGTGAGGTGGTGCCCGAGGTGTGGTCTGTGGCACCGAGGGCCAGAGCAGATTCGGCGACTGGGAGAGTGTCGGAGCTGAGGGCGGACTCGGTGGCCATGACGGGAGAACGGGAGCAAAGAGCCGATGAGAGGACGGATCGGGCGATCAAGGATGTGAGAAGCCAATGGAAAGTGGGCAGCGGAGTAGGTGAGGAGTGGCCAGCCGATGAGGAGTGGTTGGCCAATGGGGAGTAGGCAGCGGAGTAGGTGAGGAGTGGCCAGCCGATGAGGAGTAGGCAATGGAGTAGGTGAGGAGTGACCAGCCGATGAGGAGTAGGCAGCGGAGTAGGTGAGGAGTGACCAGCCGATGAGGAGTGGTTGGCCGATGGGGAGTAGGCAGCGGAGTAGGTGAGGACAGAGTGGGTGGATCACGGACGTGAGAGGATTCACGTCCGTGAAGAGAAGATTCACGTCCGTGGACTCGTGGAGCCCAAGGAGTGGGGCGGACGCGAAAAAGGCAGGGAGTGGCCGGACGCGAAGAGAATATGTTCGCGTCCAGGAGGCAGGGATTCGTGTCCGTGGACACGTGGACACATTGGACTGGCTCGGACGTGAGGGGAGAAGGTTCGCGTCCGAGAGCCGTTGAGCGTGTCGGAAAGGGCAAGAACCGAGGGAGGTTTCCAGCCGATAGAGACGACGAGCGCGGAGGTGCGCTGGCGTCAGAGAAGGAGAGATGCACGAAACAAGAGGAAGAGCGGAGACGGGTGCGAGGAGGGACGAGGAGGCGGATCGAGACCATCGCCTGGTCGCGTGGAGGTGGGGCGGAGAAAAGGTGACTGTGGGAGACACAGGGAGAAGAAGAAATGGAGACAAGAGAGCGAGGGGAGTACCGGGAAGAGAGTCGGCGACGGGAAGAAGACGTTGACGATGAGGAGAAAATGGTCGGCTCACCGGAGGGAGAAGCTAGCGCGCCGGGATGTCTAGACTCGCTCTGATACTATGTAGAAAGTGTACAGTGACTATAAATCCCCTGAGCGTATACGAGGGGATCGGGTCTATATATATACAGCCTAGGCCAGTGGTCTGTCTAATGTCCACACGCAGAAGGAACAGTAGGCCCCACTATAGAGTGTTGAACCATGCATATATGTTAAGGAATATTCAGTTCTATGTCCCTGATTTTTTGCAACTCATGTAATGGAAGGTATCTACTAGACCAGTCATTCAATATTGAGAATGGTATTATTTCTAGTCCAATATTGAATGGATACTGAATTGGCAGGTATGCTGGAGAATGGTCTGGTGGAGAGGAACTATGCTCAAGCAGCGGCGCCGATGATTGCACCACCACAAGGTGACTACTTGTTTGTCCCCAAGCAACTTACCACAATATTAGGTTAGGTGTTTATGTGATAACCTATTGTTACCTTTTCTATTGTCTTTTTTTCTACTATGGTTATTCATGCAACGTAGACGATCTCACGATGTGAATACGTGATGATGCGCCTAGGTTAAGCCTTTAGTTTGTATGTTTAATTTGTTCTGACTTCCAGGATTGCCATATTCTTCTGTGCCTGATCGTGGCTATTTTCGCTCTTCAGGTGTTTATAAGTTTTACAGCTTTACTGCAACGTCGTGTAGTGAAATCCTTGTTCCATGGTCCTTTCTTTGATCCTAATTCCTGATTAGGTGGTATCACAGTGGAAGTATGAAGTATAATTTAGATATGTTTATATCCAAATAATGTTGGGATCCTTGGAAAGTTTAGAGTGCTTAAAATTAAAAGTGCACTTGAACATAAATTGCATGTAGTCCTCCTCAACCTTTTCACTGAGACATTTAGATCATAGATGCCCATGATATATTAACCATGCAGAGCACTTTCAAGGTGTTGGTCTTTTTAATTGATTACTGTTTTTTTCCTGTAAAGTAATCATTCCATAATTGTGGTTTACTTGTTACTTTCAGGGTAAATTTTCGTTTTTTAAGTAGGAATAACAATAACATAAGCGAAGATTTCTTAGAAAAGAAATGTCTAAGAAGAAACCTTCACATTGATTTGCAAAGATAAGAAAACTTTGTGCTGAGACGACTGCATGCGCTGCATATCTGCATGTATGCAAACTATGCAAAACTAGCTGGGTGGCCCGCTCATCCATGCGGCTAGATATACTAAAACTTATATCATCAACCCATATGATATTTATCTATATCATCTTCACTTCTCTTCATCCTTTAAAAACGTATTATTTCCCTTGAATACAACTTTGTAGAATATTGATATTTTATTTTCTAAAAAAACTAGCATTTGATAGTACTGTGATAGCACTTGTGTAAGCACATACTATCAATGAGATCTTCTAGAGATGCCCTCCCACTTTTATTAGATGAAACACCTTATATTTCTATGTTATCTCCCGTTAATCTTTTATCTTTTTTTTGAATTTTTGTTAACCTTTTATCTTGGATCAACCTCTTTGTTGTAGGTGGTTGTAGATGATTACCTGTGTGTCGTAGCATTGAGGCAGCTGCGAGATGAAGTTGTGGGCGTTGGCTGACATGGTGTTAGATTGGAAACAGAAGCTCACCTTAGTTTTTGAAACAAAATCGGACTGGAAACAAAAGCCCACCAAAATTGCTAACAGATCAATGGAATCGTAAACCACATAACAACAGCCTAGAAACAAAAGCCTACCAAAGTTTCTAACAGATGGATCGCTATCCATGTCAATCACGCGATGCAGCGATCGAATTCAACACGGACAACGACAAAAAAAAAAGTAGAAGAGTTATCAATTTTTGATGTAGGTAAAGATATTCTAATTGGTACTTCCTACTCCCATATTGACAAAAGAAAAAACACATTTCAGTAAGTAGGAACACTGATGTTAGCTAGAAATATCCCACCATTCATTATAGTTGAATGTATATATATATAGAAAGATTTGACCATTATAGTTGGATGTATATATCTAGACATATAATGTATAGTCTAATCTATGTCTAGACATCGTGGGCCTCAAAGCCCGTCCGATCTTTTTCCGACAGTGCGTATTTTTTTCCTGTGCATATGCATTGTTTTCCGGCTCTAGACACGTTTTGAAGGCAATCTATTGCGGGGCTGGCTAGCCTGCGCGCGACCGCGTGGGGATTAATTCATGGCACGCAGTGTCGGACTCCGACGTGTTGTCTCCCCGCGCGTGCGCAGTGCATCAGGAGCTTTCATTTTTTTTCCTCCTAAAAAGGAGGGAAAAAAGAAACTTTTAATAAATATTTTTTTCTAAAACAAGTAATAAATATTTGAGTTGAAAGTTTTAAAATTGGAGTTAAAAGTTTCAAATTTGGGTAGGATTTTTCAAATTCTGAGTTGAAAGTTTAGGAATTTGAGTTGAGACGAGTTTTAAAAATTGAGTTAAAAGTTTTAATGTTTGGGTACAGTTTTTCAAATTATCACTAGAATGTTTGGGTGCTTAATTGCATGAAGTTTTAACAAATATAATCGATTTAAAAAAAGTCATTTTTTTAGCTTTTATTAAAATATTGAAAAAGAGGGATAAATTCTTTTCTTGAGGAGAGTTTTTCTTGTTATTGCGTTTGAAAACCGTTGTTTGAGCTGTTTGTGCTTTTTGATACTTTTTTGGGTTTTTGCTTTTATAAAACACCGATTCACATTTTGTGATATGACACCAATACATTCATTAAGAATTAGATTGTGAAATTATGGTGATAAGTTAGTCCTTGTGATGAACTATTGGTAAAGGTAATAGAAGGTTGGATGAATAAATGGTTGTGTTGATATTTATAAAGTGATGATAAAATTAGAGAAGTGACAGAGTGTTGCTAATAGTCGGATCGGTATTGTAAGGTCGATCAGATTAAAGGTGTACGTGCAGTCAGACCAACGTGTTAACTGTGGTCTGACCAGAGATGTTCGAGTGGTCAGACCGGTAGATTTCAGGCAGGAGTCGGTTTTGAAATGGATTTAAGTTTTATGTTTGTTTTAATGTTCATGACAAACATATATGTGTATTATGAATTGTGTTTGTGCTAATATTAGTCAAATTATGTGAGATCTTATATTTGGATATGGTTTCTTAATTACCTATGTATATGGGTTGTTTGAGGTCATAAGAGTATTATCGGTGATGGATCAAAACTAGACTTGAAAGTAGCCGAGACCCAGATGGTTAAAAAATCATACGAGATAGTAAGGCTAGAGAATAATACATATTGATATGAAGTTTTTATATGGCATACATAGGGATATGTATGTGCATGAAAAGCGGAGTCAATTTTTGATGTAGTCTAAAATTAGATATATTGGAGTTTGAATTTGGTATGGATGAATTGTATACATGTATGGGAGAGTTTCTTAAGATATTAGGAGTGCTAATGCTAGTTGGATTCATTGGTTTTGTATAGCTATATATTAGTATAAATAGATCGGGGTTGAGGATCAACAACTTTTAGGAGAGAAAAACTAGAGTTTGCTTTGATACTTTAATTATAATTTTTTAGTTGAGAGGAGAGCTTTGGATGCACTTTGTAAACACATCTTGATACACTAAACTTAATTTATTTTTAAGAATTTTATTAAGTCATGTTTTTCTAGATGCTGATGGTCGATTCAACCAATGACAGTCGTACGGTCGAACCGGCGACAAGAATGGTGGTCAGACCCACACACTGTGATGGTCATAGCGTATCTTCATCAAGTTATAAATAACCTTTTATTTCACAAAAAGTTTTGGTTTTTAGTAATGTATTTGATCCTATAATATTATAGGCCTAGTTTATTGCAACACATACACATGTTACTAATGAAGTTACCCTTAGGCAGTGTTTGGACTTTCTAGATGTTCAGCAAGCACTTTGGACTGGATTAGAAAAAAAAAGGAGAGGAAAAGAACCGGATCAACATTAGGAGTGATATGAGTAACAACATTAGCGAGAGGTAACAACACTCATAGCCACCGTGACAGCGCTCGAGGTGGCATGCCCAGTGCTTGATGGGCCACCGTGCTCATTGGCCTCAAGAGGCGACGCGGACTTCGTTTGGTGTTCATTGTCCACAGTGTCTCTAATGAGGCGGAAGCTCCTCTAGTTAGCCGCCGGCACTTGAGCCGGTAGGTGGTGCAGACCCTACCTTGCGTTGGCAACCACTTGTGAGTGGGAATGGTAGAGATGATGATAAGTTGGCCTTTGATTTTTAATTCAAACGGAAGAAGTCTAATGGAGAACCAACGAGGATTGGCAACACGAGTTGAAAACAATTGTATGTTGGCATATCATAGAGGTGGCTGTCAATGGCATTTTGTAGAATAAGGTTTCTGTTGATGACATTCATAGAAATTCTCAAAGAATATCGTGTCTAGCTTTTCAAGGGGCAAAATTTAAGTCTAATTGATGGTGGCAATTGTACTAAGATCGTGTTCCGGAATAGGATCGTAGATGCGACGATTGGCATAGTCAAATTTTAAATTTGAGAATTGTACACTCTAATTATAGCTTGAAAGACTTCGCTTGTAAAGTGTAGGCCAAATAAAAGGTAAAGACTAGGGTGTGGTTGTTTATGTAATGCTAGTTCCTTTTTAGAAAATTAGGATTTTGTTTAATAAACTGAAGTAAAATCATAAGATGATCCAAATCAAGATTTTGACAACTTAATTTGCCACAATACTATTAACAACAACACATAATCAACGCCAATATATTTCTAGTTGGTTCAGTCAATGGAATTAATATGAAAGTTTTTTTTCTAGCAAAATGCATATAAGAGTTAGGTGCCACAACAAAAGATGGCACACCATTCTGATTATTTCATAACCCTTGAGGTTATTTGATCATTGAAAGTCCCACGTTAAAGTATATCGTGTCACCAAATTTCTAAAAAGAAGGTCAAGCTTCTTTTAGGGACATGGATTTGCTGCAGCAGCAAATTACATAAATGTGCAAATTACAGATCAAGATGATGTATAATTAAATAATTATTAATTAAACACGATAAAAAAGTGGAGTAGGCTATATTTTAGATGACAATATTAATAGGAGTTCCACTTATCAGTGTTTATAATCCATGTTAACAATATTTATCCATCCTCTTTCACCTTTTGCCTCTACTTCTCTTAAATAGTGTGGAGTACTACTCTTAACTTTAATTATTTCTAGTTTTTTTGTAGTACCATAGAATAACTAGGTCTTTTTAATGCTTTGAAAGAGTTTAATCTGTTGTAAGTACCGTGCAATATTGATAGAGGCATGTACAATATATTGGCCATGTGATAATAATCATTTTTTATTTAGTAGTTCGTGCATCTAAATTACTATGAACTTTGGCAAAAATACGTACGTGCCATATGATTTAGTAGATCAGGAACATGGATTTGCTGCAGCAGCAAATTACATGCGTGTGCAAATTATGGGATCAAGCTTTGACGTTGCATAGTTAATTAATTATCAATTAAACACGATAAAAAAGTGGGGGTGGTTATATTTTAGATGACAATGTTAACAAGAGCCTCACCTATCAATGTTTATTTATCCACCATTTTCACCCTTTGCCTCTATTTCTTGCAGTAAGGAGTACTACTCTTACCTTTAATTATTTGATGGTATTTTTTATAGTACCGTAGAATAACTAGGTCTTTTGAATGTTTTGAAAGTGTTTAATCTGTTGTACGGTGCAATATTGATAGATGCATGTACAATATATTGGCCATGTGATAATAATCATTTTTTATTTAGTAGTTCGTACATCTAAATTACTATGAACTTTGGCAAAAATACGTACGTGCCATATGATTTAGTAGATCAGGAACATGGATTTGCTGCAGCAGCAAATTACATGCATGTGCAAATTATGGGATCAAGCTTTGACGTTGCATAGTTAATTAATTATCAATTAAACACGATAAAAAAATGGAGGTGGTTATATTTTAGATGACAATGTTAACAAAAGCCTCAACTATCAATGTTTACTTATCCACCATTTTCATACTTTGCCTCTATTTCTCAGTACGGAGTACTACTTTTAACTTTAATTATTTGATGGCATTTTTTATATTACGGTAGGATAACTAGTCTTTCTAATGCTTTAAAAGAGTTAAACCTGTTGTATAAGTGATAATTAACATTTTTCTTAATTTAGTAGTCCGTGCATCTAAATCATTATGAACTTTTGCAAAATCTGTACGTACCATATAATTTAGTAGTTCATGGGTATAGATTTGCTGAATTTTTTTTGAAAACATACTGTTTCCTCAATCTTTTTACATCAATATATTCAAACCTATTTTTTAAAAAATATACCGTCGCCGGCGGTGTTGCCGAGATAGCCACAGTGTCGTATGGGCAACGTGCGACACCGCCGCACACTGTCCACATGACAGCGCGCGTCCGCCAATGTGACGTACAGGATGGCCGTGCATGATATAGGGGTGTCGCATGCATGCCCAGCGACACCGTTGCCGCAGCGGCCGCATGATGACGTCATTGTACGTCACGATGACATGTAGGCGGCTGGCTTTGGTGTCGCACGGAGGAGCATTGACACCGCTGCGCCGATGCATACTCACCGTGTGACACCGATGTCGCATGGAAGGCATGCATCCCCACCGCGACACCGGTATATTTTTGAAAATTTTTTTGAGAACAATGTATTGATCCAAAAGGATTACAGGTGAAAGCATCTAGTGATTAATAATAATATAATCATCAAACTTCTTTTATATAAGTTTGAAAGGAAAGTGATTAGAGTTTCCGTGATTCAAATGTGATTCAAATGCTCACATATGTTGGATGATCCTCATAATATGCTATGGTTAAGAATTGGTCGTATTACGACTTTAAATTAAAAGAAATATTAGTATGTTAAAATACATTATCGTGCTGTAAAGATGAGATTTGTTTAATAACCCAAGTGCTAAAGTGTACACTAGTTCTCTAGAATCTCTAAATCAAGTGCTAATCTCTTAAAAAGTTTTCAAAAAAAAACCTTATTTGACATATCTTTTGGTTGCTCTAAAAATGGTCGAACAGTTTGAGTGATGCCAGATGGTTGCACAATCCGAACCAACATTTGTTTGACTGGTTGAAACAGCTATACCGGATAGACCAAGGTCGTGTCGGATTGTCCGGCTAAACCTTAATCACACGAACATGTGTTGATCGTGTGTGGATCCGAGATAGCCGAAAAATCTAGAAATGATCGAATTGTATGGTTAGTTCAATATAGGATGTGGTCATGTGTTGACTGGACAAAAGAATTGAACTAGTGGGATAACCTACATCCTCCTTGGACAATCCGATCACCCTATGATTACTTTGAGCCAGACAATCTAGAGCATTATTGGACAATTCAGCTTATACTTTGTCCAAAGGATCGGACAAAGTGTAACGACAGGTCTGTCCAACGCTGGTACCGAATAATGTGCAATAGATAATTCGGTATGAGTTGGATTGTCTCGCTCGTTATAGCCTAGCAACTATCTGATAAGTGGCCATTATAAACTTGTAAAAAGCCAAACAGTTTGACGTGGTGTCAGATTGTCATACCTATATAATTCCAGTCAGTTTTGCATAATGTTCAAAAATAGCTAATTAGCTCAGTTGGGGCTATAAATATCGGAACTCTTGGACCTTTGTATTTTTTGGAAACCATTCTAACTAGTGCAACCTTATGTAAATCCAATAACCTATTTATGCTTAATTTGCTTCATCCTTTCTTAAGCTTATTTGTTGTTATTAAGTCTCTAGTAGTCAAGTGTACATCCACCAAGAGTATTGTGCTTAGTGCTTTAAGTGAGGAGCATCTCTTGTTACTCTTGTGTCGGCGATCATACGCCAAGAGCGGGGCTCGGGCTAGCCCTCTTAGTGTTTGGCCCACGGGGTGATCTAGCACATGATGAGTTCAATGAGGTGGACACACATGATTTTAGACAGGTTTAAGCCACCGAGAAGTATAATACCCTACTCATGTGTTTTTTTTGTTCTTGACGTGCTACAGTGGTGTTTTTTTAACTTGCCTCTCCTTTCTCAGTTACAATTCTCTCCTTATATATTCTTCGGGGATACCGCACATATCGAGAGAAGAAAAGAGTGTATAAAGATGAGACAAGTAGGCCATAGCAAACAGATGTTAGGTATGGTTAGTCCAATCGCTACAGGAGCCCTAGTGATTGTCACCCATACCGCACCGTCCTCCCATTGTTGCTAACCACGGTGGGCCTACCTGTTATCCTTTCCATACGGATAGGTAAAGAACTGGATCGCAGTAAGTAGGTTGACTATAGTTATGATGGGGAATGGTATACATTTTATCACACGTCATTTATTGATAGAGTAGATAAACATCTTGTCTCTCTAATCAACGTAGGCATACAGGCCCTGCACCGAGTCAGACACTCTAACCTACCATAATGAATGTGGTGGTTGGAGTAGATAGTGTTCGCCGCCAAACCTCATGGGGGAAGGTCCGACCGGGCCGAGCGGAGGTCCAATCGAGGAAAGACGGCGGCTCGATCACGCAAAGGCCTAGAAGATCTATTTAGCTCTAATGCATGTCCTTAAGCTTCAAGGTTCAAGGGCATGCCAGTCAATTTGACTATGCAATTGACAAGGTAAAACAAACGGGTCAGTCGGACAATGGACCGATACGAGATCTCGCTATCGGCTAGCCGCCGATAGGATTGAGTTGGTCATCGGCTGCGTCCGGATGACTCCTGTTATCGGCTGGTCACCGATAGGGATTGGAATGCTCTTCCATTGGCTAGGGAGCTGATGAAGGCGTAGGCAGATGTCGACGGATGTGATGGCTCCGGGTGTAGCGAAAGCGAGATCCTAATTCATTGGCCGCAGAATCGATAGGGCCACAAAAGGGTATTCAAAGGATAGCAAAGCACGCGGGATCTCTCTTGGTTGTTGACGAAAGCTGTAGCGCTCGAGCATCGGCTGAACAGCCGATGGAGGTGTGAGAGGCGCATGAAAAGGATTATAGTACCTATCGGCCAAAGAGCCACCGAAGCGCGGAGTGGGACCTGATCCTCCGCGAAGCCACGAGGACCAGCGATCGCAGTAACGGCGCCGTTAGGACCAGCCCCGATAGATAGGAACGAACCAAGACAGTATGAGACCGGGGACTAACGACACAGAGACAACAAAGGCTTAGACCGAACGTGATGACGAAGGAGGAAAGAGACAAGGTCATCGGCTACCTACTGGCTAAACGCCTGATACAGGCCTACACCTAAACCCATCGGCCGCACGAGCCAATGGAGAACGAGACTCGCTAGATCTCGACACTGGCCACATCAGATGCGAGCCTTGGAAGATCGGACCGAACCGAGACAGTACCAGGAAGCGTCCAACGTGTTCGGATCGACCTCTAGAGGATCAATCGTTAGATGATACGTGAGACGGATGTAGGGCTTGCGTTGAGGATAACTCATCGGCTACTCACTCCGATGAGACACCACGTGAAGACCCGCCGGGGCGTTAGCTCGTAGGTCGAACCTAACCGATGCAGCACGAGACCGTGGACGGAGGGAGACCAACGCATTGGCATGCCTCGCGCGGATATGATGAGGTACGCTCGATCCGACTAAGAGGTCGAACCTAACCGATACAGTCTTGGACAAAGCAGAGCGTACGATAAGAAATCTCTAAAAGTATGTGTGCATCGACCGGAAGGCCAATGCACTAGGCGTGACTGTCGATGGAAGTCTTCTAAAGACAGTTGTGTATCGGTTGAGGAGCCAATAAGCTGAACATGTTGTTCAAGGTATGGATAACTCATCAGCTAATCACTCCGATGAAACGCTGGGCAGAGACCTAGAGGCTTACGGCTCAATCTATTATCGACAGCCTCGTAGGTCGCAACCTAACCAATGCAGCACGGGACGAGCGATGGCAGAGAGAGCTTGGTAAACCGATAGATCTCGCATGGACGTGATGCAGTATACTCGATCTGACTAAGAGACCGAATCTAACCGATGCAGCCCTAGACAGAGTAATATATATTGGGATAATGGCGGGACTTACCCCTTCGTCGGAGATCGAAATTAATTGATACAGTCCCGCATCGAGAGCTAGAACCTGCCGATAAAAACCTAGATAAACTAGGGTGGCGATGCGCTGAAGTTGTATTGATCGAGAGATCTGTTGATATCTTACAAGTTTCCAGGGGTCCATATTTATAACCTGGGATTACAAAGTTTGATGCGGTTACAACAACCACCAAACATTATTTCCTAAGAATATAAAAGGAAACTAATATCTAAGCAATTATAAAGCTACTTAAACTTGCTTAGCCTACGTAACACATTCTATACAAACATCTGACCTGCCATTATCCTCATTACTCCTCTTTAGACTCGACTCCATCTGGATAGCTTTCCGTCTTCAAACAAACCGAATCCATCTTTTACCTGTTTGATCGGCTTTTCTACAATATCAATCGGCTTCACCCCACGAGCCGATCAGTATTTTCCATCGGCCAATTCTGTTTATAGGCTGAATCAAATTCTGGCGTCAACAGATAGATACATACAACCCTAGAGCTCCTTTGCCCCTATGTTTCTAAAGAATACACAAGCTCGAGGTCACCTCATTGTAACTACCTCCATTGGGTCATTAACCATCCTAGAGTTTCATGTGTCTAGCCTAGGATCATCAACCCGTGCCCTGCCCAACTCGGTCTGTCAGGTCACGCAGGCTAGCTTGGGTAGCTAAGTGCGTGCCAAGTGTCACACTACGAGCAGCTCGGGGACACCAACTTAGGGCTACCAGTGTCCTAGCATATATACTTGCAGGCCACGACTCTCTAATGTGCTATTGTTTCCTATATGTCGGCTGTCTATCTCTTGGCCACTTAGGTAGGACCTCTGGTTCTCACTTCATTAGCATCTTAGCATGTCTATACAACTTTAGAAATATTTTTGATAATCTGTGAGACCCGAAAGTATTGTCAAAGGTTTGGGATTTACTTTCGGAGTAAAAAAGAATCACTTATGTGGGAATACCTTTGGACTACGTAGACTGTTCTAATGAGACTATTAGAGATTACCAATTTACTATGCCTATGGGAAAAAACTCACTCATGCTTTTTTCCTTTGCATTAGAACACTCTAATAAAGATTTAATTTGACTATGTTAACTAGTATTTCTATTCATCCCTTTAGAACATATAGGAGGAACAATATATTATCAACTTTTTTATTAAGAAATTTTATGGTAGAATATACTGGCAGTATAACTATTCTAGGACATTTGATTTTTCACTTAATTAGATTGTAATATAAAATTTAAAATGATAGATTTGCGTTTTTATGTTATTCCGTTGAGATATTTTTGTAAATTCGCATCATAGAGGGCAATACTAGATGTGTTGTCACCATAAGTGTAGCCTGTGGATCAATTTGGAGTATTTCACGATTGGATTAAAGTCAAATTATAAAATTACTAAAATACTTATTTTAATTTTATGATAAATTTCAAACCTACCCAAAAAAAGTAGAGGTGGCTATATGTTAGACAATAATATTAATAACAGTCCACTTATCAATGTTTATATATATATCCAGGTTCACAGTATTTATCCATCATCTTTCGCCCTTTGCCTCTGTTTCTCTTGAATAGTACACCATTTTATAGTACTGTAGAATAACTTATTTTATGCTTTGAAAGGGGTTAGTCTGTTGTACGTACTCAGCTATAATTATATTGGCATGCGATAATTATTATTTTAAAAAATAGATTTCACAAAACTACAGCTATCTTATTAAAATTGTGACTTTAAATTGCTATAACTTTAGCTACATATTTTACAAAACTACAGCAATAATAAATTGTTTTATTAGAAAACTACAAATTTATCCCTTCGGTACTTTTTCAGTATGTTTAACATGTAAGCTCAAATTACAATAGGATAAGTGTCTTATTAGTGGGTCTAACCTATCAAGTAAATAAAGTTTATAGTTCTTTGATGAAATTAGTGGTTGTTGTTGTAGTTTTGTAAAATGTGTTATTGAAATTATACTAAATCAATAGTTGTAATATAATACTTGTCGTTTTATGAAATTTTGTAACGTAACATCGACGGTGTCGGCGTTGGCCGTGGCAAGGACAATGACAAGTCCGGATGCAGCGACATGCCGGGGACGAACAAGGGCTACACGCAAGCTATTGGGCGTTCTCTGCCTCCGATTTGTGCAGTGGGGACATGCAGGAGGTGGAGCGGCGCCCGACAAATCGTCTCGTATTAGGTGTCCGCCAAGAACATGTTCCTTTTTATATATAGGTGTAGGTCTATAGAGTCGGTAATAGTCATGGTATCACACGCTGTGAACTCAGTAAGTACAGAGGTTATAGAAAGCCTAATCTAATCTACTCAACCACACGAACGAGATTGGATCTTGATGATGTGGTCGGCGACTAGGCTTTGGCATCCTTTGCATGCCGATTAGATGTGGCTTGTTGTGGAATTTCATGGCTCGAATAGGCATGCCGCTCCCGTCCGTGAACTTTTCACGTCTTTTTGCTGTTTTGGGTTTCCACGCACGTGAGGCGTTGCCGGGTTGGGCTTAGATTTGAAGCGGGTCATATGCCTGGACGGGTCACAAATGCCTTCTACTACGTTTTTATGGTTGCTTTTATTTAATCCTAGCTTCCGTCGATTCTATTATTTTTTACTACCAAACATCTAGCAAACTAAAATATAATTATGAATTTAAGAAAGTTTCTTCTGTTCGAGTAGACAGTCTCCAAGCACATTTTTTATGTAGAAAGTTTATGAGTAGAGAGTTTATGTGGAAAGTTTCTACGTACTCTATTTTATTATTTTACTATAAGATATTTTAATTTTTTAAAGCTAATTTTTTAAAATGTTTGATTAAGTTCATAGAAAATTGTAGTAGTAATACAAAACAAATTTAGTATCAAAATATATTTAATATTATATTTAATAAAACTAATTTAGTGGTGTGAATGTTTCTATATTTTCTTATAAATCTGATTAAATATAAATAATTTTGACTCTAAAAAAATCAAAATGCTTTACTAAGGGAGTAGAAAGTTTCATTATTAATGTACAAAGTTTGTGTATGGAAACGTTATTACTCCGGGCTACGTAAAAGAGAAAAGAAGAAACGCGAAGATTTGGGCTGAATAACGTGAAATGCCGGTAGCTATCCTCTAGTATGAATAAGAGAAGTGTTTTTTTTTATGGGCCGAAATGTGAGCCCGTATACTACTTGGGCTCCGAAATATTTTCTGCGCACGACACTTACGTTTGAGCAGAGTCGGATTTATCTCCATCAACCATAAAACAATGTCACATCTCTCATTTATTTTAATTTTTAATGGTTTAAACGGCGGTTTCATTCTATATCACGTTAATCTCCGATTAGCAAAAATAATTAAAAGTTTTGGTGGGACCTACCTGTCACTGAACAGGTCACTTTCTTTCTCTATTCGAAAGCATCGTCGAGCTCGGTAGCTCAGCACACGGCGGCGGCCTATGACCTTGTCCAAGCAGCGACGGCGAGGTCTGAAGGCAGTGGTTGAAGCGGAATTGCATCCGCGTTGTCGCTTCTGCGACGAGGCGCTGGCCACTCGGTCCCCTCCTCGTACGTATCGAGGGGAGACCACCGCCAACAAAGCAGGGGCTCAGGCGGTGGTGGACGCGCGCCGGACGGCCACGGAGTGGCACCGCGCCGATGGGATGGTGAGGCAGGCGGAAAAACCGGAGAGTTGCTACGGGGCTCACCGTCGGCTGCTCGCCCATGTGCTAGCCCAGCCAGATCCGGGGGCCTCACCTTCTGCGCCTCTCCCTCTCTCTCTCTCTCTCTCCCTCCTCGACGAGGATGCAAGAGGTGCGGTGGCTCGCGGAGGCTGGCGGCGGCGCTGTGGCTCGATAAGGCCAGCGGCAGCGCGGGAGCTCGATGAGAGCACTGATGACGCGATGGATCCACCATGACCGACGGCTGCTCGTTGAGGCAGCGGCGGTGGCAGCCACCCCACTCCTCTGCGGCTGAGGCCGAGGCACGCCATCGGCTGACGAGCTCGAGGCGGGAAGCGGAACGAGTTCGAGGAGTGCCGCGGCGAGCACGACCCCACACCGTTGCCAAGCTGGTCCCCATTTCCTCCGCCGGGCAGCTCCACCACCACGAGCGCCGCTCTACCGCCGCCACTCCACTGACAGGATTGATAGAAGTGGGAGAGAGGAGAGAGAAAAGAAAGACGGGACGGCTGACCTGTGGCCCTCATAATTTTTTTATTTGTTGTTACGAATGACAGGTGGGTTTTATTTATTATCTTTTCTTAATAAAACTGCTCTATTAATAACATATCAGCACAAGTGGACTAAGTAAAATGTCAAATATGTAAACGGAATACAAAAGCACAAGTGGACTAAGTCAAATGTCAAATATGTAAACGGAATACAAACCAATAAATCGATTTTATTTGAAGAGTTTGCAGAGATGTTATATCCTGATGGAAATAAACTGAAATCGGCTCATAATGCACTTTTTCCTATGCACTACGGAATCGTTGAGAGCAAACACAAAAGATGACGGATCCAACTGTATAGACAGAGGAGATATTGTTAAGGAGAACTGTTCTGGAAAGAATTTTGAGATGTACTCCATTTAGTATTTTTTTTTCAACATCTACTCTCTGGAAAAACAGCAACTTTTTTTGAAGCAAAAAAAAAAAAAAGCAGCTCAGCAAAATGAAATTCCCAATCGATGCAGCCCGCTCTGACCGGACCAGTCCTCTCGTGCCAACGGCTAAACGGCCTAATACCAGGTCTCACAGAAAGCGTAAAAGTGAAAAATACGTAAACTGCTCGTGGAAGCGTACGCTTGGTATTCCCCACCCGTCCGCCTCGCCGCGGCCGCTGCCCCCCGAGCGGGACGGCTCCGGCAACGCTCACTGTTGCTTCCGACCCAATCCTGGCCTCCCTCCAGTTGTGCGCCACTCCCCAACCGGGCTCCGCCGCCGCGCCCGGTGAACTCGCCGCGTGTCCGGGGCGGGGCTCTCACCGCTAGGGCTTCGACGATCCTACTCCTCCCCCGCCGCAACCACCAGGTGATGATCTGACACTCTACCATCGATTTTACACGACCATCGTATACCCAGATCATCCCATCCCCACGCGTTAGTTACGGAATTGAAGAATTCTCTAGGAAGATTTGTGGCTATAGTTTCGTAATCTCTGAACCGCCGCCATTATTGTTCTACTGCAAGATGTTGGTTGTTATATGAGATTATTGTCATGAGGTTTAAGGCAGATCGGAGAAGTGACGTTAGTTAGGAGTACATTAGAATCCCTTTGGTTCATATGAGTATTTGTACAATTGTAGTCCTTAGTTGCGAGTCTTGATGTGAGACATGGATATTAGTGTTGGCCATTTCCACAAAAAATACCATGTCCTTACCTGTTGAACAGCATGTGCAAGTTACAACTAGATTTTCTGCTTTGTCCATGGCTCATTAGGTTCTCAGCAAAAAAGTGCTAACTGGAAGCAGTTGCATAAATAAACATATATATGAAAGCCAAGAATGTTGAATTTCATATTTTGTGATACTCGTGTGGGAATTACAAGTGAATAGTATGAAAAACCAAGTATTTCTGCTCCAATCTTTTTGCTTTGCGATGCTATTACTTCTTGATTGTAAGAAGGAGCGTCATTCTGAATTTGTTCCCAACCTTACATTTTCTGAATGTCCATAAGGACCATAATTCTTTCAATATATAATACCTTTTTGAACATCGTTTCTGCTACCTGTGATACACTGATCATGATGCTACATTGTTACTAATCTGTGTGGTACTGTGTTCAATAGCTACAGCGGCTTTCAATAAATATGGCATAGAACAATGAAGAAAGGCAACCTAATATACAGCTTATCTCATATTTCTTGACCTTCTCATCAGTACAGTACAGTTCCAGCAGATAATTCAAGAAAACAAACTACAAACTTCACACACTTCTAAATACTGATAGAGCAATGGGAGGAAAAATAACCCATTGTCACAGAAAATCTCAATTATAAGGAGCATCCTTGCTTGCAGTTCTGATGACTCATTTGAACTGGGTGTGATTTGGAAATGCATGCTGTGTTGCCATGCAAAATCTCAATGATGGACCTGCTGGTTGCCTCCTTGCTGCAAACTAACCAAGCTAAAATATGTTCCAGAGAGACCCTTGGCCATGAGGGATGCATGTGTGCCCTTCTCCACAACAGTTCCTTTTTTTAGCACAGTGATAAGGTCACAGTTTTGTATAGTACTGAGCCTGTGTGCCACCACCACACTTGTTCTGCCAACCATCACTCGATCCAGTGCTTCTTGTACCACTTTCTCAGACTGGCTGTCTAGCGCACTTGTAGCCTCATCCAGTAGCAAGATAGCTGGGTTCTTCAGGATGGCACGGGCAATTGCAATGCGTTGTTTCTGCCCTCCTGACAACTGAACTCCTCTCTCACCACACCACGTGTCATATCCATCCTTCAGGTTGCTGATGAAGTCATGTGCATTAGCAGACCTTGCTGCATTCTCAATTTCTGCCTCACTAGCTGTTTCTGTGCCGTACACAATGTTCTCTCTGATTGTACCTGCAAATAGTGTTGGCTCTTGGCTGACCAGTCCAATGTGCTGCCGCAGGGCTCGAAGATTATATGCTTTGATATCCCTTCCATCAATCTTCACCGACCCCCTGATCGGGTCATAGAACCGCTCTATGAGCCCGATGATGGTTGACTTGCCTGAGCCACTTTGCCCAACCAGGGCTGTTGACTTGCCTGGTTTGATGCTCAATGTGAACCCTTTGAAGATTATAACATCTGGTCTTGATGGGTATGCAAAATTGACTCCTCTGATGTCCACCTCGCCTTTGAGCTTCTCTGGCTTGTATCCCTCAGGGTTGTCAGGATCAATTTCTGTTTCCCGGTCAAGAACTGCAAATACTGAAGCAACTGCATCCGCACCCTTAGCTAGGTCTGTTGTCATGCTTCCTGCATCTGCAATTACACGACCTGTGCTTACTAGAATCATGAAGGTTTGGAAGAGCTCCTTGGCAGTAATGTGGTGCTCAGCCATAAGCCTGCCACCATACCAAAAGTCAAGGGCCCATGTGCAAGTCATGAGACTCATGGAGGTGCCGAGGCCGAGGCCTGCAAACCATGATTGCCGGATGCTTTCCTTGCGTGGTCCATCTTGTGCTTGTTCAAAGAGGCGTAAGATGCGCTCTTGGGATGAGAAGGCTGTAATGGTACGAAGATTGGAGACTGCCTCAGCAGCTAGCTTGCTACTTTCAGCTTGTGCATGTATTGATTTCTTGGACATGCTCTTGAGTAAGACACGACGAGCATAGAAGCAAACAATGATAAGGGGCTGCACTGCTATCATGACAAGGGCCAAGCGCCAGGCAATGACCAGACCCATGGTGCATGCAATAAGCACTGCTGAAATAGTCTGGATCATCAGAGCCATTCGGTCACCCACGAGGGACCTCACCTACAGCAACAACAGTATGGTAGGTCAGTTACAATTCCATTTTAATTATGTGCATTCTTATTTTGATATATGCACTTACAACGTTGGCGTCCTTAGCTAGTTGTGAGCATATGGCACCACTGGAGTTCTCGTCGCGGTCAAACCACCCAATTTCGAAGGTGAGGATCTTTGCAAGCATCTGTTCCCTGATTCTCTTGGTGAGGTATTCCCCCATTGCACCAAAGTTGTAATGCTGCCCAATATTTATCAAAAATGAGAGCACTGCAAGACCTACGAAGATGAGTGCGTAGGTCCTTGTTTTGTCCTTGATCTCTCCATGATCTGTCAAGAAGTAGACTGAGATCATGCTTCCCATGGCGTACGCATATGCAGGTTGGATGCCTCCAAACACAATTGCACTAAAACTCCCCATTAGTGCTTGCTTCCACTCTGGTGCATTAAGCATAAGTAACCTTATGAAGGATGGCACCGGAAGCTTTGGCTTCTCAGTGTCATCAGCATCTCTTGCATCACCAAATGACCTTGCTGAGCTTGACCTGCTAGCTGCAGAGAGCCTCCTGCTCATGCTGTGGCTGCTGGACTGCCGCACAGCAGATGTACTACCAGTTACACCAATCTCATCGATCTCATTTGAATCTCTGGTCTGTTGAAGGCGGACAAGAGATGAGTAGAAGCCATTCTCATTGGCAATGAGCTCATCATGGGGTCCCAGCTCCTTAACCTCACCGGACTGCATGACAGCAATTATGTCAGCATTGCGGATGGTGGATAGGCGATGTGCAATTACAATAGTAGTCCGGCCCAGAGATGCCAGGTCAAGGGCCTCCTGTACAATGCGCTCTGACTCTGTGTCCAATGCACTGGTGGCTTCATCAAGGAGGAGGATCTTGGGTGACTTCAGGATTGCTCTGGCAATAGCAATTCTCTGCTTCTGCCCCCCAGACATTTGGACACCACGCTCGCCCACCTGTTGTTTTTATTTCAAACTAGGTTATTACTAAGGTAGGAACGCTGATAACATAAGCACGTTTGAAATGCTTGACATGAATACTCATTTCTTTTCGGGGAAAAAAAACATGAATACTCACTTCACAAGTCCTATAGACACCATGAAAGCATCTCATTATTCTAAGGATATTGTTATCTTGTTTCAAGTGTGACATCAGTTTCTTTTTCAAGGAAAATTGGCTCATTGTTTGATCGTTAGAAGTGAGCATTCTACCCTTCAGTGGTAATCGCAAACAATCATAATCATTGACAACTGATGAGAGTGCCCTTAAACTGTGCGATAGCGTAGGTCTCCTGTCTTTTCACGAAGATCTCTAAAATCTTTGTGCAGCATTTATAAATAGTTTCCAAGATTATAGAGTTACAAGGCACCAGATTGCTATTATCCTCCTACACGTATAGTTCAAATCATACCCTTATATGTAATAATACCTTGTTCCCTTCCCTACATCAAAGACCTGCTTTTACAAATGATTGAAAACTCTGAGACTCAGTGGTAAACAATAGTCACCACCGCTTTAGGGGATGGGATGGGCACATCAGGTTATCTTGATTCCTTAGTATATTTCTTAAGTAGTTATACAGTTATACTTGCCGTATTTTAAACACTTCAAGTGTTATTTTGTAGTATTGATATGGACCCGTCTTTCTTTCAGATTTATCTTCTAGGAAACAAGTTATGTTTCCTGGCGAATAAAAAAAGAAGTGGGGAAATTTCTATACAAATTGAAACAGACAAGGTAATGTTATCAACGTCAAAGTACCTTTTCCGTATTTGTATGAGTGAGTATAAAAAGTTAGTTTGGTCCTCCTATAATATTAGATCTACAATACGACACGTGTCAGTGATCAGTCAGTACATGCTCTGGAAAAGCTTGTTGAACTAATAGTTGCACAATATTTATCATTGAGTACTGTAGACGCACTAGCAGAATTTAACTATTTGTCATTTTGTAGCACTCTTCCCTGTCATGCTCCTATGAGTGCTTGAAAGATGAAAATGAAAGTTCAGCTACGAAGTGCCTTCAATTAATTTTGCCAAACTCACACCAATGCATATATTAGGTGGTAGATATCTGACAGAGGATATTTTTTGAGTGCCCTGTCAGTTCATCTTGTTAAAAGGTTTGCCCACATCAAAATCTAATATTAAGTGCCCCACAGCAGGTTTGCACAAAGTAGAGATTGCTAGTGGTGTGGGTCCAATCATGGATGAACCATTCATGTTTCGAGGTTTACATGCATACCACTTAGGATCCGTATCATTACAGTGGTTTTCCATTATTAGCTGGGGGCTGCATCTTAAGGAAGCCCTATGTTGGAACAGCAAGGCAGCCAAAAAAGATATACTCTTTTCCCATTGTAAGGTAAGGTTTTTTCGAGTAATAGTTTGCATTGTCTGCAAAGGAACAAATCAGAACCAATATTTTGAGAACCATTTTAATTTTCCACAGATAAAACTTCCTTTTGGATGCACTCATGCCACACGCACGCAGGGACTTTGTTCGGTGAATCTATGCCTAACACATTTCTGTCAAAATAGTTGGTGCATGATAGGACCTCGGTGAAAATCCTGTTTGCTGGAAAGTTGGAACACCATAAAATTGTTGACTGCAAACCCCTTTCCTGGTTTCTAGATTTGCAAAAAGCCTCTAGCTGCTTACCTTCAGTGTCCACCGACCATGGAGGCACACACCCTGAGTGGTGGGGCCGACGGTTCCTTGTCTTTTCCACTTGGGCTCATCACTCTATGATTCCTATGTTCGACCATCAGCAATTTACCAAAGCAGGTGCTTTGAATTTTGATACCGCCATCACTAGAAACGAATCTCAGTGAAATGGTCTACATAGCAGCTTAAGAGGTAGTGCTACAGCTGTACGCTACATGGAAATATGGCCATCCAAATCATGGAGGCTAAGTTGAGTCGTGATCATGTTGGGAGTGAGCTAGAGAAACCAGGCATTGCGCAATTGAGGGTATGAGCGTTTGTCGCTATTGTTTACGTCCACATGCAGAAGGAGCAGTAGGTCCCACTGTAGTGTAGAATCGCACATAGATGTGAAGGGATATATTCAGTTCAATGTCCCTGATTTTTTGCAAGTCATGCAATGAATGGATTCTACTAGAGAATTCGTTCAATATTGAGAATGATATTATTTCTAATACAATTTCGGATGAATGCTGGACTGGCAGGTCTGCTGGAGAGTAACTATGGCTGAAGCAGCGGCGAGAGAGGCTGCACCACAAGGTGACTACTTGTTCATCCCCAAGCAATGTGCAACAATATTAGGTGTTTCTGTGATAGCCTAGAGTTATTTTTTGTATTCGTTTTTTGTTCTTCTATGGTTATTCATCCAATGTAGACGACCTGACAATGTGATGATGCACCTAGGTTAAGCCTTTAGTTTGTATGTTTTATTTGTTCCGACTTCCAGGATTACCATAGTCTTCTGTGCCTAATTGGAATTGGGGGTATTTTCACTTTTCAGGTGCCTATAATTTTCACAGCTTTACTGAATCGTCGTGTAGTGAAATCCTTGTTCCACGATCTTTTCATTGCTCCCAACTCCTGATTAGGTGGTTTCATACTAGAAGTGTGAAGTATTATTTTTATATATGTTTGTACCCTAATAATCTTGGGATCATTAGATAATTTAGAGTGCTCAAAAGTAGTATGGAAGTCTTCCCTCAACCTATTCACTGAGACATGTACATAATGGATGCCTAAGCTATTTTAACCATGTGAATCACTTTCAAGCTATTGAACTTTTTTATGATTACTGTTTTTATCTGTATAATGCCATACAATAATAGTGGTTTTCTTGTTACTTTCAGGGTATATTTTCGTTCTTTTAGTAGGGATAACATTAACATAATTTAGGCATGTCATTATTTTTGGAGTCAAAAGGCAGACAGCTCTCTGAATCTCGGATTGCATCAGTGCCTTTTTCCTTTTCATTTTTCTTCTCTTGAGCGCACAAGCAGGCAGGAGTGCAGGGCCCGTGTCCTCTGCCAGTGACGCGGCGCCTGCAGATTATAGCTAGCCAGCACTAATAACAGATGGATGGAGTATTGGAGTAGTGTGCGTGACTATGTGTTGCTTCCAAACAAAGTTGATACTACAATAGAAACAAAAGGTGTTGCTTCCAAAAACACCTTTTACTCCTAGGCTTTCTAGCTTTCTTCCCCTCCAATCATCAAAACTCGAAAGTGCCTTTGAATCGCCACAAAAAGGGTGCACAATTCACCAAAAAAAAAAAGAATTAGTAGTATTAGAATGCTGGGGTCCCAAAGCCACCATACAATGGCCACCTAATCTTGTCTGATCAATTGGAGGGTAGAACTTCTTTGGCTAGATTCTGTACGAAAATTTCTGGTCCCGTTGTTACATTATGGACCTAACGGCTAAACTACTACTCCTATAGAAGATTGAAAAATATTGGGTGTTGACACATGGATCACGGATACTCTGCAAGGAACAGTTTATGCACTCACTCCTGTGCCTGGAGCTTGCCTCTGGGTTCCCTTGACTTTCATGTGTGTGAATTTCATCATCATAGGTTATAGCAGTGTGCTGGGGTCCTGTACTCATGTTTTCCATACATATGTGATGTATTGAGGGTGTGTCTTTCACAGAATCAGATACCACTAACCAATTGTAATTAGCCTCTATTTCTTGGCTAAGGAAAATAAAAAGAATTGGATGCATAGCACGCATGCAAGTCACTCCAATTGCAATTCAGCCATTTCTTAGTTAAGGAAAAAAAGGAGATAATTGGATGCATCACATGCATGCAAGTTACTAATAGCTATGGTCATGACAGCAACAGAAACGCTTGAAAAGAAACTTGGACATTGACTTGAAAGAAGAAACTTTGTGCTGAAACGACTGCGTGTGCTGCATATTTGCATATATGCCAAATTGGTTTAGTGGCAGTGGTTGTATTATTAGCGGTAGAGATTGATGCTAATTCTGAGATATATTCTGAATTGCAATTTGGAGAATGATTGATTACCTGTGTGTCGTAGCCTTGCGGCAGCTGGGAGATGAAGTTGTGGGCGTTGGCCGCCTTGGCGGCGGCGACGACCTCCTCCGCCGTGGCGTCCTCCTTGCCGAACAAGATGTTCTCCCGGATGGTGGTGGCGAACAGCGCCGGCTCCTGGCTGACGAGCCCCATCTGCGCGCGCAGCCACTTGAGCCGGAGCCGCCGGATGTCCACGTCGTCGAGCGTCACCTCGCCGGCGGACGGGTCGTAAAACCGCTCCAAGAGCGCGATCACCGTCGACTTGCCGGACCCGCTGCCGCCGACCAGCGCCACGGTGCGCCCCGCTGGCACGCGGAGGCTGAAGCTGACGAAGATGGGGCTCTCCGGCCTCGACGGGTAGCAGAACTCCACGTTCCGGAACTCCACCTCGCCGGCGACGTTGCCCAGCTCCTCGCCGGTGTCGCTCTCCGAGTCAATCTTGGGGACTCGCCGGATCACCTCCAGGATCCTCTCCGCCGCCGAGCTCGCCTCCGAGAAGTACTTCACGTTGGACAGACCTGACCCCAGCGCTCTGCAGTCACATGCATGCAAGTCACGTCAATGGCGTCGCCGCCGTGGCTGCCGCCAAGAAATTATATGTACACGGTGGGTGGGTGTTACTACGCACAGTCCGCCGACGACAATGGCGGCGGAGACGGCGAAGACGGTGCCGCCTTGGTAGCCGTGGTACATGACGAGGCGGCTGCCGTACCAGACGTTGAAAGCCCAGATGGCGAAGGTGATGCCGTTGCTGCCGATGGCGACGCCCTTGGCGAGCCCCTGCTTGAGCCCGAGCCGCGCCGACTCCTCCAGCGCCGCCGAGAACTGAGCCATGGTTGTCCGCTCCGCCACGAACGAGTACACCGTCCGCACCGACGACACGGCCTGCTCAGCGATGGCGCCGGGGCGGGTGTACTGCTCCCTGATCCGGCGAGCCAGGCCGATGAGGATGCGGCCGTACATGAACCCCGGGATGATGAGCAGCACCACCGACGGCAGCGCCACCAGCGTCAGCCGCCACAGGAGCGCGAACCCGACGGCGTAGCTTCCGGCGAACATGGCGGCGTTCATCACGAAGTTTGGCACCTTCTCGCTCAGCACGTCCTGCACCACCAGGCTGTCGTTGGACACGCTGGTGATCACCTCGGCCGTCGATCCCTTCTTCAGGTCGAAGTACTCCACGTCTTGCCGGAGCACCGCCCTCAGGTACCGCGCCCGCATCCGCGACGCCTGCCGCTCCGCCGTCCGCGCCCAGCAGTACCCCTCTGCTCACACAGCCACCCCTCGCCGGCGTCAGCTAGCTGGCCGTCGCGGCGGCATTGGCATGCATGCAACAGGTAACTAATAATGTGAGCTTACCTAGGAACGCCATGACCCAGGAGCCGGCGGCCAAGAAGACGAGGTTCCTCGCGTTCTGATGAAATCAAGATCATTTCAAGTTTCAACGGCAAATTCAATTCAATCATTTCAAAGGATCGAGCTAGGCGAGGACGAGCGTACGTACCACGTTGACCTTGGAGCTGAACGCCTGTACGATGTCGGCGCCGCCGCCGAGGTCGTTGAAGATGCGGCTGGTGATGAGCAGCATCACCGGCGTCGAGACGCCGTCGCCCATGGCGCCCAGAAGCCCCAGCACCATCAACACCACGTCCGCTGCGTCTGCGTGCATGAACACCATCATGAACGACCCGAACACCGGCTTCGCCTTCGTTTTCACCTTCCCGGCGTCGCCACCGTCGTCCATGGCCGTGGCCGGCTAGTTCAGCAAGCTTTGCGGCCTCCAAGTGTGACGGTTGTAGTTGAGTTGGTATAGCTTGGCCTCTTTTTTTTTTTCCAGGCCGTTTATATGGTATCTCTCTGACTTGAGATGGTGCGAGGCCTTATATATAGTAGTTAGTTGTGATGAGAAGTTGCATGCACTAGCAAGCAACTAGTTATTAGCCAAGGGGATGCGCATCCATGTTTACTAGCTATATTGTTGTGGCAATGCGGTGGCTTGGTGTCATTCTCTATCTTTTCTACACACTTCAAATTTGATGGCTTTTTGAAGAACAATGATAATGCTTCACTTTTATTTTGTTCGTGGAAAAAAAGATTGTGTTTCGCTTTTCGAGGGACAAAATTCAAGTCTAATTGATGGCGGCGAATGAGGATTTCAATCCTGAATAGGATCGTAGATGTCTTGATCGACATAGTCGAATCTTACGTTCAGTGACGGTACACTCTTTAATTATAGCTCAAAAGACTTCACTTGGAAAGATGTAGACCAAATTAAAGATAGAGTAGACATGGTTGTTGATATAATGCTAGTTATCTAAGATTTGGTTTGATACATTAAACCTAGAGTAAAAACCATAACATGATCCAAATTGAGATTTTGATAACTTTACCACAATGTTATTAACAACCAATATATTTCTAGTTGATTCATATATAATCAATGGAAATTTAATGCATATAGGAGTTAGGCGCCACAACAAAGGATGGCATACCATTTTGGTTATTTCTAAACTATTGATTTTATTTGATCGTCAAGCGAAGTATATCGTGTCACCAAAGGTCCACCACATATTTGATTATCTAATTAACCATTTAAATTTATCATTCAACTTAATACAACGTCTACAAATAACAATAAAACTACTGGGAGTTTGTCTTCACGGTAGGTTATATTTTACAAGAACACTATAGCACATAGGTAAGTCAAAAATTATTTTCCAAGCCTAAATTGACATGGGCTAACAATCCACGCATATATTAAACCTAACAAATTTCGTCATCAGGATCTATCAACTCTTCAACCCTGTCTCAATCAGTTAGAAAAAAGAAACTATACAAAATGAAAAACTAAACCTTGTTCAGCAACTAGAAAACGAATAATCACCACTCCATAAAACACCAATTTTTTAATGCAATATTTCTAAAGACTAATCACCATCTACCACTCCTAATCAGGAAGGGAAGGTTGACTTGGAGATGAAATAGTGTGATTTTTTTTTTGTGGGGGAAGGCCAAGGCCTAATGCGTAGTGACGACTGTGCTGTGCTGTACTTGGCTTCGTTTCCTTGGGGCGTGAAGAGAAGTAATGCGAGGATAAGAAGCTAGCGGCAGCTGTCTGTACAGTTGCATGCATGCTCATCTAGCATAGCTGGGGTAATAAGATCCAACGGGCCGACGGTGACTTCGCCATTAAATTAGATGATAACATCACGGGCTTCATCTCACAATTCACCTCTTGGTCTAGACTAGTTACTTTTTTAATAGTGTAATTTATTAGGGTTTAAATTTCGATCTCAACGGATAAATTAGCACTTATAGCATCCCCTAAGGCATAGGCCGAAAGTTTCATGTTTTAAATTTTAGTGCGCACGACCATGATTAAAGACAACCCTAGCTCGTAGCTAGTCAGATGCATCTCTACGTATTCTATTTCTATTTCATTAAGGTAAGATTTTAATTAATTATTACTTTATTAGTATATAGTTTTTAATATAAAATTATTGTTATTAGATCCACATTAAAAAGTAATTTCTTATAGTTATGCTTTTTTATAAGACAAATGACACATATTAGTAAAGCAATTGTTAACTAAAATATTATCCTAATAAAATAAATTATATGTTATATTTTTAAACGGAGAGTGTATTATCTTTAGAAAAAGTCTAATTCGGTATGGTTTGAGCTGACAAATTAAAGCCTGCATGCATGTTTAAGTCATGGATTGTTCGTGAGGTGTACCTTGTTCAATGAAGTCTTCAATAATGTGATGTTTGATAGACCCTTTTCTGTTCTACAATTATGAGATGATAGAGTTTGGAGTTTGTACTCGAGGGTTAATTAATGACGGCCCGCGTACGACCGATCGAGCTATGTTATATGGACCAATTGGTCGATTGTATTGCTAGGTCGTCGTTAATTAAAGCTTAAATGTGAACTATTGAGGTTAATGTCAAACTTCATGGCAATGTAAGAGGATTACATCAAGTAATTAATTAATGACCACATAAAACCATAAGGCTGTTACTTTCACAACACCGTCGATGGCCTTAGACTTTCCACATGCACGGGTTTTTTCAGACTACGAATTGTCACAGCACGTGTTTGCTTCGACAAAATAGTTTTTAGCTTGAGAGGTAGAGTTGTCGCCGTTTCAACAAGCACATGGCAATTAAGTTACGTCAACTAAGCACACAACTGTGTACTCAATCTATCAACTCTCGAATCAATCAGCTGATTCTGCAGGCCATATATAGGTTCAAAGAGCTTAGCTGCTACGTGCGCAAGGCCTAGAGGCGTCAATTAATTTGTTGAACTTGCTAGCATATATAATTCTCTATGATATTAGAGCTAGAGGTTTCAATTTGAAACTTTTATTAACAGAAACTAAATTAAAGAAATTACAATATACTTCTATTCCACATCTAAAGGTTGAGGGTGCCTGTGTGTGCGAGGTGGAGTGTTGAAAGCGCGTTCTGATAGGATGATTAGCATAATAACTATAATTTCTTATTGGGATGAACGCTAAAAAATCATTCCCTTATAAAACTAAAAAATAATTTAGAAAAAATTATCTAAGAGATATTGTTATTAGTTTTTTCTTTTAGAAATCGTAATTTAGTAAGAGTGGCACGAAAAATCTATCCCCATAAGTCATGAGGCATCAATTAATTTGTTGAATTTGCTGAAGTATGATGTCAGAGCCAAAGGTTTCAATTCAACCCTTATTGAGAAATTATATTAGAGAAAATATAATATTATTTTATTCTACATCTAAAGCTGGAGGGTGTCTCTACATGAGGCAGAGTGTTGGAAGCACATTCTAACCACATGATAGGAAAAATTAGCTATAATCACTTATAGGCATGAATTAAATATTAGTTTAGAAAAAGTTAATTAAGCAATGTTGATGTAGAAATTTTTTTAAGATCAAAATTGTACTTAATTTGAAAAGTATGACACGAATAATCCATATCCCACGAGTTAATTAGAATGCACCCTAAGTAAATTTCTAGCCTCTCTTAACCTTAAGCTTTTGAATTGATTTGACTGGTGTACACATGAAATTTAATATTACTAGATAAATATTTAGGTTCACCCAGCACTAGCATAAGACTTAAGCCACACCAGGTAGTAAAGTATAGTAGCTAGGCAACATTTTAGAGTACACTTATATCGTTAAGAAACTACAATAGGTCAGATGCTACATCTTAGGAGTTAATGATGCAAATGGCCAAAAGAGAGGCACACAGAGAATTGAAATTGCATAAAGAGGTGATAGAAAGGTGGAGAATAGATCCTACCAAATTCACAAAGGTGCATGTTCTGTGCAGATTCTCCCTCTCCCCAAGTTGGGATATATTTCTATGCAGATTGAAAAAGTGGAGGATTGGAATCTCATGCTTTCCATACTGCTGCTACTGGAGCAGCACAATGACTTATCTGATTTCCTGTTGTTCAGTGTAATGGGATCACTGTTCTTCCATTTTGTGAATAAATAATTTTGGGAGGATCAATTGGTTCCATATATATTATCCTTTGCAGTACACAATCTACTGATTGAAGCAAAAGGAATCGGGAGTGATATATGCTTTCCTTTTCTTTATGTTAGTACACATTTTTGTTAATAACATCTAATAAAAGCAAGGATAAATTCATGTTGCGCAATTGGATTTCATTCCATGCCCATAATGTCACTCACAGTGATGCTGACACATACGACCTCAACCCTACATGTCTTGAGAACAATGCATATCGTAGACATATATCTAAAAACATTTTAAAAAATCACCCTTAAAAGTAAATTATAGCAACAGATTAAACACAAGTCACATAAAATTTCTCAATTTTGCGTTGTCGGCGAAAATAATGACGTAGGTTTTCAGATATTACAAATTACGAGCTGAATGGCAATTAATTGGGAGTTTAAGAGACACATGTACGATGGAATACTGTCAATTAAACCACAGTTGTACATGTCGCACTCGCAAATATTTTCATCACCATTAGTTAACATGCAATTTCGTGTCCAATTTTTCTGTCAAATTCCGTGACGTGGGAGAACAAAGAACTGGCCGGTTCCAACATCTCCCAGCAGACCAGCAAAAGGGAGTCAAGACTCAAGAATAGCCACACAAAATGAAGATCATTAGATGGTTCAACGATTGATGTAAACCTCTCACTCGCTGCAATGCAAGCTTAATTAATTACTTTCGCCACTTCGATCAAAATAAGCTGGTCAACAACAATAATTAATGTGGCTTAATTAACTATGGTCGACAGAGACCTAAGTGTTAACCTTCTGATATTGACATGAGAAAACAACTAATGTGGTAACGTGATCAACTGTTAATAATCGTTGTATACTATTTGTTTGAGGTTATTTATGTAGTTTCCCAGAAAATTGAGGTTAGCTTAAAATCACAATAGATAAAAAAAAATTGCGACAAGATATGCAATGCCAAAGGTTCCATGGATACTGTACAAAAAGGTCTCCTTTGATTGGTTATCCATCCCTTTTAGGATGGAGAAAAGCTAGACATGAACAGATAATTAACCTGCTTTTTAATTCCCTTGCTACTTTGATGTTATATCTATGTGTAAATCATGACCTTTGAAGTGGCAAAAGCCAAAGAGATCGTCTCTGATCGATCCCGTCAATCGGGCCATGCATTCATTGCCCCCATTTCCACTTTGTTTCACTTTGCAAAGAAGGAATTAGTGGTATCATTTATTGGCCGTTGTTCTTCCCATCCTTGGCCATGCAACATGCAGCTCGCACAGGGGAGATGGATGCATGCATTTTTATTTTTGAGTAAATTTAACAAAAAACATAAATATTATAGTATATTTTAAACACGTGATATATAACTCTGCCTATTATTACACAAAATTATTACAAAACCACACAATTAACTAATTTAAACTGCTCCTATATAAAATAAAATGATTAATATTATATGTCTATAATATATATATGATATAAAAAAATTATAAATCTAACATAATTTTATATGATTTTATAAATTATGATCAAAACTTATGGTTGTATGAAACTTTATATTATAATAACTATGGTTATTTACCATATACTAAAAACAGTATAATTTTATAAAATTTGATCCACAATACCTATATTTTTATAAAATTTACTCTTTATTTTTATCATAAAGAAATGCACATATATTTCACTGGCATGTCCTCTTAAGACTGAGGAGAGAAATATGTAAAATATGAAATCTCTATTGAAGTGTACTAGCGTGTGCATGAATGCATCGCAAGAATTTCGATATCATAATTGGTAGGGTCATCCACAAACAATATTTAACTGCATATGTCTAGTAACAATATGTAAATGCAATCAAAATTTTCTTTTATTTGATCATGAGGTCGCTTCTTCTCATTGGTTAACTTTTATACGGTTTGATCCCCATTGTCGCGACAAAGAAATTAGGTGCGTGTCCATTCTACCCTCCTTTATATGATAATGAAAAAGCTAATTAATCAAGTACATATTTACACGCTGTCCTTTCTTTCTTCAACCATCCAAAATCAAACCATCAGCGATCACTAACATGCATGCATGGGTGATACAAGACAATTAATTAAATAAAAAGTCTAGCTTACCTCCTTCAACTCGCATGGGTTGTGTTATACTCCCTCTCTCTACGTTTTGTCTTTTTAAAAATTAAACTTCCTTATACTTTCCTTATATTTTTCTTATATTTGATTATGTTTATAAGAAAATATAGCAATATTTTTTGTTAAAAATATAGCTATATTTTCTATAGGATTGATTAAATAAAAAATTATTTTAAAAAAGTTAAAACATATAGCAGAGACAAGGGACTACAACTAGCTAGCTTAATTAAACAATTAGAGCTTGAACCTTGCTTATGGGCCGAGCCAACTGTACTGGGCTAAGGACTGTTGGCTCGATACCCATGCAATTTCTTTATAAATTTTCTCACTTATTTTATATTTTTACTTAATTTTCTATATTTTTTCCTATTTTCCTTTTTAAAAAATTCACATATATTTTTATTTTTTCATGAGTTAAATAGGCTGTCGGGCCAACACGATCCATCTAAGACTTAATCAGGTGGTGCCTAGACCACCGCTTGACACGCGGGCTAACTCAGCATAATCTTTTAGTAGCTAGGCCTAACCGAGCCAGGTCTAAATGGGTCATGACTGGTATCGAGTCAGGCCATGACCATGTAATCCCATTGAGATCCTATCGAAAATACTATGAGAATTAAATTTGAAGATCTAATTAAAATGTCTAATCATGTTGGCTATTGGATATAACTCACATTGGTAAGATAGGTAGATGAAATGCCAATGAGGCGGTTGCAAGAGTTCGGGCAGCTTCTTAATATAGTCTCATTGCAAGTTTTTTTTTTTTATGATAGAGCTCTTTAGGCAGCAAAAGACCAATAACAATTTCAACATCAAAATGAATGGTGTGCCGGTTGTTACATAAGAAAGTAGCAAGTTTGAAGTAAGATGAAAGAAGATTTGAAGGTAGTCTTTTCCGTTGCATTTTGGTGTTCTCAGTTACGAGTCAGAATTTAAGTATCGCTCTTTGTAACCTTTTATTGTATATATTTGCATGTGGATACATAGGTCTATCCATTATCTTAAACAAAAATGGCTAACGTAAGACACATTTAGCTCAATTCTATAGCTCATAATCTATTTCTAGCTCTGCCCTTGCTGGTAACTAGCTATCCCGTTAATTCAGAACATACGCCACATTATTATTTTGCGGTGGTTCTCATGGAAAAGGGCATAGAATCCATTCCCGGTGTAAAAAAGATGAAAAAAAGTTGTGCACTATTCTAAGAGGATAGAAGCAAATAACAAGAACATATGCATCTTTCTCAAAGAAAATATAAGGTGCGAATTTAATGTATTGCTGATGCAATTGACGTTTCGTTGTTGATTGCATCCCACTAGTTAGCACATGACGGTTAACAGTAGTACTGAATCTAGAAGAAGAATAATTAAAATAATTAAACATCTTGAAACATTAAAAAAAACTTTCATATCGTGCAAGGAGACTACATACAAATGCTTATAATTTTTTAAAATTTTTATTGGGGTTAATCGATTATTAAACCTTATATGTATAAATGGATATTTTAGATATTTTTGAAAAAAATTCCTGACTCAATGATACATTGGAGAACAATTAATAAATTCAAACATATAGTATAAAAATGTATAATATCAATAGCAAATCGTTGAATTAGACAAAGTCTGTGGCAGAGACTATACTATCTATGTAATAATCAATTACATCACCAAAACTTTATACACATTAACGCATGGTGACAGCGCCGTTCCCTTGATTAATTAGAGGGAGTCAGCTGCTGCTAGCACAAGCAGTATGACCGTGCTATAGCTTCTAGAAGATCACAAATATTTTAGAAGAAAAATAAAAACAGAATAAAATAACTCCTATTGGCTAAATTCTAAATGGAAGGTCAAGCTCTTCTCTCAGGGACACGGATTTGCTACAGCAGCAAACATGTGCAAATTATCGGATCAAGCGTTGACGATGTATAATCAATTAAATTAAACACGATTAAAAAGTGGAGGTGGCTGTATATTAGATGCCAATGAGTCCCCATTTATTATCAATATTTACCTAGTTTTAAAATATATATCCATGATTGTTGCTCGTAGCTCTACTTTTTTTTCCAAAAAAGCTGCTCCATCCATCCCAAATATGAGGATTTTTAGAGTTTGGCACATGTATTAATGTATTAAAAAAGAGAGGTATAATACAATGAGAGATTAACTGAAGGTAGCCCATATTTTAGGATTAATTTTTTAGGGCATTTTAGGATTTATTTTGGGATGGAGAATGTATATATCTTTCTTTGAATGCTTCGAAGGAGATTAAACGCTCGTAGATAGTACTTCATTTATCCAACAAAGAATATAATTTTAGAATTTAAAATTACCCACAACAGTACAATCATAGTACTACTTATTTTATTAATTATTTTTCATTTAAATTTCCCTTCAACCACTTTTCTACTCTCAATTATCCCTTATTTAATAAGGGGCCTTTTATTTTCTCTATTAATTTATCTTTTGAATCCTATAACTACATTCTTTGTTGGAGGGAGTAATATTGACGGAGGCTTGTACAACGTGTTGGAAATTTCTTAAAAAATATTGTTTTCTTTTTTTCATGAAAAACATTTCTTTTCTTAAATTTTGTAGTTTGTGCATCTGAATTATGACGAACTTGGGTAAACAACATGAAATACAACACTAGGAATATTTCACGATGACGATAGTTACGCAACATAAAATAGAGTTAAACTTGTGATCTATCTATATGGGGTGGAGTTATTCCCAAACCTGTGTCCTGGCAAGAAGTCATGATCCCCAACCTGTTGGCATTTGTGAGTTCAATATTCAAGCTAGCAAATATATAATAATATCACCTATATAATACTCTAACCAAATTAAAAGTGTTTGTCATGCATGGCTTGGAGTGTCACGATTCATGTACATTGCATAGACTCTTGTCTCAATGTCATGCATGACATAAATTATATATATATATATATATATTACTAGACTTTTTGACCAATTGGTATATATATATATATTAAAAATATAATTAGGGAAATTTAATAGATATATAATTGATTACTGATTAACTCACCACTTAAAAATTTGGTGCAATAAAAACAATAGTACCGGTACTAGTACCAGTTACTATTCACCATAATTTACTACTATTTAGGCTATTTTCACTCAAGAAAATTTTTATCTTCAGGATCTTTATTAGTTAACAAAAACTAAGATTTAACGTTATACTCAATACTTACCATATTTTTTACTTATTTGTTTTTATAAGAAAAAACTTTAATTATCCCTAATCAAAATTTATTCCAGCTAAAAGTTTATTTTCTCTCTGGTCAGTCTATCTAAAAGAAAAGTTTATTTTCTCTCTGGTCAGTCTATCTAAAAGAAACACTTTTACAGATTCTACTAATACCTATGCGAGATACATGTTATAAACAAGAACTACCAAATAGTTTTTTTCTATAGGACATAGTAAAAACACTCATCTAGAATAGAATAAACAGATCGGGATTTTTAAAGAAAAATAATTCATAATAAACAAAACAAGATTATATATAGTTTTTTTCTTTTGGAAACAAAAAGATACTAACATGATTTGTTACAATCATTGCTCTAATATACTAGCAATACAGATTTCTTAACATATTAGTATACTAAGAGCCTAGAGAGGGGTTATTAACTTTAACTGAAGTTGCTCTTCCTTATTGGATGTGACTTCTTTTGGCTTAGCAACTTCTGGTCAGAGGGTAAGGCTAGTCTAGGCTTTGTTTTTATCACTACTGCTTTATGAGCTAGTAGTGGAGCTTCTTTTTTTTTTGTCCTTAATTCGACTAAAGTTGAGACACATCGTACGTATGTCTCACTTTTTAACCGAAAGCTTGTTAAATCTTTTTTCT
This sequence comes from Oryza coarctata, assembly GCA_030770085.1. Lineage (NCBI taxonomy): Eukaryota > Viridiplantae > Streptophyta > Magnoliopsida > Poales > Poaceae > Oryza > Oryza coarctata. Next base: position 3,941,971 of record CM061465.1, read on the forward strand.
AAGGAAAACTACATTATCACTCTAAAGATATGGACTATCATTCTAAAACCATAATTGGTACACTTTAAGTTCATTAATTTTAATTAGCCATATGATCGAGAATAATTTATTAGGCTTGACATGCACAAATAATTGATAATACCTTATCAATTTAAATTCTTATATATATTATAGTTATTTTTGCTTATTAGTGGTTACCCATGACCACTAATATCCATGGTATTTAAATAAAAAAATATCTATCAAAATTTTTATCATATGCTTTTTTCATTTATTTAATTTTTTCATTTATTTATTACTTTAATTTCTTTAATATCTCTTCCTTTAATTCATTCTACAATTGTGGGAAAACTTTTTAAATTTTTTTTATAATCTTTCAATCAATATATTCACCATGATCTATTTCCTTAGTTAAGCATTTTTTTATATGTTGGTTTTTTTAGATTATCTTTATTTCTTTATAATAATATAATATGGAGACTCTAGAGCTTTCTTATTTCACGCCTTCATACATTTTTTTATATATACTCAGCTGGCTTTATTTATAATATATCTTTATTTTTTATGATATGCCGCCGATAAATTTTGCACCTATTTTTTGGGCTATTATTTTTTAAAGGATATATAAATTTTTAGAAGTTTCACATCAAACACTGCATATATGGGTTTATGTTGTATTATTTTATGGTCTTCTTTTAAATTGTTATATTGTTACTAAAAAAATTCTAAGATATATTCTTGAATTTCATCTAATATTATGTGGTTTTTTAGTTTAAATTTATAGAAATTTGGTATAAATATTTTAAGCTTGTATTCATCTTCATAACTGAAGAATTCAACTTTATTATAATAATCATATCTATAAAATAGATAAATAGATCTGTAATCTCTTCCTTTTATATATTCAAATATAACTTTGTATGTATTTCTAATAATAATATCTTCATTTGATTGATTGTAATATCCATATATGACTTTATAATATATTTTATCGATAAACACTTTAAAACCTACTTAAAACCCTGCATTAATTATTGCAAGTATTTTTAAGTTTTTAATTTATATACATCAATGATAAAGTAATTATTTTCTAATGGTAAATATAAGAATTTTAACCGTTTAAATCTTTCTTTTATTATTCTTACTAACCTAATGTCTTCATAATTAAATTATTTTTAGTAACTTTTTCTTAATTTTGCACACAAAAGTCATTCTAGTTTTGCTAAATAATCTATTTGATTTATAACACAATTTACTGTACCTAAGAACTGTTATAAATTCTTTTTATCATTCATCATATTAGGAAATTTTAAGAATTTTGTAGAAATATGCTCTTATAAATGTATTTTACCTTCTCCTATTTTATGACGAAAGAAATTGATTTTCTATTTACAAATTTCTATTTTTTTATAGATAAAACTAACCTATTTTGTTCTACATTTCTAAAATTTATTTTTGTATGAATAATATATATGTTTTTAGAAAGCTAATAAGTCATCTGACTAATACAAATTCTTGATTTTTGTTAAATATATTTTGTTCATAGTGTCCATAGGACATATAAATGCAGTCCATTGTATTTTTTTTGCTATTTTTTAAATTTCATATACAAAGGTCTTGCTAGTTTTGATAAATAATTATTGTGATTTTTAGCATAATTTATGATAGCTAAGAATTATTATAAATTCTTTTTATCATTCATGATATGAGGTTTAAGATTTTTTTTGATAAATATATTTACTTCTTCTATTTCATCACTATATATATATATGTATGTATGTATGTATGTATGTATGTATATAAATCTCATCCACATAGGGATGAAAAAAACCCCGAGAAACAGTATTTTGGTTTTCATAACTAATATTTATTATAGTTTAAATATCCTCTAATTTTTTGGACAATTCTTTTAATATCTTTTGAGACATAATATCTTTATACCAATTTGGTACAAATAACTATAATCCTATACACACTATATTATAATTTGATATATAGTAGTTGTCTATAAGCTCATATTATAATTTTTTTTAGAGTCAAGACTATTAAAGTTATCAAGATTGGTATTGGTTTTGTTGGTGTTGGGTTCATCACGCTTTCATACCTTTAAAATATATAAAATATTATCTTAATATGGAAATCTCTGGCTAATTTGGAAATATCTTTTTAGAATTAAAGTATTTTTGACCATTTTTTTTGTTAATTTTGTATACAAAGATACTGCTAGTTTTGCTAAATTATCTATATGATTTTTTAGCATAATTTACTATTCCTAATAATTATTGTAATTTCTTTTGATCATTCATGATATCAAGAAATTTTAAGATTTTTTTGATAAATATATTTACTTATTCTATATGTATGAATGTATGCATATATATAAATATCATCCACATAGGGATAAAAAAACCCGAGAAACAGTATTTTGGTTTTCATAATCAAAAAAATATTTTCTTCATATATATCGTTTAAGAAATTATATCCGTATCTGTCAATTCTAAACAAACTCAGGACATCTAGATGTATAATGTCTCAATGGTGTGTATCTATTGGTTTATGCATTCCCTTTGATGACATGTCACTCTAGACTGTACTACATGCATGAGGTTGTGAAAATAATGCATGGTTTGGCGATGCTTTGCACTCACATCATCCACCACTAGCAACTACACTACCATGCGTGACAATGAGGTGCCGACAAAGTTTTTTGTCGACAAAAATTACTCACTACCACAGTAAAGACTATCTATAACAAAAGTCACCAATGGTTTTTGAGGCGTGTTAGAGACAATTATTCACTGATTTGGGTGGTTAAATCTATAAAAGGTTGATGATTAATATATAACCATTAGAGATTTGTATGCATCAGTAACAGTGGGTGGAAAATCGAGCCGGCTCCGGTTTATACCTAGCTTTCTTTGAAATTAATTTATTACACATTTCTCTATCATTTAAGATTATTTTTTAAACGAGCTAATTAGCTAAGCCAAGCTGAGACAGAGTGAAAATAACTTGTGTGCAAAATCAAATTATTTTAATTTAAAAAACTAGATTAATCGGAGTAATTTTAAACCGAGCCACTAACTAAACGGGCCTTTTTTTTTCTTCAAACAAATATCAAACGGATGATTCATAAGGCCACTAGAGATCATTAATTTGACCTTTACCAGTTGTGCTGAGTAATGGGGTTGTTGGTGTGATATTGGAGCTGATCAGCGGTAGTGACTCTCCCTAGGGCCTATGGCTAGCCAACCTGCAAGGTACTATCATGCATGAGGTGTGAAGTTGACGGCTCAAGAGGAGACAGAGAGCCGCAAAAGGGTGGCTACACACCTATGTCCCTTCGGTGAAGAGCATTTTTACGGAGAAAGACATGCGCCAGAAAGGATAAAAAATGATTCGGGCACAGAAAACAATGTTTTTTTTAATGGTCATAAATATTTGAATATTTAGTGTTTAAAATAAGATTTAGTTAAGCTTTTATAGGTTACAACAAGTTTATAAAATCTAATAAATTTATATATTATGGAAGTATTTTTCATGCAAATCTAAAACTAATCATTTGAGAAACTATAGTCAAAATTTAAAAAATTTGATAAAATCATATCATTATGATTGGAGGGAGAAAAACTTTTGTACTTCTAATTTTATTTAATGGTCCAAAACTTAAAAGATAGATTATGACGAAAGCTATGAAGAAACACCTAACTTAACTTCAAATGAATTCTCCATCAAAAGGTTTTAGCTGGGGCGTGAGTCCAAAAACGATTTTTATCAGAAGGAAAGCTGGACCAAATTTAAGCCCACTAATTTCCCCTTTTTCTTACAAGGTTAAGCCCAGTCAAGCAGCCCAGGCAGTTGAAAACTGGAAAATGGACAGATTCTTCTACATATATGCAACTCCTTTTCTCTTCTTTCTTTAACTTATTTTAGGCTGTGGATGCAATCATCGCTTCAGCAGTAGTGGGTTATGCATAGTGCTGCCGCACAATATTGTCCTTTCGTTCTTAATTACTTCATAGTTGTGCTGCCTTTTTATTTTGAGCTTTGAGAACTAAACATGTGGTTTCCCTGCTTAAAAATGTTGTTTCTAATTCATTTTTAACCTTCTAATAACCTTTTTACACAAAAGAGACAAATTGCTGCATCACAATAATTTCAGAGGAAGTGGTATTAATGTTCATTTCTTGTTTCATTGCATCTGGTGTCTAGGATCCTCTTGGGGAGATCACCACGCAATCCTGTACAAATTGACCAAAAGACAGGACAATGAATAATTAGTGAACAGTGTGACAACCAACAGTTGCACACCACCATGTTCAGAGCAATCCACAATGTTACAAACAAGGTGTCAGGGTGATCTGATCATTGCGTCAGGTTACAACAAGGGACCAGGACAGCATTTTGCAACTGAGATCCCAGTTGCATGCATGTTGCTGAGCAGGTTTAACAAAACCAATTCGTGAAACCGCTAGGCATCAGTTTATATAAACCGAGCAGTTTTTACCGGTTTTTGACAAGCCGGTGAGGAGCAGTTTTCACTTGTAAAACCGTAAGGTAAACCCTGTTGCTGAGTGCCTGCCTGGATCCACTCACCACAGTTGACCATCTGTTATCATCATGGAATATACAATTTTTTCCTCTAATCTGGACTGAACAGGGATTCAGAATAATTACCTGATCGAACCTGCTGGTCCAACCATAGGTAGGTAGGTGAAGAAGATGAGCAGATGCCATTGCATCATCCTCCATTCCTTTTTCTTAGATCAGACAGCCAATGATTTTGGGTTTAAGTAGTATTTGAGGTGAGCAAGCTAGATGCAACTGAAATGAATTCATTTATGTAGATGGCCAAACAAAGCAGAATAATGCCAATCATGGAGGCTGCAACTGCTTGAAGAGTTTCAAACAGTCCAGTCTGGACTCTGGGGAATGGACAAGCAGAAGGTTTCAGGAGCTCAAGGACAAAATGACGATGAATTATTTAGGCTGTAAATCTGCAGGATCTCACAGGCGACAGTGCGAACAACAAATCAGGATGCATTGCAACGTTGTCACATGCCAAGCGTGGTGTGGTTAATTGCTTCAGAACTCAGGTTTCAGATGTGAGTAGAACGGCTATAGGGTCGAAATCTAGATAAATTTTGGCACTACCAATTTGTAGGGTAGAGTTATATTATCTATCTTTGGTTTGTTACTGATATGGAGCCAAATTTTATAATATGGTGAAGAAAATTTAAAATTTGTACCAAATATAGTATTAACATTACCAACTATTTGGCTCCAACTAAAACATCACATTTACTATTTAAGCTAAAAAATGGCAGGGCACATTTTGGCATCAATCCAAAATGACCCATAATTTTCTTCCATTTTCTGGAACAGAAATCCGACAGGAACTGGACTGATGTTTGATGCTTTTGAGGTCATTTTCATTTGCTGCCAAACATTGTCATGTTATCTTGTTCCGTCTCTGAAATCTGTGATTTCAAATTGAATTTCATATATTAACAATGTTTTTTTTGCAAGTCTCTCCTAACAGCTGAACATAATCTTGTTTTTTTCCCAGCTTCCTTCTTGGAAGGAAGATGACAAGACTACCAGAAGACACCATTTCAGACACTGAATCATCCTGACAAATCTTAAATACAGTTAGATCAACACACAACCGATGCCATCTAGAGCAATTGTTTTTTTCAGCTCACGGCATGCATGGACAAATAGTAATTTAGTACGTAACCATGTGCTTAATGATATATAATTAAGTACAATGCACAACATACATATTGATTGAAGTAAATAAAAAAACAAATACTAAGCTTGTACCGGTGAGTTGCAACGGGCAGCTCAATTAATCAAATGTCTGATCAATTAGTCAGAACCCAACTTGCAAGCAACCGGCATGATCTACCAAACAAAGTTTGGGGTTTAGCAGGAGACAAATGGCTTCATTTTCAACATGTGCATCAATCTCATCAGAAGACTAAGCTGATTTTAGCATAATACGGCAAGTTTGTCATGATTCCAGAGCATTCCAAGCTCATGTAATGTGACAAATTCTTTCTTTATTTTTTGGCAAGGAAATATACCAAATTTTCTTAACATACAAATCACAAACTTCTAGTCAAAAATTAATAAACTACCTGGTGTGGTACTAAGGAATGCACAAAAAAATGTAATAATATTGAAACATGTGCTAAGGGATAGAGAGTACCGGCGTGTCCGCTATAACACCTGAAGTAGGTGTTAAGGAATACACGTGTTCTAAGTTGCCTCAACAAGTATGTTTTGGATTACATAATACTCATTACAACAATTAGTTGATTATATTGTAATAAATTTACATTACACTAAATTATTGCATTGATAACTAGCGGCAGGGTCACCCCTTGGACTGATTGGATAGCCGCCTGAGCTCTGCCGCCAGCGTCGTTACTCTCATTGGTACCACACGAAAAATTTGGTTTAGTTGCTAACAAACACTCATTGTTGCCTGGGCTCACCGTTTGGCTCTACCACTATCGACAGCTACATATAGAAATATATGTTTCTCAGACAGAACACAATAATGTTTCAATTTTTTATTGTAAATACATTTATATTTTAATATTTTTACATAGGACTCGAGATCTTTTGATAAAATTTATTTACTTGAAGACCATACCGACATAGTAGATGACTACGTTACTGTAAACATTGTGTGAACTGTTGCAATACAGGTCACCAACTAACTGCATCCAACAACAAAAGTAAGGAGCAAAGCTGGATTCAGGGAGAATTGAAAACAGTCAAGAAAAAAAACGACTTTTTTTTGGCTCTGGAGAACAGGAGGAAGCAGGATGGAGGAAACACTTAAGAGCCATCCTACCTCACCCTTCACCTGCTCCCCCCACATTTATTAATCGAATCAAAAGCTCAACCCTTTCCATTGATGAGAGAGAGAAGCCAAGAACAACCCAAATGCTAGCAAAGGCCAACAGAGATATTCAATTCTTTACCCACACACGCCGCATCCAAATCTCCTCCTGCCGGAAGCAACAAGCATGGCATCCGGCCTTCTCTTTTCCTCCTCTTTATCTCACTACTAGCTGTTTGCTCCCTGCGCATTAGCTGTACATTGGCAGCGGCGCCCATGGCGATCCGCGTGGCCGTGTCCTAGGCGAGAAGCAACTGAGAAAGGCTACAAAGTTGGGTTCTTGAGAGGAGAATCAAGAGCGGTGGTGGAAGCTGGTGGTAGTGGGATTGAGTGGTGGGGGTGCCAAGAATGGCGGCGCTGGCCGCCGCATTGGCCGGGCTGCTGCTGCTTCTTGCCGTTTCGCCGGCGCCGGCGGGAGCCACCACTGATTCCTCTGATGGTAAGCTGCGGCGGCCCAGATTCCGGAGTTCTTGGTTTCTTGGAATGTTCAGGAAATCTCGTTCTTTTTTTTTGGTTTTTTTGTTTCTTTGTTGCTGTGCTTGATTGATGTTTTTGTTGTTGCAGCTGCGGCGCTTGGGAATCTGTACTCATCCTGGAACAGCCCGTCGCAGCTGGCTGGTTGGTCTGCCGGTGGCGACGGCGACCCTTGCGGCGCGGGGTGGCAAGGGGTCACCTGCTCCGGTGCTGGCGTCACTGAAATGTAAAGATCCTGTGATGATACAGCACAGCGTTGGCGTTCTATCTTTCATGTCTGTAGCGATTGATAGTTTACTTGGTAGATACATCAAACTTTGGGTTTTTATTGGATTTGATGAGTTCGTCATTATCTGGTGTTTGATTCTTACTAGATCTAATTCTCTGCAAGCTGATAAAAATGTGCTTATGGGAATCGAATCACAATGTCACAATCGTCATTGATGTCTGAGATAATTTAGGATTCCCAAAATCTTCTAACAGGATTAAAAAAGAAATCAAACTCCTTTTTTAGATCCATGGTGTGAAATGTGACTACATCACACTTCCAATTTCACTACATTCATGGCAGTTCTGCACGTTGGTGTCTCAACTCCTCATATCAAGTTTGTTGGAAATTCAGTGGGAATAAGTTCATTTTGGAACATACATCATTCTTAGTTTTTTTTTCATTTTATTTACTTTTGCCACTGTGGGAAGCTACTCAACACTGACTTACTCATTCTTCTTCCATGGTACAGTAGGCTTGCTGGGTTAGTGCTGGATGGTACTCTGGGATATGAACTCTCCAGTCTATTCTCATTGAAGACACTGTGAGAGCTCAAAACTTGGTTATACTCTTCCTGTTTTTATGCATTATTTTCTTATCCTGCTTCCTTACTTGCAGAGATTTGAGCAACAACAACTTGCATGGTTCAATTCCTTACCAGCTGCCACCGAATCTCACATATCTGTATGTTCCCCACCTATTATAATCTATTATATAGCAATCAGTATACGTTGTTTCACTCTAATTGATGACACAGGAATCTGGCAACCAACAATTTGTCTGGCAACCTTCCATACTCTATATCCAACATGGTTTCATTAGAGTACCTGTAAGCTTATGTCCATCACTACTTTGCTACATTTTGTATGCACAAGTATTAATGTACTATTGTTAAATTTTGCTGGCGAAGTGTGATTGTAGTTAACCTTTCTACGCAGCAATATCAGCCACAACTCACTGTCTCAACAGATAGGCGATTTATTTGGAAGCCTCAATTCACTTTCAGAGTTGTAAGGCATCTCTTTAGGTTTAATGTGATTAGGCAGTTTTGCTATTTACAGTCAAGAGATATTCTTCTGCAACATGGCATATATGACTTTTGGAAACTATATAGTTCAAAATATATTATTAAAATTGCCTGATATAAACTTCCATAAAATGTTTTCTTGCTTCATGGTTCATACTTCATAGAGAAGTTAGTCCTAAGAGGTAGAGATTCAGTAACAGTTCTGTTTGTAGTGACTAATCCAGGTATTGACATCTGCTTGTCTATGTTGAGCATGGAAAAGAGAGGACCATTAAGCATAATTATTGAAATTTAACTGTTGGTTGTTTCATAGTGTTATTATTCCATAAAATTGATACCCGTACATTAAATGTTTTGTGTATTTCCCAACGATTAGTTAGTATTGTTCCATAACCTTTTTTTTTTTTTTGTTTTGGGACTTGATTCTTGGGAGTAGTACCATGGAACACTATCAGCCCCCCATTTTAGATTCTTTTAGATAATGCCAGCCCCCTAAAGTATAAATATATAGTTCTGTGAAAAAAAAATGTTTTGATACTTGATTCTTGAGAGTAGTACCAGGGAACACTATCAAGTATAAGCCCCCTAAAGTATCAATACATAGTGTGTTATAGCAAGGTAAGTACCCCTTCCAACTGCCGAGTATTAAACTTGGAAATTAGAATGAATGTTGTAAAACTCAGTTTATGTTTTAACATGCTGTTGTATCCTTCGCATGTGTATGTTTATAAGATTTACCTTTTAATTGATACTAACACACGTGCTCTTCCATTGGTTCCATGAATCCATCTTATGCTGTTTACACTCCTTGGCAGAGATATATCTTTCAACAAATTGACAGGGGATCTTCCCAATTCTCTTGGCTCTCTGTCAAATATTTCTAGTCTGTGAGCATCTTGTAGTTTTCATGAAAAACACAATTTAAACTTTTGTGTTTAACTTTCTCACACTTGATGTAAAATTCTAACCCATGTTGCAGTTATATGCAAAACAATCAATTAACAGGTTCTGTCAATGTTCTCAGTGGTCTAAGCCTTACAACACTGTAAGTGAATTTTTCAGACATCAAGTTGACTGCTATTGTTTGTTTGCTTAATAACTGAGATTTCCTTCTCTTCAAACAGAAACATTACAAATAACAATTTCAATGGCTGGATACCACAAGAATTCAGTGCAATCCCAGATCTGACGTATGAAATATTTTTTATGCCCTTTCTCTTTGGAAATCATCTTTGACACACTTTAATGACCTTTTATAATCACGACCATAGACTTGGAGGAAACTCGTTCTCAAATGGACCTGCTCCCCCGCCCCCACCTTTTATGCCACCACCCCCTAGAAGGCCACATAATCGGTCCAGTCATCCTGGGGGAAGTGGAAATGCTCCAGAAGGCTCAGTGAGCCCAGCTGGTCAAGGTGACAAGAAGCAAGGTCTTCAGACAGGCCCCCTTGTGGGGATAGTTGCTGGCTCAACAGTTGCTGCCTTGTGTGTGCTTCTTCTTTTGGTATTCTGCATTCGCAATACTTGGAAAAGAAAGGATGATACCAGCAGCAATTCAAAAGATTTTGTAGGTCCACTATCTGTAAACATAGAGAGAGGTACTACACTTGTTCTTATGCTGTCGTGATTTCTTGTTGCAATGTTTTTCCAATGTTTAGTATTATATAATTTTCACTTAGTTGGAACTATCATTAGTTGAAAGAATGATCATGCTTTTACAAAAGAAGATATCCTTGAATTTTGGTTGGTCTGGAAACAAACAGTATAGCTGTCAGTAATAATAAATGATGTAACAATATTTGAGATATCACTTTTAGTAGATCTCATATCTCAAGTCTGTTATTTGCATACATAGACTCGTTCAACTTACAAAGCATTATGATTCACGATGAAAGTTCCAGGACAGGTCACATAAGTGGCATTTGCTGCCTTTGCATGCATAAGCTTGACCTCAAGATCAGTTTAGTTTGGCAATTTAGTTTTTTTAGTTAGCAGCTAAAACTCGAGTCTTGGATCATATGCACTCAAAAGAATAACACAGATTTCCACCCTTCTCTTTTGTTCGGTTTTGTAGCTTCTAACAGGGAAATCCCAGAGCAAAGTCCCGAGAATACTTCTGTAGCAACTATGAAGATCTCGCCTGCTGAGAAAATTACTCCAGAGAGGATTTATGGTAAAACTGGTTCTATGAGAAAGACAAAGGTCCCAATCACTGCAACACCTTATACTGTTGCTTCCCTCCAAGTTGCCACTAATAGCTTCTGTCAAGATTCTCTTCTAGGAGAGGGTTCAATTGGTCGGGTTTACAAAGCAGATTTCCCCAATGGAAAGGTAAAATATGCATCTTATATTTATCGAATGTTGCGTTAGGTGGACTGTAAATTGTAAACCGTAGTTTAGGCAGTGGATGAATCAGCTATGTAAAACTGTTGTACAGCCAAACCCCTGTTTATTTAGCCTTTTTACTTCTCCAGGCAGTAAATATAAAAATATTTGAGATTTCTGCACCCTCCTATTTTTTTATGTCATGCTGTGCAGTGCAACTGAGCTGTGTGCTATGATTGCAGGTTCTTGCAGTTAAGAAGATAGATAGTTCAGCCCTTTCTTTGCAGGAAGAAGACAATTTCCTTGAGGCTGTATCAAGCATGTCACGGCTTAGGCATCCAAACATTGTGCCACTTACAGGGTATTGTGTTGAGCATGGGCAGAGGCTTCTTGTTTATGAGTACATTGGTAATGGAACACTGCATGGTGTGCTGCACTATTCTGATGAGTTGAGCAGAAAGCTTACATGGAACATCCGTGTAAGGGTAGCCCTAGGGACTGCTCGAGCATTAGAGTAAGTTGTATTACTCATACATCATTTTTTCACTTTGCTCTGATGTTTATAGCATCAGAGACACGTCTAACGCCTTTCAAACCTTCCCCCAGGTACCTGCATGAGGTGTGCTTGCCATCTGTTGTGCATAGAAACTTTAAGTCTTCAAACATCCTACTCGATGAAGAGCATAATCCACATTTATCTGACTGTGGGCTTGCTGCCTTGACACCCAACACAGAGAGACAGGTAAGCCATACCACCACATTTCTAAAGTTCTGATTTCTGAGGTTGTTCTAAGATAGCTTTGTTTGGCTTCTATAGCTGTACTTAATTGATGGAGTAATGCTTGGTTTGTCATTTCAGGTTTCGACTGAGGTGTTTGGTTCATTTGGATACAGTGCCCCAGAGTTTGCCATGTCAGGAATTTATACCGTAAAGAGTGATGTGTACAGTTTTGGAGTTGTGATGTTAGAGCTATTGACAGGGCGGAGACCACTAGACAGGTATGCATCTAGCTTCTATTCTAATCCAGGCGCATTGCGTTTTATAAATTGAAAAATGACCTTCTGATGGATATTACAGTTCTAGAGAGAGATCAGAACAATCACTTGTTCGATGGGCTACCCCACAGCTTCATGATATTGATGCACTTGCTAAGATGGTGGATCCAGCATTAAATGGAATGTACCCAGCTAAATCACTCTCCCGGTTTGCGGACATAATTGCGCTGTGTGTTCAGGTACGGTCATCCGTTTGCATTGTGCTAGATCTTCAGCTATTGATATGCATAATAAGTAGTGAGAACACATGGAGACATTCATGAAATCCGAAAAAGGATGTATCATAAGCCATAAGCTGTATTACTGAACTTGCTAGGATTCTTGTAGTCTGACACTAACTACGTTGTTAGTATTTGGATGTTAGGCCTCTTTGCTTAATAAATTTGTTGTAATATCCTCTTTGAGGAGCATATTCTAAGGGTGTTTTCTGTGATTTGTCTGTGCAGCCTGAGCCGGAGTTTCGTCCTCCTATGTCTGAGGTTGTCCAGCAACTTGTGCGCCTGATGCAAAGGGCTAGCATAGTGAGGCGGCAATCCGGAGAAGAATTGGGGTTTTCATACAGAGCCCCTCCTGAACGCGAGGGTGACATGAGAGACCTTTCCTTCTGAGAAGTTCCTTCCATGGTACAATGCGAAAACAGTTTGGAGGTTCAGTTGCAAGAACTTGGACTACTCGTATGATGAACTGGTGAACGCGGGTTGATCACACAATTCATGGTCAAAATGGATTTGAGAAGATAATTTTGGTACTTCATTGTTCAATTTTGTTCATTCTTCTCCCCCACCTATCTTTTTCATTTTTCCCCGTCATTGTTCTTCAGGCCCTAATCAATGGCATGTATAGCTTCTTGGTCACTGACTCACATGTAGAGGAAAGATGGAGAAGAGATTGAACTTGAGCTCATGCTCAGCTGTGTTAAGTGTTATTAATGCTGCAAAGCTCTAACTCCTCACTACTTTCTGTGTAACTCATTTCATAGTTCATACTACCTGCTGTTCTGTGCTATGTAGGTGAAAAATTATCATGTCTGGAAAATATTGATCTGTGTGTTTGACATCATGGCACATATAATAGATGGAGAAGCACATCATACCTCACTATGAACTATACAGCTCTAATTGTAATCACCAGGCTAAAAGGAGTGTGTTGCAGCAGCAATTTCCAATTGCTACACACTCATCTCCTGGAATGTCACCTAGCTGCTGTTGGTTGCAAATGGTGTTCTGTTATGTAAAAAGTTCTCATCTTTGCAAATCTTGGTTACATTGCACAGCAGCAGTAGCAGCAGGGCCAAAGTTCAGAGAATCAATGCAGATCTTGATATGAGAAATGCAGTGGTGATCCTCACCTATCTCTGTCCTGTATCAAGTTGCCGATCATCTTGGCGAGCGGTAGGGTGCCCTTGGCCATGATCTCCAGCCGCGACGGGTTGGAGGCGTGCGCGAACAGCGAGAGCCCGAACATGACGAGCTCCGGCAAGAAGAGCCTCGACGAGAGGAATCCGTGCCAGTAGTGCGGCTCGAGGTCGAAGAAGGCGTCGAAGAAGCGGCGGGTGCCGACGAGGTCCAGCTTGAGTAGGATGTCCATGCCGAAGCAGAAGAACTCCCTCTGCCGCCGCCGGTCCGCCGGCCACAGCTGCCTCCACACCTCGGCCGACAGCGCGTCCCCGGCGACGACGCTGCCAATGCCGTCGCTGTCGCCGCCGCCGGAATCGAGGAACCGCACGATGGAGTCCGCCACGATGGGCGCGGTGGCGAGCGTGCGCGCCACCATGTACCCCGTGGACGGGTGCACCATCCCGGCCGTGCCGCCGATGCCGACCACCCTCTGCGGCAGCACGGGGAGCGGCCCGCCCATGGGGATCACGCACCGCTCGTCCTCCTCCACACTGCGGACGCGTATCCCGAGGTGGCGCAGCCTCGCCGCCATGCGCTCCTGGATGTCGTCCATGGCGAGGCCCGGGCGCGCCACGAGCGAGGTCTCCTCGAGGAAGATCCTGGTCGGGGAGAAGGGCATGGCGTAGAGGAAGGTCGGGATGCGGCGGTTACGCTCCTTGATCTCCGAGCCCTCGGGGAGGTGGGAGTCGCGCCAGTCCATGAAGAGCATCTTGTCGATGTCGAACGGGTGCTCGTCCACCTCGGCGAGGATGCCGTAGGCGACCTGGTAGCCGGGGTTGTATGGCTTGTCGTACTGGACGAGGCAGCGGGCGAACCCCGTGGCGTCGAGCACGACGGTGGCCGGGACGGCGACGCCGTCGTCGCAGATGAGGAGGGAGGAGGCCTCGTTGTGGACGGCCTTGGCGACCTTGGCCTGGTGGAACCGCACGCCATGCGCGACGCAGCGATCCATCATGGCGGACTTGAGCTTGCGGCGCGCCACGCGGGCGTAGGGGCGGTCGAGGGACTTGACGCGGCGGTCGTCGATGAAGACGGAGGAGGAGGGCCAGACGGCGTCGAGGCAGTGGGAGAGCCCCAAGGCCTCGAACTCGTCGACCCAGACACCGTAGTTGTTGGGCCAAACGACGGCCGGGGACGGGTCGATGGCGCAGACGGAGAGGCCCGCCTCGGCGACGCGCTGCGCGACGGCGAGGCCCGCGGGGCCTCCGCCGACGACGGCGAGGTCGACGGGCCTGGAGCGGGCATGGTCGTACCGGGGCAGGTCGAGGGAGAGCAGCTCCGGGCGCGCCGGCGGGGCCAGCGAGCGCAGCGCCTCGCCCGCGGCGGCGGCGCGGCAGACGAAGCCCACCGAAGACGACGCGCGCGGGGCAGGGGGCTTGCAGGCGTGCGGGTGCCCGCGGGGGAGGAGGGCGGTGGTGGCCATGGGGCGCGCGCCCCGTCGCCGTGCAATCCTGATAAGCTTCTTATTGCGGGTGGGGCGGCGGAGGCCACAGGGAACACCGAACCATCTGTGGCCATTTTCCCCCAGGTACCTGCCTTCTCGCAATTTTGCGTGCCCAACTCATCTTAAATTCTTTTTTTCCCTATCCCACGGAAAACCACATGCGCGAACACCACGCACGTACACGGTACAGACATCCATAACTACAACATTTAAAAGGAACATATTATGGATGGATACTGGATCGTCGGTAGCAACAAGGATGCCCAACTCGAATAATTTGCCCTCTATACCATTTTTATTCCATGAAACGGCCATACTTCTCTTCATCAAATGTAGCCTTTCTAAAAGACTCTGGAGTGGGATGGTCTTATGGGTGAACTGTGATCTTGGTGCCAACACACCGGGATGCCAAAGAAATCTCTTCACATCATGATCCTGCTAATATTATGGCGTAATGCGAGGATATTTGAGAGTATTACAACTACGCCACCAACAATTTTAGCTAACATGAAGGAGGAAGCATGAGCTTGGTGCTAACAGAGGAAAAAAAACAAGAGCATCCTAAGACATACTCCTTTATTAATGAATTAGGCAGTCCTTTTACCTTCTTTAAAAAAATATAAGCCGATGGCAAATCAATAGTACACTAAAATCATGCGCAATTATATGCGTGTAATATTTATGAGTATGAAGGTTTAAACCTGATGATTACCATCGGAGCCTACAAACTTAGCTAAAATAGTTGTAGTCTACCAAACAGAGCAGAATCTTGCCACAACTCAATTTTGTGCATGCTGCTGAGAGTTAGCTAAACAAATATATTGCCTGGTGGTTGAAGGTTGCTATTAAATTAGCTGTGTCAAGATTTATTGCCCATTTTAAGTGTGTTCCAGTCCTATTTGAAACATATGAATTTCAATAGGGTTCACAAAAAACGTCGGTATAATCACTTTGGTTATCGCAATGTAATTTTTGACTTTAGTGATGGGTTTGGAATCAGCAAATTTTCAATAGAATTCAGTGCAATTCTACTAATTCAAGCAATAACCAGACGGCTATCAATGATTAGTCAGTAGTCGAATATCGACTCCCAATAATCGGTTTAGACAATTATGATATTCTCGGCCTAATTGGGCTCAAATTGCATCCAGTTATATGACCTCTGAAAGTTTAGATGGTCCTGCTTGGAATATTTGTTTTTTCCCCCACATGCCTACTGGATTTAATATGTTTTTCATAAAATTCCTGCTTGACTGTATTATCTCAAATGTGTCGTGACGCAAAACAAGGGAAGATGGAGCATATATCCTTGTGAAATGCTCTGGTTGTGGACTCCACTGGTAGATTCTGCGAAAGTGCGACCCAAGGTGCAGACAAAGAGGCATATACAAAGCTCACTCAGCCCAAATCCGCCACTACTTGTCACATTCCAAGCCGTCCAAATTCGTGGCAACTGCCTTGACGACACAGAAAAAAATTAATCCAAACAATAAACACAATAATAATCTCTCTCATATATATATATATATAGATGTATAGACGTGCTATACTATACGCGTCTAATATTAATAAATTTTTTACTAAGAGAGTAATTATTGCTAAATACACTTATTGAGCCTATTAGAAAAAAAATAACTCAGTTAAAATTTTACAATGTAATAGATGTGTTTCAATTATTATGCACTCTAATGCGTTTTAGCGCATCCATCCCCCACTTTAGATTTGATTAGCATATAATTAATTACGTGTTAATTAAAAAATTAAAAATAAATTAATACGATTTTAAAGTAATTTTTTATAGTTTTTTTTTTTAAAAAAAGGTTTATGTTTAACCGTTTGAGAAGGGTGCATGCGTAAAACGGAGTAGAGATAAAAAGAAAAAAAGAAACGAACGCACCCTAGCACCCTAAGTAGAGTCCATATCGGTATGTACCAGCACAAAGGCTAGTTCCATGGCCGGCAAGCAAAACAGAGATCAGTAACTACGCTATAGCAAGTGAAAGAGAGAATGACACGCGTCTGAACCATGGATTCATGGCAAGAAGGAAGCCTCCGGTGGCCGAGGCAGCAACATCGTCGAGCCTAGACAGCGAGGTTGCCTTTACTGGCTATCGGCAATTTTTTATGGGGCCTTTCGAGCCCAGGTGGCTGTCCGACATGCCGGCAGCTAGCTCCGCTGCTAGGGAAAGTTAGACAGAGAACAGGAAGGAGATATAGCCTTTTAACTTGCATGGACTAACAGCTTAAGCCAGAACATCAGGTGGTGGTAGTGTCATGTCATCACTATGAGCTACTCTGCTAACTAACAAAATGTCAGCAAACCCCATGGATGCTAACTCATAGCTGAGAGTCTGACAGTGACGACCATGCAAGGACCAAAGGAAAGAAGAACACTACAGCTTAGCTTCAAGGACTGTTTGTGCTGATTATGCTACTTAATTACTGTATCTATATTCTAAGCAAATACAGCAACTAGCTGCAGGTTAAGCAATGCAAACTCCTAGTTGTGACTGGGAGGATGCTGACGAACTGAGTGGTAATCTGCAGTGAATGGCATGTGGCCATCGAAATGGTTCTTGCCATCTGCAGGAAGCTTTCTTGTTCTGAAACTGCAGCTCTTCTTCCCTTTCTTGCATTTTCTCATGGCAGCCTCCTCCTTACGATCTTCATTGCTCACTGCTGTTGCCGGTCTCGATTTGTTTACACTGACAGAACCAGCTTGATCCTGCATGTCACAAAAACAATTAGGAAATTAAACCTTAGCTAGTTGCCTAGTTAAACCGTTGTTCATCGATCGATCCCAAAGTCTCAAGAGCACAAGGTGTTTTTACTGAACTTACCAGCTTGGCCTGAACATGGCCTCCTTCATAGCCGTTTCTTGCCATTGGCAGCTCTGAAAAGAGACAGTGATCACTCTGTGAGTGAAATTCTTCGAGGAAAGAACAAATGATTCAGAAATGGGCAGCTTAGCACCTGAATATATGTACATACCTCTGTGTGCAGTGGCAACTAAGGGGCCGAGTGCAGTAACCATGAACAACAGCAAGAGCAGCAGACTGACACAGTTCAGCTGCTGCATAACTAACAAACCTAACTAACGACCTACCAACCTCTGAAACTCTGAATCTAGTCTTCAGAAAAATCTCTGAATCTGACCTTAGGTATAATATTGCAATGAAGAGTGGAGAAGAGAAAGAAATACCGAAAAGACAGTGCTGGTTTTATAGCTGGGGAGTTCGTCGTCAGGTCAGCTCGAGAGAGGCAAACGATTGGTCAAAGTTGAGCGTGCCCATGCATGTCCATGTGCTGCTGATGCTGCACTGTAATGCTTAATCCTTGTTTACAATGGTAGCTACTAATCCTAGGTGCTAACTACCAGTTGCTCATTGGGGTTAAGCTTGGGCTTGTCGATTAGTCATTTGTGAAGCTGCCGTCACCGAAGATGTCGTTGAATTTGTAAGAAAGAAAAAAAATGCTGTCATTGCTTGGATTTTGAAGATTCTGTGATCAACTCGTAGTTTCCGAGATCGCGGTTGTTAAAAATTCAGTTGAGTTATCCTTCCGATGATTCGGTTCTGCGTGCTCTGAACCGTGAGTTAATTAACACCATTGCTGATTAATCAATCAATTAACCTGCCGTGATCGAAGCATATCACGTAGTAAGCAAGTAACAGATAGCCTCCCGTGAAAACAAAGAAAGGAAAACGGGGCGTGGATCGGTTCATTCGATTGCATGTGTTGGTCCTAGTTGCGTATATACAAGTAGGCATTGTTGCTGTCGGTGGCAAGAACACATGCATATGGTGTTCTTTCTCCTCGATCTGGTGATTGAGGCTAGGGCTTGGTTTGTTGTTGCTAAATATCGTGGAATGACTCCAAGATGAAGCATGTGTACTGGTAGCCCAGTGTGGTACACAGTACAGTTGCTGGTTACGAGGAGAGGAGAGGACCGAAATTTGAAGATGAGAAATTGAGAAATGATATTACTAGTAGTAGTACTATCTTGGTCTGAACTCTGAACCCTGAAGAATCAAAGATTGCTGCAGTATGTATCAGTAGCTATGATCGGACGGAGAGTCAACTCTGGTCTTGTAGAATGGATCCCAAATTCATAAGTTTAGGCTGTGCTCGGAGAAGAATTTCCTAACCGTTGAGTCCTATAGATATGCTTTCTCTCTATCCTATAATATAAATATTTTGGATTGTTTAAGAGAGATTAAGATTAAGAAGAAAAATACATGGAGGTGGGAGGGTAAACGGAGAGGGTAAGTAAGATAAAATGAAAAAAAAATTAAATGAAGATTAATGTTAAGAAGAAAAAGCTTTGATGTTCCTTTATAAATAAAAAAATGAGAGATAAATGAAGGTAAGATCAGAAAAAAATTAAATATATTATAATTGATAGGACTAATAATATTATAAATAGTACTAAAACTTTTTATATTTTAAAATAAAATTTAAATGATAGAAATTCGTACAACGGAGGGAGAATATTTTGGAAGCCTCCATCGCAGGTGAACGCTTTTTTGGAACGGAGACACTGTTTTGGTTCGTGGGAAAAATCACTTGCATGCCCGCCATTTGCAGTTTTGCACGTACGTGCAGGTCCTTGACAGATTGAGACGTTGCCCCCAACGCAGATCAAGAGCAGAACGTGACCGCACGGTCGTGCGACGGTTTTTTTGTTTTCCTTTTGGGTTGGTGGGGGGGGGGGGGGGGGGTGCGGAGACGACGGCGTGCTCTGCGATCCGGACACCGTCGGCCGTCCAGGTGAACTCCGTCCTAACCTTGCTCTCTCACCCGATGGCGGCAAACTGGACGGCAGATTCTTGTCATCCTCGTTTCAGACTCGAGTCTTCAGAAAATCAGAACCTTTTGGCGTCTGCTCTACACAGGTCCATCAATTTCGTTCCAGCGGTGGGGAGGAGCTTACTGTGCGCGCATAAAACGAGACAGATAATTAATTAAGTATTTAAAATTAAAATTTGATTTATCTTAATTTTTTTATAAAAAAACTAGATAGAAAACTTTTTAAAAAATTATACCCAGGTTTAAAAAACGATAATCAAGAAAACTAGCCAGCTCTAACTGGAACGAACGGGGCTAAAGCCCAAGCTTTCAAGGAAAAACGCAACGCATTCTGTTATAACACGTGACTTGGAACAACGGACCGGTTTGTGTCTAATCTTTCAGGTCTTCCAAGCATATCACGCACATAAAACTACGCTACAGGGTTTTGTCAAACACGGCGTGAAGCTTTAGCTACGCATAAAATACCGCCACAAATACGATACATCTCCTTCAGATTTTCAGAGAGCGAGATGAAAGGGTGTTTCCCGGTTAACACAAGCTAGAGCATCACTGGCATGCATGGACACACCAGCCTCATTACATGTGGTTTTACGTCGCACAGGCTCCTGCATCAGTCTCCCCCCAAGTACCAAACAGGATCAACGATCTTCATCAAGTCAGCCATCAAAGCATCAAACTTTGACACTTGTTTGACAAAAGGTTAGCACTACTCCAAGCAAGAAAATGTAACCAGGGCCTCCAGGGGGCCACTACAACTACATCAAACTAAATGGTCTCCAAGTATGAACCACCGTCTTTTACCTCGTGATACTACCATCACATGCTAAATAGCCACAGAGAGTTTGCCTATCACGGATCGCTTACTTTCCTGCAGGCACATCTCTTATGAAAATCTCAACCACTTGGGGAAACCAAGAAGAATAGGCTGCTTATGAACAAATAATTATTTCAAGTCGAAAAAAAAATCAAGAAAAACATTACAAGTCCCCCATTGTTGTGAGACACCACCAAAGACGAAACCAATCACCTGAATGAATTAAGTTATACAAATGGACTACATACAGACGAACACCAACGCTAACCTTTTTGGTATTTTTTTCAGCTCCCAGATGTAGTTGTTACTCTGAAACAGTCGATATATCTGACAGACTTCATCACTCCACCAAAGCTGTTACACCACTTGATTAAATTAGTCAATACAACTAAACATGTTATAAATCAACAAACTGTAGAAATAGTTGATGCATACATGGCATGGTCTTATAGAAAATTTACATATAAGTTAACAAGGTAATCATACCGGTCAACGCTTTTCCTTGGCCGATCAGGTTGATCGACACTAGCCCGTGGCTGGTCCACACTCTTTCTGTTTTTCTCTCTCCTATCTGTGCTGCCCCTTGGTTTCTCCCGACGATCTGTGCTTTGTCTGTGATCTATGCTTGGTCTTGTTTTCTCCCTGCAGTCTGTGCTTTTCCTTGAGTCCTCTGTGCCTTCAGGGTCTGTTTGAGTACTATCTGATGGACCTGACCTCTCTGGAGATTCATCATATAGGGGTGGCGATTTTTCAATGGCCCCAACAAACTTTTTTAGATGCTTAATGTACTCCGGGTACAGCTCCAAATTACAGTGGTTTCCTCCTTTGACCCATAGAGGTTCATACTTTACTTTGGCAAGTTCCCACAATGCCCTCCCATGGGAACAGTCGACAACTTCATCAGCTGTACCCTGGGGAAAGAGATTGTATTAGTACTTTAGCATCATGAACTTCTACACCTTGACTAAAATGAACAGGTTCTTTCTCACATAGTAAATCTATGGCCAAGTAAAATCACACAAAAAGTAGCAAACTGTAGTCATGATAAAGCTGATGCCGCTAACAGAATACTTGTCCCATGTTTGCAGGATATGCTACCCTCAATTGCCGGTTTTTTTCATCTCAGTGAACCAAAAAGACTTCAACAGGCATTAGCATTTAGCTTCCATACCATCTTTTTAAATGCATTGCTAGCACTGCTTCTGTCACATAAGCACACTTACACTACTTAAAAACAACAGGAAACAAAAAACCAAACAGTAGGGGGCAGGTGCAATAAAAGAATGGTCCAATGGGTAGTTCAATCACCAGAACGGTTTGGTTCAACTTCTCTGATATAACATTACAATTATCACCATGCACCAGTGTGCACACTCAGGAACGTACACACAACTGTTGCTGATTTCATATTCCAATGATTTAATTCACTACGTGAACATACAAATCAGTGCATGAGTACATGCACACCATGCGCAAAAAAATCATATATATGTATATATATATATATATATATATATATATATAATAATAATAATAATAATAATAATAATAATAATAATAATAATAATAATAATAATAATTGCTGTCAGGATAAAATGATACTCACATGAATCACTAACACAGGGCACCTGACTAATGGAATTTTGTCAATGTTCTGTAAAAATAGAGATAAAATACAGAATTAGCTAAAGTTAAGTGTTAAATAAGGTTGGCATAACGCAAATTAATTACCTTGTATATGTCAAACCAGTATGTATGTTTTACAGGATACATCACTCTCAAGCCCGACAAAATTGGGCTATGCAGAACAACTGCCCTCAAACGAGGCAAACGGGAGGCCAAATCCAAGGTAGGACCACTACCCACTGATTGTCCATAAAGAATGATATTCTCCTCAGAGGCTCCATAGGTTTCTACAAGACATCTGTAAATGGCTTCTATATCAGCGTAAGTGTTTTGCTCACTGGGCTGCAGTATTAGATAAAAGTAAAAGGTTAATACTATGCACGTCGAGGAGATCAACATAAAATATGTATAAAGAAAAACCTTTTACCTTCCCAGAAGATTGCCCGTAACCAGAATAGTCATAACTGCAGAATGAAGATAGAAGCTATTAATTTAGTGTTACAATAAGCCTAAAAAAAAGAAGCTCATCTAGTGGGTAAGACATGCAGGTGGATTCATTTGATATATACTTCTAGTTGTGGGTTCTTGAACCTTTCTAATGCAGCAACAACAACAACAACAATAAAGTCTTTCAGTTCTAAACTAGGGTTCAAACCAAACATGAGCCTCAAATCACGATTCAGACATATCAATAGCTGATTTACAAACATTTCTATTGTCACTCTTTTAAGTAACTTCTTATTGTTACTCTCTATGTCAATAGTGCGGATTTTTAAATATATGTCAATCTTTTAAGTGCCTTTTTATTGTCACTCTATATCAATTTCAATCTTCTCATATCTTTCCTCACGTTATTATCTCTCAATCTTTCAAGATATTTTATTGTCTCTTTTCATACCAATTTCAATTTTTCTCTAGCTTTTCTTACATTATTATTTTAACTTAGTATTTCACAAACATCTGAGTCTCTTTTGGATATAGCCAAATTATCTCAACCGATGTTGAACAAGTTTTTTTTTAATTGATGCTATCCCTAGCTAATCACATATCATCGTTCTAGACTCGATTAATTCTATGGTTGACCTTTTGAGCATAAAACCAAATTGGTTTATAGAGATCCGTGTCATTCCTCTTAAACGGTACTCAATAACTCTTTTCTATAGTTTTATAGTGTGGTTCATCAATTTAATTTCCTAATAATTAGTACAATTTTGAATATCTCCTTTATTTTTATAGATTGATACCAATATACTTTTTCTTCACTCCTCAGACATCGTGATCGATTGAAAAATATTGTTAAATAATATGGTTAGTCATACTATAGCTATATTCTCGAGACATCTTTACACTTTGATTGGAATATCATAAGGGCCCATCACCTTACCCCTTTTATCCTTTTCAAAACTTTTATCATCTCAGATTCTCACAAGGTGCTAATATTACAGTAAGAGTAAAGCATGGAATAGTGGATGCAACACTCAAACATATAATCTGGCAAGGAACAGATTGATCACTCAAAGCTCAAACTACATAGCCTCACAAAAGTTTACATCAATTAAATGTTAATTTGATCATCATTTCCAGAAGACAAACTAAAGTTAGCATGCCAAGGATTCCATATAAGGAAAATTGACCACTAATGTGGTCATTCATGGATCTAAGTTCTACAACAATAGCAATTAAAATATCTCATGAAAAAAATTCATGAACCTTTCCGCCACTTTCCATTTTAGTTACCTTAATCATGTCAGGTTTGATGGAGAAGTAAAAACACATCAGGTAACACAAAATTGCTAATTTGCATTTTAAGAATGCCTTGTATCTACTCAATGGTGCAGGCATCTTAGGCAATGCAGTGAATTGTAACTATATCCCATCTGGGCAGAAAAACCTCATGGGCCAAGTTAGCAGGAGCCTCTATGGTAAAAAAAAAAAGTAGTGATCACACAAAAAGAACAAAACTAGGTTCAACAGACAATGACATAGGTATAACACAAAGACAAACAGACAACATTATATTAGTATCTCTGCTAGGAAACAAACAAAAAAGTGAAGTTAAAAAAGGAGGAAAGGACAAGCCAATTACTCCTAACCACATAATATAAAATTAGCTAGAGCTACAAGATACACTGAATCAATCAATGGTTCTCCCATCAGCGACACCAATCACCAGACCACACATCATCGAACCATTCACTAGGCCAAACCTTCCCAGCATAATCTCCACCACAAAGAAAGGTAATCTAGCATGGAAATTAAAAAAAAAGAAAGAGCAAAGGTTCCTTCATCCAATGTATCATGTAGAACTGGAACCAAAGAACAAAAACAAACAAACATAATGATGATTTGTGTTATCACTTTTCTACCTCTGGGTGGATACCTGGCAGAACTGACACAAATTACTCAACTGTTCGAATGTTCAATCAGAGAACCCATGAGGCCATGACCAGAAATTTGCAGAACGGTATGAAGGTTACAGAAGACAGATGGGAACCGTGGCATTAACTCTTCTAATAAGAGCTACAAGAGGGACGAAAATGCATGCATGTAATAATTTAGTGGAAAGATTTGTTAACTATTGGTTTCCTCACCACACTTCATTAATAAGTAACGGTATAATGTCATGTGCACAATAATTCAACCAAAGCTTCGTTATGAGCATTTTTTCATTACATTATCATTGGTGAACAGATCTAATGAAAATAGTAAAAGAAACTCAGATAAGTGTTAATATCTAACAAATAATTGAAGAAAACTATCCAAAGCTTCAAATTACGACCAAAGAAAGTAACAACAGCCAATTAGCCAACAACACCGAGCTCTCCAACGTGTCCCATAGAACAAACTGATTCATGAAATATCCGTATAGATTACAGAACCATATAGAGATTTGTCAATATCATTCTTGCTACCCAAGATCAACAAAAAATCAATGAATTTCACCTAAGTGGACATGCTGCACCATCTACATCACCTAGAGAACAATTTGGAGATAAGAAGTTATTCTTATTCCAACCAATCATAAAACTAGCAGCTTTAAGGAACATGAAAATGATCAGCTATACCCATTAGCAAACACAAGATATACATGCCAAGATGCAACATCACACACGAGATCATGAGTCAAAATTTGCATGGAATCAGAGAAATCCTAATCCTGCAGCACAGGACACTGCTGAACTTAACATCACGCTAAAACGTCAACCGAATCAAACAAAGCCCTGATGAAGGGAAGCTAGCAACATTCGTGAAAACTACAAAGCAACTATCCTAGTGATCCGCCTGGAAAAAAAAAATCTAATTTTCGCTATACCAATCCAGACTAGTTACAACCACAGAAGAAAAATCGTAGCTTTGATCTAGAGAGGGACGCCCTGGAAGATCCGGGATTGAACTCGAATCCACCAACCCGAAAGCATAGCATACCCCAATCTAAAGCAATCCACCAACCCAATCGGGGGAGGCGCGGGCACGTACCCCATGAGGTTGACGTTGAGGTGGGCGCTGAGCTCGACGAAGAGCTCGAACATCTGGCCCAGGTCGGCCGCGTTGCCGTGAGAGTAGAGCAGCGTGAGCCGCGCCCCCGTCTGCCGCACGTACATCGCGATCACCTCCGTGCCCCGCTTCGACCTCAGCCGCCTCGCCTCCACGTTCCCCCTCCTCGGCACGCCCGTCAGCTCCACCACCACCCCTCCTCCTCCATCCTTCCCCTTCTCCTTCTCCTCCCCCACCCCCGCCCCAGCCGCGGCCTGAGGAGGGGCAGGGACAGGGTCCTGGGCCTCGACGCCGTACGACGGCGGGTTCGGCGGGAAGAAGGCGAAGCGGGCCGCGACCGTCGAGGTGACGGCGCCCATCGGGAATCAAGCCGGAGGGGAGGGAGGGGGATTGCTAGGGTTAGGGTTTGCGCCGCGGAGGCGGAGGGGGAGGCGAGGAGAGGAGAGGGGGAAGGCGACGACCGGGAGCGCGTTTCCGTTTCGTTTGGTTTCGTTGGAAGGGAAGGGGGGAGAGAGGAGTGAGGAAGGGGGCGGTTTGGGTAGTTAATTGTGGAGGTTTTAATTTGGAGAAAAAAAAGTCCATAAACAACGACGACAACAACAAACAGACACCCAACAACCGAAAATTTATAACTTAAAAAAAGTCGGAAACCATCATTAAAAAATTATGAATTTGATGGTTATGTATAAATGGAAAATTCAGCAAAATTTACGCCATAGATTTTTTGGCGTGTACCATCGTCCTCACGTTTTTTTTATACTACATAGTAGTATTTTTTCAAAGAAAGTTGCAAAGCTAGAATTCATTCTTTTAGTTTAATTCATATTAGTTTTAATGACTAAAATCCTAGCGATTAAATGTTACTCTGTACTTTTATACGTTAAAACTCATCATTTATTACATAATATCTATATTTACGTTTATCAACTATTTCTATATTCAGAGCGCTCTCATGAAAGAAGACACATATGGACATGAATCCCAATCATCGGCAGTTTAATTCAACGTGCACGTTCCATCATCATCATTATTATCTCAATCCCCTCCCCACATGGGAACAGATCATACCCACACACGCTTCAAGTTTTCACCAAGACAAGAAGATGACCAAGTAGGCACACGAGGAAACCCTTAACACAATTCATTCTCACTTACAATTGACTTAAAATGATTATCCCTTGTACCATGTACTGGATCATAGCATTTATAATTGCAAATATTGCACAGAAATAAATAAACACCTAAATCTAATATATGCTGGTTAACTTTATGCCAAGTGCAGCTACAAGAAGATAATTAATTTTCTTTCCAAATAATGGATCGACATGTCCATGATCCTAATTAAGAACAAACAGCAGCAGAAGGCCGACACCATCATCATGCAATTCTGAAAAAGGTGAGGGCCTATCCTGCAACAACCTTGCAGAAGATGCGCTGGATAAGATGGAAAATTACGGGAACGCAAGGCTGCTTAACCTCGTGGCGGCCTCACCCTTATCGACAAAGAGATGCTTTTCCCCATGCTTAATTTAATCCCATAATTGTCGGGGCCCACTACCTGACAGATGGGTCATAGCTTATCTGGGCCCACTGTTAGTGTAAGTATAAAAGATATAGCTCAGTCTCAATTAGTGTGCTTTAAATCAATCAATCACTTTCCTAATTTAATTTAGTAACTTCTATAATGGGGAAGTGTCCCTTTTAGAAGAACAAGTCTTACCTAACCTGTTTCTGAAGAAATTTGTTATAATTATAGTTTAATTATCCAGTTAGGAGTAGACATTTGGGCAGAAGACGCGAGGTCAAACCGACGTGTTTCCCGGAGTAATGAAATGGTGGTCAAATTACCCTGTGCTGGATGATAATGACAGTGTGGCCACAGCAAATTCTTAACTCACACTCCCTCCACATGTCAAAAGTATCAGTCCATGACTCCATTCCATTGATTCCATGAATTGAAAATGTGCAGAAATCTGGGTTAGAATGTGCACAGAGAATTCCCAGTTCATCAGCAATTTCTTCGGAGTTTTACAGATCTGGTCCATATATCATTTTCCGAACACTGAACATGATCACACAAGTAGGGCAATGACAACAAAATCTTACACTGCGGCAATTTATCATTTGTCGATGCTGTAGCAACAAATGCCTGAAAGTTATATCACAACTTGGCTGTCCAATTGCACTATGCTACTATCCAAGTGTTGGGAACATCAGAGATAACGGGTATCAAATTCTCATCCAAAAATTTGGTTTCTACCCCACTTAGATAAGATCATATGACAAAATGAAAAGGAACATCCAGAGAGGAACCATTATTCATTAGGTAGGAGCAATGTTATATGCGGACTTCACTTTCTTTTCCAAGAGGGAAACATGCTTATCAAGCATGGACACCACTGCCTCAAACTCAGTCACTTGTTGGTCTATCGCATCGATCTGTGATACATACTCATCAAAGCTTTGGTTTTTCTCATTCAGTTGTTCTACAAAAACCCGCAGGCTGGATGCAACATCTCCGTAGTTATTGTATTCCTCTGCTACGTGTCGAATCATTTTCTCAAGTAGAGAAAGCTGGTTGTTAGTCCCCTGCAGTGAATGAGATCCATATGAAAACCCAAGTTTGATAAATAACAAATACGAAAGAACAAATGTGACTGCAAAAAATGCAGGACCAAACCAACAAATCTTAATCGTTATATCACCATACCAATAAAACATCAGCATGGGTTCAACCGTTTGGCCTTCACAGTTCATAGTGAACAAAAACTGCCATCTTTTACTTCAAAGTCCATAATGAGCAACTCCTAACCTTTAAATCTTTAATTGATCTATATGATTAGGTGAAGTTATGTGAAGTAGTCATTTTCATATCATTTATGCATGGTTCAGAGCATGCAAATGCGTAAACTCATATTGGCACAAGTAACAGAAGATTGATTCGCTCTTCTTTCACATGTGGAATCAAAACATGCAAAGTGCATGTACAATTTTTGGTTTGAAGCAATCAGAGAATACTCACTTGATTAGGTGTTTTGTGTTATTGGGAACTGCAGTACCTCCTTGCAAGCATACCATGCATGCAATTTTGGCCACAAAAGAGGTACTCAGCCTAACAAACTAGGATATGAACCAAACTATGAGTAAGGGGCACTAAATCGCCAACAACTCAGCTGATCTGTGACTTGCTGCTAAAATGTGAAACAATTCCACGAAGTGGTACGCAGGTAGCATTAATCAACTGTCCAATTCAATGATGCGAAGTTCAAACTAACAATTAACCCTGAGCATTTCCATTTATCGGGGAGACACCAAGATGGCTGGAGCCGCTACACATCCTTCGAACAGTACTAGGAAACAAATAGGAGAACAACAATCGGAACACCTGAAGAGAGTTACAGCATGGAGATTGGCACGCTGGGGTTATCAGTTCTGACGCGATTCACTGAGCTTCTTGTCAGATCAACGCCGAGGGCAGGCGCCAGCGCAAAAACCGCTCTTTCGCGAGGGCTACAAAGACGAAGCGGAAGGTCGGACGAACCTGGAGCTCGCCGCGGACCATGAGGGGGACGTTGGTGAAGAGCTCGGCAAAGCGAACCCGCGAGCTCGTCTCGCTCCCCGGACGCCGGAGCCGGGCCCGACATCTCGCCCCATCTTCTCCTCCCGCGCCGTACGCCGCGTCGGATCGGAGCCCAGCCGGCGTCCGTCGTCGCGGTGGCCGTGGCAAGTGGTCGGATTCGGGGCTGAGGATGGCGAACCGGGGTTTGTGTGGCAGGCCTTCTAGCTGCAGCCCCACCTCTTCTAGGATTGGAGCCCAACCAGTAATTAGTAATAATTTCAGCTCCATTTTAAAAAAAAGTAAAGTGTACTTCAGTTGTTTTTAAAAATTAGTGCCTATCAATAAGCTTTAGGCTCTCGTTTTCCCCTCACTCTTCTTCTTAGGATTGAGTAAGATTTAGACCTAATATGAAACAGTATGAAACGGTCTGGATTGAATTACCAATTAGTTTGCTAGTGACTTAGTATTTATATCTTATAGAGAAGTGCCCACCATTTATTCGTAGAGTTAATTAAAAAATATCTATATTATCTATCTCAACTATAGCTCGAATTTGATTTTCCAGCTATAAAACCAACTATAATACATCCCTCAACTTTTAAAATAAGAACAAATTATCTTCTTTTGTAGTACATGGTGGCATTAATCTATGTGGTATATTGGCATGATCTCTCTTACTCAGTCAGATAAAAAAATATTATAGGCCCTCAACTAGTGAGACTTCATCACTAGGCAAAAAAAACATGGTGAGCACTTCTTCCTGGCCAAAATCTAAGGACGAAGTTTGGAACTGCTATTGATGCAACTGAGTATGGTAGACACTTAGGAAAGCCAGCAATGCGAAAAAGTGGTGCGTGTCATCACAGTAGCTCATCCACCTTTCCCTACTACCGAGCTTAGTCATGCCGTTGTGCACTTCTCCTTCTTCTCTTTGTCGGCCACGCTTTTCCACATCGCAGCATTGTACCTTAGGGGAGCAAGGAGCGGAAAGGCATAGGGAAGAATAATGCCCCCAATTTTGTACACAGTAGATTGAGTCTATTGCTATTGCTTTTGCTTTTTGATCACCATGGAGGTAGGGGATGAAGAGGGAGCGAAGGATGTAACGAAGGAGGAGGACACATTGAGCCATCGTGATGGTGAGAACAAGTGAAGGGCAACAAGGATGTGGAGCGAGTGACGAACTGTGCGAGGATACGGTGAAGGGAGGAGATGATTCAAACTCTAGCCCTACGCGAGCTATCATGCCTCGATGACGGCTACCCCTTGAACCCTCCACAATGACGAGGCAGGCGAAAGGGGGCGTAGGGACAAGACGTGCCATGGTTGCCCCCATGACGACGATGAACGACCACTGCCAACTCAGGCTCTAAGAGTTCTCCCCTTCTCTCTTTCTCTCCATATTAGATCTACAAGCTCATCTTTGTTCCGCCACCACCACCGTTGACATCGAGCTCTTCCTCCCCTTCCTCCTTCGCTCCACTACTGAAGCCATATTGTTAAGTTCCAGCCAATGTACAGTTGAACATTCAATGATGTTCATCCTTCAATTAGAACCCATGCATTTTCTTATTTGGCACTTGACAGTGGATGGGGGCTTTTCATTTATGTTTATGCACTTTTGGTCGCCATAATAAATCAAACAATATATATAACATCAATACCAGGCCAGATCCAATGCCATGAATGTAATTGCTATTCACACTCATACGCATCAAGATACAAAACTGGCAACTATAGAAGTATTTATCTCTTGGATTGGCACTCCACAGCAACCTATTTGAAAGTTTAGATGCATCAACATGAGTTTAGCTGCCTCAACTGTAAATTCTGTAGACATCAAATAGCTGTTCAATATTTCACCATCAGCTTGATTCATTTTGAGATTATTAAGGCTGTATGCGAATGTTCTGATGTGTTTTTGCCAAATTCCTTAGTAACTTTAATTTAGAAAGGAGATTCAAGTGATTCATCCCAAGCATCTCCACTTGCGTTGGAAGCATCTTCACCATCTTCTTCCATTGCCAATCTGATATACTCTCTATGAGCAAAACGATCCCAGTCTGTCAATGATGGCTCTTCACGCATTTGCATTTACATTGGGAAGAATATATCATAAACAATTTACCAGTATGGCATAAGTCAATCACATTATTCGGATTTATCAGAGTATGATGGCCACTTGACTCCCTTGGTGGATGAGGAAGGGTCTAGCTTCAAAGGCCATAAATTTGTTCAGGTTGAAGAGAATGTTGTAGAAATGCCAAGACAGTTTGCACCTTCGGAAGTCTTTCGATGTGAAAAAAGTCTCATTCTGAAAAAAGAATAAATTAAGTATGCTAGCTTAAAATGCCTAAGAAGCTAATAACAGCATAGAAATACATAAAAAAATGTTTGGTTACCTCAGGTCCAATCATATCAATTAGTTGACACAAGATGTCCTCAAACAGTACAGGTTCCTGGGCCGTACACTCCATGCGATGAAGCTGCTCCTCGAAAAAGAACTGTAGTTCATTATGTGTGAGAATTCCATTACCGTCCAAATCTATACATCTGAACCTGAAGAGAGATTATGTGAAGCACAAATAAGAAAGAATGTTAGAATATTCAGCACCAAAGCTTAAAAGAAGTGATTTTTCAGCATACCATCTCCAAAACTACATATTCATTTGTTAATTCAATGAAGCGTATGAAGGTAATTTTGATGGAGGGACCATTTATAAGAATTGTGCTATCTTAGATAGGCAGTGAAACAAGTACTCTAGGAGCGTGAAGATTCTTTTGATGAAGGTTACTTTGGGACGTGGGGGGGGAGGCGCTGGGGGCAAGTTGTAGAGAAATGTTTCCGATGATTACACAAGGGACGAAGATTCACAAGCTTGAAACAATTTTCTTCTATTCCTATGTGATACACAACAGGAAATGAGACAGATAAATGAACACTCTAGTATTAGTGAGTGACAGTAATTGAAGTTTGAGCAAAGCATGGTTGAGAAATAACAGCAAATACTAGCAAACCCAACAGCTGGACCTACCAAAATTCTTGGCTTGGTTCTGATGATTTATCTTCTTCAGATAATATGAAATGAACAAATCTTCATATCCCATCTTCCCTTCAACCTTGCTGGTAAATTTCCTAGGAACCTATTGTATATCAAATCATAATGGTCAAAATAAACTCTATGCTATAGCTAATCTGAAGTTGGTTAGAAAAAAAAACCAACCTCTGAGAAAATTCTATCTACAATCCTATATGTCAATGCATGGTTTCCATACTTAATAATATTTTCTTTATCAATAAAGAAATCATGGTCTGTGTCCAGATCCCAGAACTTGCAATATATCACATAAAAATGCTCATATGAGAAATACCTACACAAAAATAAGAAAGTTTAATGCCGCACTAGTTCTAGAGCCAAAAGAAAAAAGTGAATAACAACATTAAGAGAAGAGAGAAGCAACAAAGAAAATGTGAAACCAAATGCTTTAACATCTCACTTTAAAACTTTATTAATATCCTCTTCATCATCAGCATGTCGCAGCGCATCAATTAGATTTCCACACTTCATGGCCACCTCCAATTCGACTCAAGCAATGAAATATCCTATATAAGACTGTCTCAGCTGGTATAAGTATAAAAAAAATACAATATGAGATTTAATATTTCATTTGTATGATTGCAGTATGTCATTGATAGATTACCATATCTTTTTTGAAATTCAGGTGTGCGCTTTAAGAACTCTAGGCCAAGATGGTTATCCAGAAGGTCTCGAAGAACTGGTTTGAAATCCTCATAAGTTATCGAGGAACAATAGTAAGACAAGGACATCTATGATGAACTATATTTGCAGGATACCAATAGGCGACATGGCATGAATTTAGTTAGTTATAAGAAGAATAGGCACCCAATTTCGAGTTCAACAGGAATCAATCCTAGGCGGTTGGGTGTACACCCACACCAATTCCTGAATTAATCCATTTCTGAAGTACGTTACTGCAGACCTGTATTTTGATGAATGAGGCATACCTTTGTGAGGTTATCTTGATCCTTTTGCTTTAAGATTACGAATACTTGGGTTGAGACATCCATAGTCACCATATTGCTGTTTAACCATAAATCAATGAAGGCATACCTGAAAACAAATAACATAAAAACAAAATTTAATGTGATATTTTTTTCACCCTGAAAACTAGAGCAAGTAGTCAACTACCTTGTGACAAATCCTGTGTTCTCCTTATCGATCTTCCTAAAAAGAATAGTGGTAAAAAACGATGGCAGTTTGCAGAGTTCCCTAGTGACCAGCCGAAACTCTATTATAAAACAAAAGAAGACAAAAAAGTATATTAGTGACAGCCTCACACACAAACTGATTTGATCAAGACAGTCGACGGCTTGGCACAATTTTTTTTTGGACTTTTACAAAATCAAAGATAATTAACAGAACTTGTGACGAATCTAATTGCGAATACGATTAGATGAAAACATTACGCAATAAAGCATTACGCAAAAAACCTTTCATTGCTGCTACTTTTTTCGGAGGGGTGCTTATACCGAGTTTTACTTGAAATTATCAACCCTTAAATGAAAAAAATGTCACATAATTGAGTAGTTAATTTCTTAAATTCTTAGTTGGTACTTGTATCAACTTCAGATTATGGTTTGGGAATATCTTGTCCTAGAGCGCAATGCTTTTTGCCTGTTATTTTTTAGATGTTACTCTAGGTATCTTGATGAAATGAAACGCTAGGCTTTTTCTGTTTTTCAAAAGAAAATGCCATAACTACACTGCATACAAGGATTCTGAGAGACAAGCAGGTGAAACTGGAAAATGAGATAAAATTACAAATCCTCAATGGACTGACATCATTAACTGCATTATGAACTGAACTGATCCAAACATTTATGCAGAGTCATCATCCTCGATGGACAATCCTTCTACCAGAACTTCCCATCCTTCCCTTGTGAGGAAAATGATATGAATCCACTTGCCCTGACCGAGTCTGTCCTGTTAATGTTCCCCAATATCTCCTAAATCTCACTGTTGATATGCTTCATGAGCTGAATTCTCAAAATATGGTTCATGATGATGCCATGATGGATTTGCCAACATTTCCAGATGTCAAGAACCTTCACGGCAACCTAGTATGCAAATTTCTCTTACTTTTATTTTTTTCCCTTTCACAATCTGCAGTTCCGCACAACTATATGATGTCTCCTTGCCATCACAGTAACAAAGTTATTGGGCAGCAGATCACAACTTTTTCCTCCTTTTCGGTTTATCACTGCAGGGCCTACCTGATGCTGATGGCGGTGTGTCTGAAAGCCACCGCCGCAGCAGCAGCAATCATGATCAATCTCTGTAGATGGATAAGTCAGTCGTGACTTGTGCGAAATCTGTCTCGCCAATGTTTCCAGATAGCAGTTTGCTTCATGATACGCTGGTATACAAAAATCTCTGTTTGTGAAATCTCGGCTTGCACGGCCCCTGGTGAGATTTTGTTCCCCCTCCTTTTTCTTATGAAATCACTAGTCTGCGTTAGTCGCGTTAGGGAGTTAGCGCAGTACTGCATCGCGGATGGGTTATGTTCTAGGGATCCTTTCTTTGTCATTGTGGTTTAAAATCGAAATTTACTAAATACGACGGAGAGCAGTGGCGGGACGCATCTGATTTATCTTCTCTTTGTTTCGAAACGAGTATATGTGCTGTTGTAGTAGTGTTAAAGAGTTAAAAACTGATTATTTGTTCCACCCTTTGAAAAATATGTTTTCTCAAAAAAAATATCTTCTACTGCATTATTTAAACCACTTGTGCTAAGCTATTTATTGACTTTATTTCTCAAAATATTTAATTTATCCCTAGTAGATAATCCAGCGCAATAAGAGACTATGCATATCTTGGCAAAAAGCAAAGAAATCATAGGAAAAAATATATGCTTCTGATTGTACTACACAGAACTTGCACATATAATGTTATAGCATATGGATAAACATACGTATGTATAGAATGTGTACAGTGACTATGAATCCCCCGAGCGTATACAAGGGAGTCGGGTCTATATATATACAGCCTAGGACAGTGGTCTGTCTAACACCCCCGCAGTCATAGCGTGAGAGGAGCGGACGCAGAGACTGGACCGAAAACTGGTGAACAAAGGCGTGGGTAGGCCTCTGGTCATTATATCGGTAAACTGATGTGCTGATGGTACATGGAGCACCCGAACCTGTCTTAATGCAACCTTGTCACGGACAAATGTATATCGATCTCGATGTGCTTGGTGCGTCGGTGATGGACCAGGTTGGCGGTCATGTAGACGGCATAGACATTGTCGCAATAGACAACGGTCGCGGTGGAGAGGGGTGCACGGAGCTCCTGGAGAAGCTGACGAAGCCAACAGTACTCGGCGACGGCGCGGTACTCGGCTTCAGCGCTGGAGCGGGACACTGTAGTCTGACGTTTTGAGGACCAGGATACGAGAGTGTCACCGAGGTAAACGCAGTAGTCGGACGTAGAGCGTCGAGAGTCGGGGCAGCCTGCCCAGTCCACGTCGGAATACACGGTGAGGGAGTCGATGAGGCTAGAGCTGAGATGCAGCCCACTAGAGAGGGTGCCCTTCACGTAGCGTAGGATGCGCTTGAGTAGCGCGAGTAGAGGTTCGCGCGGAGCGTGCATGAAGAGGCACACTTGCTGGACAGCGTACGTGAGGTCAGGTCGGGTGAGTGTGAGGTGACCTCGGATTTGTGGATGAGCGGGAAGGTCCAGCAATAGTGTGTGTAATCGTCAAGTATAGCGAGATAATACTGATTACCGGAGACACTTTTAACTGGGGACGTCCATACATCACAATGTATAAGTTCAAATGGACGCGAGGTACAGGAGAGAGAACTAGAAAAGGGCAGACGCATATGTTTGCCAAGTTGACATGAGTGGCAAATTGTGGAGCTGCTGCGACGGAGGGTGGCGACAGCGTCGGGGCCGAGGTGGCCGAGGCGAAGGTGCCAAAGGTTGGTGGAGAGGGCGACGCTGGCGTGTGAGGTGGACGGCGCAGCGGAAATGGTGTAGAGGTATCCGCCACTATTACAGCGAAGGATGTGTCGCCGGGTTGGGATATCCTTCACAGAGAAACCAGACGCGTCAAATTCAATGGAGCAGTGGTTGTCTCGTGTGAATTGGCGAACAGATATAAGATTGTGAATAAGAGAAGGGACGATAAGAACATTGCGTAGGGGGAGGTTAGTGGTGGATGTAGACAGAGAGAAGTCACCGCGGCATTGGACAGGAAGAGAGTGACCATTGCTGATGGTGACAAAAGGGGAAGAAGAGGGGTGACAGGAGCGAAGTATACCGGCCGATGACACCATGTGTGAAGACGTCCCAGAGTCTAGCACCCAAGGATGCTGTGATTGGAGCGTCATCTAGTTGAGGGCAGCGATGAGGCCAGCCTGGTTCCAGGAGGGAACTGACTGGGTGGTTGGGGTCGGTAGCATCGGCTAAGACGGCAGAACGGGAGCCGATGCCAGGTGAGCCTGGGGATGGGCGCTGAGAACTCCGGGTTGCCAGCCGATGGGGCTGCGTGGCTGGGGCTAGGGCGCCCAGGGGTTGTAGCAGAGCCACAGACCCGTGGGACCGGCAGGGTGGGTAGGGACCGAGGTAGGTCGTGGTGGCGTCGGATCCTATCAGGTCTTGCCTTTGCCTTTGCTCTTGCCTTTCCGGTGCGGGTTGTGTTGTTGTGGCCGGAGCCATGGCCACCAGGACCACGGGAGGAAGGGGCAGCGCAAGAAGCTCGGCAGCCATTATCGGCTGCGGCAAGAAGAGCGGTGTGGGCCACTGTCTTCTCATCATTAGCCAGACAGAGTTCTTTAAGAACTAGCATGTCATGAGTCCGGGCGAACGATGGAAGAGGTGTGGCGTTGGCGATGTCATCAGCGGTGTTGGAGAAGCAGGGATTGAGGCCTCGCAGAAGGGCGAGGACGAGTTGAGAGTCGGCCACAGGGTGGCTGACGTCCTGAAGAGCAGCAGCCTTGACTTTAAGGCGCTGACAGTACGAGGAGACAGAGGAGTCGCCTTGTACCATGGAGTGGAACTCGTTGAGGAGGAAGATGACGCGAGGCTGCTTGTTGGCCAAGAAGATCTGCTCGATGGCCACCTAGAGGTCCTGGACAGTGGGGTCGGTATCATCCATGGCAAGGTCGAGGACAGAGTCGTCGACCGAGCCGAGCAGCCAGCTGCGCACGCAGCACTCGGCGATGTCCCACTGAGGATCATCGGGGCGAGGTGGAGCGGAGCCATCAATATGGGACCGGATGCTTAGTTTTTCACAGAGGGATTTGAAGAAGAAACCCACTTAGAATAATTGGCGTTAAGGTCAAGGGAGATAAGAACGTGAGATTTCACGTTCACAATAGCGTAGGGAGGGGAGAAGATCGGCGAGGTGATGCCCGAGGTGTGGTCTGAGGCACCGAGGGCCGGAGCAGATTCAACGACTGGGAGAGTGTCGGAGCTGAGAGCGGACTCGGTGGCTATGACGGGAGAACGGGAGCAAAGAGCCGATGGGAGAAAGAAGCCGATGGGAGGGGAAAGCCGATGAGTGTACGGATCGGCCGATCAAGGATGTGAGAAGCCGATGGGAAGTGGGCTGGCCAGCCGATGAGGAGTGGTTGGCCGATGGGGAGTAGGCAGTGGAGTAGGTGAGGAGTGGCCAGCCGATGAGGAGTGGTTGGCCGATGGGGAGTAGGCAGTGGAGTAGGTGAGGACAGAGTGGGTGGGTCAGAGAGTGGTTGGGTCATGGACGTGCGAGAATTCACGTCCGTGAAGAGAAGATTTACGTCCGTGGACTCGTGGAGGCCAAGGAGTGGGGCGGACGCGAAAAAGGCAGGGAGTGGCCGGACGCGAAGAGAATATGTTCGCGTCCGGGAGGCAGGGATTTGTGTCCGTGAACACGTGGACACATTGGACTGGCTCGGACATGAGGGAAGAAGGTTCGCGTCTGAGAGCCGTTAAGCGTGTCGGAAAGGGCGAGAACCGAGGGAGATTTCCAGCCGATGGAGACGACGAGCGCGGAGGTGCGCTGGCGTTAGAGAAGGAGAGATGCAGGAAACAAGAGGAAGAGCGGAGACGGGTGCGAGGCGGGACGAGGAGGCGGATCGAGACCGTTGCCTGGTCGCGCGGAGGTGGGACGGAGAAAAGAAGGTGAATGCGGGAGAGACGGGGAGAAGAAGAAATGGAGATGAGAGAGCGAGGAGAGTACCGAGAAGAGAGTCGGCGATGGGAAGAAGACGTCGACGACAAGGAGGAAAGGGTCGGCTCGCCGGAGGAAGAAGCTATACAAGACGGTCGGGTCTATATATATATACAGACCAGGCCAATGGTCTGTCTAACAACATGTGATTAAAGGTGAAACTTATGGGCCAATTCAGTGGGCAGTACATGTATAAATTTGGTTTATAAACAAAGCATTGTATCGTAAAATGTATGTATTTCAGACTGTTTCTTATTGTTTTCCTCAAATCATTTTATAGATTGCTTCCCACACATATATATGATTATAAACCCTCATTTTGGACCCAAAAAGGTTTGGGACAAAAAAAGTAGAAAAATTATTTATAAATGATTTGGCAGGGATTTGACTTCTTTCTTTGTCCATAACACATGTTAGATTTGGTTTCTGTGATTTTGAGTGAAGTTGAGCTAAACTACACACAGTAGAACTGATTTTGAGTGAACTTGAGCTAAACTACACACAGTAGAACCATACTATACTTTACATGTTCTTTCAGTTGCAGGTGGCTCCCAAATATTAGATTCTGTTACGTTTAATGGGAATCAACAAATGTGTATATTAAAATGCTATGCTAAAGCATCTAAACCATATTTGTAGTTCCATCAAGTTCAAACTGAAATTTATACTTTCTAAGAGCTATGTTAAACTAGCCTTTTGTTTGGAAAAATTAATCAGGAGTGAGGGCCAGAAAATTGGAGTGGTATTGAGGTGGTGCAGGGAGTGTTTATGCAAATTTCTGTCTATTTCAAATGAGTAAATTGAAGGAATTATCAATACAAACAAGCTCGTTCTCAAAAAAAAGGAGGAAAAACATGCAAACAACTTATTTTAATTTATTGTGAACATTGGAAACATAAGCAAGTGCTTGGCATACTGGCATTCAATGGTTTGGACTAAGCTTCAAGAAAATAAAGAAAAGAAAATGCAGGCATCAGCCTATAATTATTCTTACACGTGTATTTCTTGTACATGGTGCAATTTCATCTTCCAGTTGTCTCTTTCCCACGCTACCTTGAACTTATGGTGTGGCATCGAAACATTGAGCTTTTTGAGGGATCGAACAAATTCCAAACCTTTAGGAACCTCCTTTAGGGACATGAGGGATAGCAGAAGCAGCACTTCCAGCCTGATAACGGCACCTTCCTCAATGCAAAGCCTTCTCAGCTCCATGTTTCCTAGGCAAAGAGTCTTCAGATGAGGAAACCACCCTGCACGAAGAGTTATGTCCTCAGCCCAGCATCCCCTGCGTATGCTAAAAAATATCAGATTTGGCATGCTGGACGAGATCGATGGGAGTGGATCGGCATCATTTTTGCAAAAAGTGAGTGTCAGGTACTTGATATTTGCACCATAGTCACGGAACACTGGTTTCCAGAATGTCTCATTATCCCAGCATCCTCTGATAAAGAGCTTCTCTAGCTTTGTACTTTTAGGATTGAAAGCATCAAAATCCAGTGGTTCATTCCGATCGTTGGCACTGATGAGAAAGCTGTAGAGGTGGCTCATATTCGACAAGGATGAAAACAGCGTTGCACAGTCAGCACGGCGTACATTCTCAACGCACAAAAGCCTCAGCTCCGGCAAGGATTTTAGTAGCTTCACCGATTTCTTAGTTGCTTCGACAGTCTTCAGAGTCTGCATCTGTACCAAATCAAATATACCATCTGGAAACTTCACACCACGGAAATAGCGTAATTGCTTCTCTTCTGGATCATCCAATTTCTCAGCAAAGATGTGCCTCAGCTTCTTTAGTTTAGCTACCTCTTTTGGGAGAGTTTCAATCTTAGTTGACTTCAAGTCCAGAGTTTCTAAATTGGAAAGCTTTTTAATTGATCTTGGAAGGGACTTAACATGTGTCCTCCTTAGGCCAAAGTAGCGCAAATTGAACAGATCCCCAATATTTTCTGGAATCTTGTCCAGGGGTGAGTCTTGCAACTCCAGAATCGCTAGGTATTTACAGCTGGAAATTAGTAAACGTAATAACTGATAAATTGCAACTTTGTTGGTTGCAATGAATGTCCTAAGATGAGGAAGATCCATGCTTGATCTTATTAGCTGATTCACTTGCTCTTGGTTTGACACAAGTAGCCGGCGAACATCAACCTTGTTCTCAGTTTCAATGTTTATGTCTGCCAGACCGAATCTTTCCTTCCTAGAAAAGGAGAGTGCTAATTCTCGCACGATATCGTGCATTCTGCAGCTTATCACTCTGCCGATCTCATCATTCTCGACAAGTTGTATCATGCTTTGTTGGATCAGCTCAATCAAGTAGCCATCTGCTACCTCCTCTAGTGTACTCTTCCCTCTTTGTGTTACAAAACCCTCTACTATCCATAGCTTGACAAGGAGCCCACGATTGAAAATATATCCTTGTGGGAACATACTGCAATACAAAAAGCAATTCTTGAGATGCCTCGGGAGGTACATGAAGCTGATGCTCAGTGCACTCCTTACATTGTCTAGGCCAGGGTTGTCCTCCAACTCACACTTGAATTGATTATCCATTCTTCTCCATACTATCTCTTTTGATTCCTGTACAGCCAGCACGTTGCCTATTGCATTAATTGCCAATGGCAAGCCTCCACACTTATTCACAATCTGCCTAGATAATTCCACTAGGTGAGAGGGGCACTCTGTATTGCTTTTCTGGAAACACCTTCTACAAAACAATTGAAATGCATCATCATTGCCTAGTGGTTTAAGCTTCATCTTGTACATTTCTTGAGTCAATGAAGCAACATCGTTGTTCCTTGTTGTGATAATTATCCGGCCTCCATTGTTATCATCCATCAATGAGTCAGATAGCTCATTAAAGGCTCTCGTTTCCCATACATCATCGAGTACAATCAAGTATTTCTTATATGATAACACCTCCTTTAATGTTTCGTTCAGCTTTCCACGGGGCATAATATCAAGATCAGAAGGAACTTTGCTTTGGTCCTCACTCAACTCTTGAATCAACTGCCTTAATATAGCATCAATGTTGTAATTATGTGATACTGTAATCCATGAATAACAATCAAAACTTTTCAGTCCTTTCTCCCAATCATACACCTTCCTGACTAGGGTTGTTTTACCCAATCCACCAAAACCCCACACTGATATTACTATTCGACTTAGTTCCTTGGGATCTAGCCATTTGTCAAGCAGTTCCATGTCTTCCTTCATCCCAACAATGTCATCTTCTTTTATGGAATGTAGAGAACGATTAGATGAGAGGAGGTGAATATCAGCACTATCGTTAGCATTGTCGAGTAACTCATTGAACATTTCTCGATAGTCCCTTTTCAGTTGTGACAGGTGTTTGATCTCTTCCTCAATGTCTTTCAGCCCAACAGCGATGCGATGAAATGCATTTGCAAAGAATGTTGTGTGAATTATTCTCTTAAAACGACCTTCATCCTGTAAAAGAGTAATATTATAGCAGTACTCATCTATTATGTCCTCGACACAGTAAGCAACCTTCCGCACCCTTACTATCCAGCCTTCAAGAACTTTATTGCTGTAGATTTTTGTTCCAACCTGGCTCAAGAAATGATGAATCATGTCTAATTCTCTCTCAATGTGCTTTGCAATGTGTGGTAGATCTTTCAGCAATGTGGCTTCTTTCTCTATGAAAGCCCCTAGTGATGATACTCCAAAAGAGGTCACAAGCTTGCCAAGAGCAAGGACCACTGCTGCTTCTGCCATATTTTGTCTTCACCTAGTGACTGGTGTGTTGTTCTCTCTTTGTGTATATTGCTAGATTAACCAACTGGAGATCATTTCCATTTATCCTGTTGAACGAAAGATGACATTCCAGCTTTATTGGCTGTCTTAAATACGCATTCAAATAAACATATTAGTGTATGAAAAGCCTGTTTTCATGTCAAAATATCTCATGATGGATATCTGAGTATATTAACGTAAAGGATAAAAAAGATATTTAGATTAACTTTAAAAGTTGAAATTAAGACAGCCATACGAGTTACTTGCATGCGTAGACAATATTAATGCTGAATATAGATCTTTCTCCATTTTTTTCAGAGTGATGCTGCTTCCTGCTATTCTAGAATAATTCAACTTTTTAACTGCATGCTTTGTTACTGAATTCATTTCCGGATGCCTTTTTGAGTACTGTTATTTTCATAGAGCGTATCCACAACATATGTTTGTTGAGCTTTATTAATCATTTAAAGTGTAAACTCTATCAATGGGATATTCATTCTGTAAGACAGCTCATCTGTGCTGTCCTGCACCAGTTTCATGGCCTAACACTAGACTATATATTGTCTGGAAAAGGAATTTTATGAGGGAGATCTTTCTCGGCTTCTTGCTAACGATGATTATGCTGCTAAGTTCTGGCTTCAGTAATCGTATGAGGTACTTATTAACTAGATTGGCTGCTGCCTGAACATCCCCTGCCTGTTGATAGTGCGAAGTTGCAGATATAACGTGGCAAGCCATGCAGGCAGGTGTGCTCTTAATTGGTTTCCTGATGATGCCTTGTTGAATCAGCATATATTTGCTTGCTCCAGGGAAAAAATGGCAGCATATTTTTGCAAGAGTCAAGGAAGATCAAAGATCAAAGGGACAAAATTCTATCCTTGAAAAGAGGAGATCTAGGTCATAACAGCTCTTCAAATATTTAGCTCTATTTGCATAATTTATAGTACTCACCTGATGCAATAGCAGAGCGGATGCCACAGAAGACCAATTTAAGAACATCACAGAACTAAAGAGGGAGTTTAATGATGTGTTTCATATATGTCGTAGTTGAACAATGGAGGCATGAAGCGTCAGGTCAACG
This sequence comes from Oryza coarctata, assembly GCA_030770085.1. Classification (NCBI taxonomy): domain Eukaryota; kingdom Viridiplantae; phylum Streptophyta; class Magnoliopsida; order Poales; family Poaceae; genus Oryza; species Oryza coarctata. Next base: position 3,985,254 of record CM061465.1, read on the forward strand.
CATCCTTCAATCACTTGGTATTTAATGGATTTATCTTTTTGAAAAAAAGAATACAAAGACACCAATCATGTGCTGGACTTTTGAGGTATTCACCAACTTCTATCTCACGTTTCCCTTTTTTATAGCTAAATTACCTCTCGATGTATCTTGTGGAGTACTGTTACCCATTTTTTGATAGATTCTAGTGTCCATGTGTTGCAATGGAATTAAAAAAATATTGTTACCTTTTTCAAATGTTCATTTAAAAATTTACATTTTAGTTGGAAATCGATGTCTCCTTAAACGATGTTTATATAGATAAATACCTGTTAATGTATCTTGTGGACTACTATTTGTCTGTCAATCTTTTCTCTTCTTTTTCGCTCAGTTTTGGATTTGCCACTCATCTGTATGACAAGTGTTTAGTGCTCAAGTTTCATACACATACCGGCGTGCAAATCGAAGTTGTGCAAATATTCAGTGGCGAATTTATCCTCTTTTATATGTGGTTGGGATGAGTTATCTTTGGCTTATGTGAATGCAATGATCTGATTACCGCGACGAAACTATACTATGGATATGCACAAGAAATGCTAATGGCTTGTAAAAATATTCGGGCTATCATCTGATTCAGCTCTAGCGCCGATATATGTATATACGGGATATATTTTTGTGCCCATTTATATGTAGTGGATTCATGTATATCATACCCAGCTTTTTTTTTACAAGATTCATGTGTTGACCGTCATGGGTGACTGAAATTCCGGTGAATTTTGGCGTTTCGAAACCGTCGGCGCCAGGTCGCTGTCTGGACAAGCGTGGACGAGCTACTTCTGAGTAATTGGACGCGTTTTTCTTTTCTCTTTATAACCACGCAAATGAATGTATTGAGAAAGAATCGTGGACACTCAGTTATAGAGAAAAATGCCACAAAGGTTAGGTGGATGTGTTAGATCACTAAACTGTATATATATATATAGAGAGAGAGACTCGACGCTATATAGTGTCAGATGTCTTAATCTAGTTTACACACTTAACAATATGAGTCGTACTATGTTACTTCATGTCTATCTACCCATAATCTACTGGACCGCTGTACTGGCCATTACGATATATCTTCTCAATCGGTGTCCTTGCTCCTTCGTTCGTCACAATGTCTCCTACACCCTTCTGTATCGTAAGACACCCGACTACTCCCATCTTCGCGTTTTCGGGTGTCTTTGGTACCCTAATCTCATCATCACTGTTTCTCACAAACTTGCACTCCGTTCCACCACCTACATTTTTCTCGGATATCCCTCCTACCACAAGGGATACTGATGTCTCGATCTCTCTACCTGCTGGGTCATCGTCTCCCGTCATATCGTCTTTGACGAGACATGCTTCCTCTTCGGTCTATTTCATCCCAGATACTCTTCTAGCGATCTCGACTTCCTCCTTACTAACACCATACCCTCCCAGTCCCCTTCATCAATCTCGCCTTCGGTCCCCTCATCGACCGATCTTGAGGACTTGTTGCTCAACCATCCCACTCTTCTTCGGTCCAATGCTACTCACATCGGACCTCTAACGGCAACACAACACTCATCGGCTTCAATTGATACTGTCTTCCTCTCATCGGATCCATCCACCCTCATCGGCTCCTCAGTCTCCATCGGCTCATCCCCATTTATTGGCTCATCCGCCTCCATTGGCTCACCCTCTCTATCGACTGTTTCGCCTTTATCGGACCAACTGAACCAATCGGCCGATACATATCCATCGGCTCAACTAACCCCATCGGCTTAGGCCGACCTCGTTCAGCCCTTCCCTCGTACATACAGTCGTTGATCGGCTCCTATATCAGTCCTCACCCCACATCTCACACTCCCATCGGCTCCTACACCCTTCATCTCTCATATGATTACCCGATCACACACCAGATTCCTATGCCCTACCAAGCGCTACGGGTTTTTTGTAATCCATTGTACTATCTCACCCATTCCGATGACTCCTCGTTCAACCCTGGACGATCCTCAGTAACGTGCGGCTATGGCCAACGAGTACAAGGCTTTTATAGACAATAAGACCTGGCACCTCGTCTCTCGTCTTTCCGGTGCCAATGTTGTGACCGGTAAATGGATCTTTAAATATAAGTTCCATACTGATGGCTCGTTTGTCTGTCACAAAGCACGCTGGATAGTTCAGGTTTCTCCTAACGTCCTAATGTTGACTACGATGAGATCTTACTATATATATACCCGATCTTCCTATAGTACTGGAGGTTTTAGGCTTACTGTATATCATATTGTTATAATAGGATGTACAGTAAATGGGATGGTGAAGATAAAATTTACAGGCCACACTGGATCATTTTTGGACCGGTCGAACATTTCTAGTTAATTTACAATCTCAGAGAGTCAAAATGAAAGAAAAAATCATCTAAAAAAAGTAAAAAAAAACACTATATGACGAAATAGAGCATACGGTAGCTCCAATGGCTCGAATTCTTTACAACACAAAACAGCAACTCAAGTCAAGTTTCAATGAGCATTATTGTATATAAACAGCCTTTTCACGCCATCCCTTCTAAATTTTCAGGATGAACGAATAAACATGTATAGAACAAAAAAAATGTTTCTTTAATACATACAAACACCCGCAACCGTATCAATTCACAAGTGGCTCATCTAAATGTTCAAGAAACGAGACAAATGCAGCAAATCAAATCCTTTCAGGTGTCCAGAACAACAATCAATCGCCACCACCGAAATCACATTTCTTTGCTGTGAATTACTAATTTAAACTCACCAATCATTCTAACTGTACACTCCACTTTGTCCCTCGCAGTATGGAGTTTAGGCCTCCTCTTTCCTGTGAAAGATGACGTTCAGTACATCGCTATATAGAGCCACAGGATTTGAGAGCACACCAAGCACAATCATGGTCACAGCCAAAATCTTATCGCGCTTGGTCGCAATTAAATAAGGATCCCTACATGAAAGTGCAAAAATAAAAATGATTACTAGGTGCATAAATCAAACAGAACCTGTAAGGAATGTCCAATCATATATGACCGAAATATAATGCTAGTAGAACTAGGGTTACCTGAGTATGATCATGGCAGGGAAGATAAAACCAATAAGGACAGCAGCTGTGGCACCAGTGAATTGGAACGCGTCCCAAATGCTCGGTATGAAGATGGCAGCAAGATAAATTACAGCAAGGAGTGATACTGTGATAATGGTGAACCTTCTGTTGTCATGAGAAATGTGCCTTGCGGTGGGGAACAGCAGTCCATCCGAGTTGAACCTAAGGGCAAAGAAGATCATGGGGAAGACGAGCATGATGTGGACTACATAGCTCACCCTGACAACGTCATTGAAGACAGAGCTGAATGGAATATGAAGGTTGGAGTCAACATTGGCGAGTACATCAGCCAGGGTACCCTCGCCAAAGAGGAGATACGCAAAAAAGCTTGTCGCAATGTAGACACTTGAACAGAGAGGCACACAATTGATGGCTCCATAGATAGCGCGCAGCAGCCATGTTTATTTACTAGCAGCAATAGTACCGACAGCAGTTTAGCAGTTAGCCTTACGTTGCATGCCCTGAGGACTATCCAAAAAAGAGATATGCGTGATGGTATGTAATTACATACATAAGTTTTTTATTTGAAAAGAGATATACGAGATATACGTGGTGGTATGTAATACGTTTTTATTTAAAAAAAATATACGTGGTGGTATGTATTTTATTTAAAAAGAGATATATATGGTGTAATACATTTATAAGGTTTTTATTTAAAAAGAGATATACGTGGTGGTATGTAATACATACATAAGTTTTTTATTTGAAAAGAGATATACGTGGTGGTATGTAATACATTCATAAGGTTTTTATTTAAAAAGAGATATACGTGATGGTATGTAATACATTCATAAGGTTTTTATTTAAAAAGAGATATATGTGATGGTATGCAATTTTTATTTAAAAAGAGATATACGAGAGATATATTTAATACATACACGTATGAAAAACAGGACGTATTGAACCAAGAAGAAGTCTTCGTGAGTATGGCTCTCTTCAACCTCCTGTAATAGTGTAATTCACACAAGTCTGATGATAGCAGGAGGCGGACATCTGCTCGACGGTCACCGGCCGCCGGGCCCGCGGAAGGGCTCCTCTCGGTGGTCACCGGCATCTGCTCACCCGAAAGAGAAAACGAGTGGCGGACATGCCGCCGGCGCCATGGCCGACGCCTCGCACCGTCAGGCAAGCCGCCGAGCTCCACGCCCGCCTCACCGCCTCCTCCTCTCCCGAGGCCCCCCCCCCCCCACCTCCGCTACACCCTCCAGCTGTTCGACCGAATGCTCCCCTCCACCTTCCTCTTCGACGCCGCCCACCGCGCCTGTTTCCGCTCTGGGTCCTCATCAGGAGATCCAGACCGCCCTTTCCACCTCTTCCGCAAGATGCGCCGACGGCTTCACGTTCCGCTTCCTTTTCAAGTGCTCCTCCTCCCGCCCCCACGCCCTTGTGCGCCCTTGTCTGCCTGCGGACCATGCTACCATCTGCCGTGCCGTTCGTCTCGAATTCTCTTATCCATATGTACATCGAGCTTGGGCTCGCTGGCGATGCTCGACGGGCTTTTGACGAGATCCCTGTGGAAGACGCGGTTGCGTGGACAATGGTGATCAGTGGGCTGGCCGAAATGGGCGTGCTTTGTGACGCGCGGCTCCTTCTGTGTCAGGCTCCGGTGAGGGATGTGATCTCGTGGACGAGCTTGATTGCTGCCTACTCTCGTGCCGGTCGGGCCAAAGAGGCTCTTGGTTGCTTCAACAGCATGCTTGCTGAAGGCATTGCACCGGATGAGGTTACCATTACTGGCGTGCTCTCAGCACGCGCACAGCTCAAGGATTTGGAATTGGGCCGTTCCCTTCGCTTTGCTTGCCAAGGAGAAGGGGACGTTGACGAGTGGGAATCTTGTGGTTGCGCCCATCGACATGCGTGCCAAGTGTGGTGACTTTGGTCATGCACGACAGGTTTTCGATGCTGTGGGTAGAGGCCGAAGGCCTCAGTCATGGAATGCTATTATTGATGGATACTGCAAGCGTGGGCATGCTGATGTTGCACGGTCTCTGTTTGATCAGATGGAGGTCTGCGATATCATCACATTCAACTCAATGATGATTGGGTACATCCACAGCGGCCAGCTTAGAGAAGCATTGCTATTGTTTATGTGTATGACGATATATGACCTGCGTGTTGACAACTTTACGGTGGTGAGTCTTCTAGCCGCTTGCGCAAGTTTAGGTGCATTACCACAGGGCAGGGCATTGCATGCTTGCATTGAGCAGAGGCTGGTGGAGGCCGATATATACCTTGGTACTGCATTCCTGGACATGAATATGAAATGTCGGAGGGCCGACGAGGCAACCACTGTTTTCCAACGGATGGACAAGAGAGATGTTCACACTGGTGTGATGGCTTCCAGCCTAATTCAATTAGCTACATTGCTGTTCTGACTGTATGCAGCCACTCATTTCTATTGGACAAAGGTCGTCTGTACTTTGATGAGATGAGAATCTTGTACAACATACATCCTCAGATTGAGCACTAGGGCTGCATGATTGATTTGCTAGGACGCAGTGGGCTTTTGGATGAAGCAATGGATCTTGTTAAGACTATGCCCATACAACCAAATGATGTCGTATGGGCCTCCATTTTGAATGCTTGCAGAGTCCATAGACACATTGACTAAGCTCAATGTGCCGCACAGCATCTTCTGAAGCTAGGACCTGATGAGGGTGGTGTCTATGTCCAGTTATATAACATATACATAGACTCTAAACAATGGGAAAATGCGTCAAAGATATGGATGCTGATGGAAGAAGGGCAAGTTAAGAAGACTGCAGGTTATAGTTCTATTACCGTGTCTGGGCAGGTACACAAGTTTGTTGTTAGTGACAAATCACATCCACGGATATTGGAAATCATTGCAATGCTGGAGGAGATTTCACACAGGTTAAGGTCAGTGGGCTATTCACCGCTTAAATCACAGATAACAGTGGATGTGGATGAGGAAGAGAGAGAACAAGCGCTGCTAGCACACAGTGAGAAGCTGGCCATTGCTTTTGGCCTCATTAGTCTAGCACCAAACTTGCCGGTTCCTATCATAAAGAATCTGAGCGTATGTGAGGACTGCCACTCTGCAATCAAGTTGATTTCCAGGCTTTGGAACCGGGAAATCATAGTCAGAGACCGGAGTAGATTCCACCACTTCAGAGAGGGAACATGTTCTTGCAACGATTTTTTGGTAAATAACATTTCATAGGACACCAAAAATTTTTTTGTGAAAAAGCATAGGTTGAGGAACATTGTAAACAGGAGTTCTCACCTAGTCTCCTTAGTTTGGAATTGCTTCTGAATTTCTGATCACCAAGGGTACTCTTTCTTCTCCTTATTTAGACTCTGGTTGTCATGTTGATACTCTAGTACCAGTAATATGAGTTTTCAGTAAAAAAGATGTCAGCTGTGTCACTGAAAGCATCACAGCTATGCTCTCTCAGTTCGTCCTCAAGGTTGGTAGTTGACGGGCTTTGTGGGTCGTCAAAATTTTTTGGATGGGCTGGTGCACTGTCTCTGGGGCAGTTCAGGGGCAGGCGTTTGTATTAATTATGGCTTGCTAGATGCATACTGCTAGGCTTCAGGAGCAACTGATGAGAACAAATTAGAACATGATCAGCGAGAATTACAAATAGTTGTAGAATCCGTGACTACTAGTATTGTTATAATTTGAAGCATGACTCCTCTAGTTGAAAACTTTGATCAGTCAGGTCTGAATTATGTCTCCTCTTTATGCAGATAATTTCTTTCATTTTAGGTAAGGATAATTTGATATAGAGTTTTTTTTGCACACTTGGAGTAATAAATCTTCCTGATTAGGGCTAAATATTATACAAAATCTGTGAGTAGCAGAATTGTTCTGACCTGAAATAGAGTCCTCTGGTTTATAACTTGATCAGTGAGAGTTACAAAATCTAGTACAATCTGTGAGTACCAGGATTGTTCTAATCTGGAACACGACTCCTCTGGTTGACAACTTTGATCAGTCAATGTGAATTATGCCTCCTCCTTAATGCTGATAATTTCTTTCATTTAGGTAAGGATCATTTGATCAGTCAGTCGTGCTCTCTTGGGCCTAACATTATGCACAATCCAGTGTCAACCTCTAGTCATATTGGCAACATCTCCATCCGGTCAGATAGTAGCATAAGCACCCGATCCTTTGCTTTTCCAGTGTAAGCATCCATACTCATCCACTTTTTTGTGTTCATGACCAACATTTGATTCAAAACTGACAGATCTAGGGATGTTCTGCCATGGTCGATGAAGTCTGGAGCTATGAGGTGAATTATATCTTTGTTTTTAGTCTGGTGCTACAGAGAAAACAAGACCATCCATGTTTCCTGCCGCCCCCTTCCCATGTTCATAGCCCTGGTGAACTCCAAGAATCATAAAGTATAGAACATCATCTGGAAAATTGTCAGCGCTCTAAAGAAAACATTTCTTTGTTGGAACTTAGAAATGTTCTGATTGCATAAACGGATGAGCTGTTAAAACATGCATCTACCATTCATTTCGAAGTCAAGGTATTTTTCAAAGAAGAATTAAAATTCAGTACAGGAAGTTTTTTTTAATGGCATCTTGAAGATCTTTGCAAATTTGGTCTCTTACACAAAAGGAGCAGCACAGCATCCCTATACACATGCTGATAGAAATGATTTAGAAACCAGTGTTTCATTGATAAAAATTATGCATTGTCCAAATACATGCAGCTTGCTTGTAATATTTGTTTGTGTTTCTGTTAGAATCTGATCGGCTTAAATAAGACCAGAGCAAGGGAAAGACTGAAGCTATCTTCCCTTCGAGACCAGGGTCCATGCGAATCTCCATTTATATCATTGAAGGCCCGTTTATTCCATTTGCATATTCCATAAATATGATATATTCCATTTTCATGTGGATCGAATATGGTGATCAATCATATGCATCATTGCAGAATTGTATCTATGCTGAAAAGAGCATAGTAGTATAATTCGGTGGAAAGAAGAACATGACAAGGTTATTACTATCTGAACATTTTTGTAGCTGTCTTCTGTGTTGGCATGGACCGTCATCCCCTGTGCTTCTCATTTTTCTGGCACGGTAGCACCTATTTCTACGTACTCCAGTGTCAGTGTCAAAACAAAGAGCTCCATGTCTTTTTTTACAATTTTTCAAAATTCAATAGTGTGAATTATGTGTTGTATGTGTGTTCACGCTGAATTGGTCCTCCGTATTTATCGATGGGGGTCCGATTCGATGACACGTGAATACACCGAGGCCTATGAGGTCTGCTTAACTTCAGTACAGATTCTTCGCTTTTCAAGTCTCTTCATTGGAATGCTGGAGTTACATGTGTGCCAATCAATTTGACCTTACAATTGATAAAGAGATAATTCGATGAGTCCATAAGCTAATCGACCGATACAAACTCTAACTATCGGCTGTTCGTCAATAGGGTGCCGATAGTCATCGACTGCGTTCGATATACTCTTGCTATCGGCTGGTTGCCGATAGGGACTGAAGCACTCATCCATTGGCTGGAAATCCGATAAAATGTGTAGGCAGATAGCGACGAAGGGAATAAAAGATACATCGGCTGTAGAGCTGATAGCATTCTGGAATAGAATAGTCAATAAGTATGTATAGGTATTTCTCCTATCAGTTGGTTGTCGATCAAGGGTTTAACACTAGTTCGTTGGCTAGAAAGTTAATGAAAGCATAGGTATATAGCATAGTTAATGAAAGTTAATGATTAATGAGCAATATGTATAATCCTTCTATCGGGTGGTTGCCAATAGAGCATGTAACGCTCGTTCATCGGCTGAAAAACCGATAAAGTCATATGTAAATAGTAAGGAATAACATAAACGACCTATCGTATGTGAAGTCAATAGCACTCTAAATAGAATATGCGATATCACTCTGAATAAGATAAAGGATCCATCGGCTTTGCTGCGAATAAAATATGCGATAAATAGTAAGAAGCGAGATTCGATCTTTCAAAGATACGAGAAGCTAGATTGGACGCGTGGACAGAAGGAACGGGTGAACCCATCAGCTCGCTGAGCCAATGAGAGGAATTATCTAAAGATATATGCATATCGGTTGAGAAGCCAATACACTAGGTGTGAAGCTTAATATGTGGATAACTCATCGGCTGGCTACTTTGATGAAACGTTCGTGTAAAGACCTATCAACATAGGACTCAATGTACTATCAGCGGTTTAGTAGGTCGGACCTAACCGATGTAACACGAGACTGATGGCAGTAGAGGAATCTCGATAAACCGATAGAACCACACGAACATGATGTGATTTACCCGATCGAACTAAGAGACCGGACCTAATCGATGCAGGCTTAAGCAGAGTGGATATATCAAAATAGTGGTGAGACTTACCCTTTCGCTAGAAATTGGACTTAACCGATGCAGCTCTACATCAAGAGCCAGAACCCGCAAGTAAAAACCTAGATAAATTAGAGTGATGATACACCAAAGTTGTATTAATCGAGAGATAATTTATAAGATTTCAAATGGTCTATATTTATACTCTTGAGCTACAAGAATCTAACATGGTTACAGACAACCTTCGAACGTTATTTTCTAAACATAAAAGGAAATTATCTATAAGAAGATAATAAAACTAATTAAATTTACCTATCTTACAATATATCTTCTATAGAAATAAAGTATCTTGCCATGGTTTCCATGTCTTTTCCTCAGATTCGGTCTTATCTAGATAACTTTTCATCTTTTGACTAAACCGAATCTATCGTCAATCCATTTGATCGGTTATTTCCCTATACAATCGAACTCTTTTCATAAGCCAATTAGCTCTCCAATCCTGTTTGTGAGGCTTACCAAATTTTGGTGCAAGCACATACCCTTTAATTTTGAAGTAAGAGGACTAATACTTCAAAATTATCTTTCTCATGTTCCCATGACTCTGAAATCTTCTCCCCTACTTTTTGTAATCAGCTTTTATGAGCCGATATAGTCTGTATTAAATGTGCTAAACTATCAACTCTCAAGAGAAAAACTTTCTTCTTATGCACCTTAATAGTCCTTAGAAGGCCAGCTCTATTAATTGTTCATCGCTTAAGTCCAAGCTGTAGCATCGGTTTCGTACATTATGGAATCTTTGATTATATTCCAAAACTGATTCCTGCTTTCTCTGCTTCACCGATAGTAAATATGTAAGCCGCATCTCATGGATCCCTACAAAGAAGTGTTTGTGAAATTATTCTTCTAGATCGGCCTATCCTCTGATTGAATTTGGTGGCAATGATGCAGACCAATTAAAAGTTGATCTGGATAGTGACAATAAAAATATCCTAACTCTCAGAGCTTCGTCTACCGATGTTTGTCCGCATTGAGCCAAGAATCGGCAGATATGTTCAACTGTTGATATGTTGTCTTGTTCTAAAAACTTAGAGAAGTCTGGTATCTTATATCAGTGTGGTAACGATACTCTATCAAACCACTCAGGATATGGAGACCGATACATGAAATTCTTCACCTTCGGTTTCAAGCCAAGTTGTTCCTTCATCACTTTGAATATTTAGGCAGTCTACTCACCGTCTTCATCGTGTTACCCTTCGAGCTGAATATAACCTTTGGACCAATTGAACATCGACATCTATAGACCAATATTTACTGATATATGAATTGGTGGCTCTTGAGTATATAATATATCTACTCTTTTTCTTATCAAGTTTTAAAGCATACTTGTTAATCTTTCAGATTGATCGTTTAGCACATGATGAATAGATTTATCAACTAGTTCTTAAACAAATTTCTATGGACTTGAAGCTGCAGGTTGAATTAGTTCATCGATCAGAATTGGTCTTGAGAATGAATTCTTCCAGATCAGACTATCTTGCGTCATATAAAAGGATTGCGAGTATAACCTCTTAAAATCTTTCACAAATTGCTCTACCTACTACCTCTGCTCTTCATTCAGATCTTCCAATACGACCGAAATAATAATATCTTCATCAACTTCTTCATCGGATGATCGTGTCTTGACAACAACCTCTTCTTCAGACATATTAATTAGAATTGTGTCCCTTTGGTTGATGAATGAAATTCTGACTTCTAATAAGATAATTGTGTCATCCCACCGATCGATGAGTGAAATCTTTAATCAATGAATGGACTGACTGATGAATGACGTCTTCTATAGATAAAGTATTCTAGCATGGTTTTCATAGCTCCTCTTCAGACTCGTTCCATATGGCTAACTTTCTATCTTTTGACTTAACCAAATTCATTCTCAATCCGTCCGATCGACTCTTTCTTTATATCAATTAGACTCTTTTCATAATCCGATTGACTCTTCAATTCTATCTGTGGGGGCTTATCAAATTTTGGTACGAACAATGTGTCAAAACAAATTTAAATTATGAGGTCTATATTTAATAATTTATACTGTGAAATTTTATTTCTCAAGTAAACATGACCACAATAGTGTATTATGCAAAATCCCCGAAAATTTATTTTCGGAAAGAATCCTTGATATTTTACTGCAATAATAAATGTAGTTTCTAAACTAAAAAAATGCTTACGTTTAATTCATGTTAGTTGGTGGCAGTATAGTTAGTTGAATTCATATTGGTCGGGATGTGCATTGCATGTGCTCAATACTAGTATTTGTTAGTTCTAGTATTATGATATGAAAGTTTGAATGAGTTCTGTCTCTCCAGAGCATGTAAGGGGATCTTTTTTCCATACGCTTACTGATGGTATTGTAAGGTGCCTTGTACATTGATGTGGTTTTGTAAGATAACCGTTAGTAGCTGTGCTGCTGAATCCGCAGTTTATGGGTTCATGTTCTTCTCTGGCATGCAGAACTGAAATTTCTATTAGTCCCAAGTCAATGTTGACAAGTGATTGCGTTAACACTGTCATTCTGTCTTTATTTGCTCCTTGATTCTTCATAGGTACGCACACACTCAGTATGAGACTGGACATACCTTAGTTTTAGATACGACATTGCATTTTTGCACATTAAGAATATAAACGGGCGCATGAATTGCTTCAAAACGAACACTAGATAGACATAAAAACATAGAAGTTTGCTGCAGTAGCATGCATTATATTTGTTACTGTACAGTTGGCCGTCATGCATATTTTCTCATATTCTTGTCTTAATGTTGTGCAGATGATTGTCATGATAGGTGTATGTTTTCTCGTACGTTTGAGTTTGCAATTATGAAGCAAGCACGGATGAGAGGGAATCGTGCACTTCAAGCGGCTATGAGATCTCAGTCTATTGTGCAGTTAAGTTTTTTGATGGCCTTGCCAATATTTATGGAGATTGCCTAGAAAGAGGTTTCAGAAGCGCCCTGGGGGATTCAGCTTTGTCCAGTGTTCTGAACTTTCTACCTTGGTACCAAGTCACATTATTTTGGCCATTTAATTCTCCATGGTGGTGCAAAATATAGAGCAACTGGCAGAGGTTTCGTTGTTCGCCATGTAAGGTTTGCTGAGAATTACAGAATGTACTCCAGAAGCCATTTTGTGAAAGGACTTGAGCTGATGTTACTGCTAGTAGTAAGTAGTCTGTCAGTCGTATGGCGATTCTGCTACGGATTTAACTGCCCATGTACTTCTGACATCATTAACGTGGTTTTTGGTTATTACTTGGCTATTCGATCCATCATGATTTGAGCAGTAGAAAATAGTATTTTTATGCGTAGACGTACAGAAATATTTATATTTTACAACAAGTGGACTAAGAAGACGAAATAAGTTTCCAATATTGCAAAGAATCTCCTTATACAGTGATAATTGTCACATATCATGCCTAACTGAAGATTGAATTACAATATCCTCTTAGTCTGTGTTTGATAGCCTGGGCTGTAAACATTTCTCCTTCGATTTTGCGCACATGTTTTTTTATTATTAAATGGTATGTTTTTTATAAAAAATTTCTTATGAAAATTTACTTTAAAAAATGTATTGATTTATTTTTTAATTTTTTTCTAATACTTAATTAATTACATGTTCATCCTGCTACCCATTTTGAGCCCTCCTCCCAAACATAATCTTAAAAGATTTCATAGCCATCGAATTTATAGTTTCAAATTCTTTCCTTGGAGAAAATGTTTTTATATGTTAAATTATTAAAATAGCTTGATCAAGTTATCACATTCACTACATTCACTATAGTGGCTTAAAAGAAAAAGAAAAGAATTTAGATAGTCCAGATTATAATAATGTTGATTTATCGGACAAGTTCTGCTTGTTATGAAACAAACTCTAGATTCAATTCAAATAGATAAGGATACTCTGCCTCTCCGTGTACATTAGCAGCATGTGCAAACCTACTTAAAGAGCACATAATATGGCGGAGCCGGAGACAGATTGGACTGCGCAGATTGGATGGATGGCTACGATTGCTGGGCTGAACGGTAAAGGAACGGCGTACATAAAATTAACGGCTTAGCATGGATCCTTTTCCTGGAATATTTCTAGTTAATTTGGTATCGTAGACAGTAAAAAAATGCTTAGTAATCTCAATTTATTCTATTCTATATGACGAAATAATTCATTATCTGTCAATCTAAAAGCTTATTTGATTGATTGACGTGCGCCGCGGTACATGCATCAAAATATTAATTACAGCGCGCAACAGTTATCTGAAGAATTCCTCTCAGTGCATGCACTAACTAGCGACCCAATTTTGCATTGTTTAGATCATTTATTCTAAGTTATTTGTAAAGCTTATTTTCAGTGAGTACAAAATCCGTCTTAACAATTGGCGCAAAAATCTGTTTCAAACAGGGCCGCAGTTGCCTGCTACACATCTTGCTCAACTTCTCCAGAGCAAAGCTGCTAGTTCAACACAATTACACAAGACATGTACATCCGCCGGTAACTAATGTGTTTTTTGCATGTAATCTCAAACACTGATGCATAGCTCTCAGCTCTGTACTGTACATAGCTTTCAATTGGACTGTTCAAACAGTTGAACTTGTTAAGGCAAAATTGGGCATTTATAAGTTTCAGCAAATTAACACAGTATGCAGTGGCTTCAGTGGCTCAAAGTTCTTTGCAACACAAAACAGCAACTCAAGTTTCAACGTGCATTATTGTATATAAACAACCTTTTCAAGTCATCCATTTTACATTTTCAGGATGATTGAATAGACACGTATAGAACAAAAAATTTTCTTTTGGGGGAATAGACACAAACACCCGCAACTGTATCACAATTCACAAGTGGCTCATCTAAATGTTGAGCCAGCTTATGTTCAAGAAACTAGACAAATGCAGCAAATCAAATCCTTTCAGGTGTCCAGAACAAAAATCAATGGCCACCACCAAAATCACATTGCTTCGCTGTGTATTAATAATTTAAACTCACCAATCATTCTAACTGTACACTTCACTTTGTCCCTCTAAGTATGGAGTTTAGGCCTCCTCTTTCCTGTGAAAGATGATGTTCAGTGCATCGCTGTATAGAGCCACAGAATTCGAGAGCACAGCAAGCACAATCATGGTTACAGCCAAAATCTTGTCGCGCTTGGTTGCAATTGCATAAGGATCCCTACAGGGAAAAGGGAAAAGAAATGGTTAATAGGTGCATAAATCAAATAGAACCTGTAAGGAACATACAATCATATATGACCGAAATATAATGCTAGTAGAACTAGGGTACCTGAGTATGATCATGGCAGGAAAGATAAAACCAATAAGGACAGCAGCTGTGGCACCAGTGAATTGGAACGCGTCCCAAATGCTCGGTATGAAGATGGCAGCAAGATAAATTACAGCAAGGAGTGATACTGTGATAATTGTGAATCTTCTGTTGTCATGAGTAATGTGCCTTGCGGTGGGGAAGAGCAGTCCATCCAAGTTGAGCCTAAGGGCAAAGAAGACTATAGGAAAGACGAGCATGATGTGGACTACATAGCTCACTCTCACAACGTCATTGAAGACAGAGCTGAAAGGAATATGAAGGTTGGAGTCAAAATTGGCGAGTACATCGGCCAGTGTACCCTCACCAAAGAGGAGATATGCAAAAAAGCTTGTCGCAATATAAACACTTGAACAGAGAGCCAGTGAAGTTTGCACAATTGGCTTAGTTTGACTTCTGTCTTCCAACTCATTGTCGATGCTGTGCACTGTACAATCATGAAAAGTTCATATTTAGGTCTCACACAAATAAACAATAGCAAGAGCAAACCAAGTGAGCAGTAGGAAACACACCATTGTAGTGGCAAATGTAGGCAGTGACAAGAACTGGCACAGCTGTAAAGAGTTCCCAGATAGAATTAATTCCATCTAACTCAGGAAAGAGTTTGGGAATCTCCACAGTTCCCTCTATGAGTCTGACAATAGCAATTCCAGCAGTGATGACAACAAAAACCACAGCAAGAGCAACTGACAGCGCAGATGTGTATCTCAATGAATCTATAACCAAATATGTTCTATTAGTATCCAAGTAACCATAAACAAAAAAATAACACATCTAACTTCATTTTGCAATGCAGAATTCACTTACCCAAACGCTTAAAGCTCACCAATGGAGCAAACACAAAAAGAGTTGTAGCAAGGAGAACGCTGGGGCGAGAATTCCACAAATGAGGTCCAAACCACCCCTCAAAGATACCACGGTGATGAACACCAGATGTTGATGTTCCGGAAAGCACATCACCTTGAGAAAAAATGATGAATGAGTAACTACAACCTATCAGCAGTAGTATTTTGAGATGAATTTCATAGCCTTTTCAAGGATACAAGTAGCTCCTAGAGGGGGGGGGGGGATATGAATGCATACAGTCCCTTAGAGTTATAATGGAAAAAAGGCAAAATCAACTCCAACGAAACCACTTTAGTCAACAATCAACATCGATACTTAGAAGAGCCTTGGGTAATAAATATAAGAAGTGTCTTATGCTCTGTAGACAAATATGGATTTTCTTCATAGATCATGTTCATATATTCAGTAATTGAGAGACTTCCTGGCTTCCAAGAATTCTCAATTATTCAGAGTAACTGACCACCTAAGCATGCACTACCAATGTTCAATATTCAACAGTATAGTTCTTATGCAGAAGTAAGAATAACAAAAGGGTGTGGTTTTCAGAGACATACCAACGATAATCATGTAAACAATCATCATGCCAATGTTGTTTATAACAACAGATGCTTGCAGCGCAATCCTCCCCCACTGACCGAAAGTTTCACCCATCAGCCACCCATAGGAATGAATCTTTCCCTGGTGGCTGCACCTGACCAGCATGTCAATGGATGCCTCAGTAAGCAAGGCCACAAGTATGATCATCAGGATGCCAGGGATGATGCCCAGCATCTTGATGCTCGCTGGCAGGGCCATAATTCCAGCCCCCACAATGGTTGTCGACAGATTAAACACTGCACCAGAGAAAGAAGCTCCATTGAACTCATTGATCCCCTCCTCTGCCTTAATTGGGAGAAGCGGTGTGTTCTCATCTCGTATTTCCTTGTGTGACGCATGCCTGCTGTCACTTGGTGACCCATTCCTGATTCCCATTGTTTCACTGTCCTGTACGTGACAAATCTTCAGTTAGAACAACAGGATCTTTATTTGGACTCCTACACTCCGATCATTAATTGTCTTCAATAAATCTCGATATTTCACTGTGGTTCGGAACTCATTGGTTAATTCCCAAATTTGGTAGCACAAGTCCAATTTTATTTGTGGTTTGGGAGAGCCTAAAATGCTCATGAAAGCTATTCAAGAGCTTTACATAGTTATCTCTACCATATCAATGACAAACTACAGATTAGAAATAATCTTGCACCACTAATTCAAGCAGATACAAAGTCTGATTAAAAGATAGCCAATAAATGATGGCAAAGATCACGATAAAAAGCAACAATCTCAGCACTACTGACTGGAAAACCCACTAAAAATTCCCCCCAAACCCAACCTTTCCAGGTAAATTCATACAGGATACCAATCAAATATCCCCCTCATTCCAGTCCTACAACTAATCCATCTCCACAACTAAAAACGAGAAAAAAAAGTGAAAGATAAAGAGCATGCCTTCCCCCAAACCCCAATCCTTGCTCAGCACCAACAACCAGATAAGATCAAAGAGAAGATTTTATATGCGCGTGCAGAGCTCTCTTCCTCCCCAACCTCCACTTTTTATAGGCGAATGCCGGGTGTATGAACAGTGCAACCTCTCCCTTTCACACCAAGAACTGGAAGGAGTTCTTGCCTTCCGGGTCGCCGCACCCCCGGGTCGCTTTCAGCCAAAAAACCAAACTTTCCAATCCACAGATTGCGTCCCCTCGCTACCTTCCTTCCTTCCTCCTCCCTTCTCTCGCAAATCAAAATCGAACTTTTCCTTTGCCTCTCCTCCTGCTTGCTCGATTAAAGTATTCCCACTGGCCGGCTGCTGATTGCTTCCGGCCTCGCCTTTCTTGGCCCTTATCCACAGAAAGACGGCAGGAAAAAAACGGCGATGCGTGTGGGCGATGACTGGCGGGCGAAAGCACAGGCACGCGACGACGGCGGCGAGAGATTTGGTCAGGAGGGGTGGTGAGTGGTGAGAAGAGGATGGATCTGCCACTCGCCAATGGACCGGCACAGCCCTACCGCAGCAGCAGTTTTTTTTTAAAAAAAAAAGCTAAAACAACGAGAAAACAGCAGATTCGATGAACTGCTGGTGACGTGTTGCTTTGTTGTATTCTCCATATTATGTCTTTTTTTAAAAAAAATAAGTAAGTATAAAAAATCTAAGCTATGTTATAAAATATGATAGTTGGAGAATAAAACAGTATAAAAGTTGGCTAATGAAAAAATAAATTAGTTTAAATGTTGATCATAAAATTTCATATATTTTTTAAAAATTGAATGATAAAATTTCTTATTTATAAAACAGACACAAAGTAGTACTGGGTGATTACGTAAAATGAGATATCTTATTATTAAAATTAATTGATTAATTAAGTACTTAGATTTGTTTAGAAAATTTTTATAATAACATATTATATTATTTAGTAATTCGAAAACATGCTCTTTAACAATTTAAGCCTATCAACGGCCTAAGCCATCAATTTTTATAACTTATTTTATCCTAACTTCACTGATTTACTTATCCCAATCGCATCTATCATATCTAATTATTCAACCCTATAATCATATCCTATTATCCAAACTGGCTCTTATTACATGCATATGGTTAGCTAGGAATTAATTGTAGTGTCTTTTTTTTCTTGAAAAATGGATTACGGTGTTGTTTTTCATCGTTCTCGTTGGCAATCTTATTATACGGTGGACATCCGTTAGTCCATACTCTGTTAGAACACGTGTGCATGCACACGCTGCTACACGCGTATCTATCACAGGTATATATCCACGAGTGTGTTGTCAGGAAAAATTAGATTAAAACTCATACTACGACCTAAAGATATAATTCAGTTTTGTGATAATTTTATAAATAGATTGTGAAATTCACAGGCTCCTATCCGTTGGAACAAATGATATTTGGAGGGAATTTTCCTGTGTCCTTCGTTGTCCTTTGGAACAAAGGAACGTGGCCATTAAAACTCCTAATCACTTAATTCATAGAAAAATCGGAGGGAATCTAGCATGAGTTCAAATCTTTAGGAAAAAAATCCTTTCTGTCATTCTCTTCAAATTACTATGCTACTTTTCCTATAAAGCATCCAAACAACACCGTTGAGCAATTCCAACGTTTTAACATTTTATAGGATCAGGTTGGTATATAAACCTTAAATACATGTTTTTCTTGTTGCTATATTTTTCAAATCCAATTCTACTCTAAAAGGATTTTTTATTTTTTTATTTAAATATTTAAAAAATATATATTTTTGTCTGCAACATCTACAAACTATGCCCAACGCTCCTTGATAGTTTTTTTTAAAAAAAAAAACATAGGAGAGGATATGAAACCTGACATAAGAAATGTTAGTTGTTTAATGGCTGGTTGGAGAAAATTTACATACAACCCTCTTGTCATCCTTGCTAAGGGTGTTTTCTTTCGTGTTAGGAGGCCGTGGTAGGTGCGCGAAGGGGAGGGACATACTTTTTTTTAGGTGGTCTCTTTGCTGCCCTCTTTTAGATGTTTTTTCTCCGAATAGACTATTTACAAAATTAATAAGCCTAGGAGGAGAGGATGCCTAGCAATTTTATAGGTGGTAAGTTTGCTGCTCTCTAATGGGGCGTTGTTTTTTTACCGATATCAAAAGAAAAAGAGATTTAAAATAATTATATTTTTATTTAGAGATTTAATTGTAAAGAAAATTTTATAATACATTATCATTTAGAGATTTATTTAGAAATGAATTATGCGTACTAAAAAATTATTACACCATTAATTAGATGATCGGACAATTTTCACACGTAGACACTATTTATATAATAGTAGCACCTAAAAGATTTATACGTTACGGACAAAATATAAATATAATACAAATAATACAACAGGTAAAACAAGTACAAATACCTATTCAAAACTTGTAGACATCATTATTTACGCTATGCATATAGTCACTATTGCTAAAGGAGTCGAGTCGTCGCTCGTATTCTATTTTAGTTTACATATGTTGTTTAGTTGTATCAGTCTGTGTGATCTCTACAGGTTATACAATGATTTTTTATGTATATCTATTATTTAAATTTGTACTTTCCACTATGAGAAAAGATGTAATTGTGCTAACTTTGTTTTTCAAAGCGGGTATGGCATACTAGACACCAGAACAATTAGACCATGGTTTCAATTAGTCACACTGCTCTAACCTCTCAGTGATAAAAAACGCCATGCTGACCACCCTCCATCCACGCCCTTTATGCCAGGTAAAAGATACCCATTGTAACTTTAAATATAATTTATGGCCAATAATACATACATTACAGGTTATGTAAGGTTGGGCTTCTTTCATTGTGCAGGCTAATCAAAGTCGTAGCACATAAGAAAGACCTGGTGAAGTGGTGGTTCGTAGATTATTCTTTTCTTGCAGCATTTCTAGACAACTAGAGGCCGGAGACGTACACATTCCACCTGCCGTACAGGAAGATGGCCCCTACGCTTCAAGACATCTCGTATATTATGAGTCTTCCCTCGCGAGAGAAGCGGTAGGTCTAGTTAATGGACTTTAGAGATGACGTAACAACATCTAGGAGCATTTTCCTTACATTTAGCGCCTACCTGGTCTTGTTGCTTTGGGCACATTCCCTCACTACACCATGGGCGGCCTCACCCAGGCATGCCTACTTATGTTCACTGTAAGTAAAGCAATTGTTATGATATTTTGTATATTAAGCCTAATTAATTACTTATGAAAATAACATTCTCCCTATGAAGATTGATCAACTCCATCTTATGGCCAACGACTACTCGTTGTGATGGAGTTTTGAGGCATACCTGCTATGGCTTTTTGGTTGGGTAATGTTCACCAGCATAATAGGCCACGCTGTACACAAGGGGCTTATCCATTACACTTGGGTGATCACTGATGCTGAGGATGAGAGTGTACCTCAATGGAGCTAGGGATTTGCTATCCTCACAACCTAGGATCTTTTGTGACACGTGCACAAGACTGACCTAGGTCCGTTGATCATCGGTTGTCCACTACTTCTACAGCTCTAGGCGACCGAGCGGTCATGATTGGCCAACCAGTGGTGAACCACAGCGCCTACGACAACAACATATACACATAGAGACTACCCGAGGACTTTTCCACGATGGGGACAATGTGGTGTCATCGTCAGGTACGAAAATATGTTAATTCAGTGTTTGTACCAAAAAAATACTAGCTGACACTTTCTCTCGTGCTCTGTAGCGATGGTGGACCCACTTATAGTTTAAGAGGTCCTACTTGAACCTGGTGTGGGAGATCAATTGGTTGCAGCAGAAAGACGTTGTCTATTGAGCCGTACAGCCCTACAGGCTCGTACACTGCTTGGACTTTTAACTCTATTCATATGTAACCAAGCCTACTAGTTGATAATCTAGCCAATAGTGTTTGACATCTTTATTGAGCCACACTATTCGTAGCGTGTATTGTGATAGTTTGATCTGCGTCAGTTGTACCCGATATCAGTTATGTTGACTATGCCATCTGCCGTTCAAGTATTAATACAAAATCAAAAATATGATTATATGCTTCATACATATTATAACACCATGTTTATAACTAGATATAATTGGCGGGGATAGGTAAACGACACTTTGTGGGTTCCACATCTCCAGAAGTCATCGAGGAGCTACGCCCACACACAGAGACATCATACCTAGTGTATCTTAGTTAGTACCAGCCTCATACTTGTACAAGCATGACGGTCACTCTCGACGCTCCGCAGCCACAAGGAGCCGGTGTGCGAGACACGTACCCTAGACACCACAACTAGTATTTTTTTCACGTTGTGAGTCAATCAATCTTCTGTATCTTAATTAAATATACTATGCCTATTACGTATGACATGTCATTTCAAATAGGTCGATGTAGCACAGAAGGTCAATGGCGAAGCTTGAGACTATGTATTAATAGTTGGAGTTTGGGGTTGTGCTGACGAACGACGAGCAGAGGATTACCTTCGGTAGGATGCGTAACATGATACGCATTATCCTCCGTGCTCTTACCTATCATGACGCCGATGTGGTTCCTCCCATAGTGGCGACTGCAGCAGGAGTCGTCTTGTAGAAATATAGCCCACAAGTAACTTTGGCTATTTACCGCTCAAATATATTATTTTTTCTTGTAATGCAACACTGCTGTTAATAAAGAATACTTTTTACAACTTTCGCTACACTATACCTTGCTTCCTCCGTAGTGGAGACGTCAACACAGGAAGCGGAGATGTCGACACAAGGAGCAGGGACATCGACACATGGGTTTTTAGATTTGTCACATGGTACATATATCTATTTGGTCTACAAAATTCAATTTTGCATTGCTCAACAATATCTCCAACAGGGTTCTAGGCTACATCACCATATATATCCACAGTCACGGGCAAATTTGGATATACCACCTTTGGATAAGTACATGACTCATTTGACCATGATGATCTCACAGCAGATCAGGACATGATTGGTTTCTCCCAGCTTATAGGAGCTCTGTCACCACACACACAGGGCTCTCCTACTTCGACTCCTGTGCAGTAGGCCCGCACTAGCTATGGCGCCCCAACCAACCGCCTCCCCTACTCCCATGATCACGTGCGAGCGTAGGGGGGAGAACGAAGAGGGGTAGAGGCTAGGCCCCCGGCTAGTAGTATGTTGTGACGGTTGTACTAATTATGTATTCTCTCTTTTGGCTCTACGTACTTACATTATTTACTATGCATTATTATCACATCGCATTCACTCTGTATTGTGCGCACATAACTACCGGTAGTATACGATAACCAACTTTCGGCACATTCACTTCTTATTACGCGTGCATGACTGCTGAGTTATAATCAACGATGAGTAAGGACATCCAACTTTTAAAGCATGATTGTCATGTCACTTTTAACACAACCCAACAGCCAACTTTCGGCGTATTAATATCACATTGCATTCGAAAGATTTTTGCAAGTAGGGCACTTCATGTGTGTGAATATTACGTCATTTTTAATACTTTTAGTTATGTTTTTCATGCCTAACACAATCCACGTTATATAAGACATTCATATATACGATGAACCTTAAGTTTTCACCCATTTATATCCTTGTATACCTCTATTTTTTTGAATTATTGCTTATTACAACATTTTCTTTGAATTAATATTTTTTTTGCCAAATATATGTAGCTTTATTTAGTAGGTTAATTAAAAAATTAGTATTTGATCCCAACCATTGATTCTCCAAGGATGTTGGTTTTTCACTTAGAATCAAACGAACAGTATTTGAGGAGGAAGAAGAAGTATGAATTATATCGGTGAGTCGAATGGTTAGACTAGATGTTGTAACCTCGTGTACTAC
The DNA here is from genome assembly GCA_030770085.1 of Oryza coarctata. Taxonomy (NCBI): domain Eukaryota; kingdom Viridiplantae; phylum Streptophyta; class Magnoliopsida; order Poales; family Poaceae; genus Oryza; species Oryza coarctata. The sequence goes on from CM061465.1 coordinate 4,008,249, forward strand.
CTCTATGGTGAGAGCGTTTAAGTGCGCTTGCGATGATCATTATTGTGTGATGAGGTCAATAAGTGACGATAGTTTTGGTAGAATATACTTTATTTGTCCAAGAATTCTTGATGATAATTTTATTATATATTTTTAATTTTGTTAACACCTCTGCATTTTTTTTCCAACCAGAACCATCAAGAAGGTGTAAATTTAAGACATGAAGAAATTACCGTATAGAGAATATAACCTAAAATAATTAAACAATATATAGATGCTAAAGTGAACAATGAGCAAAGAGTCTACTCCTCTAAGATAACTACAAGTGAACAATAGATAGTGATATACATAAGTTCTAAATAGGCGTATGTACCATAACGTGTTACCCGTTGTATTACTTATATTCTATCTATATTTTATCCGTAACGTGTAAATCTAATATTTTTACTAGTATTATCTAAATAATGTCTATGTGTGAACATATTAATCGCTCGTCCCTCTAATTAATAATGTAATAATTTTCTCGTACTAATAATGAGTTATCGTATAATTTAGACATATCAATTATATTTTCTACGTACTCTTAAAATTTTTTACAATTAAATCTCTAAATAAAAATTATATTTATTTAAAATCTCTTTTTTCTTTTAGACATCTATACGGTAGAGAAAAAAACATCGAGAGCGGCAAGCGAGTCATGTAAAATTGATATGTCTTCTCCCCCTTTTATGGACGAGCTTATTAATTTTACAAACTACCTCTTAGACATAAAAATCATTCAAACAGAGAACAACAAGAGACCGCCTATAGGTCCTTCTTCTTCCTCGCACATGTCACCATAGTATTTTTTGCAGGCGGCTCCTTACTTAAAAAAACGCTTTTGGAATGATAACAGTGTTGTCTGTATACTTCCTAGCTTTCTATTGGCTTATCTTTTTAACGGAAACTAACGGAAGTTTGTCATTGGCATAGATCTGTAAATTTTCAATAAAAATATGTTTTTAAATGTATATATAATTCCGACAAAGACGGGATAAGAGGGCACGGAAATACGCTTTCAGACTTTCAAAGTAACACTTTCTCCTTGTGAATTGTGACCCAAAAAAACCCTACAGATTCGGCCGCCGCTTCCCTCCCCATGGCGGGGCTCGCCGGCGACGACTCATCATTCTTCGGTTATGACGACGGCGAGGAGTTCTGCTACGGGCCGTTGGACGTCGAGGACTTCTGCTACGGCACCTTCGAGGCCGAGGACGATGGGGAGGAGTTCTGCTACGGCCCCTTCGGCGATGTCGGCGGCGGTGGGGAGGAGTTCTGCCTCTCCGGATTCTCCGTCCACGACCTCTCCGACGTGTCTACCCCCTCTGAAGTCCGCGAGAACCGCGAGATGGATGTCCCCGATGACGATCCCGTCCCCCAAACCCTAGCCCTCTCCTCGTCCCGCTCCTTCGACTCCGACGGAGACCTCGCGGACACCTTCCACCAGATCGTGTCCGCGATGCGCCTCTCCGAGGACGAGGAGGATGAGGAGGTGGAGATCCTCGGCCACGGGGGCGGCGATGAGGGGTTCATGGTGAGCGCCTTCGACCTCGACACAGCGACGCTCATCGGGGGCATCCTCGAGGACATCCATGTGGTGATGGGCGCTGATGGAGTACGGGAAGAGGAAGATGAGGCGGCCTCCAGCAATGGTGGGGGGATCATGCCAAATGGGTTCGAGTTCGGGTCGCCTCGGGTCATCACTGGCACCGCTGTGGGATTCCGGATGATGGTGGACGCCGATGATACTGACTCTGATGACTTTGAGTTTGTGGAGGTGCTCGGAGGACAAGTCGGGGATGCCAGTGCTGGCATGAGCATGCGGCTCTCGCGTGCGTCTCAATTGGTGGTGGAGAGCTTGCCAGAGGCAACGCTCAGTGAAGAGGAGGCCTCGCGTGGCTGTGCCGTGTGCAAGGACTGTTTTGCATCGGGGCAGCTCATCGCCTTGCTCCCGTGCAAGCACTACTTCCATGGGGACTGCATCTGGCCATGGCTAGCGATCAGGAACACTTGCCCTGTCTGTCGGCACCAAGTTCGCACAGATGATGCTGAGTATGAACGGCGTATGGCTCGGCGTGTGATTGTTCTAGCAGCAGTGGAGCATCAGAATACACTGGCGCAGGTATCTTCTTGACATTTAGTAGAAAAAATCTTAGTCGAACTTCAATGGTGGTGGCTTAACCCCCTGCATCTTCATAAGAATTTCAAAAAATTGTATTTGGCCTTCTTTTAATTTTGCACTTCTCTGGCAGGTATAATGTAGTGAAACTGCATAGTATTTATAGTTAAGTGATCTGATTAAATTTCAATACTCATGTGATTATTAGTGTGAAGGATATTGGCTGTCTGTAAAATTTGTATTTAGCCTTCTTTTTTGGACTTCAATGGCAGGTATATTAGTTAAACTGCATAGTATTTATAGTTAAGTGATGTGATTAAATTTCAATACTCATGTAATTATTGGTGTTAAGAACATTGACTGTCTGTTTGCTTATGCCAAATGAACATTTCTATTTTGAAATTTAAGAATGAACAATTAGGATGCTTGATTCTAAATCTACTAAAGATCTGTATTATATGTAAAAGCTAAAAGAGGCCCACATGTGAACTGGATAAAGCATAGAAGAAGCCTTTAGAGAAACCAGAAGTTTCAAAGTCATATCAAATTCATGGAGGGAAAACACTGCTCTTAGTCAAACTAGGCTAAACAGTGAGGGCGTGAGCTGGTATTTCATATTTGCCTGCAGCAAACTTTTCTCACTGTGCCAGTAAGGTTGTAATGGCAGGTGCAGTAATTGGTTTGTCTATACTGATGTACCAGTCTGAATTCTGATTTCATTAGCCATTGTGAAATCCATCGGAGTTTACCACACCTGAGTATTTGCCTTTATTTTTCAGAATATGTTAACTTTGATCGAATTCAAACCTATTTTTGGGACCAAATTGAACCATTGTGAAAACCATTGTACTACAAATCTTGAGTATTTGCTGCTCCCTTGAAAACATCGCAATTGACCTTTATTTTCCAGCATAAGTTTCACTTGATCTAATCTAATAGTTCTGGGACCAAATTGCTGGCATGCTGTTCTGTTGTTTTTACAACTGTTAGCACTTAGCAATGTTAATGTAGGAGGCTTGTTTGATATGTGGCTGTCACCAGTCACCACCTGTCCTTTCCAGCAATGATATAGTTGTTGTAGTGGTCTAGCATTTATGAACTCAGCTTTGTTCCCTGTTTTTACAACTAGCAGTGTTTTTACTACTAGCATTCATTATTGATGTTATCATTTGACTTAATAGTTTTGTCTTTCAAATTTAGTAAAGCACATTGTATGATTGGAACTGTTGTGTTGTAATGTGATGTATTGATCTGATGCCTTCTATATTGACAGAGCGGAGGTGACAGGGCAACCATGGGTGCTGAAAGTTCAAGTGAATGTGTGGCAGAGAATGTACCTGAGCAAAGTTCATCCTGATGCAGTCCCAACAGGGTATGATGATCAGGCAGCTAAGGCAAGAAACCGAATTGACGTAGGTAGAGATCTCCCCAACTCCCTTGTAAGGCTGGCAACAAGAATGTCCCAGCATCCAACATTTTGACTAACGCTCAGTGAATTGTTATCGTAGGATAAGTTGTAAATGTTCAAAACCTAGTAGCTTGAATCGACTCCTATAAAGGATGAGTCCGCAGTTATGCTAGCGTGCTCTGCAGATAACCTCCTCTAACAACCAGTCAAGCGCTAACCTGATTACACAGTTTCTTCTTGTTTCTGAAGCTGAAAACAAACTTACCCTTCGAATGCATTATCAGCACTACAGAAGTCAGACCACTATGTAAGGTTTGGGGTTTGTTGAAGCTTTATCAGATCGCCCAGGAGATTGCTTCTACCTGACATTCGATAGCAGTTCAAATGCTGTCCCTGTGACAAGTTGAATCAAACATGTCACTTCCCTGAGACTTGCATTTTCTGAATCGGGTGCAGAACCTTCTAATGTTTGTCTCAATGATTTATTGTATGCAATTTATGACCGTTAAAGTGCTTTACAACGCTTGACAATTGTAACTGTGCTTTGTGCAGCCGTAAAAACTACGAGTATGGTAAACACACCGATCATGCTTACCATGAATTGATGTGACACTGGCAATCATGGATACAGTACAAGCCAATAATGCCCAACAAAAAGTAGCGTTTAGGACTGATTGACAATTGACATGCTCTTAATAAACCAGTCAAAAGCTGCTATCAAACGAAATAACATGCATTCAACCATCTCCAGTTCAAGGGATATTACAATATATAAATATAGTCTCGCATGGTCGTATCTATATACTATCTTTGTAGAAAGGAAAATAAAAAAACAATATTCACCTAATTAATTAGTACAATCCATAGTTCTATACAACACTTCAAGGCTGCTAGCCATGATATGCTGCAATTGATTTAATCACGTCTAATTAAAGCTACTTGTAATGTTCTTGGCTTTCTCTGTAGGTCAGAAGCTTCTTCTCTGAGCTGGGAATTCTCCTTGACAATGCGAGCATGCTTGGCAATCATGTGATTCAGCTCAACAAGAAGCCTCTGATTGGTGTCTCGAAGCTCTGAAACCTGCGATGACAGCTCGTCCAGGTGCCTCTGCTTCCTCACACGAGACCTCTTTGCAGACTCACGGTTTGACGCCAACCTTCTCCTCTTCCTCTCGTCATTGACATGGCTCGTTGCCTGAATGTTTTTTCCATCTGCAGGCACTGAGCTCGTGGTGATGCTGCTGCCGCCAATGCCATTGCTGCTGATGTATGGATCAACCATGATGTCCAGTACTGCACTGAAATCACGAGAGTAAGTTTCGTTTTGAGACAGGAAAAAGCTTGACAAGTCCATGCTAGGATGGTATGCAATGTTGGCTATGGCATCATGTTGCATGTTTGATAAGGGAGGGGATTTGAATGCTGCAATGTGGAGGAGGAAAGAGGAAGTGGATTTTGGCTTCAAGGAGTGTGAGTGCTCTGAATGAATGGAGGGGAGAGTTGAGCAGAGATGTGTTCCTTTTAAATTGTCAGAAAGCAGCGTCTAAAGTTGTAGACAATAACCTACTTGTGTTTTAAGCAATTTTGCTTTTGCATCCTTGTGGCTATTTGAGATTATCATGTTGATTTGTGAGATATAGCCTTGGTATACTGTTTGTGAATATGTCGACATCGAAGAGAAAGGTAGGGTTTCTGAAAAAATGCTTTTCTGTGAGGAAATTTTGTCGAAAGTAACAATTGTTTTCTCTATTCCAGATCGAATCTGCAATATGCACAGACGTCATTTTCCCTATGGAATGGCAATTGCAATGCATGTGAAATTTACCAGAAAACACTGCAAGCAAGGAGATGAGAATGATTTTGAAATATAGATGAAGCATGATATCTGAATCTTCATTCAGAAATTGCACCAGGTGTTTGCACCCTCTTAAGTTCACTACTAGATGTAAGTATCTCCCTTTTTTTTCCCATTTCTTAATATGCCAAATATCATCTTGAATGCTTCACAGTTACAATGAATAATGTGTGCTCAAACATAGTCATGCATTAGGCACTTTGGCCAAACTCATTCTTGTGACCAAATAAAGCCATTGCCTTCCAAGCCTTTTGTGTCAAGATGTGACAGTAATATCTTCAGTGAATCCGCAAATGTTCAACATGGGCTAATGCCAGTACTCCAATTGTTCAGTCCACTCTGCATGTTACGTATAGCTTGGAAACTGTTTCATTAAGACAAGTAACTTCTCCTTCTTTGAATAGTCTTTGATTACTTGTTCATCTTCTATCGTTTATTTAGATTCATTGACAGCTAATTTTACCTAAAACCGTAAGGTATATATGGTGACGGTAGAAATGTGTACAGTGACTAAGACCCGAGAGTATACAAGAGAGGTCGGGTCTATATATATACAACCCAGTCCAGTGATCTGTCTAACACACTCGCAGTCGCAGCGGGAGGGGAACGGACACAGAGACTAGACCGAAAACTAGTGAACAAAGGCGTGGACAGGCCTTTGGTCATTATATCGGCAAACTGATATACCGATGGTACATGGAGCACCTGAACCTGTCCGAATGCGACCTTATCATGGATAAAATGGATATCGATCTCGATGTGCTTGGTGCGTCGATGATGCATCGGGTTGGCGGTCATGTAGACGGTACTAACATTATCGCAGTAGATGACGGTCGCGGTGGAGAGGGATGCACGGAGCTCCTGGAGAAGCTAGCGAAGCCAGCAGCACTCGGCGAAGGCATGGGCGACGGCGCGATATTCGGCTTCGGCGCTGGACCGGGACACTGTATTCTAGCGTTTTGAGGACCAGGATACGAGAGTGTCCCCGAGGTAAACGTAGTAGCCAGACGTAGAGCGTCAAGAGTCGGGGCAGCCTGCCCAGTCCGCGTCGGAGTACGCGGTGAGGGAGTCGATGGGGCTGGAGCTGAGATGCAGCCTGCTAGAAAGGGTGCCCTTCACGTAGCGTAGGATTCGCTTGAGCAGCGCGAGGTGAGGTTCGCGCGGAGCATGCATGAAGAGGCACACTTGCTGGACAGCGTACGTGAGGTCGGGCCGAGTGAGGGTAAGGTACTGGAGAGTCCCGGCAAGACTCCGATAGTGAGAGGGATCGGCAACGAGTGCGCCATCGACAGCGGAGAGTTTGGCTCAAGGGTCGACCGGGTGGCCGTGGGGTGACAATCGGCCATACCCGCACGCTGGAGAAGGTTGATGGCGTACTGGCGTTGGGAAAGAAAGAGCCCGTGGGAGAAACGGATTACGGAGATGCCAAGGGAATGATGGAGAGGACCAAGATCGGTCATGGCAAGCTCAGAGTAGAGTCGAACCATGATTTGGTCGAGGAGAGATGTCGAAGATGCTGTAAGGATAATGTCATCGACATATAGAAGTAGATAGAAAGTGGCGGAGCCGATATGGAAAGTGAACAGGGAACTATCGGACGCAGAGGCCACGAAGCCGATGTGCCGAAAATAGTTAGCAAAGCGCTGGTACCAGACACGAGGGGCTTATTTGAGGCCGTAGAGAGAGCGTTGAATAAGACAGACGTCGTCGGAACGAGAAGGGTCGACGAAGCTTGGGGGCTGCTGGCAGTATACTGTTTCCGTCAGGTGGCCGTGAGGAAAAGCGTTCTTCACGTCTAGCTGATGGATCGGCTAGGAGCGAGAGGCAGCCAAAGTGAGGACGACTCGGATGGTGGCGGGTTTGACGATGGGACTGAAGGTCTCGTCGTAGTCGACACCGGGTCGTTGGGAGAAACCCCGAACTACCCAGCAAGCCTTGTGACGGGCAAGAGAGCCATCGGCAAAGAATTTGTGTTTGAAAATCCACTTGCTGGTCACAATATTGGCACCGGGAGGTCACGAAACAAGGCGTCAGGTCTCGTTGTCCATTAGGGCCTTGTACTCGTCGGCCATGGCCACGCGCCACTGAGAGTCGGCCAGGGCTGACCGAGATGTCGCTAGGATGGGCGAGATAGAGCTGTGAATGGCGGAGAGCCCGTAGCGCTGAGTGGGGCGGAGAGACCCGGTCTGTGAGCGGGTGACCATATGAGAGGTGGAGGGAACTGGAGCCGATGGGTGCGGGAGTAATGGGAAGAACTGGTCGAGTGGGGGCGTCATCGGCTCCGGGTCGACGACTGTAGACGAGAGGAAAAAAAAGAATTAGATCGGCCTGAGCCGATGGGGTTGGGTGGGCCGAGTGGTCTGATCGGTCCGATAGAGATGGATCAGCCGATAGGATGGGAGGAGCCGATGGAAGTTGAGGAGCCGATGGAAGTGGGGTGTCCGAAGGAAAGGGGACGATATCGACCGAAGGATAAATGGGATCGGTATCGGCCAATGGAGGTGGAGCCGATAGGGGTCTGATGGTTAGGACATCGGATCGAATAGTGGTGGGATATGTGAAAGGTAAGTCCTCAGCAGCGGCCGATGAGGGGGCTGATGGAGGGGACAGTGGAGGAGATCTGGTCGGCACGGTGTTGGTGAGGAGGAAGTCGAGATCACTAGAGAAGGATCTCGGATGAAATAGACCGAAGGGAAAACATGTTTCGTCAAAAATAACGTGACGAGAGACGATGACCCGTCGGGTGGAAAGGTCGAGACATCGGTATCCCTTGTGAGAGGTAGGATAGCCGAGGAGAACACAGGCGGTGGAGCGGGGAGCGAGTTTATGGGAAGCTGTGGCGGTGAGATTTGGGTAGCAGAGACACCCGAAAACGCGAAGGTGGGAGTAGGTGGGCGCCGTGCGGTAGAGAAGGGCATAGGGAACGTTGTTTTAAACAGAGGAGCATGGGCGCCAATTGAGAAGATACGTCGGAGTAGCCAGAGCTTCGGCCTAATAAGTAGCAGGTAAGTAGGCGTGAAGTAGCATGGTGCGACTGATGTTGTTGAGGGTGCGAAGGAGGCGCTCGGCTTTGTCGTTCTGAGGAGAGGTGTATGGGCAGGAGAGCCAAAGATGGATGCCCTGCGAGGTGAGGAGGGTTGTAACGGTACGGTTAACAAATTCCGTACCGTTATCGGCTTGTAAAGCCTTGATGGGGAGGTTGAACTGAGTGGACACGTACGTGACGAAGTGAGTGAGGTGAGAGGCGACCTCGGATTTATTAATGAGTGGAAAGGTCCAGCAATAGTGTGTATAATCGTCAAGTATAGCAAGATAATACTGATTACCGGAGACACTTTTAACTAGAGACGTCCATATATCACAATGTATAAGTTCAAATGAACGCGAGGTACAGGAGATAGAACTAGAAAAGGGCAAACACACATGTTTGCCAAGTTGACATGAGTGGCAAACTATGGAGCTGCTATGGATACATCGGATGGAGGTGCTACGACGGAGGGTGGCGACAGCGTCGGGGCCAGGATGGCTGAGGCGAAGGTGCCAAAGGTTAGTGGAGAGGGCGACGCTGTCGTGTGGAGTAGACGGCGCAGCAGGAATGGTGTAGAGGTCTTCACCACTATTGTAGCGAAGGATCTGTCGTCGGGTTGGGATATCCTTCACAGAGAAACCAGACGCGTCAAATTCGATGGAGCAGTTGTTGTCTCTTGTGAATTGGCGAACAGATATAAGATTGTGAATAAGAGAAGGTACGATAAGAACATTGCGTAGGAGGAGGTTAGTGGTGAATGTAGACAGAGAGGAGTCACCTCGGCATTGGACAGGAAGAGAGTGACCATTACCGATGGTGATAAAAGGGGAGGAAGAGGGGTGACAGGAGCGAAGTATACCGGCCGATGACGCCATGTGTGAAGACGCCCCAGAGTCTAGCACCCAAGGGCGCTGTGGTTGGAGCGTCATCAAGTTGAGGGCAGCGACGAGGCCAGCCTGGTTCCAAGAGGGAACCGACTGGGTGGGTGGGATCGATAGCATCGGCTGAGGCGGCAGAACGGGAGCCGATGCCAGGTGAGCCTGGAGATGGTCTCCGAGAACCCTGGGTTACCAGCCGATGGGGCTACATGGCTGGGGCTGGGGCGCCCAGGGGTTATAGCAGAGCCACAGACCCGTGGGACCGGCAGGTTCGGCAGGGACCGATGCAGGTCGTGATTACATCGGACACTGCCAGGTCCTGCCTTTGCCTTTGCCCTTGCCTTTCCTGGTAAGGGCTATGTTGCCATGGCTGAAGCCATGGTCACCAGAGCCGCGGGAGAAAGGGGTAGCGCAGGAAGCTCGGCAGCCATTATCGGCTGCGGCAAGAAGAGTGATGTGGGCCACTGTCTTCTCATCATTGGTCAAACGGAGTTCTTTAAGAACTAGCATGTCATGGGCTCGGACGAACGATGAAAGAGGTGTGGTGTTGGCGATGTCATCGGCGGTGTTTGAGAAGCGAGGATTGAGGCCTCGCAAAAGGGCAAGGACGAGTTGAAAGTCGGCCACAGGGTGGCTGACGTCCCAAAAAGCAGCAGCCTTGACCTTGAGGCGCTGACAGTACGAGGAGACAGAGAAGTCTCCTTGTACTATAGAGTGGAACTCGTTGAGGAGGAAGATGGCGTGAAGCTCCTTGTTGGCAAGGAAGATCCGCTCGATGGCCATCCAGAGATCCTGGGCGGTAGGGTCGGTATCGTCCATGGCGAGGTCAAGAACAAAGTCATCGACCAAGCCGAGCAGCCAGGTGCGCACGCAACACTCAGCGATGTCTCACTGAGGGTCATCGGGGCGAGGTGGAGCGGAGCCATCAATATGGGACCGGAGGCCGAATTTTCCATAGAGGGATTTGAAGAAGAAAACCCACTTAGAATAATTGGCGCTAAGGTCAAGAGAGATAGGAATGTAAGATTTCACATTCACAGCAGCGTAAGGAGGGGAGAAGATCGGCGAGGTTGTGCCCGAGGTGTGGTCTGAGGCACCGAGGGCCGGAGCAGACTCAGCAACTGGGAGAGTGCCGGAGCTGAGGACGTACTCGGTGGCCATGACGAGAGAACGGGAGCAAATAGTCGATGGGAGAAAGAAGCCGATGGGAGGAAGAAACCGATGAGAGGACGGATCGGCCGATCAAGGATGTGAGAAGCCGATGGGGAGTGGGCCGGCCAACTGATGAGGAGTGGTTGGCCGATGGGAAGTAGGCAGCGGAGTAGGTGAGGAAAAGGTGGTGGTAGAGTGGGTCAGAGAATAGTTGGGTCACGGACGTGCGAAGATTCACATCCGTGAAGAGAAGATTCACGTCCGTGGACTCATGGAGGCCAAGGAGTAGGGCGGACGCGAAAAAGGTGGGGAGTGGCTGGACGTGAAGAGAATATGTTCGCGCCCGGGAGGTAGGGGCTCGTGTCCGCGGACAGGTGGACACGTTTGACTGGCTCGGGCGTGAGGGAAGAAAATTCGTGTCCGAGAGCCATTGAGCGTGGCGGAAAAGGCGAGAACCGAGGGAGGGTTCTAGCCTATGGAGAGCTGGACAAGTCCAGCCGATGGGAGGGTGGACGAGTTCAGCCGATGGAGATGACGACCGTGGAGGTGCGCCGACGTCAGACAAGGAGAGATGCACAAAGCAAGAAGAGAAACAGAGGCGGGTGCAAGGCGAGACGAGGAGGTGGATCGAGACCGTTGCCTGGTCGCGTGGAGGTGGGACGGAGAAAAGAGGATGATTGCGGGAGAGACGGGAAGAAAAAGAAATAGGGCAAGAGAGTGAGGAGAGTACCGGGAAAAGGGTCGGCGACGGGAAGAAGACGTCGACGATAAGGAGGAAAGGGTCGGCTTGCCAGGGGGAGAAGCTTGCACGCCGGTAATGTCTAGACTTGATCTGATGCCATGTAGAAATGTGTACAGTGACTAAAACTCCAAGAATATATAAGGGGATCGGGTCTATATATATATATATATCAGTGACGTTTTGGATTCCACAAATACCAATATGCTGTTACTCAACAGTCCTTTGTATTCATGATATTGTTTTTACTCTGGAGTGGCAGCACATAATAGTTTAGTTTTGTCAGACACAATCATTCACAGCATCATCCTTGTTTTACACATGGTACAAACCTATTTAGGCTAGGTTTTCTATGTTATTGAAAGCTTTTGTTTACTTACCTATCGGTAGTGGCAATGATTGTTTAATCACAATGTACCAAATCTACAGCAAAGAATTGGAATTGGTCTATAGAAGAACTAATTCATGTTTTTGTGACTGATTAGCAATCAATTTATGTTGTTGTCATTGAAAAGTCGATAATTGTAACGATCTTTTTTACCGTTCCTTTTTTGAGACTCAGCTTTTTTATTTTCTTATAATTATAATGAACATGGACGGTTTTGGTTGCAATTTTATTTGTTATGTCCTACATATCTGGAAAGACTTTCTTTTGAATCATAATCACTGCTGATGGTCTAGAGTCCAGACTCAGTTTTGCATGCATCCCCTTTTTCTTTATTATTTGCTGCTTAAAAATGAAACTGATTTGCTAAACTCTTTCTGGGAATTCGGTTCATCTTTGAATCTTTGTGTGTGTGTAAATGATGAAATGAAACTACTGAATTCTTCAGTTCAATATGCTGATTTTTTTTTCTGCGGTTACCTATGCTATTGTTCTTCTATCTACAGCATAGATATGCTTAAGCCTTAATTCTGTAATTTTATATTCATGGTGCTTCCTTCCACCCTTGTAGGAAACATGACTCAATGATAGAGCCTCTTTTTTTCCTTTATTATTTTGCTTCGGATGATGGCTAGGAGCAAAAGGATACTCTTTTCTTTTTGGGCCTCTCCTGCCGGCCCTAGATTTTCCCTCTAGGAGACAATCATTGGTGGAGTAGCAATTAGCAGGTTGCTCACCCACTCAAGCCATTGTTTTTATCTCCTGTGCATTCACCCTCAAAATGTTGCAAATATGTATTCCCATCTGTTATAAGCACTCACACATTTTAAAATTCAAACTTCATAAATTGAGTCACCATTATTCTAGCAATATATAGGTTTAGTGATATAAAAATGGTATTCTTTTATTAGTATTTGCATGTACTTTTATATAATGTTGTTTTCACTATAGATAATAATATATACTCTGAGAGCAATTGACTATCAAAGTTTGATGTTGAGGACCGTGCCTTGTAGTTTAGGAGGAAGGAGCATATCTTACAGAATTACAGATTGACAGGGTTCAAATAATATTCAATTGAGTTAATTAATCATTAAAGTAATAGTTGATTTATTGTTAAAGTAAAAAAATCACTTATCCCTCTTTTCATGCGAAAGATGGTCAAACTACCAGTTGATTTTTCTATCGCTAGATGTGGCATTGCTTTTGCCAAGACCATTCAGAAAAAAAGCTTTTGTTGTTTGATTGTTCCATCTTTTTTTCACCTTTCTATACACATGTACATCCATACAGCACAAAAAACGATCGAATTCTATTAGGCAGTAAAAAAGATTATCGAAATATGCCTTGATCATAAATATATTATGATCAAAACATAATGGTCAAAATACTTTATTGTATAGTGGTCAAAATAAACTCCACATTATAGTTAATCTGAAGTTGGTTAGAAAAAAAATATCAACCTCGAGAAAATTCTATCTACAAACCTATATGTCAATGTGCATGGTTTCCATACTTAATAAGATTTTCTTTATCAATAGAGAAATCATGGACTGTGTCCAGCTCCCAGAACTTGTAATATATCACATAAAAATGCTCATATGAGAAATACCTACACAAAAATAAGAAAGTTTAATGCTGCACTTGTTCTAGAGCCAAAAGAAAAAAAGAGAATAACAACTATAAGAGAGGAGAGAAGCAACAAAGAAAATGTGAAACCAAATGCTTTAACATCTCACTTTAAAACTTTATTAATATCCTCTTCATCATCAGCATGTCGCAGCGCATCAATTAGATTTCCACGCTTCAGCTAACTAAGTGTAAGATGGCCACCTCCAATTCGACTCAAGCAATGAAATATCCTATATAAAACAGTCTCAGCTAACAAACAATGATGTATAAGTATAAGAAAAATACAACATGGGATTTAATATTTTATTTGTATGATTGCAGTATGTGATTACCATATCTTTCTTGAAATTCTGGTGTGCTCTTTAAGAACTCCAGGCCAGGATGGTTATCCAGAAGGTCTCGAAGAACTGGTTTGAAATCCTTCTAAGTTATCGAGGAACAATAGTAAGACAGGGACATCTGTGATGAACTATATTTGCAGGATACCAACAAGTGACGTGGCATGAATTTAGTTAGTTATAGAATAGGCACCCAATTTCGAGTTCAACAGGAATCAAATCCTAGGCAGTGGGGTGTACACCCACACCATGAATTCCTGAATTAATCCATTTCTAAAGTATGTTACTGTAGAACTGCATTTTGATGAATGTTGAGATTATTGTTAGACTGTTAGATATATATATATATATATATAGTCCTGACCCTCTATACAGTAAACAGAGTCTCAATCTTAATGTCTGTACACTTCACTTCTACATAATATCAAATCAAGGTTTAGACATCCTCTGTGCGCCAACACCCTTCTCATCGGCGAGCTGATGCCTCTCCTTCATCGCAGACGCCTCCTCTGAGACCCCCCCTCTACGACACGCTTCCCTTCCACTTCTTCCTTTGGTGTTTTTCTTCTCATCAATCTCTGAGCTTCTTCGCCTCAGTTTTCATCCCTATCGTCTCCTCCGTAGGCGATCTATTCCTCGCCGCAAGCTTATCTTTCCTACGGTTTCCTCTACCGCGGGCTTACTCTTGCTCGCCACCTCCTTCATCGCGTGACGAGGAGATGGTCTTCATCCGTCTCCTGGTCCCGTCCACCTTCCCTTGTGTCTCACACCGTCCTTCTCTCCGTAGTTGCATCGGTGCTCCTCTGCGCCCGTGCTCTTCACCTCTGCCCGTGGTCGAAACACCCTTTCGAGTCCGTGCTACTCCGACGTGTTCACCTGTTCGCAGACGCGAAACTTGCCTCTCGAACACAAACTTTCTCCCCTCGTGCCCATGGCCTTTCTCGCTTTCGGGTCCATGCCACTCTGACGCGTCCACATATCCACGGACACGAAACTCTGTCTCCCAGACGCGAACTTTTCTTCCTTCATGCCCGTGGCTTCTCTTGTTTTCGGGTCCGTGCCTATCAGGCGTGTACACGTATCCACGGACGCGAAACCCTACCTCCCGGACACAAACATTTCCCTTTCACGCCCGTGGTCTCTCCCTCACTTTCGAGTCTGCGCCAACCCGACACGCACATGTATCCACGGACATATCAGTTCGCTGACATTACGACTAAAGGCTTACCTGCATCTTTGTTCACCAGTTTTCGATCCAGTCTTTACGTCCATGTCCCTTCCGCTACGACTATAGGGGGTGTTAGACTGTTAGACATATATATATAGTCCTAACCCCCCGTACTGTAAATGGGTCTCAGTCTCACTGTCTGTACACTTTACTTTTACAATTATCTTGATCCTTTTGCTTTAAGATTAGGAATACTTGGGTTGAGACGTCCATAGTCACCATATTGCTATTTAACCAGAAATCAATGAAGGCATACCTGAACAAATAACATAAAACAAAATTTAACCTGATATTTTTTTTGCACCCTGAAAACTAGTGCAAGTAGTCAACTACCTTGTGACAAATCCTGTGTTCTCCTTATCGATCTTCCCAAAAAGAACAGTGGTAAAGAATGAAGGCAGTTTACAGAGTTCCCTAGTGACCAGCCGAAACTCTATTATAAAACGAAAGGAGACAAAAAAAAAGTATGTTAGTGACAGCCTCACACACAAACTGATTTGATCAAGACAGTCGACAGCTTGGCACAATTTTTTTTTGGACTTTTACAAAATCAAAGATAATTAACAGAACTTGTCACGAATCTGATAGCGAATACGATCAGATGAAAACATTACGCAATAAAGCATTACGCAAAAAACCTTTCATTTCTGCTACTTTTTTCAGAGGGGTGCTTATACCGAGTTTTACTTGAAATTATCAACCCTTAAATGAAAAAAATGTCACATAATCGAGTAGTTAATTTCTTCCTAATTTGAGAGAAATTCTTAGTTGGTACTTGTATCAACTTCAGATTATGGTTTGGGAATATCTTGTCCTAGAGCGCAATGCTTTTTGCCTGTTATTTTTTAGATGTTACTCTGGGTATCTTGATGAAATGAAACGCTAGGCTTTTCTGTTTTTCAAAAGAAAATGAGATACTTTGTAATATCTAGGCTAGGGCTAAACTATTTCTGGACTTCGGTTCATCTTTAAATCTTTGTGTGTGTGTAAATCATGAAATGAAACTACTTAATTCTTCAGTTCAATATGCTGTTTTTTTTCTGCGGTTACCTATTATATTGTTATTCTATCTATAGCATAGATATGCTTAAGCCTTAATTCTGTAATTTTATATTCATGGTGCATCCTTCCACCTTTGTAGGAAAGATGACTCAATGATAGAACCTCTTTTTTTTCCCTTTATTATTTTGCTTCGGATGATGGCTAGGAGCAAAAGGATACTCTTTTCTTTTTGTGCGTTCATAAATTGAGTCACTATTATTCTAATAATATATAGGTTCAGTGATATAAAAATTGTATTGTATGTCCTTTCATATAATGTTACTTTCACTATAGATAATAATATATACTCTGAGAGCAATTGACTATCAAAGTTTGATGTTGAGGACCGTGCCTAAGAAAGGAGCATATCTTACAGAATTACAGATTGATATGGTCCAAAAAATATTCACTTGAGTTAATCCATCATTAAAGTATTATTGTTAAAGTAAAAAATCACCTATCCCACTTTTTATGCAAAAGGTGGTCAAAATACCAGTTGATTTTTCTATCGCTAGACGTGACATTGCTTTTGCCAAGACCATTCAGAAAAAAAGCTTTTGTTGTTTGATTGTTCCATCTTTTTTTTCATCTTTCTATACACATGTACATCCATACAGCACAAAAAAAGGATCCAATTCTATTAGGCAGTAAAAATGATGATCGAAATATGCCTTGATCATAAATATATTATATTTCTCAGCATCAGTATCCCTCACATATTTATTAGAAAAACAACCATAGAACATGTATAATAATTCTTTGTTCATTGCGACTATAAACTATTATAGATAGAAAATTCACAGGTAAATAATGTTCTCAATGATCTTTTTGAAAAACAAACATATATCTAATCCACTATGAGAAAAAGTAACTTGTGGTTCCAGCCAATGTACAGTTGAACATTCAACGATGTTCATCCTTCAATCAGAACCCATGCATTTTCTTATTTGGCAATTGACAGTGGATGGGGGCTTCAGAATATCGCATTTATGTTTATGCACTTTTGGTTGCCATAATAAATGAAACAATATACATAACATCAATATCAGGCCAGATCCAATGTCATGAATGTAATTGCCATTCACACTCATACGCATCAAGATACAAAACTGGCAACTATATGGAAGTATTTGTCTCTTGGATTGGCACTCCACAGCAACCTATTTGAAAGTTTAGATGCATCAACATGAGTTCAGCTGCCTCAACTGTAAATTCTGTAGACATCAAATAGCTGTTCAATATTTCACCATCAGCTTGATTCATTTTGAGATTATTAAGGCTGTATGCGAATGTTCTGATGTGTTTTGCCAAATTCCTCAGTAACTTTAATTTAGAAAGGAGATTCAAGTGATTCATCCCAAGCATCTCCACTTGCATTGGAAGCATCTTCACCATCTTCTTCCATTGCCAATCTGATATACTCTCTATGAGCAAAACGATCCCAGTCCGTCAATGATGGCTCTTCACGCATCTGCATTTACATTGGGAAGAATATATCATAAACAATTTACCAGTATGGCATAAGTCAATCGCATTATTTGGATTTATCAAAGTATGATGGCCACTTGACTCACTTGGCGGATGAGGAAGGGGTCTCTAGCTTCAAAGGCCATAAATTTGTTCAGGTTGAAGAGAATGTTGAAGAAATGCCCAGACAGTTTGCACCTTCGGAAGTCTTTCGATGTGAAAAAAGTCTCATTCTGAAAAAGAATAAATTAAGTATGCCAGCTTAAAATGCCTAAGAACCTAATAACAGCATAGAAATACATAAAAAAATGTTTGGTTACCTCAGGTCCAATCATATCAATTAGTTGACACAAGATGTCCTCAAACAGTACAGGTTCCTGGGCCATACACTCCATGCGATGAAGCTGCTCCTCGAAAAAGAACTGTAGTTCATTATGTGTGAGAATTCCATTACCATCCAAATCTATACATCTGAACCTGAAGAGAGATTATGTGAAGCACAAATAAGAGAGATTGTTAGAATATTCAGCACCAAAGCTCAAAAGAAGTGATTTTTCAGCGTACCATCTCCAAAACTACATATTCATTTGTTAATTCAATGAAGCGTATGAAGGAAACTTTGATGGAGGGACCATTTATAAGAATTGTGCTATCTTAGATAGGCAGTGAAACAAGTACTCTAGAAGCATGAAGATTCTTTTGATGAAGGTTACTTTGGGAGGAGGGAGGCGCTGGGGGCAAGTTGTAGAGAAATGTTTCTGATGATTACACAAGGGACATAAACATGAAAACCATAACAACTTAGAAGATGCACAAGCTTGAAACTATTTTCTTCTGTTCCTATGTGATACACAACAGGAAATGAGACAGATAAATAAACACTCTAGTACTAGTGATAGTAATTGAAGTTTGAGCAAAGCATGATTGAGAAATAACAGCAAATACTAGCAAACCCAACAGCTGGACCTACCAAAATTCTTGGCTTGGTTCTGATGATTTATCTTCTTCAGATAATATGAAATGAACAAAATCTTCATATCCCATCTTCCCTTCAACCTTGCTGGTAAATTTCCTAGGAACCTATTGTATATCAAATCATAATGGTCAAAATAAACTCCACGTTATAGCTAATCTGAAGTTGGTTAGAAAAAAAACCAACCTCTGAGAAAATTCTATCTACAATCCTATATGTCAATGCATGGTTTCCATACTTAATAAGATTTTCTTTATCAATAAAGAAATCATGGTCTGTGTCCAGCTCCCAGAACTTGCAATATATCACATAAAAATGCTCATATGAGAAATACCTACACAAAAATAAGAAAGTTTAATGCTGCACTTGTTCTAGAGCCAAAAGAAAAAAAGAGAATAACAACTATAAGTGAGGAGAGAAGCAACAAAGAAAATGTGAAACCAAATGCTTTAACATCTCACTTTAAAACTTTATTAATATCCTCTTCATCATCAGCATGTTGCAGCGCATCAATTAGATTTCCACGCTTCAGCTCCCTAAGTGTAAGATGGCCACCTCCAATTCGACTCAAGCAATGAAATATCCTATATAAGACAGTCTCAGCTGACAAACAATGTTGTATAAGTATAAAAAAAATATAACATAGGATTTCATATTTCATTTGTATGATTGCAGTATGTCATTGATAGATTACCATATCTTTCTTGAAATTCAGGTGTGCTCTTTAAGAACTCCAGGCCAGGATGGTTATCCAGAAGGTCTCGAAGAACTGGTTTAAAATCCTCCTAAGTTATCGAGGAACAATAGTAAGACAGGGACATCTGAGATGAACTATATTTACAGGATACCAACAGGCGACGTGGCATGAATTTAGTTAGTTATAAGAAGAATAGGCACTCAATTTCGAGTTCAACAGGAATCAATCCTAAGCAGTGGGGTATACGCCCACACTATGAATTCCTGAATTAATCCTTTTCTGAAGTATGTTACTGCAGACCTGCATTTTGATGAATGAGGCATACCTTTGTGAGATTATCTTGATCCTTTTGCTTTAAGATTAGGAATACTTGGGTTGAGACGTCCATAGTCACCATATTGCTATTTAACCAGAAATCAATGAAGGCATACCTGAAAACAAATAACATAAAACAAAATTTAACCTGATATTTTTTTTGCACCCTGAAAACTAGTGCAAGTAGTCAACTACCTTGTGACAAATCCTGTGTTCTCCTTATCGATCTTCCCAAAAAGAACAGTGGTAAAGAATGAAGGCAGTTTGCAGAGTTCCCTAGTGACCAGCCGAAACTCTATTATAAAACGAAAGGAGACAAAAAAGTATATTAGTGACAGCCTCACACACAAACTGATTTGATCAAGACAGTTGACAGCTTGGCACAATTTTTTTTTGGACTTTTACAAAATCAAAGATAATTAACAGAACTTGTCACGAATCTGATAGCGAATACGATCAGATGAAAACACTAATGATTAAATCAGAACGTGCTAGCTCCAGACACATGTAAATTATTTAGTTAGAATCAATTTTCAAGAATTAATCCATTGTGAAGGTTAGAACGAAAAGAAGTATCCCAATTGGAGCACCTTGAATCCGAAGACCATTGGAGTGTCCAGCGAAGAGCTGATCAGCTATCGCTATGCATTGCTTCTTCTGCTCATATGTGGGTGGGCGACCATCTTGGAAGTAAAACTGCCAAGCAACATCAACATTCCAATTAGCTCTCACTCAATAATGGAGATGGCGATTCCATCGACAAGAGATTCTTGTGTGGATTTGGGGGGCGAGCTGGTTCGATGGATCGTGGACGCATACCTGAGGTATGGCTTCCTTGACGGCGCGGGCGGTCGCCGGCCGGAGCGGGGACGCGGAGCGGTTTGACTGGCCGGCACCCACGCCGCTGGGCCTCCTCGAGAGCCGCGGCGACCTCGGCGACAGCGGCGGCACGGAGGTGCCCCCCTGCATCATCATCGACGGAAGCATCGCGGACCCCGGGCCGACGACGCCGCCTCCGCCGCTCGCCTTCGCCTTCTGCACCAGGCACCCGACCAGCGCGACGGTGTCGGGCAGGGTGAGCCAGTGCGCGAACAGCCGGTCGAGCACCACGCTCAGCGCCGGCGCCCCCGGCGCCGGGATCTCCGGCGGCAGCTGCAGCAGGTCCACCTGCAGCGCCAGAGCCTCCGCCGCGGCGCTCAGATCCGCCGCAGACGCCGCCTCCATGCCTCCCCTCTGCCCCGCTCGCCGCCGATCCGATCCGGTCCGCGTCGAACAGGTGGCGCGGCGGGGGCGCGTGGCGCGACGGGGGAGGGAGACGCGGGCACGCGGCTAGTAAACGCGCGGCCTCACCAATCGTGGCGCCATCCAGGCCGTCCGATCTGGTCCACCGTCTGCACGGGTCAACGGCTCTGCGTGAGCGGATGGATGCGTTGCCGGGGTGATCTCCCACAGGTGCACATGCCAAACTAACGCAGTGAGATGTGATGGTTCCTGATCCTAGTGTTGGATTTAATTCCAATTAGATCCTCACCCACATTTATATTTAATGCTTGGAGTTTCAAATATGGCTTAATCCCACATGGTTGGTTTCTGGGAGCGCATTTGCTGCGTGACTGCTCGCTCCCGAGCACGACTACTTCCTGCTACATTCAGAAGGCCGTTTCACGGGACTGCACCGCATCAACTCTGTACGGTTGCATTGGTTGAAGTCAACCGACTAGCATGTGAGTCCAGTTGATAACAGCGCAACCAATTACGGCTACACCCTGATCTTGTTCATATTGTTTTATAACATGATAAACATTAACACATGCACATATTTGATCATGTTTTACTTGCTTCATTTTGGAATTAAAATATGCCGTAAAAAGCCTAAATATCTAACACCTACATCTCGCCTCTTCCATTTTTCGTTTCCATAGCATTTCTAGCGATGGTATAAAGGTTAAATGTTTGTTAAATGATAATTAACCAACCAGACTATCCAAATTTTGATTATCCATTTATGTTTGGTGAATTCAACACACACTGAACATAACACCACGACAAAATCAGGAATTCTACTTATTTACGCATTTCTACGTATCACCATTTCTTTCTAGTGAAACCGAGATCAGTAATCTCATTTCGATAAATGAAATGCATTGTCCCTATCAAATGATCAACAAATCAAATACATACCATCTCAAATCTTGATCCAGATGATGTGCTTCAATAGAGAAATTAAAGATTGGTATGATGCCTTATGAATTGCCAGCTTCTCATCAAACAAATGGCAAGAGAAAGAAGAGGTACATCATGGCACAAGCCCAACCATAAATAGAGTAGATGGATGGAGAGAAAGATGGGGGCAAATGGGTGGAAGGGAAAGGCTGGGAGGGGAAGTAGGGTTCAGCACCACCGTAAAACTCGCACCCTGCATGGCAGCATGATGCATTCATGTTAACTGTGTTTGCAGTACAACACAACGAGGTCATGAAAAGTGTTTAAAAGCTTGATTTTGAACAAAGGAAACTGAGAAATTTATAGAATGTCACTCCCATATGAAAATTTTCTATAGAACCCCCTAGACAATTAGCTCACAAAAATTCTGTAGGAGTTCTGTTTTTTCCATAAATTTTAGAGGAAAAGGCAGAGATTGATTCTCATAGAAATTTCCTATATATACTACCCACTGAAACAAAGGATTATTAGCTCACAAAAATTCTATAGTAATTTCCCTTTTTCTATAAACTTTGGAGGAAAACGAACATCTTCCCAGAGCGCATGAAAATTTTCTTCGACAATTCCTAGACGTACTCCCACTCTCACTCTTCATTTGATTCTTCACTTCAAAGCTCCAAGAATTAAAAAAAAATCTAAGAAATGACATCAACAAGTGCGAGTTCAATTTCTAAAAAAATACCATTGTATAACAATGATTCTATCTAAGAAATGACATCGTTGTTAAGATTTTGTCAATTCAATTCCATTATCCCAATCAACTTTTTCTATGCCCAACTTTCCCTCACTCTTAGCACTGGGCAAGGTACTTATGGGTCTGGACTGAAATCATGCTCACGATGGTGTTAGCTAATTTATCTCTCTAGTTTCTATCTCTTTTTTTTTCTTTTGCAGAATCAAGACCTTGTGCGCATGAAAATTCCTAAGAATTGAGAATACATTAATGAGTAGAAGAAGGCATTTGGAATATTTTTTGGATGCTTCGCATGAGTTTTTTTAAAAAATAAATTGTAAGAAATATCATCGACAAGCGCTCTTGCATATTTTGCTGTCGACGGTACAAGTAATAAAAAAATATCATCATAATAAATAGTTTTATCTAAGAAATGCTATTACCGTCAATTTTCTATTAGTCAGGCATCGGCTAAGTGTTGGCAAAAGACCACTTTACCCCTCAGCCAACATGGTCAAAATCCCCAACTCCTCGGTCAACATGGTCAAAATCCTCAAACTTCTTTCAACATGGTTAAAATCCCCAAACATCTTTGCCAAGTTAGAGATTTTGACCATGTTGACCGAGGGGTAAAGTAGTCTTTTGCTAACACTTAGCCGATGGCTGAAAATCGTTTATTATGATGGTATTTTTTATAACTTTCTCCGTCGATAGCAAAATATACCATGTAGCGCTTGTCCATGATATTTCTTATAATTTCTTTTTAAAAAAGTCGTGTGAACCATCCAAAAATATTCCATGTCTTCTTCTACTCATTAATGTATTGTCAATTCTTAGGAATTTTCATGCGCACAAGGTCTTGATTCTGCAAAAAAAAATTGAGATAGAAACTAGAGAGATAAATTAGCTAACAGCATCGTGAGCATGATTTCAGTCCAGGCCCATAAGTACCTTGCCCAGTGCTACAGGCTTTGGATCAATATGTCTTACTTTTGGCAGATCATCCAAATGGTTATATATTTTGGGTTTTTTAAAGTTGACAGGTATTTCCTTAAAAAATGACAGGTGGTAAACTATACAATATAGAAATACGATACACACAGAGAGATCTAATAAATAGCGCCCACTACAAAAAATAATCCTACTTAAGTACTTAACAATTGCTTTTAAACAATTTAAGAAGTGTATGCAGATATGGCCTAACTTGGAGAAAGATGAGTGGATTATTACTGGATATAGAATTAACTGGCGACAAAGGGTACATGTAATGCATGTACTACTGCTTAATTAACATGTTGACACTGTGCATGGACATCGAATCTTGTTCTTGGGGCACATTGGATTGGAAGCTAGTGCTCTTTGTTGTGGTATGCTGGATGAAGAAAAGCAAACGATTCCTCCTTTTGCAAATGGTTAGTAATTAAAATAGTTTTGGACTTTAGAGTATATATAGTCTCTGACTTCTGCGCCAACCAGCAACTAGTTCCATTAGAAAACAAGTTAATCTGATCTTATTCTTCAAATAGAGGAAAATACGCGTAGGCTCGCAGTAGCATACAATGTTAGGGGTGTATTATATTGTCTACGGTTTCAAGAAATTTTTACAAAACATCACCTAAAATTTCTAGTGATTACAGTTTTTTTTACCTAAAACATTTCTTCTCTTCTTCCTCTCTGTCAGCTCTTGTTGTTAGATTTACCGGCGCCTTTCCTCGATGTTCTAACCAGTTAACCTTGCTTGCCCATTTCCACCACCGGCTGGACCTCGTCGATGTACTGCTCTAGCACCATCACTCGCACCGGTCTCTTGCTACGTACATCGGTCACTGAACTGTTCCTCCGTAATTTGAGAATTTCTCTTCCTCCTATTGAAACCCCCCCCCCCCCCCCCCCCCCCCCTCTACCACACCCTCCATGGCCATCACCTCAAATCCTAACTTTGGCCACCCCAAGCAGCACAGGCCAACCTCTCTATGATCTGCGGTGGCTAGCTGAAGTATACATCTCTTTAAGTCAAAAGTTACACGTACTCGCTCTAGTTACAAATAAGTGGCTTTGATTTTAAACTTTTAAAAATGTTATGACCAGAGATTTGGTTTCTAAAAAAATAGCTTTAGAATACTATAACTTTGCTAGCTATATGTTTTATAGGTTTATGTAGAGGCTGGGTATTAATCCATTATCTACAAGAATGTTTTATAGGTTTTATACTAACAATTAATAACTAAACTACTGACTTGGTGACTGTGTTAATGTCTAAATACATAACGTACTTAATTGTAGCAGGAGGAAGTAGGAAATTGGAAAAAAAGAAAAAGCTTACAGCTTATATTCCTCCATTGCATGCATGGTATCGTAATTGGTGATCTACTAGCTCGGCAAAACCGTTGTGCGCTCTTGCAAAAACAACTAGTTTGTTGGGATTCGGAATTTTGGATGGGAATGGACGCGATAGTGCTCAATGACTCAGTAGTCATCACTAGGAAGCGACAGATTGCTTTCATTCTCTTTATAAAAGCGAAACCAAAGTGACTCAGATCGATAATGCATACTGTCACCCTCAATCACTCGCTAACTGATGATAATTAATCTCCATGTTAATCACAACGAATTAAGCGTCCAAAATTAATCAATTTTCGTCGCAATACTGTAGCTGATTAGAAATAGGTCCGTTGATTGATCCTTTCATTAGCAGCAAATTATGTGACAAGATTAGCACATTAATTTGCAGCTAGCTCTGCATGCAAATTAACCACCGAGAAAAGGAGGGGGGAAAAGAGAAATTGCGACAAAATCGTCGGCTCGTTCATTCCGTCTAGCTTGGCACAGTGACAGGTGCATATATGCATGGCCATGGCGTTCCGGCGTGCGCGGGAGCTAGCTAGCTACACGGCGGCGCCGTCCTTGACGACAGCGTACGTACGTGACGGTGTCACGGCTGCGGCGGCGCCACCTTCGTCATCGGCACCCCGGTGGCGGCGAAGGCGAGCGGGGTGGCGCTGGCCAGGAACGACGGCGAGTCGTCGCCGGCCATCACGACCACCACCCTGGGCGCCGCCTCCCTGTCCAGCGGAGCCAGCACGCGCACCGACATCATCCCCTGCGGGACGGCCCCCTCCTCGTCGCCGTCCCGGCCTCCCTCCTTCCGCCGCGAGCACAGCAGCACGGCCAGTGCCACGGCGATAAGCGCCATCACCACCCCGAACCCAATGAACAGGTACGGCGTCGGCGTCGACCAGAACGGCGGCGGCTGCACCACTGCCGGCATGGCCGGCACCGACGACGTCGACGCCGCCGCCCCGCTAATACCGCCCATCGTTATGTCAGCTGCGGCAGCCGGCCTCATTGCCAGTGTAGAAACTAATCCTCTCGCCTTGATCGATCTCGATCTCGATCTCGTCGGCGAAGGAAGAGGTGAGCTAAGCTAAGCTAGGCAGCTTGTGGTGTGAGCTCTGGATGAGGTGGGTTTATATAGTGGAGGAAGAGTATGCATGGGCGTGGGTCACACTGGCTGTCCAAACTGTGTACCGCACTACTGTGCTCCCAGGCTAATTTGTGGTCACTAGTAATTAATTTTATTGATTAACTAATGAACTGGACTAATTATCTAATCAATTGGGGCTGATGGATTTGGTACTTCAATTAATTTGGTATGGAAGAGAGATTTGTGGTTTTGCTTTTTTGGGGGAAGTGGAGGATCAGGGAGCTGATTTGCTTGCAACTAGTCAATTTGTATATAGTTGATGTGAGATTTTGTAGGGCTTAATTTTGCAACTGGTCAGTTTGTATATATGGATAGGATTGGACCATGTTAATTATGTAGGCGGAGAGGATGGTATAGGGTATACTAATTTGAAGCTTAATTAATTTTGTAATTTGTATATATTGTTGACTATGCACACCTAGCTATATTCAGTTGATCTTGGTTAATTAATTAATTAATTTCATGTCTAATATCTTTTCTACTTTGTGAAAATTAACCATTTTGATAGCACAAGGTTGCTGGAAAAACACAGAGTTTCGGGCAATTCATAAAACAATTCACATCTGGTTCATCTGGAGATGGAGAGAGAGCTAGCTGTGATATTTCAAGCAGGCAAGTCCAAGTCAGAAAAAAGATTTTTTTTTCAGACACATTACACGTAGACGTCAACTTCCCAAGACGCAGCTGGGTTACATGCAAGCAAGCACTAGCAAGAGCTAGCTATATATGCACCTATGCGTCAGCCGAAAGCCCTAGCTGTGAAAGGGATAAGAAGAGCAAGCAACCTTTCATAGTTAAAGTGATGATCACTAATTAACCTAGCTTGACGATGATCGATGCCATACTTAACCCTAACGATGTTCCGAAGGAGAATATTAGGCAGCCTATCTAGCTAGTTGTCAAAAGTTAATGATCAGGGGAGAGACTTCTTTTGATCAGGTCTCTTCCTCGATCGATATGTGGTTTTATTAGCTAGAACAAGGTGAGAGTGCAAAGGTATGTGTTTGGTAAGAAATAAGAACCTTTTGCGAGTAGATTACGAGCTGCTAGCTGCGTCCAAAAGAAACTTGATGTTGACTACTTATACAAAAAGAAGATATATAATGAGTATACCTCCGTTCTTAAATGACATCCTAGAATACGTTTAGTAAAACTTGTATTACTTAGTTGATTTGTCATGAAAACTATTTATATTTAATATTTTTATAGATATATAGTTTAATAAAATAATAATAAAAGATGTATATTGAAAAGTTATGAACAGAGTAGTACTTGAATCACTGTATTATATTGTTGGCTATATATACTCCAGCCATTATATATATATATATATATATATAATATTTTCTCTATCAAAAAAATATAAAGATTTCTAAAGTTTTACATGGAAATAAAGGAGGTAGATGGAATTAAATGGTGGATAGATATGATAATTAGGTGGAGAAATTTAATAGAGAATAGTTGTAATTGGTTGAGATGAGAAAAATATGTGGAGAAATTACTATATTTAGAGCTAATTTGAATGACATAAATTGTTATATTCTGAAACAGAGGGAATAGCTATTACAGAGAAGTGCAATATTGTTAAATCATTTTCCTAAAAAATATATTGTTAAATCATTCATTTCTCGTGACAAACTGAATTACTCGATATACATGGTCCATGTCTATATATGTGTAACAAAATTAACCACCCATTTAAACAACAAACACAATCCAAGCTATAGGATCACCAACATTTTGTTTCCAGTACGCTATCATAACATTGAGATCACTGACAACTCAATCAGAATTGGATAATTTACAAGGGACCCTTCCCATGCATGGACCATACGGCCATATGCATGCTAGCTAGCTTCTTGCATACATCATACATGGAACCTTCAGCTAGCTATATAACTATTTACACACGCATTATTCAGGTTTCAGGCCAGCTACCAAATATTCTAGGTAGTGGTAGACAGCATCCATCACTTTCGTCCTGATGGTTGACATGGTTGCGTACTTGTGCAATTAAACAACACAAACACGCACATAGCATTTTGGGTGCGTAACATAATGCAGGTCGTCGTCGATGATCTTTGCTGTGTATATATGGTTTGCTAGCAGCAGCAATTAGCTAGTGGCAGCAATAATTCGTCTTCTTTTAAATTTCTCGTCCTTCCTTTTCGTTGGGCTATTGGCGCAACAACTCGAAGCGGTAGTGCATGGATGCACCTGCGGTTCTCCACGATCCCAACTCGTAGGTCAGGTCATCCAACAATAATCCTACTATATATCCAAGTGCACATTTCAATCGGATAAATCCTAAAATTTTCTCATATTTCAAATATGCATGCATGGTGGCCTACATTGTATGACATGTGCTTCAAACTTTGATATAATCATATATATATATATATATATATATATATATATATACTTATAGGATAGAGAGTGCATATGTACGTTTATATGAATGCATGTACGTGCGTGTATACAAGTGACAAAGTATTGTGTGCATTATGATAATTAAGTGATTTATGCACTAAAAATTATTATTTTTTCTTTAGCAAATGGACAGAGTCAGAGAGAGGGAGTCGAGAGCAAGACTGACAGCCTTGCCCAGTTCAAGTAAATTAATACCCCCACCGACCTCCGTTCCTAAAATATTTATTATTGTTTATCAGCATTGTTACAACTTACTTACTAAACTTTTTATATTTAGAATGCAACATACTTTAATAATGTATTAGTATGCATAATTTTATACAAAAGAACGAGTGATCAAAGCCAGTTACTCCGTATCTGGGAACGGAAGGCCTAACTAGTGACCATACCAAATATGTACCTCGATCCGGCTACGATTATACGCCGTTAACTTTGAAGCTTTGAGCTAATGCTGGGGGAAAACTACGGCGAGGCACACCAATATTATCTGGAGGGAAGTGCAGTGGTGTATCATGTATAGGAGGTAGCAAGCAGATGAATGATGGCAACTTTTGAAGACCCCCTGCCATCTGACGCGACACGCATCTTGTTCGCCACCATCTCTCAATGTGTGCATTGCATGCCTCTTTCCTTCCCACTCTTCCTCTCCCCAAATGGGACCGATCGAATGGATGTAAAGAGAGCGTCAGTTGGTAGCTGGCTATAGCTTATTAGCTTGTGGATAACGATGGATATATAGATGGGTTGAGATATATATGTTGCTGCCTATGTTCTGCTGATGTATGTTAGTTAGCATCATCTGCCAATTAATCACGGAGTCATAAAGGGGCAGGCAGGCAGGCAGGCAGGGCTGAATCGAATTCGTTCATGACATGCGTGATTAGCATTGAGTGTCATTTCGGGCGTGCTGAGGACGAGCAAATCGTGCTCCTTGTCGCCCGGTGGTTCGAGGCGCTAGCTGATATCCCACGCGTTACTTACTATAGAACTTGTATATATCAAAATGCGTAATTTGTGCGAATATCTATTGTCAACATGGTATGAAAGAACAAAAAGCGACAGACGTATAGCACAAATCGATTGGCTCAGTTTTTCTTTAATAATGTGGCTTTGACCATAAACTCCTCACTAGTCATGAGACTACCACCGTTAGTGCTCGACAATTATGAAGTACAAGATTTTGTAAATTCAGGGCCCTAACTAGTTAGTGATGACTAGCTGACTACCACAGTATCCCATGAACATGAGCCAGCGGCTTAATTGCAAATCCGTTTATAAATCACCGTATTTATTTTGAAAAGAAAAAAGTTTATTTTACTCTATCAAACTATTTCTCTATAGCACTTAACAATACTATACGACTCATTTTATACCACCGAACTATTCACTTTACTCTCTAATAATTTTATCTTTTTTCTCTTGTAGAAGTTATATTTTCTATTAGAAGTTGGTAGGATGATAGATGCATTAGTTGGTAGGGTGACAGATGATCTTATATATCATTTTTTTAAAATTTTTATCACTATATAATTATATCGGTTGAAAGTCTTAATATCGATTTAAATATTAAAGATTGAAGTTTAAGAAAACAGTCATGAAAAAAATTAAAAATATTTGTGAACTTTAATAATTGTGTCATCTATGGCTCTACAAAATTTCAGCTTAAAATATAATTTATATAAATATAAATAAAAAGAAAGATGTTATTAAGGAATAAAGTGAATTATTTTTTGAGGTCTAATAAAATAACTTAACGGATTAAAATGGACCTTTTACTTTTAAAAATACTACTACTAATCAGCTGTTTGATTTTTTCAAACTATCAATCAATATTTGAACAGTCCAAATCGGTTTGAGATTTGAAAGTAAAAATACGGGATGATTACTAATCAGTTGTTTGATTTTTTTCAAACTATCGATAACAGTTCAAATCGGATTGAGATTTGTGCAAGGGTCTATACCAATCTCACTGCTACGCATCTCACAGCAACGACGGTGTGGATGATTCCAGCTAGCCATGACCTTTGTGCTGTCAACTCGTCCTCTTTCTCATTCACAGCACCACCCATCAACTCTGGCAACATCCTTCCACCTCAACTTCTTACCTCATATTTGTTGGCTCACACTACTAAGCTGCCCCAACATCATAATATCGTATGCCTTTTCTATCCCTACAAGCCCATGGTGACGGCACCACCTCGCCACTCACCCATTTCCCCATCTAGCCTTTCCTTTAGAGTTATCCTTAATTACCCTCGCCATCCTAAACCGTGGAACCTAATCCGACAGAGATTGGATGTAACCGATGTCAAGGGTTCACCGAGGTAGTAGGCAGCTAGATAGGTGGATCATTGCTATCTCTCTCCTTATCTCCCTCACACCTAGCTAGAGGTACCTAGAAGTCGTTTAGGAGTAAGTTGGATCAACATCCGACGTCCTTTATCAATTGGCTAAACACGTGCTAGTAGCCCATTTGAGATGAGCAAAGCAAGCGGTGTGAAATTACTCCGTTAGTTTAGTTAGAACTAGCGTGCTAGCTTAAATTTTTCATAATAGCATATATACTTTTATATTTTATTTTGAAAAAATATTTAAAATGGTAATATAATTTTATATGCTTGATATTCTAATTAATATAATAATTCCTATGCACATAAAGTAATCTTTTAGCATTTTTTATAATATAATAAATCAAAGATATAATTATTAGTGGCATCTTTTTATTATCTCTAACTGTATTCTCCGTCATGCGCACACGTCACCAAAGGTGACAAGAGCTTGACAAGGCAACAGTGGCGGCTCATAAGCTGGATGAGATGATAGTGGTAGTAAAGAAGGTTGCGTCGAAAGCGACTAAGCTACAAAGAAGGAAGCAAGATTGGATCTAAGCTCCACGGCTAAGAGAAATAGGAGAAGAGAGAAGAGAAAAAAAAGAGTAAGGGAGGTGACATGTAGTAACATGGTTTTTTATATCATTAGACATGTAGTATTGATATATAGTCATCTTATTAACACAGGTGAACCAAATTAATATATCACGTCAGACAAAATTACTAGCGTCATATAGGTCCAAACCACCACAAAATAAACCCCATTTCCATAGATAAGAGAAATGATATATCCGCTTTTACTGTTGAGGAATGTACATTAGACTTGCTGTATATTTGAGGGGAGCAGAGTGGACCTCCCCCCCACGCGCGAATCATCGTGGGAATCCTTGGGGCCGAGGCGTGTCAGCAGGCCGCAGCCGATATATACGGCCTAGTGCTTGTCCGCCCGGGATTGGGCATTCGGGCGGCGGTGACGGATCGACGGCGGACGGCTTTGCATCGACGACGGCATCCAGCCGGTGACTGCCGCCCGAGGAGACCGGGGGAGGGTCGGCTGATTCGCTTCACTCGCGTGTAGTTGCCGCATGATGCTCAACGTGATGCCGCCGCCTGCTGCCTGCTTTGTCGAGCCGAAAGTACGTACTACTACTGCTGCCACGTTTGAGATATACAGATGGGTTTTGGATTTTTTTTTTTTGGTTTCATGAGCACGCTTTTTAGGTTTCTAACGTTGTGTTTCATATAAAAAAGTTTCTATATGAAAATTTTAAATATGATATTTTTAGAGTAAAATTTTAACTTTTTACCAATTAAATCACTCGTTTATACTCTCTCTCAAATAGGTAGGACAAAAATTAGCTAATCTTTCGTTCCGAGCTATCTCATACAAGTCAACGCTGTTGCCTCTTTGGCAGGGGCAGAACTAGGCCTTTTGTCAGCATCAGCCGACCCCCAATAAAATTCTATAGTTTATTAACAAAATACTGTTCATCCCTAAGCATGACTCTATATTGTTTCATGGTGCTAACCCCTGGCAATGATCGCTTCGCCCCCTGCTTGTTGGTCATTAATTACGTCGGTCTGCCCAGGCAAGGTAAGGTCAGGTCAGGTCTCCCTCATCTATCCTCTCGTTCGATGCGGTACATATAGTGGCGGATCCAGAAATTTTACTTTGGGTGTACGCACACGTTTCAAGCAACGATAAGATTGAAAACAATGCTAATCTATTGTAGAAAACAAATAAAATGGGGCACCAAGACCAAAATTTACCGGTTATCATCATGCAAGTAGTACAACACTAAAATGCAAACGATTGTGAATCAAGCAGTACACTGGTTAATGTTAATCGATTCCTTCAGGCTTCCACATATAGAAAGTATACAATGACTGACTGTGAATCTTCCAAGCGTATACGAGAAGATCGAATATATATATATATATAGCCCAGGCTAGTAGTCTGTCTAACATTTCCTATAATCGCAGCGGGAGGGGAACAGACGCAGAGACTAGACCGAAAACTGGTGAACAAAGGCGTGGACAGGCCTTTGGTCATTATATCGGTAAACTGATGTGCCGATGGTACATAGAGCATTCGAACCTGTCCTAATGCAACCTTGTCACAGATAAAATGAATATCGATCTCGATGTGCTTGGTGCGTCGGTGATGGACCGGGTTGGCGGTCATGTAGACGGCACTAACATTGTCACAATAGACGACGGTCGCAGTGGAGAGTGGTGCACGGAGCTCCTGGAGAAGCTGGCGAAGCCAGCAGCACTTGGCGACGGCGTGAGCGACGGCGTGGACGACGGCGCGGTACTCGGCTTCAGCGCTAGAGCGGGACACTGTAGTCTGGCGTTTTGAGGACCAGGATACGACAGTGTCACCGAGGTAGACGTAGTAGCCGGACGTAGAGCGTCGAGAGTCAGGGCAGCCTGCCCAGTCTACGTCGGAATACGCGGTGAGGGAGTCGATAGGGCTAGAGCTGAGATGCAGCCCACTGGAGATGGTGCCCTTCACGTAGCGTAGGATGCGCTTGAGCAGCGCGAGGTGAGGTTCGCGCGGAGCGTGCATGAAGAGGCACATTTACTGGACAGCGTACGTGAGGTCGGGTCGAGTGAGTGTGAGGTATTGGAGAGCCCCGGCAAGACTCCGATAGTGAGAGGGATCGGTAACGAGGGCGCCATCGGCGGCGGAGAGTTTGGCTCGAGTGTCGACTGGGGTGGCCGTGGGGTGACAGTCGGCCATGTCCGCACGCTAGAGGAGGTCGATGGCGTACTGGCATTGGGAAAGGAAGAGCCCGTGAATGGAACGGGTTACGGAGATGCCAAGAAAATGGTGGAGAGGACCAAGATCGGTCATGACGAACTCAGAGTGGAGTCGGGCCATGATCTGGTCGAGGAGAGATGTCGAAGACGCTATGAGGACAATGTCATCGACATAGAGAAGTAGATAGGCAATGGCGGAGCCGATATGTAAAGTGAACAGGGAACTATTGGACGCAGAGGCCACGAAGCCGATGTGCCGAAGATAGGCAGCAAAGCGCTGGTACCAGGCACGAGGGGCTTGTTTGAGGCCGTAGAGAGAGCGTTGAAGGAGACAGACGTCATCAGGCCGAGAAGGGTCGACGAAGCCTGGGGGCTGCTGGCAGTAGACTGTTTCCGTCAGGTTGCCGTGAAGAAAGGCGTTCTTCACGTCTAGTTAATGGATCGGCCAGGAGCGAGAGGCAGCCAAGGTGAGGATGACTCGGATGGTGGCGGGTTTGACAACGGGACTGAAGGTCTCGTCATAGTCGACACCGGGTCGTTGGGAGAAACCCCGGACTACCCAACGAGCCTTGTGACGGGCAAGGGAACCATCGGCGTGAAATTTGTGTTTGAAAATCCACTTACCGGTCACAATGTTGGCGCCGGGAGGTTAGGGAACAAGGCGCCAGGTCTCGTTGTCCATTAGGCCCTTGTACTCGTTAGCCATGGCCGCGCGCTACTGAGGGTCGGCCAAGGCTGTGCGAGAAGTCGCCGGGATGGATGAGATAGAGCTGTGGACGGCGGAGAGACCGTAGCGCGGATTGGGTCGGAGAGACCCGGTCTGGGAGCGGGTGACCATGTGAGAGGTGGAGGGAACTAGAGCCGATAGGGGTGCAGGAGTAATAGGAAGAACTGGTCGGATGGGGGCATC
The DNA here is from genome assembly GCA_030770085.1 of Oryza coarctata. Classification (NCBI taxonomy): domain Eukaryota; kingdom Viridiplantae; phylum Streptophyta; class Magnoliopsida; order Poales; family Poaceae; genus Oryza; species Oryza coarctata. Next base: position 4,042,337 of record CM061465.1, read on the forward strand.
ATCGGCTCTGAGTCGGCGACTGTAGACAAGAGGAAAAGGAGAAATTAGATCGGCCTGAGCCGATGAGGTCGGGTGGGCCGAGTATTCCGATCGGTCCGATAGAGATGGATCAGCCGATAGGGTGGGGGGAGCCAATGGAAAGTGAGGAGCTGATGGAAGTGGGGTGTCCGATGGAGAGGGAACGGTATCGGCTGAAGGATAAATAGGATCGGTATCAGCCGATAAAGGTGGGTCCGATGGGGGTCCGATGGTGGGGACATCGGACCGAGTAGTGGTGGGATATGTGACGAGTAGATCCTCAGCAGCGGCCGATGAGGGGGCCGATGGAGAGGGCAGTGGGGGAGACCTAGTCGGCACGGTGTTGGTGAGGAGGAAGTCGAGATCACTAGAGGAGGATCTCGGATAAAGGAGACCGAAGGGAAAACATGTCTCGTCAAAAATGACGTGACGAGAGACGAGGAATCGTCGGGTGGAAAGGTCGAGGCATCGGTATCCCTTGTGAGAGGTGGAATAGCCGAGGAGAATACAGGCGGTGGAGCGGGGAGCGAGTTTGTGGGAAGCTGTGGCGGTGAGATTTGGGTAGCAGAGGCACCCGAAAACGCGAAGGTGGGAGTAGTCGGGCGCTGTGCGATAGAATAGGCATAGGGAACGTTGTTATGAACGGAGGAGCATGGGCGCCGATTGAGAAGGTACGTCGCAGTAACCAGAGCTTCGGCCCAATAAGTGGCGGGTAGGTGGGCGTGAAGTAGCATGGTGCGACTGATGTTGTTGAGGGTGCGAAGAAGGTGCTCGGCTTTGCCGTTCTGAGGAGAGGTGTAGGGGCAGGAGAGCCAGAGATGGATGCCCTGCGAGGTGAGGAGGTTTGTAACGGTATGGTTGACGAATTTCGTACCGTTATCGGCTTGTAAAGCCTTGATGGGGAGGTTGAACTGAGTGGATACGTACGTGACAAAGTGAGTGAGGTGAGAGGCGACCTCGGATTTGTGGATGAGCGGGAAGGTCCAGCAATAGTGTATGTAATCGTCAAGTATAGCGAGATAATACTGATTACCGGAGACACTTTTAACTGGGGACATCCATACATCACAATGTATAAGTTCAAATGGATGCGAGTTATAGGAGAGAGAACTAGAAAAGGGCAGACGCACATGTTTGCCAAGTTGACATGAGTGACAAACTGTGGAGCTGCTGTGAGTACATCGGATGGAGGCGCTGTGACGGAGGGTGGTGACAGCGTCGGGGCCGGGGTGGCCAAGGCGAAGGTGCCAAAGGTTGGTGGAGAGGGCGACGCTGGCGTGTGGGGTGGAGAACACAGCGGGAATGGTGTAGAGGTCACCGCCACTATTGCAGCGAAGGATCTGTTGCTGGGTTGGGATATCCTTTACAGAGAAACCAGACGCGTCAAATTCAATGGAGAAGTGGTTGTCTCTTGTGAATTGACGAACAGATATAAGATTGTGAATGAGAGAATGGACAATAAGAACATTGCATAGGGGGAGGTTAGTGGTGGATGTAGACAGAGAGGAGTCACCGCGGCATTGGACAGGAAGAGAGTGACCATTGCCGATGGTGACAAAAAGGGAGGAAGAGAGGTGACAGGAGCGAAGTATACCGGCCAATGACGTCATGTGTGAAGACGCCCCAAAGTCCAGCACCCAAGGGTGCTGTGGTTGGAGCGTCATCTGGTTGAGGGCAGCGACGAGGCCAGCCTGGTTCCAGGAGGGAACCGACAGGGTGGTTGGGGTCGGTAGCATCGACTGAGGCGGCAGAACGGGAGCCGATGCCAGGTGAGCCTGGGAATGGGCGCCGAGAACTCCGGGTTGCCAGCCGATGGGGCTGCGTGGCTAGGGCTGGGGCGCCTAGGGGTTGTAGTAGAGCCACGGGACCCGTGGGACCGGCAGGGTGGGTAGGGACCGAGGTATGTCGTGGTGGCGTCGGACCCTGCCAGGTCCTGCCTTTGCCTTTGCCCTTTCCTTTCCCGGTGCGGGATGTGTTGCTGTGGCCGGAGCCATGGCCAGCAGGACCGCGGGAGGAAGGGGCAGCGCAAGAAGCTCGACAACCATTATCGGCTGCGGCAAAAAGAGCGGTGTGGGCCACTGTCTTCTCATCATTGGCCAGACGGAGTTCTTTAAGAACTAGCATGTCATGAGCCGGGGCGAACGATGGAAGAGGTGTGGCGTTGGCGATGTCATCAGCGGTGTTAGAGAAGCGGAGATTGAGGCCTCGCAGAAGGGCGAGGACGAGTTGAGAGTCGGCCATAGGGTGGCCAACGTCCCGAAGAGCAGCAGCCTTGACTTTGAGGCGCTGACAGTACGAGAAGACAGAGGAGTCGCCTTGTACCATGGAGTGGAACTCATTGAGGAGGAAGATGGCGTGAGGCTGCTTGTTGGCCAGGAAGATCCGCTCGATGGCCACCTAGAGGTCCCGGGCGGTGGGGTCGGTATCGTCCATGGCGAGGTCGAGGACAGAGTCATCGACCGAGCCGAGCAGCCAGCTGTGCACGCAACACTCGGTGATGTCCCACTGAGGATCATCGGGGCGAGGTGGAGCGGAGCCATCAATATGGGACCGGAGGCCAAATTTTCCACAGAGGGATTTGAAGAAGAAAACCCACTTGGAATAATTGGCGTTAAGGTCAAGGGATATAGGAACGTGAGATTTCACGTTCATAGCAGCGTAGCGAGGGGAGAAGATCGGCGAGGTGGTGCCCGAGGTGTGGTCTGTGGCACCGAGGGCCGGAACAGATTCGGCGACTGGGAGAGTGCCGGAGCTGAGGACGGACTCGGTGGCCATGACGGGAGAACGGGAGCAAAGAGCCGATGGGAGAGAGAAGCCGATAGAAGGGGGAAGCCGATGAGAGGACGGATCGACCGATCAAGGATGTGAGAAGCCGATGGGGAGTAGGTAGCGGAGTAGGTGAGGAGTGGCCAGCTGATGAGGAGTGGTTGGCCGATCGGGAGTAGTCAGCGGAGTAGGTGAGGAGTGGCCAGCCGATGAGGAGCAGGCAGCGGAGTAGGTGAGGAGTGGCCAGCCGATGAGGAGTGGTTGGCCGATGGGGAGTAGGCAGCGGAGTAGGTGAGGACAGAGTGGGTGGGTCAGAGAGTGGTTGGGTCACGGACGTGCGAGGATTCACGTCCGTGAAGAGAAGATTCACGTCCGTGGACTCGTGGAGGCCAAGGAGTGGGGCGGACGCGAAAAAGGCAAGGAGTGGTCGGACGCGAAGAGAATATGTTCGCGTCGGGAAGGCAGGGATTCATGTCCGTGGACACGTGGACACGTTGGACTGGCTCGGACGTGAGGGAAGAAGGTTTGCGTCCGAGAGCCGTTGAGCGTGTCGAAAGGGCAAGAACCGAGAGAGGTTTCCAGCCGATGGAGGGCTGGACAAGTCCAACCGATGGAGACGACGAGCGCGGAGGTGCGCCAGCGTCAGAGAAGGAGAGATGCACGAAACGAGAGGAAGAGCGGAGACGGGTGCGAGGAGGGACGAGGAGGCGGATCGAGACCGTCGCCTGGTCGCGCGGAGGTGGGGCAGAGAAAAGGTGACTGCGGGAGAGACGGGAAGAAGAAGAAATGGAGACGAGAGAGCGAGGGAAGTACCGGAAAGAGAGTCGGCGATAGGAAGAAGACGTCGACGACGAGGAGGAAAAGGTTGGCTCGCCGGAGGGAGAAACTAGCGCGCCGGGATGTCTAGACTCGCTCTGATACCATGTAGAAAGTTATACAGTGACTATGAATCTCCGAGCGTATACAAGGAGGTCGGGTCTATATATATAAAGCCCAGGCCAGTGGTCTGTCTAACACTCTTTTCATGTGATCTAACAATGTCAATATATCAGGACTGAAGTTCAATCGTACGTCAATCTCTTTGAAACAATTGATGCCGTTGTTAATCAATCAATTTTTGGTAAGATCAATTCACAAACTGAAAATTATGATGCGGTTGAAGAAGACAACTTTTGCACTACCAGAGTTAAATCACAGAAAAAAAATGCTTTCAGTTAAGCTAGTACTAGTACTACCTCCCGTTATTAAGTAGGAGTAGAATCGTTGTGACAGTTGGGCCGGAGGCGTTTCGCACGAGATATAGGAGGCCCCCGGCCTTCCCTTCCCAACGCGCGCGGTTGGCTCGAGTGGTATGACATATTTTTCGCCAAAATTTAACAGATTTTGATTAAATCTACCGCTTAAAATTTGAATCATCGACATCATTCGAAATCTCGCTCGGAATTTACTTTAGTCCCGCGTCGAAACCTCGAAATTTCGTGGTTTTCAATCGGTAAACCCGGCTGATTCGCTTCACCATCATCGCATGCATTCGCTCGCCCCCTCCATCATCGAGCCCAAAGTACTTTCTTGGCCGTCAATTTAGGCCTTCGTCTATCCTCTCCTCCGACGCGGTGCACCAACGCGGTGGTCGGTCTCGTACGTCGTCGTGCAGGCGCCAGCCCGGGAATCGGACGGGTTAATTGCTTACTTATGATCACCTCAGCTAGCGCCTCCCTAGCTAGTTGTGTGTGTCAAACAAGACGGTTTAGGTGGAGACCAGCCAACAGATTACATGCATGGTGCAAAAAGTTGACGCCTAGAGTTGATTCTTACTTACTCCATTCCAAATTTTGAACATTTCTACGTTATTTAGCAAATACCATGCATAAGTTAAAAGATGACATTTCAGCCATCTTGGTAGCCAATTTTTAAATTTTGATTTACTCATATTCTCTTTTCAAACATCTGGTTGGCTTAAAAAATGTATGGATTTCCTTGTGTTAGTGTTAGAAATGGTTATATTTTAAAACAGAAAAAGTGAACTTTTGTTTTTCTTTTCGACAAGATCTTTTTTTTACTTTGGTGAAAGTTCTAGTTGTAAAAAAAAGTTATTTTTCCACCCTCCTGTATAATATATTGATAAATATTCGTGATTTATCCATGCCCTATATCCACAAAAGAAGTTACCGTTTGCTTCTGTACATAAGTATTTCGGCATCTTTTCTTACCTTTCCAAACTGAAATGACCTGTTTGCGGCGTGAAACAAAACTATTCTTGTATACTATCTTTCGTACGAGGATGTTAACTACACAGTCTTGGATAAGATCAACAACTTGTTTTCAACCTCATCAAATTCGTTGTGTGAATTTCATCTGATAAAAACCGATCGATCGAGATGACTATGCTTTTCCTACGCGGATATAATAGGAATAACCATACCCCAATCCATGTGTGACGACGTGTAGTCATGTACATGCATATTTCGAATTCGATCGATGAGAAAATCGATCAGAGTGTCACCTCAACTCCATCCTACGATACACAGTCATATTCATACAGATAAGATGATATCCCTATCCTAGTTTTTTCTCTGAAAGACAACACTGACACCTATATATCTCTTTCTAGCCTTATCCATCCACGCATGCATGTCACCAACTTGATCGTACGAATATGTTACCATGTCAGCGTATTCAGACGTTCTGATCATAAATCTGCTCCAGCAACAAGAACAAGCAGAAGAAGCAGCAGTTAAAGTTCAGATAAGAGACCTAGCTATGATAGCTAGATCAGCTCATTCAGACAGAGTAGCAGCCAGCAGTTTGCAAGGCAGTGATGCTGATGCTCCCTTAGAATTCCCCAGCTCGTGAGGCCGTCTGCATTGCATTGCATGCATGAATTGACTTTAAACTGGGAACATGTTTCTGTACTACTGTTCATATTCAGAGAGTGCTCTGAATTTTGTCAGTAGGGATCAGTGGTGCTCGCTCGGTCTGTCCATCGAAAGGTCTAGTCGGCCACATACCTTTCTGCCAAGCTTCTGGATTCTGTGGAGAACAGCTTGATATCACTGCAGGTCTAGGTTGCTGCCTACACTGAAGTTTCCTGTCAAAAAATCCAGTCTTTGGTAGTATTGGACATCTTTTCTCTCTGAAGATTGTTCCAAATTGTGGTTTTTGGACTATTTGTCACTCTCTTTGATGCCACACTCTCAAATGCCATCATCTTCTATTACATCGATTATTTGTTATTAGGTTCCCATGTTAACTTGCTCTCGTATGTTATTTTTGAACAAAAATGCTGCCACGTCAGCTAAGTGACGTGGCATCGGAGAGAAAATGAACATGTTACCCTGCTCTATCACTCCCCTCCTCTTCCACCGCACGCTGCAGCTCAGTGCGATCAGACGTTGTTGCTGCACCCGCCGCCGGAGCCAGGAAGGAAGAAGGGCCGCCGGAGGAGGAGGGCGGCAACAGGGAGCGCCGCGGCTCGGGCCCATCCTGCTCGCTGCAACAGCCGAAAGAGGGAGGGAACTAGGGCAGACGCCGCCGTCAGCCTCGTCCTCCTCGCCGCGGCAACCGGTGGCGGAGGGAGGCGGCAAGCAGCGCCGTGGCTCGAGCTCTAATGGATCTGGTGCCAACCCCCTTCTTCATTTCCTCCGGCCGCTGCTTGTCCCGAGTGTTGGGGATGAATCACTCAACTCCCTCTCACACTATCACAGTGTATATCAGTGGACACACAAGCAAACATAACGAGTAAGACCACAAGAAATTTTTTGGCGACGCAGCTATCTTAGCCCACGTCTTTTTTCTTTTTTCTTTTTTACTACAACATGCCTACAAGAATGAATAAATAGACTCACACGGCTAACAGAATGTAGCAAAACTAATTCTATTCTAATGCCACTAGGTGCATGCATGCAAGCTCACCTTAATGCTCGGTCTACTACTGGCCATGCATCACACACGTCCAGCCACTACTCAAAACGACCACTAATCACACTACACACAAATGAACAAAATAAATGTGCATATCACTAATGAAAAGATTAATAGCTAACACCAAGAGGCCAGATCCGGAGGAGGAGGGCGCGGGCGACGATGGCCTCGACCACTGTCGGGAGGAGGCGGGGAAGAAGATGGCCACGGCGCTGCCACGCAGAGGATCCTACCTTCCGCCGTCAGCGGCCTCGGCACGCAGGACGCGGGAAATGACGCCGAGCTCCAGGGTAGACCACGCCTGCGACGATGGCGGTCTCGGGGAGGAGATGCACGAGATGGCCCGCCCGAGGAACTTGCCGGCAAGCGCGCAGGTGAGATCGAGCTCATCCCTGAGAATGGGGTCCCTCAGCTCGTCTGCCGGGTAGTTCCGGCGCCGTCGTCATTGTCGGTTCTGTGTCCCATCGTGCAAGAGGAACAAGAAGGGGGCGAGAGAGCCATTTTTTCTTTAGACGTGGATCCAAATTACATGCTCATTGTGCCGTGTCAGTAAAAGTGGGAAAGTGGAAACAAATTAGTGGGCTCAAGTGGCAAATAATTGAAGCTTTTTTTAGGAGGATGGCATTTGGGAGTGCCTCATGGAAGATGGCAAATAGTCAAAAAAAAAACCCACATTGACCTCAAGAATCACGATACGATGATCATGCTCTGTGTCTCTAGCCTTGTCTGAGCAGTGATAGTAGTAGTAATTGGCTACTTGCTAACATGACAAAATCACGAGGCAGAATTGTTGTTGCCACAACTATCTCTTCAAATCCAAGAGAAGGCTAATCCAATTCTTGTACTCTATTTAATTTCAAAAAAATTGTAATCAGCAACACGTTACGGAATTCAGTTCGGTCTGTAATTCGGCGAACCGTGGTATATATAAAATCAATATTAGTACCATTATTGTCAGAATAATTTCTAGGCTGTCACTGAAAGATCTGAAGCTGGTTGTACCACTTGTACTACTGATAAGAATGGTTTCCAACTTTCCATGGTGAGCTTTTGCATGGGCAAAAGGAAAAGAGTAGCACAGCTTGTACTTTCACGGTACAGAAAAAAGTTCAGTTCTAGTAGTTGTTCCTGGATGATTGAGTGAGCGAACTGTGAGCCTTGAGAGATCTTCAGTCCTTCCCAGCTAGCTCAACTCTGAAAAACAGTTTGCAGATGGCTCTCCTCCGTCCAAATGGTCCAAAATGTTGTCCAAAGCGTCAACAACAATTCCATCCTCACCTTGCTCCGGCTCCACTCCTGGAAAGAACGTCGCAGCTGCTGTTTCGAAAAATGTGTCGCGCGCGATTCGGGCCCCAACCGCAAAAATGCGAATGCTTAGCTCGTGCGATTCTGAAGCTACTAGGACGTCGACGAGCATCTGATCACCATCTGTGTGATGACTTAATTTAATTAGCTCAACAAATTCCTTAAGCAAGGTTATGATTATTCGAAGTTACTAGGAAATTAAGCTGGAAGAAAAATGGCCAGATGCAGGGGTGTGAACTCATGAGCTTTCTTGCAATCTTTGTGAATTCCACAGACAGGAAATGATTGCATTGGCAATCTGCAAATAGCGCTTGTAATTAGGGTTTTTCAAGCACGCACGGCGACACCGGGAGTACATATATCGCAGGCTGAGCAGACGGAGTGGGCCTATTCTATCTAACTCACCCCTACTAGGAGCATAGTGAACATTTAGACTGAAACTAAACTTAGATAAGACGGACGTTGACAGATCCTCAGTAAAAAAGTCGGCGTACTAGGATAAAGTAGAGACGTGTATGACATAAACTTCACTAAGAGTGACGTATTTACGGATGAAGTATAGGTCGATCTCCATATGCTTGGTTTACCGATGCTGAACGAGGTTGGTGGAGAGATAGACGGTGCTGATGTTGTCGCAATATACGACAGTGGTACGATGAGCAGGGCAGCAAAGTTCCCTGAGGAGCTGGTGCAAACAGCAGGCTTCAGCAACGCCATTGGCCACAGCACAATACTCGACTTCAGCGCTAGATCGGGACACTGTCGGCTGGCGCTTGAAGGATCAGGAAACGATATTGTCCCCAAGGATGATAGCATATCTTGATATGGATTTACGAGTGTCAGGGTAGCCGGCCCAATTAGCATCAGTGTAAACTATAAGATCGATCGACAAGGTCCGTTAGAGATAAAGACCGAGTTCTAGAGTGCCCTATAAGTATTACAAGATCCGCTTCATAGCGGTGAGATGAGGATCTCTCGGGTCGTGCATATGTAGGCAAATCTGTTGGACAACATATGCGATGTCCGAACGAGTGAAAGTGAGATGCTATAGGGCACCTACAATGCTCCTGTAGTGAGTAGGATCAGGTACTAAAGCCTCAGCAGCGGACAGTTTGGAGCAAGTGTCCACGGGAGTACTGTAGGACTTGTAATCTTGCATACCAGCACGGTCCAGAATGGCCAACATATATTGTCATTGTGAGAGAAATAGATCATTATCCCGACAATCAACAGTGATGCCTATGAAGTGATGAAGTGGACCCATATCTGTTATAGAAAACTCCTATCTGAGAGCCGATATAACCTACTGAAGGAACTGCTTTGACAAAGCCGTGAGGACAATGTCATCGACATAAAGGAACAAGAAAGTCATATCAGTACCGCGGCAGTGAATAAACAATAAGGTACCAAACTTAGCTTCAATAAATCCAAGGGATGTGATGTGAGAAGCAAAGTAACTATACCAAGCTCGTGGGGCCTGCTTTAGTCCATAGAGATAGCGGTTCAGGCGGCAGATATAATTGGGTCACGAGGAGTCAACAAACCTTGATGGTTAGACGCAGTACACTGTATCTGTCAATGTGCCATGTAAGAATGTATTTTTGACGTCAAGTTGATGAATAGACCAAGAGCATGAGAAAGCAAAACTGAGTACCACATGGATGGTGGTGGGCTTCACTATTGGATTGAAAGTCTCATCATAATCGAGGCCGGGACCTTGAGTGAAACTCCGTAAGACCCATCATGCTTTCTAGCGAGCAAGAGAGCCATCTAACATAAACTTGTGGTGAAATATCCATTTTTCAGTGACCACATTAATGCCAGGAGGGTGGGGTACTAGTGTCCAAGTGTCATTTGGGTGGATAGCATCAAACTCTAAGTGTCATTTGCTAGTTCAGATTAGACAGGGCCGATCAAAAAGACGTCGGGATCAGAGAGAAAGCTACTATGTTATGGTTGAGGCGGTTGACTAGCTGAATAAATCCGGATTTTGCGCAAGGGTGCATGCCATGCATGTTGGTGATGGGAACAAATGTCTGTAGGGCTATGGCGGTAGTATGTCCAGTGGCATGCCTAATGCCACTGGAAGTAACCTAGGACGATGTGTTCATAGGAGTCGCGGCAAAGGGCCTAGCCGTGTCACTGGCAACAGCCTAGGATGTGATGTCCACACAGGTGGCGGCATGAGACCGGGGTGAAGAGGTCGACTCGGCTAGTGGAGGCCCAGTAGCAGGAGAGAGTCGTGGCGACCTGATGACACCAGGGGCATGCATACATGCTAGGATGACAACAAGCGCAGGCACCAGGGGCATGCATCCATGCTAGGATGACAACAAGCACAGCACAAGGACCGATGGGCAAAGTAGAGCAGTCATCATCACCCAAAAAATCTAAAGTGGTGGGATCCAGGGGAGAGGTAGACATCTCAGAAAAAGGGAAAAAAGGACTTGTCGAACATGACGTGTCACAAGATAATGATTCTATTGGAATGAAGATTGAGACATATGTACCCCTTGTGATCAGCAGAGTAACCAAGGAAGATGCACAAGGAGGAGCGAGGAGAGAGATTATGTAGAGTTGTGGAGGATAGGTTTGGGTAACAGGCGCATCCAAATATGCGTAGATGTGTGTAGGATGGGTGTGCATGATGAAGAGCATAGAATGGAGTGAGACCATCAAGAGTCATAGTAGGATAAAGGTTGAGGAGATATGTAGCGGTGTGGAGAGAATCAGTCCAATAAACTGGGGGAAGACTAGCCTGAAAGAGAAAAAGTGCACGATGTTGTTGATGGTGCGAAGAGCACGTTCAGCTCGACCGTTTTGTTGGGAGGTATATGGACTAAACATACGAAGAATCACATCGTTGGTGAGAAAGAATGTGCGGGCCGAAGAGTTGTTAAATTCACAGCCGTTGTCGCACTAGACGGCCTTGATAGGGGCACCGAACTGGTACGTACATACGAGAAAAGGTTGGATAGAGCACCAAAGGTATTGGACTTGGGGGAAAGTCCACGTATAGTGAGTGCAGTCGTCAAGAATGACAAGATATTACTTGTAACCTAATACGCTAATAACTGGGGATGACCAGAGATCACAGTATATAAGATCGAAAGGGTGAAGTGCACGAGTGGTGGACCTGCTGATAGGAAGGTGCATATGGTAGCCTAAGTGGCAAGCATGACATATATGGTCAGAAGTACGTTTATTAAAAGAAATAGTTTTAGAGTTGACATGTTTTGATAAAGCTACAAAACCAAGATGACCGAGACAACGATACCAGATAGTGGTGGAGCAGACAGTGATGATGAGGGCAGGAGAGTTGACTACAGGCAGAAAGAACGGGTAGAGGTCACCCGTGCTATTGCATGTGGCGATCACACTCCGAGTTTGCAGGTCCTTCACAGAAAGGCCAAATGGGTCAAACTCAATGGGAAAATTATTATCAGTAGTAAAACAACAAATTGAAATTATGTTCTTGATAATAATAGGTGCAACTAAAACATTGGAGAGAATAAGAGGTCGTCGTGGCGTGAAAATGATAGATGACCCGACGGAGGTTACAGGGAATGAGGCTCTGTATCCGTCAATGATCGATGATGGATTGAGTGAAGAAGGAGGTTGGGAGGAAATCAGTATACCAGTATTATTGGCCATGTGGGAGCCAACCCTAGAGTCAGCGTACCACTCGGTCGAGGCCAACGGAGTCAAGGACAAAGTGTTGAAGTTGTTTATTACGGATGTCTGGTCCTAGGAAGGGCCCCCCATAGGGAACTAGGAGCTCGATGACGACACAGGCGGAATAGGAGAGGCAGTGGCGAAAGGAGGTGGGACGGTGGCAGCAAAGCTAGGCGGTGAAGAGGGTAGCCCTCCACAAGCAAACTCTGGCAACGAGGCAGGCATGCCCAGCACACTGACCTTGGTGGTGAGGTGGGCACACGCCGTAGGCGAACCTTAGAGGAGTGCTTGAGCTGGACGGCGTAGCATAGTAGAGTAGGTACGCCGAGGCAGTGAGAGTAGCTGACGGCTCGAATGGCAAAAGGGGTAGCAAGGTGTCGACCCTGCTGTGTGGCTAGGGTCGTAGAGGTGCGGCCACAGTTGCATAGTCCCCCCATGGCATGGGTCAAAGTCGAAGGTGCCAGCACTTGAGGAGGCAGATTTGCCGCCGTGACCACGGCGACGATTAATAGGACGCGAATTGGGGCTATAGCCCCCATGGCCACCGTATCCTGAGCCCGTCAATGGACCTACCGGGAGGGTAATGATAGTGCGTGGCGACGGAGGCGAGCGGTAGAGCATCCTCGGTGGCGTCGTCGATGTCGATCTCTTCAAGAAGGAGCAGGGTGTGCGCTTCATCAAAGGTGGGGAATGGTCGCTGCATCTTTAGGTTGGAGACCATGTGGCGGAACTTGTCATTGAGTCTGTGGAGGAGGGTTAGCACAAGAGTGCGGTTGTCGACTGGATCCCCAAACTCAGAGAGAGCACTGGCCATCATCTCGAGACAGCGGCAGAAGTAGGGGATGGAAGTCCCCCTTGTTTGACTGTACGAAACTCGGCAAAGAGGAGAAGCACGCACGATTCACACTGGTCGAGGAACTCCGACTCGAGAGCAAACCAGGCGGTGCGAGCAGTCGAGTTGTGGAGCATTACAGTCTGCTGGAGGTCGGCAGCGATGGTGCTATAGATCCAAGTTAGGACGGTGCAGTCCATCTGCACCTATGCTGAGCGGTCGGAGTTGTTGACGTTAGAGAGGACGTGGTCTGTTAGGGCATACTTGCCCAAGACGACAAGGAAGAGGGTTCATCACCTGCTGTAGTAGTTAGCGGCATGATCTAGTGTCTTGGGGACAAGGATCTTGATATTGAGGACGGCGAGGGCTTAGGCGTGCATAGCAGCATTCTTGTCCTCGCATGTGGCAAGGGCGATTTCACGGTCCTCAGCGGCCTTCTGGTGGGCAGCGTTGACCTCAAGCTCGGCGACCTCGCGTTGTAAACAAAGTTGCTCCGTAGGTGTGTCGGGAGCCATGGAGTTGAGCGCACTCTCAGTGGCAGCGGATACATGGGGTCGGTGGTGAGAGTGTGGGCTGGTGGTGGGGCTTGGCGAGATCTTAGCGGTGGTGATGGCACAAGGGTAGAGGTGTGCGCGGATGGCGAGATTAAGTGGCGCCAAGCCTAGGTGAGCGGAGAGCGGCGGAGAGACCGAGCAACAAGAGAATTGGATCGAATGAATAATAGTTGTGGCTCTGATACCATGTGAACGCGAGAATGGGGATTAGGGTTTTCCACAGCGTATGCATGGCGACACTGGGAGTATATATATCGCAGGCCAAGTAGGCCGAGTGAGCCTATTCTAACAACACTGTCTATCGACACGGAGATCGGTCCAAGCGAGAGGCACATCAAGAGAGAGTGTGTTCGCTGATGGAGGTCCGATACAATGCGCCTAAACATGTTAAGCTCCTCTTGCATGGCCATCATCCAATCAACACCTTCAACGCCTCTTTAGCATTCATAGGCTCAAAAGAAAACATAAAAGAGTAACTCTCATAAAAGTTAGATACTTGAGAGTGAGTAGTTACTCTCTTTCTAATGTCGCTGAGAATATTATCAACGGGATGATCACGTTGTATATTTTGATGGATTCATGAATGGTGTACCGAGAGAACATGAGCATGCTCAGTGTCCCTTTGCTTGATTGTGCCATCGGCATCGATCCCATACTCTCTATCTATCAATCGGTCTTTTTTTTATAAACCGATCGATTCTTCGATACTTAATCGAATCTGTGGCTTAACGAATTTTCACATTAATGCCATGAGATAGGATGGAATTGTTTTTGCTTAAGTGTCATCAAGAGAGTGTCTTGTGCAGGAGAAGAACATTGTTTTCGATCGATCAGTTAGGGTTGACAAAATCAGTACACATGATCTGCAAAATCTCTGAAACAAGATGCATGATTGTAGATGTTACTGTTCTTCAGACATTTTCAGAGACTTCAGAACAAAATATCTATGCTAGCTTTCTTGCTGGATTGAATTCCATTATCGAAAAAATCTACGGTTTCTTGCATATAGCAGCACACAAGGGATGAAAGTAACTAGCTATGCCAGTGGAACCTTGCTTTGTTTCATGAATGGCATTTCGGCCATTTCTCAGGGAACATTCAGAGATTCACCGGCCATCTCACTACTTTGGTAAAATCTGTGGATTTGACAGTCAAAAATGTGAACAGTAATCAACTAAGAGCATCACATATATGCTGCCACTACTGATCAAGTGCTATACTTCTGAGAGCTAACTGAGGCTATGGAACTCAAATGCAATCAAGAATCTGAGCAGTGAAAAGCAACTGATGATTCCGAGCAACTGGCGGCAAAGCGACGACCTTTTGACCGAACGCCAGGTCCAATGAATTGTGAGGAATCACTGGCTTGTTCTTATCTATCAAAAGTGATAATTTCCATGAAGGAAAAAAGGGGTGAAAGGGAAGGCTCATTTGCCAGGAGGATTTGATGCCCCTACCTCTAAGGAAATTTGTTTGGGAGCTCAAGGAGAAAGAGAGGATGAGAGTTCAGAGACAAGTTCATGCGATCCCTGTAGTTGTTTGCCGGGAAAATTTTAATCCTATGGGTCACCTTTTGATTCTAGGGAGCCTAGATTTCAAATTATCTTGCTTGAACTTGTTTCTTACCAAGAAAACGACATGGCAACAAGACTACTAAATTTAAACATGAAGTTTTATTTCAAAAACTAAAAGACCACGGTTCTAGCTACGACATGACAAATAAGAGCATCCAATTAGGTGCCTATCAGCTGTCATCTGGTAATTACCTTACTAATGTTACATACCGGTTAATATCTTCGCAAAACAAAAATAAACAAAGAAAAAATATCTATTGTGTGCATCACAGTTGAGTTTTTTAAATTTACACCAATCTATTATTAAACTTCAGTAAAATTAGCAGCTTTGATTCACCGTATTTTCAATTTGTCATACATAAATGTTAATTATCTTTCTCTTACTGAATGTTACATACCGGGCAATATCTTCTCGAAACAAAAATAAACAAAGAAGAAAAGATCTGTTGTGTGCATCAAAGTTGAGTTTTTGAAATTTACAGCAATCTATGATTAAGCTTGAGTAAAACCAGTGGCTTTGGTTCACCATAATTCTCATATATAAATGGTAAAAATACTTTCCACAAATAAAATACCTGTTCCAGGAGACATACATATGCCTCTAGCGTCTAGGGTGCTAATCGTCAGTATCGAATCGTTATCTTCCACTACGGAAACTCAGTGGCATTTGCATAAGCAGAACTAGCTTGAGAACACGGAAAAGATCGGTCAGAAAAACAAGAAATGACCCTTCGGCTTTTGCACGTAGTATGTACATACGCACAAGATTGGACCTTGGAATTGGCTCCGATTGATGGATAAGGCAAGAACGGGCTGTGTCCTTTTCTTCTAAAAAAAATGGTCGATATTTTAAGTAAAACTGTACTCCGTCATGTTTTTCACAAAGTCCACATTTAAAAATTTTGACTAATAGTTAAACTAAAATATATGCGTTTAATGTATTGTTATATTCGTATTTAAAAATGTTTTTACACGATGTTGTGTAGCTATTGATAATATGTTAGGAAAGAAGTTAGCAATTAAAGTATAACATTAGAAACTATGTAAAAAAATTATATTTTAGAACGGATGGATTGAAATACTAAAAGTTGTCATGAATTAATTGGCTGTGAAATCATTGCAATTATGAGAATTAACGTATAAATATTTTGGTACAAAATTTAAGTTTTAAAAATACTTATATGTTGAAACGGAGAGAGTACTACTTAAAAAAGTTGTAGCCGTAGCCGTTCTCCTCTTCTCTCCCTCACACAGTGCCGCACCACACTCATCTCAATAAAAACATAAAAAGAAAAAAAGCATTTACGTCTCTCTTGAGAACTATTAAAAAACTGTTGGACTACTTTCTACTCATCTTGGGTTATTCTAATAATAGTAAGAAATAAAATAACCAATAGCCTATTCTAATTTAATTATTCTGTTGCAAAGCACGGGTGTGTAGTTAGTGAAAAAAAGGGATTTATTGCACTAGCAAAAAAAGATAAAGCTTTACTAAAGAGGAAAATAGGTGATTATGCCAGTCTTGCAAATTACTACTCCATTGTTCTGCTCCCCAATAACCAAACCGGCCGGCTATGAGAAAAAGTAAATTAATTAATCACCGGAACTTCTAGGAATAATATTTTTCATTTCCGGAAGCATCTGGGCTCCTGGGTTTATATCGTGGAACCTTCGCTAAATTCGTCGGCCGGCAATATTGTTGAATTCGATCTCGCCGATTTCTTCCCCCTTTTGTGTAAATTCCGATCTCTCTTCTTTTTTTTAAATGGATGGTGGAAAGAGGGCGAACAGACTCCTCTCCACCAGTACATTAGCCTGTTCGCGCCATACATGTATGATGACGTAATTTAAATTACCATAAGTTATATTTGTACGATTTGTCTCTCCTCTGCATGTGCTTGTTGGAAGTGCTCAATTGTTCTGGCCAAAGAGATTAAACTGATTGTTCATTTGTAATGTCATAGCATCGATCTGAGTGATAATTTGGAGAGATCTCTTGAATACGTCATTCCATCCAAAAGCGCATATATACTATCTTGATATATTCAAGAACAATCTTACATTATTAAGCTAGATACATTATTATTATTAACTGCTAGTAACTAGTAATAATAGCAATATAATTATGGCATCCCTCTTATTCATTAGTAGATTCATCCCTAGATTTAGCCGAAGAACAACCCAATCTGACGACCAATCTTCATTAATCTCCGTCGTTCGCATGCACGCACGTACGCGTGCAGCTAGCCACACGAGCTAGACATGGCGGTGTGTGCACGCATGCACGGCCGGCGGCCGGGCGCTCAGGCCGGAGCCGGAGCTGGCGTCGGCGGCGCCATGGCGGCGTCCTCGGCGCAGCTGGACTGTCTTCGATAGAAATTGGCGATGTACATCTCCGCCTTATGGTCCACGGTCTGCGTGCCTGCGGGCGGCCCCTTGCCGTCCTCGTCGCTAGGCTGCACCTGGCACTGTGGCCGGCCGTACCCCACGCCGCCGCCGCCGTGCTGCCACGTAACCTTGCCGTCCGACGAGCAGCACCCTCCCATTGCTCTCACACACGTACGTAGGAGTAGATAGCTAGCTAGTTCTTCTTGGCGATCGAGCTCAGTTAGGTAGGTATAGCTAGCTATAGCCGCGGTGGTTCGACTTAGTTTTCGCCATGGCAGGGCAGGGGAGCTCGTCCATTTATAGCCGAGGCCAAGCTCAGAGGTAGCCGGCGAGGTGGAGGAGGAGATCGAGCAGCGCGCGCACGCGGAATACGCGGGAGATTATTCCCGCGCAAGTTGCACCTAGCTAGCCATAGCGCGAGTTGGTTCGACGGTGGGGATTGACCGGGAGAGATCGAGGGGCAACGTGCGTGCGGCTCAACAGTAGCGCACGCATGCACAGCTTGAGCTGAAGAGATTATTAGTGTACGTGAGCGATCGATCGATCGATGTAGCTGCACTAGCAGAGGAAAAGCAGATCAGATGAGCGGTTTTGGTATATCGCTGCAATAAGTTTGCAGCCGTTCTTTATCTTGATGGACTCTGCAACTCTGAAATATTGCCATGATGATTGCTACTAGTTGATCATATATGTCCAGATTTAATATGGATCAGTGGATTCTAGAGCAGGAGAAATGATTTGTTGATTGAACATTTACAATCATGCTGCTTGACAGCTTGCTGTGGCTACAGCATATTTTCACGTTAGACAGAGAAAACTTAAACAAATTATTTAAAAAACTCTATATAAAAAAACAAAAATTATAGTTACATATAGTGTAAGTGTTCACTTAAAAAACAAAATGACACGGGCTAATATTTATATAGTATGATAAGTACACGTCGAGTTATTTTCAATGTCTGATATTACTTTTCATCAACTTATTTTTAGCCAGAACTAACATATTTTTTTTTCAAATAACATGTAATCTACCAATTTGCTTATTAAATCTATCCTTCAAAATCCACTAGACTTTTAATCTTTTTCTTTTTGATGATTGATTTCATAAGAATCACAAAAGAAGATATAAGATTGAGGTTTTAGTTAAAAAAAAAAGATAGAAGAGGCCCTTCATAAATATGTACAAGTTTACGTATATGCATATCTTAAGAAGAAATATAAGTACTCCTTCTATTTCCTTACAACCAGGAGGTGCAATATATACAACAGTTTATATTAATGAAAGAAAATGCATATGACATGGCATTTCAAGCACTAATCAAATATGTATATCATCACATTGCAAGTAAAATAATGTGATAAAAGGATAAACTAACACTCATTATATTGTAGGTAAATACAATAGTTATTATATGTCTATAGGAATCGAAAGTATGTCCAAAGTTTCTAGCCCTAAGGTTCGAAGGCTCCGATCAGAGTCTACTGCACGAAATCAAAAGGAATGATATTTTAAAATTTGAAACTGAAGTATGTATTACTCCCCCTTTATCATCAAGAAAAATAAAATAGCATAGGAGAAAGTAGATTAATTCGATTCGGTGATATCATCATCGTCATCGTGATCATCACCATAATCTCCATTGCTGCTATCATCATCACCGACTTCTTCATCATCCACCCCTTCGAGGCTTGAGCTTGAGTGACATCTATGCTAATGTTAGAGGTCTCAGTGAATGGTTGAGCCTGAGCATCTTGGGCCACCTCCGATTCTTCTTCAGCAAAAGGATCAATAACAATTGGCATCTCACAATCGGTAGACACCTCAAAATTTTGAGATCAAAGATACTCCTTTTGACATTGCTTTATGCGATGAACACTCACCATTTTGTAGGATCAAAGGGAGAAAATAGACTTCATTGCTCTCTTGAAGGTGAAGTCGGGCTTTGGAGGAGCACGTACACGAGAAGAGGATGCATGCATAGAAGAAGGGACAACCGATGGAGTATGTGGGAAATAAGGATGGTGCATTACTTCCTTGATGAAGCAAGTGATGGGTCATCTTCACCTTCTCATTAGAATCATATATGAAAGTAGACTCATTAGGTTGAGTATGACTCTGAGAGTGGAGGCCTAGAAAATCAACATCAGAAGAATCAAGCTCCTGAACTTGAGCAAAGCGATAAATAGTAGCTTTGTAGTACTGGTCATTGGACATCCACTTGATTCCTAGGTCCTTTGACTCATAAGTTTGGAAGAAAAAAATAGCCCAAAACTGGCCAGCAATTTCCTTACACCAATCATACCCAAGAGCCATAAGATTATAGATGCCCTTGGCCTTACCAACACAGATGGCATTGTAGAACACCGGATTATTCTTCTCTTCCACCACCACCCAGTGAATTCACTACATATCCACAAAGGGCTTTAGGTGTCTTATTATCATATTATTGTAGTAGTCTTGATGGAACCATGTGATAGAGCGAGGATCCTTGATATTTGGGTAGATAATGCTCTCAGTGTCCTCAATCATGTCTTTCTTACACTGAGCAATGTTCTTCTTATAATTAAACACAATTCTTACATCACCATACACTAGATTTTGGTTTGAAAAGATAGGATACTTCTTGTTACTCTCTAATGCCTTCATTAACTTTGCCACTTTGAAGTGTGCTTTTGTTGATACCTTTGAGATCAAATTTATCCTCATTATCAAAGTCATTACTTTCATCATCACTAGTCACATGTTTAGGATATAAAAGTACCTTACACCCCTTCATCATGAGGCAAGTGGGAGCGTAGTAGTCATTATCGCTATGGTAGTTGAAGAGTGTTTCTATCGGCAATAACGACTTGATGGCAATTGTTGCGATGATCTTCTCTCCTTTAAAGCTGGATTTATTTTGAGATATCTACTCTTCTCCAATGTGAGCGTATCCTGAACTCCTCTTCTTATGAAACTTAGGCTTGGTATCTTGCTTCTTCTTCTTAGGGAAATCAGCGGTGAAGTGTCTATACTCGTCACACTTATAGCACACTCTCTTGGATTGGTGAGTCTTAGACTTATCGTCGTTCTTCTTCTTGTCATAACCACCTTCTCTTAAAAATTTCTTAAACTTCTTAACAACGAAAGTGAAGTCCTCATATTCACTCTCCTCATCGCTGAAGTCCTTCTTCTTGGATTTTGTCTTAGCCTTTAAAGTGATATCCTCGTTCTTAGCGATGATAGCATTCTTGGTGAGGGCCTTGACATACTTAGCGTATTCATCTAAGAGCTTGTGGGAGGTAATTCTAGAAAGGACATTACTTGGGGTGAGTTTCTTAAAGTTCTTATTCTCTCGGATGAGCGTAACCAAGATGAAGTTCCTTCGAGCAAAGGCACAGAGGAGTTTCTTGACAACGACGTGATCGATCATGTCTTCACTTCCAAGTTCTTGAATTTTGTTGATGATAAACATCATATGATCATACATCTTTTGTAGCGTCTCGTCGTCTTCCATCACTAATCTTCTGAGTTGTCTTTCAACAACTCAATCCTTAGTTTCTTCATGTCGGAAGATCCCTCATGTGCTAATTGGAGAGTATCCTAAATCTCCTTACCTTTCTCGAGTTGGTCTACCTTGTTGAACTCTTCTAGACTCAACGACTCAAGGTTTACGCTTACGGACTAAGTGTTGTGGTGTATGAGGGCCTCTTGAGTGGGCATAAGTTCAATGTCCTTATTTGGAATGTCAAAACCTATAAGCACGATTTTTCACACACTAGGATACAATAACATTATATGCAACTTTATCTTGTACTTTCAAGTGATATAATATGTCACATCAAAGTAAGTAGTATGCCTGAAAGGCATGGAGAAAGTGTGTAAAGAAATCATATGAATTGAGATTGTTGTAATAAAGAGGAATTGTTACTCCCTTCTTAGAGCTATATTTGGAAGTAGAGTCATTCTCGTTCTCCTCATTCTTCTTATCCTCCTTGTTTGGATCAATGGGTTTCTCTCTTAATTACTATATCTCTTTAAGCGGTTAAGTCTATCCGAAGATGAAGCTTTGATATCAATTAAAAGGATCTTAGGTTATACAGAGGAGGGTGAATGTGCACACCTAAAAATCTGAAAGAAACTCACAGCAAAAATTAAAGCTCTCTTCAGAGTATCCAATTCTAACTTCTAAGCAATGAAGCTTGGACAAACACTCCAATCCTAGAATCCAGATATTTTGGTCCTCCTTCACTGCTTCCAAAAAGGATGCGTAGAGAAAGTAATCACAACAGAGAGAGCAATATGGTAGTTAATCTAAAGACAGTAAATAAATATAAGAAACAATACACAAATAGGCACAAGATTTTTCACTAAAATTCGAATCAAAAGATCCTACATCTCCGTTGAGTGACTACAAAGAACTAAATCTCACTCGAACTCTAGCCTCACCAAGCTCAAACCTAATAAGAAATCTGGTCTTTAAGCTCTTACTAAGTCTAGCACAAATTTCAAGGTAACAAATAAGGTCTCCACTAGGATATGATGATACAATCTCTAATGAAATTTGGTCTGCTAAAACCAATCTCTAAGAATAAGCTCAATATTCACTATAGTTATCTTTTTCCTTGTAAAGGTAGAGAAGATTTTTACAAACTTTTTTGGATGATTTACAACATTGAATCCTCACATGCGATGTCTAATTACCTATAAGAAGAATTTCTAAGAGTAACAAGTGCAAATTATCATCGGGTGTCGATCCACAATTACTCAATCAAATTATTAACCCTCTTACTCACTAGCTTCAAAAGATCATTAACAAATAGGTGGATTTGGTGGACAAAACAATAGAGAGGGTAGAAAACTTAGAAAGGCTATGGAAAATAGGGATAAAATGAATGAATAGTCATCCACCCAAGTGAGTGTTGGTAAAGCTAAAAATAAAGTCCCTACGAAACTAGTCATTAATCATATATTTAAACTTAAATCCAAAACAGTGAAGTCAGTCCGAAGTATCCAGCCAAAGCCTCCGAAAACTCCAGACAATCTTTAATAGCAAATAAAGAAAATTCTTTAAAGACTCTGTCACCTAAGGCTGAAGAATTTGGTCTATTTTTACTATTAGATATTGAAACTTATTTAAAAATATCCGTTAACTTAGATAAAATATCCAAAAGTATATTTAGAGAAAACCAAAATCTAGATATACATGTGGTGCAAGTGTTTACTTTAAAAAAAATAAAGGGACATAACTTTGCATTTATTTCATAACTTGAGCTAATATTTATATCCCTAGTATAATATTTCTAATAATTAAAGAAAATAAAATACATTTAGAATGTACGTTGAGTTTTGGTAGGTATTATTTTTCATCAACTCATTTTAATTAGAACTTTATTTTTCTTTAAATAATATGTTCCTATAATTTTTCTATTATCTATTATTTAAAATTCTCTACAAGGTTAGATACACTTCTAATTCAGACTTCTGGACTTTTTCTCTGAACAATCTAGCTGTGCAGCAATGCAATGATGCATTCCTCTGCTCACAGTACACTGTAGAATTACAACTGCCAAAATAAAAAATGCAATTGCCAAAAGGATAATTTAGACTTCTGGAGTTGTCCTCTGAACAATCTAGCTGTGCAGCAATGCATTCTTCCCTAATGCTGAAAGTATACTGTACAATCACAATTGCCAAAAAAGTCAAAATAAAAAATTGCCAAAAAGATCATTCAGACTTCAGGAGTTGTTCTCTGAACAATCTAGCTGTGCAGCAATTCATTCCTCTCGGATTAGAAATGACATGAATATTAAACCGCTAATCATAGGAGCAATATCCCAGTTGTGCTTCCGCAGCAGTGACTCTTTGCATCATCCATTAGGGCACTGATTAAAGTAAATTTAGACAAGGGAAGAAACAAAACAAACTGTTTAGATAAGGCAGTTTATGACGATAAGTCAGCATCTCAGGCTGACTAAAGCTACCTCTAGAGCGCTCGGAGATGGAGATTTTTTTCTTCGGCTATAGGTCTAATGTATTTTTAAAAAAAACTTTATATATAAAAGTTTTTCATTTTAATTTTTTAAAATAAAGTTTTAACTTTTATAGTAGTTAGCTTTATCGTTTATATCATTAAAAAGCAATTATAAAAATCAGATAATTTTCTAATTTCCAGTACTTTCAAACACAATATAACATGTTTAGTCATTTCAGGGTCATTTTAATAGCCAGACATGTCCAAGATTTGGCCTACCTCTTTACCTCAGGAACCATTACCTCCTGTTTAGGAGAACAAGAGGAACAAATCTTGATTAGCATGCAATTTCGTGATCTTACGTCCTAATCAAAACTCCACAGAAACATACTGAAAAAGTTAGCATTCACATTACCCCAAATTCAGTACCATGTTCGGTGCCTAACGAGTAGACAGGCAAAAGTTTTAGAGCAAATTATTCCTGCTTACTTTAGCTATACGGCTTATAATTCTCTACACCTATCTGTAATTGTGTATAGTAGATTATACTAGTTTGCTACTGATCACTGAGAAAGACCAGTCAAAAAGATAATTTTTCCATGTAAACGATTCTAACCACCCAAAGATACCATACCACATATTGCAGTACAAACTTTGCTGCGTACAGCTTCAGTCTGGCAGCCTCCCAGTGCCTTCCACAGATAGATTTTTGCCAAGTTCAGATTAGAACACAAGCTGCAAGCTGCAAGATCTCTTTGCATTTAGGCCTTTGGTTTATTACTTAATTTAGTCCCCACCGTACATGCTGTAATCATAATGCTGGGATGATCATCATAACAAAATTTAGGCAGAATCCTAATGATGAGGAGAGGTCCAGAGTTGTTAGGCGAGAGCTACAAATTTAGATATAAAGATATATATTTATTTATTTATATATTTATTTATTTATTTATGTTAATGTTATAATCTCAGTTAGATTAGTTAATTGGACTTTTGATGCAATAATGCAGAACCATTTGTATGTCTATGTGTCCAGATGGCATTGTAAGCCGTAGCTAGAGATGAATCTTGGCATAGGAGAGTTCAAGGCTTCCAAAGAAAGATAGCAACCAAAGAGAAAAGAG
This sequence comes from Oryza coarctata, assembly GCA_030770085.1. Taxonomy (NCBI): domain Eukaryota; kingdom Viridiplantae; phylum Streptophyta; class Magnoliopsida; order Poales; family Poaceae; genus Oryza; species Oryza coarctata. The sequence continues at coordinate 4,066,448 of CM061465.1, forward strand.
AGGGGAATAAGATATCTCACCTTTAAAACTGAGATTTTATTTTATATGACAAAGTGTATACCCCTTTTGATCAAACTTGCACTAATTTATCTCCTCCTTTCCTTTGTATGTGCCGAACAAATGAAGAACAATAGAATCTTACGAATGGTGGTAACTTCTTACAGAACCTAGAAAATATAACGCAAGCATCATCACTAGAGTAACATGGAGAGCATAAAATATCTCACTTAGTTATGAGGTGCCGTTGTGCAATTCTGAGAAAAAAAACAACCTGTAAGAGGTTAGGGCAGTTTCTTTATTAAAAAACTAAAGCCAGTACCTGTATACTCTGATTATTTTAATCAATAATGCAACCTTTCACTGTTGCCAAACAATTTGTTACAAGAGTTATTTAACAAAACTGTTAACAGTGCATCTATTATGTTTCTAAATGACATCTATTTTCTAGGCAGACAGCATAGATATTGACTGGCATCATCGCAAAAGCAATAATAATGAGATTATGATAAATCAATTTTCAAATAGATACATCATCAAGTGGTTTAATGGATCAGCTTTTATAAATCTTTTGCTCTATCAAACGAACTATATGAGCGATTTGAGACAGATTGAATAAAATTTGCATAGTAACATTATACCTTATCAAACCATGTCTGTCGCAAGAAGATTTGCCTTCATGAATATTATGAATAAAGCACCCCCATAGAAGTTAGGCAATGATCCCTTTTTTATCAGCCAATTACATTCAGAGTTTCACTTGTACAGTCCTTACTGCCCTGTAAAAGCTTCTTTTCTTTTTATTTTTATCCCCTCCTGATCATGATTCATGGCATCCTGGTAATTCTTAGTTTAAACTTGAGGCAGTACAGGGCCTATCATATTCCCCTTTGTGTAGAGTTAGAACAATCTCAGTCTTTTCTCCTCTGCTTTTTCTGTAAAGGATGTATTCATTTATTCTGCTCCAGTTCAGTAAGAAGCTTACGAGCCATAGATATACTTGTGCGGGCACCAAGAACTCTAAATGGAATTTGACGACTTGTCCCAGCAAAATTACTGTGCATCGATGGCCACTGAATTTTTTGCGGGTTCGCGAGATGTTTTGATCGAATTTTCTTGAGATTTCCCACTGATAATGCGCTGGAGTAAAAAAGTTGGATTCATAATGCGCTGCAGCAGATAGGGATTCAAATATGCTGTTCAATCTGTCATTCTGCGGTAACTGGTGAAATGGGTGGCTGTTACTTGCGCTCACGTTCTGTCCTGTGCCACGGAATATTGTTCCAGGTAGTTATCTTTTTTATTGCTTTCTGTTCATCTAGCATATCGTTGTAGCATGATGGAATAAACTGTTTTTGTCTTTGCAAATGCAACCAATACAATACTTATTGTTTTTCAATAAATCGAATCAATTATGAATGTTAAGATCGCTTCAAAAATATGTGATTCTCCGTCTGAAAATATACTTGATAACCACAGCATAACAGGAGGTTGCAACCACAGTCTAGAATTTCCAAACTTTTCAGTTCCTGCCATGCCATTGAGGCTGTCATTTGGCATGCCAGATGCATTCATATGCTGAGCGTTTGCATTTACATGATAAAGAGAAAGAGGCAGGCATGACAAATATTGAGAATATGGGAAAGCTGGAGGCTCCAGCAGCAGCATATTATCAATCCCCAGAACTAGCAGTGTGTACCTCATATCATACATGCAGCATTTTTGAACTGACAAACAATCGATTAACTTGATAAATCAAATAAAAATCAACAGTTACAGCTCTTGTCAGAATTCATACTACCGTTGGTTGCCTAACCTGGAGGCTCAAGTGTATAAACGATAAACACCAAAGACAAGTTTACACTTTACAGAAGCATCCCCATCTCGCAGAACATTACTTCTCCAGACTATTGAAGAATCACCTTGGATTAGTAAAACGATAAAGTTTTGGTAGCTGCGGAAAGGAAATTGAACCCTGGTGTACAAAGCAATGTTGCGTCTCTTTTGCCAATAACAATCCATCAGTAGACAACTTTTTGATGATTCATTTACGTCCATGAGGAGCTTGATAAGCACTGCCAGGATTAGTTGCTGCTTGCCCAGATCCATACTGCAGAGGCTGTGCACGTGACCCATAGGGTGACACCCCTTGCGCTGGGGCGAATGGAAATGGTGCTTGCACTAATCCATAGGATGATGGTAGCTGTGTGTGTCCATATGAAGGTTGCTCCTGTGCTTGTGCATATGATGGTAAAGCCTGGGCAGAGCCAAAGGTAAGCACAGTTGCTGCACTGTAGGATGTCTGAACAGGCCCAGATGCATGTGGCTGTGGCACTTGTGCAGATCCATAAGTGGATGCAGCTTGTCCCCAAGCATATGAAGGTGGTGTGGCCTGACTTGATCCATAGTAAACAGCATTACTCCCATGAGCAGCTGCAGCTGTTGCCTGTCCTCCAAGTGCAGGTGCCTTAGAAGGATCATATCCAGCACCTTTAAAAGAATTATAGTCTGCGGTACCCCTTGATGCATCATGGCCTCCAGCTTTTGAAGAACTGAAGCTAGCAAGATGAGAAGTGTCATATATATTGCCTCTTGATGGGTCAAATCCAGTACGAGGAGCAGTGCCAGCTGGGTTTCCGCTTAGAAAGTCTCCCAAACCAGCAGGTGGCATCCTTCCCTGTAATAGCATTTGAATTCCATAATTAATACATAAAGATCACTCCAGCACTAGTTAGAAAAGCAGAAGACAAAATTCTAATCGTCGTTGCTACAGGGAAAAAGATATCATAGTTGCTTTATGATCCAGCGTGCACCGCAAGAAAAGCATCTGTTAACTTCAGAACAGAAAAGAAACAAACAAAGGCATCAATGAACAAAAGTACAAAGCTAGTTAGTCTGGTCTTCATTTGCAGAAATTCTGTACTGTCTATGAGAAATTGCCTTGAAAGACCATGATAGTTCAGGAGTTGATCCCGATCCCTAATTCAATCGTAACTTTGTTATGAACTCATTCTACAGTAGGTATAAGGATCTTTGAATAAACTAGAACACTATGTATTTTGTAGAGCTCAGTACCATACCTTGAAGTTTTAAATTTTGAAACCAAGCAAAGTGCAAAATCAGCTAAGTAAAAAGGGGGCATCCCGATTGTGCAAATAAATGCACTTTAATTACACTAGAGTGGAATAAGAATTTAATATTTGGGACTGAACATAAGATGGCAATTGTTAAATAAATAAAACAAATTTGCAAAAGCTACCAAAAGAAGAAAAAAAACTTAAAACACTAACATTGGAACTAACAGGCCAAATCCTTGTACGCTTGCTATTTATAGTGGGTTATTAACCTGTGCTGCTGTGTACTATGTTATGGCCATGGGTTAGGCTCATGCAGCAATTTAAGCATGATAAATTAGGAATAAGTCAAATAAAGATATGAGATTATCTAGTTAGAAAAGATATTGGGTTTATTAGAAAGTTAGAGATAGAAATTTAATTGGTTTCTATAATACTACAGATTAGTTATTTAGATGTCAAATATATCCTCCCTATATATAAAAGGACCTACATACTCCATTATTAATCAATCAATAAATCTCTAAAGTTAGACCTAAGCCTCATAGCTTCTTTTCGCTCAGCAGGGAGAAGCCCTACCGACGCTATTAGAGGGCGAGTGTCCTATCCCCTAGTCTTTGGACCCTTACCTTAACCAATCTATAACATTTGGTATCAGAGCCAACTATTACCCCATAATCGATAGCGCACAGTAGGGGTTTCAATTGGATATGGAGATTTTGTCACCTTGAACCTCTCCCAACATTTGATGGCAAGGATGATCCACAACTTTGGTTGGAGTACATCGAGCAGTTCTTTGTTGAGCAACGAATTATGGAGGAAGAGAAGTGATGGATAGCATCAAGCCACCTGATTGGGTTGGCCACATTGTGATATGAGTTGATCGAGCGAGTCTACGGAATTCACACATGGCCAGAACTCAAGAAAAATATCAAGCTTCGCTTTGATGATTTGTCGACTGCTACCGTCGAATTTCCTTCCAAGAAGATATCTACTAGTGCTCCGATGATTGCTATTACCACCACCAACCCCACCACTGCCTCCACCTCACCTTCATCGTCCGATTCATCATCACCAACAACCACCATTGAAGACCTCATTAAGGATTCGAAGACCGGAGGATAGAGTACTCATCCTCTAATAGCAGCGGTAGGGCTTCTCCCAGCTGAGCTAAAAGAGGCTCTGAGGTTTAGGGTTAACTTTAGAGATTCATTGATTAATTGATAACAGAGTATATAGGGCTGCTTTATATAGAGAGAGTACATACTTAACATTCAAGAAAAGTTTTATAAAAACCAATCAGATCTCTATCTCTAGCTTTCTAATAAACCCCATCTCTTTCTTAACTAGATAATCTCATATCTTTATTTAACTTATTCCTAATTTATCATGTCTAAATTATTGCATGGGCCCATACTCATAACAACTATAACTTAATTCAGCAGATATATGCATAAACATAGACAATGCATCTTCAGAACATACCCAGACACCCTTGTATTTTTGTTATTTAATGGAGTACTGGCCCACATATTGTGAGATACTTAATCAGAAAATGCATCATTCATGCATAGACATAAGTTTGTCATCCTCCCTCCCTCCCTTCATATACATGGTTATTTAGTAATGATGTACACATCTCATGAAACCTACCTCAGTTGTGCCTCCCAAAAGTTAAGGTGTTGCTTCATTGGTTTTCAATGTTTGGTCTCTATTTGAATTACGCCCCAATAAATGAGTCTCACATGAGAGAAGATTTTAAACATCATGTTAGAAGTGCTTTTGTGAGATAGACAAACCCATGAAGGTATATCAACCAAAATGTTCAACTTGCATGACAGATAAAATTTGAAGTTAGGGCCATGCAGAAGTGAGGTTTGCCTAGCGGAGTTACAATAGCGATGAAATGATACACATAGTCACCCAAATGAAACATGCTTCACAAGATAATAAGTTCCGCTGTGTGTTGGTTATCTATTTAGGAGTTATAAAGATGCTCACCTGTGCAGCTCCATAACCACTATCATAAGCAATTTGTCCAACAGGAAGATTAGGTGCACTATCATCCTTTTGAGTGGTAGTAGTATTGTATATCATACCTACAAATAGAAAATGTCTCATGGTCAAAAAATCGCAGCAGCAAGCATTGGTTTCAAAAAAATGGAATGGTCAACAGATAAACGACATACCTCTGTCAATATTAGCTGTGTTCATCAGCTCAGCGCGAAGCTTGTCTAGCTCCGCAACCATGGTGTCATAATTCCTCTTCATCACCTGCAGTGACTCAGAGTGGTCCATCCTGAGTTTCCTTTCATACTCATACGTAGCCCTGAGATTTTAACCGGCGCATGCGAAGTTGATGACAGTCGCAAATTAATGCAGTGCATACTAAAAGCCAAACACGGAGTGTATAGCGCACCTGAGGTGCTGATATTCCTGCCTAGCAGCATCGCGTTCAGCCATGAGTGCCGGGAGCTGCTGCGCCTCGCCAAGGTTCCTCTGCAGGTCCTTGCTCAGCTTCTGCGTGTCGGCGGCCAGCTGCTGCCTCACCACCACAAGGCTCTGCGCCTCCGTGTGCGCCTGCTGCAGCTCCGCCTCCACGGACACGCAGGCCTTGAGATCGGCCTCCATCTTGGCGACCTTGTCGAGGAGCCCCCTCATCTCCTGCTCCTCGGCCGCCTTGGCCGCCTGCCCCTGCGCCTGCAGCCTATGCAGCTCCTGCTGCGCGGCGGCCAGCTCCTTCCGCAGCGACTCGTGGCTCATCGCCAGCCTGTCGTTCTCGACCGCCAGCTTCTGCAGCTCTCCTCGCTGCGCCATCAGCTTCTGCTCCAGGATCTCCGGCGGCGGAAGCATGTCGTAGGGAAACGCCCCCGGCAGCTGCGGCGGCATCCTCGGTGGCCCACCGTACGGGTCCCGGTGCATCATCCCGTGCGCCGGCCCCGGGTCAACCGCACCCCCGTGCGGCGGCCGGTGGTGGTAAGGCGGCATCCTCCCCTTGCTCCCCATGGCAACCACCACCCCCAGTACAGACCTAAAACGATCGGGGAATTGAGCGGATTGACTAAGCACAAGAGAAGAAGCGAGCTAGGGTCGGGAAGAGGAGGAGAGGTTACCTTGCGGTGGCCGGCGGCGGAGGGGGGTGGACTAGGGTTGGTCGTCGTCGCCGGCGACGGGGTGGGTATGACGGTTCGGATTTTGTGGATGTGGACGGGCGTTTCGCGCTATTTCAGCCCACGAGCCCAAAATGGGAGAAAAGGACTGGATTGTCAAATTCCGCAACAATTTCGGCCCACGCGACTACGCGAGGAGGACAAGATTGTAAATTTCTATTTGCGCAGGGATCTGATTTTTTTTTCTCTCCCCTTCCCTTCTCTAAGCAGCGGCGGCGGAAGCAGCACGGGGTGTGTGCGCGTGCACCAGCCCAATCCCCCGCAACCCGCGAGTCCAAACCCTAGCCTAGCCTCGCCGCGCGCCGTCGCGGCGGTTCCCAGGCAGTGCCACCCACCGGGGGGTCTAAGTCGGCCTGCGACCTCCGGCGACTCGGTGATGGCGGAGAATGAGCGCCTGGCGGTGAGCTAGAGGGCGCGGGGAGGCCGGATTTGGGGATCTCTGGCGGCGACAGCTACGTCATCGGCTCCGTCAAGCCCCGACGCATCGGCGAGTTTGACTGCCATTGCAAGTGGCAAGCTTCACCGAGGCCGGTAAAATTTCGTGCGTTTATATGTAAATAGTGATATATGGAAAGGTTGGGGGTTTCTTTGCTTTTGCTGGATATTTAGAAATTCAGCTGTTCGTGGGTACAATTTGTCAATTTAGTGAGGGTTTTCCGTAATCTTTCTCTCCCGGGGATGAAGATAAGAGGGAATTAGGATTGGGTCGCTGACGTTTGGGCCTCTTTGCGTGAGGTTTGGGATCTGATTAGTGATCAGCATCTCACCACTGTGGCAAAGGTTTGTCCGGAACTAATGGGTGGTCATTTGCTCCAGTTTCGAGTTTTCAACTTTATGTGGAACATTCGGTTTCGTGATTCTTGGGTTTAAGCACCAAGAGCACTAAATTTAGGGGCCAAACTGGACTTTTGTTTTAAGTAAGGGACTTTTCATTAAATGAAACTGTTAGGAGTCTAAGAGCTAAGAAGACAGTAATAAGCTACTGTCTTTTTTTTTGATAAGTAATAATCTGCTGTCTTTTTTTATATAAGTAATAAGCTGCTGTCAAGGTAGATAAAAGTAAGGGAATGCCCAAGCCCTGCAAGCATCGTCTAATTGTAACTAAGTCCAAAATTTTGAAACCTATATGTACAAAGGGATATGTAAAAATAATATAGATATTAGGGGGTCCTATGCATCCCCAGCATTCCAATACCAAAAATACACTTACATAAATGGTAAATTGTTGTGTGTGAAATTAATTAACCAATACAGGCCTGAACAGAAAGAATTATAGATTTAAAAGGATTGGCTATGTAAAAATCATTTGCTTAAGTAGTTAAGTGTTTGATTCTTTAAAAGGATTAGGACATCAGGAAACTCAATCAAAACAAATGCTCCTTTCTCTATATCATTCTTTTATTATGCTCTTTAATTTAGTACATACTCCATGCAGCTGTTGTTTTTTTTTTTGTCGCTTTCTCAGTTAATAAGGTGGTATAAAATTCTAATGAGACTAAACCATGTACTGGATGCTGTTTTTATGCTCTCCCTCTAATGAGACTAGATAAGCAATGTACTGGATACTGCTTTATACTCTGCCCCCCTTTGTGTAAGGATGTCCTGAGCCTCTCAACATCTCTCTTCACTATGCAATATGGCAGCATGATAATATCTTGAACTTGATACCCTGTCTTTAACTGGTAAAACAAGTTTTGACTGCACAATAAATACTTTTCCATATAGAGTAACTTGCTGAGCATACATCCTTAATTCTGCTAATCATTTTAGCACTTCTTTCATTGAACCTCTTCTTAGGAAATAATAAGTCATGGGCAGCAAACAGATTGTGGCTGTTCTTCAAGTAGGTGGAGAATTCAAAACTGATGATAATGGGCAGATGTCCTATTCTGGTGGAGAGGCTCACGCAATGCATGTGAAAAGTGGTTGGACTTTTAAAACATTCAAACATGAGATATCGTCAACGCTCAATAATCTCAAACTTGATTCCTATGTGTTCAAGTACTTCCTTCCGAGGAATAACAAGACTTTGATTTCAATTTCCAATGATAAAGACCTGAAACGCATGGTTGAATTCCATGCAGAGTCAGAGACAACATATATCTATGTCATGAAAAAGGCTGACAACAGGTACTCTTCTGACTTGCATAAACATTTTTGTAAGTGGATATCCAAAAATGAAATGAGACATTTTTTTCAGGGTAAAAACATCTGCAGTGGTGCCTGCCGCCCCTGCAGATCCTGCTGTAATAGCAACTACTCCAGATGGATCTAAGAGGCAAAAGATTTGCACAAGTTGGGAGAATGCGATCACTGGAGCTGGTCAAGTGTTTGAAGGTCCAAAGGAATTCCGCGATGCACTACACAAGTATGCCATTGCACATAGGTTTCATTACAGATTTGTCAAGAATGACTCTTCTCGGGTCACCGTGGAATGTACCGCTGAAGGTTGTCCATGGCGTATACATGCATCCAAGTCTCCTGCAAAGAAGGATTTCATGATTAAGAAAGTTTTTGGAAGTCACACATGTGAATCAGAGACAGTCAAAAGTCATCGTCTAGCGTCTCAAAAATGGGTGGCCAGTGTTATTAAAGAAAAATTGCGTGATAGTCCAAACTATAGGCCAAGAGATATTGCTAATGATCTTCAGCGTGAATATGGGCTAAGCCTGAATTACTCCCAAGCTTGGCGAGGCAAATCGATAGCCCAAAAGGAACTATACAGTTCACATGAAGAGGCATGCAACCAGCTTCCTTGGTTTTGCCAAAGGATTGTTGAGACAAACCCTGGAAGTGTCACAACAGTAGAGGCCTTGGAAGATTCAAAATTCCGCTTCTTTGTTGCATTTCAGGCCTCCATTCAAGGTTTTGTGCATGGCTGCAGACCTCTCCTCTTTCTTGATGTGATATCTGTGAAACTGAATAAGCATTGGAAGCTGTTGGCTGCTACCTCAGTTGATGGTGAAGGTGATATGTTCCCAGTGTCACTGTCTGTAGTGGACAATGAGAGTCAAGAAAATTGGCATTGGTTTCTCAAACAGCTAAAAGCTTCATTGCCTGTGTCTGGAGAACTAACATTCATATCAAATGGCAAAAGTGGTCTATGGGATGAGGTTTCTCTTATATTTCCAGATAGTTATCATGGCTACCATGTCAACTATTTTGTCGAAGAATTTAAGGCACAATTGGATGACAGTTGGAGTGAAGATCTAAAAGATACAACGGTTGAGCATGTTAAAAAAGCCATGTATTCGTGCAAAGTTGATGAATTCAACCATTCTGTTGAACTCATCAAAGTTGAATCTGATAAGCTTGCTGAATGGCTGTTGGAGACTAAACCTGAGAGGTGGTCAGATGCCTTCTTCAAGGGGTCGCGACTTGGCCAGTACACATGCAATGTTTCTGAAACAATTCTTCAGTGGATCCCCAGTAGATATGAGCTCTCAGTAGTGCAGTTGATTGATACAATCAGATGCAACTTGATGGAGATGATGTATACGCGCAGGGAATCTTCAAATGCATGGACCGATGTGTTAATTCCATCAGCCAATCAGAAAATTCAGGAAGAGATGAGCAAAGCTCTTACACACAGTGTTGTTTGCTCAACAGGCAATGATGGAAACAATAATGTGTTTGAGGTATGCGATGGCGCTGTTAATGTTGTCAACATTGATACATGGGACTGCACCTGCAGAAAGTGGAATGTGTCTGGGATTCCTTGCTCACATGCAATTGCAGTATTTGAGCGCACTGAACACAATCCACTTGACTTCTGTGCCAAGTATTTCACAACAGAATGCTACCGCTTGACCTATGCAATGTCAATCAATCCAATACCTGATATTGTTGTGCCTACTCCATCAACTGACCCATCACAAGGCACGGCATTACATTCGTCACCAATTCTGACCCGGCGGCAGGTTGGAAGACCAAAGGAAAAGCCAGCTGATCCTCGTATTGCAATCAAAAGGGCGGTACGCTGCAGCAGGTGTAAGGGTTATGGGCACAACAAGGCAACCTGCAAAGTCCCTATCGCAGCATAAACCCTTCGCTATATGTTCTTAAATGTAAATTATGTTGTGCTTTTGTTGCCCTTTTATGAACTCTAGTGGAACCTATGCAATGCCATCATGTATCTTTGATTGGATAATGTGTGAAACGTAATCTTATTTGGTGGTTTTAGCTCGAAGTATGGTAGTACTGATTATGCTAGTATTAGCCATTTGCCATTTCTTTTAGATTGGAATTTTGGTAGTGGGCAGAATCTGGGAAAAGGATTGAAGGTTTTTTATATGTTATCCCAGCTCTCCTTCTTTCGCTGGTCTCACTTCCATGGTTGTAAATTTTGGCATCCGAACATAATTTATTCTACTTCTGTTGGACTACCCAAATCTTCATTTTCTAAAACATGGATGAGTAATGTCTACGTATTGTTGTGAAACTATAATACCAAATCAAAGTCTGTATGTGAAATATATCTACTTTGGCATTAATTTTGCCATATTAGGTTATATTTAAACTTCTGAAATTTAGCTATTGGTTTTAGCAATATTACTTACTAATAAACACCTCCCAGCTTTTGTATAAAAAAATATGAGGGTATGTTTGGTTGGTGTCCTGAGCACCATGCATAAGAAAATTCCGTGCCTGAGTGTTGATTTGTGCCTGACGAGACATGCTTGATAGAAATTTGTTTGGTTGGTGACTTGTCCGGAGGAAACTGTTTGCGCACTCGTGGAAGAACGGATCGAGCCAGCGTTAACCGATAAAGTTTTTGCTTAACTCCAGTGAGATTCTTCGACACGTTGCAGTGCACTTCTGAGTTTCATCGGGCGTACCAACAAAAAAATCTTCACACGCAGGGAGATCGGACCGTACGGAGGTAAGTGTCTGAGATGATGAGCGACGTCTGATTCGATGACGCATAAATATATGAAAACTTAAAGAGTTATGCTTGGTATAGTTCAAGTGTACTTCTAATTGATTCATCCATTATGTAAAAAAATATGTTTAAGCCGAATATTGATAGAGATTCGATGTGATCGCGTTTGAACGCATCAAGTTCTGAGAGATCTGGTTAGCTCCAATATAGATCTTTCAACTCTTTGGAATTCGTCGGGTTGCTAGAGTTGTGGACGTACTAAGTTAATTCAGCCTCTAATTGATAAGAAATACAAATAGGCTTAGATCATCGAACCAATCGGTCGATAGGTTGATACGGACTCCTGCTATCAACCAGATGTGCGAATAGAGTTAAAATAGTCATCAGCTGTGAGTTTGATGTACTAATGCTATCGACTAGTTGATAATAGGGAATGTAGTGCTTGTATATTGATTAGAAAGCTAATGATAGCATAATCGAATAGTGATGAATAAAATAAAAGACTCATCGGCTTTTACAGCCGATGACGCTTTAAACAAAATATGCAATAAGCGCTAGAGAGCAATGTCCGATCTCCCGAATAAACAAGACCTAGCGACCATCGATGATGATATTGTTATAGACAATCTTGATAGATCAGACCAAATCAATACAGTATAAGGCTGAGGCTAACGATATTAAAACGCTGGGAGCTAGATTGGACGTACCAACGGAGAAATCGGGTGAATCTATCGGCTATAATCAGTTACGGTCTTGATAAAGATATATAAGTAAACTCATCGGTTATCTAAGCCGATAAAAGAAACGAAGCCCGCTAAGTCATGATACTAGATCTAACATAAATAGATCAATCGCTAGCGGATTAATAGTAAAGCTAAAAAACCGATATACTCAGTATATGGATAACTTGTCAATTGGGCGCTCCAATAAAATGTTACATAAAGACCTATCGGTCTACGACTCAATCTACTATTATCAATCTAGTAAGTCAAACCTAATCGATGCAACACGAGACTAATGATAATAGAAGTAGCCTGATAAACCAATAGAATTTTACACGAGCGTGATGTGATGTACTCAATTAGACTAAAAGGTTGGACATAACCGATGCTGATTTAAACAGAGTGAATACACTAGGATATTTATGAGACTTATCGCTTCGTCGGAAATCAGACTTAGCCCCGCGTCAAGAATTAGAGCTAACTAGTAAAAACCTAGATAAACTAAGATGAGAGATTGTATTGATAGATAATTTATAAGTTTTTAGAGGGTCTATATTTATAACTTAGGATTATATGAATCCGATATAGTTACAGACAATCTTCGAACATTATTTGTTAAACAGAAAACTAAACTTTCCTATAAGATATATTAGTAAGATACAAATAAATTGTTTTGGCTTCCACGACTCTACTCAGATTCACTCTCATCTGAATAATCTTTTATCTTAAACTGAACTGAATCTATTCTTATTTGTACAATTGACTTTTTTCCTATATCAATCGGTATTTCGATCGTCTCTCCAATCCTATTTGTGTCTTAACAATTTTTTTAATGTTAACATGAACTAAAATTGCAATTATCTATAATTATCTAGACTATCTATCCTTAAACACCAAATTAATCATGATTTGTCTACTCGATTTAAACTATTCAACACCACCCATCTTGTTCAGCCGGCACTTAGGTTATCCAAATCAAACAGACCTAAATGAGGTGATCAGAACACAAATATATTAATTAATACACTAATAATTGATTAAGTACTCAGGCTAATCAAGCACGCAGCGTGCAGCAGCTCAGGCAACCAAAATGCATCGCCTGACTCAGGCTAACCCACCGGCCTGAGAGCTCAGGTCAATCATGGTGTTAGGGAGCCAACCAAAAAAGCGTGTGCTGCTCTCAGGCTTGTGTCAGGCCAGGCAACTTCATCTCAGGGCTGCGACCAAACCGCCCCTGAATTTGGAGGCATTAGAGTTTAGAGGCTAGCTCAAGCCACCAATTAACGAGCTTGCCCTCGCCTGCTCGTCTTCATATTTTTTTATTTTTCTTTTTACCTGTCGCTGATAAGAATTCATTTTAAATCCATTATTATTTGGTTACAAGGTATCATTCGACAGCCCGAGAGTATCATAGAAAAAAACTAACATTAAATATTCGTATAGAATCTTCATAGTATATTTAAAATAAGTATCGACGTTTAATTTTATTCATTAGTTACCTCGAAGTTATTCACAAAGGAATTACAAATCGGTAATAAATTAATATGACATTCAAGTGATGAAACTTTATTGAGCCTGAAAAAATCATATTTTCATTAACACACACTTCTAAGAAAATGTTTATAGCATATACTTATAAAACTAAATTAATTTCCTTTTTTATTTTTTCATTAGTTGATACAGGTTATTCACAACAAAGCCATTAGTCTGATTATCCAGAAACCCTCTCTTGAGAAGTTAATTGGAAAAACGTAATCTTATCAAATACTCCTATGACAAATACATAGAAATCTTCATAGCATATCTGTTCTTTTGTAATTCATTAGTTTCTACCAAGAAATCTTCATTAAAACCATCAAGCATTGGTTACAATGACACCATTCATTTTCCAGAAAGGTTCATTGAAGAGCATTGAAAACATTCTTCTCTGTCTACACGAGTTCAGTACGCCCAGCATGAACCAGTGTAAAGCGCACAACTAGTCTTTCAATATAGCAACGGAACAATATTTGCAGTACTTGATCTTATTGACAACCCGTGACTGAGGATATTCTCATTAATAAAAAAACATTTTTTCATCAAAGGCATTGATAATCAGTTGATGAAGGTTTGTCTAACATGCACGAAAAACTACTATCCCTCTGAAATATTTCGTTCATTACTGGTCACTGCTAAGATTTCGCATCAAAGCCATCAATATTCAAACTATAATTACGATAGCATTCCCTGTGCGTACGCATAGATAATATTTCTGGTATGTCTATAGTAAAATATTTTGATTTTTGATTTTTCTCATTTTATTTACCACTAAACTGTTCTAAACAAAAGAAATGATAATCAACAACAACTATGGCAGCTCATATACAGAGAAGTTCATTGGCAAGTTCAATCTGGTGAAAAATCGTATTCCCATTAAACACATACAGCTGTAAAAAAATCATGGCAAATCTCAATTTAATACTTTCGTATCTCAGTCCATATTCAAATATACACCAATAAAATCCCCCATTAAAGCCACTAAACACCAGTTAATACTTACTACAATTACCCTCAAAAGTTCTCTCTCTAAAAAAAGAAAAAAACATTGTTTCCCAAAAGTTCTCTCTCAAAAAAGGAAAAAAAGCATTATTTTCTGTGTGTACACCAGCCAGGTACATCCAGCGAAAATACCAGCTCATCACCAAAACAAACCGCGCGGACGGACACACACATCACACAGGACAGCGGCCACGCGCAACCCGTGCGCCGCGCTCCACCCGCACGGTCACCGACAGGTGGGCCCACCGCATCGGCTGCGGTTTCCGAAACATGCCCCACGTCGTCTGGCCCACTCACCTGCCGCCACGTGTCCCCTCCCACACCTCGCCCCCGTCTCCTCCTCTCCGCGAATTCCCCTTCTCTCTCCTCTGGGCTTAAACCCTCTCCTCGCTTTGCTCTCTTCGCTTCTCCTCCTCTCTTCCCCTTTCCTCTCTCCCCCTTTCCTCTTTCTAGCTTCGGATCGTATCTGAGATTGAGGGTTGAGCGGTTGCTGCTCGATCCCGGCATTCCAGGATGGATCGCCTGCCGCATCTCGACATCGACCTCAACGAGGCGCCCTCGCCGCCGCCGTGCGAGACGCCGCCGGCGGCTCCTCCTCCTCCTTTTCCGCTGCCGCTGCCGCAGCCGCAGCCGCCTACGGCTCCGGGCCCGGTCGTCAACCCACTGATGGCGCTTCCTTTCGAGGCCGGAGAGATGACGCTGAGGATCCACCGGGAGGCGCAGGCGCTGAGGGTCGCCACCGCGAGCGCCATCGAGTCCATGACCGCCAGGGCTCTGCCGTTCGGGCCCCCGCCCCCCGCGCAGCTCCCGGGGGAGGCGGGGCGGGGGAACCCGCCACTCCCTTGCGTGGCCTGCGGCCGCCCCGAGAAGCATGGGGGAACTATAGTCTGCGACGCCTGCGAGCGCGGGTTCCACCTCGCCTGCGTCCGCGTCTGGCCGCCGCTCATGCCCCCGCCCCCGCCTCCGCCGCCCCCCGGCTCGCGTCGGCCCCGTGCGGCCGCGAACGAGGACTGGATATGCCCCGAGTGCGAGATGCGTGGCGCCCGCACCAACAGGTGGAAGCTCGGGCCCGTGCAGCTCGACATCAACGTGCCCCCGCCGAGCACCCCGGACTCCGAGGACCCCGTTGCAGTCGCTGCCAGAGAAGTCAACAGGCAGTTATCTCAGCTCTCTTATCTTCAACTTATTTTGCTTACAGCTGACTTGATCCGTTGGTTTAAAAGCTGCTAACAATTATGTTGCCGTCTATGAAATGCTGATACCCTGCAAATGGTATTGGTGGGACTAAGCCACACCGTGTGGGATGATGCTCTGAACCTTTTTATTATGGTTGACTTTTAGTTTGTTGCTTGCTATTGTTACAGACTTATATCTGTTTCTGTTTTCATTATTCTACATAGCATAATTATCTGCTCTGTTTGACTATTGATGCATCTGGATCTTACTCCTGTTGCATGATTGATGCCAAAATGACCGAGTTTTAATTCTATAATTAGCACTCTGTGGCAGTGGCCTTTGTCTTTTTATAGCTTCTTGTTATATTGATTACTAAATTTAGGTGCCATGCTGTTGCTTGTCTCTTTCTTCCCAATACATTAGGAACAACCGGATATATGATACAGTGCAGATGATTTGATGCTTTTACCCTTTGCTTGGCATGGTTTATGGCATTCTATTTTGTAGTAGTCTTAGGATCTTTCATTTATCATTTGTAATTTGCATTCTCAGTTAATTCAAGTAGGAACCTACATGCTTTCTTCATGGCAGTTCCATGTATTGTAGTCTATTTGTAGTTTACTTATAGTCCATATTGGTTGTGCCATTGTGATGTAGACTATGGGTTCCCATGTGTTTTGCGTACTTGGCTTGACTCCATATGTTTCCTAACATGGTATCGTAGCATAGTTCTGAAACCTCTAGTTGGCTTCACCAATCTGTTCTTGCCACACATAAACAAGTTAGGCAAAGGTGATTAGAGCACTGGTTTTGTATTAGTTCGCTTCTGTTCCCATATTGGTTTTGTTCTAGATTGAGTCCTCATGAATCCCTATTTCCTAATGTTGGTATAAGAGATGGCATCAAAGATACCAAATGTCTCCAAGAAACTGTTCTAGGCATGGAATGAATCAATTCTTTAGTTTTTTTGGGAGGAGAGGGGAGGGGTGCCACTATCGGAATGAATCAATGCTTTTGGTTTTTCAGGGGAGAGCTCACATAGTTGACGCACTCACACCTAGTAAGCTCCCGTGGTGTTTGAATTGTGATGTCACATTTGACTATCATTTCATCGTCCATTTTGGATCTAAAGCCTGCACCATTTGTCACTGTTGTGTGCATTGATGACCTTTATTGCACATGGAAAGCTTTACCTGTTGCATTCTCGTGTGTTGGCATTTGTAGCCTCATTGCAATGCCCATTCAAACTTCCTGCGTGCATCTTATCTTGTCGAGTTACTCGTTCAACATTGGTAGACCTTCTGTGCATCACTTGCTTGCCCTCATGATATCACATTGTCAGCTTTGACCCATTGACCTCTTTTCCATGTTTTGATTTTGATGCTTAAAGGAAGGATTTTTTTAGTTTAATCCAAGTTACATGGCCTTCTAAGTTTGTTTGAAGCTATCCCAAATTCATCATAATTACAATATTTGGCGATTATTTCCTTGGTTTGCCACTTGCCATTCATATCTAATGTGATGACGTATACTGTGCTCGTTCTTCTTTTAAGTTGATCATAGTCCATCTTGCACCGAGTTCAATATCCACTCTTTTATCACATTTATTGTGACTCGTTGTCATTGATTCAATTTTTCTCTTGAGCCTTCTTTTTTAGTCTTCTTCTGACTCATCACCTTTGGTGTGAATTGAACGCCTTCTTTTCATCACCATCTTGCAACTTGTTGCCACCATTGCCACTTATGAGCATCAACACCTTTTTGCCATTGCCTGGCAAAACCTCCTATGTTTATAGTAGCCACTATGATTGTCTTTCAGCCCTATTGTTTCACTTATGCTGATGCTTTATCCGCACAGCTTATTAGCAACTAAAAATAATTTATAGATAAAACTTTTATATACATGTTCTTAGTGACTCAAAAGCAAATGCTGTAAAATCAACTCCAAAATTAAGTTATAAAATTCAAATTTTGGCTTATAAACATAAGCAGAAGCGAAATGATGGGGGCATTTGTTTCTACGTGTGTTGGTTTGATGTAATAGGTTTATGCATCTTTTTTTCTACACTTCCACCAACTTTTTATGTAGCATGCTGTGAAAGTGGATTTTCTTTGTTTACGTGTGAAGCCTTCAAGGAACCACGTTTTGGAGGGCTAACATCGTTGTAGAGAGCACATTGTTTACCCTCCCAATAGGTGCATTTGATCTAGTTAGCTTATAGTTTTTATGTATATGTACAGACCATCCAATTTTAAGGTTACTTGGACATGGGCACCTGTCGGAAATCAAGACTTAGATTTAGGTGTTCGATTTGGCAATTTTACATCTATATTACTACTTAGAAATGGACGTGGTTGTTGATTTGACTTGGATTTAGGTGTTTAATTTGGCAAAAAGTTTTTTGACATGGGAGTCTGAGTGGAATGGCACTTCATAATTTAACTAAGGGAGGCCATCTTTGGTCCTATTATTGTAGTCTAATTATTCCATGATAGTGATTTGATGGTATGGTAAAATGTTACAGGATTGATGTCTCTAGGCTCATAGGCATATGAGCCCATCTATCTATACCTATACTAATTGGGCATTTCCTAGGAGCTCCCACGTTAACTAGAAAGATCTGGCCGTTGATCCAATAAGTCATAATATCACAACCATATCATATTGATGTGTTAAATATTCTTTAGTTTTTAGTAGCCACGCAAAGTAATTGGTAGAATCCTATACGGTTCACCCATGGAAATCATCTCCTATAGATGTGCAGCCTTGATGTGCGATTGATCTGGCAAATTAGATCTGTAGTTGAACCAATTAGCCAATGGTATTTTCCTAATGAATAATCATGCATGGATATGTATTGATGGTGCAGCCTTGATGTGCAATCCAGCAAATTAGATCCATAGTCATAATGAATTAATTGTGGCAATCCAGATCTTTGTCTGGAGAATGGACTATTTCTTAATTAACCTCCCTTTGAACTAAATAGAAAATACCATCGAAAATAATATGAATTTTTTTCTTCAAAATTTAATAATTCCAAAGTTTGTGATCAAATAAATATGGCATTTTGTTATTTTTATTATGTAATTTTAAGCTGTAATATGATATGGAGTCTTTCTCAATCTAAACTGCTATAATTTAGAAAATAACCCATGTGTTCAACATATGATTAAAGTTTAAATATTTGTAATATCAACAATAATAACCCATGACTAGTTAGATTTAATCATGATTGTCATATTTGTGTCTCAAATGAATGCCCAGGGATGCATGCCTTCTTTTTTTTATATAAGAGATTTTGCGAAAATGTTTAATAATAACATGGAAACCAATATCTCTTTTAGCAAACTATATGCCTTACATTGGAAAATTCTAGGGGATTGCAAGACATAGGTTGTCATGGCAACTGAGGTGTTTGTTCCCGAAGATTAAAAATTGCTTGTTTGGCTGCCTAATTTTCTATTTCCATGTTTTGTAGATCGATATCTTCTGTAGTTATTTCTGCCTCTTATAAGCTCTTTTAAGGAGGTGTTTTCTATTTTAAGGGACACATGTTTGAGATAAAGCAATAATCAACAAAGTAGGATTGATTCCTCCAAAGTCTATAGTTTCTCTCCACACATGCTTCTCCCCTTCAAGCTAATGTTGTATGACCTCCACTTGGTACCTACCATGTTATGAACCAAGGCTCAAGTTGAAGATTAACAAGTGTCCACACTTTTTAACATCACGGCTACTATTGACAACACGGCAACCACCTTCAACGACATTGCTTCTATATTAGATTATATGCCATCAACATTGGTCAAATGGATTATGTTGTTTCATGTGACGTTTTGGTAGTTGTGCTGCCACCCATGCCAACGCCATCTCAAATGATCATGCTTTTGGTTCCATCAATAGCTCTGTCAAAGAAAAAAGACTCTTATCTTGAGTTCTCTTTGTGTTAACGTTGGCAGTGGCCAGTGGGACATGCCTTATGTCATATGAAGCACAACATGTTGCCTTTATCACATTTCGTCAAACACTAGATGGTCTTACCATAAGCAATGGCCTCAATGTCATTATTGGAGCTTTGTTGTTCTACTATTTTTGAAGGAAAAGGGCGAGAGGAGTCCCCTCTTATATATTAAAGAAATATTTACGGACAAGCGAATGCCACTTGGGCGAACTTTAGCAACATTAGAGAGACTACCTAGGAACTGAACTCACTTCAACGTGAGGCCACCAAGGTCTTGAACTCAAGGGCGAGCTATTTGTCCATGAGAGGTGATGTTGTAAATAGTGGTATGCAGTTTTGTGCGATTACCTCATCTTGTAGTGCTTATATGGCATAACGGGCCTCTTATGCTGCTTAAGCACTACAACTCTACAAGGTTGGGACACTTGTTGGTTGTGGGCGGCCTTGTAGACCTTGTTTTAGAACACCGAACCCTAATGGGAGGTGTAATGTTGTGGTAGCTAGTGCAACCGATCGTGGATTGAGCTTCTTGTTTAGCTACCTTGTTTCCCACTTTCTAAATTAACATCTTTCCTACTTGTCTGTCTTTATGGACATTTTAGAAGGTGTTTATTTAAATAGAGATTCTTATGGATGGAAGGAAATCATGAAAATAAAACACAGTTCATCTGAAGTCTGTTTTCTTTGGTCTACCTGTGTGTTCCCCTTTGAGCCATATATTGATATTTATGAACCAAGGTTCATAATGTAGGGATTGAGCTGTGTTTTAGCGTTGACCTAGATGAGCGAGGGTGCAGAATGTTACAAGTGGCAAGCACATATGTAGAAATTTGGAACCCCATAAAATTGAAGATCAATGGGTGCAGCGATGATGATTTTCTGCTTGTTTCATATATCACTCCATAACATGTAAATATTTGAAACAAGTGCTAAATATGCCAATGTTTTACATCTAAACATCTTTGGGATGAAAAAAATATTTTGCAAATTACCTATATGCTCTTCTCATAAACTCTTGATTGAAGTGAAGGAACTTTCATTCTTGACATTCTTGTCTTGTTTATGTTGTATCCCAAGTAGAGGAAGCATAACATAGTTCTCCATCGCTCTATATTCCAACTGTCTAAGTACAACATGTGTAACGACCACTAAATCATCAAATAAAAGAAAAAGTTAGTAAGAGATTACTGCCCATATATCAATTTGAAAAAAAAGGATAGTAAGAAATGACCATATATAGAATTAATCAATGACATACTACAACCACTAAGCGTTTCTCATGTCACTGAAGAATGTATATATTTAGAAATAATGAAATAGCTACTCTTTATTTCCTTGACGGGCAAATAATGTTGAACCCTATTTTAGATGGCTATAATAATATGAATTCAGGATGTGGATACATGATTGTTAACCAAACTTTCCACTACTTGATTGGTGTGAAAAATCAGATTGGACAGAAATTGAAGAAAGTAGTTTCTTACTTGTTTCAGTGATAGAGTTTGGCATGTGAGAATTGTAGCTCTCTGAACAGCAGTGTTTTAAAATTTGTTCAACCAGGTCCCTGCAATTTATTATTTGCATTCAACCAAGTTTTGTCAGATTGTACGTGCTGGAATTATGACATCAAATTTATTAGTGTATATATATATATATTTATTTTAATGATGTCAGAATTTCTCGTGTTCCTGTATGGTGTTGGTAGACTTAGTCTATACTCTCTGGACCTTACCCTTTATATACAGCCTATCATCCTAGTAATCCATCTCCTCAGTTAAAGCATTGAAAAATTGGTGGAAAAGAGAGAAGGAGGAGAGGGAGGAGGTTGAGGGAGAGATCATCTAACTTGCCTCTGCAGCATTTGTTTTCAATCAATGCTGAATCTTGCTTGGACTGACAGTACGGTGAGCGATTCGCAAATCTGTCCATCTGGAGGTATAGATCTAGGCCTCAATCTGATTTTTTTTTCTCTTAGTGGTAGAGGTTGTTGGGTGGGGATCTTGGAGGGGTTAAGGCTTTGTGGCTCTGGTCATCTGGTGCTGTGCATCTAGGGTATCAACAATTATAGATCTGCAATTCTGTTTGGCATTTAAGGCCTTCTTTGGAACATAGGAATTTCGGAGGAATTTTGTGGGAGTTGATATAGTTCAGTGGGGATCTTGGAGGGGTTAAGGCTTTGTGGTTATGGTCATCTGGTGCTGTGCATCTAGGGTATCAACAATTATAGATCTGCAATTCTGTGAGGCATTTAAGGTCTTCTTTGGAACATGGGAATTTCGGAGGAATTTTGTGGGAGTTGATCTATTTCAGCGAAAATAATGTAAAATCCTTGTGTTCCGTAGCAGCCCTAAACCTTCACCACATCGTGCCTACTGGTTTTGACATAACATCGGAATCTGTCTTGCTATGTTAATAGATCCTTCTCTGGGACTGATCTGCCCATGGCCTTAACGATCTGGCTTTAATATGCTCGTTTTAGGATTTTTTTTCCATGCAGTGCAGTTTGGTATCAGCGGAGAAAAGTAGGGGGAGAATTAAATCAGTTTTTTCAAATCTAGGAATTTGAGCTGTGAGAAGATGATTCAAATCTATGTTGATTTCGTAGCTACAATAAAATGATTTACCTGATCCATGTGTTCCAATCAGGACCTTATTGATTGGATCGTGTTTATGTGTGATGCTGAAGAAAACAAGTGGTGAAAGCGAGCTGCATTCACAATAGCTAGTTCATTGTGTTGCAAAGCAATCCTTCCATAGTTACACATGAGTAATGATGTTTGTGTTTTTTTCTTGTCAAGTGAATGTTGTTTTGATTACCATTCACTTGAAAGATTTGTGCAAAGGAAAACACCTCTGATCTCTTGAAACTCTTGTTTGTTGCAAAGCAAAATGAAACTGCAAGTAACTAACCTGTTTCAGCAATAACCTTTGTAACCCAGAGTGTTTTTGGTTGCTCTGACAATAACAACGTCTGAAGTTTTGGGGAGTTTTCTAATGATGTTTGTCATACAGACTCTATTATCACTAATTAATATACCCTTTTGATTCCTGCAGAACAAATGCTCCAGATGGAGCTTATTTGACTGAGTTCGCTGTGCAGCTGCCACATTTTGAGGGGTTTCACTTAAAGAACACTACTCTTTATGGTAAGGACAAGAGAAGTATCGTATTTACGGCAAGAGAGTTGTGTAGAAGCTTTTGGTCAGAGATTTACTATGCCTTCTATGCCCTGTAACTCTTTTAAAACAATTTTACTGTGTTAAGTTAATAACCATCAACATCAAATCTTGCCAGCTGCTATACTCAGTGCATAGTTGCTCAAGAAATTCATAGTATGTTGTTTTGCTGAGTTAGGCATAATGAATGCCTGTCTGTAAACTTCTATTTCATGATAGTTCCCAGAAATTTGTGTGCCTTACCAATATTTGAAATCATCTGCATAGTGCAGCTTATGACAACTCCACTACTTTCTCTCTTGTAGCAGATGGGAATCAGTTAATGCCAGCATTTGGTCTTGCTCACTGTCTCAGTATGAGACAACAGTTTACTTCCATGGACCGGGATATCATGACTGATGGAGACATAGTGCAAAGATCAATTCATTTACGCAGAAAGAGAAGGGATCTTCCACAGACATCATCATTACCCAAATTTGCTGAGAATCATGAGCTTGGAAGTGCCAATATGTTTATGGATCCATCTTTTTACACAAAAACAATGGAGGCTAGTTCTACAGAAAACAAAAGTTCATTAAAGCCTCCAAAATTTCTTGTGGAAAATAGTAACCGCAGGCCACATCATCGTACTGTGAGTATCTTATTGATCATCTACACTATAGTTTTATTAGCACGGGCATATTACTAGTTTTATATAGTGCTCTTTATCCACTATCCACTTTGGGGATTGCAGAACTACATGTACATGTACCATACTACCATACTAAATGTTTATAGACAAATGAATAGAAGATAGGATGTCTGGTTTAAATTATGAAAGTTTTGATCAAGTTTGAGTTCTCAAGGATTAATTTGATGGGAGGGATAGTATATGCACCTACATGTACATGTTGGGAAACCATTCTCATATGCTATTGTCTTCCAAAGGCGCAGATCTGTAGTTTCTGGAATTGCATCCCTGTTGGCTCTTATACTGAATTTGACAGTATTGCTTTGTTCTGGTGTATCTCTAGGTTGGCCTACCTGTTCAATATAGTGATTTCTTTATCACCAATTTGGGAGAAATCGATAAACGGCCAAGCTACCATAATTCCTTCCAGATATGGCCAGTTGGTTTTATGTCTTACTGGCATGATAGAATTACTGGTTCATTGTTTGAGTGTGAGGTGTGCGATGGAGGGAATTTTGGGCCTTTGTTTAAGGTGAGAAGATTATCATGTTCGGTGTTCCCGCTTCCAGATGCATCAACCATTCTCTCCCAAAATGGTACAAGAAAGGCTGAGACAATAGAAACAAATGAAAATAGCAGTTTGCTTGAAGATACTGCTAATGATACAGATGATAATATCTTAATGCTCCTATCAGATTCTTCCGAGACCAATCAAGATTTCTTATCATGTTTTAGCAATGATATGGAGAGTAAAAGGACTTCTTTAGGTTGCAATGATTTACGTAGGTCGAATAGGTCAGTACAGACAGTACCGTCACACTTTGGGACTGACAAAATTGGTGAGTTTACGTTTGAGGGAACATCTCCTTCCTCAGTATGGAGGATGATTTCTTGTGCTATGATGGAAGCTTGTGAAAAAATGTACAAGGAACATGGCCATTTGGTGTTCTTCTGTACACATTGTAGTGAAAAGCATTCATCTGACGACGGGAGTGGATGCCAAAACTTTAGTGGTCCTTACACTCCATCAACTAGATTTTGCTCATCTTATGGGCCCAGCATACCAAGAGTTATAGAAAAGGAGAATGATGTGGAGCCTACTTATTCACTACTCAAAGAATGGCTATACCAAGATAGAATTGGGTTTGACTTGGAATTTGTTCAAGAAATTGTAGAATCTCTTCCTAGGTCTAGGGCTTGTTCAAATTACCGGTTCTTGTGCAAAAGGGCTGAATTTGTCTCTTCTTTGACAGTTGCAAGTGGTTCACTTAGAGTTGTACATAAAAATGTTCAGAATAATGGAGACGTCATGTCATATGGCAGGCATGGATCTGCGGTGACTGGACTACAGGATCATACCCAGCCTAGCGGTTTTAGAATCCGTGAGCTTCCTCTGGGACGTCCTATTAGCAATAAGCTTCCGGCAGAGTTGGCAGGAGAGGTTCTCCAGGTAGCTCTATGCATATGTTTTCCACTTCTCTGCTATTTGATCAAATGTACCTGTACATACTTGTCCAAATCTTGTACTAATTGTTGCATCCGATCCCTTGCAATCTTCTTGTAGATATGGGAATTTCTGGGGCGCTTTTCTGAAATAATTGGCCTGAAAGAAATTCCTTCATATGAGCAGCTAGAAGATGAACTTATTGACCCGTGGCCAATTTGTGCAAATCAGAAGGAAAAGTTATCAAATGACATTCAGCATTGTAGGGATCACACTTCGCCGATGAATTCCCCTGCAAATGTTTCTACATCATATTCAAATGGTGAATCAGGTCTTACCACTAATGAAGAGATTGTGTCTCTGTTTATTCCTGTTGAAACTTCTTCTATGAAGGAAGCTGCTCAAGATAAATTGGCAGCCCAGACACTTGGAAGATGTAGTGGTGTAGTGTTGCCTGGGGTACACCTTACACTCTTTAGGGTTCTTTTTGGTGAGCTATTATCTAAGGTTGCAATTTTCGTAGATCCAAACATTGACCCTAAAGAATCAAAAGCTAGGCGTGGAAGAAAGAGAGACACTGAGAATTCAGCAAAAGAATTTAAATTCGATATGCTAACAGCTAACAAGTTGACTTGGCCGGAATTGGCAAGAAGGTATATTTTAGCCATTTCTTCCATAAATGGGTGCATGGATCTATCTGACATTTCAAGTCGAGAAGGGGTGAAGTTATTCCGCTGTCTACAAGGCGATGGTGGTATTCTCTGTGGTGCACTACCTGGGGTTGCTGGCATGGAAAAGGATGCATTGGTAAGGAATTACTTCTTGGTTTAGCTTAACTTCTGTTTGCGACGGATATACAGTTTCTTATATATCATGTATGGAATGTTGGCTTTTTTTGTTTTAGTAGCACTGATGTAACTTTTTGCTTGCTTTGGTCATATAAGATGGTATGGTATTTGCAATCTTCTCTTTGTTTTTTCTTCAGTTTTTTATTTCCACTCATTCATTTAAGCATTATTAAGTTTTGTACTTTTATTTCAACCCTTGTATGATATTGTCTTCTTTTATATTGTGAGGAAAGAGATATGCTAGCAAGGCTAGCATGCAGAATTGCTTTTCTCTCTCTGTTTACCAAGAAAACTCCACAACAACAACAACAACAAAGCCTTTACCAAGAAAACTCCAAAGGGGAAAAAAACACTGCCAGCAGGATAGAGATTTTTGGTATCTCACAATATGCTGCAGGCTTTCTGCACTCTTTATCATTATTATAATTCTGTAAAACATTCTCTGTTACCAGTATCGGCATTACCTTATCTTGAGTGGAGAACAGTAGAAGCCCTTATTTTGCTTGTATAATTCTATATATTCTGTTGTATTATTAATGATAGAAGAAAGGATGTTGCGTACCAATGCAGGATAATCAGATAAGTTAAATCTAAGAAGATCATTCCTATGGTTCTATAAAGAGCCCCATTACCTGTTTTTAGAAACTTTTGTTGTTAAACCATGTCTATGGCGACATAAGTCTTTTTTTTCCTCATACTTGACTAGAGTGTTTTTTTTCATGTTCCAAAGCACAGCCGAAATGTGAATCTCCTAGCTACAGTATTTACTTGTCCTGCTACATCATTCTGAATATAAATTTGACCTGTAAGGATGCTGTGTTATGCATTACTGTCTGTCCTGTTAGTTCATCTCCATCTGCTGTTGTATAAAAAAACTGCAAATATAGTCTCCATCTTAAGTAGTCTTGTGTTCTCTAAGGAGAAAATGTAAATTTCCTTATGCTGTACCTTATAGAAAGTCAAACAGTTTTGTGTATCTTGGCTGTTGTGTAATAATCTTCTTTGTATTTTCAGCTGCTTGTGGAGGCTGAAAATTTGATATGCAAATCTTCAGTAAATGAAGAAAGGAAAGTTTTTATGATGGACCACAAGGATACTGACATGGTAGATTCTCCTGAGGTGCCTGCTATTGATAATAAAACATTGCCTGACTGGGCAAAATCACTGGAGCCTGTGAGAAAATTACCAACAAATGTGGGGACACGAATTAGAAAATGTGTTTATGAAGCTTTGGAGAGAAAACCTCCGGAATGGGCAAGAAAAATTTTGGAGCATTCAATCAGTAAAGAGGTCTACAAGGGTAATGCATCTGGACCAACCAAGGTTAGTATGCTCCTTGCACCTATGGCATAGTCTTCCACAAAATAATGAACTTCAAATACTGGTTAATGTTAAGAATATTTAAAGCATGACCTCGTATTTGTTTAGGTTTATTACCATTTGTGTTTCTGTTTAGATTAGGACTTGGAAGTCTTCATTTACTCTATATGTTTGGCCCTTGTGAAGTTGACATACAACATCAATACATCTGTTGAGTTCCTGCCATACATCATGTAATACACATTGCATGATAGTTCCATACCCCCCCTCCCCCCCAATAATTTATGCTTTTACTATGTTATGATACAAACTATTGGATTCCCTAAAAAAGATGTGATGAAAAAAGGGAGTCCATGAGAAAAATCTAGGTTTCACTAGTCCACGAGAAAAATCTAGGTTTCACTGTGACATTGGATTTTGATGAGAAGCTTTAGTGGTCCAACGAGCTTTTTATGTTTATCTGGTTGGCTGGTCAAGGTTTAATAGCTTATACTCTTTTAGGTCATACATTGTTCAAATTTTGATGAGAGGCTTTAGTGGCCCAATGAGCTTTTTATGTTTATCTAGCTGGCATGTTGATATTTTATGTATCTTTTGTTCTTAAGAAGTTCCTATCCCTATGCCTAAAATATTATTTGGGTTGCATACTAAAATCTATTTTTGTTTGTTACAGAAAGCAGTTTTATTTGTGTTGACAGAAGCATGCCGTGTAAAAGTACCACATAGTCCAGAAAAGCCAAGAAAAGAGAGAAATGCTATCTCCATCTCTGAGGCTATCTTGAAGAAGTGCCGTATTGCCCTGCGCTCTGCTATTTCTTCAGATGAATCGAAGCTTTTTGGAAATTTGCTTGGAACTACTCTAGTGAATTCCAATGAAAATGAGGATGAAGGCATATTAGGATTCCCTGGTATGGTGTCCCGCCCTTTGGACTTCCGCACAATTGATATAAGGTTGGCTATGGGAGCTTACTATGGATCTTGGGATGCTTTTCTTGAGGATGCACAGGAAGTATGTTTCTCTTTAACACTAATAATATTATTCAATGACGATGCACATGATGTATCTTCTAAGATTTTTCATGGTTGTATTGCTTATGTGCGTCCAAGGAATTCTGCTTGCACTGTTGTGATAACTTGAAACAGCAGATGGTATATTTGTGAATTTATTAGGTTGATATGTTGTGAACCTACTATAGTAATATTTGCTCATTTACATGGCTAATTGAGCAGAGCAAATATTTTTCTTATTTGCATGGTTGATTGAGCACTGCAAAAATACTGAAGCATATGCTCTAATTAATATTCTGTTTTTGGTTGCAAGAAGTTCCCTGATCAAATTATGCTGCCATTATGCTTTCTTGCAGGTAATACACAACCTGCACACTGCATTTGCTGATTGCCCTGATGTGCTTGAGATGGTTGTTGCGTTGTCTGAGAGTTTTGAGTCATTATACAAGACAGAGGTTGGTCAATCGTATCTTTCTGTTTCATCTTGCTTTTCTGTTCAGCTCTATTTTTCCTCTTTTCTTTTGCTACCATATCTGATGATATCATGGTAACGCTATATTACGAATCATGCAGTAGTGATGACGTGCCTCATTTAGTATCTGTTATATATGTATAATGTGATATATTGGATTAGATACAACATGGATCAGGTTATCCGATGATAAAGATAATCAAATGTTTGCCTGTCACCAGTCTTTTCATTTAGCACTGATTAGTAGGTAGTTCATTTGTCTATTTGGTGCGAAACTCTGGAGAATCTGCTTTTCAACTGGTTACGATTACAACTTCAACCCATGCATATGGTATCCAGACTACGCTTAACTGTCAGCAATTCCACCAAGGAAAACACAAGTGTTCTTATGCTGCTAGCTTTAGTGGGTGTGCACTGTGTAAAATATTTAGAGGAGCAAATTTGTTGTCCATCATATAGATTATCATGCTGGAAAATATCATCACAAAACAGAGGTGCTTCCAAATGCCATCGCAAAAGCTATAAATTATACAAAATATAACCAATACATTTCCATTCATGGGTTGTCATTATTTTAATGTCAATTCTGCACCCTTGACCAGCATTGCTCAGATCATTGTTGAAAACGGTCATTAGTTCAGTTCACCCATCTGATTTGATTCATAATCTCATCCCACATGAACTATGGTAAAAAATGCTATTTTTACTTTAAAAAAAACCTTTGTATTCTTTGTGTGTTACCTCATGGGATTGCTAATGCTGATTTGAGTATATATATCCTTTTATAGTTTTGTATTTTTAAACATTATACTTTATAGGCAGGGTTATGTAGTAAGCCTTTGTCTTTCTCATTTCCCTTCTACTTGGCTGGTGCAGGTGCTTGACCTTGTTGAGAAATTTGACAATTACCTCTCGGACAAGAATGCTGGTTCAGAAATGCACGAGGAACTACATGATATTCTAACTGTAGCTAACAGCTTGCCTAAAGCTCCATGGGAAGATGGTGTTTGCAAAGTATGTGGTATTGATAGAGATGATGATAGTGTTCTGCTATGCGACAAATGTGACTCAGAATACCATACTTACTGCTTGAATCCCCCGCTGGCCCGTATACCAGAAGGAAATTGGTATTGTCCATCATGTATGTTAGGTCAAAAGAAAGCACATCTTGATCAGGGTGTTCAAGATGTGAAACGGCAACAAAAGAAATTTGTTGGGGAGGAAGCCCATGCCTTTCAAGAGGAACTTAATAAACTAGCTATAGCAATGGAAGAGAAAGAGTATTGGGACCTTAGCATACAAGAGGTTTGTCTTCTTTTTTTTTGTATTTGAAGTAAGCTTCTCTGTTGTTAATGTGTCCATGTTTTAGTTCTATTTAGTATTTCTTTTTTGTTCCCTTCATCTTTGATAAAGAAAGTGTGACCACCATACAAATCTACCCTGCTCATAATAAACTAAGGAACAGTTAAATTGCCTTAACTTGTTTGAGATTGGTGAAACTTATGGAATATGTGCTGCATGGCTGCACCAGAAAGGGCTTAGGCCTATCAGACGACCTCAGTTGGTAGTTAAACCAGAACTTACGGATTGGCCTATCCAGCCATATTTGGGGGATGCACAGGCAGAAAAAATCCTGATGTTTTAGTTTATTAATACGAGATGTGGGTTCGTTGAATTGTGTTCCATCACATATAAGTTTACCAGTGTAAGAGCCTATGTGGGAGAGCTTAAGCTTTATCTTGGACCTGCTATAAACCTAGGAGGCTTCTCAGTTAACGTCAGCCAATAATTTGGGGCTTGGGACTATATTTTTCATCCAAGGAATGGTAGTATAGTGACTATATACTATCTTTTGTTGCTTTGGACGTCCAAGTTATGCCTCTTGTAAGGAATTGATGTGTTTTTCTTATTTCTCAGTGGAAAAATATATACTGCTGAACACAGATCGTGTTGCCATTTCAAATATAACTCGTTATAAGTATGTGTACTTCATGGACATTGCATACATTCTTACCTAGAGTGCTGTCCTCTATTATTGTACTGTACAATACTATAATTGCCCAAGCATTTACTGGTATTCCGATTTCCATAGTTGACAAAGTGACCTACATATTTGTTTTGATATTTTGCTGTGATCTTTCAAATGCAGAGGATATATTTGCTGAAATTTCTATGTGATGAAATGCTCAACACAGCTCTAATTAGAGAGCATCTAGATCAATGTTCAGATAAATTAGGCGACCTTCAGCAGAAGTTTCGTGCTTCAAATTTTGAATTGAAAGATTTGAAATATAAGGGGGAGATAAGGACTTCACATGCTAAACAAAGTAGATGCAGCAAAACTGAACAGCATTTTAGCAGTAGTTCTGGACCCATGGAAAATCAACAACAGTGCACACCCACAACATTGGACCATCTGGAAGAGGCTGAACAAGGTAATGTCGGAGTGAGCCTCAACAACCCAGCTGAAGGGGTTCCTGATGGGCAATTGAATGTAGGCAGGCCTTACAAAAGTGACAAAGACGTATCCAGTACATCTATGGTTGAAGAATATAAATATTTGGGACTTTCTGAACAACCTTCAGGAATGGCTATTGACCAGGTTGATGGGGATGCTATTGATGAAGGGTCCCAGAAAACGGAAATTAGCACACCTGGAAGAGAGTTGCCTGATGAAAATGCCAGCACATCATTCCAAGATAATCTTGAAGCGTCAACAACTAAATCATTGGAGCTTGATGCTGATAATAATGAAATGGATACTTTATCAGATGACATTTCGAATTTGCAGGACTCAATTAGTTTACTAGAGTCACAGATTAATATGTCATCATCAAGAAGAGAGTGTCTGGGAAAGGATTCCATTGGTCAATTATACTGGGTTATAGGAAGACCGGGTAAACGTCCTTGGTTGGTGGCTGATGGAAGCATGCTGATATCCAAGGAGAGAGATATCAGCATGGTTAACAGTTATCCCCCGTCTGCTTTTGATTGTAGAGGTTGGAATTCAGCGTCTATTTTCATTTATGAATCTGATGAGGAAATCCAGTGCCTTGTTGACTGGTTGAGAGACTATGACCCAAGGGAGAAGGAACTGAAAGACTCTATCTTGCAGTGGCAGAGACATCTCTGTCATCAAAGCAGCTCTCCTCTCACTGATCCTCCAGTTTCCAATTTTCCAAAGGGTGAACAGCTTATGGACCTTCCAAGTACCAAGGCTGCAGTAATTTTGGAACAAAAGTATGGTCTGCAATTGGACCAAGATACAAGTGATCTCTCGAAAAAGCGAGGGAAGAGAGTAAAGTTAGGTTCTGAAGAAAGAATGTATCACTGTGACTGTTTGGAACCTATATGGCCTTCTCGACACCATTGTTTAACATGTCATGAAACTTATCTCATATCTACAGAGTATGATGGGCATAATGATGGAAAATGCAGTAAAATCCACCAGTCTCCTGATGAAAGCAAAGGAAATGATGAGCCAAAAGTGAAGATTACCAAATCTGATATGAAGGAAAAAGATTCCCTTGATCGTAGCTCTGTCATTGAACCATCTAGCGACAGAAAATTGATGCAATGTCCATATGACTTTGAAGAAATTTGCAGAAAGTTCATCACGAATGATTCAAACAAAGAGACAGTAAAGCAGATTGGACTTAATGAATCAAATGGAGTTCCGTCATTTGTGCCTTCACCTGCATTTTTTCTTGAACCTGCAACTGTACAAAGTCAAAACAGAAAAGATGGTGAACTCAATGATTGGACCTCCTCTTTAGAGGAATGCAATGCAATGTCTGCCCAAAAGCTAGGGCAAGAGGTTTCCAAGTCTGGTCAAAATTGTGCTGGCTATTTGGGTGATGAGAAGGTGCAAAAATCTAAAAAGCTCACCCCTGATAATTCTTCTGGTGGGGAAGCACATTCTACAACAGGCAAGCCAACACGATTGCTGGCTGTTAATGGAGGTTTGGTTCCAGAGTCATCCTTGAGGCCTGTTATAGGACGAAACTCTCACATCCTAAAGCAGCAAAAGGCAAACTTGCTTGACATCGAAGCGGCCTTGCCTGATGAAGCACTGAGAACCTCAAAGTCTCAGCAAATAAGAAGGCGTTCGTGGCGTGCATTTGTCAAGGACGCAGAATCAATATCCCAGGTACCTTAATCTATCTATTCAC
The DNA here is from genome assembly GCA_030770085.1 of Oryza coarctata. Lineage (NCBI taxonomy): Eukaryota > Viridiplantae > Streptophyta > Magnoliopsida > Poales > Poaceae > Oryza > Oryza coarctata. The sequence goes on from CM061465.1 coordinate 4,099,079, forward strand.
CGTTTGCTACAGAAATATAACTTTGTAGCTTAACGAGGTTGCATACACCAATTTGGATATTCTGGGGGTACCATGAGTATATGGGCGCATGTAGCTTACATACATTGAGTTCATAGTTCTGTCCAAAATTCTAGGATGTACTCTCAAACATGCTAGCCATATTAATTAATTTTCTCCTTATAAGAAGAATAAACGAGCATGATTAGTTTTGTCCTTATAAGAAAAGAGGATAAATGAGCATGTGTGTATTGTAAGGTGATATCTATAGAATGTGTGGTTTCTCAACATAGTCTGGTGGTGGCCGACTTTCGCTTTCTGGTGCATGTTCGTAGAGATAAATAAGTTAAAATTGTAAGAACTAAGTGGTGAAAGTTGAAAGCTGACATCAAATGTTTTTAAATAGAGTTTTCGAAGAGAGTTCTTAGAAAGAAAAAGACTACAAATAACATGTGAGAGAAGATGGCAATATGTATTCGACCAAAGGTAGTGGATGCGAAACTAAAGACACTTGGTAGTAGAACGAAGACGTGCAAAGAACTATTAAGGAGAAGAAATAATGTTATAAACGTTTGTAACATGATAGGAGTGAGGACAATATAGAAAAGTACAAGATGGTAAGGAAGACCGCAAAACGAGTTATGAGTGAGACAAAGTAGACTTTTGAGGATCTGTATCAATGTCTGACTATGAAAGAATGAAAGAAGAACATCTATAAAATGGTTAGGGCTTGTGATAGGAAGACAAGAGATTTCAACCAAGTTAAGTGTATTAAAGATGAAAGAGAGTAACTCTTGGTGAAGTACAATTAGACTAGACATAGATGGCAAGAGTATTTTGACAATTTGTTTAATAGTAGGAACATGATACCACCGTTCAGTTAGACGACTTGTTAAATGATACCAATAGGAGCTTTGTACGAAAGATCTAAGAATCTGAGGTTAGAGAAGCTTTAAAAAGGATGAGAGGGTAAGACGATGGGACTAATGGTATTTCAATTAAGGTATGGAGATGTCTTGGGGATGTAGTTATAGTATAGCTAATCAAGTTGTTCAATACTATTTTTCAATCGAACACAATGACTAAGGAGTGGAGAAGTATATTATTACCAATCTACAGGAATAAGAGATAAACAAAGTTGTACTAAATGTTAGGGAATTAAGTTGATGAGCTAGAGAGTTATTGAGCACCATTTGAGAGAAACAATATGGATATCTATAAACCAATTTGGTTTTATGCCCCGAAGGTAAACCATAAAAGCAATTTTCTTAATAAAATAAGTTAGAGAATGATTTAGCGAATAGAAGAAAAAATTACATATGGTTTTTATTAACTTGGAGAAGGCTCCCTAGATATCAAGAAATATTATGTGGTGGTTTTTAGACAAACATAAAGTTCTAACAAAATATCTCTATGACTAGTGTTCAAACAAATAATGATAACACATCATTTTTTGATTAAAATAGAACTGCATCAGGGATCAGGCTTGAGCCCGTACTTTTTCGACTTGGTAATGGATGAGGTTACAAGAAACATACAAGAAGATATCACTTGATGTATGCTTTTTATAGATAATATATTGTTAGTTGATGAGAGCTGGGGGGAAGTAAATATGAAACTATAATTGTGGTGGTAGACTCTTAAGTCCAAAGGTATTAAAGTATACAGAACTAAAACTAAATACTTAAAGTGTAACTTTGGCATCATCGCACACAAGAAGAGAGATAGACCAAGTAATGCCTAAGGACACATTTCGATATCTGAGATTAATGCTACAGATGATGGAGATATTGATGTAGACGTTAGTCGTAAAATCAAAGTGGACTGAATAAAATGGCGCTAAGTATCTAGCATCCTCTGTGATAAGAGAGTACTATAAAAACTAAAATACAAGTTTTATAAAACGACGATTGGAGCTGCTATACTGTATGGGATAGAATGTTGGTATATAAAAAGGCATGTACAACAGTTAAGTGTTATAGAAATATGTATGTTACGTTATATTTGTGTTTATATAAAAATAGATCAAGTTCGAAATAACGATATACGTAATCGGATAAGAGTACTATCAATTTAAGAAAAACTCATCCAATATCAGTTGAGTTGGTTTGGATATGTCAAAAGTAAACCCCTAGAGTCATCAGTACATTATGGAATTCTAAGAAAAAATAATAATATGAGGAGAGACAGAGAAATATCGAAATTAATATAAGGATATATAATAAAAAGGGACTTTGAAAAATTGGAATCTATCTAAACATCTGTATTTAAATATAAGTGTTTGAAAAACAGTTATTGATGTGACTTTTGTTGGGTTTTAACTCTAGTTTACCCTTTGCTTAAGGCTGAAAAGATTTGATTTGTTGTTGTGACTGGAATACTCTCAAACATGCAACGTTGCTTACTTTAATCTGTCTTTGTTTGTGTCTGCAACAGTTCATATGACTGTTAAATGACATGTACAGGGCCTCTTTATTTTACATTTTTAGAAGGGTTAGTTTCCAAGTCTAGATACACAAGTATGAACCACTGAAACCTGAGCTATAATTTAGCTCTTTTCTTTTAACTTAATTGTGTAGATGCAGTATAAATTATTGTTCAAGAGCTTGTTACTATTATCCATTTTATCTCATTAACGATATCTATCCTCTTTTAGATGGTTCCTTTTAACCTAATTGTGTGAAGATGCAGTATAAATTATTGTTCGAGAGCTTGTTGCTATTATCCATTTTATCTCATTAATGACATCCATCCTCTTTTAGATGGTTCTTTTTAACCTAATTATGTGAAGATTTTGTATAAATTATTGTTCAAGGGCTTGTTACTATTATCCATTTTTCCTCATTAATGATATCCTTCTTCTTTTAGATGGTTCCTTTTGACTTAATTATGTGAAGATGCAGTATAAATTATTGTTTGAGAGATTGTTAGTATTGTCCATTTTTCCTAATTAATGATATCCATCCTCTTTTAGATTGTATTGGCGGCTAACTTGTTGGAGGGCATGGTAAAAGCTGAGTTCTTGAAGAACGATTGGTGGTACTGGTCTTCCTTCACAGCAGCTATGAAGACATCAACTGTATCTTCACTTGCGCTCAGGATCTACACCCTAGATGATTGTATCATCTACAGTAAGGATCAAGTTCCAAACGTCGAGCAAGCTGACAATACAAGGTCTGGAAACAAGGGGGGAAGGAGGAGGAGAGAGCCTGAATCGTCAGCATCATAATGTAGGACGCTCCGTTGTAGACTCCAAAGTTAGAAGCCTCTCGGGTAGCAAAAGAATAGTATCCTGCTGTCAAGTGGATCGATGATAGATGATACAAAGTCTTCTGTTATGTCGTTGTTTAAGGAGATAGCATGGTAGACTTCGTTCTGGTACACCTGCAAGAGTTCAACCCTGACTGTTTTCTTTTACCTCATATCTACCAGCCTACCCTTTTTCGACTTCTGTTGTGGTTTTAGGTTCCAGAAGGAAGAATGGTACTCTGTGTGAGCATTTGGTCTTGACGCCACCATGTAAATTGTTTGAGGGATGGCACATTAGCACCTGCAAGAGCTAGCATTTTGATCTAATTCGCCAGGAGTATCCGGTGCGATTTTCTCTATTGGACTAACCCTATTCATTGTAGAGGTTGGTTATCCATAGGAATGTCTGCCCTGTCCTGGAGATAGATGATAGAGGAGACATGTCTGGTCCAAGGATGTCTCATTTCCTACCCACTCTCGCTTTATTAGGCTCAGTGGGTAGTGTAGTGGGTGTTGTTTCTCATGGTCTGTACTTAAGTGGGTTTTGGGGGTCTCAGGGCGTTGTGTTGATTATTTTTTTGATGTTTCTCTCAAGTTGCAACATCTAATACCAGGAATGTAGGTTCTTCTTGCGGCAGATATAGTTTTGGTTGTAACTAAACAACTGAAACCAATAATGATTAGTCAAGAATGATTCGGCTGCCTGAGCGGGTGACCGTAATATCCACTGATTTGTTATTCTTCGTAACCTTGTTCTTGTCCATGTTAATGGAAAATCCAGTTCTGCGAAACCTTGTTCTCGTTCATGTTAGTGTGAACTGGAGATGTCAGTATGGGAAAAGAATAAATGGTGGTGAACAATCAACAGCTTTGACACTGTTTATAGTCGATTTCTCTGTAATTGTCTAAGATTGTACTTCTTAATTAAAAAAAAGAGAACGAAAGTTCTAATTGCAAAAAAAAGTATGTAGCACACCGGCTACATCTTCGTATTCCTCTTTTTTTTTTTTTGAAGGGATACATCTGCACGTCTTAGATGTGGAGTGCAGACGTGTTGATGTGTGTGTTTCTGTGGAGCACAGTGCACTGGTACTTGATGTAACTCTTTCTGTTTGGGACTTGGGAGTTTTTCTCTTTGTTTCACAGCCTTAGTTTGAGAAGGTAGCAGGTGAGTACTATTCTTCATATTTTGGCCATGTATTTATATAGCTAAAAAATTTATATTTTAATATCGAGGTAATATATAATTGAGATAATATGTATTTAAGTATCTCGTGTAGTGCTTTGTCAAAATATAAGTGTATTTTATTTCAATAAGATATAGTTACTCTACTAGAATATTTTCTTAAGACACAATTAATGTTGTCATTTATATTCAAAAGTAAATATGATAATTTTTATCACATAAATAATATTTTGATAGAGATTATTGATAAAAGCTTTGTTATAAAATAATATTCCTTATTTTTTGATAGAGAGCATGTTACTATACATTTTTCTCGTTTTTTTGTAAGGCTTTTTTTTAAGGTTGTTTGTATTTCCTGGTCATAAAATAAGTGATTAATTTGAATTTAACCCCGTCTAAAATAAGTGACCACACATTTATTTAATTTTCTTACCCTCGATCACCCTCCTAACTATTTTTCTTCCTTCATAATTTAAATAATAAATGGTAAAGTAGACATTTATTTTGAGATAAAATTACATTTTTGTCTGACAAATAAAAGACCTTTGATGTCATTTTAGCTCAAGTGGTAAGAACACATTGCACATGCGAAAAAGAAAAAAATGTAGCGGAATGCGAGAGAAGGCTGAACATTTTGGTTGTGTCCAGCACTTGTCTGACCTTTTTTTTTTCTGTATGTTATTACAGTACAATGGAAGCAGCCATCCTGCCCCTCTTAAACATACCACTCACGTACTTGCTACAAGCAAAAACACATCATGATATCCTCCTCCCTTGCCCAGATGACACCAATGCCCTAGGTTTTTCTTCCTTGCAGTGAGCTTACACCGCACTATTTTTTACAATAGCACATAGTAGAGAAAGGCAAAAAAGAAAAAAAAAGAAACAGAGAAAAATGAGATTAAAAAAATGCTGCATGATCTTTACTTCAAACTGATTACATAACTACTAGACTCTTTCTGAAGACATGGTGAATTTTAACACCGGCCGATCTCGAAATTTATTTATGCTTCTGTTATGATTGGGGAACAATTGTGCCAACGTATCCAATGCCGACGATGAAGAACGCCACTCCTTGGAAGAAGAGGTAGATGAAGAAATGGTCCTTCCCAAATGCAATATCATACCATCCACATGAGAAGAGGAAAGCCGCCACACCGAGCTCCGTAACGTTAAGCCTGAAAAAATGTCACTCGAAATCAGTGACCAGAAAGGCTGAGAAACACTAGAGATTTGGCAGAGTTGTTCTGATCAATACCTGTCCCATACCCTCATGAACGATTTCTTGGCTGATGATTTACTTGACGATTTCATCTTCAGAGCATTACCGAGCTTCTCGGTGACGACCCATTCATTCGCGCGACCGGCCTCTAACAAGCCGATGAGTGTGGCCTTGGTTCTGTGCAGTGACATGACGTTCTCGAAGAGGATCCAGAAGAAAAGCAAGTGGAAAGACCTGCAAATTTTGATTCTTTGGGTTAACTAAACATGCAATCGATCATAGACCATCGATCACCAAAGGAGCATAACTGTTGATCATATTTAACTAGAATTATGATTTTGTTGGAAGAAAAATCTTACCTGGGAGTTCCAACGGAATTGAGAAGAGTGATGATTGTGGGAATGTATACACAGCCCCACTTTGGTATCCTGACCTCAGGGACAAAGATAGTTGCTGGGATAATTAAGCAGTAGAACGTAAAGGTCACTATGTGCGCGATGATTTTGCGGATCAAAAAGAAGTTGTAGATGACATGAATCTTCTTCCAGATTGTCACTTTCTGCAAAAATGTCAATAATAGCATGTTATCTGCCAACCCAAGAAGTCGATTGGCTTAATTTTTTCTGAAATTTTGGCATTATGTTTGGGGAGACCTTATTTTTCACAATCTCCATCAGCATCTTCCTGAATAGGTTTGCCGGCCCACATGACCATCTGTGCTGCTGAAACCGAAAGGCTTTGAAAGTACTTGGCAGCTCACTTTTGACCTGAAAACGACACGCTTCTTGGCAAACTTAATTTCTTCTCTTGGGCAACATGAATGTACTATTGCCGCGAAAAAGAAGGGATGCGAGAACAAGAGCACTGATAAAGGATGCATTGGATGCTATCTCAAGCTGATGATGTGTATGCATGATTGGTGTGTACCTGAACATCACCAAGGTAGACAAATTTCCATCCCTTGAGACTCGCCCGGATTGCCAGATCCATGTCTTCCACTGTGGTCCGGTCCTTCCAGCCCCCCGCCTCATTTACCGCAGAAATGCGCCATACACCAGCAGTTCCTGATTGAAGAATTATTGAATTAATCAGCTGCTATTGATAAAAATTACAACATAGAATGCCTGTTCTGTCCTAGTAGAAGATTCAGAAACAAAATCTTGGTGAAGAACAATGAAATTACTGAAGGTGAAGCTTACCATTGAAGCCGAAGAATGCACAGACAGAGGAGCTCACTTCTTGCTCCACTGTGAAGTGATAATCCAAGGACATCTCCTGCATCCTTGTCATCAAGCATTCATCTGCATTCACTGATCACCAACAGAGACAAAAGACAGTGTCAATATCATAATTTACAGACAACATCAACATAATAGTTCAAAGACAGCATCAACATCACAGTTGCATGAAAAATACTTGACAGGTAACAACTGTACGTACTCTACATCATTAAGACAGAGACTAACAAACAATTGTCCCAGCCAACCAGACTAGTGAGCAGTGAGCAGTACTTGGCTTGCATAGCTGCACTGTTGTGAAGAATTGAAGAAAGTGTACAATGCACAGTTGCTCTGTAGTTATTTATTTGTTTGTTTCTTTATTTTTGGCAGGTTTTTTTCCCTGTTTCTTGTACTGTATTAAGACTAGTACTACTACAACACTACTACTATTAAACAGCACATTGGGCAGTGGCCAATAATAATCAGTTGGACCCAAACTACTCCACACTAATCTCTGAATTTTGCTGCAGAATCCAGTGCACATCGCACAATTCTGCTCGTGCCTAAACTCTGAATAATCTCACATGCCACTGTACTGCTGAGCTTTGATAATTGCAACTTGATGACACTGTTGGAGAGGACCAATCAAGCTGGAGCACATCAAAGATTCAAGGTAGTGAGGCACACGGCCCGAATTAATCTCTGCAGCGGTTGACAGCGACATGGACGGTGGGACCCACACCCAACACACCCTAAGCTCAAGGATCACCGACGAACTGGGGCCCACCCGTCATGTACACACCACATGGAAGCGGCAGTAGCAGGCTAGCAGCACAGGTGGGCCCACGTCACAGTGCAGCGAGCTGGGCCGGGCTCGGCTCAGCTCAGCTCACTGCTGCTACCTGGAGTGTCAGGACAAGCAGCTGACGTAGTAGCTCTGAGACACGCAGCACTAGTGCCATGGAGGCCAAGGAAGGAATGGGGCTTGTACTTGTCTTACGTAGCCGTGTCTGTGTGTTTGTGATTGGATTAGTCATAATTGGGATGAAACTAGTAGTAATTAATTGAGATTTTGCAGGGCCTAATCAAGTAGGTGTGCTTGTGAACCAACTGATATTTTTGGTGACATGACCAAAGTTCGGTTTTACCAACTGTCGGTGGAGCTTACTACTTGAGTCGTCGCAGAACCACGAGGTACGTGTATCCATCTCCATCTAAATGATGTCCACACCGCCGCCGCATACCCTACCAACCAAGTAGTACCAACTAAACCCTAAAAATCTGCATCCCGGAAGAGAAGGGACACGCATAATTGCAACCGCAATCACCGACCTCCCGCCGACGACGGCCCACACGTGCGCGTCGTCGGTGGAGCCGTCGCTGCCGAACCGGCGATGGACGGCGCCACGCAAAACATCGTTAATCATCAGGATCGGTTGATCTTTGAGAGGATCTAGCAAGATGCCGGCCATGAGAGAGAACGAGACAAGGCGACGAGGGAGCTCATGCTCCGGCTGTCAGAGCGGCGCAGCGCACCCAGCAGCCCCACCCGGATATGGCCCAGAACGCCGAACCTGGTAGCCTACCATTCCCTGTGTTCGCCACCGCTGCCGCACCGACCGGCACGTAGACAGCACAAGGGCTTACTCCATACTTATCTCTGGCATGCGGGATCAGAACAAGAACAGGGAAGGGGATTGCCAGGGAAACTCCTCACCGAACCGCCAGCGGGCTTGGACGAGGGCGACGTCGGAGTTGTGGGCGAGGAAGGGGATGGTGCGGCGGAGGAAGTCGGGGTCAGGCTGGAAGTCGGCGTCGAAGATGGCCACGTACTCGCACTCGCGGACGTAGCCATGCTTCATCCCCTCCTTGAGCGCGCCGGCCTTGTACCCCCTGCGGTCCTGCCGGATCTGGTATGTAATGTTCACCCCCTTGTGGGCCCACCTCTCGCACTCCATCCTCACCATCTCCTGCAAAACCCATAGCCCCGCTCGTCAGCCACGCAATCATCTCCCCGCAACGATTAAACTGTACCAGATATATCATTATCAACAAGGTCAATGGAGTAATTGCTTGGCTAGCAGACATGGTAAGTGGCAGCCAATTGCATCTTGCCTTGTGCTGCATGGGACCAAATTGATTATTTAGCATGGGCCACTGTGGGGTGGCCTGAAATGAACTGATGATGCCTAAGCCTACCTTATAATTGGCTCTCTAGGCCAGGTACCTTATCAATAGCCGCAACTACTTAACTACACAGTCGTTACGCCTCGTGGAGAAATAGCGGTACCGAGCCCCTTCCAGTTTACAACGTAGCCTGCACGCCGCTTACCCATGGATCCCGCTGACAGGTGATTAGCAGTAATGACAGGCAGTAATTACACTACTGGCTACTGACATGATTCTTCTGCTGTTACGATTCAGCAGAAGAGACATCTTTTCTCCGTTAAAAGATATCATTGCCAGTGTACTGTTTATCCTCTCATGAGGTGAGCTGCAGTATTTTTATTTCCCTGCCGCCGACAAATCCCCAGTTGAAACAGAACACCGTTTTTTAGCTGGATTTTCGCAAAAAAAAAAAAAACTTCCCACATTCCAAGCAAAGGACGACATATACATATATACCCGTCGTCACCTCCCCAATTTAAATTTAAACCATTTTTTATGTAACCAGCTCACAGAGTTTCCCTCCATTTTCCGCTAAAACCAACACAAGAAAAGACAACATGCCCTCACTAAAATCCACAGCTAAGAACAACAAAAATCCCCAAAAAAATTTCTGCCGTGTGATCCAACGCCTGCCGAATCGAATCCAATGGCCGTGCATCCATCCAGATTCCAGAGCGAGCTGAGCAAGCAAGCCGCGAAGAGTGAGAGAGCAAGCTAGGCAGGTGCACTTGGCTGTGGTAATAAGCTCTACCGTGGCCGAAAGGACGAAAGGTGGTCGGAGGCTACAGCGTCAGAGTGCTCCAGCGTCACGGCTTTTTTTTTTTTTTGCTTCCCTTTCCTTTCACCAAAAGATAAAAAAGAGATAGCTCACTCCATTGACGATTTGACTCTCTCTCTCTCTCTCTCTCTTACTGCTACTGCTCCTCTCCTACTCACCGACAGCAAGAGAAGAGGTGAGGTAGTTTTCTTTTGTTTTGTTTTTTTTTTTTTGCCCTCACCGACAGGGACACATGACGCTGGGATTGAGATTAAATACGCTGCTGGTGGTGCTAGGCTTTGCAGGGATTTGGTATAGCAGTACAGGAGTACGTTAATAATAAATCACAGTAGTAGATTAGGAGTATATGCAATATAGTTTTATAGTAAAAAGGCAGGAATTACGTATGTTTTTTATACAATAATTATGTATGTTGGTGTTACCTTGATGACGGGGTCAGTGGAGTCGTCGAGCACCTGTACCACCAACCGATCCGACGGCCACGATAGCCCGCACACAGCCCCGATCGACAGCTGGTACACCTACACGTCACCCACCCCACCCACAATTAATATTTAATATTTATAACCACAAAAATCTCATCATGAGTAAGTAAACCAAAAGAGATTAAAATTTAATAATTATATAATCTCATCATGAGTAAGTAAAACCGAAAAAAATAAATTATAATAATTATAATAATCTCATCATGAGTAAGTAAACCCCTCCACCTCTCGAAGCAAAAAATAAAATAAAATAAGCGAAGCGAAGCAAAGCTAGGGAAGGGAAGGAAGGGGAGGTCGAGGACGGCGGCAATGTCGGATACCTCGCGCTCGTTGAACATGGGGATCTGGACGAGGACGACGGGGAAGGCGGAGGTGCCGAGCTCGGGGTCGTCGTCGGGGAGCGGGTCGCACCTGTACCGCCTCTCGGGTCGTCGCCGGAGCAGCTTGACCCCGGAGATGACGACCGCCATGTACATCCGCTCCAGGAACAGCAGCACCGACATGGTGAGGCACACCGCCACCGCCAGCCGCAGCAGCGGCACGATCACCGGCGCCCTCACCTGCGACCACGCCTCCGGCAGCACCGCCGCCGCCCCACCACTGCTCTCCGTTGTGTTCATCGCAGCTGCGCGCGCTCGTCGGTCTCTCCGGCCTCCCTCCCTCTCCACCCCGGCGCCGACGAGGAGACGAGGCGGAGGAGGCAGCGGCACGCAATTAATGGCGGGGGCGAGCAGTGGGATTGGGGTGGAGGGCGTGGGAGAGAGCGGGGGTTTATAAAATGCGCCCACGCACATGTAGGGTTTGGTTTTCTGTGCACTCACCACCCCCAAGCTCCACCCAAGATGAAATTCCCTCCAAAATCTACCCTTTTTACGCAATAAAAATCTTTTTACCACCTAGGACATGGATTACAACTCTTAAAAATAACGCTAAAAACAAGGTGTGTACGGGGATTGTGTAGCACATTGAACCGCTCCACCTCCCTATAATGAAGCTGAAACTATTTTGTTTGGGTTCCAACTTCACGAGACGTAGAGAGCCCTACCAAAAACTTTTTCATGACAAACAAACAATAAATAATTTTATGTGTAAATTTATAGATTCTAAGTAATCTAATCATATAATAGACCAAACGCCTAAAATTTACACAATCGGTTCAGAACTCAAAACGAACGGAAATGAAAAGGTTTATCGGTTGTAAACAGGTCATAAACCCGTCAAAACATATAGATTTTAACTAGCTAGCGTAATTGTACACATGTGAAAGTTGGGCTCCAGGAGACGCTCCGCAGTAGTGAAATCGCACATGATACATCATCGGGCGGTAATAACACTGCAAAAGCGTTGAAGAGGAGACCATGGCTGTCGAGTGGGGCCCACGGTGGAGGGTGTCGGTGGAGAGGGGGGTGTGCATTAAAGAAAACCCAACTGGAGCTCCGTCACTCACTTATGGTTAAGTGTGCGTGGTTTCTTGCGTGGAGGGGTTAAGTGGTTACTAGTCATGATCAATCTTTGGGGCTGGGGTTGCTTATGGTTGCTGCATGCCACATTTTTGGGGGTGCTTGGCTTTAGCCAAAAGGGAACAACGGCATGCAGATTGGGAAGCTTTCTGTTACTCTAACAGTGTGGGAGAGAGAGCTGTAGATAGATGAGCGTAGTACAGGGGGTCGTCGAGTCCAGCGTTGTTCTTTCATTCGGAAATTGCTAAGAGTCTGTGCTACCTAGTCCTCTAAACTTTTTCGAGTATTGGACCTGCCGTGTTTGAACTTTTGTAGTAAATCCAATGCATAGTATTATGCATTTTTACAAGGAGTTGAGACAACGGTGCTGACGTGACGTGGCTGTCCATGGAAGATGATGGATGATCTAGACAATAGAAGAAGGGCATATTCACAATGGGATCTGACATCCTACACATCGTGAGCTTGTGTCCAGCAGCCAGCCCATGTGGTTTTGCTGGTTCTTCTGACCCAACCTCAAATACAAAATGCTTGCACGCTGAACAGGCTCATGCTCTTCAGAGTTCAGTGTCACAGACACACAGTGTGATGACCTTGTGTGTTGGAAAGAGACAAAGCAGTGGAATTTTATACAGTCCCTGGGCTTTTGTGCAAAAATCAACCACCATCTGCTGCTGTGAATGTGGAGGGAAAGCTAGACGGCTCCCGCCAAAACCGTCGCATCATGTGCCACTGCTTATCACGTGCCACGTACGACCTCAGTTTCATGACCAAAAAAAGAAGGAGAAAATGAGCAGGCTTCTCATAAAATGTCTAGATTCGTATGAGAAATTAATGGTTGAGTTTACATGTTGACGAAAAGCTTGTTAGTGCGAGTGTAGGAGAGAGCTCCGAAAAATGGTTTGGTAGCAACTGTTTGGGACACCCTAGTTGAGCTTTCACAATGACTGTTTGCCTAGTCTAGCTAGGATGTCCTGTTTTGGAACATTGGATGCATAATTTTCCCTTGCAAAATCGATCACGAGTTCCAGACGGGGTCTTTAACTAATACGCTACCATGCAAAAGGGGAGCTATTTGTAGTGGTTATGAGCATTGGTGAATCTTGGGCTCGACAGACGGCTGCTGGGTCGGGTCGCCGGCCAGCGGTGAAATTTTCTTTCTTCATCGCAGCTCACTCATTTGCAAACTAAAATTCTAAATAAAAATGAGCAGTGCAGATAATTACATCAGATATAGTTCCGCGAGGAGGAAAATGCGACAACATATTCTAAAATTGCCGTCTCCATTTTTATTAACAATTTACACGACTAATTTAGACCACACATTGGGCTTAAAATCCCTTTCCCAAGTACCTACTAGCGCACCAAGTATGCTATGCAAGTAGAAATGTATACCATGCCAACATTTTTTGACACACAAAGCAAACAACTTTATCTCGCTTTTGGAGATGGCCCACATACTACATACATAGTCCACAAGACAAGGCATTAAGGGAGGGAGAAGACACTGTTTCCTCCGACCCGGCCACATGCAGCTTAATTTCGGCTCCTCTTGCCGCGCCACAACATGCGCCACCTTTAATACTACTCCTAACCTTCCAAGGTGATTACTAGTAGTACTAATCAATAGCATAATCCTAAATGGGCTTTGCTAAAGTACAATGCGATTCAACGAAGACCAGCTTGATGATTAGTTAATTAATTAATGGAACCCTACCATTGGTGACGGCGCCGATTAACAAATTGGCAGCACACTTTTTTTTCTCCCTTGTTTGTTTGTTGGTACTTGGCAGCAAAAACCGGGTGTTTTGACGGTAACCACGCCATGATCTCCGCGGCCTAACCCTAATGCAGCCATGGGGTGCATGAGAGCTACCGGGATGTACATATCCACATGGCGAGATCCCGTTTGGAGAGACGCCAGTTTCTTGTTTGCAACCGACACAAGACGTGAAATCGTTGTATTGACATCGATAACGGTTTTAGATGCCTGTTTATCTGTGCGAATTTTACGCGTCGAATTTTGGTATTCTGCTTGTAGTTTGTATATAGTACGTTTATAGACAAATGGCCACCTAGGCTTTGTCGCTGACATCTTTATTGTTCACCGGCGATAAAAAACACTCCTATTCTTTATTGATGATACCATTGGCCTTTCCACTAATGTCATTGTTGTCTATCTACCATTTTTTGATTAACAGATGATATTATTTTCTCTAATTTTTTTTCTCTGGTCTCAACCTTATAAAAACACTACGTAACATCTCCTCCGAGACGCTGACATCACTGTTCATGCCGAGTTATAGACAATGGCTAGATCGGCACTGATACATTTCTTTACCGTGCCGATCTGATCTGGCATGAAACCGTCGGTCGCCTAAGTCAACTACAGAAGCCAATCATTCACCCAATGTGGTGTGCAATTTATGGAAACACCACCGGTCAATGTGGAATATTCTCTTCTACAGCAACTTCCTTGTCAGTAATTTACTCTATAGGTATCTATCTATCTGGCATTCAGTAATTAATTACGTTTTGACAGATGTACACTCGTGCCACCAATTTGCAGTAAAACTAACAACTCGGAGATCTAGATGATCTGATCAGATGAATGATACAGTTGACATTTCACTGATACTGCTATCTATCTTCTTCCTAATTTTCCCACGTTATTTCTGAAAATTAGTTGCTCAGTTCATGACCATCAGATCATTGTCTACATTGGCACATCACATTCATAGACAGTGGAACTGAGGAAGCACGAAGAAACTGTCACTGATTTTCGTTGGGTGCTTCTGTTTTGCTTCTAATAAACTTCACTGCTTTGTGTAACATCATGCTCCCTTCTAAGACTTTTTCGATTTTTTTAAACTCCTTTAATTTTAATCAATTTTGTTTTTTTATTTTAATCAAATTTATAGAAAAATATAGTAATATTTTTAACCTAAAATAAATATACTATTAAAATATATTATTTAATAAAATTAATTTAATGTTGTTGATGTTATTTTCTTAATAAATTTAGTTAAGCTTAAAAGAATTTAAAAGTTTCTAAGTTGTAACGATGGTAATCATAATTAATTTTTGTTATCTGATAATGACAAAACTGCAGCAAAACTATGCGATTGAGAAGGAATAGCAGACAGGGTTGCTTGATCTGAACCGACGAATTGGCTACATATGTAGACATGAACTACTGAACCGCAGAGAATACCGAATACCCCTCTGTGAGACTGTACCTAAGCTGTATTCGAATATTCTCCGTTAATTATTAGACACGTAGCCCTCTTGCGTATTCTCGAAAAGAAAATTCTATCTTGGGTGCTCTAAGCACGTTCTGGTATAATGTAAATGAAGTATGAGAAGTTATCAGTTGACCCCAATTGCAGCATTACATCAACCGAACACGAAGCTCTGACGTCGAGCTCCCAAACATGTGATCCTGAACATTTTTTAACTGAAGATCAGCTGCAGAGTCAAGAAGAAAGTAATTAAACGCCACGATGACGTAAAAGAATTCCGACCGTACGTCATGCGTTTTTCCATTGAGTTGCATACATCAATTGGTTCACCCAAACAAAACTAAACCGACAAAAAAAAGCCCAACAATCTTCGTCTTCAAATGTTGGCATTGTTCTTCAACCATCATGCGTATTCCTATTGAATAATATACACCAGCCAAATTGTTCCAAAACTTAAACCGACAAGAAAAACCACGAATAATCTTCAACTTCGGATGCTGGCATTTTGTTCTTCCGATGCAGTGATCGACACGGCGTTTCTCTGTCAAAAAAGGGATCTAGAAGACAAGCAGATGAACAGACCTGCGAAAGGAGCTTACATGACGATTCGCTGTATAAGCATATATATAGCATCTCGATCGATTTCACCGGTCACGAGGATGTACTGCTACTAGTTCTTCGCTTTGGATCACTGTCAGAGTCATTGGCTAGATTTGAAAGAACCAGAGTGTGTTCTGACAGAGCTGAGGATTGGCGATGATGATGCTGATTGCGGGGATGTGTACACAGGTAGGAGTAGGAAGCACACAGCCCCACCTTGTGTACTGCCTGCAGATTCCAGGACCCAGAAACAGTTGCCTGCTAATTGCCGGAATTAATTCTCTCAATTAATCAGTCAGGCAGCACAACACAAAGCTGACCATCTTGTTCTTCTAGCAGGTCAAACAGAAGGTAAGCATAGTAAAAAAACACTGCTTGTTTGTTTTTTATCCTGAAAGACACCTCCTGCTAATCTTCAGGCTTGAGAGGAAGCTATGAATGAATAGGATGTGAGAGATAATGCTGGATTGCAGATCAAAGTTGAAGTGGAAGATGAGACAGGAAAAGGTTCAGTAAAGATCTAAGAGCTTTATTCTTTCACACATGAACGAACAAAAACACAGACCACCACCAACCTAGTACTGTCACCTCTTAAAGATCACTGCTAAAAACCACATGTTATGTCCTAACCTCTAACTAATAGTAAACATAATGAGCTGTATAGCTCGCAAAGAAATTCAGACAGGCAGTAAACCATTTTGCAGATGATTACACTTTCACCTGGGCACCTGAGCTACAGCATTGTACAAGAACTGTACAGGTATGCAGGCTTGGTGGTCCTGAACTGTATGTAATATACCATTTGTTGTGCAGCTTCTGAATATGTTGCTTAGACCAAACAGTGTGTGCTGCAGTTAATACATGTAATCATCTTCTCTAGGTCAATTAGGGAGGACGCATGAAGCAGGAGGAGATGGAGATGGAGATGGAGATGGAGGTAGAGATGAAGATGGAATCATGGCACATGGAAGCACAGGCCCCGGCATGCCCAGATGCCATGCGCAAAGCGAGGAGAGATATATACGTAGGAGTGCATTTGAGAACGCGACTTTTACACGTATTAAATATTTTATAAAAAAATATATAGGTCTACTTACCCTTTATAAATCATTATTTTTATTTCTAAAAATATGATTTCTCAAGAAGCAATATTCTGTCACATTATTTAAACCATTTATTCTAATCAAAATATAATTCTTCTATATAATTAAATAGATAATTCATTATTTTTTGTGAGGAATAATCTATCAGTTTTTATCCACAAATAATGTTAAAAAAAATGCTAACTTAGGAAGCGTTTGGTTCAAGGGAGGAGGGAGGATGCACAAAAACAGGTACATGTGAGATGGGTCCTGTAGGCAGTGTAATTAGGCATGATGAGTGATTTTGATGGAAGATTAGTAAACTATGTTGGTGTTCAATTCAACAAATTAATAATGGGCCTGACTGTATAGTCTCTTCGGCCCTTGGCTCGATTCCAACAAACAATAGTGAGTGAATCTTATCGGTCCATGGCCCACACAACAGGTTGGACCAGTTGACCTCCGTACAGCATATACTATATTGCAATATCTGACAATAAAACTTTCAAATATAACTTATACTGTATTTTTCAGCAACCTCTATAAAAACATTTGAAAAACGTGCCGTGTGATTTTTTCCCTTCTCTTTACGCAAATCTTAATGTGATGTAGATTTTTCCTTCTTAATGTATTAATATCAATACAATATGACAGTCCAAAAAATAAAAGTATGAAATCATTGTAGTGTAACTACAATTACATTTTAAAGTTTTTTTAAAAAACTTGCGACACAGTTTTTTGCAATTTAATCATACTATCTACTTTCCAAAAGCTACAGGTAGTAGGATAAATTGGGCAGAAATTTTCCGACATTTCAAAAATGGCCGAAGTAATTTTCCCAGCTTTTGGAGGCCACGTGTGACGTATGCAATTTGACAGCTTTGATATCTCGTCATTTCGTCAAACACATGGTTTGCAAAATTCAACAAACAAAAATCACAGTTTTGAAATTTCGTCATTTTGTCAAGAACATGGCATGCAACATTCAAACCACAAAACGCACAAAGTTTCCTCTTCACAACGACGGCACGAACCCACGCGTCACGCACGAAAGCAACGGCTAGCTCCCGCCATTATTACCAACTTCTATCTTTGAATTCTCAGAGCGCCTTGAGCATCTCCTCGGCGCTGCTGGTGGTGAAGGCGCCGCCCTCCTCGAGGTTGAGCACCTTGACGACGCCGTCGTCGGCGAGGAGCGCGTACCGGCGCGAACGCACGCCGAGCCCCATGGGCTTGTCGGAGAGGTCCATCTCGACGCCAAGGGCGCGGGTGAGCTCCAGGTTGCCGTCGGAGAGCAGCAGCACGTCGTCGTCGCCGAGTCCCAAGCTCTCCTTCCAGGCGCGCATCACGAACGCGTCGTTGACCGACACGCAGGCGATGGTGTCCACCCCCTTGGCGCGCAGCTCCCCGGCCTTCTCCACGAACCCCGGGAGGTGCTTCTGCGAGCACGTCGGGGTGAACGCCCCCGGCACCGCGAACAGCACCGCCTTCTTACCCGACGTCAGCTCGGCGACCGTCACCGTCTTCAGCTCCCCGTTCGCCGGGTCGAAGTAGGACAGCGTTGCGTCGGGGAGCTTGTCCCCGATCGCGATTGTCGCCACGGCGGTGAATGAGGACGACGCCGACCTCCGCGCCTTCCTCGCCCCCGCGGCGCGAAGGCTGACGGGGGTGGCGGGGCGGCGGGAGGAGAAGGAGAGGGAGAAGGAAGAGGTGATGAAGCGCTTGCCGGCTGTGGAGGCGGCAGTGGCGGAGAGGGTGGAGAGAGCGGCTGCTGCGACGGCCATGGAGGGCGGCGAGGGCGATGTGTTCGAGGAAATGCCCGAATGCCCTCTGCTGCTGCTTTGGGGGGATTTGGTTTGGGAGAGCGCACCGCGATAGGAAATGGAGGGATTTGGTTGGGCGTGATGGCGAGGCGGAACGGGTGGACGACGAGGTGTCGCGCTGGATTAGGCGAGCAGTT
The DNA here is from genome assembly GCA_030770085.1 of Oryza coarctata. Classification (NCBI taxonomy): domain Eukaryota; kingdom Viridiplantae; phylum Streptophyta; class Magnoliopsida; order Poales; family Poaceae; genus Oryza; species Oryza coarctata. The sequence continues at coordinate 4,117,729 of CM061465.1, forward strand.
GATAGCCCACGGGACATGCGGCCCATTGTTGTTGGGCCGAATTGGATTGTTCGGTCTGCCTTGTTGATTCGAAATGGGCCTTGAAATCCAAGGCGTTGGAAATTTTTTATTTATATATTGAAAAAAATATGTCTGTTTGAAAATCCTGAAGCGCGTGAACCACTCGAGCCTGATCCGCCTCTCCAGCCTCTGCGTCCACCGCGGTGACACCTACCTCGTTTTCGAGTACGCCGAGAACGGCGACCTCGGCGACTGGCTCCACGGCGGCGCCGGCCTCACCGGCGTCCTCGGGTGGAAGCAGCGGGTGCAGGTGGCGTTCGACGTCTTCGACGGGCTCAACTACCTCCACCACTACACCAACCCGCCGTGCGTGCTCAAGAACCTCAAGAGCAGCAACGTCCTCCTCGACGCCGACCTCCACGGCAAGCTCTCCAGCTTCGGGCTGGCCCGCGCGCTTCCGCCGGGCGACGCCTCCGCCGCCGCCGCCGCGCAGCTCACGCGCCACGTTGTGGGCACACAGGGGTACCTCTCGCAGGAGTACCTCGAGCACGGCCTCATCACGCCCAAGCTCGACGTGTTCGCCTTCGGGGTCATCCTGCTCGAGCTACTGTTCGGGAAGGAGGCGGCGTTCTTCTCCGGCGACGAGAAGGGCGAGACGGTGCTGTGGGAGACGGCGGAGGGGCTGGTCGACGGCGGCGAGGACGCGCGGGGCAAGGTGCGCGCGTTCATGGACCCGCGGCTGGGCGGCGACTACCCGCTCGACCTGGCCATGGCCGTGGCGTCGCTGGCGGCGCGGTGCGTGGCGAGGCAGCCCGGCGCACGGCCGGGCATGGACGAGGTGTTCGTCTCGCTCGCGGCGGTGTACAACTCCACGGCGGACTGGGATTCCTCGGATCACGGCTACTCCGGGTCGTCGCTGATTGGGAGGTAGCGGACGGGCAAATTGGTGGCAAATTGGGATGAAATTGATCTGAAAAGATCGATTTTTTTCAAAAGGAGTTTTGAATTTATAGGTGCAAATAGTATTGTATTGTAATTGATGATGTGAATAAAACTGTCCCCGGTGGAATTCATGTGGTCGATTTTGTGCCAATTTTGAGTCATTATGTGGTTTCTATGCTCTGATGAACATTCGTTTTTGACAATGTTTGTTTCAGCAAGGTTGTCGATAGCCAGACCGCTTGGTGTGCGTAGTTTTTTCAGGCCTCGAACAATGGTAAATTTTCAAATTTATGTACGAACGGAACTGGTTACTACAAAAGTCTCGAAAAAAAATTATGTGGTATCAAATGAAACCTATATTTCCTCATGGGAACAACATGGGATGAGCCGCCGAACCAACTTCCCTTCATCATCCAAACATCAACAGTGTAAGTAAAGCCACAAGGCCATCCGAACAAGGATGTCGTATTATCGTATAAATCCAAAGCAATGCATGTTAACACAGGAAAATTGACCTAAATAAACTTGATAGGGTGATTTAGCGGGTTAGAAAAAAATGATTTCCCCTCTGAAGTTCAACTATACACTGGTAGCCTGGTTACTCAGCTTGGTCACTCGATCGAACGAACCACATGCTTAACGTCCATGGAGATGGCTCGGGACATGGGCTCCACAAAACTACAAGGCCTTGCAGAGTTAGTCCTAAGCTACAAACTCAAACTACTTCCTTTGAGCTGAGGAATTCATCCAATTTCTTCCCTTTTTTTGTGTATTTTGAACCAAACTTGAGGATCGTATCATATGCTGTTTGGCTCATTCCACTCAAGCAAAGTGAGAAACGGATCAAGATGAGTTCCTACTGCCTCGCTACTACGCCTCTTCTTGGACTAAGCTCAACGCCCTCTTCAGTGGAGACGGCGCTGCCGCTGCGGCGCCTCCTCTCGCCGGACTAAGGAACACGGCGAACACCCCGACCGTCTGCTCGTTGAGCTTCTCGTTGAACACGCTGTCGAAGTTGTCGTTGCGTTGCGCTTGCGCCGGCATGACGTGCACCTTCTTGTTCTTCTTGCCGCCGCCGTGTCGGTGTTGCCGCTCTGCTGCATGCAGCCGCTGTGGCTTCTCGCCGGCGAGCGCCTCGCTCGCCCGAACGGCCAGCCTGCCCATGTCGGCCGTGGACAGAGGCCGGCCGATCATCGCCTTGGGCAGCACGAAGTACAGCTCCCCCGGGCGGAGCGGCTCGCCGGGTGCCAGCGCCGGCGGGTAGTCGTCGAAGTAGAGCGCATCGGAGTTGCACACGAAGAAGGTCGCCGCGTCGCCGTCGTCGTCCAAAACGTCAGACACCACAGAGACGCAAGGAGACGCCGGCAGCTCCCTCAGCGAGCCGTCGGCCGTGATGACCCTAGCCGGCGCCGGAGCTGCCGCGTCGACCTCGACGAGGACACTGTGCGGCCGGTAGATGCACGAAAGTTTCGATCCCATGAAATCCTTTTTGTGTGTTTTTGATTAGATTATCAAGGAGTGACTTCTGAATTTTAATTTGCAGGTGGATTATCAAGGATGAAGAAGATGCATTTATAGAATGGTAAAGCAGGTTGGATCGGGTGTCCTCTACTGTATAAAACAAAATAGAGTAATTAATTAATTAAGGATTTGCCGGAACTGATAGGGCACTAATTATTTAAGTATTTATGAATTTTGATTGAGGGTATTTTTCTTTCTAAATCGACACATTTGAATTCAAAATACCTTAATCTAGCTAAATCATTTTTTCTACTAAAATTGGTATGGCTATACCCCTAGAGCCTATGGGCAAAAGATCATTTTAAGCCTATGAAAGTAAAGAGATACTAAATGACTGAATGCACTGACAATAGCCTATTTATTAATTTGGACTTAATAGTGACAAATCATGAACGGAGAAAATCATTTATCTTTGAAAAAATACCAAAGATGCGACGACACGACTCTGTACATAAATTCAAATCTTAGCGTGACGATACACTTCCGATAAAAATTAATGAAACTAGATATTTATTTTGGTCTCTATGTCTTAGGAGAGCGTACTGTACGTTATGATGTCCGCGCACGTGTGTCTTTCACGTAATCGGAAAAAAACATTTTTCTTTGAACCGGCAGGTACCTTAATTAGCAATGGTTAACCTTTGGTTTCATTTCAACGGGAGGGTTTCCTTCCTTCTCATTTCAGTATTTCACACCCCGTTGGTTGTTGGGCAACTTGTGTAGTGTCCAATAGCTAGCAAACACAACGCGTTTCCCTCTGATCAATGACTTAGAGCATGCTAATCCCCTAGCAGAATGTTCCATGAACCCATGCCAACTGCGCTTAACCACTACCCCATGGCTTATCTGATCAACTTTCGTAAAAATAAAATCATTCCTTTTCAATTTAAGAATCAAAACTAACAGTTTATCACGTTTGCTTCACCAGGTAAGTCGATGGATATCATGCGTACGTATCCATGATGTGTGCATACCAGCTGCTAGAATTTGCAAATAATTAATCCTCTAATCTTTCTTGTGTATTCAGATTTTCAGACAGCATCAGTCCTAATTAATTGAAATTTTTAAAGAAGTTGTGCTAATTGATGCATGCATGTCTTCAGCTTCAGATGATTGCATATTTGCATGGGTGGTGAGTTTTGGTCAGTCTAATGTTCCTATTTGTGTATCTGAACACTTAATTTCAGAGTATCTCTAATTTTAATTATGAATAAGCTACACTTTATCTAGATTGATTAACTACATGACACACTCACCAATTCTCTAATTCTGATTGGTACACAAGCGCGTGCGCCTTTTTATTCCCTGACTTGGTTCTACGTTGCTGGTTTTTCAGCGTTCTCCTGATTCAGTCGTCAGTCATATATGAAACCATATCCTATACAGAATGGTGGGTGCAGAAAAAATGCTGATGAATTCAGAAGATCACCAACCAAACACCACCAATTCAGAACTCTCTGTCTGCTTGTCTGTCTATTTCAGAATCATCTGCTACCTGCTTATTAATCATACAATTTTCAGAGGACAAGTGAGGAGACAACCTGAAGTAGTTAAGGTTCGGAAGTTGATCAGTGCCGTTAATATGTCCATATCACATCCATGTCGACCTACCTCGATGCACATTTGGATTTAGGACAGATAATTGCAGCTGGTACTCATAATCAATCCAGAAATTGCTTAATGCAGAAGATTAAGGTAGGTATACAATCATACTAAGACACATGATGCAGGCCGAGATGAGTCCTTCATCAGTACAAGCGGCTTCTGTAATCATTGACACCGTCAGTCATTCGTTCGATAGTCGCATGCACGGAGCATTTGTCATCAAGGATATACATAATATAAACACTGAAACACATGATTGCAAAACGATCTGGTGACGTAGCTAACTGACGAACTTTGACTGATCAGTGGATAAAAACTGGCATTAATTTTGTCAAATTAATTTGTCATTTGTTAATGCTTTCCTTGACTCTGACTTGAAAACTTCGTACTATCTGCTTTCTAGTTTTGACGTTTCTGGAATCTTAATTAATTAGCATCGGTCCTGGGAGATTAGTACACTTAATTAATCGCCCCATGCTGATTAAGGGAGATTACCGTACGTACAGGGATCGTTAATTACTACCCGAGATTGGCACTTCCCTTGCCTTCCTTCCGCTGAAATCGACGAGCTTGGAGCAAAGATCAGATTAGATGGAAATTTCCAAGAAACTTTCAACAGATGAATATTTTGACCGATTCTCCCTAACTAATATCGTTGGAAAATAGAGGCCGCATCTGAAAAGGAGTAGGATATAATCTTCTAGTGCATTTTGCTTCCTTTGGAGAATGTAAAAAAAGGCGAGGATAATAGATGAAGGGGAGTTACGACGAAACTGTCCAGATCAAAGTGATGAACCTATCGTTATAGCAGAAATTCTAATGAGGTGGTAACCTGGTAAAATAGTGCATTACCGTCCTGAAAATCGTGAGTCTGAATGGCTGACTGGTTGGTAAATTCAGTGTCTGAAAGGAACGTTCAGTGATTTCTGTCGATTGTAAATTAGTTTAAGGATCTGAGCGAGTTAATTATAACGGCAACATGAGTACGTACTTTGCTTATATTTTTATAGCTACTTAAGATGTGCTCCTATTTGGTTTAGGATTCTAAGGAGTGGATTGGAGGGTTAAGATTGGACTTAGAGTTTCATGATAAGTATAGCCTTGGTAGCAATATTTTGTCTTTTATCGTTAGCTTATTGGCGTACCAGCCGCAGCTAAAATTTTAACTTTAGTGGTTTTGTTTATTTTCGTATAGCTTATTAACTGTAGCCCGACCAGACCAATTATAGCCTTCGATTCGATTATAAGTGGTTCACTGATTGCACAATTATTCCACTGATGTGAGGATAATGGCACAAAGTTTCAGTGTGACAGTAAGGAAAATGCCATTAACTGGTACCATGTAGCTTCCGTGGTACACAGCCTGAATTAATTCTCCATCTTTTTTTACATAACTAGTGGAACTCAGAGTCCCGAAAATGTACATCAGAAAAAAAAAGGGAACAAAATTAACTTTTTCTTTACATTCTTGTAGTTTTTTCAACTACGGACTTAGTATATACCAGAGGGGTGAATCATGCATGCATCTCTTCATGAATCATGCATGCATCTCTTCCCCAGTATTTTTTTTCTAAATCCACTAATTAAACAAATTAATTAAAGCTTTAAGCTTTTTAAAAAATAAAAAAATTGACTCCCCTAAAAAGAAGGGGAAAATTGAATCTTTTATCTATCTTCACTCGGCATCCTCTTGGATGATGCTCAGCGCCCGCTTCAGCCGCGACCGCGCCGCCGCTGCCGCCGCGGCGACCTTCTCGTCGCTCTTCGGCGGCGGGCTCCACAACGCCGGGAACTCGCCCAGCGTCCGCTCGTTCAACTTCTCGTGGAACAACACGTCGCCGCCGTCGAGGCGCTCGTCCCGCAACGGCGTGACGTGCATCGTGTTCTTCTTCTTGCCGCCACCGTGGCCGCCGCGCATCCCTCGTCGGCGTGGCGCCTTGGCAGCTGCCGCGGCCGCGAGCACCGCGCTCGCGCGCAACGCCAGCGCGGCCATGTCGGCGGTGGACAGCGGCTGCGCGAGCATCGCCGCCGGGAGGACGAAGTATATCTGCCCAGGCCGGAGCACCTCGCCGGGCACCAGCGCCGGCGGCTGCTCGTTGAAGTAGAGCGCGTCGGATTTGCACACGAAGAAGGACGCCGCCTCGCCGCCCAGCACGTCAGCGACGGCGACGGCGGCCGAGGCCGCCGGGAGCTCCTTGAGCGAGCCGTCGGCGGCGATGATACTGGCCGGCGGCGGCTGGTGCGCGTGCTGCGACGGCGAGCCGCCTCGCCGGTGAATGCAAGAAAGCTTCAATCCCATGGAATCTTTGCGAAAGTGTTGGAATTTTCTACTAGTGATTTGGAGGTTGGATGAGGAGATTGAAAATGGCTAGTGTATATGTAGAGTGCGAAATGGGGAAAGTGACTTGTTTAATTTAAGTCCCTTGGTTCGTGAGAAATTATGAACAAAATAAATTTATTTGGTTTGGCTCAAGTACAGTACGTAGAGTGGTGATGACGATGGTCTAGATGTAAGTAAGGTTATGAAATGTTCAACATAAGTTATACTGTTTGATATTTTATCACGCCAAATTAGGATTAAATTTTAATTATACCTTGAAGATTAGAAACTAAAACAAGATATTTACTATGGGGCTGTTCGGTCCAGCTGGGCTGCGGCGGCACAACCAGCTCTCCTGAACATAACCTATATTTGTCAAATATTTAAATCCAACCTTGCGCACCAAAGGAGATACATTTTCGGAGAAAAAAAGGCAACAGGTTATAATATGATACACTTGCATTTTGTCCAGAGATCCAAGGTAGGCAAAGAATAGAAATTAGTTTACGGTAAGAATAGAAACGACCCTTCGAGAAACAATCGAATGAACACACCTGGGTCAGCCGCAGTTTGGCTGTCTTTATTGTTTGTGTGCCTCCACAGAACGGCACTTTGTGAAGGGGACCTGAAAGCGGGCGCTTTTTCTGCGCCCGCACGACCAGACGGCGGAAAGCCCCCCCCCCCATCCACAACCGCAGCATCCGAACCCCCCTCCCGTGGGGCCCACCTGCCGGCGACTCGACGCACAGGTGATTCTTTTTTTTTCCCCTCAGTCGCGTCAGCGCGTACGCTACACGCCGGCGTGCGGCCCAAGGCAGCGCGGCCAAGCGTACCCCGGACTTTTCGTAAGCCAAGCCCGATCGACCGTGTCGCGTTCGACCTAGCTTCCTTCTTGCCTCGCTGCTTCGTTATTTCTGGAAATTACTACAGAGGGATTTTCTCCAGTAACCGGCTGGCCTGCCTATCAGTTTTACGGTGAGTTCTCTGGTAAAGCTACTTGTAAAACGAGTTAAGTTATTAATATATAATTAATTAAGTATTACATATCTTAAACTTAAAAAATATATTTATTTAATTTCTTAAAATATTTTTAGTATATTTTTTAAAAGATATAATTAATCATACCTTATCACGTTTTACGCGAGCAATTTAATTCAGCCTAAGCTTGTAGAAAATAACTCGTCCTTAAACATATATGGTTAAGAGTGGTTAGGGCGTGCTCTAATCAGTTTATGGTTGTAGCTTTTATCTGACACGTAAAATGAGAAAGTAATTATTAATTAAGTATTAACTATTAAAAATTAAAAATTAGATTTGTTTGATTTTTTAAAGTAACTTTTAAATAAAAAGTTTTTACATGAAATATTAGTTTGAAAAACATGGTAATAGAAAATGAGAAGTAGCTAACCTCAATTAGCTGATTAGAATGTGCTAAGGGAATATGATAAGTAATTATGAGTATCCAGCAAGTGATAAATATTCCCAAATTCTTTTTTTACTGAACTAAAAAAATTAGAAATTCTTGTTACCTGTTTAGCCTGTAACTCAGCATTTACTAAGTTTCGGAATTCAAACGAAAAAAAAACTGGAATATTCAACAGAGCTACGAAAAATCTTTCACATTCAAAAGAGCTTTTATATATACTAGTAGTGCAAGCCCTGTTCTTTGTTCTGAATACAAAAACGACACACAAAGTTCTGGGTTTCTTCCACGTACGTATTTACGTCGCCATCCTATCCTAGCTAAGCTTCTGTTGCCGTCGCCCCTCCGACACGCTCATTCGCATGCAGCTTCCAGTTATGAGTCAGTCGTGGAAAAGAAGCTAGATAGCTATCTATCCAGAGACTAGTAGGTACTACTAAGCACAGACTAATTACCGATCATGCAGGAAATTTATCTGTTTTCAGTAGGTAGCTTAATAGCTTCAGGCTTACCAGCAACTGATAAATAGCTTGATTACCGGCCAGTCAGTCATGATCATATCAGTCCGTGATGGAGACTGATCAGTAGTGCAACTTCTTTTTCGTCGTCGCTGACCGAGGAAGAGCTAGCTAGCTATATATATCCGTCTCGATCATGCATATATATGCAAGTGCATGCCGTCAAACAAGTGTTACTTGCCGATCTTATCTGGGGACCGACTTAACTGAATCCTGACTTCTCATCCCCTTTTACTTTCTGAAACGATCCTACCAACGACCGCGCTTTTTTACTCAGGAAAATTCCTTATTTGATTAGCCTCCGTAAAAGTTAGGTTTCGTGTGGTATCTACGTGTCATACACTCAAGACGCCATATGTCAATGTCCGAGAGTAAACTAATTGAACATAGTTTTGCGACAATCAGCTAGAGCATAAATATTTAATAAGATTTAGTGAACCCTTTACAATAATATGAACATAAGATATATGTTCAAATAAATTTATAAAATATGATAGTAATTTTCAAGACAAATATATCTATATAAAAAATTATTTTCAAATAAAGTATTTAAGAAGTATTGATGGTAAAAAAATTAAAAATTTAACTAATAAAATCTTGTGCTAATAAAATTAAATATTTACAAGCAGATAGTATATTCCACCAATTAATCTGTCTATGCACTCTTTTTTGCCCCATGGCAAGTGGGCATAGACTCCTGCGTTTTCTTGCATGCCTCAGAGGGAAGCTGCTAGCCAGGTAGCACCGTCCATACCAATAATCGTCGTCGTCTAGAATTCGATACAATTCTCTTCGGCACAAAGCAAGCCCTAATAGCTACTTCAATAGCTAGTGCATGGCTTGTAGCTAGTAGCTCGGTTATGCTCTTCTTCACTTCTTACCCAACCACTACTATAGCAAGCAATCAAGTAGATTAGATACAATGAATAATATAAGCAAAGGAAATTAATTAAGGCTATAATGCACATTCGGTTCTTGGAAGCTCAAACGATCATATCATTATCTAGAAAATGTATTAATTTGAGTGATCCGCGTGAGACTGAAATATATATCGATCAATTTGAAACCATCGTCGTACCCAATCGATCTATATATTATGTAAAAAAGAGAGAATCTACGTATCATCTTGTGGTAGACCTAGATTATTTGATAGCTACAAATGTATATGGAAAACATATCTTAATAAATACATAAACACAACTCCATTTAAAATAACATCGCACAATCACGCAGAAAATTTGAAATATCATGAATAAATGCCACCGATTAATGTCGAATTTTGTCAATCAACTCACCAGCCCCTCCTATCCCGTGCAAAGTTTTGTTAGTCTCATTATACGGAGGAATCCATTCCTTCAGAAAATACATGCAACAAAAAAAACCGCTAGTAAAAAAAACCGTGATAATAAAAACCGAATGGACTAACTTTTTCCATGTTCTGTTGCAAAGCAAAGGTATAATAAGTTCAATAAAAACAGTATGTAAACGAATTTCACAACATAAAGTTTAATTAACCACGGCAAAAGCTTCCATTTTAAATGATGATGATTCGGACCAAATAATGCAGCTAGCACCATCACCATTCATGCAACGACGTACGTTGTCTCCTCCGCCGTCATCATCACAAGAACGGCGCCCGTTCTGGCATGCGGTGCGCGCCCTTCCTCGCGCGCCGCCGGTAGCTGTTCGGGTCGGCCATCGAGGCCACCAGCACCGGCCGTGCTGCCGCGGCAGCGATGGCGAGGATGGCGGCGGCGGCCTCTATATCTTCTTGCTCGTCGCCGTTGTTGCCGTTATGATGGCGTTCTCCTCTCCTAGGTCGCGATGCAGATGACGACTGTCCCTGCTTGCTGGCCGCCTTACCGATCTGAACATTATTATTCTTCTTGGTTGGGTAGAACGGCTCATCTTCTTCCTTGCCTGCAGAAGCGTCGTCGTCGTCGTCGTCGTCGTCTTCGTCTTCAGGTGACCCTGAATTCTGTGGCTCTGGCATGTTGTTGGGGTCAATGTAGAATGTCAGAGTAGGATCAGATTCCATGCATCGGAGCTGACATCAACAGGAGACACATCAGAGTCAGTATGAATTAGAGTGGTGATTATATCATATCATACTATCATCAGTTAATCAGAAGTGATCGGAATTAATAATCAGAAAAATATATACAGATTCGAGCTTCAATGTTGGAGATGCTTCCATCTGATGGAAGAAATCTCTATCACTAAAAAAAAAATACAACTTTGGCTTTTTTGAGTTTGCCTAAATGAAAAATGAAAAAAAAAGACACTAATTTCCTACTTGGCCCGGGTCAAGCCCATAAATGGCCCAGCACAAGGGTGTAAAAAAACATGTTCCCAGTTTTCCCCCACGTCTAGATCTATCTGGGTCGTTGATTCCTAATTCAACGGTTTAGATGAAGCGCAACCACTCATGACATGGGACGCGTCTCCTCGGACGATGGCCGAAAACGGCAAGATCCTCGCGGAGACGAGGAGGGCCAGAAAAGGAAAGGAGCGTGAGTGAGAGAGAGTGACCTTGCAGCCGAGGGAGCAGAAGCGGAAGACGACGTCGAGGAGGCCGCGGCCGCACGCCTCGCAGGCGGAGCAGGCCACGGCGGAGGCGGCGGCGCACCGGCCGTTCCGCGGCGCCTGCGGCCGCTCGTTGAGGAAGACGACCCTGTCGCGGTTGATGACGTAGGTCTGGACGCGGGACAGGTCCAGTAGGGCACGCTCCAGCTCCGACACGCGGACCACGTTGTGGTACGACGACCGCCGCACCTGGACCACCTGGTGCCCCGCGCCGTGCGCCGCCGCGACGCACCATTGGCAGCCCACGGCGGAGGCCGCGGAGGCCGCGTCACCGGCGGCGGCGGCGCAGGTGAGGCAGTAGTGGTTGCACTCGCTCCTGCTCATGCGGCGGTGCGCCGGGCACGCCGAGAAGAACCGAGCGGCGAGCAGCGGACGCATCCACGTCGGCCTGCACAGCGCCCGCCGCCGCTCCTCCTCCTCCCGCTCCGTCAACCCCACCATCACCGCATCCTTCGCCATCACTAACCTCTTCGGAGACAGAAAAATGCAGCTCCCAATCAACACCACAATGCCGGAGACGAAGTGGATGCAAAAGAACAATGCAGGATAAATCAGACGACACCATTGCTCGATCTTGGCGAGCGATTACTTACCTTTACTCTGCTTAGCTCGTGGAGAAGACTATGTGGATTCGATTGGAGCATGGGTTATGGTGAGATTCGGTTCAAGATTGCACCTTTTTGATGATGAGATGGGGACGGAGCGGCCGGCGGCTGGGTTTACAGTTACTACACGGCCGCAGGGGATAACGGGAGAATGTTTGCGATTCTTTCTATAGAAGGATGGCACACGAGATGCAGGAGGGGCCTAGCTCTCCATTGTTTTCACCATTTCTATCTATTTTTGTACTAAAATTGTAAGTGGCACTAGCTAGGCCATAGGTAAAGAGATTGGGGGTACCTTGGTTAATTGTCAAAAATAGCCATGGCGCATTACACGTCAAGTCATAGATGAAGTAAACCACCAGTGAGGTAAACTGCACACCTACCTTGCAGCTCCTGTCATTATAAAGAATTAAAATCGATAAATTGTATAAATTAAACCAAAGAGGTTAAAAGTTCATTTTCTTGATGAAAATTTTATTTTGTTTAAAAAGTATAAAAAAGGGAACTATCTAGGTCTTGTTCTCCGTTCTCAATCTCATAGCTCCCTCACCGAACTGGAGAGGAAAACACGCGTCAAGGTTAGGTGAAACATGCACATGTTGACAAGAGGCATTCTAAAACATACTCCACTTCAAGAGACAACACCATGAATCAACCATAAGACTGCACGAAATACGTTGGATGAATATCGACCATTACCTTCTTCAACCTAACGGGGATCAAATCTGGTGCCGCCATCTGACAGAGTTGACAGCCGGTGATAACTGACACAACTGAAAAAGTGTTATAGATAAAAATCCACAAATCCCAATTGATTTAGGGGAAGACAAAATTCAACAAGTAGACATGTCTAGTTTATGGGTAACATACCTCACAAGCGCTACGCCGAGTAGGACGCTAAAGATGGAGGAAGTTGGGTGAGCCTTTATCACCTCCATGGGGATTGATCCAGGGCCTCTACCAGAACCATGGAAATATCTAGCTAAAGCATGCCACTCGTTGAAGATAGGTCCTCGGACACCGGAGAGAGGGGGCGCAAGACCAGTGTTGAAAAATTATAGATTAGTATGCCTTCGAGACATCCTACATGGTGAACACACACACACACACACATAAATATATATATGCGCGCGCGCAAAACCAATCGTGCGCTAAGTACTGGGCTGGCGTAGCCTATATTGGCCTGCATCTAAATTCTTATGGCGAAAATTAACGCGTATCTTGTCATGGTTGAGTACATCCCCGTGTGTATACTTTTCTAGCTACTTTTATGAATTTATCGATGTGCTGCGTTACAAAATAATTTTAAGAACATTATCTTCGAGGTTGATATTCTTACACTTGAGAGAAAAACACCATGTCATAGTTCTTTTAATGCATAATATCACTAGCTTTTTTTTTAATTTGGTGATCAATCACCAATCATAGCCAATATCATAACTTTGTCGAATTTTTATCATGTTTCTTCAACGAAGTAAATACAGTTCTATACTCACAATGTACACAAAATCTCCATCCGACGTGCCAACATCATAGGCCACAGGGCTTCTGTGTTATTTTGCAAGATGATATTTATTCAATTAAAACTTAATAAATCACTATATAAATGTACTGATATTTTGTCCTCCGAAGTAGTGAGATACATATTTAACACGCTGTATCTTCGTATAGGCATTTCATTCATTGCTAAATATACATCCGTTTCAAAGTTCAAACAGAGCAAATCTGCGTTTACTCACAAAAAACAAAACAAAAGGCAAACGCATATTTCATTTTTGTTTTTTTTTCTGACAGTAACGTGTAATGCATTGAGTGCCCTTTAGTACTCTCCTACTTGTGCCTTGTGGGCCCGTTTACTTCCCCCAACACGCGTGTGGACCAAATCTGATGGAATATGGATTACATGGTGTTGGTGATAGTACGCTGAGAATGGGCCCGAGTTGGCTCCTTTGTGTTCGGGTCAGAGGTTCATTTAGAAACGAAGGATTTTAGATAAGTACTAATAAGTATAATACATTATTTTTTTTATGCTTTCATATATTATAGTGGGCTTTTGTAACTTTTCTCTTCTCTTTCTCCTTTTATATACTCTTGGAGTACTACACATACTGAAAGAGGAATTGAGTGTATAAAGATAGGAACTTTAGGCTCTAGTAAATAGATATGATTAATCTAATCGCTATAGAAGCCATAGCATTCGTCATCTGCACCACGTTGTCTTTCTATCATTATCGACCATAGCAAGCCCATATGCTAGTCTCTCTATGTGGATAGTTAAAAGGCTAGACCACAATGGATAGGTTAACTATAGCCATAATCATCTAGATGATTATGAGGAATGGTATGTCTTATCGTACATCGTTCATCAATAGAGTAGATAATTGTCTAGGCGCCATATCGAGTCAAACACTCTAACCTACCATATTGAATGTAGTAATTGGAATAGATGCATGTGGCTCTCGATCTCTCATACCCCTATGTTTCTGAGAAATGCAAGCGCTTGGAATTGTTGCACTAGAATCGCCTTCCTCGGGTCGTTAGCTGTCTCGAGGTTCATGAGCCTAGATAAGATAGTTCAGGGTTGTCAGCTTGTGACTTGACTAGCACGAGCTAATAAATCAGACATGCCAACTTGAGCTGTCTAGAGCATGCTAGGTGTCTCGTTGATGCCTTAGAACACCAACTTGAGGTAGTTAGTATCGCAACATAGGTGCTTGTACGTCATGACTTCTCAAGATATTACTGTTTCTTAGGCGTCACCTGTCCGCCTCTCGACCGTCTAGATGAAACCCTTGATTTTTATTTTGCCTACACATGATCACTCTCTCGATCTCTTGACCTATCAAGACGCCTTCTTCTTCCCTACCGCAACCGGCTTATCTCCTTGTAAAATGTCTGTCTGGTAAAAGGTAAAATAAGATAGCAAGTGGTAGTAGGAGTAATAGCAAAGCAGCCGTAGAAACTACATAACCTTACCAAATTTAATTTCGGATTCATCCAGCATGATTACAATGCCAAATTCGTAATAGGCAGACCAGATATTACTACACTAACTAGCTTAATGCAAATAGAGGCCGGGCCAGTCGTATCTCTTTTTCAGCCCAAGGGTGTTTGTTACCCATTAACAGAAAACCCACGCTCTACACGCCACAAGACTCTCTCTCTCTGCTTAAAAAAAACTCATCTTCTTCTTTCCGCCCCACCATGGCGTCTATAAAAACGTATCATTGGCCTTCTTGTTAATTTTAATAATTAATAACAATGCTATTTATAGACTAACTAGTTAGTAGGTCCATATGATAAACTAATCATAAATAACAATGCTATTTATAGACTAACTAGTTAGTAGGTCCATATGATAAACTAGTCATAAATAACAATGCTATTTATAGACTAACTAGTTAGGTCCATATGATTAACTAGTCGTCACAGATTAAAATTAATAGTGCAAATAACAAAGCGAAGACTTAAAGTCTAATGCTTTTATTTTTAACTATCAAGATATTGAGCAATTAATTTTTTACCAGATTTTTCTTTATAGTTTTGACATACTATTAAAATGGATGAAAATACTAACGAAAAAGTGATCAAATGCCACATTAGAGCACGTGTATAGGTTGTGCTTTTTTTGGTCTTGATGTGGTGTTGCTCTCTAAGTAAAGGCTAGTTAGACTGGTTCTCGGACTGGTTAGACCATAGGTCTCTAGAGGTGTTTGGCCACCATGGGTGGGTTGTCAGTTCAATTGGCATTCCCACATGGTTGGACCATGTAGGCGTCTAGTAGTGGTGCCTTGCACACCGATTAGATTGGATGCTCTGGCTAGTTGAATTGGTGATGCTTGTACACGATGATCAGAAGTTTACATAATGTTTTGGCTCAGCAGTAGGTGCCAATCGAACTGGTCGACACATTAAATACATAGCAACGACACTTTTTTAAATTGTTGCTAGGGCCGCCAGTTGGGCTAGCAACTCTATGGTGGTTAAACTAGCAATGCCTAGAGTTGGAGCATTTTGTTCCTAACGGTTAGTTTTGATGGGTGTGGATATAAATACCTTCACCAGTTGTAAGGGAGTTTTCTTAGTACTTTATTTATTATCTAGACCTCTTATATTCACTTTCACACCTTTTAAACTTCCTTTCTCTATTTGTGTATGTCTGAGGATTGTTTTAGCTAAACGAAGTGCATTGCATCATTATTTAACCTAGTGTAACACTTGATAACTTTTTTAAGTCTTAATTTCTACTTGTTAATCTTAGAGATTGTTGTCTCCTATATGTCTTGAAATAGTTGTGATCCAATAATCTCTTCAAGGAGATTATGGAGATTCATCGTTGATTTATGAGGGGTTTAAAGTTCACTACCTTTAGAATAAAGAAAGAGCTAGTGATTGAGATTTAGCTAGATCACTTCAAAACTAGCTCCTACCTTATCATTCCTTAACAAAATTCGTTGGCTTAGTTAACATCTCGATTCTATGAATCATTCATCACCAAGCTTTAACCTTCCTCGCCCCCCGCTCCTAGCATTTCTCCTCTCCTCCTTTTCTAATCGAAGTCTTCCCTAATGCTATCGTTGCTCAATCATGAGCAATGGCGGCGAAGACCACTAAGGCTTCTATGAATGGGAAGAGGAAGTTTGCTGCCACCACCCCTAGAGACATTGAGCGGGCTGTTTTTGCTAGCTGTCCACTGCCTCGGTGGATGTGGCGATAGGCTAAGGCCATGTTATTTATGATGACTTCATTGTAGCAGCGCGACGAGGTATCTGAGGACTTCACCGGTGAAAGAAGGTAGGCTTAGAATAAATAACTGCTTGCTTAGCATCTAGGTGAGCAATGATACCACCCAAAGACTTATTTGCTGATTTGTAATTAAGAGTGAGCTTTAGAGTCATTACATGGAGTTTAGAGCACTCAGTATGCAGAATGCGCCATATGTAATGCTGGATGCGTCATAATTGTTTCTAATGAAATAATGAGAAGTCATTTGTTCGGAGCACTCGGTATGCAGTTTGCTACAATATCAGAAACATGTTATGTATTATCTGGCCTTCAACCAAGACCCATTTCATCAGAACTTTTGGACTAAAATTAGAGACAATCATACATCCTAAAAAATGTTAACACCATACATACAACAATACAGCCACCAGTACGCTAAACTGGTCAAAAACAATATTATGTGCCAGCAAATTGTCTTGACCGAGAACTACAAAAGGGATCAGTTTATTCCTTAACAAAATGTCAGGTGAAACCGATGTTGTCTTAGAGCAAGTTCAATAATACTGGGCATACAGCCTAAAATCATCCACGTCATCTATAGTAAACGCAGCACTAGATAGCTCTTACAGTAACCGGCTGTAAGACATTTTCCAATCTCTAAAGGTTATTTTGTCTATTGTTTCTGGGCTGACCATATTTTCTTCTCTCTCTGTACTTCGTTTCTGCCCAGCACTCTCAGCCACCAAAACAAACCGAGAAAAGCCATCTGTACCGTGTTTTGCCTCGGCGAGAGAAAGACTGGGCCCACAAAACTGCCTCATAGCCTCGGGGCGAGCGTGTAGTCCGGCGATTAATCTTTCGCCGGCTTTTCTCTATCTTCTTGTTCTCTTTCTTCCAAACTCAGCTTTAATCTGACGTGGATTTCGTTCCAGCCTGCTGACTAGGCTTATTTTACCCGCTCTCATATTCACTTAAAATTCTTAACCATAGTTTGCTAACCGATGTAGTGCATTGAGTGCCCTTTAGTACTCGGTTTTATTAAAAGTCTACTTTATATTTTTTTACTAAAATCCCACGAATATAATTATAGTGTAATTATAATATAACTAATATATAATTATAATCCAACTAGATGTATTTTTATTTATGTAAGACTTAGTGCTTAGTTATATACTAGTTATATTTATAATTATATATTAATTATACTATGTATATAATGCTATATATATATATAGCGATATGTAATCTCCTACTTTGGACCTGTGGGCCCTACCTCCCCAACACGCGTGCGGCCCAAATCCGATGGAATATGCAGTATATGGGCTCTCTCTCGATCTCTCGGCCCATCAAGCCGCCGCCTCCTCCATCGCAAGTCCGCAAACGACGCCTCGTCTTCTCGTCTTCCGTGGCGTCGACTCGTCGTCCTCTTCTCCCACCGCGGCGGGTGCGGCGGGGAGTCCAAATCGGCGGTGAGGCACTCGCTATTGCGCCGCGGCCGGGGTGGTACGGATTCCGGCCTCCGTTCCCCTCTCCCCCGACCCCTCGTCGTGCCCTAGAGGCGCGGGCGCCGGTAAGCGTCCTCTTCCATCTCCGCCGTCTTACCATGTATTCCTTCTCGTTCACTGTTTCTGCGGCTGTAGAGTAGGCAGGGGGCGAATTCGTGGGCTGTCGCTGGCTCTCAGCCCCTTCCGGCATGCTCCCCCCCCCCCTTCCGATTTCAGTTTGTTTCCACGGATTTCGTCCTTGTAAGATAAGTTTGGCGAATTTCATCTCCGCAAGATAATTTCTAGGGCTTGGGTTAGGATAGGCCGGCGTGGATGACTTATGTTGATGTGAAATCCTGTGGATTTTGGTGTCCATCATGGTTGAGTATGAAACAACGTTAGGAGAACGAATTTGGGAGAAATTATCCGGTGGCATGTTTGCGCTTGCTCCCTTGCAGTATGCCCCGGAATCCGGCTCAACATTGCTACTGCAGGACCAGGAGGTCCAGGATTAAGAACCAAGTCCTTATCTTGAACGGGGGGATAGTCCGATAGTACTATCATATTTGCTGAAAATTTATTTTTTGTGTTTGCGCATACCTTGTTAGAATTTACAGGAGGGACACCTTAAATAGCAGTATTCCACGTAGTGCTAAATGCTGATCAATCCTTAAATAGCAGTGTTCTGAACATATATATTTATGCTTTAATAAGCTTTCTCACCTTAAATAGCAGTATTCCACGTAGTGCTAAATGCTGATCAATCCTTAAATAGCAGTGTTCTGAACATATATATTTATGCTTTAATAAGCTTTCTCACTTGATTTGCATTTGTTCAGTGAGGCGTGGCTAGAGGGAAAGCAAGACCCAAGAGGTATGCAGCGGGATGAATTTGCACCCCCAAAGACACATAAGATGAAGGTCGTTTATCGGCCTCTGCCTTCTGGCCAAATAAAAGCTGAAACCAAACTGCTGCGGAAGGAAGTTCCACACAAATCTGGCAAGACTCAGAAAGCCCCTAAGATAACATTCAAGACTGAGCCTCGCCTTCCCACCCTGCAGTCTGATAGGGGAACCCCAGATTCCATGCCAGAGTCTGGTCCAACTGATGAATACAGGGCGTTAAGGAGGAAGTACCTGTTGCTGGAGGAAGAGAACTTTGCGCTGGACAGGCAATTGACCCAGGCTGAAGAGGAATCCATCGTTCTTGAGGATGTAAAGTTTGCACTGATGGATCAGCTTGTTGTCTTGGAAGGCCTTGTGGATCCTTCACAGATGCAGCCACAGAGAAGGCTATGAGGCATTCTATGCGTGTTGGTTGTTTGTTCATAGTCTAATTCAGTTACCTGTTACTGCTTTCTAGATGCAACCAACTGTAATGGAATAGCAAAGACATATTATATCGCTTAATTATGGAAGTTTGAATATTTAGAGCTCTTCTTTGGAGTTTTCTCTTGTGTGTGCAATATGAAAGAGTACTATCCGGTTTAACTGAAATTTTATCATGTCACTGTGAGGAAATTCAGCAAATATGAGGCTTTGTTTGACTCAAGTATGGGTTCTGCTTCAAGAATTATGCAACTGATATCGGGAAAAAAACTGTGCAATTTTGTGTTTCATGTGATTTAAACAAGCAAAGTCTGTTCATGTGAAGATTTTCTTAGCATCACAAACTCTGCGTTCAATACACTGTTTGCACAAATATGCACAAATCAAAGCATGAACTTAACAAAAAAAAGTCAATTGGTGTTTTCATGGGCATTAACATAACAAAAAAATGTCAATTGGTGTTAGCATGGTGAATTGATGTGCCACAATTTTTTTTGAGATCTTGAGAGCGAGTCTTTTTTTTTTTGATAGTGATGATGACTGGTGAGGGCTGAGGCAATCAAGAACCCATGATTTTAGGCCCATGAAAAATTTCCAAGCCCAACTCATGAAAAGCCCAATTTTTTTCACCTTATATAAACCCGAGCAGCAGCAGAAGCCGCCGCTCCTCACCTCAGCTCAACGGTCAAATTTATCCAATTTGAAAATCTCTCTCTCAACGGTCGGCTCCGGTGCGACGCGCAAGCGAGCACATGGCGACGGCGACGGCGACGGTGGTTGCTGCTTCGGCAGCGGTGGAAGATCCGGTGGTGGTGCTCGACAAGGAGACGCTGATGTTGCTGGGGGCCGGCGACGCCGCCCCGCCGACGGCGCCGGGCGCCGAGTGGGAGACATTCAAGGAGAACGTGCGGCCGCTGAAGCGCGGTCGCAACGTGGGGCTCCTCAACCGCGCCCTCAAGGCGCACACCGACCCCGCCCAGCGCGCCACCCTCCTCGCCGCCCGGAGGTAACGCCACCGCCGCTGCTCCCATCACGGCTTCCGTCTGTTCTTGGGTTTGAATTGCTCTGGATTTCTTGATTTGGGGGAGGGGATCCGCCTCTGGTGATTTTCTCTTGTCCGTTGTTTGATTGATTTACTGGTTCAGGAAAATGATCGAGGCAATCGACGAGTACCGCGGCGAAGATCCGCTCCAACCATGGCTAGAGTAAGCAATCAATCCCTCTGTTTTGCATTATTGCTTCGTACTAGCTGCTCGAGCCGAAAGAATGGGCATTTCGACGATTTCTCTGGGGTTTCCGCAAGCTTGCTGCTCATGGCTTGCCTTGTCTGCTGCATCTGCGCGCAGCTGCATCAAATGGGTTCAGGAGTCGTTTCCGACAGGCGGGGATTGCTCAGGGCTGGTGGTGATCTACGAGCAGTGCGTGCGTGCCTTCTGGCACGACGATCGCTACAAGGACGATCTCCGCTACCTCAAAGTGTGGCTGGAATATGTGAGTTAATAAATTCAGAATTGGTTCTGAGGCGGATTGGCTGGATTGATTTGGCCTTTTGACGTCCTGTTTGGCTTGATCTTTGCATGCAGGCGGGGAACTGTGCTGATTCTGAGGTGATATTCAGGTTCTTGGAGGCCAACCAAATTGGTCTGAGCCATGCCATTTACTACTTGTCTTATGCGTCGGTAATGGAATCGAAGAACAAGCTAAAGAAAGCTAATGAGATTTTCGACCTTGCTATAGCTAGGTGAGAATCTTATGAGAACTTGGTAGTTTATTCGGATATGAGAAATGTTACAGATTTTCTTCAATGCTAGATTCTTGAACAGAGAAAATGGATAGGGAGAGTTTGTTTTCAGTTTTCTTACAGACTTGACAAAGAATACCTCTACTAGGTTCTTTCTAAACACTATGAAAGTATCGCTTGAAGGATCTGTTATGTTAGTTTACTTGCTAATTTGCCAGAAGTCTGTGAGTGCCAATATTCGTTTTCTTCTGATTTTAAGACAACAAAACTATATTTTTCCTTACGATTCGAAGTCAACAAAACTATAGCCTTACATATTATTACCATTTCTTAATTTAGCTCTATATTATAACTTAAATGCATTAAACTAATTGTGCAGTGATCTCTACTGTACCTACGGTATACAATTTATGCATTTTGTTTGATCGTATGGTGCACATAAGGTGGTAAAAAAATCTCACTTTTTTTGGGGGTCAGGAAAGCAAAGCCCGTCGAGAAGTTGGAAACTACATACAGGGCATTTCTTCAGAGATCATCCAAAAAGAAGGCACATCCTGAGGTGTACTATTTGACTGATTTTAGTATATTTTTAATCCATACTCCACTGCCCACTTGATGAATTTTACTCTCTGTTGTAACAGGATGATACAGCTACAGATGATCAGCCATTACGTAACTTTGGGACTGTCTTGAACCGTGGGGAAATCAGTAAGTTTGTTGCAATCGTGTGATTAACATCAACTTCATGTGATTGGTTGGGTGAACTAATGTTGCATTTGATGTGGCAGGAGGCCAGCATGCAGAGAACTCTCACCCGGTGAAACCTAGGGCTACACTGCAAAGGTTATTACTTATTATACACATTTAATCAATAAAAAGAAATCTAGATGAACATGTGAGGTTTTTGACTAGTATTGATACTGTTGCAAATTAGCAGAGTTGATGTCAATAGGCCACTTGCAGTTTACAAAGATGAGAACTCGTTACCTAGTCATGGCCTTGCTAGAACCAGGAGCAACAACACGACCTGGCAAACCCTTGGAACACAAGCAGATCGGAACAAAGAAAATTACATAAGGCCTGCTAAATGGACGTCACACAAGGTATTTTTTCCCAGCCACTAGAATTCTTCAAAAGGTCCCTTTTGCGACATGTCTCAAGGTTTATCGGTTCAATAATGATTAATTAACTGATGATAATATTACACCGAACAGATTCCTCAGATGGTAGGATCGAGGGCAGCAGTTCAGTCAACTCGTGTCAGCTCCATTGAGGTCTTCGTAGATGACGAATGTGCCGAGTATGCTACTGTGCCCTTTAAGTTAACAATTTTGAATAGTTCTTTACAAAGAATAACTATAAAAACGTATAATTGCTATGTACCTTCCTTTGATTATCTTAGGGAACCAGCTCCTCAAGTGCCAAAAAGTTCAAAACCATCTATTCTGAAGCTTAGGCAAGCAACAAGTAGAAACCTCAAGCAGTAAGAATAGTTTTAGCTTACATTATGTTTCCACGGGTTCTGTTCCTTTCTCAGTAATTTTTTTATGTTCACTTGCTTTTTTTGGAACAGGGAAACTGAACTGCTTATGGAGAATCCGCTGCGCAACTTCCCTATGACCAGCCTTAGATAATCAATATTTATGTGGTGCAATGCTGTGTTTCAATCTTCTTTTACTGATTTATTGTTTGAATGCTGTGACATGCCGAAATAAGCTTTAGCCTCTAAAGCTTAGGTATTGTAAGCTTGTACTCCAATCTATCATAGCCATTACTTAATCTTAACCGTTAGATTATAGTTTAGAGTTATATATAAAATTTAAATATACTTCTACATAAAATTTTAGAGTTATATATTAAATCTAACTCTACGCATGTGAATTATCTAGCTTCATCTAAAATTGTGTGGAGTAATCCCCTAGCTTGATTGATAAAACCTTCACAAGGGTTGGGGTGCTTAATTTGGTTGGATGCTCATGATGCTAATGTTTAATGTTGCTCTGCTTTTTTTCTTTTTTTGTCTGAACCAACAAACAGACTGAAGTTGGAATTGAGTAAACTTTCTGCGAAATTATTTCCATTCAAATAAAGAATCATCAAGGCATTAGATTCTCCAAATAATCCACTAACCCCATAAGGTCACAAACACCAAAACATGATTGAAAACTGTCATGCAAGTGGATCCATGACAGAATACACAGGATCGCGTATTTTGGTTACAAAACATGTTTGCCATGGAGCTCCAATGCTAAAAGTTTTCTCAGGTCTTATCAAAGGTCCCCATTGCCAGCATAATGTGCAGAAGGTGCAGGCGAACAAGACATATTTTCAGAAAAGATTTGATATGAACTAGAGCCAGGAAAAAAGTGAGAGCAGATGAAAATATTTCTTGATCTAATCTAGCATAGCAAAAATGATTGCCTCAGAGAATCTCAACTTGAGCTAACAGGGAGAGTATAGTAGTGACAGCACCATCCTGGCCCATTGTCATATGGTCCCACACGTCATTGTCACTGGTATCAACATAATCAAAGTGATAACAAATAAAGCTTTACATCATCAAAAAAATTTTGCAACAAATAAATGGGAAAGATTCATCACCATGCTTGGCCAATAATCCAAGATACATATTCACGACGAGACTGAAAAGGAGTCGCCGGGCTTCTCTCTCCTTCTTACCCTAGTTTGCATGCCGCATGGCTGGCGTGTTCTATCTACTAGTCTTTCATTGCTCCTACTCTTTCTTCTTCCTGGTCTCCGTCCACAGCTAGCGGGGGCGGGCGGCGTGGTTGGATGAACTCGCCATGGCACGCTACGATCCCTTCTTCTCGCAGATGCCACAGGATACCCAGCCGCCCGGCTACCTCCCCCGGCCGCCGCAGCCTGGCTTCTTCCGCGATCCCTGGATCTGGAGCCTTGAGGTCAACAAGACAGCTTCGTCGACCCGCCTGGTCGGGGCGTTGGTGCCCGTTGCCATCCTGGTCGGCTTCTTCGCCACCCTCTCCGCTTTCCTCTTCGGGAGGTGCATGACGTTGGCGCGGAGGAAGGCGGCGGCGGCGGCGGCGGCGCTCCCGCTGCCCCCGCCCCGCTCGGGTGGCGGTACTCGGTAGGGGCGGGGAAGTAGGGACGCATCGTTTGGTTAGTTGTAAATTACATCGAATTTTCATTTGTTTAATGGTATCCTAGTCTAACATACGATCATTTCTCGTACGGCTAGTCTCAAAGCTATAGACGCTTATATTTTAAAACGGTACGGTGAAATAATAAATTTGTGTGTATGATTTGGCAAAAATTTGATTTGCGCCTCAAAACTGGAAATTGCTTAATTGCGTGGCGTTTTCTGCTCCTGTCTGTTTCAGTCAGCTAAGCATGATACTGCTGGTGTGTAAATAACGCAGTTAGCAGAGCAATGGGCGAGGCTGAACCACCAGTTGGTTTAAGCTATGCTGACACCTCCTGCGGCTAAAGGTACGAGACCACCCTACTGTATAGATGTGCTAGCCTATTAGTTTGTATGATGTTGCTAAGGAATAGCGTCAAAATCTGTGGAAAAAACGCGAAAGAATGAGTAAAAAAAGAACATTTTCCGTTGCCGGGACTCGAACCCGGGTCTCTCGGGTGAGAGCCGAGTATCCTAACCAGCTAGACTACAACGGATTACGCTGAAATGAGCCTTGTATACAATTATTGTTGATGAATTTGGATCCTAACCAGATATTCGATTGACCACTGGGTTTCCTTTTGACATCCAGGCTGATATTTGCATGCAGCTGAAGAATTGTGCTGATTCTGAGGTGATTGATATTCAGGTTCTTTGAGGCCAACCACAACCAGATTGGTCAGTACCATTTAGCCATTTACTAGCTAAAGAAAACAGCTAATGAGATTTTTAACCTTGCTATGGCCAGGTGAGAATCTTATGAGAACTTGGTATATATAGTTGGTTTATTTAAAGTAGTCGGTGCATGTAGCTCAATACTAATGTTTCATTTTATGTACCGGAGGCCAGATTGTATATGGGCTTAAACTGCAAGTTTTATTCCCCGCAGAAAAAAAAACTGCAAGGTTTATTACTACTTTTTACCCACCAACTGTAATCAATATAGAGAAGAAATCTATATGAACCTGGAGGTTTTTTACTGTGTTGATACTGCTGCAAATTTGCAGCATTGATGTTAATAGGCCACTTCCAGTTTATGAAGATGAAAACTCGTTACTAACTATGGTCTTGCAAGAATTAGGAGCTACAACAGCTGGCATACCCTTGGAACACAAGCAGATCGAAACAAAGAAAATAACATGAGGCCTGCTAAATGAACATCACATTAGTTTTTTTTTTCATCTGGACCCACTAGAAATCTTCAAAAGGTCTCTTTGAGACATTTCTCGAGGTATATATGGGCTGGTTTGGTTTAAGGCCAAAATTAACCTTATCAATTTTTACCAATGCTAAATTTTGATAAGTTTTAGCATGAAGTTTGGCAAAGGTAAAGTTGTGCTTGAATTAAAGCTAAATAAAATAAGTTCTATTGAAGTGGAATATTTTTTTCTAGGCTTGCAAAATTTTGGCTTCAAGTCAAATAGATACTAAGCACTATTGAAATTATCGAATTTTGGTAAAGCACAAATCAAACCGGCCCTATATCTGTTCAGTAATGAACTAATAACAAGATTTCACTGAACATATCCCTCAGAAGGTAGATGCATCTGCCGGGTATACTACTGTGGTCTTAGGTTAACGATTTTTTGCAAGGACTTAAGTTAATGATTTTGAATAGTTCTTTCTAAATAACATTATAAATAAACGTATAGTTTCAATATACCTTCCTTTTTCGTTAATTTTAGGGAACCAGCTTGCCAACGAATTTCTGGACGATGGGGTCGGTATCATCTATGGCGAGATCAAGGATAGAGTCGTTGATCAAGCCGAGCAGCCAGCTACGTACGCAGTACTCGGCGATGTTCCACTGGGAGTCATCGGGGCGAGATGGAGCGGAGCCATCGATATGAGACCGGAGGCTAAATTTTTCACAGAGGAATTTAAAGAAGAAAACCCACTTAGAATAGTTAGCATTAAGGTCAAGAGAGATAGGAACGTGAGATTTCACGTTCACAACAGTGTAGGGAGGGAAGAAGATCGGCGAGGTGGTGCCCAAAGTGTGGTCTGGAACATCGAGGGCTGGAGTAGACTCGGCGACTAGGAGAGTGCCAAAGCTGAGGGCGGACTCGGTGGCCATGACGAGAGAAGAACAGGGATAAATAGCTGATGGGAGGAAGAAACCGATAGGAGGACGGATCGACCGATCAAAGATATGAGAAACCGATAGAGAGTGGGCCGGCCAGTCGATGAGGAGTGGTTGGCCGATGTGGAGTAGGCAGCGGAGTAGGTGAGAAAAAGGTGGTGACAGAGTAGGTGGGTCAGAGAGTAGTTGGGTCACGGACGTGCGAGGATTCATGTCCATGAAGGAAAGATTCACGTCCGTGGACTCGTGGAGGCCAAGGAGTGGAGCGGACGTGAAAAAGGCGGAGAGTGGCCGGACACGAAGAGAATATGTTCGCGTCCGGGAGGCAGGGATTCGTGTCCGTGGACACGTTAGATTGGCTCGGACGTGAGGGGAGAAGATTCGCGTCCGAGAACTATTGAGCGTGTCGAAAAAGGCGAGAACCGAGAAAGTGTTCCAGTCGATAGAGGGATGAACAAGTCCAGTCGATGGAGACGATGAGCGCGGAGGTGCGCCAGCGTCAGAGAAGAAAGGATGCACGAAGCAAGAAGAAGGACGGAGACGGGTGCGAGACGAGACAAGGAGGCGGATGGAGACCGTCGCCTTGTCGCGCGGAGGTGAAACGGAGAAAAAAAGGTGACTACGGGAGAGACGGGGTGAAGAAAGAAACGGAGACGAGAGAGCGAGGAGAGTGCCGAGAGGAGAGTATCGGGAAGAGGATCGGTGACGGGAAGAAGACGTCGACGACGAGGAGGAAAAAGGTCGGCTCGTCGGAGGAAGAAAGCTAGTACACCGGAGATGTTTAGACTCACTCTGATATATAGTGACTAAGACCTCAAATATATACAATAGGATCAGGTCTATATATATGTACAATCTAGATCGGTGGTATAACGAACACTTTTTTTTGTTTTAACAGGGAAACTGAACTGCTTATGGAGAATCCGCTGTGCAACTTCCCTCTAAGCAGCCTTTGATAATCAGTATTTATATGATGTAATGCTGTATTTCTTTTACTGATTTGTTGTTTGAATGATGTGACATTATGCCGAAATAAGCTTTAACCTTTAAAGCTTAGGCAAGAAGCAGAGTTTGTTTAGGCTTGCTTTGAGTGTTGCATATCTTGTACTCTAATTTGATTTATAAATCCTCGATGAGGATTGCGGTAATCTTCGGTATTATCAAAAAGCAATCAGAAGTGCTTAGTTTGGTTGCAAGCTCCTGAGTTTTAGTGGTGATCTTGATCATGCTAATTTGTAGTGCTGCTATGTTTTTTTTCGTCTGAATGGACATACACAAACAAAATAAAGTTGGATTTGAATCAATCTAAAGATATTTTATTTCAAATAAATAATCATAAAGGAAATAGATTCTTCAAATAATTCAAACTGTTTTTTTATAACCCCATCAGGTCACAAACACCAAAACGTGATTGAAAACTGTCATGCAAGTGGATCCATGACAGAATGCACAGGATCAAGTATTTTAGTTCCAACCTTTGTTTGCCGACATGGCAAAAACATTTTTTTGCTATGGAGCTCCAAATGCTAAAAATTTCTTCAGGTTTATCAAGGTCCCCATTGCCAGCATAAAGTGCAGGACATGACAAAATCACAGAGCAATCGTTGCCCTTTTCAGACTCAATTTCCACAAGGATGGTGATGCAACAGAGGTCAGAGTAATCAGACAAGTCTCAACCCACAAGATGCAAATGTTCACAAGTCCCAACTCACACAATTACAAGGTTGGTAAACATCTGGACACAATTATATTGTTGAGCTCTTAATCTCACTATCATAACCTCCATTTTGTATAATTAACAATGGGCGAAACCATGAGGGGCACGCAGATTTAAGATAGTCTGATAGACAACTTCATCCACACAAACTGAATGTCTAAATCTTCAGAGAGTAGAGGTAGATAATACTATATACTAGTGCAGGACATCAACTATGTATTCAACTAGGGCTTAGCATTGCAAGAGCAGGTAAAGGCCATGAGATGAGAAATCCATCCTACACAGCATGACAACTGACAAGTGGTTTCTCCAGGTGATAATGTATTAAAGAAGAACAGTGGCTGGCAGCTCTGGCCTACCCCAAGTGTGTGTCTACTACCTTTTGATCATATCATGCTCTTCTACTGTTCTACATGGCCCTATCATAATAGCTGACAGGTTGCAGGTTGCTGCTCTATAAGAGGCCATCCATGGTGAGCACTAGAACACATCTTCTTTTGCACATGTTCAGTTCAGGTCAGTGAAAGCTGAAAAGGAGTTTAGAGTTAGCTTCTTCTACTTCTTCTCTGCAGTGGCAATGACGCAGAAAGTGATCAGCAGCTGCCGGCCCAGCCGTCGAGGACGGCGGGTGCGCCATGTCCGGCTAGGCTCTGTGCTCCGGCTGCGGGTGAGGCTGTTCGGCATCGTCGGGTTGCTGGTTCGGTGTCTTGAAGAGCTCAACTGCTGCCCCAGGAGGTGGTCGCCGGCGACGACCACCGTGAGGGCACAAAGGCTGAGCAAGGACTGCCGTCGCCGGCGGCTGGCGCCGGCTGAGGGCGGGGAGAGTTCTTTCCAAGCAGAGGCTATTGCTGACTGCTTGGAGTTCATCAAGAGATCATACCTGCAGCCTGTCCAGGGTGATCATAGGACAGCAGCTTGCTAGTGAATTTAAATAGTGACCAGCTTCTTCAGTCATCTATCCTGTGATGTGCAGTAGCTTAGCTTAATCCATGTGTCTTAGTTTTGCTAGCTGTTGTTGTTGCTTAATGATCCATGAAGAATGTACAGAAGATGTTAATTTTGATGAATAAGAGACATAATAATTATGCTGTTGGTAGTGATGGCCTACTGGCCATGGAAACATGCCCTTTTCTTGTCTTGAAAAATGTGTGTTGATGCATGGTTAGGCGGTGATTTTCAACCGAGGAATTTGGTGATCTTTTTGTCATGGATTGTGACTTGGAGGTAGCTAAGCTTTGTTTGACAAGAGTGGTTGGGCCCTTGCATGGTACAAAACAAAGTAGATGATGAGGGCTTCTAGATTGACCATTGTTATTATATCACGGGAAATCTTGATTGGCTTTGGAGAACCCACTCCTTATTTTTGTGGTGGACGGCATACTCTTTGTCATACACACTTGTCAGAAATTGTCCATTGTTATTTTGAGCTTTTGTTGATAAACCGTAGAACAATGAAAAAAATAATTATAAGTAAAACTTATATATATATATTTAAAAAGTAAAAAATAAACTATGATAAAAAACTTAAAACCATCTCTAAAATTAAATTTTAAAAATTAAAAATTAATTACAGTCTCAGTTGAATTGAGTCTAGATTCGCACAAAACTTGAGAAAGCTTGCTGTCTAGCATCTTATAATACCGTAATATACTATGCGTATATATTTACTCCATTCTTCTTAAAATATAAAAACTTCTCATTAAGATATAAAATCTTTTAACATTTAAATCTTATTTTAAAATATAAAAATTTTTAGCCATCAAACTGTTAGCGTCAAAATCTGAACGATCCGATGATGCTAAAATCGATTGGCTGAGAGGTCCGATGGAGATTTTAATACAGTTATCGACCGATGGAGATGCTGAGACAAAGTCAATCGATACTGTAGAAAATCCGATCAGATTGGTAGGAGATTGGATCGGTTTGAAGATAGAGAATTGTTCAATCGTGATCAAGTTCGAGAAGTCCGAGGAAAAAAAGTAAAAAGGATCGGCTTGAGTAAAAAAAGGTCCGATAGGTACAGTAGATAAGCCGATCAGGTTGCAGCAAAGGAAGACTCGGTTATAAATTAAAAGATTATTCAGATGAAACCGAATTTACGGAAGAGCCGTGGACTTCACGGCAGGATGTTTGTTTTTGTAAATTGTAACCTTACTTAATTAAGAAGGTTTAACTGGTTAGTTAACTTCTTTAGGACGTCGGATTTTTTCTGTAAATCCAGGGTATAAATATAGACTCCTAGAAACATATAGGAGATTTCTTGATCATATACAAATTTGGCACATCGCCACCCTAGTTCATCTAGTTGTTTACTGGCGGGTTCTGGCTCTCGACGCGGGGCTGCATCGGTTGAGTCCGATCTCCGACGAAGGGGTAAGTCTCGTCACTATCCTGGTATGCTTTATATTGTCTAAGGCTGTATCGTTTAGGTTCGAACTCTTAGTCAGATCAGGTATACCGCATCACGTCCGTGCAGGACCTATCGGTCTGTTAAGCCCCCTCTGTCGTCGTCAACCTCGTGCTGTATCGGTTAGGTCCGACTAACGGGACTGCCGACGGTAGATCGAGTTTCAGGCCTATAGTCTTCTGCACGACGTCTCATCGGAGTGAGTAGCCGATGAGTTATCCATACTCTGAGCTTCACGCCTAGTGCATCGGTCTCTCGGTCGATGCGCATCAGCCTTTCGAGGTGTCCATCGACACGTAACGTCGAACGTATCAGTCCCATAGCCAATACGCACCCGCCTTCAGAGAGGCGTCTCCTTATCGGCTCAGCTAGCTGATGGGTTCGTTCCTATTCTTGCTATGGCATAGCCGATCCTGTGTCCTCTGTATCATCGCCGCTGGCCCCGGCCTCGTGCTGTCTCGGTTAGATCCGATCTTCGAGATTCGGTGTTAATAGCGCTGTCACGACGGGCGATAGGTCTCTTACTGTCATATCCGGAGCGGCATTGGCTTTGCAGCCCGTGCCTTCTTGTACTATTCCTTGCCTAGTCCGCATGCGGCTTCATTGGTTTTTCTAGCCGATGAATCACTATTCGACTGTCCGGAGGGATCCCGTGCGCCTCGATATCATCTAAGCACATCCTAGTTCCTACATCGGCTCTACGGTCGATCTCTCGTCGACACCTGTACACATCGGCTCCCTAGCCGATCGAAGAGTATTCCGAACCTATTGGCAGCCAGCCGATAGCGAGCGCCAGTATTGAATTCACTCGTCTCACTTACTTGTCAATTGTAGGATCAAATTGACTGGTACGCTCGCGAACCTCGAGGCTTAAGGGACTACACTAAAGATAAGTAGACCTCCCAGACCTTCGCGTGACCGAGCCGCCGTCCCTCTCTGGTCGTGGGATTTTTAGCGGTGAGCACAAACACATCATATTTAAATTTCTTTTATTTTACACTACCTATCCTCTTACTCTTATCTATTCCTTATTTATTAAAACATATCAAAGTCTATTCTTATTAACCTTAATATATATTAGATATTTTAAAAATACTTATATCTACTAGCTTATACATTGAAAATTTACATAGATAGCCAAGCTCGTGAGCTATTAAACCCAACAAAGCTCACGAGTATGAGCATAAGTCCGGGCTCGGCTCATTATAAGCTCAAGCTTTAACCTGAGGACGAGCTCAACTCGAGCAGCACGTGAGCCTGTAGCTTTCTTGACAGCACTTTAGTTGAAATTTCAGCATATTAAGTTGTGAAGAACCAGAAAAAGGATTTCACCTTCAAACAGAATTCTGAAGGTGCAGGTTCCAACTGCCAGTCATTTACAGCAGTGTCAAGCCGGTACCTTTTTTCTTATCGCATATTCCATGCAACCAATATAATAAACTATATCTTATGAAATTGGAATGGCAAAATTTTACAACTGCTGAACAAATAATATATACTATCTTGATATTATAGGGCCTATTGATGACTGGAATATATCATACAGTGCAATCTGAACTTCCCCAGAGCTATGCTCACAGCGAATGAGGTTAGTTAATAAGGGGAAAAAGAGGGGCAAGTTTTTCCTAAAGCAGTCCCTCTCTAGGCCACCCATTAACCGCATTACATGAAGGACCAATGAAGTTCTAGCAGATAGTTCCTCTTTCTTAGCAGTGCCCAAAGGCAGTATCCAATGTAAAGCTGGATATCGAACAGAAGAATCGTTAGATTGTTCATGTCCTGCACAGTTGAGATACTTCCGTAGTATTTTCTCAGAAACAAGCATAATACGCGATTCAATGTTCATATCTTCTGACATTGATGGGTTGTCATGAAGCAGAGCTTGCAGAAGTTTGAGGTAGTTCTGGTAAGACTCATTCTCGAAATGAATGACTGCTGGCTCAGATACCTCCAAAAGGGAACATGCTTTATGGAATTTCATGTGCAAGGTAGATTCGGAGCTCACTTCACTTGCATGTGACGCAATGGCTGATATTGTCTCCAAAATTATTCCCATATGCTCAGTATAGAAAGACCGCTTGTGTGTCTCATACAATTTAACTATGCCCTGAAAAGAAACCAGGAAATGGTGAGTTTGGTCTTAGAACAATTGCTGGCATTGTTGATCATGTAGGCAGACTTAATATTTTTGATTTGTTATATTACTATTTTAGTTGGATGACCAAAGGGAAGTATAGTATGAAATTAAATCTCGGGCATGTTATATAAGGGAATTATTGACAAAATTAATGACAAAACTGTAAGTACCTGAACAACTAAGAGCTGCTGTGCCATATGATTCTTCATTTTAACAATAGCGTACGATGCTGTTTCCATATTAGCTTCCTCCACATCATTGTATATGTCATGATCTGAATATCGTTCAGCTTCAGAATAACATTCATTTCTATCTGGAATTTCTATATCTAGCATCATCCTAACTATCTTGTCAAACACGACAAATGTTTGCACTGCTGAGTCCTTAAAACACAATAATGTCTCTTTCCATTCCTCCTTGGAGAGTTTGCTCGCAAGTCCTTCCGTTAAACGCTGAAAAACAGATAAACCTGTGCTAGCAGACTGTTTATAAGGGCTTCTGATAAAGTTCGCAACAACAGAAGTAACTCTAGAAAGTTCTGGACGCATCACATCAAAAAAGGTAATGTACAAATCCACTAAACACTTCACTGCTACTGTTTTAGTTTCAGAATTCCAAGAATCATCCTCATTTCCATTAATGTGCCCATTTGGTGTAGAGCTATCACTGCTAAATAGGGGATAAATAACAGATTCAAAGATATTTCTCCAGAAGGACTGGGAGAAGAGGTGCCCATGATCCTTCAAAATGTTAAAGAGTACTTCCACTGCACCTTTTCTGATTGTTGGTCTTGTGTCAGTTGTCAATCTAGCAAGACCTGAAAAGAGATCAAACAAAAAGTATGTTATCATGTTACAAGTGTAACACACTACCAAATTGACTAACCAGAAAGACCAATGTAGTTTTGCGAAAGAAAAAGTAACACACCGGCAAGCAAAGGAACCCAGAAATACACATGATCATCCTTGTGCAGTGTGGCATTTCCATCAGAAGGATCTAAGTCATTTGGCTGGTGGTCAGTATCCTTTTCATGACAAACAAATCCTTCCTCGGCAAGTTTTACAGCACAGAACCGAAGAAATGCAATAGCATTGAGACTAGCATCACTGCTAAATTTACTACTCGTGAATGTAATGAGACATTTAACACAGTCAGTAAATGTTGTGGTTTCAGTCTCAGTTATGTATGGAAAATAGTCCCGAACAATCTTTTCCATGGTTTCAAACGCCAACAATACAATACTTCTTCGATCATCATCAGCAGCAGCAGTAAAAACCTGCAAGAAAATGAAATATCATACATTGAATGGCGATGCAGGAATGTTCCTCTAGTTGTTTCTTGCGACCTAGTTCCCAAATGTGCTAAGGTAATTATGAAAAAGCAAAAATTAACCATAGAACACCATACATACCATAAAAACACTTTTCCATCCAGATTTTATATTGCTAACACGACTCAAAACCATTTGGGAGATACATCGAACTATAAGTTCTCGTACTTCTGAAGCATTGCTCTTCTGCATAACAACTGCAAAAGGTCGCAGGAATTCATTCTGGAAATTGTAATTTGCCAGTTCCTCTCTTTCCAGGAACTTCATTGCTAGCTGCCTCAAGGAGTCCATAACAAATATTGCAACTGATAAACTTTCTGATAATCCCACAGACACAAAGAAGTCTGATAGAACTTTCCAAATATGAGACCATACTAGACGTATGCGGTTCATATTGTAATGCCTGCACAAATAAAACTGAGTTAGACCAAGTATAAAATTACTATAATGTCTGCTTGAGATGACATCTCATGTATCTGGAACATGTTCTTCAACTAGATTTTGCAAAAGACTTACGCAATCTCCACAATCTTTGTTAGGCAGAAGATACGAGGCTCCGTAGGAGAGTGCAACTCTGTCATCGAGACCTTACATAGAGCTTTCACAAAAGCAACAATGGCATCACTATTTAATCTTTGACTATGAGCAAATATATGATTTAACTCAAAAATGCCAATCTGGTCTAACAAATTTATGTTTGATATGAAGCTATTTATCTGTTCAGGAGTAACCAATGGCGAAGCATTATTTTTGGCTGTTGTGCTGTCATAAGAACCCCCTCTGACAGCAGCCATTACAGCTGGATTCTGCAGAGCATTAGTTCGCTTTGAAACTGTAATGCTACTTGACTTCTGTGTCTTTTCTTCTGACTCAACCAGAGGCACTGTCAAAAATGAAGCATCAGTAGGCGCTCCCTCTCCAAGGAGATGTAAATGCTCAAACCGTGAAAGACATGTTAGTACATGCTCCCAGGAATCCTGCAAATAGTCACCATCTTCAATTGCGATGTATATTATAGCCTGTCAGAAAACATTAAGAAAACAGAGACACACACCATTACATGCTCTAATATTGACAAATAGGTCTATATGTAACACATAATAGATTCAAATATTAGTCCATATGTTGATAAAAGATAGGATCATGCATTATAATCCAGTACAAGTGTAAACACAGATAGTTCAAGTTCTTATGTACTGTTGAAGCCATCTAAGTGCCCTCACCATAAATAAACCAATGGACCATACAGGCTTGAGAATTTTGTCTAAATAATTTCAATAGAAAATGGCAAAAGTATTTAAGATACCTTGCATTTTAATTCAGCAACAAAAGAAAAGAGAAGCGGGTGTGGCTTTTCTGAGTTCCTACCTTCACAGCATCCACATTCTTTTGTTTCATGTCCGCAGCACAATGGAGGTAAGTGAATTTGGCTACCGATGTCACAAAGGCATCTCGCTGCGTCTGCATACACATTACAGAGGTGACATGCACTGCAGATCTGAATCCTTGTAAACACTGCGATGTGGCAGCCTTATCATCACTTTGGTCAAGTGTCACACTGAATGCAGCCATCATAGGGGCCCAACAAACCTCCATCATGAATCTTAAAATGGTTGAATCAGTAATAACATGAAAGATAGATCTGCAAGGACAAAAGCTCTAATCACTATAAAGTGTTAGGTGACACAAGTTATTTGCCTATGAATAACATCTTTCTCTTACTCTGATTTCCCACTCTTTACTTTGAATTTCTCTTGTATGTTCTTGATGAGTAAGTCATTTGCTCCAAGTGCCATGTCTTCAGCCTGCTTCCAGTTGACAAGGTTGATAATGTTATCCAAGCCTAAGAGCTTAATTACAGTACTAGGTTGCTTGCTTTGTGGAACTGATGAATCAGCACTCATTTTGATCTCATTTTTGACAATTTGATCATACAATGTACTCAGATAATCTTCAGGCAAATCCTTCCCATCATCAATTCCTCGGTTATTGCGAATGAAATCGGACTTGGACATCTGCATACAGAAAATCTGATTAATGAGCCAACCTTCTGTATTGATAAAAATAACAGAGGGAAATAGTAATATAGCTAACCTTATCTTTGACCATCATATTATGAGCATCAGTATTCAGCATGATTACAGAATAAGCAAGAACATATGCAGTATCTGCACTCGTAAAAGAATTTGGATTGCATTTGCAGTATCGTTCAGCAAACTTTTCCATGATTCGATCAATCTTCTGTGCTTCTCCAGGCAGCCTGAAACCTTGCAAGTAATACCTAATGGCTTCACCAAAGTCCATACCTTCGAAGTTCAGTGCATCTGCATATGCATGCATTACTTTGATAGGGAATTCATCTCTTTCGCCCAAATAGTCCCCAATCATTGTTGCATTTAAACCAGCAGTACTTCTCAAGAAAGATGCAACAGCTTCTGGGGAATGACCTATCTTCTTGCTTTTAACGAGAAAATCAATACCCTTGGAAGGCTTCCTGTTAAACAAGGAAATTCCTTTCTGCAGAAGGAAATTTGCAGTTCAGTAACCAAATGTTGAAACCCTTTATAAACAGTTTAACAATGGAGACAATTTAAATCTAGCATACATTTACATACCTGAAGTTCTATTTTATAAGCACGGCGCTGCTCAAGAGAGGAAGCATCAGATAGGTCTGCGCTACTAGAGTCTGTTTGCAGTTCATAATCGACTGGACTCCCATCTTCTCCAACAAGGATGTTAGGATTGTCTATCGAATTTAAAGAAATTTCAGAAGGTTTGGGTGAAAATTCACCAATTCTCAACTGTTGGTCCATCCATGAACCCATTGATTTTATTATGGTTGCAAGGCACTTGACTGACTCAATACGAAATGTCTTGTCTTGTGCAGTAGTTAATGTTGTTGCAGATCCAGGAGGAACCCCTAGAGCAGTCTTCAAAAGTCCATTGACAGTCCTGCAAAGATCTGTTGGAATTAAAGGGTTGTTTTAACTATAACGAAAAGAGAGAACTATAATTTTCGTAGAACTGTAATAAACTCAATGCATCAATTCTTACGCAGTACTTAATTTACAAGCATCTAAAGAGTTGCATACCTGCTGCTACTAATTTGCATTTTATGAAACAAAACTTAAGGTGCCCATTGATCAAGAACAATAATTACATACCTTTCGAAGATATTTGGTGCATCAACATCACAATCATAGTTCACAAAGACATCAATAATAACCTGGGAGTCTTTACAGATCTTCTCCAACAGATTTAGAACTGTCATTTTCTGCAGAAAGCTAGGTTGATGGACATTCTCAAGAACCCTTAGAACAAGCATGGGGAAAAATATTCCAATTTCCTCTTTCAGCCCAGATCTAAACCTTGATAACAAACCCACAAATATGGAGCATAATAGCTGGAAAATACTCATGGTTGACAAGGCACTGTTCTTCAACAAGGACAAACAAAGATACTGCTTGATTGCTCCAAGGTACCTGCATTAACCAAAAAAAAAACTTCAGTGTAAGAGTTTTATTCCCCATTGGACTCAGTAAACTGAATGCTATTTATGGAATACCTAAAGATAAAAGGTTTTAAATCGTAAGCATATACTTGCAGGAAGCTTGGTGAACAATAATCATATATTTCAGCATTGTAAATTCTACCTTATATGGAGAAGGATGAGCATATTTTGAAGAAAAAAGAACGGTATAAAGTTCTAGTCATTCTTATAATTATAAATAAAATATCGTCATCTTTGTTCTTTCTCCTGGCCATCATGTTACATCTGGAGCTCATAAATTAATAATTCATGTTTTTATTATCTTCTGTGTATTGTTGGCTCATTAATTATTGTCTTTTTTAGTAGGTGAAGATATTTGGACAAATTACGAGAACGTAGGAGTACACATTATCATCAGGACATCATCTGAAACATTTTAAAAGAACCAATAGCAATTCAAATACATAATAATAAGTCACACAGACATGTATCTACCACCATAGATTCATCTCATTGCACTTCTTTCCCTAGAAAAACTCTCATCCATCATAATACATTAGTAGAAAAATATAACCAAAATGTTGACACATCCAAGCAGATAAATAGCAAAGTTCATCTGGATTGAGACAATAATATATTATATCAGAAAAATGTGTATCCATAATTTTGGAGTTACTACTAGGCAAACAAGAGGCCTCCATATCAATTACTATACTGCACATTTTATGCCTTCCTTCCCTTAGTCATTTTAGCCATCTGCATTCTTCTAACCCACTGCAACAACAATATTTATATAGATCGGCAATGCAGCAAGTTGAGCTATTAAAATGGGCAGAAATAAGACAATAATGGTTATCATATCATACTTTTCATTTGTTCTCCAGAATGGCCCAGCATTGTCGACAACCATCTTGAGCAACTCAAGAGACAACACCTTTCCCTGCAGCAGCACCTGATCCTCGGGATTATCTGGCATCGAGAACTTCATTGACAGCTTGCACAGGTTCTTGAACAGTGTCAGCCCATCCTCCCTGATCTTGCTCATGCCAGCATCCTCCTTCCTATCCATCTCAGCCAGTGCGACCGGAGTCGCTGGCTCAGGAACGTCGCTTCCTTCCATCGCCTCATTTATAAAACTCTGCGCCACCTGAACGATGCTGGAGTCATTCAGGCTGCGATCAGACATGTCCATCATGTCGGCAATCGACACCGTCCGCACGCGCACATCCATGGAGTCCACCTCCACGCGCGCAAACACGATCACCAGCACCTGCGCGAGCGCCAGCTTAGCACAGAGCTGATTAGCGCCGCCGCCGCTGCTGAGGTATATGTTGTAGCAGGTCTTGAGCATCTGGCCGAGGCCCTCCCCGCGGATGGCGATAGAGGGGCACCGGGCGGCGGCCACGAGGACACGGAGGGTGGAGAGCTCCATGGCTTCGTCGGCGAGCGCGACGCAGGAGAGGACGGCGGCGAGGAGCTTGGAGGCGGGGGAGTCGTCATCGCTGGCGGCGCCGAGATCACCGACGAGGAGGCGGTGGTAGAGCAGCTTGGCGACGCAGTCGAGGGCCGGGTCGGCGACCTTGGGGGACGCTGACTCGAGGGCGAGGAGGAGCGCGTGGAGGCAGGCGTCGGCGGCGGCGGCCGGTAACCCGAGCAGCAACGACGGCGCGGGGTCGGCGGGCGGCGACGGCGTGTACAACGACGAGGAGAGCAGGTCCAGCGCCGCCTTGGCGGCCGCCACGAGCCCCGAGTGCTTCCGCCACGCCGCGTTCTTGATGATCCTGTCCAGCGCCGGGCCCAGCACCCGCCCCGACGGGGACGCTCCGCCGATGGGCGCCGCCGGGGACGCCATACCGCGCGTGCAGATGCAGCCGATTCTACACTGCGTCGGATGCGATGGTCTTCGCCGTCGAGCTCATTGGGGGTAGGAGAGATCTGGAGACGGAGAGGAATGGTCCCGTCTCTCGCGTAGAAGAAATGGGAATTGGAGGGAGGCGACGGGTGGAAGAGGGGGAGGAGAGGTCAGAGGAGGGGTATGACTGAAAGTTTTGCTTCCGACAGGAGTCTAATTGAAAATTTTCCCGCGGCCGTTTGCGCGGGGAGGCGTTTTATCACTTTACCCCCTTCATTTTCTCGGAATTCTTCTCTTCTCCATCGCTGCGAGTCTGCGACGTCCCTCGTTGAGGCGAGGACGCCGAGCGCTCGGTCCGTCAGTGCAGTGCCGAGCGGGAGTGGCTCTGTTTCGGGGACGCGAGGTTCGTGAGGGAGGGTTTTGCCGCTCGAATCCCCTCTCTCTCCCCCCGCAGTCTACGCCTCCGCGGCTCCGCCCCGCCCCGCCGCGGATTGCTGCTGTTAGGTTAAAGGTGAGTGATTTTTGTTCTTGCAAGGAAGCTGTTCGACGAAATTCCGCAGCGTGGTTCGGGTTTTGTCTCTTCCAGGATTGTGGCTGGTAAGAAGCAGTGGGGCTTGATGGAGTGCGTGGTGCAGGGGATTATCGAGACCCAGGTAATTGTTCTTCTTTTCACTTCGCCTGTAGACAGATTTGTTGTCGTGGTGGTTATCCATGGGTTGAGCGGTTGTTGAAGTTAGCTGTAGTTTTTTCGAGAAATAAGTGAACTGTGGCTATGCACAATGCATTTTTTTCATATGAAAATGAATAGTCGGCTAATGCTGCAAAACATGATTAATTTGAGTTTTTGCCCAGAAAATCATGCATGCCCTGCAATTTAAGCCGGAGTGATGGTACATGTGATGTTCTTCATTGATTATTAGTTTTTGCATGATGTCAGGCCTTTCTGGGAAGTTAGTAGTCTCAATTGCCATGTTGTAATGACGTGTGCTGATCTGACATGAGTTTTTTCACTCTCTGCTTTTATCTAGATTTGATTTAATTTTTGGCATAGGCTATTTGGCCTTTTTGCTGCTGTAACAATCTCTTATGCAAGGACTTGGAATGTAGAATTTTGACGTTTATTAAATGAAGTTTCTATCACTTGATTTATGATATCATTTTTGTTGTTAGTGTTTTCAGCATAACTATCCCCCAATACTAGTTTATCAATTGCCTGAAAACAGACTTCTATTAACGTTATTGTGATAAAATCTTTTGAAAGGTAACAGTTATGCTACTCCAGATTTACTCAACCATGATTTGCTGATCCACCTAATGATAAATCACATGTAGACAAGAAAAAAAAATCTATCAGCTGCATAGCTCTGCGCTAAAATTACATCTCAATAGTCTTACTCAGGAAGAGAGTTAAGTTTTCCCTCCATATAGCATGAAGTAATATTCGAATTTTATGTACATAGAGAATAATAATTGATGCCAGCATTGTGACTTCATCGTCGATTTATTGTCTGTGAGACAATTTGTTAGTTTCTTATAGTTTCCTCTTGTCAGCATATCAATGCTTTACTTCAGGATAATAAAAAAAAATAGCATACAGAAGTGAAAGACTGATCATGCTGACCACTATATGTCAACCATATTTCTCCACTTTGAGGGCACTACTTCTGCCACTTTCAGGCTTTTTCTCCTCTGTTCAATATGTTGATATGATTCTATTTAATATACAGTTGGACGAACTATATTGTTTATATGGTTTGTATTTCTATAGTAGAGTTAATTTATGTACACACGTCAATTTCTTGTGCTTAGGACATCATTTAACCTTAATTTAGTTTTTATTGCTTTGACATCAGTGTAACTTTTGATTGATGTTCTTGTTATGCAGCATGTTGATGCTTTTGAGGTTCTTCTCCAGGGCCTCTCTGGTGTCCCAAAAGAACGTGTCAGGGTGCATGAGCTCTGTCTTAAAGTGGGCCAAATCTAGGTCAGTTTGCGAAATTTTCATGCTTCTGGTCATATGCAATTGCTATATTCATATACATCTTCCAATCATACAGGAGTTGTCCCATCAGAGGATCCTCTATTGTGTGACTTAGCTCAGTCCACACCATCCTGATAACTTTGCATTCAGCTGCTAAAATTTACCTTGTGATATTTGAGAATACTCTTAAGTCAGTAATATTCATGTACGACCATAAGACATGTTGGAGGTGCCATGAGAGGTGCTAGTGCAGAGCAAATCTCAGTTCTTGTGCGATCAATTATAGAAAGCAAAGCCAGCAACAATGTATTGCGTACTTCTATGGTATAGGGTACAAGTTAGATCATGAAGTTCTGAAGGGAGGATTTGCATTCCATTTCCACCAAGGTGCCCAGATAACTGTGATTGTTACTTCTGTAAGCAAGATGACAAAACTCCATGCTACCAACGAAGCTGTGCCAATCACCCCTGCAATACAGCTGGTGGAAATCACAGCCCCTGCTGCTTCTGACAATTACGACGATGTTGTTTAAGCCATCACTTTGTTCTGTGAATATCTAGCACCGTAAGTACTCCTTAGTTTGGACCTCAAGATTATTACATATTTGATACTACATCAAACGTTTTTCTTCTTTTAAATGAATTTTGCTCACATAATACACTGCAACATGCACTGCAGGCTTCTGCATCTCTCTAAACCAGGTAATTCGACTGGGATTGTCCCAACTGCAGGCGCAGCTGCCGCCTCAGTCATGTCAAGTGGTGGTGGTAAAACGTTGTGATCTGTCATATGTGTTGGCTGCAATGCTAGATGATCTCCAGACCATCCCACTCAAACAATGTCCCATATTTAATTTTGTAACTTTTAGTCAGCAGCCCCACGGTTTTGCTTGTAATGACATGCTAAATGTTTCTTACCTAGCTTTGGAGGCTTTTAACTGAACAAATGATAAAGCAAGCTTCAGAATTGCCCTCTTTTCTATCGTTGCATTTT
This sequence comes from Oryza coarctata, assembly GCA_030770085.1. Classification (NCBI taxonomy): domain Eukaryota; kingdom Viridiplantae; phylum Streptophyta; class Magnoliopsida; order Poales; family Poaceae; genus Oryza; species Oryza coarctata. Next base: position 4,159,679 of record CM061465.1, read on the forward strand.
CCCCCCTAAGGATAGAGAAGGAAAGCTGGAGTTTCACGTGAGCCTGACGAGATATTGCTTGTATCTTTTGCTTATTTTTTTTTCCTTACTCCAGGTCGCATACGTGGTTAGGATCTCAGACGCAGTTGCTTAATAGTAGTGTACATCAAAAGACCCATCAATTCAACTCTGTATTTGATCTAATATCAGTTATGACAAGTCTATCAGCCAAGCCATTACCATCTCCATCTCAGAAATCAAATTACAATGCACGCATAGTCAGCAAAATATCTCAATGACAACTACTGCTCTTCTTGAAAGTTGCTGCAAAACAAAGCGAAACAGGCAGTCTGACTTGACAAGATCCCAGGGGCCAGCTCGAATCGCTAGCCACATCCTCGTGCTCTTGCAGCGTCTCCCATGGTGGATGAGCTCCAGCGTCTACGGTTCGTCAGTGCCTGCTGCTATGATCACCGTTGCTGCTTGGAGTTTCTGCAAACAAGCAGCAGTCGAATTTAGACTCAAAAGCATGATGAAACCATTTGCAATCCAGTCAAAATCAGTTTTCTCCCAATGCTCATGGATAAGAAACAGCAGTAAGAGAAGAAACTAGTGTGACTTGATCTCTCTTTTTTGTGTATCTAAAGTAATGAGCATGGCCCCGTTAGCTTTTGATTATTGAGCTAGGATTATTTCTGGATTATTCACGCCGCGCCTTCAAAAGTAGGATTTCTTCCTAAATTTTCTACATTAACATTGTTTAGAGCACATGTCTAAGCTATTTGTTAGGTTTATGTCATATTTAATTCTTCTGCATAAATAAATTGGTCATCTTTCAGGCTTCATTTAGGACAGTTGAGAGGGTCCTATAAAAAATCTGAACAGTGATTATGTCATGAAGGTTGTAGAACCAACAAAAGCATACATATGATCCTTTTTTCTTAGCTAGATAGATGAATCTCATGTGAGAGTTAACTGAAGAATTCCACCTAAACCAAAAATAACACAGAGCATCAAGGTCCTAACCTTTCTTTGATCAACTAGACAGCATTGGGAATTGAGAGGTTGAAATATTTAGTCTTCATATATATAATCGATACCTGTGTTGACGATTGCGATTGCAGCTTCAGTTAGTTCATGCGAATCACTAGCCAACTAGAATCTTCCTACATAGATGATGCAGAATGCAAAAGCAAAATTTAAGTTCATCACATTGACAGAGAAATGCAGGATTCGTGGACGCGGCGCTCGGTGAGACAGAGAGGAGGGCGAACCGAGCGGCAGCAGGACGACGTCCCTGTGCGAGTCGCGGGATGAATTGAAGGAACCGAACGGACGAAGCGCGGGTGCTGCTGCAAACAGACGCGGGAGGGCGGGAATTCGGACGACATACCAAAACCTCGACGGAAACATCTCCAATGTTTGTTTATAATAGTAGACATAGAGGAGAATAAAATACCCCGCAAAAAAATATTACAAGAACAAGATAGCTACGTGCCCATACGTTTCAACAAAGAATCACATCTTGGCATTAATTGTTTATACTACTACAAGATGATATATATATAGAGAGAGAGGGGGGGGGTAAGTAGAACACATTTTGTTCGTGTTCGTCCTATAGATTTAGACATGATGATTACCAAAGGAATATGTAAATCCTGCATTTTGAGGACAAAGATAGCTTTCACAAGCTCTTCATGGAAGAATTCCACTCGTTCCTTATTACTCCACAAGTCTGGAAGTAGTCCGCAATGGTGTACTGCATTACGGAAACCTTATATGTTCATCGCTTAAATCGAGTTTTCACATTTACAAGGTACTGTTTTGAATTTTTGATTTTTTTACTAAAGCAGAAAACTTCTGTTCCATAGCCATCTGCAGCTTATCACTGATCCAGTATTAAGAATATGAATATATAGAAACATCGATATCCAATGTAATCTTTGAATGCAAGATATCTAATGTGATGGGAAACATCTACTTTAATATTCCAGTAAATTCTCAGGAAAAAAATCTGTTGTGACATTCTAGAACTGATTAACATAGATTTTACTAAATAGAACACCATCACATTAAATCAGAATAACGCTCAGGTGGATAGTTAAAATCGTGAATTATAACAGCATGATGAACCAAATGAATTGCTAATTATTTTTTGCAACCAAAAGGCTTGTTCTGAAAATTGAGCATGTTACCAGGCGGTGGGCCAGATTAGAAATGTGCTCATCTACTCCCTGATCTGCTCGGCGCTCCTGCCCTACGGAAAAAGAGCATTTTTTTCACAGATAACCCAAAAATAGAATGGCCATAGGGCAGTATTAAAAAAAATTCAAAATCCTGATTTTTTTTGTTAAACCTGTTACATTGGTCAGCGTAAAGATACAAATGAAGCTCAATGAAAAAAGGTATTAGTTGCTCCATACAATACTCTAGCTAGGCTACAAAATACAAGATGTCCTAAGTCCTATACAAATTACTGGTTGAGTTGCAACTTAGCATCGCTCGGGTGTTGACCATGCCATGCACAGGGCGGATTGTTCTGCCTACAACAATGAATCTTTTTTTTCTTTCTGGAGCAGATTAGTGGTAAAAAGCATGAATTGCTCATCCCAGAGATTCAAAGCCTATATTCAGTGTAAAATTGAGCACACCATGGTGAAAGAACAAGATATGATTAAACGGATCGCGAGGAACACAGATTGTATTACACTGAAAACTTGTTGAGATGAGGAAATATGATGAGCCTATTGCTACGGGTGATTACAGCAATCAGAACTGGGAAAGGACGTGAAGTCTTCTGCGTCAGTCATTTTTGAGAGACATGATGAACTGGGAACAGTGAACCTAACATTTTCTAAGAGATCAGAACTTCCTTTCTCTATTTATTATCTTTATATTTCCACAGATTACGTTACATCCAGAATGCAGCATGAGAAAACATACGGGTATTCTTGGACACCGCATATGACCTAGTGGCACGTCTAACCTTAGTACGCAGCTCTCCATTTATGATCATACTTGAGCCCAAACGACGTGACATGGAGCACAGCGCCGTCGTTGAAATCCTCGCTACGCAGGATGCTCTCGAAGACGGCGAATCTGCCGTCGCCAAGGTAGGTAAGAGAGGTGAGCTTTCCCCAAGAAACGTCAATGTGGTTTGGGTCATCCTCCCTGCGGCGGGTCAGCTTCCAGCATCCTGCACTCCGGCGGCCGCGTCATGGCGGCGCTGCGGGAGGCGACCGGGCAGCAGCAGATGTATCCGTCACGTTGGCAATGGAGCCCAACCCACGCGTCGAGGTCGGCGTCGAAGTAGGCTTGGCCTATGAAGGGCAAACCTCAGTCCCCAAGATCCTGTAAGCTGTAATATTGTATATGGAGTAGTCAAGTTGATTATAAATTACTAAGTTACAAGTCCAAATTAACTTTGACTAGATGTATGAAAAAGAAAGAGAAAGGAAAATTGGATTTTACTAGTCTAATGAACTAATGCTTAGCTAGTATTAGGGAGTAAAGACTTGAAGTTTCTAGGGTCATGTAGTTGTCTCATAAGTTGTAAGGTTGAAGTAGCATAAGTGAAATGTAAATTGCTACTGCTTAGTTAATAGTAAGTTATATTTTATATATAATGGTTATGTGTCTATAAAAGGACTTGATGTCTTCATGTAAAACCAAGGTAATGGTGCGTGTGAAACTTTAATAGCGTACATTGCTACGTCTATACCTTGTGTTTTTTCACAAAAGGGTATTAGCACTACAAGAGTAGTAGTGCTATTTCCAACAATTCGTATCTACTAGCCTCCTCTGTTTTACCAGCCCTACACTGCTTTGTTCTCTCTAATTCTTGTAAGTTCAACATTCTGTAGTGTGAGTTTGTGTCCTGTGAATCACCTGAGATTTGTTCTTGGCCAACAGATCCGTCCGCTCGCCATTGATGGTGTCGTAGGAGTCGGTGCAAAAGCCGCTGGACATGAAGATGGTGCGGCCGTCGGGGTGGAGCGCGTAGCTGATGATCTCTCTCCCATGGTACAGCAACGGCGACGGCGACGGCGGCGAGGAGGTTTCCACGATGTTCCAGGACCACTCCATGGCTGGGTCCCATGGCTCGCGGTAGTCCGGGAAGGTGGTGGGCGTCCAATGTGAGCAAGTCCTGTATCATCCTCCCGAGCACATTTTGTACCACGGCCACGGCGAGTGAATCGCGCCATGGTGAACCTGTCAAACACGCCACGCCATTATGTCACAGAAACGTGTGGGGGTGTCACGGCATGACGACTGCCGTCAGCCATACCGCGCCATGCCCTGAACGTGCGTAGGGAGTGGCGGCATGGCGCGTGCTGTCAGCCACGCCGCTCCACAACCCTGAACGTGCTCGGGATGTCGCGGCGTGGCGCACATGGCGGAGGGCCAAGATTAGCTCGGTCATCCCTTGTTTTTTTTTCATTCGATAGTTTTTCGATTTGTTTGTATATAAAAGGAACGCTAAATCACTGAAAGCATCAAATTCCAGTGTTCCACCTTGTTCTTGAGTTTCTGAGTGAGTTTGGCGCTCGCTGGAGTAAGGTCCCACCGCCGGAGAAGAAGTTCGGGCTGACATCTAGTATCAAAGCCGTTCATCCTTAATAGAGCGTGCGTCGGCGCCACCAGAGGGATGGGATGGTGATCGAGACAGGAAGGTATCGCCGTCTCTCGCCGTCGACGCCGCCTCGCTGTGCCTCGCTGTGGCCGTCGTCTCACCGTGGCCACCGCCTCGCCGTGGCCGCCACGAGGTCGTTGTCCAGCGCTCGGAGAACACCACCGTCGGCATTCAGTTCCCCATGCTCACACGCACCAACTATCAGGAGTGGACGATGTTGATGCAAGTGAATCTTGAGGAGGCGGGGTGGTGGTACGCCATTGAGCCGTACGAGGATGAGGAGGTACTCTACCGACACGATCACCTGGCGCTCGCCGTGATCCTACGCTCGGTGCCCACAAACATGCTATCCAGGCTGCGACAGAAGCGGTCCACGGCTGAGGCATGGGCGGCGATCAAGCGCATCCGGATTGGTGTCGAGCGGGTGCACGAGGCGAATGCACAGCAGCTGCAGCGGGAGTTTGGCAACCCGGTGTGGAAGAAGGCAGAGACCATAGAGGATTTCACGAACCGCATCACTGGGATCGCCACCGACCTGCGGCTGCTCAGCGACAACATCCACGATGTCGAAATCGTGCACAAGATGTTGCAAACCATCCCCGAGCATCTAGCTTAAGTGGCCATCTCCATGGAGACGCTCCTCGATATAAACCACCTCTCTGTGAAAGAGGGCACTAGCCGTCTCCGCGTTCGAGCAACGGCGCAAACAAGCCCCCGTCCATGACAATCAGGGCAGGTTGCTGCTCTGCGAAGAAGATTGGCTCGCCAGGCTCAAGCTCCACGAGTACGAGAGAAAGGATGGCGGGAGTAGCTCCAGCGGCGTCGGCGGGAAGAATCGTGGCGGCCGCAGGCACGGACGCGGGCGTGGCAGAGGCAACGGTGCTAGCTCTGTATCACGCGATGAAGGGCGGGCCGACTTTAGAAGACAACCTCTCAACAAAGACAAGTGCAAGCGCTGCGGCAAATACGGCCACTAGGCTAGGGATTATCGTAGCAAGTCCAAGGCCAAGGCCCATGTGGCTGAGGCGGATGAAGAGAACAAGCCCACGCTGCTAATGGCTCAGGCCAAACTTTTCCCCACTCCACCGCCACTGTCATGTGCCGAGGCGACTCAGAGTTCGCCGGAGCGCCGCTCACTGCGCGTCGTTGAGGGCAAGGTGTTCGCGCAGCTCGATGGAGACTCCAAGCGCGACGACACCCTCTATACCTCAACAGCGGGGCGACGAACCATATGTCCGATTGCTGCAATGCTTTCATCAACATCAACACGACGGTGGGTGGCACCGTCAAGTTCAGCAACGGCTCGGAGGTCACGATTGAGGGCTTCGGCATCGTGTTGTTCAAGGGAAAGACTGGCGAGCACCTCCCGCTCATAGGGGTGTACTACATCTCGCGGCTCACCACCAACATTGTCAGCCTCGGGCAACTGGATGAAGGCGGCTGCGACGTCCACACCAAGAATGGCGTCCTCCGGATTCGCGACGAGAAGGACTGCCTGATTGTGCGTGTAAGGCGTTCGGCGAATCTACTCTACCTGCTGCGCATCAAGATCGCCCGGCTGCTTTGCCTAGCCACGTGCGCCACCGATAGCGTGTGGCTGTGGCACGAGCGCTACGGGCATCTACACTTTGATACTCTGCGCAAGTTGGAGCAGCGGGGAATGGTGCATGAGCTACCCCACGTTGACCACGTCCACCAACTCTGCGCAGATTGCATCACCACCAAGCTCAAGCGGAGTCCGTTCCCGACACAGGTGAAGTGGCGCACTGAGGGGCTAATTGATCTGGTCCACGCCGACCTCTGCGGCCCAATTTCACCGGCTACTCCCGGCGGTAAGCAGTACTTCCTTCTACTCGTGGATGACAGGAACAAGTACATGTGGGTGGTGTTACTCACGGCCAAAAGCAACACGCTTACGGCCATGAAGAAGTTCTAGGCTCGCGTGGAGGTGGAGGTAGGCCGGCGACTACGCATTCTGCACACCAATAATGGGGTGAGTTCACCTCCGTGGAGTTCAAGCTATACTGTGCCGAGCACGGTGTTGAGCGGCAGCACACGGCGCCTTACACGCCCCAGCAGAATGACGTCGTGGAAAGGCGAAACCAGACGGTCGTGACGATAGCGCGTAGCCTATTGAAGAGCCGAAACATGCCATCGTTGTTCTGGGGAGAGGCGGTTGCTACCGCCGTGTATCTGCTCAACCGAGCGCCCACGAAGGCCGTCGACGGCGTTACCCCGTATGAGGCCTGGCATGGTAGGAGGCCCGACGTCCACTACTTCCTCACCTTCGACTACATCGCCTATGTCAAGACGACAAAGCCATACTTGAAGAAGTTGGACGATCGCGGAACGCCGGTCGTCTTCATCGGCTATGAGCCCGGTGCCAAGGCGTGGCGCTTCTACTATCCGACATCGTGACGTGCCATCGTGTCCAGGGACGCTGTCTTTGACGAGAAGGCGTCGTGGAGCTGGAAGGACGAGGAGCTAAACTCGGAGGCGGAACTTGTCGTGGAGTACAACACCATGGAGCTGGACGCTGGGCAAGTCGACGCTGTTCCCATGGGCACGCCAGAGCCCCCGGCAACACCGGCGTCCGCACCTGCTCCCAGTGGGCCTGTCACACACACTCCCACGACATTGCCTATAGCGCCAGCGCCCGAATCAGCGACACCAGTCCCAACGGCACCAACACTGCCCCAGCCTGAGTTCGTGTCTCTACCCCCGAATGCGAAGGAGTACTGGGACGCGGACAACGACAACATGGAGCCACGGTACCGCACCATCGACAATGTGCTTGGCGCGGTGACTCCACCAGGTTTCGCCACGCGCCAGGTTGCTGCACAGCTCCATCTGCAGATCGAGGAGGAGCCGCCATGTTCGTTGAGGCCGAGAAGCACCAACCCTAGCGCCGCGCCATGATGGAGGAGATAGACTCTATTAAGAGAAACCAGACATGGCATCTGATCTCACTTCCGCCTGGTCAACGGCCAATAGGCTTGAAGTGGGTTTATAAGGTGAAGAAGGACGCTACCGGTGCGGTGATCAAGTACAAGGTACGTCTTGTGGCGAAGGGCTACGTCTAGTAGCCGGGCATCGACTTTGACGAAGTGTTCACCCCCATCGCACACATCAAGTCCGTGTGGCTGCTGCTTGCACTCACTGTCCAGGAGGAGTGACCGGTGCACCACATGGATGTCAAGTCCGCCTTCTTGAACGGGGAGCTACGCGAGGAGGTGTACGTGCGACAGCCTCCTGGGTTCGCCGTCGAGGGGCATGAAGACAAGGTGCTGCGGTTGGACAAGACGCTCTATGGTCTTTGCCAGGCGCCGCGCGCCTGGAACGAGAAGCTCGACGAGATGCTGGCTGCGCTCGGCTTCAACCACAGCGCCTCAGAGCACGCAGTCTACGCTCGTGGTGAGGACGCGTCGCGGCTGCTGGTGGAGGTATATGTCGACGACCTCATCATCACCGGGAACGACGACATCGAGATCACCAAGTTCAAGCACGAGATGTGCTCTAGCTTCAAGATGAGTGACCTCGGGCTTCTATGCTTCTACTTGGGCATTGAGGTGCAGCAAGGGCACGACGGCATCAAGCTCTCACAGGCAGCGTACACGCGTAAGATCCTGGAGCGCGCGGGCATGGGCGATTGCAACCCGTGTCACACACCGATGGAGTCGCGCCTAAAGCTATTGAAGGAGAGCACGGCGGCGTCGATGGACGCCACCGAATACTGGGCATCGTCAGGTGCCTGCGGTACCTGGTTCACACTAGGTACGACATCACCTACGTCGTTGGCTACATCAGTCGCTTCATGGAATGCCCCATCACCAAACACCTCAACGCCGTCAAATGGATTCTCCGCTACATCGTCGGCACCATCGACTATGGCTGCCACTACAAGCGAGGGAAAAAGAAGATGAGGCTGTTGGGATACAGCGGCGCCGACATGGGAGGCGACATTGATACAAGGAAGAGCACCATCAGCGTGCTGTTCTTCCTCGGCTCCTGTCTCGTGTCCTGGCAGTCACAGAAGCAAAAGGTCGTCGCTCTCTTCTTGTGCGAAGCAGAGTACATTGCAGGGACGGCAGCAACGACCCAAGGCATCTGGTTGGCACAGCTCTTATCTGAACTGATGAGCAAGTGGCGCGACGCCTTTTTGCTAAAGATGGACAGCCAATCGGCAATCGCCCTTAGTAAGAATCATGTCTTTCACGATCGAAGCAAGCACATAGATGTTCGATTCCACTTCATTCGAGAGTGCATCTGTGATGGGAGAATGGACATTGAGCACGTCCACACTGAGAAGCAATTGGCTAACATCCTGACGAAACCGCTGGCGCGAGACAGGTTCTATGAACTTTGTTTTCATATCAGCGTAGTTAAGATCAGCAAAGAATATCAGGCTTAGGGGGTAAAATGTGATCAAGTCAATCCTATGTTTTCCGCTCGTTTTCCCCATCAGCCCAGCCTGGATAGTCATCCTCTCGGACACATTTTGTACCATGGCCACGACAAGTGAATCGCGTCGTGGTGAACCTTGTTGAACACGCCACGCCATGCCGTAGAAACGTGCGGGATGTCACGGCGTGGCGATTGCCGTCAGCCATACCGCGCCATGCCTTGAACGTACGCAGGAAGTGGTGGCATGGCGTGTGTTGTCAGCCACGCCGCTCCATGACTCTGAACGTGATCGGAATGTCGCGGCGTGGCACGCACGGGGGAGGGTTGAGATTAGCTCGATCATCCCCTGGTTTTTTTTCATTAATTTGTTTGTGTATAAAAGGAACGTACTGAAAACGTTGTTGTGCTCAGCACCAAATTCCAGTGTTACAACAGTTCCTGAGTTTGGCGCTCGCCAGAGTAAGGCCCCGCCGCCGGAGAAGAAGTTCGGGCTGACATCCAAGACAGGGCCAGGAGGGAGGAGTGGTCGGGGGAGAGGTGATGTCAAGGCGTACAGCGTGCCAGCGACGGCCATGGCGGCGCCCAGGTCATGGAGTCATTCCGGGACGCGCGGGCCGACGGTGAGGGCGGCTGTCGTAGACGAAGGTCGGGGGCGCGTGGCTGAAACGGCTGCGCGGGTTGGTGGAGATGAAGATGCGGGTGCCCGCGGCGGCGAACGCCATGGGGCGGGCCACGCGACGGCGACGCTATCCGGACGGCGGCTGGCCTGGGGGGCTTGTGCAGCTCTCCTCCTCCTCCTGCAGCAGCAGGAGGTTCTTGGTCAAGAATGTCGTCGGCGTCGAGCCTGTGGATGCTGTAGCCGCCGCTCCAGTCGTCCAGCGCCACCAGGTGCCGCTTCTGCCGAGGTCTCCGGCAGATAAACTGGCTTTTTGCATAATCATCGACCCGCCGCCGCTTCCGCGGTGACGGTGACGAGGAGTATGATCCCTCCATGGCGGTTCCCAACGAGGAATTTCTATCCTTTCCCAAGGATAGGAATTTTTTTCTTAGGGTGTTGAATGATTCATAAAGGAGGGAGCGATCGAGCAGTGGTGTCCCGTGTCCGCGTCGTAATCGATGAGAGGAAAATCGACTGGATTCTGAAGCCTATTCGGTATATAGTACCTGTCAATGGCGACTTTGCCGCGGAGTCGGAGGAGTCGCAAATCGCGGAGGCCCCATCAATGGCTCCCCACTCCCGCGCAGCTCTCCTCTTCGCCTCCCTCTCCGGCCGGCATCCAAAAACTCGTCGGCGCCTTCCACCACTGCGTCATCCGTGACTCCGTGAGGAAGCTTTCGATCGGCCATAGCCCCTCCTCCCCGGAGACCCCACCAGCATCCACAGGCTCCCGCCTCCACCTCGTCACCATCACTGGAGAAAGCGGAGGAAGGCCGTGGACACCTTCCACCGCGGAGAAGACAGGAAAAGCTAGACGTCCTAGATAGTTTGACTTCAATGGAATTAAACTCCAGGCTTTAGTGATTAAATAGTAGTAGTCAGTTATTTCAATTAATTTTATTGTGTAATTAAATTTTTAATTGAGTTCTGGGTGTTGGCTAAAAGCTAATCATTTTGATTCAACTTATTTTTAAACTAAAATTTTAATTGAATTTTCGGTGCAAGCGATGATTAAATAAAAATAGTTATTTCGATTTATGGCTACGTTTTTATGTAATAAAATTTTGTAATTGATTTTGGTTGGCGTACGCCAGGACCGGGCAGCAGTGCAACGCCTGGGAGACGCGCGAAGGCCCAAGTGGCAAGCCACCGTAGTGAGCCACCCCCCCAAAATAATAAATTTAATATCGAAGTGGACACTTGGCCCACGTATCAGATAATAAACTGATAAGAACAGATACTACACTTGATCTTAGCCAAAAGGCCGAGAAAGGCACGAATTATCTCGCAGCCCTGGCCCGCCTCTTATACCAGCCATCCCGCCTCCACCCGCTCAGAATCGGCGAGGTGGTACTAAACCGAAGAGAACGAAATCGTCATGCCTCTTGGAGTTGGTGGGCCGCAGATAGGCTTCGTTGCGAGTAAAGCCCACGACGCGGCGCGGTCTGAGGCGAACGCGAGACGCGGCCGGCTCGAGCTCAGATGGCCACGCCGTCGATGACCGCGCCAGCGGCCGCGGCCACGGCCACGGCGAACTCCATGCCTCCTGCTGCTCCGCAGCCACCGCCCCTGGGGGCGCCGTTTTCCCAGCCCCCCTCGACCGCCGGCACCGTCAAGACGGAGGCCCCTCCACCGGCATCCACCTCGGCTTCCTCAGTAACCGCCGCCCCCGCCGCGGCCCCTGTCACGGAGGAGTCGTCCTGCACCATCAACGTTCCGAGCTATTCAGGTAACGCCTCTACGTCCACGCCGTAGCGCGGTGGGCCGAGCCCACCTGTTGTGATAGGCAGAAACATGGAACCCTAGCTGGGGATTCACATTTGCGCGCTTCCCTCTCGCAGCGTTGTTCTCCTACGACACCATCCATGAGACCGAGCGCCGCCTTATGCCGGAGTTCTTCGAAGGGGAGGCGGCAGCGACGTCTGGGTCCCGGGGCCCGGAGGCTTACAAGTACTACCGTGACACCCTTGTGAGGAGGTTCCGAGCATGGCCGGGGCGGCGGCTCACGCTCACTGAGGCCAGGCGTGGACTTGTTGGCGATGTCGGCTCCGCGCGCCGCGTGTTTGACTTCCTTGAGGAATGGGGGCTGATCAATTATGGAGCTTCACCATCAGGTGTGAAGCAGGGGAGAGATGAGAGGGAGGAGACAGCACTATCGCAGTTTTCTGTGCCTGTTGGATCCACAGTGCCCAGTAAGCTTTGCACTGGGTGCCGCACCGTGTGTGGGCTTGCGTACTTTTCTTGTGAGAAGGTGAGTGATTTGCCCTTGTTTCAATTGCAGACAGTTTTTTATACATTGATGAGTATGGTTATGTTACAAGTTTGGTGATATGTATGCAATGTGTATAGTTGTGTTACAAGTTTGGTGATATGTATGCACTATCTTAGCTCTTTTGTGTAAATTATTTCCGATGAACTATGATAGCACTTGGTTGTTAATACATAAAGCGGCAAATGTTTTTTTGGTTGAAAAAACTGAAGGATGCCAAGGTTGGAGTTATTATCATATCAAATTAATAAAGAAACAATCGCCCAAGTTAAGCCCAAGAGGATTCGAACTTGGGTGGTGGGGGTGTACATCCACTCCACCCACCAACTGAGCAAGGTTGCTAATATTTGGTACGTCCACTCCACCCACCAACTGAGCAAGGTTGCTAATATTTGGTACATCCACTCCACCCACCAACTGAGCAAGGTTGCTAATATTTGGATGCTTAGTTTCTTATGGAATGTAACAGAGGGGCTCTTATTTTGCAGTTATGGGTTTACACATGTATTAACAAATTTATTTGGTGGGTGTGGAGATGTTTCTGGTTGATCAATGGTTTTAAGTTAGCTAGTTCTGGTGTGTTCCACAGGAAGGGCATTAGGACAGTTGAGCTGCTGCTGACAAAAGGTTGACATATATTTTTTGTGTAGGGAATTGTCTGGTTTTGTTTCTTACGAAACTAAATTGAGTAGGCAACCGAACTTACGTGTAGAAAATAATTGGCACTTATTGAAGTCTTTAGTTTTGTAAGCCTCATTGTTTCAATTAGACAGAGTGCAAACAGTTCCAGCTTTCACTTATTCTTGACAGTGCAGAGCTTGCTCTTCATGCTGGAATAACAGTCCATGTGGCTTTACCTATGTTTTGCTGAAACCTCATGGTGTGGTTTGGCAGTGAAAAAAGGGGGATATCTGTGCGGTTGCCGTGCCCTTGCAAACTTTGTTGTTTTCTTTAGACACCTTCTTAATAAAGTTTACCAGAGGCAATAAATTCCGATTATATATATTGACTGCCTAATGAATCATGGCAGATAATAGCAACCAACTTATCATCTCTCACCTTCCCTTCTTTCTTGTGGCCAAGGTCAATCAAGCCACAGTCATGCTGCTTGCTGGTGATCTAGCATGGAAGTGTCCACACCAGCTCATGGGTTTGTTGCTTGTTTCAGAAGTTGCTATGAATGCAGTTGGTTTAGCAGGGTCACCTTGAAATTCATTTTGAACAAGTGTACTCTTTGTGGTCATTTCTTACCAGTTATCATTAAGCAACAATTATTTGCAAACACTTTATTTCAAGTCTGTGAAGTTCATTACCATTCAAGCAGCACTTTGTTTGCTTGCATTTGCCCCTATTGCTTGAGATATTGTGATCATATATCATCCTGGCGTATTGCCGAAAGTATCATTAATTCCTTGTGTATTTTTAATTGGAAGTGTTACTAAACTCCCTCCTAAATTCTGCTTATGACCAGACAGATATAAGCCTCTGTGCTAGATGCTATGTCCGTGCCAATTACCGTCCAGGTCTTACTTCGTCAGACTTCAAGAGAATTGAAATTACTGAGGACGCAAAATCAGATTGGACAGATAAAGAAACTCTTCACCTTCTTGAGGCTGTCTTGCAATATGGAGAGGACTGGAAAAAGGTTTCTCAGCATGTTGGTAGTCGATCAGAAAAGGACTGCATTGCTAGATTCACCCGATTGCCTTTTGGGGAACAGTTCATGGGACCCAAAGAGGACAAAATACAGTTTGAGAATGAATGTGATTCCAATGAAGAATCAGGATCACAAATCTCAAAACGACTACGTCTCACGCCACTGGCTGATGCTAGCAATCCAATTATGGCCCAGGTCTGTATCAGTAATTCTGCATTTGAAGTTAATTATTCATATATCTTAAGTATGTGATACGCTTGTAGCTTATACTTGGAGCAAAGACTGCAAGGCGCAACCTTGCAACTATAGTTGCCAAGAAAATTATATTTGTAAATTGTAATTAAGAGACCTGTGACATATCTAGAATGTCACTCAATTCAATAGTTGCTATACACTGTTCTTATATGGCTGGCTTTTGAAGTTGGGTAACAATTGATGCAGCAACCTGAGTAATGGCATTATTTTCCCAGGTTGCATTCTTGTCGGTCATTGTGGGTTCAGATGTTGCTGTAGCTGCAGGTCAAGCAGCAATTTCTGCACAGTCCCAGGTTGATATAAGCGGCAGCGAGATTGATTCTTCAATCAACATCACCAAGGAAGAAGGTACCAGTTTTGTTCTATAACTCATATGTTTGCCATTTACTTTGACAGTTTCCTTGATTCCGACACATCATTTGTTGTATTGTTGGCTAACATACACTGATGTACACGTAACTGTTCGGTCAGACAATGATGATCAGTGAGTGCTGAAACAACATCAGTGTGCAAATAATGGGCTGCAGAGTGCAATAAGCTCGGTCATGCATGCCTATTATATTATATGCTCATAGCACTTGTACATATAACAAGTGAAGTACATAGACTTACTATATTAATGTTCGACATGTGCCACGAGTGGACAAAAGATTTGATGAACTTCATACATATATTGCACAGGCACATTTGCTGTGAACAATAATCAACTAGAAATAATGTCTGCTGCTTTGCTGTAATTTGAATGCATACCGTGTTATTGAGCTCATCTCTGATTCCTAACAATATTTGCATTATTTTGAAAATGTCTTTTCACTAAATGATTGTCCTGTACTGTACAGAATCTTCTTGCACAAATGGGCTTTCAGCCAATGATTTGCTCAAAGAAGCATCTGCTAATGCACAAGTGCAACTTGAGAAGGAACGGAAGGCTATAGAGCAGTCTTTGTCTAACATAGTGGGTGTTCAGGTACAGCCACGAGAACCCTGAGATAGATACTACATAGAATTTATATGTGTTATATTGACTCCTTGTTATCTCTTGTTCCAAATTCTTGTCAGATGAAGGAAATCCAGGATAAAATATGTCGTTTCGAACAAAAGGAACTACTGATGGAGAAAGAGAGGAAGCAACTCCACTACTTAAGGAAGTTGCTCTTTTCTGATCAACTAGCTGTTGTGCAGCATCAACGCAGGCCCCCGACTGTAACCGCAGAGAGCAAGGATGAGGAGAAACCAAAACCCGTTATCAGCATAAGTTGATTTTACTCGAGCACCGTCAATCGTCGTGGCAATGGGTTTGATGTGGAGAGTTGGTTCCTCTACATCATGCTGCAATCCTGTGATGTACGCCAACTCTGACGGCTCTAGGTTGTAGCTGCATTCAATCATGTAATCAGCTGTAGTATGGATAGCGTCTATGTAATTTCGTTGCAGTCTAGCTAATGAAATGTTGTGTTCTTGTTGAGTTCCAATACCGGCTTATGTGTTAATGTTATTGCTTCTAGCTTTGCATCAGAATTCAGAAGTGATGTAGTGTCAGCATTGGATACGTTCATCAAGCACATGCTAACTGCAGCACATGCAAATCCTTACACTTGGCTTGTCTGACATAACGCCTGTCATAAGCCACAATACTTGAATGCATTCAGTTCACAGGAAAATAAAATAAAATAATCACGTACTCCAATTGGGACATCAACATTGTTTTCGTTTTGATCGAAAATTCAACAGATATCTTTCTTAAAGATTTCAGGTTATGCTACCATAACCCACAAGAAGTATATTAACTCGAACAAATTTGAAGGCTCGAAAAAAAATGATTCATCAACGAATAAAGCTCTAAACAACTTAAACTAATCACATTGTTGCCCAATGGCAGATGAACTATATGCGTATTCCAACTGACGATGGTTACAAAATCCTACCAGCTGAGAGCATCTTCCTCTTGTTATTGGCCCGCGGGGGAAAAAAAGAGGTAAAATTTGGCTAAGTGTTTTGAGTTTATGCTCGGTTATTAGCATCCAAGATGCCCAAAGAGTGAAAAGGAAGGGGGGAAAAAGCAGCCGTGTAGGCCTGTGTAGCTTCAAGCAGCAACCTTCTTGCAGTGGTTTTCCAGCCACTCCATAGTGACGCTCTTCGGTCTTTCGAGCGGCAGGCCAAGAGCACGGTCCCAAATGAGCTGTCACATATAACGTGTCAGCAGCAATTGATACAAAGGTCGAAAGAAAGAGGTAGACAGTGGAAGAGAAGAAATATACCTGAGATCCTATTCCAATGCTCCTCGAAACTCCGAAAAGAACGGTGTAATACCTACAAAATTAGATGGTCTTTTCTTAAGCACTCATTCTGAAGTAGATTTACTATTCCATCATAAATTCATAAGTCACGGGTTCAAGATTAAATATTTAAACTAGTTATGAAAGTATTTAAACAATACAGATAAACGCACCGAGCTTCACATAATCCGAAATGGTTCAGCAGAACTCCACTGTGAGCATCAACATTAGGCCATGGGTTTTTGACCTGAAAATATGGATGTCGTTCTTACTTCTTAGCCAATAAGATGGAAGTAAAGGGATAGTAATCATGATCAATCTAGTAGCATTACCTTGCCAAGCTCAGTGAGGATCGGAGGCACAACTTCATACAGCTTGGAGACCTGAAAGAGGATAGGTGGATGGATATTAATCCCATCGAGATGGTTGGACTGAAGAGAACCATGCAGTTGGGTGGACATTTTAGACTAACCAGTTGGAAAAGTGGATCCTCAGGCAAGTACTTCAAAGCAAACTCCCTTTGACATGTATATCGTGGATCGGTCTTACGTAGAACTCCATGACCAAAGCCAGGAACGACCTACAAATGAATGTGCCATGACATTAGTATTTTTGAATTTTCAATTCGCGTTCAACAAAAAAAAGTAAAAATGTATGCAGATCATTAGAGATATAGCATTTGTTGAACCATCTTAAGAAAACAGATCCAATATGACATAACCAACTTATGTCCACTGCTTAGCAATGAACTCTCAGAAAGTTGAGTTTTCATTTCAAACTTCCCACCGAAATAAATTTGCAGTTAAAACACAATCATAACCTCATCAAATAGATATAACACTGATATAAGCTACCTTTCCACTTTTTAGTGTCTTCCACACATACTCTTTGAGTTGATCGGTTGTAACGTCACTACCAGTCTCGCCTATTACAGATTTGATCCACAACAACACTTCCTGCATTGCATGTTGACTATGGTCAGTTCACAACACTAAACCATTGATTTAAAAATGAAAGGAACGTGTGTTCCTTCTTTCAGAGATGGTCTGCAACATATGTTGAGTAAATACAGCAGTGGGTCCTTGTTTAGCAGGATGTCACAGACAAGATCCAGTGCAACAAACTGAGCATACCTGATTAGCAAGGCCATGCAACGGTCCAGCTAAACCGTTCAGTGCCGCTGCAAAAGAAAGATAAGGATCTGACAGAGAACTTCCAACCTGTAATTGAATGAATATTATGAGTGCAGGATGACGAGGTCAGTACCCATGTTATGTAGAGAGAGGCAATGGCCAACAAAAGAAAAAAAAAGGTAGTAGAACATAAGTGATAACACAAGGACTTGAAGCAGCTTGTGTACAGTAGTGTAAAAATCCTAAAGCAAAAGATGGCAAGGTTTTCCATGGGAAATTATGGGGCTACCTTATACTATCACCACAATCACTTCTACCTTGAAGATAGAGATTCAGTTCTCAGGATCACTATACAACCACTTACATTACCTTTTCTAATACTTCACTGACACATCAGTATTTTTCTAGACACGCTACATCATCCAGCAGAAATAGATTTATAATCTCGATATCATAGCTTTGAAGCTATTAGACAATACAATGTACTCACCACTATGCATTTCTAGGGACTAAAGACTCCATGAGTAGTCAGCAGATCCTTCAAGATAATAGTTAAACTAATGAAGAACTCAGTTAAAACAGTTGCTCTTAGTTCTGTTCCTAGTTCACATTCCTTAAAGACATCCTCCCTAATTGCTAGTTTGGTTTATCATTAGTAGTTTGGTTATCAGTGCATACTAATATATATCCAATACATAGTAAACACAGTGAAGCAAAACAAAGGCTTGAAGTGGTATCAAGTGCAAAATAGTGCATGCCAAAACAGTAATATATAAAGAAGGCACAAGGATCATTCCGCAGCCAGCAGTGATCCGTTGGCAGGTTTACAGCAATGGTAGCAACATTAAAAAGAAAAAATCGACATTGAAACCAAGAAACAATAATTACCAGATGTCCAGTATGAGCACTGACATTTCCGCCTTCATGATCACTGGAAGAAACCAGGTGGAAGTATGAGGAAAAAGAAATCAAACCAAATCTTTTAGAAACAAATACACAAATTAAAACAAGGATGGGATAAATTACGTGTGGATTGTTACATATAGTCGCATCAACTCAAGCATTTTGGGATCATCAAACCCAAGCATGTGTGAAAAATTTGCTGCATAGTCCAGTGCATTATCAGCTGCTATAGTTTTCCTGTCTTTGAATATCCTTCAGAGAACCAGAAACTAGGATTATTGCTATTGCAGTTAAAAAAATTACAGATTGCCTGGTAAAAAGCTACCTCCGGTACACATATGAAGCCACTGGTGGAAGGCGAGCTATCAAATTTAAGCAATCTTCATAGGTAGGCTCCCAGAACCTATTAAAATAACAACAGACCAGTAAATGACATGGAAAAAAGCCATTGAACAATCGATGCTATTTTGGAGGCAGTATAAATCCCAAACATACTTTGTTTTTGGCATTCCTTTGTCATAAGCTTTTTGAAACTCACTCTCAACCTGCAAATAAGAGTTAAAATAGAAAAGGTAGATTAATTAACAGAGGTCTATAGAGAATTACAAACAGCAGAGAAATACAAGGGTTCTAATAATGTTTTTTTTAAAAAAATGATTTTGTACTTTCTTTTGATATACACCATCTCTGAACTAAATATACCTTTAAAGTAAGAAGAATTCACCTGAAGTGCCATCACTCCCGTGGTGAACTGTGTCATCGGATGAGCAGTTACAGGGAGAGCATCAATTGCCTTGTACACATGACCTGCATCCGTATCATATGTCAATCGAAGGAGAGCCAAGTAAGCAAGTGGGTAACATACATACTGTATGCTTATATCAGTCCAAATTTGTAGTGCAGTACTTCCTACCACATATTTTCCAAAGATTGAATGTACAACAAACTCAAATCAACTTATCAAATATGTATAATTAAATAAACTATATCATCATCAAAGGCAGTATTAAGAAAATTCTGGTTAATCTATCTTCAGAGGACACAAACAGTCACAATAAAACTGGCCCAAAAATGCTTTTTACAATTGCCTTTTAAATTTCAACTACACCTAACAACGTAAGCTTAAGTTAACGATAATTCATATTTTCCTGCAATTAAAAAGGTTAATCTTAAAGCTAACAGATTACTATCAGAGATTCAGAATGCAGCAGTTTCTCATTTTTTTCAAAGTAACCAACTAAAGAGCTACCTGAGGGAACATAATATACAAGAAATTTGGTGTGTTTATTACATAATCTACAAGAAACTTGGTATGTTTGTGTGTACTTGTAGAACAAAACACATAGGAAAAAACCCCATAAACTCTGTATTCATCTGTGACTATATTTGAACTTTCAAGGAATGTAAAATAAGATAATGATGTGAAACTCATCCAGGTTTTTTTAACTAATTGAGCAAGCACTAATGCAACAAACTAGCAGAGACAATGGTAGACCTGGAACACTAGAACGAGTAGCTAATTCCTTTGATAGAGCATCGACTTGCTCTTTAGTTGGCACCTGAAACAAACAAATACCTATCAGTCCACACTAACAGCTAAATGCTGACAAAAATAAGAACAAGAAGATCGAGATTACAAGAAAACAGCTAAACAAGAAACTCCTACTGAATTAACAAGCCATGTTTCTGGAAGGAACTTAAATGGGCAGAGCATCAAACTACTTCAAGAAGGGTTCTATAAGAAAGGCAAAATCCAAACCTTTCCGGTCAAAAGAAGCCAAAGGAGACCCTCAGGCAAAGGTTCCCCATCTTTAACAGCTGTTGGCAGCACCTTCTGACACTCTGGAATTGAGAGACCCCTAAAACGAATACCCTGGATAGAAAAGAGGTACAGATTTACATCCAACAGCAAGACAGAGAGTGATGCACATTTAAATTTCATAAAGTAAAACTTAGTTACAATTCTATCATAAAATCTGCAGCAAAACTGCCATCCTAAAAGATAAAAATCATAAAAGTATCACAATCTTGTAATGAAGCACATTCCTATATAATGACTTCAGAAATTTAGATTATTTAGTCCATGACTTCAGAAAGCTAATTATGGAACTTGATTCAGATTGACAAATATGAGCAATCATTATATCGTTGTTACTGTGCACTGAACAGATTATGCTCAACTGTTAGTACAGAAACTTGCTTGGAGATCGTGGAAATATGCAATTTTGCTTTTATATTATGGTATCACAGCACCATATATAGTTTACAAGGATACCTCCTCTGGGTCAAGCAATGAAGTTTCCCAAAGCATCCCAGTCATCCCTCTCATCCCACCAAGGACCTGAAGAAACATCATTCAAGATTTTAGTGCAATCAATTAAGGACATCCTTGAAAAGCAATAGAAATGAGTTATCAATAAATGTTCAATACCAATAGCATACCATATCAACAGTTATGTTTCCAAGCTGGACCTTTCCATGCTCCAATTTAAATTTCTTTATGCGATCCTGCAACACGATGGTAAAGTGAGTTGAGATTTTCTATCCTGGTATTTGACAGGAAATCAGCACTCCTGGATGGTTGAGAGTTGAGACACAAGGCATGGCAGCTCAAATGTGGAGTTTAGGCAAGCAGTGAACTGGTGAAGTTATTCTATATCAACCATGACAACTCTCTCATAATGACAGGTGATTAGAGCGCAGAACTAGCTGCAAATAGGTTCTTCTCCAGTACAGATTCTAAATGTTGTGATTACTCATTACTGCTTGGTGCAAAACTAAATTTGTGAACAAAACAATAACCTGATAGGGCAATCTTGTAGTGCATTTTCAATAGCAGAGAGAACATAAAATAGTGCCTGCCCAAAATATTCACATTTTGTGATGGGAGATCACTTAAGGTGTTGAAACAATGCATCCAATACAATGTTCATGTAACATTTGCTTGCACACCCCAGAGCAGAGTTTACAAGGAGGTAATCCAGAACATTTGGAAATTGGATCTAAGCATGCCATCGCATAGTATTACATGAAGCAAGAAGATGTCAACACTGTAGGCTAAAGAGAAAAGGAAAGATAAGGAATAGGATGCCAGATACTTTTCAACTTTGTAAGAATTATTAGATGTGATAGTGAGTTACAAACCTGTTGCTCGGGAATCAATTCCTGCAGCTGGGACTTAAGATCCTGCATAAATATTTAGAAACACAATCAACATCTTTCTCAGAGCACATTTCCTACTTTCCAACCTAGCCAGAGAAAGTACATGGTAACTGGCAGTTTCAACCACACAATTCTACAGGTGATTTAGCATGAATGAACAAACTTTTGTCTTACAAGATCAGATGCGCTTTGCATCTGCAGCCATCTCACACCACCAAGCGTGGTGGCCTCCTGCGCCTGCCAACACGAGTAACGGAATTTCAGCGCCCACAAATGCTACGCTATACCCGGCATATAAAAGCATCGCCAGAAAATGCGACATGGAAAATGGATCACTCACCACACGGGATCGAAGCCTCGACACGGCGGTCAGGCCCCGAAAGAACGCCATGGCCGGAGCACGAGGCTACCGGAAGCTGCTGCGCAAACAAACACAAACAAACGATTTCATCACACCCTAATACATCAAAAAATCAATCTGAATCCAGAAAAATCAAACACCTACAACAATCATGCGCAGACGAACAGATCGTCGCGCTGATTCGCAAACAAATTCCAACCAAACCAAAAATACCCCCAAAAAAATCCCTCCGAACTAGAACGGATAAACGATTCTTAATCCCCACATGAAAACCAAAAAAAATCAATAGAAACCACCCCCAAATTCTACCTAATCCATCCACACAAACCCACCCGCCCGGGAATCCTACAACCACGACCTATCTCATCTCGGTGAACATCATCTAAACCGAGAAAATCCAAAACGCCCAGGGACGCGAGGGAACGAAGTGTAGGAATCGAGGGGACCCTTACGCGTGGGAGGAGCACACGGGGGGCGGCGCCAATCGAACTGGAGCGACTGTTCAAAAGCTCACGGAGAGGAGGAATGGGGAAGGCGACTTCGACGCGACGCGAGCCAGCAATCTGGGGGTGGGTGCCTTCCTCTCTCCTATAAATAAATCGAACATTCTTTTCTGCCCTTTTCGCATTTAGCCCCCTCAAAAGTCTCCGTTTTACACTCATATACTCTCGAATATTGGTCAATAAAGATAAATTTTGCCAAATTGGCTCCAAAAAATTGGGTTCATATTGCATCTAGAAATTAGGTGGTTGACACCTACATAAAGACAGATTAGACATGACAATGAGGGTGTGTTCAGCAAGCTGTTCTTCCTAACTTCTACTCTCTTTTTCTCCCCGCATACGTATGATTCTTATTTACTTTAAAAAATTATATTAATCTATTTTCTAAAATTTCAGTTAATATTTAATTAATTATGTGCTAACGTTCACAAGAGAGAATTCCAAAAGTAGCCTAAATATATTGTTATCTCATGGTTGGTGTCCTTTTTTTATATGTGTCACTTCGAGGAGGCGGCCTGTGACTATTCAACCACATTATTGGTGAATAATTAACTTGCAATTATTTTAATTTTAGTTTTCAGCAGGTGCAAATGTAGAAACAAATAAACAAAATAAAATTGTTAAATTTTCGATGGTCCAGCCGAAAATTGCCATGAGATTTTAGGTCTCAACGGAATGGAATTGCAGGCTTGCTTCGCAAGAAGAATAAAAGATCACGTTAAGCGATGAGACGAATAATAAAAAAATAAAAACAAAATAAAAATCCGATAAGTTATTTGGGCCGAAGAAAGTAGAAGCCCATCCAGCCGAGGCCTAACAAGCAGCGTGGGCACAAGAACCAACGGAGCAGACAACGGGACGACGGGGGTTTCGTGCTCTCTTCGGTTTGGTACCACCTCGCCGATTCTGAGCGGGAGGAGGCGGGAGAGAGGGTATAAGAAGCTCGCCAGGGCAACATAGCAGCCCAGGCTGGATTTAGGGCGAGTCCGTTTCAACTATCGCGCGCTAGTTTTTTACTGTTAAATAGTGTGTATTTTATAAAATGTTATAGAAAGTTTTAAATTTTTAAATAAATTTATTTTTAAGAAATATTTAATTAATTGTTCATGAGTTGTTGAGGTTGTATTTTATTTAGATAATACCGGTTCTAAGAAAAAATCATGAAAGTTTTTATCTTTGTAAAATGTCTTAGATTTATTATTAGAAATGTTTATCCCATATGGCATAAAGATCATTATTATTCTTTTCTTGGCAAGTTATGTTAGAGTAATGTATTTGTTTTGTATAAGTCTGTGGTTAGAGCAGTCTCAAACTATTGACTAAATCTAAACACTGTTGACAGTAAATTAAGTGTTAAGTTAACGATTTTTTACGTGACATTTTATTGAAGCAGCATGAGTTATCTTATCTTTACACCGAGTTTTACATCTAGCGTATCGATTTTTTAACTAATATACATGTCTTCAATAATTAATCCGCTAGTCATCCATCTAATTCTATTAGAAAATTAGCATCGAGATCTAACAGGTTTTGTTTCTCTCATCGACTCAGCTAAACAATAAGCAGTCAATAGGTTTATCTGTTCCTTTCATCAATACAACCAATCTAGCTTTCGTCGTTTCGATACCGTTAGCCTTAGCTTTTTAATGTCTCAGTCGGTCCGATTTATTAGAGCTAACTCTAACGAAACGGTAATCGATGTTCCTAGGTCTCGTCTGTTTGAAAAACTAAATTTCACTCTATTGCTTATCATATATTTTATTTAGAGCGTCATCAGCTCTATAGACGATATGTCCTGTTATTTATTCCTCGCTATTTGTTTATATCGTCATCAACTTACTAACGAGTAATACAGCCCTATTAGACTCATAACTGTTGAATGTCTCAACTCTATTGATATATCCAATTGATAGGAGTTCATATCAAAATATCAACTAATTAACTCAATAATAACTCTATATTACTGATTAATTAGAGATCAAATTAATCATCACACCCTAAATCCCAATGCATCAACGGGCTCAAAGACATATACTATAGATCTCTAAGACTTAGGCGCAACTTATAAAGCTCCATCAACGAAACCGGTGGACTGATTCACACACCTTACATCCGCCAAAATGGAGCAGCCATCTCAACAATTACATCTACGGAGGGAATAAAATTATTATTATGCATGATGACATTAAATGGCATTTTGTTCAAAATAAAACTGTGATAGTATACGATTACAACTACTGTTCTATTTAAATAATTTTGCTAAAAAAATTTTTCATGATTTTTTGGAAAGAGTGAGAGAAATAGTATACGATTTGGTGGATTACATTAAATCGTGTCATATTGTCAAGTACTCAAGTATAGATGGCTTAAAACAACGAAGTTTAAAAAGTTAGCCATACTCAACTAATCAAATCCACCAAAGCAGAAGACCACCTAAACGACCTATCGGTTAGCTAAAACGAACGTCTCACTACTAAAAATTTAAATTTTAAAATTTGAAATTGTTTTAAGGTTTTTTATCCAAGTTTCTTTTTAAACATAAACATTAAAATCACTAAAAACACAAATATAAATTTTTTAATTATAAATTATTTTTTCTAATACATTAATTGACGTATTTGGCTAGAGATAGCCAAATGACAACCCGACCCGGCCTGCTAGCCAGGCACATCCCATTTGGGGTGGCAGCCTAGTCATCACCCAACAAGGGTCAGATGGACAATCTGACAGATTGTTTAGCTCATAAAAAATTAAAAAATGTGATTTTTTTAAAAATAGAGAAAATAGGAAAAAATAGAAAGTTAAGTAAAAAATATAGAAAATGTGGAATAAGCGAGAAAAGTTATAATTTTTTAAAAAAATTATTAAATAGTCCATGCTATACTTAAGTCGGGTTAACAATAGCGAGGCTCAGCTCGCCTATTTGGCTATCTATACCTAAGCCTTAGCCCACATCTGCCTATTTGCCTCTTTCTCTCTATCCACCACACAGCCTCCACGCATGCCACCCACCTCCACTTGTGACACAAGCCTCTCGAATCTAACCACAACCTACTCACAAACCCTAGCCAAGCAAGCGAAACCGAGGTCATGGAAGGTGGCACCCGCAAGAGGGGAAAGCCCGACAGCGTGAACAGCACCATCGGCAGGAAGCACCTGAGGTGAGTTGCAGTGGATCTCCTCCAAGAAGAATGCCAATGGGAACTGTTGTTCCTGATGGGCCACCTACACCTACAGTTAAGACTTGCCTATGCAACAAGTATAACACTACAGAGGGATGCAAATGGGGGGACAAGTGCCACTTCGCGCACGGTGAGAGGGAGCTCGGGAAGCCTATGTTGATGGACTGCTCAATGCCACCCCCAATGGGACCAAGGCCCACTGGTCACTTCGCACCTCCACCAATGCCCAACCCTGGCATGTCCACTCCAGCAAGCTTCAGCGCTTCTGCAACAGCCAAGATCAGTGTTGATGCACCCCTTGCTGGTGGCATAATCGGGAGGGGTGGGGTTAACACAAATCAGATATCCAGAGTCACTGGAGCCAAGCTGGCTATCCACGATCATGAATCAGACACCAACTTGAAAAACATTGAACTTGAGGGCACATTTGATCAGATCAAGAATGCCAGTGCAATGGGACCAAGATCAGGGAGCAGGATTCCTGACAGGGAGGATGAACTATGATCACAATCAAATATCAAGCATGAATAAAATGCACCTAATTTTCTGACATAAATATTATATTTGATCAATGTCAGGATGTTAGCTATTGTCTGATCATTTTAGAAACACATGAATCAGATTTAGATAGAAGCTTCCAACTTAGTTCCATCTCATTTCAGAAAAGCAATGCAGGCAATAGTTTACCGTGGGAGTGGGTAGCAGGGCCTTCTTGCCGGACCTCCTACAAGACAGTGGCACCTTCAACATCCTCATCAGCTTCTTGTGCTCCAGATGTTCTTGACATCGTTATCCATCCTGTCAATGAGTTGCTTTGCGATCATGGCCCATATGTTCCCAGTCTTTGCCTGCAGTCGATCACACGCTAACAGTAACAAGAGCAGCATATATCAATGCAAAGCTCAGTAGTTAGTTTAACACCAATTAAATCATAGCAGGCCATGAAGCAGAATGTTTCAGTACAAGATTATTCTGAACACCTAGAGGTAATGAATATGAACTATATCTTAACAACTGAACATTTAGGGAACATGTTCAGATTGGAGCATCTCTAGAGTAAATAATGAAATCCAAACACCTAGTTCATAGCCTATAGCTTACTCCCTCCGTTCCACGAAAACTTTATTTTCCCATTTCATTTTGTCCCACAAGACTTTATTTTTGAAGCAATCATTGTATTAACATTTATGAAAGTAAAAAATAAATACATTGTAATTTGCTAAAATGAAAATAATTATATCGGGGTTTGCTAAAGTGAAGGACATTATAGTCTTTTAACTTTGTATTAATATGTCTAAGATAGATAAAAGATAAAGTTTTTTAGGGACAGATGTAGTAGTTAATAGTACAACCTTACAAATAAGCATTAAAAGGTGAACAAATGGTTATCGGTCAGATTAGCATGTTTTCAGTGAAGCATACAAAGATAATAGGCAGGCATAAATAAAGTTAATAGCATCTTTCCAGTCTCCTAATTGATACACCGATGGCAATAATATTTTTTTAAAAAAAATGAAAATACAGAAAAGAACTAAATATTACAAAACACACCTCTTTTCCCTTCTCCAAACAGACTTCGAATGTGTCAGAAGGAACAATAATAGGCATAATGATTTTCTTAAAAAAACATAAGGATTTAGTAGTTCATCAAACATCTTGGTGGTATGTATATTAAAGGAACACCTATTTTTCTAAATTTCATATCACCATGTATATTGAAATCAGATAACCTAAACAACCATCAACTTAGAAGTCTCGACTTATAAGCACCAAATCTACAGCATTTAGTAGTTCGATGGTTTGGTCTCTGAAATATTAATCCCTCCTCCTCTCAGTCAGTCCCAATAACATCAAGTTCATAATCTCGGTCAGTCCAAGCAACACCAATCAACAAGAATCATTCATCGACTCAAAGAAGGAAAAGGAAATGATCTTTGCATGCCTCAACCAAGAGAGGGAACAATAGAAAGAGTTGTGCACCTTTTTTTTCGCAGAAGATGAACAGATGGAAGAAGCACCGTAGTTTTTGCAGTGTCCAAGTGAGGAAAAAGCACCATAGTATCTGTAATAGAACAATATATCAAGAGTAAGGACGACATGACATGGATGAACAGCAAGAAGTACAACTGAAAAGAAACAATTACCAATTGAAGATTGTGTTCTAATATCAGTCGGCCAACATGATTTGATCAACCTCAAGGCCTCGAGCTATAGCAATCGAAAATCTGCATGATAGAATAATATCAGGAGCAAAGACGAAACTGATTTTTTTTTAGAGAATCAGGAAGAAGGAACAGAGAAACTTACTGAGCTTCGTCAATATCAATATCACCTAACATGATTTGATCAACCTAAAGGCCTCGAGCTACAACAATCTAAATGATAGAAAAATATCAAAAAAAAGGACAAAATGAAAAATCTGTAAAGAATTAGGAAGAAGGGACAGAGGGGCTTACTGAGTTTTGTTGTGTGGAATAGAGAAGAAAAGGAGACGAGTTGCTCACCTTTTGCACATACAGACTGCCATGGTGACGAAGAAGTGGGTTGGGCGGTTTGAGGAGATCGCGCGTGCGGTCAAGGTGGTGGAGCTGACTGCGTCAACAATCAAACCCCCCAAAACCACCATTGCCCCCTCAGCCGATGAATTAGGACAAGAACCGCTATGGAGATCCTGAGGCAGTGCGACCTGCGAGGCCATGGCGAAGGCGGCGGCGTGCAGGTCCTCCTAGGGCTGCCAGACAAGGGCCAGCGCCCCCACATACGCGTGATGTGGATCACCGGCGATGCATGAGAGGCTTCGACTCCTGATGGTTGTGGCGGCATTGAGCGAATCCATGTAGCGCAGGCGCAGTCGAATGCGGTGATGGCAATGGCGGCGTGATGCAATATACGGTCGGGAGCTCGAAAGCGCTGAGGGTGATGGCGTTCAGCGGAGATGGCCGCGGCGATGGCGAGGACAGCGCTCGGTGGTGGCCCGATGCAGGAGGCACACGGGAGCTCGCCAAGGATGACGGTGCTCAGTGGAGATGGATGAGGCGACGGCAGCCGTGGTGCTTGGTGGTGGTGGCACGATACAGGAGACAGACAGGAGCTCAATAGAGAAAGGGCTGATCCGTTCCACATTGGAACATGTTTTTTTGGCAGGTTATGGTTGATTTTTTTTATTCATACTACGCGCACTCCATGGGTAGAGGGGGTGACGCGGACAGACAACTGCATCTTTATATTAGTACGGAAAAAACGAAATAACTTATTAGCAAATAAAAAATACTTTATGCTTAATTTTTTATACGTGCCTATAACGATTTAAAATCAAATGCTATAAAATAAACTACGATAAAAAATCATAATTTTAAAATCAAATCTTAAAATTTAAATTTAAAATGATGGGGACAGCCTCTGTCAACCGCAAGTGGGTTGTTGGAAATTCTCCATGCTCACTACTTCTTTGTCACCAAACAGCTACTTCTAAGTGTTTTTCCAATTTATTTTCTCAGAATTGTCTGAAAATATAAATCATATTGTATTGGTAATAGTCAAGTTTAGTTTAGAGTGAGTTAGTTTGAGCTGATAATCTTTTCAACTTTCACTTTTTCATTAGCACTTTTTCTAAACTTTTAAACAGTGTATTTTTATAAAAAAATATAGAAAACTTACTTTAAAAAACAAATAAACATATTTTTATATTTAAAATAATTAATATACAATTAATTAATTATGTATTAATAATTTATCTCTTTTTGTGTGGGCTGATTGGTCAACTTGTTTTTCTAGAACGAACTCACCCTTAGTTGATAGTCTACAGAATTATGGGTATACGTAGCCAAAACAGGCTAGCCGGGCCCCCGTTCCGACATGACAACTGAGCGACCCATGCCATGCTAAACCACATGCCAACTGCTTGACCTAAGCATAGCCTATGGAGGCATTAGAGCGTTTCGTACGGCATGCGTGCTGGTGGTGGCCCGTCAGCATGGCGCAGCACGATTAGCATTATATATATATAGAAAATAGAAAAACAAATGCTTAAATAGAAAAAATTACGTCGGTTGATATATATTTTTTAAAATTACAATATTTAAACAAAGAAATGTAGAAGAAATTTATATCGGTTAAATATAATGACACATTATAAAATATAAATAACTTTTTAGAGGCTTTAAAAATAGAAAAAAATTAAAATTGCACTAATAATAAGGATAAAAAGAGCAATAAACACTATTAATGTTGATAAAAACTTTAACATATAAAAACTAGTATTTGAAAAAATCATGACAAAAGAGAGTACAGTGTTGAAAACTAAAAAATAAAAACTAGCTAATCTTGTGCATATGTGTCCACATAAATATCTTCAAAATTTCAAGTTTTATGTAGAGTAGATACGTTCGCTAGTTAACTATCAGTGATAACAAGCAACATAGAGATTTCCTTCTAATATTAAGATATTTTTGTTTCATATGATATTGCAAACCCTATTTTAGCACAAAATTTTACATTTTTTGAGATTTGTTTGATATTTGTTTGGATTTCTTAAGCTCCAACAGCTAATTTTCAGACTTTAGACGTTGAAAAGCCGTTACTGAATTACCGTTGCAAAATCAGACGTCAACATATGGCAGGGAGGGAGGCGTAGGCATGGCTCACCACGCAGCGCGGTCCAACACTTATCCTCGTGCCGTGCAATAAACCGTAATCGTGTCGGCCGTGCCAACATGCTCAGCCTAGGTGACGGCACAAGCACGGCATGGGACACAGAAAGCCCAAAATCGCCCCAGCGCAATGAGGCAGCCTCAGAATCAAGGCCACCTGATTGCTCAAATTTCTTCAGCGTTGCTGTTACGAAATCAGATGGAGTGATTCCTTCACTTGAATGAGACATCACGGATGTTACCAAAGTATTTGCAATGTCCAACAGAGCTTCTGCATCAGCTATTTGCTCTCTAGGCCTCTGCACTGCAATAGACAAGGATGCCATCATTTTGTATCCTTCATATCATATAGCATCTATGCTTGGATCCAAACCAGCAAAATACAGCAGAAACAGCCATCCGCTTTCTAGTAAGTACTCGTTTTGGCATTCCACAGTGTGTTCTAAACTTGTAATATTAACATGGCAATAGACACTTTTTGCCAAAGAAATGAAATCATGCAGACAAACAAGAAAGCATTGATCTTGAAAAAGAAAACTGAGCAATTGCATACACGTTAGCATGGAAGAACCAATGCAATTAAAATTCCTTAGTCCCAGAATGATGTATATTGCTATATCTAACTCCAATACAGAAGTACAGAATGATTTAGAAAAGTCTCTACATATTAATGAAAGGCAGAATCTTGATGAAGTTGGCATGAAAATATTCTTACGCTCATGCTACACATTCTTACTCCTAAGGGGCATCAAAAGTCTACAAAAAATCAACATGAATGTATATTCTTTGCTCAATAATTTGCTACTACTGCTGTATTCTGATGTTGGCCTAGCAATTTGAAGTAAGACTTCAAAAGTAAGAATAAAATGGGAACAGGAATGTTGATTCCTGACCCCCTGTCTCGTCCCTAGGCATATTTAGTCCTTGGAAGAAGTTGTACCTCAGGAATGAGGAACATTTTCTATGAAGTTTTAAAGTGAGACCATATTTTATGACGAAATGCTATCCAAATTCCCTGAATTGATCAATCAGTGTTTGACACCCTGCTGCGATTATTGAATATACAATGCAGACGAACAACTTATCTATATGCTTTTTTTTATGAACCTGCAGGGGTACTCCAGCAACAAATTCACCAGCCAGTACTAGTGTAAGCGCACAGTTCAAATATCGCGATGCTTTTCTAATTTGTCCACTCAAATGCAACACAAATTGGAAGCAGCAACTCCAAGTCAGCCATAATCACATCACGCCACTTCAAAGTTGAGCATGCAACCTCAAACAAATCGAATCGTAACTTTTGGGAAGCTGATCGATTTTGCTAAAAGCGAGAGGGTGAATCGCGTACCGATCCCGTGCAGGCACTCCACCTGCGTGATGACGGCGGCGAACTTGTCGGAGTCCGCCCTCGCCATGTCGTCCTTCTCATCTGCGGCGAGCAAACACACAGCACACCTCAAATCACACACCCAACACCCAAACCCACTCAACCAACCCCCGAAAGCCCGATCCGAGGCGGAGAGAGCCCTACGGCTGATGAGGTTCTTCACGGCGAGGTACCGCGACCGGAGCAGCCGCCGCTCGGCGACCCCCTGCTGCTGCTGCCTCCCCCCGCCGCCGCCACTGCTGCCCTCCCCCCGCCATCGGGGACCAACCTGGAGCTCCTAAACCCTAATCCCCCCAAATCCCCCAACTCCCAAAGCCCCCGCCGGGTACGAGCAGCGATCGGGGTGGCGAGCGCGCGGCGAGTGGGAAATTTTGGCGAAATTTTGCGGGGGAGGGAAGAGAGAGGCGCGGATTTGAAAGGAGAGCTCTCGAAGCCTTGTTGCCGCTTGCAGTCTTTTGGGTAGGGGCGTTGGGTTGGGCCATCTTGTCAGTGACCAAAGTTTTTTTGCTGTGTGGGGGCCATATGTCAGTGAGTTGGTGTGTCCTGTGGGGCCACTTATCAGTGTGTGGTTGTTAGCCTCGTCGTTGGGTGGACCGGAGGGGCGTGGCGTGTAATGTGTGGTTGTTTCAGGTGGGACCCGCATGTCAGTTGGTAGTGGTCTATGGATCGTCTCTGTTTGTGGTTTGAGAATTCAGACGTGGATTTGATTCCCGCTCGCTATTTTTGAGCTTGGGCGAGGCCTGGGAATTGGGCGGCTTTCCAAATTTGGTTCAACATTTGTTTCTCAGTTGCGTCAGAACTTGCGAGGTTGCAAACCGTTCTCCTAAAAAATTTATGTGTATTGTCACGAATGGAACCAAATAAAGGAGAGAGAGAAGCTTTGGTTCGAATACACACAGCTCTTAACCATCGTACCAAACGAAAATTTTGCTTTGTTGGAACCCAGTTTTCGCTCCAAACCATGGATACCACACCCCACAGGCATAGGCATAGGTTCACCTTCTTTTTTTTTTTTGTGTCTATGGGCACGATCTATCAAATGCCCAAAATCCTAGTAGGCCTGCGTAAGTATTGTTTTATGCATGTGGATAATCCGAACTGATATATTTGTTTATAATTTATTATGGTCCATCCCCTATGCTTTGACATATTTAATAACCATCATATATAAACATCCACATGATACAGCTCTTAATGTTAAATCCGACGACGAAATAATAATTTGTTAGTGGTAATTTGTAAACAGTTGGTAATAAAACCGTACTAGTTTGTACGTAATGATTTGATTTATTGATGATAAATTTCCTAGTTGTTTGATCACTTGATTAAATTACTTTTTTCCCATCCATAGATATATTACTCATATTGTCACCCATTGGATATGTGTGGGTTGCCCATGCCCAATAAAGACACTGAACTCTACTCGCAATCCCTAACGAGTATAGGTTGAGTGTGCGAAATAGGGTATTGGTTTTTTTTTCATGGGACGTGGGGCGTTTTTCTCTATCCATGCCTAATCCAACTCGTTGACAATCCTATGTGCGTCGTGTGATTTTACGTTAGTAATGGGTGCGCGTGTGTATTTGCACTATAATCGGAAAAAAAACACTTCAATGCACGAAAGGAGCATGATCAGCTTGATACTGATATAATTCTATAAAGCTCTCAAAACACAGAGGAAAAGATCGATAAGTTGTATTCCTCCATTCAAAACATAAGATGTATTAGCTTGTTTAAAAAAAAGTTTCGTTACGATCTCATTTTTGTCTATAGCCAAAAACTTCATTACAATTCCTTTAGAACACAATTTTTACACGTCACCTCCTATAAAATTTCTCTGTTATAAAGTAGAATTAGCAAGAACATCATTTGATAATCTCCTAGTTGCACTTCATTAGATGTGGCCCTATTCTTTTCATATTTTGTATTTTGGTTTTTCATTTACACACTTTTTAAGCTCTTAAACCT
Source organism: Oryza coarctata (assembly GCA_030770085.1). NCBI lineage: Eukaryota > Viridiplantae > Streptophyta > Magnoliopsida > Poales > Poaceae > Oryza > Oryza coarctata. The sequence goes on from CM061465.1 coordinate 4,193,058, forward strand.
CATGTTTGGTACAATTTTTTTTCTATATAATATTTTCTTAAAATATCTTCATATAACAACCTTTTAACTTTATATAAATTATTTCATTCATTTATACATTAAAAAGCTATCATAAAAAGATAATTCATCAATTTCAACTCGTGCCACAGTAACAACAAGATCATACTCCCTTTAGTTTTTTAATATTTGTTAACATTAATTTTAAACTATGTTTAACTATTTATCTTATTAAAAATTATGTAATTATTATTTATTTTATTATGATTTTATTTTATTACCTACGTAACTTTAAATATGGCTTTTATATATATTTAAAAAACAAATAAAATAAAAATTTATATATCTAAAAGTTAACTACGTTAAATATAAATAAACGGAGGAGGACATCGCATCGCCGCCTCGTCACATCACAATTCAGAAGTAGCTGGGCCACTGGACACTGCCACCGCCAGAGGTCCGCACTCCATCGCCTGGATCGCCTCCACTCTCCTTGTCACCTCCGCCATGGTCGGTCTCCTCCACGGCTCGTTGGCGGTGCAGTCGCGGGCAACGGCGAGTACCTGCGCCATCTGCTCCCGCTGCGCGCCGGACACCGGCAGGCACCGATCGTACACCTCGCCGTCACGGCCGCGCGCGGCCATGCACCGCACCCACCCAACGAGGCTCCCGTCGCCGCCCGGCTCCTCTTCCGACGATGACGGCGTCGACGTCGTCGGCGGCCGCCCCGTGAGCAGCTCCAGCACGACGACCCCGAAGCTGTACACGTCGCCCTTGGCGGTGCACCGCATCGACAGCGCGTACTCCGGCGGGATGTACCCGAGCGTGCCGGCGAGGTCGGTGCTGACGTGGGTCTCGCACGCGCTGATGATCCTCGCGAGCCCGAAGTCGGAGACCCGCGGCTCGAGGCCCTCGCCAAGGAGGACGTTGCTCGACTTCACGTCGCGGTGGATGACGTGCGGCACGAAGCCGTGGTGCAGGAACGTGAGACCGCGGGCGACGCCGCCGCAGATCTTGAGGCGCTCTGGCCACCCGAGCGCGTCGCCGGCCGAGCTCCGCAGCCGCCCCTCCAGGCTGCCGTGCTCCATGTACTCGTAGACAAGGAACCGCTCGTCGACGGAGGCGCAGTAGCCGAGGAGGGAGACGAGGTTGGGGTGCTTCACCTTGCCGATGGTCTCCATCTCGGCGCGGAACTCGCGTTCGCCGCCCTGGAACTGGCGGCCGCCGTGGAGCCTCTTGACGGCGACTCTCCGGCCGCCGGGGAGCTCCGCCCTGTACACGGTGCCGAAGCCGCCGTCGCCGACGACGTGCAAGCCGTTGAAATTCTCGGTGGTTCTCATGATCTCATCCACTGTGACCCTCATAGGCGCGTGCTCGAACGTCGCGAGGTTGATGCTCAGAGGTTCCCTCTTCTTCTTCCCCAACAGCTTGTCACTCAGGGATGGCTCATCGTCAGCCATGGCATTGTCACCACCAGAGACAAGCACCAATTGCCTTCTTCTCAATACTTTCCTCCGTCTCAGATAAACCACCAGAATCACCAGCACAAAGACAATGCCAGCAACTGCAATGCAACAAATGGCAGCTTCTGCTACATGAGATGGATGATCGGGCATCTCTCGATCGACACGGTTCATGGCACAAACACTGCCTTCTGCAGAACAATCTGACAAGCTGAAAGCATCGTTGCGGTTACCGGAGAAGTTTGTGAAGGCGAGGCCAAACATATTGCAGATACCACAGGGAATGGTGCCACTGAAATCATTGCTTGATAGGTCAAGATAGTACAAAGAACTGATCCCCGCTAGTGCTGAAGGTAATTTTCCAGAGAGGCTGTTGTTGTGGAGATCAAGATAGGTCAGCTTAGTGAAGTTGGAGATCGACTCATCCAGGCTCCCAGATAAATGGTTGCTGCTTGCATTGAAGAAGATAAGTGGAATTGGGAATTCTTTGTCATCATGACATGAAAATGGGATTTGGCCAGAAAGGTTGTTGTCACTGACATCCAGGTGGTTCAGGCTCCTTTTGCAGAGTAGATCCATTGGCACAGTGCCGGTAAGCACGTTACCCGACAAGTCCAGCATTGTGATCTGGGGAAGAACGCTGCCCATGCCAGCAGGAATGGAGCCATTGAATCTGTTGTTAGACAGAAAAAGGCCTTGGAGGCTTGCCAATGCTACAGACCATGGAAGGACAGGTCCAACCAATGCATTGGAAGATAGATTAATGATTGTAATGTTTCTCAGCTCACCAAGCTCCACAGGTATAGCTCCACTTAACAAGTTGCCCTGCAGGTGTAGCTCTACAAGTATAGAGCAATTATTGATCTCTCTTGGAATGTGGCCAGACAATCTGTTCCGCGACAGATCAATCAATCCGATGTGTTGTATGTACTCCAGTTCAGAGTGGGACTCTTGCGAGAAAGCCACACATAGCTCAGAAGGGATAGCGCCTGATAGCCAATTCTGAGACAGAACCAAGGTGTTCAGCTTTGTCAAGTGAGATATGGCCCTGGGGATATGTCCTGTCAGATTATTTGAGCTCAAGTCCAATGTGACAAGGTTTCTGCAGTTGAAGAGCTCTAGTGGAATGTCCCCGGATAGCATGTTGCCACTGAGAGACAGAGCTGTCAGATTCCTTAGAGCACCGATCGACCGAGGGAGAGGTCCTTGCAAGAAGTTTCTGTCTATGTTCAACAATTTCAAGCTCAAGAGCTTACCAATGCTCTCAGGGATCATGCCAGTTAGCTGGTTATCACTGAGAGAGATGTCCAAGATGGTTGATGATTCCCACAACTTGTCAGGGATCATCCCTGTGAAATTGTTATGGGACAAATCAAGTGACACTAGTGGTAGCACAGCTAAGTATTCTGGTATCTCTCCCTGGAGATGGTTACCTAGCAAGCTTAGCTCAGTAAGGTTCTTGCATCCTTTAAATGTCTTATCATCGATATTCCCGGTCAGATTGTTATCATTTAATCTAAGTATCTGCAGAAAGGTGCCACGACATATCTTGGCAGGGATAGAGCCTGACAACTGGTTGGATTCTGCAGAGAAACTATCCAGATGTAACGGCAGAACTGGTAGAGGTCCATCGAACATGTTCTGTGCAAGTGATATAGATGAAACATTACTCCAGTTCTGAATCCAATCTGGAATGTGGCCTGAGAGTTTGTTTCCTTCCACATCAAATAAGACAATGGCAGCTAAATCTGCAAGTTTTTCAGGTATTGTGCCGATGAAGTTATTGCCGGAAAGAACTAGAGTTGTAAGTTCGTTGCAATTGCCTAGTTCTTTTGGTATGCTCCCACTGAACCCTGCACTCCTCGCCATCAGCTGCGTCAGATTGTGTAGCTCACCAATAGATGCTGGAAAGTCACCACTGAAGTTGTTGAATGATATATAAAGCTCTTTCAAGCTTTTGAGATTGCCGATCGACAAAGGGATGGTGCCACTGAGCTTGCATTTGAGGAGATTAAGTACTTCAAGCTGCTTCAGGTTACCAATCTCTTCTGGGATGCTTCCAGTTAACTCATTGTCTGATAGAATTAAACTTTGCAGATTTTTCAGTTGACAAACCTCCTTGGGGATTGGCCCCATCAAACTATTCGACGATAAATCGAGCTTCACAAGGTTGACTAACGCTCTTATTCCCGGGAAAATTGATCCAGTGAGATTGTTATTTTTTGCATCAAGGTACAAGAGCAGAGATAGATTTCGAAAAGATGCTGGTATTGATCCGCTAAATGCATTCGTGTGAAGGTAAAGTTGCTCCAGGTTCTGCAGACTGCTTAGCTCTGGAGGGAGGCCTCCAGTGAAGGAATTCATGGATATGGATAGCACAGTGAGCTGCTGAAGGTTAGCAATGGCAGGGTTCAGTTGTCCAGAAAACAAGTTGGTGTCAAGCACCATAACTTTCATCATCTTCAAGCCAAATAACGAGACAGGTAAAGGCCCAGCAAGCTGGTTACTGCTCAAATCTAGGTACTGGAGATGCTGCAGATTCACCATGGCTTCCGAGAGCTCACCAGAAAATCCGCATCCGCTGACGTTGAGCCGAACAAGTGATCGGAATGCCATGATCTGTGATGGAAAATTGACATACAGTGGCATAGATGACAGGTCTATGGCCACAACAGCAAGCCCCAGGCATGATATACCTAACCAATTGCATGGGTGAGTTTCTGACTCAAACCAGTTGCCGAGGAAGCCTTTTCCTGCAGCTATTGCTTTCCTCAAAGAAAATAAATTCTTAATATCGGATTCCGCCAAAGCAGGGATAGTGATGATGCAGAGAAGTAGAATGAACAAGCAGAAGTCATACTGGAAAAGGAAACAACGAGTTATAGTAAAAGGCATTGCTATTTAGTAAAAAAATTAGAATAATACCAATATTCCGTATATATTCAAACAGCTGAAAGAAGGAATTATAACTGGAGTACATTGCCCATGAGGCTTTAAAATATCTAGTTTGTAAATTGTTAAAACTACTTAATTTTCAGCTTACTTATTGGCTCAAAAGGTTGTAATTTGTAAATGCCCAGCCAAAAAAATTGGTGAATTTGATGTGTATGGCGTATGGAAAGCTGATATGAATCGTATCTTTTGAGCTGAAAGAACTTAAACCATGCACCTGTCGAATCATTGCTCGTTCTGCTTCTCATAAGCCGTAAGACTGCAGTAAGTAGGAGGTCTCTGAGAAATAAATCCTGGAATAAGAAAAGACAGCAAATGGTCAGCTACTCCGTTCCATGTAAACTGTCAAGTGCAATAAAACAATGATTAGCAAACGATCCAGCCTTTTCTTTGTCAAGAAAGCCAACATTGCATTAAAACAGAAGAAGATGACATAATCCTTCAAGAAAGAATGAACCAGCCCACACTTCAATCGACATCACACAGCACAAACTCAAAACTGCAAGTGAATTTAGCTCCCACAGAATATTCCTTCGGAAAACTAGTAAAATTATAGCAACTCCAGACGGAACAACTTTCGATTGCTGAAGACATGTAACAAACGTTAATTAATTATCAACATGAAATCTCTACTAGAACATATTTTTGCAAGTCTCTTCTCCCTGTTCCCCAGTCTAGCCACTAGCTGGAGTATATGGGTTCTTATCCCTATGATTTTATTTACCATCCTTTGGCTACATTGATTTTATCGGTCCTAAATCCACGTTGGCTTATAAGCACCAGTTTTCGGCGAACGTACGTCGAGAGCGGGGCCGAGTAAGCCCCTCTGATGTTCGGTCCAAAGAGTAATTTAGCGCGTGATGAATTCACTGGAATGAACTCAGAAAGTTTGAGACAGGTTTGGGCTACTTAAAGTCATAATACCCTATTACTCCTGTGTTTTTCTTTACTTTCAATATGCTAAAATGCTGTTTTCCAAAGTTCTCATCTTCCTCTCTTTGGTTATGGTCCTACCTTTATATACTTTTTTTTATCACATCAATCATAAAGAAAGGACAAAGAGAGGACCCATACCAATGAATAGAGATTAGGTATAATTAATCTAAATGTAGCTATGACTTTGGCCACTCAAGAGGCACCTTCCTCCTGTCGCCGATGACTGGAACGGGCCCACCAGCCAACCCCTCCAAGCAAATAGGTGAAAAGTTGGGGGTATAGAAAACTTACTGACTATAGCCTAGTCACTTAGACAATCATAGAGAGTGGTATACGACATGTCCCATGTTGCTCATTGTTATGATAGATATCCATCTTATCGCTTTAATCAACATAAACGTATAGGCGCTACACTGAGCGAAGAGCCCCCAACCTACACATTAAATACGATTGTTGGAACAATTGGATACATGAGGCTCTTGAGATCTAGCAATCCCTTGTGCTAGGAGAATGCACGAACTTGAGATCGATGTATTAGGGTTGACTTCTTAGAACAATTGTCTATCCTAGGATGGTAAGCCTAGAGTCATTAGCTCATGTCTAGCCAGCTCGATCCGCCTAGGCCAAGCAAGTCGCTTGAATTGTCCAACACGTGCAAATTAGCTTGTAGTGGGCAACTTGGGGCATTAGTCCAAAGACGCTAGCTCGGGGCAACCGATGCCACATCACAAATACCTAGATACCTAGAATGTTAGTATGTTTCAGGTGCCACCTATTTGTCTCCTAGCTGTTTGGTAGAATTTCTAATTTCTACTTCACCGATATCAACCAAGTTTAAATTTTATAACTTAATTTTAAAATTAGTTCAAGTTTTTCTATTATTTTCCATTTTTCAACCTCAATTTTGGACCACTAAAAATAGAAATATAAGATTCATACTCATAAAATTATTTTTCTTTTCTCGGTCACATGTCTTTGGTTTATAAGCAGCTACTCGCATTTAAACAACAGCAGGATTCATCACAGGACTAATAGTGGTAGAAGTAAGGACTAACAATGGTACGTGACACGTAGGTCGGCCACGGCTCATGAACTAAGTCGAACTACCTAGACGACCCGCAGGTCGACCGGTGCCCATCCCTTGCTGTCATGAGACCGCACGACTGAATCGAAACAAGACGAGCAGGTCGGAGCAGGATTCGGGAAAAGGAATGGATCCTGCTTACCAAACCGTATCTCAATCTGGCGACGACGCCGGCAGCCGGACGTATTACCCGCCGACGTGGGTAGCACGGGATCCTACGAGGGCCTCGATCGAGGACGCCGGAGCGCGGGCACGGGACGGAGGCGTGATGATATTGGAGCGTAGGAACGGAGAGGCGGTGAGCGATTGTGCCTTGCTGGTTTAAGTTTCCCCCAATGCGGCTGCCGGCGACCGGAGCAGAGCCCGCGGCGGCGCGGGCAGGGCGGTGGTGCGACGTACAACCAACCAACGCCGGCGAGCGGGAGGTGAGCACAGGGACAACCACGGCGATCGGAGGAGGATTTGTAGGCAAGACAGGAGATTTTGGGAGGGGAAGCTTCCTGGGTTTTGCCGCTTGCGGCCTCGGCTTCGTCCGCAGTAGCGTGTGCTGCCGTGTTTCTCTTATTTCTTTCTATTTTTTTACTGCAATGGAATGGAATAATGCTGTTCTGCTCTACTACTACTTTTTAGATATGTTTTTCTCTTAGCTCACACAATATCTTATCTTGCTTTTTTGGTACATCTTAATGGCATAATAGGTTGCTAAATCTGCTGGGCATTATACTCACCTCAGTTGGGTGGAGCATGTCAGCATGAGTATTTGGGAGAAAAAGACCAATACAACGATCATATATACACATGATGTAGGCAATTTAGAAAATGTTCCTTTTGAAAACTCGTGTTAGTCATACGCGTTCCTACAAGTTTTGATGACATTATAAAAAAAAATTAAATATCAAACAACTGATACATAAAAACTACTTAAAGTTTTTTAATAAATACACCCACATACACAAACACATGCAAGCTCACCCATTATAAACACATGCACATATTTATAAGTACGTCTAAGAAATTAGACTAATATATTATTTTAAAATTGATAAAGTCACCCAACACGTTTTGTTATTGTCAAATATATCATTATCACTAAAAAATAATTAGTTATAAATATGAGCTACTGTATCAAATTTAAAACTTAAACAGGGTGAAAAGATTATAACATAGCTAACCTAACTTGCTAAACCTCACTCGGTTTGCAAAAACTACACCAATCTTAATTTATATTCCGTAGCCAAACATGTATCTATTATAATATAATATAATAATATAATATAAAGATAGTTTTAAAAGAAGATAACACGTTTGTTTTGAGACATAAAAAAATACCACGTTAATTAAAAAAATTGTCAACCGTCGTATCAAATATCACAGTATATTCAAAATTTAACGGCAGAGATTAAATAATTTTGGAACCTTACACTCGGACATACAAACCGGACAAACAGTACAATACCCAAGTCAGACTCGGTTTCAAAATCTTGACAGGAGATCGCATCAGACATAGATTCACATATCACAGTAGCAATTCCAAAGTGACACAACTTGCATCAGTAAACAAATCATAGTACTACTAGGAAAATGCCTACTCCAACCCATTGCTATTCGCAGCTGCTTTCACCGATTGCTAAGCTGGTCATGATTTACTCCCCTAATAAATAGCAAGCAACACACCAGATCCGACGATCAGAACAACGAAACAGGTCAATAGCAATCAACGCATCAGAAGTACAAAACTACCCGCAATCAGATCAACGAAAAACAGGTCCCACCATTGTCGCTCGATTTCGCCCTTTCTAGTTTGTTTTCTTCTTGCATCAGAGGACTCTTGGTATGTTCTACCCATCTCTCCCTCTTATGTTCCTATTTACATATTGATTAAAAAAATCATTAGCAACTCATCCAACAGTAAATATCATTAGAGATAGCTCTATGAATCGATGCTTTATTTATTATTTGTACAATACAACATATATATCATGAATAACATTTGTTTTCAGACTAAAGGCAAAATAGCTATGGCATACAAGAAGCTAAGTGAGCTAACAACTAGGGGACAGACAATGAACATCAAAGTTAAGGCCATGAGATTGTGGGACTCAATCAATTTGGCAACAGATGAACTACTGAGTCTTGATATGATCTTGGTGGATGAACATGTTTTTTCCCCTTCATTTATGTAAACAATTGATCGAACATATTTTACACAAATACTAATTGCATCTCTGTTTTACTTATAGGATGTTATCCATGCAACTATATGGAAGAATCTGATAGACAACTACAAGGCAAAGATCAATGAGAGCTCAGTCTATATATTCAATAATTTCAAAGTTCAAGATCTCCAAAGATATTGTCCAGTGGGCAATAACCTTAAAATCACTTTCATGTATAATACAAAGGTCAAACAAGTCAAAGAACCGGCTTAAAGTTTTCCAAAATACTACTTTGATTTTGCTATCATTGACACATCACAAGATCGAGCAAATAAATAACAACATCTATCAGGTAAAATATACTATATATATCTTTCTTTTAAAAAAGATGGTATAATTCTCAACCCCTCAAATACTGTAGATGTTATTGGACTTCTTATACAAATGAAACCAATTGAAACAAGGATGACCAGGAAAAACACCCCTAACCTACGACCTGTGGAAATTCGTGAGATAAAACTTCTACTATTAGGGTGAATTTTTATATGTCCCTGCATTTACTTAACCATTACAAACTATTTTCACATCAAAAATTTATTTATAATTGATTAAAAATTTGAGGGACAAGATCAAGTTAACATCGTGGGGGCAATTGGCTTGATATTTTAACAAAAGAAGCTGAAGATATAATTGGCAATCAAAAAGTGGTTATTTCTACATCAATAACAGTGCAAGACTATATAGGTAAGAACACAAACTCTAAAAGTCAGATTGTTCACTTGGGATGCTAAAAAATACCATATTAATTAGAGAAAAAAATCTTAACTTTTAAATTATTATAGGTCTACATTATAATGGCATATATTGATAGATAAATTCTACTACGATTTAATTCAAATTCAAAGAACAAATAGGATTTCCTCTTCCGTTCTCTAGCCAAACTCCAGCATAATTGACTGTGCTATTTGAAATAGAATACTAGCTATTTCTAAAGACGCAATTGTATCATATCCCCCCCCCTCTCTCTCTATATATAGTTCATCCTCACTTACTACAGTTAATAGCAATTTTGTGCTTTGTGGTTGGGCCACGCCATCTCAAAGGAGAGAACAGCCGTTTGATCATATCTCAGTGGCTGATGTGTGCTCCCTGTCTATTTGCCCTGGAGAACACGGTCCAGCTCTCTTGCATGGGAAGGTCTAGTTCACGTCCTGATCCCATTCTCGACCTCTCTCCTCCCAACCCTCGCGGTGCTTCGTTTGCATTGCTTGGCTGCGGCAGGGAGCATGGCCGCCGCGCTGGCGTCTCCCATCCTCCTCACCGGCGGCGCTTCCTCTCCTTTGCTTCGCTTATTACACTGCTGTTCGATTTGTTTTCCCCATCCTCTCCCTCCCTTGAAATCTCCAGCCGCCCCCTCACCTTCAAAAGACCGCAGCGGTATATATTCACCTCCCAAAGGTATGCTTCTTCCTCTTTCCATCCAATCTATTGGGCTTTTGTTTCTTCTTTCAGTCATGCTACATTGGTTCTAGATTGATTTTTTCCTATTGTCCCTCAGATTACTAAAGAATTAAAAAAAACAGAGAGATTGATTCGGTGTTGGATCTTCTTCAGGTTTCTACTGTTCAACAGGATTGAAATTTATTCATGGTATGAGGACTCCAAAGATCACTGGTATGTATACCAATTTTATATCATTGCCGGGCGCCCGCATCTATAGTTTATTTTATTTCTGAAATTTCCGGTTGCAGATCATTGCTATTAGCATATTGCTTACTATCGCTGTCCGGGTTCAGATCATTGTCTCATTGCTATTAGCAGATTGCTTACTATCGATGTAGCAGTAGCTATGGGCTACCGGGGAGGTCAGTCTGGCAGTCCCCATGGCATTCCCATCCAAATCAGCGGCTGGAGCAATATATTGGGTAGTCATAATTGTTAAATAGTTGTTCATAGTCACAGGCTTTCCAGATGTTATTATATGCCCATCCAGCCATCCTACGACACTTGCTTTCCAAGAGGTACAAGCAATTCGGATTTTAGATACATATTGGTCCCTAATTTTCATCTGTCTATCCTAATTCTTCTTTGCTATTTGATGATCCTACTTTACATTTATGCTTGTAAGCTACATTGGGAGATTCATCAAGTTAGTGCAACTGTTTATCTTCAGTTTTATGGATCTTTCAGTTCAAAATACTACACTTATTTTGTTTCTATCAAACTTTGCGCAACTTTGTGCTCTAACACATGATTAATATTCTCAAGAAAGAGAAAATTAAGATGAATATAGTAATACTTTCTTAGAAGATAAATAATATTTAGGTTTTGGTTTGAATTCACTTTATGGTAAATGAATTGTCAGGGATTGCATGATGTTGATCCAATAAGTTAATAAGAACGGTTAAAAGTACACGAAAATTTTAGCCCAAGGGCCTCACCCACATATTATTTCTTCCAGATAAACAAACAATAAAAATTGAAGATTAAATTTGTTTTTGCAAACAAAATTGAATTCCAATTGATATGAATCAAATAAAACAAATTATTTTTCATCTTTTAGTTAGCTAAACATAATTATTTAGCTTAAACAATCACTTTTCCTATACAAATTAAGCTACTATGTTCGCTAAAAATTTCTGCAACCATTATATCACCTTCTCAGTTTTATTTTTATGGCTACCATTCATTCGTTTAATGTTTACAGATTTTCATTGCTGTCTCGGTTGTATGTTTTAAAACATAATAACTACTCTAGATAGTAGGGTTTAATGCTAATTCAATCAGCAATCAACAACAAATCAAACATTATTATCATTATAATCTCCACAATTCCGCTCGACTTCTATAAATATCACACACACCATTTTGTTCTCCTTACAACAACTTTTCCTTTTCATTTCTCCTATTCTCGACAACACTATTCTCATTGGCATGGATCTTGATTCTTGAACAAGAACAACAAGCATCACTAATCATCGATCAACATATGTTATTACATTCATTTCTCTATCCTGATGCATTGCATTCTCTATTAATTGTCATGCTAACTGTGTTTCTACGTTCTTAATTTGTTGTCATGCTAACTGTGTTTCTGCGTTCTTTGCATTATCATATCTTATATACTTTACCACATATATTGCTCCTTTTCCTTTAGGAATCCATCCAAACCTTCACAAGATGTTCGTTTTTCTTCTATCCATTCACCGCAAGTGAATCACAATACATACATGCATGGATGCAGTTTCTTAATGAATTCTTCTACAAACGCTCAATGAATTCTTCTGCAAGCTCAAATGCATGGATAAAATCACCATTTACCATGGCTATCTATTATAAGTATCCCTTGCACTTTCACGTGTAGCTATCTATTACATTAATCTCTTGCACCTTTGTATCTGTATGTACCTACAAGATCCCGTGGCAACATGGGGGTATTCTCTATTATTTCATCCCCAGTAAGCACATAGTCAATGCTAATTCTCTTTTCTCATATGAAGCCACATCACCCTAATTATTTATAGCTTTGTATCATTCATCTATGGTTCAAATTGTCTATATTCTCTACCTATACACATCATTTTATTTATTTCTAATATTTTTAACACACCATCTTAACCATTTGATCTCTTATAAAGCTTAACTTTTTTTTTCATTGGTTGATATATGAATGGCAAAACCAATTCACACCTTATATTTACCTATGCCATACAAACTTCCCATGGCAACGCGTGGAGTTTGCTCTAGTTTTTTTATAAAACTACAGCTATCAATCTATAATATAAACCTATTATATGATGGTGTATATATTTTTTCTTTTTCTCTAGTTAATGTGGCAATTTCTAGTGAATATGATATATTCTTTTCGAGCCACGTTTATTCTGGAGGCTAAAAAAATACCATATTAATTAGAAAAAAAGAAAAAAAAACTTAACCAGTGATCTAAATTATAACGATATAGATTTATCAATTGTATATAAAATATAATTATACTTATAAAAATATAATTATATATGAAATCCAAACCTATAGAAATAAATTCTAAGAGTTATATATGAAATTGAAAACTTATAGGAATATAATTTAATAGATATATATGAAACAAAACGGCTCGAAACAATCGTCTTTATATGAGCAGTAACACATGGTGATATATATTGCACTGACCTGTTCTAAATAAAATAATAAGATGTCTTAGTTAAGATCGAGGTCCTAATCACTCAATCTACGCATTATTTGAAGCTCGAACCAAAAGAATATACATATAATCGATTGACACAGTTTTATATGTTTTGTTGTCATAATGAAATACCGTGCATTGCAACGAACGAAGTCAAGTTTAATCCTACATAATTGGATAAGATCTTACAGTGCCCTGCGTTACGTGAGAAGCACGATCAGGTTACAAAGTCTTACTTTGTGTATGCTCCTGTGCACCATGGAGTGTACTTTGAGCTTGAAGTAGCTATAGACAGAAATATTTTAGGCTGATGAAAAATATTCTCCAAATACTTAGGCTAGGCACTTGGACTCAGTTTCTCTTATACACACGTGAAACCAAAGGAGTTGACACAAAGCTGGACGATGCGTTCAGCACGAGCACAACTAAACCCACCGGCAACGGCCCATCAGCATGCTGCTCCCAGGCCATAGTAGCCGTGCCGTCATTGTTGAAGGCAGACGAAAAAACACTAGATAATGAACTGAAGCACTCCAAAAAATTTGGGTAGGTATATAAGATAGTAACATGTCCCTGCATTATAGCAGTCAAAACTAACTTTATCTTAAAAATACATACTATCTAAGGTAATTATATTTTTAAATTTTGGATTTGAACTTTTGTCTGATAAAAAGCGGTAATTAACCAGTGAAAATGCCTCACGCATCATTGATCACATTCACATCGTGTGATTGTGCTCGTATTTTTTTGATAAGACGGTTGCGCTTCGTTGCCCACCCATGCATGACATTGAGATACATGCACTACCAGCCGCTCGAATTTGTGAAATTTTACATGGCTAGCTAGAATTAATCCATCTTTCTCCTGGTTTACCGTGTGCTAGGTTTTGTTTAGAGGATATATACTGTGTGCTAGCTAGCCCGTCCGTGTGCGAAAAGGCTAACGCGCGAGCGCGCCGCGCGATTCTGTCGAGTCCCTCAACCTCCTTTTTTTTTTTGCGTGTTTTGGGCTTTTCTTTTTCCTATTTTTGCCCATGTTCACGTGCCTTCTAGGCTTGCTTGCTCCCTTCTTTTAAGCAGGCCACCAAGCGCTTGGGCCTCATAACCCCTACATGCATGTTTGTTTCCTTTTTTCTAATTATTTTTTAAATTTGTTTCAAATTTATATCTATGAATTTATAGGTATAAAATTTATATGTACAAATTTTATGTGCACAAAATTTTATATATAAAGTTTCTATGTATAAATTTTGCTACATATAAAATTCTGTGTATAGTTTTTTTCTTAGCCAGAACTGATACGCTACTAAATTCGTTTTAAATTTATACAAAGAAAAAATATATAAAATTTATATGCACAAAATTTTATATGTATAAGTATCTATGTATAAATTTTTGTAAATTTAAAATTCTATGCATCTCCTAAGCCAAGCTGATACGCTGTTGAATTTGTTTTAAATTTAAACAAAAAAATTTAAACATAAAAAATTTACATCTACAAACTATTGTATGTATAAAATTTTTATATAAAAAATTTGTAAATACAAAGTTGATGTATATACTTTTGTTTTGGATTGGACCAACATCCTGTTCATGGGTTTAAAGGTTGAGAAAAAGAGGAGGGGTGAAGAAAAAGAAGGAGCTGTCACCCCTCCTCTCCAGATCCGGATGTGGCAGCTCGTCTCGTCGGCCATGGTGGATGTGCACAACTGCTAGCGGTGGCAGCCGGTCGGCTGGTTGACAGCGGCTAGATTTGCCCTCTTCCTACTCGGATGCTTCCTACCGGAGTCAGGGCCTTAGCGTCGTTGCCGGTGGCTTGCTGGTCACCCGGTGGGTCGTGTGCCGCTGGGCCGAACGTTGGCACGGCTAGCGGCACCCAGATTCACCGTTCCCATGGCCGGATCTGGTCGGCGGGTAGCTGGGACGGCGGAGGTGGGGATGTGGTGGCCGTTCTTACAGTGGACAGAGTGGGTGAGTCAAATAGTGATTGGGTTACGGACGTGCGAGGATTCACGTCCGTAAAGAGAAGATTCACGTCCGTGGACTCGTGGAGGCTAACAAGTGGGGCGGACGCGAAAAAAGACAGAGAGTGGCCGGACGCGAAGAGAATATGTTCGCGTCCGGGAGGCAGGGATTCGTGTCCGTGGACACGTGGACACGTTGGACTGGCTCGGACGTGAGGGGAGAAGATTCGCGTCCGAGAGCCGTTGAGCGTGTCGGAAAGGGCGAGAACCGAGGGAGGTTTTCAGCCGATGGAGACGACGAGCGCGGAGGTGCGCCGGCGTCAGAGAAGGAGAGATGCACGAAACAAGAGGAAGAGCGGAGACGGGTGCGAGGAGGGATGAGGAGGCGGATCGAGACCGTCGCCTGGTCGCGTGGAGGTGGGACGGAGAAAAGGTGATTGTGGGAGAGACGGAGAGAAGAAGAAATGGAGATAAGAGAGCGAGTGGAGTACCGGGAAGAAAGTCGGCGACGGGAAGAAGACGTTGACGAGGAGGAAGAAAGGGTCGGCTCACCGGAGGGAGAAGCTAGCGCGCCGGGATGTCTAAACTTGCTCTAATACCATATAGAAAGTGTAGAGTGACTATGAATTCTCCGAGCGTATACGAGAGATGGGGTCAGTGGTCTGTACAGTAAGTACAGTTTGTGGGCTGAGATTCCAACCAAATCAGCTAGTGGTTTGTTTTGTACTGCAGCGTATACGCATACCTTAGTCTTAATGGCTTTCTGTTAATTGTTTAGCTGAACTATTGTCAATTTTTAGACACATATTGGAAGCTTTCCTGAAATTTTGAAGCGTATGTCATCTATGCAGATTCATGCATATTAGGTGCTCTCCTCCAGTTGCTCATGGAAATATTAAAGCAACAAATATTTTGCTCGATGCTCAGCTCATGCCCTACCTCAGCCACTGTGGATTAGCCAAGTTAAGCCAATTTGTCAGCGCCATAAGAACGGTCAGTGCTCACTATTTTTCCATGTTATACTGGATAGTGTTCTTTTGTACGAAATCGTTAGCGAATAATGAAGATGATGTAGGTAATTTTTCCTTGAACAATTCTAGGATCTAATTGCTGTCATGTATTTCCAATCTCTTGTTCTTTCCGCATACTTAATGACAAGGAATTTGAATTTTAGACAGAGAAGGATGCATTGAGAAAAAATGATCCATACAGTTGTTGTTTAGGGAAAATGGGTTGGCCTGGTGGTGGTGAGGATGTTTAACCTCCCTGTCTGCCTGGGTTCAAGTCTTAAGACCAAGGCACTGGGTTGATGCTTATGTCCTTTGGTGAATGCTATAGCACTCGACCAATTTTTCAAAAGAAATAATCTAAATTAATAATAAGCCACTTTAGATCCATACTTTTGAAATTTCGTCATGATTGCTTAGAATTGCGCCTCAACCAAAATCAAAGCTAGGTTACTGGATAGACTCACTTAAATTGAAGCAAGCTGCTCATCTCTCTCCCTTGAAATATTTGAAGCATGTATGTGTGTCCCTACTAGGAACAACCGAACAACTGTACTCCCACCAAAAACGGGAAGAAAAATCACACATAATAGGCAGGGGAAACCGGTGTTTTTCAAAGTTAATAATATGTCTTCTGTATAATCCGTTGACCATTAACAGTTCCTCACCTATAAAAAACAGGACTCAGAAGCTCTCAACAGTGCTAAAGTCTATGCTGCCCCTGAGCTTACTGACCCAGCAACAGATAGCAGCAAGGTTGACATTTACAGTTTTGGTGTGATTTTGCTAGTGCTTTTGACTGGGCAAAAGGCCTTTGACAGGTATATATTCACATGCAGCACAAAAGCTGTAGTCTGGTTTTATAATGAAGTATTTTTTCCTCTTTAGTTCAAGAAGGCAGAATGAACAGTTTCTAGTTGATTGGGCATCTCTTTATCTCCATGATCTTGATTCTTTGGAAAGAATTACTGATCCAAGAATACATGCCTCTATGCCATCTCAAGCTATCTCTACATTAGGCAGCAACATCTTACTCTCCATCAAGGTAGTTGTCCATTACCTTTTTCTGGTACACATTTCTTACTGTGTCGCCTTGCGGATAGAAGCCAAGCTGGAAATTGAAACACAGCGCGTGCTACTCGAAATGCTTAGACTCTGCTCCTAAATGGGAATTGAAGGGGATTATAGCTAAAAAATGACTAATTACTGCATCCTAACATTTATAAATTCATCAAATGGATTTCAGCACACTTTCTTTGTGATCATTACTCACCGCATTTCTTCCTTCAATGCAGAAATCACCAGAGCTACGTCCGCCAATGACAGTCATAACAGGCAAGCTACTGAAGCTTGTCCAGTCGACAGGTCTTCAAAAGTCAAGCACGACACAACACTTGGAGGGTGATGCTCAGGAACCCTCTTTCAAAACTACCAGACCGTATTTCGAGCCATCCTCTACTGGTACTTCACTTTCTGAACACTTCCTTTTTTGGTATTGTAGTCTTCATTTCGAAGCCTTATTTGATTGCTCTAATCAGTCAGCCAAAGTGCAACCGGGGGTTGCATCTCCCAGAGATAAAGCCCTTTCCTCCACTCCCCCAATTTTTGTCCTCGAGAGTAATCAAGTTTTTTCAAAAAGCGCTTCATCGCTTTTTTGGCACTCCCTGTCAGTTTCAATCGGCGAAACCCAAAGCTGCTGTGCCGAAACGCTGACTGCAGAAGATTTGGAAAATTCCATGGTTAACCACGGAGAAGTTGGCAAAATTCTGTTTCTCTTGCCCGCTCTGATACAATTTTATTCAAGCGTTGCTAGATGTATTAGGAACGTGTAAACTCCACCAGGTTGGACCCTGTTGAGCTAGCATGGGCATGGGGATGCTGCTTGGAATGCTCTTTCTAGTGAACTCGAACTGGGCTTATCTTCCCCTCGCTGGTCACTTTGTGGTTATCTCCACTACCGGACTCCTGATCATTCCTGAAACTTTTGCATCCTAGAAAGATACGCATCCTATTGAGCTTAGCTGTAGTTCGTTGTCTGGAAGTAGGAACCCCAGGGGTTACGATGTTTGTTAGCCTGTGGCTGATGGACTCTAGCATCTGATGTACCCCGGTGCTGGTCCTTAACTCACATTGCTGCTCGATTCAGTCACATGGCATGCCTGTTCTGTTGTGAGTAATTTCTTGGACGATACGTGCTGAATTCAGCAGATCTCGCCCGTGCCCTCATGCAGGCTGCCAACTAGTAGAAAATCCAGCAGTGAGCTCAGTTCCATAACCTCTTTACTAATTAATGGAATTCTAGCTACTCAAACACACTAGCAAATGCCTCTCCCTGTGCCACACAGGGGAGAAATTAGTGTTGGTTCATGGTGTACACATCCCATCGTAGTGTACAGATCTTAATCATCTCCAAGCTTGTCCCAAATGCAGCTAGTAACTCAGATGGAGATGCTGTTTGGGATGCCCCTCCCAGTGACCCCCGGCGTGGAGAAGGGCTTGAGCAGCTCGTACGGCACGATCCCGGCGCCGCACCTGTTCCTGAGCTCCGGGTTGTTGTTCCGCTCGTCGACGGTGCCCTCGATCTCCTTCATCCTCCCGCCGAACTTCTCGAACGCCGCCTTGATCATCGGCTCCGCCAACCACGCTGGCTCGGCGTACTCCCCCATGTACTCCTCGTCGGGGGAGTGCGACGACAGGATGTCTAGCGTCACCATGATCTTGATGGCCTGCATCTGCGTCGGCATGGTGTCCAGCAGCACCTGCTCCGGCCTCGCCATGAACTTCTTCATCTCCTCCTCCTTGTTCTCCTCCACCGGCATGTTCTTCCTCATCGTCGTCGGCCGGTTCGGGAAGTAGCCGCCGTAGTGGTACTGCCCGAAGTTGACAGCGGCGTGGTGGCCGGAGGTGACCCACATGATGGTGGTCAGGACCCCGATTAGGCCGTCGAGGGTGTCCACGGTCGGCCACCACGGCTCGTCCTTCTTGTCGGCGTGCCCCTTGGTGCGCACCTCCTTCCACCACGCCTGCACCTCCTCGTCGCCGGCGACATCCTCGTCGGACTTGTAGTAGAAGTTGATGTAATCCGACACCCACTGCTTGATGGCGTTCCAGACCAGGAGCCCGTCGGTGGCGTACGGGTAGTCCTTGATGGTGAGCTCGAGCTCGCCGTTGTCGCCACGCACGGCGAGCCCCCGCCGCAGAAGATCCTCCGGCAGCGCCTCGGCGTCGAACCGCCACGTCGCGGCGTAGGCGACGGAGCTGAGCTCGATGGAGTACCTCCCCGGCCAGAAGGACTCCTCGATGATGCCGTCGGCGTTGATGAGGCTCTCCCTCGCCAGCGCGTTGATCTCCATGGTGTAGCGGAAGTGCGGGTGGAGGAGGCGGTACACCGGGTGCATCCGGCTGAGCTGCCGGTTTGCAGCGATGATGTACGGCTCGACGCAGCAGTGCGTGCGCAGCCAGTGGCTGACGAGCTGGTGGTAGCCGGTGTCGTGGGAGAGGACGTGCGCCTTGGCGAGCTTCCATAGCCACGACGAGGTGGCGTCGGTGCCGTGGACGAAGGCGCGCTTCCACTGCGGCAGCGTCGGCGACTGTGGCCGCGTCAGCTCGATGGCGAGCGGCGCCAGGGTGCCGACGTCGGTGAGGAAGAACACCGTGCGCGAGCCGTAGAGCGTCGTCTCCGGCCGCTCGCGGACGCGGTGCACGTAGGGGAGGAACACGTCGTGGTAGTCGAGGATGAAGAGCCGCCGCTGCGCCATGGCCTCCTCCACCGTCACCGACTCCATGATCTGCCCCTCCAGCACCTCCGTCGTCAGCGCCGACTCCGGCGGCCCGTACACCTCCGGGTCCAGCTTGCTCACTATTGGGAATTCCTGCGCGTCGCCATTAATTAATTGGTGAGTTACCTCTTGCTATTTGTCATTTGTCATAAATATTTAACACTTAGAGATTCAATCCAACTTTTAAAATTATAAAATTATGAGACTTCGGTGAAACTTTTAGAATTATGATGGTTAATAATTTTTCAAATAATTAGTTAAAAAAGTATATAGTATGATCATAATATTATTAGATTTTATTAGCTTGTAATTTATAGTCGAAATTCTTAAGCGTTAAATATTTTTTATCCTAAGCGTCAAATATTTTTAGCGGAGTATATATATATATTCAGTTAATTAATCACGTGCAATTCTCTGTTTAGAGGGTCATTATATAGTGGTTTAAGATTGAGCAGGACGAGGGATATTCTCTCTTTTTTGTGGATGACGTCGATCTCAGGTGAATACTGTATGTGGTTGCGAATGGCGGCGCTACCGTGAGGAGCTGGATGCAGATTGGGTTGACGCCAGCGAGCACCTGCCGTGCGAACTCCTCGTCTCTGAACCACGAGAACCTATCTCCTGCAATGCAACGCAATCCATTCCATTGTTTAATTAAGCGACGAACAGGCGAGTGATTAGCCTCTAATAATATTGGTCATTAGTAATTAATAAGTTAGCTGGACGACGTACTTTCGAACATCACGGGGACCTCGAAGCGGAGGACGTGGTCGGTGGTGTCCTCGATCAGGCGGACGACGCGCGGGATGATGCCGCCGACGATGTCGGCGGAGGCGCCGGCGGCGTTGAGCTGCGACGGGAGTGGGATGCCGTCGCTGTAGAGGCCGTCGATGGCCGGGAAGTGCGGGAACCTCAGCTTCTGGTTCGCTAGCATCGGCTCCAGCGCCGGCAGCATCGCGTGCAGCCCCGATCGGAGCGTCGTCGCGCTGAACGTCATCCCCTTCACGTCCGAGAACTGCTCGTCCCTCGGCACGTACACCGGCCCCCGCCGCCTCTCCGTCCTCGGATCTGCACACATATATATCCTCATAAATTATAATCTATTAGTCGTTATGAAAATCCTATAAAATTCCTACGACGCTACGGTGCCCACCGATCTCGGTGTGGGGGCGACCGGTGCGGCAGCGGCGAGGGTACGGGTGGTCGTCGCCGCCGAGGACGGGGCGGAGGTGCTCGATCTTGTAGTCGGGGTCGCCGAGATCGTTGTAGACGTCGTAGTCGTATATGCGGTCGAAGAACTTGCGCTCGCCGGTGCCGTCGCCGCGCAGCGTCTCCAGCTCCTTTTTCCTCAGCGCTTCGATGCCCTTCGGCGTCTGCGACGGCAGGTACGACTGCATCCATGTCCATGGATGGACAATTAATTAATAACCCTAGACGTGTGCATGCACGGCCATGGCGCGGTGATATATATGCATATATATGTACTTTGACGTTGAAGAAGATGCGACGGTCGGGGTTGTCGAACTTGGAGTGGACCCAGGAGTTGCAGTTGAAGGTGACGGCGGAGGAATCGTCGGCGCCGGTGACGAGGCGGATCTCCTTGATGAACATCTCCCGGTGGTGCTCGTTCTCCACCAGCACGGCGCCCGCCAGCCCGAACGTCGCCGGCACCGCGAACTCCGCCTTGTACGTCCCCTCCTTGAGCGTCCTGTGCGCGAACGCGCTCACCTTCTTCTCCTTCCCCGTCTCTGCACATGGATATATAGTTCTAGTGTAAAAATTCATGAACATGCACGTCCATTTGTTTGCATGAATGGAGCCATGGATGGATGGTTGGATGCTCACTTGGGTCGAGCTCGGAGCTGACGAGCTCGAGGAGGACCGCCTTGCCGAAGAAGTCGCCGAGGTCGTCGATGCCGCGGGCGAGGTACACGACGCCGATGGGCGGCTGCACGGTCACCGTGGCGGTCATCGTCAGCGTCCCGTCCACGGTCACGGCCGACACGCCGGCGGCCTCCTCGATGGAGCTGCTCATCGGCGCCGTCAGCCTGCCGCCACCCCGCCCTCTCTGCTGCCTCCCGGTCCCAGCTCGCCGCTGCGTGCTGCAGCACGCCGCCGCGGGGGAGGAGGAGGACGACGGCGCCGCGAAGAGCGGCGAGCCGACGACGACATTGCTGCCCGCCGTCTTCGCGGACAGCACCAGCGGCTGCTTCAGGTGAATCATGGCGGCAACGGCGCCGGCGGCAAGAGGTGTTTCTTGCTCACGATCCTCCGGCGGCTCGCCGGTTAATCGTTCTGATCTCCTGCTCCGGCTGCTTCGATCGCGTCGTCTGTGGTGCGGTGCACCGCGCGACAGGTGATTATATGTAGCTAGGGCTTGATTGAGTGCTTAGTGCACGTGCGTTTTTCTAATCTCTCACTCTCGCTAGCTCCTTCTCTCACTGTGGACTGTTAATTACATCTATCTCTGATGCGATGGCGCAGCTAGTAGTAGCAATGGCCACGCACAGAGAACGGTTAGAGCCTAGAGCTAGCTATGCTAGCTAATTACACTGTAGAAAGGCAAGTGGATGCGTGCGTATTCATCCGGGAGAGAATATCAGGTGTTACATAGTACAGTTACGCTACCGTTCTATTAACCTCAAAAAATATACTACTGGAAAAAACCATGAGAAGTTTTTTTTATGTGCAACACTGACCTGAATCACCGTGAAAAGATTGATTAAAAATTCCATGTATACATGGAGGGGGAAAGAGCTCTGAACAGTGCACATATGCATCACTATTCATATAATGTTTTGGTTTTTTTTATGTGCATAGGATTTTGTGTTGATTTTCTATGTGGTGGTGCATATCATTGTGCTGCACATCATCTCAAAAAAGAATTTCACTTTTTAGCTTTTAAGCCACACCAAAATTTGAATTTTAAAACTTAATTTTAAACTTAATTTTAATTTTTTTCATTATAGTTTATTTTTTATTTTCTTTTAAATAACTAAGACACATATAACTTTTATTAAAAATTATTTTTTATCACCACCAGTTGTAGGCGAAACGATGTGATAAATGGCCTACATATGCAAGAGAAAAAATGACCCTCTAATTTTTCGAAACAACCATGGCCCTTTGTATATACAAACTTAGAAATATCTACTAGCTGTTACATGTGACAAATTGAAAATGTATGGTGCAGTTACCAGAACTTCATCCAGGGACCAGGGAAACGTCTCTGTTCTACTTCTACACGGTGACCATGAGGTGCATAGTTCAGTCACAGCCGGCTCCTCCCTCATTGTCCAGACTCCTCATGTAGCTATCGTGATGAACAGGACGCACGGTAAAACTTAAAATTCAGTTACTATTAGATGAAGTTGTCAACGTACAGATAGAGTGTTATAGCTGTGTGTGATGCTTGGGTACAAAACACCTGTTTTTTTTTAATTTATCGTCCTAGCTATTGCCCACACGCATGGGTTGCACCCTTCTATCCTCTCGTTACGTCTTTCTCACTGAACCGTTGGATATACTAGTGGACTAGCATCACGTAAATCAAGTACGGTTGCCAGCCTTGACACGCTACAGTACCAGACAGGCTAGCTAGGGTACTTGGGTGCCCTTCGTTTCCGAATGCTTGTCGGTATTGACAAACGTTATCGTCTTAATTTTAATTTTAGACTATAATTAACGGCTTAATACTCTTTTGCTTTTAAATAATTTTTAAAAATATGTTAACAAGTATATTAATACATTAAACAATTTTTAGGTATGACAAACCTACCCCTGAATCCTGTCCTCGAGATTTGTAAGAATTTTTTAATTCATCATCTCATTCTTAACTAGCTTCTTCATCTAAATAATTACTTCAATAAATCTTAGAGAATTAGATCACCCCATTTCATGGTATTCCTCTCATGGATTTCCAAAACAGAAATCGTCTTTTCTACCTTGAATTAGATTTGTTTCGGATTAGTTTCCACCCGTAAATATTTCTTTAAATGTGAGATATGAAACACATCATAAATATCTGATATAGTCTACAACTTATTTACAACTTTACCTTTGCAACTTAGGATCTTATATGGTCCTACAAAACACGGAGCCAATCTTCCCTTGGACTAAAAACTATGAACTCTCCAAAGTGATGTGACTCGAATATACACATAATCTCCTCCTTCAAAACTCAAATATCTGTTATGGTTATCTGAGACTGAGCTACACACAATTTTTGCTGTATAATTTTCACCTTTTCTTCCGCTTTCCTTAAGATATCTATTCCATAAACTTCACGTTCACATGTTTGATCCCAAAGAAGTGGAGTAAGACATTTTTGACCATACAATGCTTCATACAGAACCATTTGAAGACTAGCTTGATAGTTGTTGTTATATGAATATTCTACATAGGGTAGGTTCTTGTCCCAACTCTCATCAAAATAAAAGACATAAGCTCTTAACATGTCATCTAATATCTAATTGACTCTTTCAATTAGACCATCAGTTTGAGAGTGATAAGCAGTGCTAAAACTCAAACGAGTACACATTTCCTCCTAAAACTTTTGCCAGAACTTGGAAGTAAACTGACTCTCCCTATGTAACGCTATCTTCTTGGGTACACCGTGTAAACACACTATCCTTGCCATGCACAATTCTACAAGTTTTTTGCTAGAATAAGTTGTCTTGACCACAATAAAGTGAGCAACTTTAGTAAGTAGGTCGATCACTATCCCAATAGAATCATGACCTGCTGAAGTCCTAGGCAAACCAGTGATAAAATCCATCCCAATTTCTTTTCACTTTTATTTCGGTATCTTCAACGGTTGCGACAACCCTGTGGGCTTCTGATGTTCTGCCTTAACTCGCTAACACGCATCACAGACTATAACGTACTCAGCTATCTCCCGTCTCATACTAACACACTAAAATTTCTCCTTAAGATCTTGATACATATTTGTACTGCCATGCCAGGATGGATAGAATATTTGGTTCCATGAGCTTCACACATGATGATATCTTTTAGCTCCTTATTATTCGGCACGCATATCCTTTCTCCTAACCACATCATTCCTTGCTCATCCTTCAAAAATCCACTTGCTTTACCTATTTTCATATTCTTCTTGATTTATTGAATATCACTATCAGTGACTTAAGATTCTCTAACTTGGTCTATAAGAGTAGGTTGTGCCTCCAAAGACTCCACAAAACCTTTACAGACAATCCCCAAGTTTAATCGCTCAAAAGTCTCACATAACTTAGGAGACAATTGTCGTCCCTCCGAAGCATTACAATAACTCTTCTTGCTGAGGGCATCTGCCATTAGCTTTTTTTGAGTGATAGTGAATTACTACATCATAATTCTTGATTAACTCTAACCATCACCATTGATGCATGTTCAAATCTGGTTAGGTCAAAATATACTTCACGTTCTTTTGGTCAATGTACCTCTTCTTACGATTACCAATGAGATAGTGATGCCATATCTTCAATGCATGAACCACTACGACAAGCTCTAGGTCATGAGTTGGGTAATTGTTGTCATGGGGATGCAGTTGACGAGATGCATAAGCAATTACTTTACCATCTTGCATCAAAACACACCCTAAACCCTATCAGGATGCATCACAATACACTTAAAAATCTTTTGCTAGATTTGGCAAAATCAATATAGGTGCAGACACCAAATGCTTCTTCAACTCTTGGAAACTTCGCTTATATTCTACAGATTACTTGAATTTCACATCCTTCTAAAGTAACCAAATCATTGGCTTGGCAATCTTCAGGAAATTCTCTCTAAACCTAAGTTAATAACCGGCAAGACCTAGAAAACTTCAGACCTCTGAGATTGTTTCTGGTTGTTTCTATTTAGTGGCAGATTCCACATTGGTTAGATCTACATCAACTCCTTAGGCTGAAATAACATGTCCAAGAAACTTCACTTCAGATAACCAAAAGTTACACTTACCAAACTTGGTGTACAATTGATGCTCACGCAACTTCTCCAATGCAAGACAAAGATGTTGCTCATGTTCTTCCTTAGTCTTGAAATAGATGAGAATATCATCAATGAAAACTACCACAAATTTATCTAAATACTCCATAAACACCTTGTTCATTGGGTTCATGAAGAAAGCCAGAGCATTGGTAAGTCCAAAAGACATGACAATACACTCATACAACCCATATCAAGTGGTAAAAGTTGTCTTAGGTATATCTTCTACTCAAATCCTTAGCTGATGATACCTTGAATGTAGGTCTATCTTGGAGAATACCGTAGCTCTCTCTAATTGATCAAATAGATCATCAATTCTAGACAAAGAATACTTATTCTTAATAGCGACATCATTCGATACACGATAATCCACATACATCCTCTAGGTATGATCTTTCTTTTTCACAAATATAACCAAAACTCCCCAAGGTGATTTACTAGGCCTGATATAACATTTCTCTTCCAAATGATCAACTTGTCTTTTCACTTTTGCTAATGCATTAGCCACTATTTTATAGGGCCTATTGTAGATTGGTGATGTTCTAGGTACTAAATCTCTCTTAGACAACATGCATGGCAAATCATCCAAAAATACATCTGGGTAGTCTTGAACTATAGGAATCTCCTCTAACTTTACTTGGTTTAGAATCATCCTTTGAGGTTCAAATGGAAGGGCACGAAATGTTACCTTTTGTCCAGTTACCAGTTAAAGTAGTTTCCCTGGTGGCATAATTTGTCATTCCCTAGGATAACATCTAGGTCTTTGGATTCTAACAGAATTAGGTTGGCTAGAAAAGAGACACCTTGAATATCTTTAGTGACAGAGGGACTATACACGGTAGAGGACATTTGATTGCCAGGGGTACATATCATCATTGGGTTAGCCAATTTCTCTATCCTTATCCCATTTTCGCCCGCAAAACTCTTAGACAAAAACGAATGTGTAGCACCAAAATCCAAAAGTATTGTTACAAGAACTAAGTTAACAAGAAACATATAGAACACCATATCTAGAGTGACTTGAGCTTCCTCAATAGTGATATGATTGACTCGAGTCTTGGTTAGGTTTGCATTGTTCTGTCTTGGTGTGATTAGACTAGGTCCCTGTTGCTTAGGCTTCGTGCACTGGTTGGCAAAATATCCAGGTTCATTCAGTTGTAGCACACCAAAGTCTTGCCTCCGTGTTCCTTCTTGACTTGCTGGTTCTAAATTGTGATTATAACATGGCGTGTAGCAGTATTACGATTGCTGTTACTACTGCCAGTGTTGTTGGTGTAAGACTGATGTGGTGGACGAGCTGCAGATGAAGATCCTTCATGTGACACTGTCGTCAGTGTTGTTGCCAAATGAGGTTTCTGGTTACTCCCCTACTGGTCTTTAAAGTTAGCAATTTTTCTCTTCCTTTATTCCATTCTATTGTACTTGTCCTCCTGATATATGGCTTTGTCAACCAACTTCTAGAAATCAGAGTAATTTCTAGAAATTAACATAACTGACAATTCATCATTGAATTCTTCCAAGAACTCTTCTTGGCGTTCTTCATCTATCCTAACATCTTTTGGAGCATAGCAAGCCAGACAGTTAAACTCATGCAAGAACTCCGTGAAAGAGCAATTCCCTTGCTTAATAACTCTAAACTCTCTTTTCATGAGAGCCATAACTCTAGCGGGTATATGAGTCCTATTAAATGCAGCAATAAACTCTAACCAAGTGATTGGCTGCCCCTCAGCTTCATTAAGATGAAAATGGTCCCACCATTCTTACGCAGGGCCATGAAGTTGATGTGAAGCAAATGAGACCTTCTCTTGATCAGTGCACTAGAGTAAATCCAACTTCTTCTCAATAGTATGTAACCAATCGCCTGTCTCCACTAGGTTGGTGGTGCTAGAGAAGGTAGGCGACCTCATCCAAAGAAATTCTGCTAGCTTGTTCTGAGGTGGAGTTGCATTCGTGTTGTTGTTCCCTTGATTGAGTTGATTTTATATCTGTTGCATTATCGGGGTCATGAGTTGGGTTTGATGAGCTAAGACTTGAGCAATGGTGGAATTATCTCCAAGGGACGGTGGTCCATTGGAAACACTTTCATGATTGCTATTCGCTCTACCATTAGCCTCCTGGTTGGCGTTGTTGCACGTGTTTACCATATGACGATTGCAAGTACACAATTGAAATGGGTTAATCACTTACAATGAAGATCTTAGTTCACCTAAACTTAACTTTTTATTACTCTGAACTGAGTAACTTAACAATTAATTATTTTAGACTCGCTCACAAACTAACTTAACTCTCACACACAAGCTAAGACTTAACTCATGTAGCTATATCACAACCCTTGATATGGTCTACATGCCGACCCCCTTCCTCCCCCCCCCACACACAAGCAAACCTAAACAAGCAAACTAACACAACGATGGCCAAGTCTACGGCCTAACGAAGTGAAGGGCTTCTTCTCATGTCAGAGTCATACTCATGTTCTTCTTCTTCTTCTTTATCCTCTTGTGTCTCACCCCACTCTAGCTCTAAATGGGTATGGACTCCACTATCCTCTCTCTTCATTGAAGATGAATTAGCTTCAGACCCTATTGGCTCTTCTTCATCTTCATCATCGTTAATAAGCATACTCGAGGGATCGATCCAAAATGGAACATTGTTGTACAACACATGAGTCCTTGATGTTAGCTGCAGATGTGGGGAAGGGCGAACTCTCTTCCTTGGGATGATACGAATCTTGGCTCTAGTTGGAGGCACTTCTCCCTTCAGCTAAGTCAACTCTTTCTTTAAACGATCCACATTATTTTGCAGCCTACAGATCGTGGCACAATTCTCATTCTCCTGATCATAAGCGACTATCATCACATTATCACAAGCATTGTCGAGAGTACTCAGCATCCTTACTAAATGCTACATGGTAGAATTGTTCTCTATGACAAGACTCTAATACATGCTACTCTCATCCCTGTGGGTCCTAGAAGGATGACATCGCTAGGCAGTGTTCCTCAAGC
This sequence comes from Oryza coarctata, assembly GCA_030770085.1. Classification (NCBI taxonomy): domain Eukaryota; kingdom Viridiplantae; phylum Streptophyta; class Magnoliopsida; order Poales; family Poaceae; genus Oryza; species Oryza coarctata. Next base: position 4,221,562 of record CM061465.1, read on the forward strand.
TCTCACAGTTGCGATGACAAAGTTATCCAATGACCCCTTAAATCAACTTCTTGACAAGCATGAGCATAGCTCAATCCTCCAGCTTCAAAGATCATAGATGTAACTCCTTCACCATCACTAGACAATGTTAGATGAATGCAACACTTCTTCCGTGGGATCATGGGGAATATGCCTATACTTAGGGGCTAGGTTGAATCCTATGCCAAAGGCTATGTCACACAACTCCTTAATAAAACCTTCAACTCCAAAAAAGTGCACTAACTCACGATTCAACATCTATAGAAAATAAAGGGTGAGATTTAGTGCATGGATTAAATTAACATAGCAAGTTTGAAAAGAACAACAAGAAAATGAAATTTTAAAAGTAGAAGGCAAAGGGAAAAAGAAAAGAAAAAAAAAGTCAGAAACAAAATTTTAATAAATATTTTTTTCTAACTAAAATAGTAATACGGTACTAATCAGTCACTAGTGATTTTTTTTAAAAAAGAAAACATGATGATAAAATTGTACCATACTCAATAAAAAGGAATTAATAAAATGCTAAATAGGAATAATCAATAAGATGTACGGTACTAATTAAGTGAAAAAGATGACAATAAAATGCATAACCAGTGCAAGAAAACACTTAGAAAAATAGAGTTAAACCAAATAAATTTTTATGCTCTATTAACCTACTTAGAGGGAAAAGAGCGGCTCTAATTTTAATTCTTTTTTAGAAGACTTTTATGGGCTAACATTTGGCTTGTCCTAAAGCCAAGGTGGCATCAATACCAACTTGTTACATCTGAAATTTCCATTTAAAATTTCAAAAGCTCACACAAGTATTTAATTCTCATCTAAGAATCAACCAGGGTAGACAATAACAAGGTTGATTACTAATTATGTAATGAGTATATAATTATTACAGTGGCAGATGAAACCTCTCAAATAAATAAATAAAGATGTAAGCAATAGAAAAGAATCTCATGACGATGATGACTCCAACTCAAGACTAGTACTTACCCTAATACTCCATATCACCTTCTTCACTGTAGAACTCATTATCTGGTGATTAATTATTTTGAGTATATAGAATATTCAACAAGCCATATAGCAAGATATGCAAATACATATAATATAATAAATGATGACATAATAGGGCTATTTTGCATAACAATATTTAATAACATTTTAGTTGGATAATTAAACAAGATTAATTCAACATTGTAAAACATATCTCGGTTGTATATGCCCAATAACTTCACAACTGAGTTACCATACATTCCTCAATTAGCTCAATATTTAACATAAATGAGAAGTGTAAGACTAATCACAGAAACATTGTTAGGCTTGCCCATAACCGTGGGTATGACTATTTAAAGAGTTTTATTTGAGTCAAAGGTGTATAAATTTACTCACAAGACAACTCTACAGTATGTTGCCATGCGCTCCAATACCACTATGGTATCTTAGAAAAAAATAATGACAAATCCTTCGCATAACACTCTTAACAGAATGGTCACTAGCCATTTCTCTGGTAGATGTGGCCTAATCTCTAGATTTGAGAAACTCTTAGCTCGCTAATATGGATATAATACTACCATATATGACTTATGTTTGTTAATGTAGATTTATTGGTATTACCACCTATAAAACTAAATCCACCATGGTATCTTCAGCTGGGATATGCTACACTATAAGTCCAGCTGTTGCCCATGCTACTTTGTGGTTAGTAAGTTAAATATGTCATAACAATAGCTCATGAATTGGTCCTTAATTATCATAAGCACGTTCATCTCAACTATATATGCTCACAACCCTCCATTAATCAAGTTTTAATAGGTAAATTATTAATTAACAAAACATGACCAACCGTCGTGAGCTACCATTACATAATCCCAATTAAGCATAAGTGAAACATTACTTATCCCATAAGTGAATCTAAAGTTTCTCAATATGGCTAAATAATGACACTAAATATCTAACTAAACTATTATATAAAGTTTAATATAGTCAAATTATATCACATGATATCAATGTATAAGATAATCAATGCAAATTGGCCACAACAAAGGATATATGTTTATACCCTAATAACATTTGAAAATAAATACATATTTGAATAAAAATGATAGCTTAAAACTTGAGATCAAAATGCTGAAAGAGTGTTGGATCTGTTTCACTCACCCTATTGCTCTACAAAGACTATTGAATCTTCTGCAGTGAAAACCAGCTCTCTAGAAACATAAAAACTAAAGGTAAAAACAAAACCACATAAGGATAGAGAAACAATACATGTTGATATTTTTAATAGATAGATATTGATTTTTAGAAAAAATTACCAACTTAACCAACCAATTTGGACTTAGTATTAAATAGTTATGATTTTTCTAAGTTTAATCTAATTTTAAGCTTAAATTGAAATTAATTAAAGATTATGATGTAAAAATAATATATTTTTGAACAAGAAAAATAAATTATTGTGTCACGTAGGCTAGTTCACCGTGGACCAGGTGCACAGAAACGGTTTACGGGAATTGACGACTTAGATTGATCTGACCAAGGTTGACCGAGGTCAATGGCCAAGATCGATTCCGATCTATGGCTCGGGGTGGATATCATGTGGGCATCCGACTGGCTACCACAGAGGATGGGGACGGTGATGTGGCGCTGACATGGACACAGTAGCGATGAGTAGCACAAGATCTAATGGTCACCGGCGTTCCATAGCATAGTGGCGCAAACTGAGAAGACCAGAACGACAAGTGTGATGAGATAAACTCACAGGACAGCAACATGACAGAAAATAATGACACACGGTGGCCGATGACGAGGAAAAAATGGTGATGACTTCAGGTCGTCGATGAGGTAGCTCTCTAGCGGCAAACGGCGGCCACGAACTGATGTACAAGGTTTAGATTCTCCTTGCAAACCCGAAGGTGATGACAGCGGATGACGGCGATAACAACGGATGATGGCGATGACTACAATGATGATGCAGCTCGACTGGTGTCAACGGGCGGTGCTAGTGCCCAAGTTTGCGGTGTGGCTAGGGCTAAATGGCTCGACAAGCTAAGACGATGGTGGTGATAGAAAGAGGATGAACGGGGGCTCTATTTAAAGTGTGGGATGAGCGAGTCTAGGACAGACATGGAGGCTAGAGCGATGGGAAACCTATGGTTTTCACCGATAGAAAACGCTTAAGTCCGAGCTCAATACCATGCTAAACGGATAAGGTTTTGCTCCAATTATTGGGGGAAAAGTTAGAGGAAGATAAGGGAATAAAAATCCCTCATCCAATTTGACGTGGGAATGGAGATTAAGCAATGGCTCGAACTCTGTCTCCGATTGGAGGTGGAAGATAGACCTAATAGGTGGACCTATCAGTGAAACGAGCAGAGAAAACATGGACGAGCTAGGCCATCTTGGGCTGTGTAGGAGAGAGGCGACATGAGTCATAGCCTCGCGCGCGAATGAGAGGAGAGGCGATGGGCCAAAATTGGCCAGTGGCCTAAGGAAGAATTAAAAAGGATTTTGTATTTAAATTATTTAGTGAAATGCTTTCCATTCATTAAAAATGTTTTTCCTTGCTTAAATAATTGTCAGAAAAATACAGGGGCTAAAGTAATAAATTTTATCTACCATAAAATTTATTAAGAATTTTATTAAGGATACTCTTATTTTTTAAATAATTTCTAAAAATATGTATATTAATAAATAAGTACAGCAGCAGTAGAGAAAGAATGTATAAACTTTTATTAACGAACGGACCCACTTATTAATTTGGAGAAAAAACACTGCAAAAACTTAATCAAACTGGCCTGCAGTCCTCCTGCTGGGCCTACCATATTTGTTTTCCACGTATATATACTGGTGATGCTTTTAGCACGATGTAATTACTGGCCAGTTAATTAATCTAATCTACCATCACATCATCTAGAAGGGTACAGTAAATTAAATCAGGACAAAACTGTACTTAATTAGCCGGTGTTTAGCTAAACTAGAAGTTGGTTTCATGTACGTACATGTACTGGTGGTACCTACTGGAGTAGTACTTACTACTGCTACGTAATAGTAGTATTTAGTATGGCAGCTGCCTGATTGCTGGTGCCAGTGATTATTCGGTCTAATATATCATCCCATCAGGTGCAATACATAACAAAACTGTTAGCCGGCGTTTAGCTAGGTAAAGAACACACTAATAGGACCGCTTCGACAGCAACAAGATAGACAACCAGGTTCAGCGGATACCAGAAAGGCTACCTTGCACACCGGACAATTAAACCAGGAAAAGGAAGGCGGCGTCATCTTCATTTTGCTCACAATAACTTGAGAGAGTGTTTAGAGGAAGAAGGTAAGTATTGTATGACAATTGGTCAGGTAGATTCTCTTTAGAATTTATCTAATCACCTTATTTTCAAAGACCATTAACACAAACTAGTAAAAGACAGCTGAGCAAGACCACCGGAAATTTATAACCTAACTAATTAAATCATTATTTAAAGCAGATTTACGACTTTACAATTAGGGACATGATTCTATAATTCTAATAGATAGAATTTATAATTTTTTAGTATATATATATATATATATATATATATAGCTTTATGATTGTGATCGCACTTAAAGACATTTGATTCCGATACAGGCTCACGATTTTAACAACTTTGTCTGCGTGTATAATATATTTAGAAGCACCGGGATTTGAACGTAGAATCATATATCTAGGTCTTCACAATCATATCATTGGTGTGTTGTTTCTGTCTATTACATTGTCACAATTTTGACAACCTTGCTTACATGTGTAATATATTTATAAGCATAAGATTTAAATATATGATCATATATCCATGTCTTCATACCATGGCATGTCTTTCCTATTTCGGAAGCTAAAGGGTGAAAAATATCTACTATAGTGATTTTAGGGGAGTAAATAGGGTGTAAATCAGACTTTTCCATCACATTTCACCGGAATCATATATACAGTATCTATGTGCTGCAAGCTTAGCCTTATCTGCAGGCGTGCAACCAATGAACGGCTCTGCAGGCTTGCAGCTAGCTAGCGCCGTACATGTCTCTGTAGGATAATATGTAATACGCAAGTGCTGCTAAACAAGTGGGTGCGAATTAATAAGCCGTATCTTAATTGTTATTCCCCTCAAATAACAACAGAGAGAATTAGAAAATATGTATACATGTTGTACCGTGATGCTACCTTATATTGGTCTCGTACTTTTCTTGAGGTAACAATAGTACTGTTTTTGATGTGTCATGTATGCCTTCTGAGGTCGACATTGAACCGAGGCCTGTTTGAAAATGTGGAAAAAGTTTTTATTTTCGGTGCAATTGAATTATTTTCACATATATAGCATTTTGTAAAAAAAAAATCTTGCGTTCCATGTCCCACGTACCAGCTTTTCCCTTACCTGTTTGGATGTTACTGCCACAGTTACCATGGTAACAGTAAAAAAACCTTGTGAATTTTCTTTCTAAATATTTTAATATAAAAATTTAAATCTCATGGTAAGGTCATGATCACCACACGATAAGACATGATAAACAGTCTTTTACTTAAATACAATCACAATCTTACATATAATAATAATAATAGCATACTATCGATCATAATATAATGTCTATTAGCATCAAATCTGATTTTGAAGCAATGATGCGTTGTTGTCATGCAAAAATATAGCTTAGCTTAGCATTTTTTTTATAAAATTTATATCATTATGAATCATGTGCTACTTCTAGGATTGTTTAGAATTTTTTTCCTAAAATTTGAATTCAAATAAATTTCATCATAACCCTTATCATATCGGCACGGTAACCACAATCAATTACAGTGGTTTGGAAATACTGTGCTAGACATCATAACCCTGATCATATTCCCCTGGTAACTATAGTCAATTACCAGTGGTTTGGGAACCGTGTGCCAGACATGCGGGGCATAATTTGCCATCAATTATTCTCTTCTTGGCCTAAGCATGTGTGCCCTAAGATGTATTCTCAGTGACAATTACTGCTTATTTCATTTATGAATCGAATTAATTTGAATTTAAATTTTTAATTTGAGTTTAAAATTTTAGTTTGAATTTAAAATTTTAACTCTCTAAATGATTTGAGGGATATTTTTTACGTTATCAACAATCAGCAAAAGAGAGCTGAGCAACGAAATCAATGAAGAAAATCCCTAAAATCAAATTCTAAAACTCAAAAAGCTAGTTTTGATTCTTGGTCCCCTAATCAGGCTGAAGCCATTGCAGCCGTACGTGAGGATACATGTATCCAACTTGTATGTTCCAATAATGTTTGATGAATAGCATGGTGACCTAATCATAGCCCTAGGTTTTCAATCTGTTACATGTATGACATCCGAGCTGAAAATGTCGTTCATGGACTCTTCCATCGACCAGGAGATGCCAATACAAAAAATTTACTGTCATAACAGCAACAGCTAACAGCTGCAGTTGCAAACTTTTCCTAGGTTTGAGTGGTGTGATGCTGTCTAGTATGTGTAGCAGTGATGCTGACTAATATATATGCAAATGCAGGAGAGCCATATATATATACCAATGTCGCTAGGTCAATAATACATCAGCAGTAAGGCACCATAAGCTACATATATACGGCTCATATATATTAAATCCTAGCTACAAAATCATGTGGGACATACAGAAAGAAGAATTTATGTGTGGTGCAGTGCTCTACATCAATCCAATTCTGGAGGATATGGATTGTGAATACGGATAAGTAGACATATATATCATATATATGTAAGTATATGTGTTGCGTATATGTATTTTTTAAGGGAAAAATGCATCTTTTGTACATATGTGTACGTACGTAGACAGTATACCAACTCACGACGATGGCTGTTGAAGCAGTACGAGGGGCGGATTGGATTCCATGGTGGATCTGTTCGCTACCTTCAGAGTTTACTTTTAGCTCATTCAAAATTTATGTAATTCTTTTACAAAGGAATTATAACTTCTAGCCTCACTGCACTTTTAACTATAACCCTACTCCCTCACTCCACAAATCAGCATACTCTCTCTCGGAGCATCTATAAATTATCTCCACAGTACTAATCCAGGTGAAAATTGCTACCAGTAAACTATTTGTGGGATGAAGTTAGTACATTCCAAGGAGCGTAATGCCCATGTCTACAATGACATGCTACTGCAAGAACTCACTATAGTGAATACCATTGTTCAAGAGAGCTAGCTACTCATTGACCAGAGCGTGTGGAGCCTCGAGGAATTATGGTGTCTAAACGCTTCGAGAACCTCCCAGTTTCTTTTATATGTGGATACGCTTTCCATAGAAGATTTTGTAAGAGAACTAATTATTAAACGAACACTGGTTAAAAAGACACTTATGGACACGTTCATGCACACTATTCATGCAATAAAAAAAAACCATCTAGCTAATTCGCATGCATGTTGTTCTTGTTAAGCCCTTTCCATGCTGCATCCATAAATGATACAGTACCCATAGCGCATAAAACTCCTGTGACGTACCTTAAAACTACTCTGGCATACTTACCTTCGATGTTGACCACTGACATATAGATCAGCTAGTTAGGAGGTCTACATCATAGCCACTAAACGTTAAAAGGCAGTACGTCAGATCTGGTTCATCCGGAGAGAAGACATGGGAAAATCATGTACATCACAACTACACGACGAGACTCATTATTTGGCTGCAGATTTCAATCTATCATACATTCATACAGTGTGATATGAACATAATGTTATACTGTACACCAGTGTGCAGTGAGTGTACAATATAGCACTGTTTCTTTGTTCTGATTAGGACACACGTACGCACACACCCGCGAGTCCACGGGCATGCCATTGCTAGACCACACGCTCAACATGTGAAGGCCAGAGATGAAGTTATGAAACCAAACAGAATTCTCACTTAAAAACACATTCTTGTTCATGTAAGGAAAAAAAATCACGTTTGATTCCTCAACTATGATATTGGTTTAGTTTTGGTCCCTCAGCCCTTAAAACAGTCCACATTTCATTCTTGGGTCCAAACCAAGGTGGTTTTCGCTTCATCTTTATATGAACATATATTGTGGAATTTGAATCGTAATGCACAGAAACATACATCCAGCTCTCTAGACTTCTAGAGTAATGTACTGTAGCTTGGGTTGGCCAAAAAGGGTAGACAATCGTGTGCATGTATTCAGAGTATAACAAAGACTCGGTCATGCATGCATCTGCATGTAGGAGCACCAACACTTAAGCGACCCTAATGCAACGCAGAAACTTCTCGTGCAATATACTCCTACATAATTCAATTACAAATGGAAACATAAACACTCTCCAATTGGAACGGGCCCAAATCAAGATACCTACAAGGGAAATGATAAGGATGCCGAATGGCAATGATGGGGTATGTCGGCAGCCACGTAAGGAAATCACATGGTTTTTTTTCTCTCAAAGTTGGTTGATTAATTAATCCCAATTACACTGGCATATCCGTGTTATTACTTATGAAACGGTCAAAAATGTGTAATCACCAGAAAAGGAAAAGAAAGATGGGCATCCCAACGACCGACGAAACAGCAAATGGCAAAAAAAAATGGGGGAGAAATACATCAAACTACTTTGCAGAAAATAGGGTGAAATACATGTTCTTTTTACATTTTTGTTTCGCACCTGGGGAGTAAGGTCAGCCTCGACAATGCGGTCAAATGTTTTGGAGTTGCACCAAGTCGGCAAAAGGATATAAAAATAAGTCCATTTCATCATATCAGATAATCTCATGTTCAGTCGCCTTGCAGGCAGTAGAGCTGGCGGATGTTGCCTGAAGCTGAAGATATGAACAAAGAGTGGTTTACAGTTATTCAGAGCTCAGGCTAAAAGCAAAAACAAAATTTATAAATCTTGGAACGATAATAAACAACAGTGCTGGTTTTTTGCCTTTGCTATGAGTATTAATAGGTTGATTTTTACCATTTCTGTAGGATGGAGAAATGTAGAAGAACCAAAATTTAGCAAGCCATATATACCATCTGCAATGATGTGCATGAAGACAATACAGCAGAAACAACCCGAAACAATATAGTTTTACTTATGTAGTTATTTTATACTTAATACTCCACCTGACATGCCGAATAAAACAGTCTCAAATTTACATGTGGAACAGGAAGCCAAGCAATGGTTCCATGTCCTTATGGGCTTATGATTGTGATCCTCCATAGTACCATAGTACACCAAGAATGGAAGAAATTATCGTGTGTTTAAGCTAAGTTGACACGATCATATATTCTTATGAAAAAGTCTCTGCTGTATCAGTGTGCACATTTTGCTTTATTGATGTACCCAGGTTCAGGAATGTGTTATAGCTTCCTGACAGTACAGAAGTCTCCTCATGCTAAGCATTAATTACTCATTACATATTCGTACTTGATTCATGTAAATTGTTTTGTATGGTCAAAGCAAACAATTTACTTTTTTTGCTTTGGGAATAGTTCTCTTGACAATATTTCTTCAAAGAGACTAAATTTCAGCAAGAAAGGTGCAATTCTAATGACATAGGCATATGGTACTAAAACAAACATAAAGGAGATAAATGCATTATAGCAATTGAATGTATAGATGAAAATTTACCATATAACCAATCTTTGAACTGTGCATGAAGGGCATTTGCCAATTCCTTTTTCCTATAGTCGTCAATTTGCAGCTCCCGAATAGTCTTTCTAATATCTTCGAGTGCAGCAAGCTGAATATAGGTGCAAACATTGATAAAACATTTTTTTGCTAAATAAAATAGAAAAAAAACATTTTTTTTCTTAAGTTCATTTGCCAAGTTGAATTAGAAAACTATAAATGAGGCAAGTGTCAATGGTAAAAACAAGATAAAATTTTCTCCTACTACACACATAATAGTCTATAGATCTTATGTTCTATAACTTCAGCATCCCTAATGCAGCTACATTCATATACACTAAGTTGCTACAATTTAGACATGCCAATTGTGGCAGAATATCGAAGCACCTAATTATTTCAATGGCATTGTTCACTTGGTACACAAAACCACAAACTCATGGAGTGTAAAAAAAAAATCAAGGGATCTTTCTAATGTAGGGCGCGGTATGCACGCCAATCCAAGTATAGAAAAATAGCAATGCACATACAGTTGGTGTGAACCATGACCCTTAGAATTTTTTGAGAATGGTAAGGGACAGAATTAGAATTAATTAAATTGGAACAAGAACACCTGAAGATCAAGCTCTGATGAATTTAACAATGTAGTTTACCTTTTTGCCTTGGGATATCCCATAAATTTCAGGCAATGGAAAAGGACAGCATTTTGTAGGTTCTTGAACTTCAGCCCCAAACCAACTAGGAATCTGCATGAGGAAAATAATTATGATACAACACTTTGTACTATAAAATTAATAAGTTAGTTGTATTATGAAAAAACACTAGCCCCAAACTTTAACATTTTAGCAGCTCCCTATTTCCACTACAGCATGTGTTTGCAAAATGGCCCCTCTATTCAAGTGCAACAAATCAGATGGACAATGCAGGCAAGATGAATGAATGAGTTTTAACATATGCCATGTTGTTATACATCAATTCCATCGAGACAGGTAGTGGAAAATAATAAGGTGGCAGACTGATCAAATTTGTCGATCTCTTTTCCAATATCCATGATAGTAAGCAATGCAAAAGGCCCAAAATACACATGACGTACCAAAAAGTTTGTGAATAGGTCAGGATCTAGACGAGTAGCAGATTCAGCCTGAACATCAGAAATCCCCACAGGATGGGATAATGAATCATGCGGATCAACAACTCCCAACACAAAAGGCTGGTCCCATTTATTGACTGCAGGATCTACACCCACTTTTGCCAGATGATCACCCAATTGTGGATAGTAGGTATTAAATGGAGCAACCTGTTGATAAAGAAAAGGAGAAATGTGACAACAGTAAAAAAGTTAAATTCAATGCATCACATACTATTAGCATTGAACTTCATATTTTCTTCCAGCTGTAACCGATTACCCAAATAATTCGTACAACTTGCAAAATGAGAGGCTGCTCTGCTGTATAGTTAACATCATTAAACAATAGTTGTGTCTGAGTTATCTCTTATTTATTTGGCAAGGTATGTTGTATTGACTTTATCATGATCTCCATAAATAAAGTATTTTAACAATTTGTAAACATATAGTCATGTAGATATGAATATATTATTGAGAATGTACAATCATCTATTAAAGTCTGATTAATCACTTGGTAGTGACTTTTCATATGATTAATTGCTTGGCAGTAACTTTTCATTGCAATAAGTGTATACCTTTTATTACACTACTAAAAGTTACACTCACTTGTAATTTATGGTTGTCCCCCACAATAAGAGGTTGGTGATTTACTCCCAGGTAGAATATGCACTCACGGCAGTTAGCAATACAAATCCATTTAGTAGCTGCAATAATATGCACTCTTTCACAATGCTCCACCTTAAAAACCTGACAACAGAAAACATATGAAGTATATTTGTCAAATGTACTTAGCAGAACAGAGGCAATAACAGCAATGAATTGACCAAAAAAAGAGTCACGCTCATTTTCCTCTTGGGACCCTTTCATCTTTGTTAATGTACAGCCTATCTTATATTACATTTAATGGTCCAAATCAAAGCACCATTGATCAATTTGATAAGAGTTTTCCAGGAAAAGAATACAAAAGAGTAGCAACGAGCAAGTCAGCTTTTTGTTCACACAACAATGTATGCCAGCTATCATTCTCTATTGTCATTATAATTCATCACCTTCATCTTCTATTTGGATAAAGCACTTGGCACTCATGTGCCATTCAGGTGATACCAAGGCATAAATCGCTGCGGTCTCAAACAAATTATGTGCTGCTAAAATAGACAAGTGGCAAAGCCATTTAAAGTACATAGGAAAAGATGTGGGATATATGAATCTACATTCTGCAACAACGGGAAAGGAGGGTGTAAAGAAATACCAATTGGCATGCATACCTTACCAATGGCACCAAGAACAACAGTAGCATCAGAACAACCATACACAGTTGCATACTTCAATGGCGCCAATATGTAGATAACAGACTCGTGGCAGTTTAAAACCTACAAAAGCAGTGTGTTAAGAAAGCTGACAATGTGGAGTCCCTCCGCAATTCCAATACTGAATACACAAAGCAGCTACAGCATAATACAACAGAGAGGTGTGAATTCCTTGAAATAGAGTAGAACATATATTAACACAGATAGCTAGAAGCTGGAGTATGGTACAACGTCTCCATCACAACAAGAGTTTTCATATTGGTTTTCTAGTCCAAAATTTCATTAGCAACATACATTTTTTGCTTAACTTTTAACATTGTACATATCCTGACCCAAATAATGCCAGTTTAAACATCATCTCCTTAATCACCCAAATGTGGCTAACAGTGTTTTTCCCCTTCAAACTATACTCCACTAGAATTCCAGAGATCAATATATTCCTGAATGTGCTAAGAGTAGCACTAGAATAAATTATTGCATTCAAGATACTAAATGTGCACAAAAAAACACTTAAAACTGTTTAAACTAGACGTTGCATAAATGATTCCTTTTATCAACATTATACCAACAATTCAGTGGATGATGCCAACATGTAAAAATGTGAAGACTGTCAAATCTTTCTAGTCTTTTCACCATTCAAAAGTAGTTTTTTTGTTAAATAGTTGTGATTAATACCTTCACTGAATGTCCTTTGACATCAGATGCATGCTTGACAACAGAAGTTTTGGAGAAGCCTTCCACAAACGTTGTGTTTCTGAAGTATGCAGGATTGGTACCAGTCGGTGTGCTGTTCCTTCCATTACTAGCATTGGCATCAGCCATGGTGACATCTATATCGGAAGTAGCCTGCTGACTAACTTCCTTTGATATGGACTTCTCAGTAGAAAATTCCAGTGAAGAAGATATATTCTGCGAGATCCAATCATGAACCTGAGCAGCAGGTACAGGGGCAGCAGGCATGTCTGGATCAGAATTTGCAAAAAACATGGCTGCCTGGCTTAAGGGTGTTCCTTCTGAGAACTGCACTAGAAATCCAAGGTGTTCAAATGTCTCCATTGTCAATACCTGCACAAAAGTTTGTGTAATACAGCTATATTACATTCTGCAATGCAATGGTCTACCATGCCCAACCACAAAGAATCCTAAGGAGTAAAAAACTAAACAGGATGCACAAATTACACACGCCAAAAGAAATATATTTCATGATTCATGCATTGAAAATAAAACAGCTAACCTATCCTTCAAAATATAAAAAAGCTGCTTTGTGAAGATTCAAGAAGCAATTGCCTTCAGGAGATGTTCTCAAATGTAACATGACATAAATTCTCAATTTAACAAAAAATGAGTTCTCACTTGGGCCAGATATATCTAACTAAATCTATATGCTACTTTCATCTTTCCTTGTTTATATATTGGAAAAAAAACTGCTCTCTAGAAACATCTACCTATGGGTGTCTTCACCTTCTGAATAAAGTACACCTAATTGACCAAAACATACTCATACATCATAATATATTTCGAGTTACACTTGTCTAAGAGGTAGGTTTTGCATACAATTTTACAGGATCACAGCCTTCCAGGCATACAACACAGATATGTGCTTTTACGGGTTGATTTTGTGTTTTGAGATATAGAATAAAATCCATTATCAGAACATACTATGCACTATTTCTGCCCCTTTTTTCCCATATAAAGCTTCAATCTACCAAGACAACAGGATAGAAATTGTCAAACCGAAGTGCAATCAAGCACATCTATACTCCTTTAAAAGAAAGGAATGGTGGTGGCAGTGAATCTGCCACCAATCTGCCACCCCCCTCACCTACTTCCATTATAATTTTTGTAAGCTACCCCTTGAACTTCTTGATATATACTCCTTTAAAAGAAAGGAATGGTGGTGGCAGTGAATCTGCCACCCCCCACCTACTCCCATTGTAAATTTTGTAAACTACCTCTTGAACTTCTTGATATTAAAAAACTACCAAATCTAAATGGATAGGCACATCTAAAATTGAATTATGGTGAATATTCACTATAGCAACAAGATGGATAGCACATTTCATAAATTTTATTTGTTTTAGGCAATATTATTGTTAACACCAAAATTTGAAAAGCCTACGGAAAGATTGAAAAAAAGATCAGCTTAAGTAAAGAAGAGTCCGGTTGCTACAGGGAGGAAGCCAATCGAATAATGCAGGGAAAGATTCGGTCCAAGAATAGAAGGTTATCCAAATGAGACCGAGTTTGAGGAGGAGCCGTGGAACTCACAGTAGAGTATTCTATTTATGTAAATCGTATCTTATATGGATAAAAAGATTTAGTTAGTTTAGTTAACTTTCTTAGAGATATTTTCCTTTATCTTTATTAGGAAATAACGTCCGATGATTGTTGTAAACGTGTCGGACTTTGTAAGCCCAGGGTATAAATATAGACCCCCTGGAAACATGTATCAACAGATCTTTTCAATCAAAACTATTTCGGCGCATCGCCACCCTAGTGCATCTAGGTTTCTACCGGCGGGGTCTGGCTCTCGACGCGGGGCTGCATCGGTTAACTTTGATCTCCAGCGAAGGGATAAGTCCCGCCACTATCCTGATATGTCTCGCTCTGTTTAAGGCTGCATCGTTTAGATTTGACCTCTTAGGCCAATCGGATGTATCGCATCACATCCGTACAGGGTTTATCGGCCTATCAAGCTCTCTCCGCCGTCGTCAGTCTCGTGCTGTATCGGTTAGATTCGACCTACGAGGCTACCGACGATAGATTGAGCTTTAGGCCTATAAGTCTCTGTACGGCGTTTCATCGGAGTGTTAGCCGATGAGTTATTTATACATTGAGCGCCATGCCCAGCGTATCGGCTCCTCGGCCGATACGTACCATTCTTTAGAGACTCCCCTCGAGCGTCACGCCAAGTGCATCGGCTTTCCAGCCGATACACGCCTGTCTTTAGAGAGACGTCCTCTCATCGGCTCAGCTAGTCGATGGGTTCGCTTCACCCTTGCTATATCTGGAGCGGCATCGGCTTTACAGCAGGTGTGTCTTTTATACGATTACTTGCCACTTCACATATGCCTTCATCGGCTTTCCAGCCGATGAACGACCGCTACAGCTTCCGTCAACTACCAGGAGGGATCCTGCGCACTTTGCCTTTAATATCCTTCGATGCCTCCATCGGCTCTGCGGCCGATGGATCAGGATCTCGCTTCCACCACACCCGAAGCCATCACGTCCTTCGTCAACATTTATTCACACCTTCATTGGCTCCCTAGTCAATGAAAGAGCGTCCCGATACCTATCGGCGACCAACCGATAGCATGAGCCATCCAGACGTGGCCGATGACCACCTTGATCCTATCGGCGACCAGCCGATAGCGAGCGCTCGTATCGGCCCATTGTCCAACTGACCTGTTCGCCTCACCTCATTGTCAATTGCAGGGTCAAATTGATTGACACGCATACACCCGCACCGTCGCGCCGAGCGAAACTCACAGGCTTCGGCGCGCGTATCTCGAGCCACAGAGAGAAGCCGACCGGCCTGCACTGAAGCTAAGCAGACCTCCCAGACGTCGGCGTGTTCGCGCCGGGCGCGCGAGATCCGGCGCGAACAATTATTATATATATTCTTTTATCCATAGCAAAACACAGGCATTCAGCTAATATTAAAAATATAAGTAAGCTGGCCAACTTAAAGAAAGAAAAGGTGGCATACCAGAGAATCATCACCTTCGCCTTCAACAGAATCAGCCAATAGAGTAAGAATATTGGCCATATGCTTTTGCAGATAAGACAGCTGATGAATTTCCTCATCGGCTTGAGAAGGCATGAATCGACGGCTATTACTGCGTACAAGCTGCAAAATAATATAAATATGAAGAATAAGTGAAGTTTTAGCATACTACTCATACTGGCAAAAGGAACAAAAGGTGTTTTATATCACTTGCTTGGTTTGTTGGTTTGGGGCAGGAAAAATTGGGATTGACCCAAAATGTAACACCTAGCAGACAAGTTTAGCATGTAAACTACCTAAGTTTGGTGCTGTAAAAGCATTAAATATGAAACTGGATAAGTAATAAAAATCTCGATTTTACAAAAACTTATAAGCAAAAATGCATGAATACTAACCCTCTGCAGACAGCTCTTAGTGCAAAAGAACCTATATAGTAAGCATATGCAGGAGTATGTGATAAGTAAACATACAGCTGACTGAATCTACAACAAAATGGTCACAACAATGGCTGGTCACTCAATTATTACAAAGTGTGTGAACTTTGAGTTTACTACTAGCATACAAATTCCAACCACCACACATAATTTGATGTAACCAACCATTCATTTCTGGTGGTCACCACAAAAACAGATGACCATAAATTGCTTGTCAAGAAGAGAATGCAGCATACAGTACCATCCATAGGATCCAATAAGTATCAGGAGCTAGGATCTTCCTTTGCACTGTATATCTAGAGCTGCACAACTTTTTATTGTGGCGCATTTCTTATAGCTTTAGTGAATTACAAATCGATATTTTTGTTTATCAGAGAACAGGCAGTACCCCAGTTCTGTTTTACACTTCTACCATAAACATAAGCAATTAGCATATCAGATGACCGGCAGCACCAGCTGCAATCTGGAGCATATATACAATAGCCCCCTTATTTACGAATCAATGGCGATTTCTAAGCCCAATCAGGGACATGAATAAGGCTAAGTAATCAGACATGAAAGGTCTCATCTGTTGCAGAGAAATCATACGAGCATCCAATTCTAATGAAAGCAATTCAGCCTGATCCTGACCTGGATCGGGGAGAGCGCGGACAAGTAGCCGTCGAACGCGGAGGTGGAGGGCCAGACGTCGGTGACGGCCGGCGAGTCCTTGTGCGCGCGGGGCACGAGGCGCTTGTACGACTGGATGTAGAGGAAGAGAATCACGTCGCGGAGGTCAGCGCCTTCGCCGGCGGCCTCGAGCTCGGGGTCCTCGGCTGGGAGAACCACCACGAGCGTGGCGAGCGCCAGCGCCGCCTGCTCGTGCGGAATCTGCAGCGCCTCCGCCAGTGCCGCTGCTCCCACGCGTCCCCCTGTGTCCCCGGCCGCCGCCGACGTGGCGAGCTTCTCCTTGACCTGGGCCAGGGTTTGCACCAGCGTGCCCTCCGGGAAGATGAGCTTGGGGATGGGGAGGAGGCCGTGCTCGAACGCCTCCCGCCTGGGGCGGAGGAGCGCCGCGGGGGATGGAGACGGGGACGGGGCGGCCGGCGCCGAAGGAGGCGGGGGGTCGTCAGCCATCGCCGGCGGCGAGATGGGGAGGAGGAGATCTGAGAGGAGAGCGGGAGGGGAGGAGGGAGGAGTGGCCAAGTGCGGTGGCGCCGCGGAAATGGCGAGAGGAGGCTCTCTCGCTGATGCGGGGAGCGGCTGATTTTCTTTTTCTTTTTTTATTTTTTCCCTTGGAGTGGGATTTCTTTTTTACTTTTTAGTATACTAATAAATGGGTTTTGTAATTTCAGATAATAGTAAAAGACAATTGTGTTATTGCTCCTGCTTTCAATTGCAATTATGATTCTACCTATTCTTTTTAGGATTTATGATTTTGTGCTAGTTTTTTTAATTGGGTTTCTTTTCTTTATTATATAATTTTTCCCTTGGAACAGGATTTTTTAGTAGTACCAATAAAGTAATAATGAATGGGTTTTATAATTTCAAACATAGAAAGAACAGTTGGTTGCTTTGTCGATGCAACGTTGAATGGTGGCCAAAATATGGCCACGGATGAACAGAAAATATTTGGAATAAATACCAAGTATTTTATATTTTAGAGTAGATGGAGTAGTTTTGTAGCATTAATAATAAATGGTTTCTAGCTTTAGTTTACCCTTAATTTTACAGCACTGATTTATTTAATATTATAGAAAATAGTAATATTATTTTAAGTTTTAGCTGCATTGAAAAAAGACCACATTTGGACTTGGGCAACCTACTCTTGGGTTGGGTCAGATTAATTTTTAGAGTAAATTACAGTTGTTTCACTGTACATCAAATTTAGCATATACTTTCAGTATGTCAAAATAAGTTTTACTTTTGCACTAGGTTTTATCATATAATTAAATAAAATCTTGTAAAATATGATCATATTTTATTTGAATTTTATGAAATTTTATTAAATTTGTATAGGTTTAATGAAATTTATTTAAATAGTATAAAGTAAAAAAATCTGCTGGTGCAAAGAGCATTTTACACGGTGCTAAAGTACAATTTACTATAAATTTTATCAAACTGAAAGACTCATTTAGGCCGAATTTAGGCCCATATTGATGAGGCCTGAACGTCGCTGGATCGTGAGCCGTGTCCCAACTCCAAATCACCTCACGTATACGCCAGGGTGATTGGCCCACGCAGGCCCATTGGTAAGAATGACCTAAGTCGAACAAAAGCCGGCAAAATTTGCAGGCACATCCCTGATTATTTTTTTAGCAAAATGTTTCATCTCAACTGTCCATCATCTATGAGAAAAAAAATCGAATAAAAAATGTCAGGCCATCTCCTAGATTAGCTATACAATGGTCCATTCTAGCAGATACAAACTCTTTTTTTTAAATAATGGATTAAACTCCCTGACTCTACATTCATCAGGACGTACACACAGCCAGCTAGTAGATACGAAAATATATCAGCTTAATTCTGTCCAAGAATCTGGTCCTCTCAAAATCCATTTTCTTTGTCACGGGCGGTGTCAAGGGGCATGCAGAGGAATATATTGTCTTTAAGATCGATCAAGTAGAAGGTTCTAAAGGAATAACCCATCGCTTTATTACAAGAGACTTCATCTGTGGTTGAAAACAATTGCTTTTGTAATGGTCAAGTTCTTTTCAGGATTCAAGACTTGACCGTAATTAGGACACAAAAACTGAATTTTCGTGTGTAGGAATTGAAATACCCCACGGTTAATCGACATCACTTCAAAGTCAGATGGGCTCACTAGGTCAATACATGTCGTTATTGTTGTTGTTCTCTGAGATCGACTCGTACGTTGATCGTTACACTGTAATAGTTTTTCAGAAACACAAAAAATTCAGAGAAAATTATCAGCGCATGCAATTCCTACGGAATCATAACAAGGGTGTTGCAATCCAATTAAACGACTAAATATTATATCATGTGAAAAGCAGAGAGCATGGTTTCCAGTTTAATTATCATTATAGTTGACTTAATCAGCATCCTGTTAATTTATTAGCACAGATTCATATGTAATAATAGGTCATTAACCATTATGGAGGACCGTAGTTATAATGGTAAATAGCCATATCTGTCATTAATATACACTTATATGTAACCGCTTAAAAGTTAAGCCGTTACCGATATAACGTTAGTCGTTACAAAATATTAAGTTGTATGTAACGGCTCCCTACGGACAGGTGATCTGAAAACATCTAAAATGTGTTCATTGCGTACAACCATGTGTATATTATAAAGATTAGTACTTCTAATTAATACGGTCGTCCACAACTCTCCTCGTCAACTCCGCTCGCCCTCGCCCTCCCCCTTGCTCCCGATTGCGAAAGAGAGAGGCGACGACGGCGGCGGCGGCACGGTGGCGGCGAGGGAGGCAAGGGGAGTGAGCGACTGCGGCGACGCGCAAGTGCGGCGGGATGGCGGAACAGCTGCTTAGGGGGTGGCGGAGCAGGTGCTTCACTGTGCCCAGGCGGTCCTGGTTGTCGATGGCGCTGCTTCACCGCTCCCCTCCCTTGTCCAGGCAGAAGACGACGGCGGCGGTTGGGAAGGCGGACCAGATCTGGCCAGGAAATCGGTGGATTCGATGGCCGAGCTCCTTCCGTCGCCGCTGCTCCCTCCCTCCTCAGCGCCAGCGGCCACAGCTCCCTCCCCTCCCTTGTTGGCGACGACGACGGGCCGGTCGGCCAGATCCAGCCAGGTAGGTGTCATTGTCCTCCCCAATGGCACTGCTCGTCGTCCTCCTCCCCGGCTCCTCTAGAGACGACGGGGCACGGTGGATTCGACCAGCCTCCGCGACGTGGCCACCGCCTCCCTCTTTCTCCTCTCGACTCGAACGGCGCCTCCAGCTCGCATCCTCTCCCTCCTCCACTTGCTCGAGCGTCGCCTCCGCTGTGCCCTTTCATCCGTCGCCCACCCCCAAGCTCGGGGCAGCCGGATCCGACCGCTCCCGAGCTTAGGGTGGCTGGATCCGACCGCCTACCTCGGTCTGAATCAACAAAGTGAGTTCCATTCTTGATCTGTGTTTCACTTCGTTCTGGCACCCAATTTTACTGGGATAATTTCTGGTTTCGTTGGTGGCCTGCACGGCTGCACTATCCTTGTTTGATGAATTGTGGATGTGGACAAATTCTCTCTTGATTGAGCAGGCGAGGCAACGATGACCGGTGATGCGGACTGGATTTGACTGCCTTCGTCGACGCACAAAGCAGTTGAACCGCACTGAGGAGGCCATCACCCATCAGGTCGCCGCATCGCTCAGGTTAGCCATTCCATTGTGGTCATCATGGAGCTTGGGGCCAGAGCCAACATACGAAGGCCATGATGCTGTATGTTTTTGGATGAAATGTGTTTTTGTTAGCTTTCTTGACATCTTCACGGGATTCTTGGGTGTGATTTGTTTGAGTCAATCAGTATAGATGAGGTTCTTGTAAAAAAAAGTGTAGTCAAGATTATTGGTTGTTCTTGTGATTTCTTTTCAAGTTCTTTTTGTGATGGCGGGTGATGTCCACAACCAGCTAATGCGCCATTTTGTCTCTTTTTTTTTCATTGATAATCCACTTGTGTGATGGCTCTTCACTATGAGACGTCATAGATAGTGGTATGATGTCATCCGGAGAGTTCTTATCTGTAACGGCTGGCGAGCCAGATAACTTACCACATCTGGGTGACTATTGGATAGTTTCGGTAAGCTTAGCTGATACAGATGATTGTTTTCAGCCGTTACAGATGAAGAGTCTGTGCTAGTAATTTGTAGTGATCCCAATAAGAAGGTCAAGATTGTGCCATGACCTTTGTACCTTCTTGTTTTCACTTGTGACGACACAAGGTTATTTGGCCTGCCTTCTTGTTGTAGGCGACCTGGGCGACAGCATCTCATGCACCAGTAATCTGAAACAACTACATGTTTCTTCTCTGACCATTTTCATTAGCCCAACTTGTTCTTACTACATCTCTTTAATTTCTTTTTCATAAAACGTTTAGGATATCAATACTGTCTGAATCCCCAATGCACATGTTGACCATTAATTTCTATGATCATATACTCACAAACTTATTAAAAATATGACTATACAGAAGTGTTTTTAATGATAAATTCTCTAATTCTATTTTCTGTTATCGAATCTGTTGTGTGTTTTTCATTTACTAGTGATTAGTAAGATTTCGACATTGACTCTATGCATTCTAAAACAGTGTCTATTTAAGAAAAGAGGTGGTATCCAGATATTTAATGCATATGCAGCCATCTCGTAATCCTTCAGTTAATTGATTTCGAAGTTTGACCTATACCTTTGAAACATATAAACTAGGAAGAATTATGGAAGTAGAAGAAAAAAATCAGAAGCAACTTGGTTAAATTTAATAACCAACAGGTCAATTGGCCGATCTAAAATTCTTAATCCTGCCAGTAAGTTTCATAAACCAATGCTCTCACGCAAGCGTACACGCGTGGAACGCATGCTTGAATGCATGGACTGACCAGGGAAAAAAACAAAGGTGAGTTGACATTGCAAGATCCATGATTAAGACATTTCCTTATCTTCTAAGAGAATCCGATATGTACACATTTGAAGTGACAACTTATAACATAGTTCAACAGGCAGTTGTAGATTCTTCTGTTCATCGTTTTTTTAATGAGGAGATAGATTGATCCTCCGTATGCACTGTCACAAACACTATGTTATTTTATCTGATCCACTCTCTTTCAGAAGCGACAACAGTTTGTGTTAAATTGATTACTAGTTAGTCGACGAAGGATGGATTAGTATGACATGTTTTGTTCAGCACCAAAAATCGTGTTATCATAACTAATGTCTTTCCAAAGTCTGATTAGGTACACCGCGAGCGCATGACAAAC
Organism: Oryza coarctata; assembly: GCA_030770085.1. NCBI lineage: Eukaryota > Viridiplantae > Streptophyta > Magnoliopsida > Poales > Poaceae > Oryza > Oryza coarctata. The sequence continues at coordinate 4,243,672 of CM061465.1, forward strand.
CTAGATTTTTTTTACAATTTGGTCCTTTATAAAAACCTATTTTACAAGTAGACTATTGGTAACTGCAGGAAAAAAAGTAGAAACTTGGTAAAATCTATTAAAAAATAAACCCATCGCTCGGCGTTAAGATTATTAGTGCCAAAGTTGGATGCTTCGGCGTCAAATAATCTGGCGTCAAAACCAGACCTTGGGCCAGTAGCTTTGGCCCGCACCTACGAACAACTTCCCTCGTTCCTTCCATCCCTCTTCGCATCCTGTTGATTTGCTATAAAATCTTATTAAAACTGACAAATCGGCATATCATGATTTATTTCTAACTTTTTTATTTAGGTAAAAGTTAATCTAGGATGAGGGTGTAGGTCTCTCTCGCCTACCCAAACCTCCATAAACCTATTTATTTATTGTCAAATTTTGGAATAAAAAAATTCAAACATGACTAGATCAACTAGAGCTCCTTTGAACGAATAATTTTTATTTATGTGTTGTCAAATTTTGGAATAAAAAAATCCAAACATGACTAGATCAACTAGAGCTCCTTTGAACAAATAAATTTTGTAGGTCCTTAAAGGAATCAGCTCAGCCCCGTAAAAATCCTTAGAAAATCATTCACTTCAAATGAGGCATAAAGTTATAAACTTATCATAAGCAGAGCAGACCGTAAACCATGAAATAAAAATAACAAAATGAGTTTTTAACAAAATACTCTTAAAAGTAAGTCGAACAAAATTTAATATCATGCATAGCATTAAATCAAACATATCCTATCTTCCGCCGAGGTCGACCACATATTTATATATCTATCTATCCAGCTCATGGTAGGTAGATTGTGTAGTGTAGTGTTGCACAGTTGCACACGTCTCCGTGGGTTAGGTGGAGTCGTTTAGCTAGGTTCTCTGATATTAGCTAAGCCGACAAAGTGATCGGCAGGTGACTTAAAAAAAAATGTACGGCGAGTTTTTTCATATTAGTTTAGATCGAATTAAATTACTCACGTAAAATGAAATAAATTATTAGAATCTAATTAATTATATTTTTAAAAAAATTCTGTTTTTTTAAAATCAAATAAACATATTTTTAAACTTTAAAATAATTAATTATATTAATATATAATTAATTATACGCTAATAATTTATACCACGAACTAGGACGTCAGCATGACGTCATCCTCTCGAAAGCTCCATCACAAGAGGTGCATGATGTCCATCTCCGGTCCAGCTAGCTAGCCGTACAAAAAGGCCGTGCCTCGTAAGACGCGATGCCATCAATTCCGTGGGGCCCACACAAGGCTGGTTGACACGTCAACCACGCGTACGTACGTACTTAGGTACGTATAGCGTGTGTATACGCACGTACGTATATACATGCATGCATTGTTGCGTTCAGCATGAATAGATACGGTGGTAAGTCGCCGATCTCTGACGACAGAGGCAGGCAGTACAGTTTGAATCCTATCGATCCTTACACGGGTACAGATTAATTATATTATTCAAATGTATCCTATATATAATAATGTACTCACCTGTGTATCTCTTTATGTTAATTGTGTTTTGGCAACCTAATTAATTGCTGGTTAATTTTGTGATATACATCTTATTAAATCCCAAGGAAGATATTCAGAGCTCGCAATGAGATTAAAGTATTGGCACGAACAGAGAGATCAATTATACATTTTAAAAAAACTTTATTTCTTACTAATTAATGTATTAGTTATTATAAACTTAAAAATAGATTTATTTAATTTTAAAGAAAATTCTATATAAAAAATTATAAAAATAATGTTTCAAAAACGTGCAAAACGGAAAAGCAGCTTCATACAATTTAGAAACGAACTGGACCTTAGGGTTAGTGAAAGAATGTATACTGAGCACACTAGTTGATTTTTTATTTTTTATGAGCATGTTTTTTTAAACTGTCTTATAAAAAATTCTGCGTACAATTTTTTAAAAAAATTTAATAAATATAATAACTAATATTTAATTAATCAGCTCATCTTATTTTCTGTGCCGTGAAAAAGTCCACCCAATTTTTTTTAAAAGAAAACACTTCTTGAGAATGAATGGATTGCATCAATGCATATGTACAAAGGTCGATCATGTGGTTCTACGTAGTAGCTAGATGCAATGCATCATTGGAGTTCAACTCATAGACATGTATTTTAGCTTTGACCTTAACTGTAAAATAATGTTTTCAGTGAGAGAGAAAGATGTAGCCAACAATGCATGCCAGGTCTGTTTGCTAGCCAGAGAAGAATCAAACCCAAAATTTGCCTTTTGGATGCTTAACATACAACAGACCAGACATAGTGTTTCATGAGTATCCGGAATTTAGTTATGTACCCTAATTAATTGACAGATGGAAGGGTCAACCAACTGTTGTGTCCCCAGGCCCCTTCTTTTTGTATCCAAGGGATGAAACCCTAATAATTATGTTTATCTTGTAATGTCATCGTTTAGTTTTTTAAATCTCTTTTGAGTGACTATTGGCTCCTGAAAAGGTTGGACATTGTGGTTGGATTAAGACACTGATGTTTCTTAACTATTATTCTCATCGAGACATTACAAGGGTACACGGTAGGGAATTTGCAATTATATATGTTGATACCCTAAAATGAATCACAACTCACACATTTCAATTCGTATGCTATACAGCAACATAAATAAATGTTTACATAATCCGATTGACCCACTTATATATAGCTAGCTGGTCCAAATTAACAACACTTCCTTTTGCTGCAAGACCCAATTAATTCCAACCTAAATACTGCCAAAACACAAGTCGAACAATTAACAAGCAGCAGTTGAAACAGTGATACATGTGGCCCTGTTTTTTTTCTGCTTAACAGATAAATGGATGAATGCGCACGTTTATTTATTAAACCATTCAGCACAAAAGCATCCCTTAATTTCCTCTAAACCCAAAATACCCAAGAAACAATAATACATGCAAGATAACTTTTGTTTTCTTCAGAATTGACTTGGACCAATGATGAAACATGTAATAAGATCAAACATCAATCAATTAATTAATTGAACCAATAATAAAACCGCGCTCCAAAACCAGTCGCCAGACCGACCCGATCCAATCACATATCCTATACGACCTTTATAAAAAAAGGGTCTAATTATTGTCTAGCTTTTTCCATGGCCTGTAACCACTCCCCTTGTATTTCTTGTACAAGCACTCAACCTCAATGAAGCTAGATACTACTACAAGTCCTACATACTTTTGCTACGTAGCTAGCCAGCTTCCGGTCAGAAGAAGCTAACGAATTAGAAGCTATGCCTAGCTAGGAAGAAGAACAAGAAGGGGAGAAGGAAGAACACGAGGAGGAGCACAGGATTGCGGCGTCGATCAACACGTACGTGGCGTCTACCGATCTTTTTTTTTTTACAAATCAATCAGATCAGATTGGAGTCTATAGCTGATGAGATCAGATGTGAAGAAGTACAGGAGCTGATTTGGTGATAGGATCGATTTGCTAACTGAGTTGATCAAGAGAGAAGATATAGCAGTACAGCTGAAGAGAGAAAGAGATAGCTTGGTAGTACTATTCTAATTGCTTCCGGAGAAGTGTTTGCATGGGGGATAGGCCATGGCAGCAGCAACTGCAGCAGCCACATGATCAGCAGCAGGCTTCTTGCTCAGTCACGGCCGGGATGATGATGCAAGCTTCTGCTACCTCATCTTCCATCCATGGCAACAACATCATGTAAAAACCCTAACTCCTATACGACTTAGTTTTTTTTCCCCAATTCTCTTGTTCTAATGCCTTCTTCTCTAGATCTCTAATTGCTCAATTCCTTCACTAGATCTTGATATTGTGATTCTTGGCGATTTTTTTTGTCTTTTTTTGTACTTCCCTTTCAAGATTATGGAGCTTTTCTTTTGAACTTTCTCGAGATTATATATGGAGTTGTTTTCATGTGTTTGTATGATGAATGAATGGGTTATTAATTACTAATGGTGTTTGTTTGTGCAACATAAATACTTTATCTCTGGTTTTTAAGGGTTGAATTGAAGCAATTAAGCATCTTAATTTGGTATTCAGAGTGCGTGTACTTACTCGCTCCAAATTCAATAAGGGGATTGGTGCAACTAATTCGAGTAGCTGGTGCATGAGAGTTTTCATTCTTTTCTCTTTGGATATCTTCTAAGAATTTTTACATTTTCTAATACTGGATTTGTTTAGCATCTTCCAATTCAAAAACATATTCCAAAACATATGTTCTTTTATTAATTTATCACCTTTCTTGGAGTGTGAAGCTAGCTAGCTTCTCTTACTAATCCTTAATATGCAGAATAAGTAGCAACTAATAATATTTTTGTGATGCGTTTTTCCATTGTATTAATTTGTGGAAGTGCAGCAGAAAGGACCCTGGGGGAGGATACGACATGGCAGAATTGGATCGCATATTCCTCTACCTCAACAGCCAGGATCAAGCATCATCAGCAATTCAAGAACAACCTCGTAAGACGTACACTTATTTCTGTCAGGAAATCTTCAGACTTCTCACAAATTGCACACATATGCATTATATTCTTCGATCTCCGAAAAAAGATGTGAGAAGGCAGAAAGGGAATAATCTTCTTGTTCCCTTTCATATATAAAGACTTCAATTTCTTGATCAGATTGAGTTCATCAGATATAACTAGCAGGCCGGCAAGCATCTCATCTACCTCGATTTTGACAAGTGCATATATATGGTCATTATCGAATTTTTCGACTACGTATATATGGAGTATTAGATAGCTAAATCGATCTATGAGCAGGCAGCGATGGCGATCGATCTTCTCTCTTCTTTTGATCGCGCAAAACCTTTACTCTCTGACATGTCATTTTCCCAAATTTCTCTAGATGGGGAGGAGAGAGTGACGTATAACAAACACCTGGAGATGTGTGTCGTTCTTGCTAGGATTATCATATATACACATATATGTACTGCTAAAACAAGCTATAGAGATGCATTTGCAACCTAATCATCTAGATACATTTGCAAGGATCACCATGCATCTGTATATGTACTACTGCTACAAGAAAAGGTAGTTATATCTAGGAGATCGATCAAACATGCCTACATATATATTCTTTCCTTTTTCTTCACTTTTCCCTACTTTTAATTTACATTAGGACCATAAGTGTGAAACAATAGAACTTATAACCACATGCAGGTTCACATGTTGTTACCATTTGAGCGTATATGTTAATGTGTTAATGTCATGCATTATAGATAGTTTGGACATGTTAATTCAGCATGCATCACCATCGCACCATGCATATGATTTTTGCATAAGTTTCAGTATTCTGAATTGCTACTTCTGAATGTGTACATGGATGCAGAAACTCTCAACATCTTCCCTTCTCAGCCAATGCACGCCGGCGAGCCTTCTCCCAAGGGATCATCCATGGCTGCCAACTCGGCACCTTCCAACGCCGCCGGTTCTTCGAAGCGGCCGCCGGCCGGCCAGCCATCGAGGCTGGCTCCGGCGTATCAGCCGTCTGCCTCCGGGAAGGACGGCAAGGCCGCTGCCGTCAAGGTCAGTTCATTATTCCTGATCTCTTCGTCTAATCTACGTACGCATGCATGCATGCTGAGCTATAGCTCACGCCTGAGTTGTCGTCGTCTTCGCCGATCAGAAAGAAGGCGGCGGCGGCAAGCTGCACGGCGGCACGACGTCGGCGACGGCTTCGGAGCACGAGGGCCCCAAGACGCCGGACGTCAAGACGCTGCGGAGGCTTGCCCAGAACCGGGAGGCGGCCAGAAAAAGCAGGCTCAGGAAGAAGGTAATTAATTAGTACTCCTTAATTAAGTACTCTCTGTTTGTTCATTTTTAATAGCGGAGTTGATTTTTAACATATATTTAAATATTCATTTTATTTAAAATAATTATGTTATTATTATTATTTTATTGTGATTTGGTTTATTATTAAAGATATTTTTAAGCATGAATTTTATTTTTATATATTTGTATATATTTTTTTAGTAAAATGAATGATCAAATATGTATCTAACAATTAACGATTTTATATATTAAAAACCAAAGGAAATAATCATCAGTTATTAGTAAGTATTACTTGCGCTAGCTAACTGGTAGAGATGTATATCGAAATTTATTAATTTAACCAGTTGTACATTTAATCACATTGTCATTCACCTAACGACAGTATTAAGTGCAGTTCTTAATTTAAGTGAAAAACAGCATGTGTCATGTCGGATAAAATAAAGTCAAAACGACATACATGCATGTGGTGTTACGAATCTAACTTACCACCTAAATGGAATGTATATGGGCAACTTTACTGGCTATGTAGCTAAAATTAATCGCACAATGTTTTCACGTTTTCAATCTGAAAATTACGTTTCTCATGACACTTAATTAACTATGTTTTTTTCTCTATCGCTTAATTATATATATATCAATGTCCATATATAGGCTTACATTCAGAATCTGGAGACAAGCAGGATTAGGTTGTCCCAGCTGGAACAGGAGCTGATGCAAAGATCAAGAACTCAGGTACAGCGCATATATACCAAATGCAAAATTGATATGATATTTTTTCAGCAACTAATTAATTAATTAATTAGTTTCATGCTGCATGTCTAACGCACATATCAACAAAGGGTGCAATCTTGGGTGGTGGAGCCTTTTCTGCCGGCATTGGAGGCCAAAGTCCAGGCATGCATACTATCAAACCAACCCTAATTAATTATACAATTAAACTACATGCTCAACCACATAATCAGCAAGAAACTCTCCAATTAATTTATTTTTCTCGTTAACACAGTAGATTTAATTTTATGCATAAATTTAATGCAAATATATATCCATGTGCAAAAAAATCTTAATTTTTTAAATAGATAATGGAACAATTACAAAATAATGAATAAAAATTATATTATAATTATGATTGTTATGCAGAGGCGGCGTGGTTCGACGGCGAGTACGCGCGGTGGGTGGAGAACCACGAGAGGATGATGGCTCACCTGCGGGCTGCGGTGGAGGAGCCGGTGGCGGTGGCGGTGGCGGAGGCGCAGCTGCGGCAGCTGGTCGACGCGGCGGTGGCGCACCACGGCGTGCTGGTGGAGCTCAAGGCCGCCGTGGCCAGCGCCGACGTCTTCCACCTCGTCTCCGGGACGTGGCTGCCCGCTGCCGAGCGCTGTTTCCTCTGGATCGGTGGCTTCCGCCCATCCGAGCTCATCAAGGTTAGCACACATAATTTTTAATTAACTATCTGTGTATATAATCAGTTTCTAGATAATTAATTATTTAGCTATCCGTATATAATCAATTTATAGATAATTAATTAAAGCCGGCTATTATATGTAAGTAGATATTCTGCCTTTGTCCTATTTTTACTTCACATTTTAGACATCGATATATATAATCTCTCCAATACACATGATTTATCATTAACTTGTCAAAATTTATATGAACAACCATTATTAAAAGTATAACTATGTGAAAGATTTCTTGCATAACAAATTAATCCATTAATATAATCTTCACGTTTTAAATTATAATATTTTTGTATCTATTAATAATATAGGATTTTGTGATTTGACTTCATACATTATGACGTCATCCTTCTCAAAACGAAGGTAATAAAATATAATAAAACATGTTCAAAGTATAGGCACCATTGGACTTTAGGGTTTAAGGGTGTCAAGGATATAATCAGATAATTTTTGTGAAACACGTTTAATTATTGAAGATATTGGAGTATTTGGGCCGTTCATGCCGCTACATACACACACATATATATATATATATATGATACGTCAAAACTAAAGAAAAAAAAAGGAGAGATGGATTTATACAGTGGATGCCATTAAAATAGGTGCCAACAGTTCTTTAAGAAAATAACAATATACACTATTGTGCCATCTATCATTATACACAGAAAGAAAGAAACATATATAGTTAGCGTAATTCGTCTTTTCCCCATATAATATTTGTCTAACGAATTTAATTAGCCTTATATAAGTCTATAAAATGATAAATGGTACCATATATAGTGTATATGTATATACATAGGTTAAGTCCGTATTTTTGTAACTATTTGGCATGAAACATTTTCTCAAGAAACATGGCCATGTAGAATGGAGAGATAAAGAAAGGCGAACCAATAAAATACGGGAAAATACAAAAGAGTTGATCGAAATATGTGAATGAAATAACGTCTAGGCCATATATATGCATCCATGTATATATGAGCTGTTTCTTTCTGGCCAGTTTGCTAGAGCTAGCTACGCTTAATTAGCTAGATTATTGATAGGAGTAGAAATTAGCTAGTAAAATTAATTAACGTGTTCCATGTACGTGAGCTCAGGTTTCCGTAAGCTTGAGCTCACCAATTAATTAACCTGTAGCTAGCTACCTGCTCCTCTCGATTTTTTTTGTTACGTACGTGCATATATGTTGACTGAGAAGAAAAAGTCAGTCCTCCCAAATGCACAGCAACACGTACATGCATGTTCGCCACACGTTTCTTGCATGCCTTTAGTTACTTTGCTCCTCGTGCATGCATGCATATCTACTGATCAGCTAGTGTTCTAGATAATGTAATGCATATATATTTTGCATTTATATGTAATATATATTTGGTACTATTAGTGTGTGTACTCCTATGTGCATAATTTTCCATTCATTCATAATCACATAATGTCTTTCTAGAAGATGAAGTTTAGAGAGATATATTCTCACGTAATACGAACCATGGGAACTAATTTGTATAGCGCCGCCGGGCTTCAAGATTTAAATCGAATGTATACCCAATTTAAAAGATGATAAAAAATTTTTGAAACTTTTTGGTATGAACACTAACCTGGTTACTAACTAGTTCAAACAAGTTTGAACTTATATATATGTCTTTTTGTTTAATTTTTTATTATAGGTATGTGTCGTGAAAACATGTCCTCTCATCATCAGATTGTTAGCTTATCATCTATAGCCAAATTTTAAATTCTAAAATTTAATTTTGGAGTTGATTTTTGGGTTTTTTAGTTATAGTTTATTTTTATCATTGGATTTTAATTAAACAGCTAGCAACACAAGGAGTATAAAAGTTTTGCCATAAATTATTTATGGTTACTTCATTCATTTTTTATGCGTTATCAGCCGTAGCCTAAAATATTTTTCAATTTGAATTTGTCTTGTTGCAAGGTATGGATAACAACTGAATTGCTACACCTAGGTATATAACAAGAAATTAAAAAATCCAAAAAAAAGAGCTAAATTCATGTATTTCAAACCCTAAGGGCCAGGCACCATGAAGAACCCAATTCAGTGTCCGCCATATAAATGCAAATATATATAATATATGTACTTGCTTGCATATGTGTTAATTTAGGGGTGCAAGTAAGCAGAAGTACTATTAATTGGTGATGAGAAGCTTGAAAAGCCAGTATTCCATAGTCCATACATGTATACTAGGTACTCCAACTAGAAAGATGTATGATGGGTTGGCTAGCTTAGCTAACTAGGTAAAAATATTAATTTAAGTAGGTGAGAGGTCCCAGTTGATGGAACGGTTAGGCCCCTGGAAGTCTTTGATGGCTACTATATTGGCTACCCTGTGGTTGTTATTTTCTGTGTTGAAAGAAAGCGTGCAGTGATGTACAAACAGAGAGTTGGTGAAGGAGGCAAGTTAGATAAGAGAGATCAACGATGTAGATGGGGATGCCTAATTTACCAATAACGCATGGAGAGAAGATCTGCATGCCTTCTAGATGGAGAGAGAGTACTACACTACTAGCTAGCAGTGCAAAATCTCATACAAGCTAGCTGCATCTTATATATGAATATCTCATAAAAATAGCTAAACAAATAGTGCTGTAATATTCCCTCCAGCAGAGGGAGTATATATATACACACTTGCTAATTCATTTCTTTTTGCTTGTTCAATTAATATTGAAAAGTATTAAGCTGATTAGCGTAGAAAAAATAAACAAAGCAACTAAAAAATTTTATAGAATTTTTTTTATATCTTATGTTATTAGCGGAGTAAAAAGCCATCATAAAAAATACGAAAAAAAAACCTAAAATCAATTTTAAAATCAATTTTTAAATTTTAAATTTCGGTTGTGGCTTAATAGGATGCAGAGATCAGGATAATTGTCCATTTTATTATTGTAGAAACCTGTATTGGCATAGAAAAGCTTCTTGTGAGTATATGAATATGTTCCATTCCTATTATTAACCAAAATGAATTGAAATGATGGAGTGTAGATGGTGGTACGGCACGCGGAGCCGCTGACGGAGCAGCAGGCGGCGGGGGTGTACGGCGTGCAGCAGTCGGCGAGGGAGAGGGAGGAGGCGCTCGACCGCGACCTCCAGGCCACCCACCGCGCCCTCTCCGACGCCGTCTCCTCCGACGCCCTCCAGCTGCCGCCGCCGCTCTGCCCTCCCGGCGCCGGCGCCGGCGCCTACTCCGACGTCGCCATGGCCCACCTCTCCCTCGCCGTCGCCAACCTCACCTCCCTCGAAGCCTTCGTCAGGCAGGTACGCATTAGTTAATTAGTTTGCTAATTGTAGCTTTTAATTCTAGCTGCATTATTAGTTAATTGATTGGCTGGATTAAGTGGGATTATACAAAATGTGGCTGCTTAGGCTAATTAACTATCTAGCCAGCTACTATAGCTGTTGCTGTCTCCTTAATCCCTATAATTAAGAAGCCCTATCCACTAATCAGTGGCATTAGCTGGGCATATTAATTTGTCTGTTCGGAAGAACCAATAGTTAGCTTAGCTAGCAGAGCTGTGCTAGAGGCAGACAACGAGTTAGCAATTAATTAATTCTAGTGATTAAACTAAACCTCAAAATTAACCTGTTTCTAATCAATACTTAGCTCGGATTTAATTTTCTAATCGAACCTGAAAAAACACACACACTGATGAATTGATGACGTATGCATGATCCGGCGATGTGGATGCAGGCGGACGCGCTGAGGTTGCAGACGCTGTACAAGCTGCCGCAGATACTGACGGCGAGGCAGTCGGCGCGGTGCTTCCTCGCCATCGCCGACCACTCCCACCGCCTCCGCGCCCTCACCTCGCTCTGGCTCTCCCGGTCGCACCACCCCAACCAACCAACCCCTCCGCCGCCGCCCGCTGCCGCCACCCGGCTACAATAAACCTTAGCCGCCGCCACATAGACCAGACCGGCCGAGCAGATCGATCGGCCAGCGCAATTGATCACTACCACACTACTGCAGTTCAGGGATTAGCTTCAGTTCCGAAGTTCAGACACAAGCATAGAGATGATCAATCGATCAGGTGTCGATCGTTTTAATTTATTTTCTTGCTTCTTCTTTGACAAGATCAGATGATTAAATTAGGAGGGTAGCAGCATGTTGTAATTGAGCATATATAAAAATGAAACTAAGATGTAGTATCTGATGATGATTAGCCAGTATGAAAATAAGGATTGAAATTGATGATGAGACTAATGTTTTTGTCTTGTGGCATATGGTTGACTGAGTTTGCTTCAGAGTTCAGACTTCAGACAGAGAATGGATAGCTAGGCATGCACTGTCATCTTCTTCCTTTCTTGTCTCAACAACACGAGACATAACTTCAGTTGCAAGGTTAGTAGGTGAGTTAACAGGTAACAAATGTAATGTTACACTCATCTTCCCAATCTTGGGGAAAACACAGATGAAATGTTACACTCATGTTCCCAAACTTGGGAAAACACAGATATTAAGTTACAGTTACAGACAAAATGTGGTATTTCTGGGCTCCCCCTTCATGAAAATGTGTCTTGGGTAAGATAAGGGTCCAAAGACTAAGATAAATGCGAGATCGCTCTTGTCGACGCTGGGCTTGTCCCGATCGCCAGGAGAGTCTGATCAAGCTAGACCTAACTTATGTCCATAGCAGGTATGACCCTGACGTTAACAACAAGCACACCAAGAAATGCATCACAAAGATGAGTTCCCTTTGGTGCTAACAATGGCCATGCGAAACCGAAACGCGCCGTTGTGGAGGAAAAATGACGATACATGCCCTCTTGTTACCCGACAGGCCTCTTAACCTGGGTCTGGCCGTGCCTTCTGGAGCTCCATTATCGAATGTTTGGCAATGTAACCGCCATCCTGAAATAGGGATGAATATTGGTTCAGAGTATGAACCAAACTCCATTATACATTATTATACCAATAAAGGAGATTGATCACTGTCTAAAAAAAATAAAGGAGATCGGTTTCTAAAAGTGCAAAAATAATCAGATGAACAAGGCTACAACAGAGGCGTGGGTAATCATTGGAATTGAGCAGCTAAGATGATATGTTACTGCAAATCACAAAGACAATAAATCTATTTTGAATAAATTCATAAATAAGAAATGACGAATATAATAGTAGGAATCCACAATAAACTAGAACTGGAAAGTGATAGTGAGTTACTCTGTCAAGAAATTTTCATACTAGGTTAAAAATATGACACCCGGGCAGGTTAAATTATGTTTGAAAAATGATGATTAAGGCGTTGAAACTAACCTTTGAACCAACAAAAATGACAGCCTGTGGGTTCTTTGGCACTGGAAATTGAGTGGCATCAGTCAAAAGACAGCACTGATCAAAACCTCTCTTTTACTTGCTCAATTGTGAAACCTGATTTCTGTGCCGCATCTTCTGTCAAAGAAGTTATCTTGGGTTTGTGCTGCCGCATCTTCCCTCAAGCTGTGGCGTACCTGTGGAGTCCGTCACAGAAAGGCACCACAGCAGAATGTGGAGCAAGAAATGGCAGCGTAGCAATTGTTGTCGGATGCCAGGATTCAACCACTGCAGCATGTACATCACCAGTGTAATTAGCAAGAGATGCTTGTAAGAAATAACACTCATTTCATAAGTCTAGACTTGAATGAGGTCAAGATAAAGTTTTTTTTCAAAAAAAAAATCATACCAGAGTTAACCTCATTGTCCATCATGTAACATTTTCTCCGTAGCAATAAGCAATCCAAATGAATGTTATATTATTCTATACTACAACAACAACAATAAAATAAAAAAATCTTTGAATAAAAATAAAACACAACATAAGTCACATAAAATGAAACTAGTTATTTTTCATGTACTTATATTTAAGCATAAAACTTTATAAATATTTCAACAATTCAATTATTTTTTAACTCTCCTTATTCATTAATATACTAATATGCACAGATGTCTTCGGAGATCTCCGTTGCATATGTTTAAATTATCTTAATTATCGTTGGATAAGTTTTCTTCTTGTTGCTAGTCCTAACCTACCACATATATCATCATTTCGGATCCGATTAATTCTTGTAGTCTCTAGATCCAACACAATATATGCATTATTATTCTAAACCCGATTCATTTTTATATACCCATAAATCCAACGTAGCATACACATCTTCATATTATTTAACTATTAAACATTCATCGTAGGCCTAATAATCATTCTTTAAAATATACCTTTTAGAATATATTCTTATAAAAAAATGGCATATATTTTTTTGCCATTTCATCCATCCACTTTGATTATATGGCTAACATATTCATCTCTCTATGCATCGTTATTAAATAGCGAAAGATATCTTTCTTGGCACTACTTGACTCTTGGCACTAATACTTTCTATCTCATATGCGAAGTCACACACACACACATATATATATATAGTTTTAGTTCATTTGAGTCTAAAACTTTTATTTCTAGAGTCTATCGTCACAAATCCAACTTTATATTATCGAGTAACACTACATAATCAGTAAAACGCATACCTTAAGAGATATACCCTTATATGCCCCTTATAACATTATCTATGAACATGTTAAAAACATAAATATTCAAAACGATATTTAATATAGTTTTATTTTAATCGAGAAGAGATGTGTATCCGTATCACTTGTTCAAACCCTAGTCATAACATTATTGTACATATTAACGAGTACAACGAACTTTATTAAAATGTTATTCTTGTTTAAAGACTACCACATAATATTTTTTGATATTTTATTATAAGACTTCTTTAAGTTAATAAAAATCATATGTAAGTCATTATTCTGCTCTTTATATCGCTCTTATTAAGAAAATTATTTCTATGATTGATGTTTTAGCCATAAAACCAAATTAGTTCATAGAGATCTATGTTATTTGTCTTAAACAATGCTCAATAACTCTTTCCCATAGATTCGTAGTATGGATTATCAACCTAATTCCTTAGTAATTAGTACAATTTTGAATATCTCTTTTATGCTTGTAAACCGGTAACAATATACTTCTACTTCGCTCTTTAGATATCTTGTTCAACTAAAAATATGGTTGAACAAATTGGTTAGCTATATTATAGCTAAATCTTTGAGACATTTTCACATCTAGATTAGGGTAACATCAAGGCTCATCGCTTTACTCTCATTCATACTTTTCAATGCCTCTCTAATCTTAAATTTCAAAGTGCATGTTAGTGTCATCAAAAGAGTCATCTAGCTGAAAGTTTATGTTCTCATTATTACCATTAGATAAATTGTCAAAATACTTTTACTATCTATGTTTGATATTATCTTTATTAATTAAGAGCTACTCTCTCTCATTCGTAATATACTTAATTTAGTTAAAGTCTCTTGTCTTACTCTCACAAACCCTAGCTATCGTATATATGTCTTTCTCTCCTTTCTTCATACTTAATCGTTGGTAAAGATTCTCATAAGCTTGCTCTTTGCTTCACTCACAGCTTTTTGTAGACTTCTTCGCTACCTTGTACTTTTCTATGTTATTCGCATTCTTGTTATAGTATAAGAGGCTATAGTATTCTTTTTTTTTCTTAATAGCCCTTTAGTCTTTCTTGTTCTACCATTAAATATCTTTAGTTTCACATCTATTCTATTTGATCACTCCAAATATCTCTGAAGCCACTTTTCTAGACTTTCTCGTTCTATCATTAAATATCTTTAGTTTCACATCTACTCTATTTGATCACTCCAAATATCTCTGAAGTCACTTTTCAAATACAAGTTGCCATATTTTTTCACGTTATTCAAGTCGTATTCTTCATTCCAAGATCCTTTTTAATAACTGTTTTTTAAGGTAACTAACATTTTCCTTTTTAATTTTTACCACTTTATCTTAGAATCGAAAGTCAAACACCAAAAGCTTATGTTAACATACAACACACTCTCATGGTATTACTTATAATCGAAACATGCATATTTGTCTTCTCTTTCTACAAGTATAAAGTAAATCTAACTAAAGTGTTATTCACTACTAAAAGTCATTAAATGAGACTATCTCTTTTTAAAAATAGTATTGACTAACAACAAGTCAAAAGCGATAGCAAAGTCCAAGACCTTCTATGCCTTCCGATTCCATCTGTGTTTACATTGTTCTATAAAAGAAATAAAGTAAAGGGGCCAAAGTACTTGAGGTGAAATACAAGATATTTCATTGAGACATATCATCTCAATTACCAGTATTATGGAAGAACTATCACATCAATACATAAGTTTAGAAATCTTGAAACAAAGTTGCCACGACAATGGGGGTTGAGTTTGATAAATGGGATGCTACAGGTTGTTTAATATTAAAAACATTCACATTATTCAGTGAATGACGAAAACTTACGAATTACATACCCATGCTGAGCCCACATAAGCCCATCTTGCCGTAACCCGTCTCATTCTGCAACCAATACAGAAGGCTGAGAGCTTCATCAATAGTGGCTTTTCCTAAGTAGCAAGTAATGCACACACAGATGTTTTGACCCATGTTGCATGCTTGGTCATCGTTGTCCACAATAAGGGCTGCAATTCATATCAGAAATCAGATATTGCAGGTTAGGGAAAATGATTTGGTATCAAAGAAGGCGCAAGACAACCATTCTATACAAGCCTCACCTCTCAAGAACCATAGTTGCAATGTTGTCCTTCAAAAGAGGCCCACCAAGCCGAAGTCTTCTCTCAAACGAGTGATCACCAGTGCCTATAATATATTAGATAAAAGTTAACTTGGTTCATTGGATTAGAGTCCCAGATCAAATTTCAACAGGAGGGCAAAGAACACCTTTGCAGTTCATCAGTTAAGAACAGAGTACTGTATGAAATATATTATTTAGAACCAGAAAGTGGAAAGTTGAAACATCAAATCTAGTCAACTTTTACTTCTGTCCGATGGGGTGAAATAAATAGAATTTAGCTAGTGGACAAACATCAATATCAAAAGGCTTGAGAATATGACCTCTTATAGAAAAAAAAAGATGCTACCTCATGGTTAGAACATATAAGTAGGATTAAGCTTTTGTACTTGTACCTGCCAGATGAATCACACAAGCCATCTTCTCAGGCGAAACAGATTTGGGCGCATGTAAGAAAAGCAACTCTTGCATTGTGATCCTCAGGAAGCAATGTGTCGATTAGTTGCGGATCCCATGTAGTCCTGAAAACACCCACTCGCAGGCAAGAACTCTTCTCCCAAATCGTTTTCCATAAGGGCGGCACAGCAGTTTGTGGCCAGTTCTGGCAAAGTGCCTCAGGGAATAACTGTTTCACCATCCTCTAACAAATCAAGCTTGGTACCTGCCATCCTTCTAAGAAAAATGGTGTTCCTAATTTAGTGCTATTAAGTATGAAGGGCAGTACCATATACGTGGTGGCTTTTCCAAGGTTTGGGTTATGAAGACATTTTAACGGCTGTGAAAACATGAATTATTTGCGACGCCCTCCTCAGAATTGGTGATTCTACCTCAGCCCCGGACATTGCTAACGTATGGCACCCGTTCACAAACCAAAATGGGACAGGGTCACAGACTCACGGGGAGGAGTTGTGCAGCCTCGTGGGAAAGCACCACCAAATGATCAGTGTGGGCTAGTGAAGTGCAGTGCGGCTCACTGTAGGAAGAATTGGTTACCAATCTGATGTGCTTGCCCGCCAGCTTCCGTTGCTGCGATGACAGGACGATGCTGCCGGCGTCGTAATCGGACGAGCGGTAGCTCCGGCTGCAAGCAAGCGGCGATGGTGTCACGGGGATGGCCGGAAATGGATTTGTTGAATCTTGGATGGATAGATCAATGGTGGCTTTCATGTCGCTCGTTGCTGCTCTTAGGGTGCAAGAAATCCTACAGACCGTCGCTCCCAACCCTCCTCCTCCTACCCGATGCGTATTTCTAGCCCTCTTTTCGCTTATCCATCCACGAAGGCGGAAAAAGGCGCGAGTTTTACTCTTCTTCTCTGAAGAATCACTGGCGCAGTGATTGATCAGAGTTTCAGAGTGAGTGATCTGTGTGAGGGGATGAGGGTCGTGTAGTCGTGTTCTTGAATTCACTTATTGCGGGTTGCTTTCCGTGCAATTTTTGGCCGAAATCGCCAATCATTGCGGCCTCTGATGCGTTGGCGCCGTTTCTTGGCGCGCCGTGGTGGTGATCGCGCCATAAATGGGGGTGGATTCTTGGAAGGATTCCATTGATGCGGCGGTGGTTGTGTAGTGGTGTTGATAGTGAAGAAGGAGAGAGTGAGTGTGGGGAGCGGTTCGCTGTTTCTTGGCGAGAGGAAGAAGGGAATGGCGCTGGGCGCGCCGGCGGCGGCAATTGGGGTCGTGGCGGTGTTCTTGGCCGCCGCCGTCCATGGCGCCGCGGCGAAGGACGGCACCAACGCGCTCCCGGGGCTGACGGCGTCGCACACGGAGCGCGCGGCGGCGCAGCTGCGGCCGGAAGGCGAAAAGGCGATACGGATGCTCGATCTCCTCCCCCACGGCCACCACGGCCACGACGAAGACCGGCACCTCACCCCTACCGACGAGTCCACCTGGATGGTTCTCATGACGCGGAGGCTCCTCGCCAGCTCCGCCGCCCCGCAGCGCGAGGCGTTCGATTGGCTCATGCTGTACCGCAAGCTCCGGGGCTCCGGCGGCGGAGTCGACGCGGGCGGAACGTTCCTGTCGGAGGCGTCGCTGCACGACGTGCGGCTGCAGCCGGGCACCGTGTACTGGCAGGCCCAGCAGACCAACCTGGAGTACCTGCTCATCCTCGACGTCGACCGCCTCGTCTGGAGCTTCCGCACGCAGGCCGGCCTGCCGGCGTCGGGGACGCCCTACGGCGGGTGGGAGGGCCCCAACATCGAGCTCCGGGGACACTTCGTCGGTGCGCCACCGCCATCTTGATCTAGTTTGGATCATTTGCAAAGCTCAGTTGCCCAATTGGACTGAATTGCAGTGGCTTGCTTCTGTTCATTGCAGGACACTACCTGAGTGCTACTGCCAAGATGTGGGCAAGCACACACAATTATACTCTCCAGGCGAAGATGTCATCCGTCGTCAACGCGCTCTATGATTGCCAGAAGAAGATGGGCACCGGGTACCTGTCAGCCTTCCCCTCAGAGTTCTTCGACAGGGTTGAGGCCATCACGGCTGTTTGGGCTCCTTACTATACAATTCACAAGGTATATGGGGGAATTTCAGTGCTTACTACTGCTTGATCAATATAGGTCTTATTGGATGAGTGTAATTATTGGTTTACAGATTATGCAAGGTCTTCTTGATCAGTATACGGTAGCGGGGAATTCTAAGGCCCTTGATATGGTGGTGGGAATGGCTAATTACTTCAGTGACCGCGTGAAGAATGTCATACAGAAATACAGCATTGAGAGGCATTGGAATTCACTCAATGAGGAGACTGGTGGGATGAATGATGTGCTCTATCAGCTCTACACGATAACGGTGATTTGCAGATTTGTTACAACATAGGAGTACTGCCTCGATTACTGCAATTTTCTCTAGATGCTATTGTTCTTCGTCTGTGATCAGTTTTAGAACCATCTTTTCCCTTTTTAATGGAGTCGCTAACTTTTGCTAGTTATCTTGCATTTGCAGAATGATCATAAGCATCTGACACTGGCCCATCTTTTCGATAAGCCGTGCTTTCTTGGGTTGCTTGCAGTTCAGGTCTGCTGATTTAATTTTCTAGTTGTGATTCTTCTTATATCCTGTATCATCATGTGTGAATTCATGGTGAATGATTCAAATGAACTTACCTTCAACTTCATTCTTGCTGTGTGCGCATCTAGCAGTGTCCATTAACATAATAACTAGCTGACAAAAATTATGATTACATAATAAACAGTTTTGTCCAATTGGCACTTGGCAGTTTGACAATCAATGGTACTACATGTTTTTATGCCAACGGATCTAAATTATGTCATGCTATGGTTCATTTTATCATTATAATTTGCCCACTATAGCAAAAGAAAGATAAAATCTAAAATGAAGCTTGGCACTTTTGTTCTGATTCTTAATCCAAATTATACAAGAACAGTATTTCGTATTGTAGGAATGTCTTGGAGTGATAACTTTGAATTTGTTCCAATTTCAGGCTGACAGTATTTCAGGCTTCCATTCCAATACACACATTCCAGTTGTTGTTGGTGCACAGATGAGATATGAAGTTACAGGTGATCTTCTCTACAAGGTAAAAGAGCAGACTTTTCTGTACATCATATGCATAGATGATGATGAATTTTTTCAGGGAGATGGGTATAAGCGTATGATGCTATCACTTTAGATTATCATCTGAAAGGGAAAGGATAACCTTATTCTGCTTTCTGTGTATGAATGGTTCTTGCTGATATTGGTAAATTTCCAAATGTAGGCCTGGAAGTGTGATAGCTTTCCTAATTCTGTTCTCTCTTGGTAAACTATTGTTGTTGGGCACTGTATATTTTATATGCCATTCATTATCTATTTAAGCTCTGCAGTTATTTGTATGGAAGTCCCTTTATTGTGTCAATTGTATGTCAAAGCCATATGTTGATGTTTTACTGAATTCATACCACCATTTCTTCATTTCTCATTTTATTCTGTGATATCATTTGACAAAGCTGATTGTAATCATAATTCTTCTGAAACAGCAAATTGCAACGTTTTTCATGGATACCATCAATTCTTCTCATAGCTATGCTACTGGGGGCACGTCCGCCTGTGAATTTTGGTAAATTTAATATAGCTGCCTGATTCCATAGTAATAGCCATAGTTATCTTTCATGTATGACTTTCTACTTCTATGAAATATTCAGGACCAACCCAAAGCGTTTAGCTGATACTCTGAGTACTGAGAATGAGGAATCTTGCACTACCTACAACATGCTCAAGGTTTATAATATCAAACTACCACTACCTACAACATGCTCAAGGTTTATAATATCAAACTACTCTCCTAAAATTTATTTTATCTATCTCTCTTTTGAGATGTGTTAAATGCAACTTATATCGTTTATTTACAGGCTTCACGCAACCTATTCAGATGGACAAAGGAAATAGCATATGCAGACTATTATGAAAGGGCACTGATAAATGGTGTTTTAAGCATCCAAAGAGGGACTGATCCTGGCGTAATGATTTACATGCTACCGCAGGCCCCTGGACGGTCTAAAGCAGTTTCCTATCATGGTTGGGGAACAAAGTATGACTCCTTCTGGTGTTGTTATGGGACAGGTAACATAAAAAAAGCTGCTGATTCTGGTTATTTGACACTGCTGGTTTTAATTTGAAATCTTGCAGTAACAGGATGTTTGATTTAATACCATCATTTTAGTACTACTTCGCTTGTGTTTTCATTCAAAGTTGTGGAAGTTAGAACGGAAAGACAGAATTTATCAGGTGGCTTTGTTTCTTTATGGATCTTCTATTTCATTTACAGGGATAGAATCCTTTTCGAAACTTGGCGATTCCATTTACTTTGAGGAGAAAGGAGATACACCGGTGCTAAACATCATTCAGTACATACCAAGTACTTTTAACTGGAAAGCAGCTGGGCTTACTGTTAATCAACAGCTCAAACCCCTCAGCTCTTTGGACATGTATCTTCAAGTTTCACTCCCCACTTCTGCAAAGGTAATTTCTTTTCATGTGTATTAAATGAAAATCAGATGAAAGAACCAGCAGCTAGCTTCCTTTATTCTATTTATGCAGACAAACGATCAGTCAGCCACATTGAATGTGAGAATACCATCATGGACATTTGCCACTGGTGTAAAAGCAACTCTAAATGACAAAGATTTAGGATTAATATCTCCAGGTACAATCATTTGAGTGCATGAACAAAAAAAAAGATATATCCATTTCAATCATCCTTGATCATGTTTTAGACAAGTTCTTTCTTTATTGTTTTGTGGTCAGGGTCTTTCCTGTCAATCACCAAACAGTGGAACTCAGATGATCATTTATCTGTACAGTCCCCAATTACACTAAGGACTGAAGCAATTAAAGGTCAAAACTCAACTTTTAGGAAATTTCTTCTATTTCAAATATGCATCAATTTGTTTTTCTTAGTTCACGCACAATAGTTTGCCATTTCGACTGATAATTATCAATTAATATATAAAAAAGCTAATAGTGAACATGAAATTGGCCCCTTACACCTGCTATTGTGCCTTGTGATGTATTTTAGTCGGAATACTCATCTCAATGTTAACTGCTAGCTTTGCCTTTAGATGATCGGCCAGAATATGCATCTCTTCAAGCAGTCCTATTTGGGCCATTTGTTCTTGCTGGCCTGTCCACTGGTGATTGGTATGCAAAAGCGGGCAATACCAGTGCAATTTCAGACTGGGTAGCTGCAGTCCCTTCATCATATAACTCACAACTGGTAACCTTCACACAAGAATCCAGCGGAAAGACATTCGTCCTCTCAAGCACGAATGGCTCCCTCACAATGCAAGAACAACCGACAGTCGATGGCACTGATACCGCCATCCATGCAACATTCAGAGTACACTCTGACGACTCAACAGGGCAGCTTGACACCCACAGTGCAACCATGATGGAGAGCTCTCTGCAGATTGAACCATTTGACCTGCCAGGAACGGTGATCACGAACAACCTTACCTTATCCGCGCAAAAGAGTTCAGATTCCTTCTTCAACATTGTACCTGGGCTTGATGGAAAACTGAACTCGGTTTCCCTTGAGCTTGGAACCAAACCAGGGTGCTTCTTGGTGACAGGCACGGATTACTCCGTGGGAACAAAGATTCAGGTTAGCTGCAAGAGTTCTCTTCCGAGCATCAACGGGATATTCGAGCAAGCAGCAAGTTTTGTGCAGAATGCTCCATTGAGGCAGTACCATCCTATCAGCTTCATTGCAAAGGGGGTGAAGAGGAACTTCCTGCTTGAACCATTGTACAGCTTGAGAGACGAATTCTACACAGTTTACTTCAACCTTGGGGCCTGAGCCTTGCAAGATTACTCCTCAGTAGAAAGAATCAAGAATTCAGATTAATGGTCGTCCTTTTTCTTACATATACTGTAATTTAGAATATGCATCCAAAGAGGAAATGAGTTGTTTCTTCTGAAATTGTAGGATAATTTTACTGAGTTCAGTGTAACGTTGTGCAATCATGAGATTTTTCTTTGTGGCATTTTGCATCTTGGAACTGAAAATGCTACTAAAATACAGCCATCTTGCAACAAATATGAACTAGGTGCTAGTACTATTTATCTCCAGTGTTCTGACTTTTGTTTGCGAAAACTCAAAACAAATTAAAAAAAGCTCATCTGTTCTTATCAGGACGTTGCGTGATATAAACTATAAAGGCATAGTATAAGTGTTTGACATATAAAAGATCAGAGCAGGTAACAACAGTTATTAGTCCCATAAAATACATCTCCAGCGACTGGGAGGACGACAAACTGGAGATCCTATCCAATTCAATAAACAATGATGAAGGAATCTGAACTGATCAGAACTCACCATCCGTGCCTGCATTTGTTTAATGCATTTCAGCTTAACACCCGGCAAATGAGTTTATCATTGTACCCATCATGCCTAAAGAAACCCAACCACAATGGCACAAATCAAGGGGGAAAGAAGTCATTCTCTGCAAGGCATAATCACGCCAATCAAGTGAAATAACAAAATGCTTAATCCAATGTACCTAAGGAGCATTGTGTTTCAATGGTATAATACAAGGGGGGCAGAATAGGGAGCAGATGGCAGAATCTGCTAAATGATCACTTCAATCAGAAAATGGTATCTTCATGACAACAATATGTATGCTACTAATTCAGATCACAAGCTAATAGCTGTCTGAACTTGAAGGAAGATTATTAACTATATGATACACATCATATATTACTACTGAAGCAGAATAGCTTCACATGCTAAACTTTTCAGTGTTACATGTTGCAGCTCTAATCCAAAGTAGCACTAAAGAATGATCATTTGGGGATAGAATAATGACCTGAGAACTACCTTGTCATTTGTCACCATTTCCTCTCAGATCCGATGTTCAATCTAGAGTAGACAGCCAACCAAGCACAATTCGGCAAATTTCTTTGAACATACATGAATTTGAAGGTGCACCAGATAGAGGTGCATGCATAAATAATCTTAAAAGAAAAATGGATAATGGACATGTTATGATGGACCATTGCTGATAACTATTACTGATTGAAATGTAGCAAACATGAGTCATAGTACATCACAGCGCTAGCTAAATGAGACACCACAATACTGACCGAAAACCACCAAGAATAACGATTACACAACATACCCAACACACAAACCACTTGACTGAGCAGATGAATTCTTGCAGCTGCCAAGATGAAGTGTGCATCACAAATGTTGAACAACTAAAGAAATGTAGCAGCCAACAAGAAGTGCAAGGATAGAGCAGCAAAGGTGGATGTTGAAATCTTGCCGGTTACAATCCATTTCACATCCCCTAGCCGCCTTAGATCTTGTCGAGCTTCTCTGCCTTCACCACTGGATTGGCCTTGGCAATGGCATCCCTCGCTGCAGTTCGGTAGTCGAACTGGCATTCATGCTTGTCAGAGTAGCGGTGCAATGCGCAATACATGTTGCCGCACCGGCAATTGAATCCCGTCAGCCCAACCCTCTTCCTACACGTAGCACACCGGTTTGGCCCTTCCTTGACCTTGGGGGCTACAGCAACTTCCTTGCTGGTGCCCACAACATCGGTAGGCTGCACAACAAGCATCTTCACCTCGACCTGAGCAACTGCCACTGCTGCGCTACCACTTCCAGCAACGATATGCTCCTTCCCGCCATCACAACCATTGACGATGCTGTTGATGGAGGAAGCAGCCAGCTTGGCCTGCTCCTCCTTCATGACCATCTCCTTGTGGCACTTGGAGCACATGTTCATGGTTGCCGCGCTGCCGAAGAAGCCACAGTTATTGATGCAAAGGATTGGGCCCTCGGGCTGCTGGCAGCCAGCCTCCTTGTGTTCCATCTCAACTGTGATCTGTGTATCATCAAAAAATCAATGCAAAATTCACTAACCGCAACCCAGAGAATAGGAAACAAATTTAACGAGTTTTGATTAAATCGGGCCATAGGATAATCCAAGAGGCACCGAGTTGCTATAATTTTCTTGTAGAAATGGTATTATAAATTGCAACTTTCGAAAGAACCTATAACTGACTGCAGTGAGCTTACACCTTATGAAACAATATCCTGATCCTAATTTCTAGGAGGCGCAACACAATCGCCATCTCAAAGAGGTTTTCTGCATCTTATAATTCTTATCAATCAAACGCACCTATCCATTTCGATAGCATCAAATTCAAATACTGTAAATCTGCTGTAATATGTTTTACCAGACACATTTACCACGAGAAAGGGACCCCCAATGATTAACTGTCTACAGTTTAAAAACAAATCAACCCCCCAAAAAATTAGGAAACTCACGCAAATCTAATCATTCCCACCAGAAAGATCACATAGCCTCATACACAACGAAAAAAAAAAACAATTTCAAACAGAACGCTTTCCCCTCGAGCCCAACGTACCACCACATCGGAGACCAAATCAAACCACCACTACCCCAACAGATCCCCTCACCTACCCAAACCGATCCCCCAAGACGAAGAACTCGCGGATCAATCGGTGTGCGTGAATCGACCCCAGAAAAAAAAAGAAACCCACGGATCAGCACACCCCCGCAGAAACTTGAGGGGGAAATCACACAGCGGTAAACAGCGAGCGAACCCTAACCTTGGTCGAGGCGGCGGTGGCGGAGGAGGAGGCGTGCGGGGATTGGAATCGCGAGGAGCTCTCGCCTCTCGGCTCGGTGCGTGGTGCGGTTGGCGTCTCGTCTCTCTCTCTCCGGGGGAAGGTGAGAGACACTAATAAAAAAAAGAAGCACAATGCCGATAAGAAATTACTCCTTTACCCCTCGCTTCGCGGGGTATTTACACGTGGTACGCTACGTGGCATATTTTTGGACGTCTGATCTGAGCGGGGATCGTGGTTGGACGGCTGGGATCGTAGTGGGGGTGTGGACTTTTGAGGAGTGGGGTTTTAAAAGAAGGGTCTTTTCTTTCTTGCTGGCGAAGAAGATGGAGGAGCGTGTCCCTTTTCTTCTCTTTATCGCTGGTGTGATACTGTGTTTAGTTTTTAATGTTTAATATGAGTGATGGAATTTTTTTCCTTTTTAGTGCAAAATATGAACCCGTCTAAAATGAAAACAAGGGCATGTTGATAAAAAATTGAACAGTTTCACATAAAATTATTGTATGGACCCATCTGAAATGAAAAGAGAACATGTTGGTATGGGTTAAATTCTTCTAAATAAAACATATAAATTTTCCTAGATATAAAAGATTATTGAAAATTATTGTGCAATGTAGATATATTCCCTCCATCTCAAAATATAAAAAAACTAATGCTAAATTAAATATAATAGAGTATAAAGGTAATAATGGTCAAACCAACTTGCTTTGAGCTATGTGCATAGGTAGTGATGATATACAGAATATTAGTATTTTAATATTTCCAAATAAACTATATTTATACACCACTTAGTACTTATAAATTTAGATAAAATATGATCAAATCAACTTATAATGTGGTCAAACCAAATGAATAATACTATATGGTATTTATACTAATTTATTATATTTTATGAGGGACGATTAGTGTAGTAATAAGAGTATAGGTCAAATATTTTCATAGTTTAGTTGTATGTTAGCATACTTGCTCTGAGATGGGTGCTCAGTTTTCTGACTACTGTGTACACCTTTTCCTTTGTTTTACCAATGATAGCAAGATATTGTATCCATCATAACCATAGTCATCATAGATATATAATCATATATCCAAGAGATCATGTATCATTTGTGCATACGAGAAAAGAAGCAATGGGATGCATGTAAAAAGCACATCTGTCGTATGGAAACTTCTTTTCTATGTTCCATATTATTCCAAATATAAATAAAAGAATCAACCTTTTGGACAGAATTCCTTAAATAAATTGTCACTTTACTTGTCGATGATACCTAATAAGCTATTATGCATACACAGAGAAAGGGATTTCTACAACATGTAGCCTCATTCTTTTTTTCCTTCCCCATCTCCCTCTCCGAGTCTCTGTCGAGGCCCTCTAGCTCACTATTCATGCATCGCTATTGCTACTTTCTTAACGGGTTTCTTGTTGTATTTGTTTGCACCATACCAAAACTCCCTCCAACATGTGATTGTATTTTTTTTCAGGTAACTACTGTTTATCCAGAGTACTGACTCTGTCAGATATATACTTATATATAAGCTAAAGAATTTTAGCAAAATTGCATAACCGTGTTATATAAGAGATATCCGACGTGGCAGACTCCTTATTTCTGCTGCACCTCCGTATACCATTTATATCCCCTCCCTCCATGGCGTGGCGGGTGGTTCGTTCGACGAGACGCCGCCAAATCCCGGCGCGAACCAAAAAGCGCGGGAAAATTTCCCGCACCCGCGCCTTCCCCTCTCCAGGTATAAAGATCCCGTCGCCACAGTTTCCTTCTCCTCTTCCCCGCACTGATTCCACCAAATGGGCCGCAAGAGGAGGGCTAGGGTTTCCCGCGACGGCGACGGCGACGGCGACGGCGGCGAGG
Source organism: Oryza coarctata (assembly GCA_030770085.1). Classification (NCBI taxonomy): domain Eukaryota; kingdom Viridiplantae; phylum Streptophyta; class Magnoliopsida; order Poales; family Poaceae; genus Oryza; species Oryza coarctata. The sequence continues at coordinate 4,270,510 of CM061465.1, forward strand.
AGGAGCCTGCGCCGGCTGCCGCTGAGAGCAGGAGCCTCTACGAGGTAAATCCCCAAATCCAAACCCTAGGGCCATGGCTTCCGGGTGCTCGGGTAGTGGCTGCTTTCCGGTGGTGGTGGTGCTGGTCTGGTCGAATGGGGGTGGATCACTAGAATCTTTAGGATTCGGGGGGTGAGGGAGCGCATCTGATCGTTCGATGCGATAGCAGTTCATTCGGTGGGCAGCAACGGCAGCAGAGCGTCAGTTTCCGCTAGTTTGGGGAATTTTGTGCTCTGCGCGGATTGATCGCTGTTAATAGCGTATAACCCACCTTTGCCTGTTAGATCACCTTATTTCAACATGCAAAATAATTGAGGTGCAGGGTTATGCCACTGATGAATCGAAGTATGAAGTTGTAAGTATTTATGCATCAAAATGAATGCTTATGTATTTAGGATGTGGAACAAGCAGGCAGTTGCTTGAAGGCTCACCATTTGACTTGCTGTGAAGCCGGATGATGAGTGACACGGGAGAGTGCTTATTAACTCGAGCTTAACTCTATCTCTATTTTTTTGTACCTCGTAGTAGTACTGCCTCTCCAAGGACTTCCTAGTGATTTAATCTTATTTTAATCTTGCTGTCCTTCCTGCCGATTGCTCTTTGATGGCATTATTGCGTTTGAACTATACCTGTTCCTCTAAGTATTATCCCATAATTTATGAAAGTGCAATTGATGACTAAATCTAATTTTATCATGTTCTGGAGTAAATGCTAAACACTTAAATAATTATGTTGTTGGGTGTGAGAGGAGAGATAGGGCCTAACTCAATCTGCTATGTACATACATTGAGCACATAGTTCAATTTGAGTTAGATTGTCGTTAAAAATTTATATTGTCAAATAAAAAGGGTTTCTCATCTAATCAATCACAAAACACCGATGACTGCAGAGTGTGTGCAAGAGGTACATGAGGTTTGTGATTTGTGGTTCATCTCAAGCTAAACCACTATTTAGTTTTTGAAAGCAAGTGCAATAGCTTACCTTACCTAGATAACTCAATTCTTATATATGTCCCAGCTGTTCAGACATCTAAGTTTTTTTTTGTCTTGATTTGTGCCGAAAAATTGTATTCAATTGGCACGCACTACTAGATTGTGTCTTAGTGTGGTCAAAAACCTAAAATTAAAGAAATGTCGCTGAAACCTAAGCTTAATGAAATACCAAAGAACACATGGAATTCATGTAAATGACTTCAAATAGGCCACAAGTCATTGGACTGCAATCAGAAACAGTGGGTCCGATAGGCTGAGCTAGCTGCAACTTATTATGCTGTCACCTCTCTATCAGGTACCGCCGCATGAAGTGAAGGGTGTTGCTGGCTTCCAGCAGCAGCAGCTAGCTCAGCCATTCAGCCTGAATTGTTTATTTTTAAGTGATACTGTAGAAATGGAATCCTACAGTATATATATAATCATAAACAATTGTTACGCTTCACTTTTCTGTCTTTTATAACACAAGTAACTCCTTTGATATCCTTTTCCTTTCTTCATTCTGAAGATTTTAGGGGTTGAGAGGACAGCTTCACAACAGGAAATAAAGAAGGCTTATCACAAGTTGGCCTTACGTCTTCATCCAGATAAGAATCCTGGAGATGAGGTAGGATCTCATCATCTCATGTCTAAACTTTTTTCTGTGGATTAAGTGCCATTTGTCTCAATCAGACTATGTGATGTCAGGAAGCCAAGGAGAAATTTCAGCAGCTGCAGAAGGTGATATCTATCCTTGGGGATGAGGAGAAAAGGGCACTATATGATGAGACTGGAATTGCTGATGATGATGTGAGCACCTAATTCCAAGTAGTATGATTTCCATCCTTTCACTCCCAGTAGATTTTCTGAAGTCTTGTCTTTTCCTGTAGGCACTGATTGGAGAAGCTGCAGACAATCTTCAAGAGTACTTCAGAGCTGTTTACAAAAAGGTATCTTTTTTGGTCCATATCAACGAGAAATTTGTGCTGTCTGTTAACTTATACAATGAATGATGATGCCCTACACTTCTCCAGGTTACTGAGGCTGATATTGAAGAATTTGAAGCTAAGTACAGAGGGTCAGATTCTGAAAAAAAGGACTTGAAGGATCTATATACAAAATTTAAGGGCAACATGAACAGGTGGCTTGCAAACTCACTGTGTTTTTAATCTTAATTAATTTTTATACAAAAGGCAATAAATTGCAAGGGAATAATTGGGTTCCATCTCTATTTTAATTCAGTGCCACTCTATGCAGGCTTTTCTGTTCAATGATTTGCTCAGATCCAAAGCTTGATTCCCATCGCTTTAAGGATATAATTGACGAGGCAATTGCTGAAGGTAAATGATTATATGGTGTTGCCATGTAATTTTATCATATAATATTGGATACCTTTTTCTATTCCCTTTGTATAATGAAGCGCTGGCAAAGTGCTTAGCTTATCATGCGAACTCAACCTGTTCCCTGAAACTTTAAATATCTTTCCATTTTTCTGCTTTTGCAGGCGAGCTGAAGTCAACAAAAGCATATGAGAAATGGGCGAAGAAGATCTCTGAGATAGAGCCTCCCACAAACCCATTAGAGAGAAGAGTGAAGTAAGCTCTCATTCTTCTTCCTAAAAAGTAATTTGCCTTCTTCTGAGAATCTAACCATCATTTGCTCACTTACTGCTTTTGCCTCAAAACCTTCACAGGAAGAAGAAAAGTGAGGATGATCTGATCCTAGCGATCTCGCAGCGCAGGGCGCAGAGGAAGGACCGGTTCGACTCGGTACTCTCATCCATAATGTCCAAGTGTGACGCCAAGGGGAGCAGCAGCTCGGAGCCCACAGAAGAGGAGTTTGAGCGAGCTCGTCAGAGGCTCGAGAGCAGGCGTGCCAAGAACCGCAAATGATGCATTGCTTGCAGCCTCCTAGTGACCTTGCGCAATTCTGAATTCCTGATCGTCAGGGTGTCTGAACTCTGATCCTTTTGGCTGAGTATGTATGAGATTATTAGCTACTTTTGCCGTAGTGCAAGTTCAGACTGGAATCTGAACTTTTTGTAGCTTGCTTTTGGTGAAACTGGGCTGATCTTTATGGTCCCTACATTTCTGTGTATAATCAAATCTGAAATGGTTGATCTTACTATATAAGTTAGGCCAAGTTTGTGATATTGATTGAATTATTGTTGTGTATTATATACTTAATTATAGAGATATATTAAATATTTTGAGAAATAAACTTAATAAATAGCTTAGAGCATGCCCACCAGGCCTCCAAAATTCAATCCCCTAAATCTGTTTTTTGGATTCTCTAATATAATTATTAGGAATGGAAATATACTCATCTCCAAGAGATTGACTAAATCTAAACTCCCTATAACTAAATGTGGGCTATGGCAAAAACTACCAATGGAATATTGCCAACGACGTCTTGAAGCGATCGCGATCCAGCTTCCTCACGCTTTCTTTTTCCTTCACGTGGACGCCATCAGCAGGACTTCCTGTCGCCGCCGTACCTGACTGCCGCCATACCTGAAGATCGCCGTAGCTGATCATAATCAGAAGCACATAATGAATAGGCGACAAGCATACCGAAATTGCTTCCATGGATGAATTCTTCATCAGAAACAGACCAATCCTGAGGAAAATTGACGCCCGTCGATTCGTGCTCGAGGGGATCGAGTTCTTGGCCGTCGCTGTCTATCGCCGACTGTTCTCCTTGGGCCTCACCCGCCTGCACGGTGCCGGAGGATGACTGGTGGCCGGGACGGGGAGGCGCCAACCCTACAGGAGGGGCAGCCGCCGTTGCGAGTTCTGCTGGCCTGGCACTCCGTCCACCCCTGAATCGGGGCGTCAGACCGAATGGGCGCATCGGGGCAGCGGTGGAGAACGGCGGCGCATGCCCGGAAAACGGTGGTACGGTTGGGGGCAGCCACCGCGGATGGACGAGGCGCCGGCATGACGAAGACTGAAGGCGACGAATCTCGAGGCGCCGACGAAGGAATCCCGCATTGCTGGCCGGAAGATGACGCCGGCGGCGGGATTGAGCGAGCGGGGGGCGCGCCTGGGCGAGGTCGCGAGGGTGGGCGCGGGAACATTTCGGCAACGCGCGGGATGACAGTTCTGGGGTGGGGTGGCTTGGGGGCGATTTTCCCGGGGGTGGGAACTCCAAAAGTTTAGGGTGCTAAAATCCTAGAGATTTTGGATTGGGAATCAACCACAGACTCTTGGGCATGCTCCTAGATAAGTTGACTAAGAAAAAACGATAGAACTAAGTAGGTTTCCTTTGCAACTTTGGAATGGAGGAATTTCAAAGGTTTTTGGAGAGTTTGAACTGAATCCTGCAAAAATCCAGTAAAAAAAACTTAATGTGTCGCTAAGGAAACTTAATCTGGTAGCTTCCTGAGTTTGTTACGATTGAAAACGATAAACAAGAATGCACCCACAGGCACCAAGCGCCATTAACTTAGCACCAAAATCGATTATTCGCCTCCACTAATCACACCACCCCTTTCTTGGCAAACCCGCTAATCACCACCCCCATTTCTGGCAATGGCCACCCGAGGTTCGCTCATGGCCACTCGCGCCGCCATTAAAATCCCCTCGCGCGCCTCGCCTCGCCTCGCCTCGCAGCCCAACGCCCACCGCACCTGCAGCAGAGAAGCGGTCGAGAGGATCACTGTCTCCCCCGCGCCAGAGTAAACGTCTCCTTCCTCCCCGCCGCCGCCCGCCGCCGCCGCCAGCCGCAGAGACCGGCAATGGAGATGAAGAAGATCGCTTGCGCCGCGCTGCTCGCCGTGGCGGTGTCCGCCTCCGCGGTCGCGGCCTCCGAGTCCCCCGCGTCCGCGCCAGGCCCGGGGTCCGCCAGCGGCGCCGCCGCCCTCCCGGCCGCACCAGCCGCCGCCGCCGCCGTCGCCGTCGTGCTCTCCTTCCTCGCCTACTGCCTTCACTGATGATGCGGAGAGGCTCGCGTGGACGCGGCTGGTTTATTTGGTCTTTTTTAAAATCTGGTCTAATCTAATTCGTTGGCTAATTTGATTGTTTGGTTTAAATTTAATTACGTGTGTGTTTGTGAGTTGTGCTTATTGCTTAATTGGCTTTCTGACGTTGTACGTGCTCAATTCACATTAGTAAGTTTGTAACCGTGATCTTATGGCAATTTAATATAGCATGAATTGGTTTGTTCTTTTTTTAATCGGTGTTTGGTTTGGAATAAATTCAAATCGTTAAAAATTTATCAAAATGGTAAACTTTATAACACAAAATCCTTTCGTGGTACGGAAATCAACGGTGGTGATCTACGCCATCATCTGTAGTAGAGAAAATTAAGAAAATGGAAGCTGGAGTGGGTGGATGCATGGCGGCAAGCCGGGCTGACTATTTTGTACTCGTAGTCCAATTACATAGTGTTTTGTTATTTTATGAAATAGAGGAATAATATTGGTGAAGTAAGTGCACCGCTCCGCCATTCACGTCGTCGATACTAAAACTATTCCATTTTATAGATTAAACCTAAATTCGGGATATTGCAGTCTTCCGAGTTCTAAAATATGACCTGGTTTTCAAAATTCTGCCATCCTATATTCACTCTTAATCCCTGAAACCAATAAGATAGGATAAAAAAATACAGAAATTGCTACGCATACCATCCCATCGTCCAATCCACCGTCCACGTGGACTCTCTACCCGTTTTATTGAGCTCTAGCTACAAACGGGTCGTATGCACGTATGGTGTGACTCTAAGAATATGAAATTCCAAGCACACAAGCTGCCAATATGCCCTGACAAAAAGTGGAGAAAAAAAGAAAAGAAAGCCAAGACAATTCTCTATTACCGAAGCATAAGCATGGTGATTAGCAAAGGACACCGTCTCCTCCTCCTCTCTCTCTCTCTCTCTCTCTCTCTCCTCTCAACTGCTCAGACTCACAAGCCGCGCAGCAAAAGCTTCCCCCTTCCCAATCCTCCTCCCGCGTCGACCCCCCACAAGTCCTAGCGCGAGCGCGCGCGGGGAGGCTGCCGCCGATGGAGTCGCAGGTGCTGGTGGCGCTCGCCCTCTCGCTCGTCGGCGGCCTCAGCACTTCCATCGGTAAGTCCTTCTGCTCGCAGTCGCCTTGGGTTGGGCGGGGGGAATTCCCGCGGTCTGCGGCGGTTTCTAGGGTTTTGGGTGTGATTTCCTCTCGCGTGCAGCGTTACGCTGGTGGATTAAGCTGCTCGAGTAGTGGCGGGGTTGCCGCTTGAAAGGAGCATCTCGCATTCGCAGGAATTTTTACGTAATGGTGAATTCGGAGGTGCCGCTGGCGAATTGCGGCTTTTTCGTAGGTGAAACTCCGTGCAAACTTGAGATGCATCGTTTATTAGGAAATATAAAAACCAGAGTTCTGAATTTTTTGTTAAAAAAAATAAAGTTCAGAATCCCATGTCTTCCTGTAATCCTACACCATTTTGGCTGGTAAGCGATGAAACTTTTGATATTTAGGCCTCTGAATATGAAAATTAATCGATCACAATGACTCATCACATTTGATGTTTCAAGGTTAGGAACGGGGTATAAGCGGCTGGGCAAGGTTAGCGGCAGAGTGTGAATTTCTCTTATGTGTACTATGTTTAATGTTTTTTTAGATAATATGTTTAAATACAACTGGCCTCGCATGGTCAAACGATACGTTTAACTACTAGGTTTCCACAATGTACTTACCTTTGCTTGGTTAACAATTTTCAACTGTGAACAATCTCAGGACATTGAGTAATAAATACTGTGTTTTAGAATTCTCTCAAATTTTCTATGTGGGGTGGTTTCCAGCAAGGCGGCTTCTTTGTGCCATTTTCCCAACTTCAGTTGAGCTCCAATTTTTTTTTCATTTTTCAGGTGCGCTGTTTGTGATTTTGAATCCGGCACCTAATCTTAAGATGCTTGGGCTTCTACAGGTTATAAGTTTTGTTCTCTCAAGTCGTGGAGCAACTTCACTATCTTTTAAGAAATTTCTGGTTTTACCGTTGGTTCTCCATAGATTGATTTCTTGCTGTTGCTAACTACAGGGCTTTGCTGCTGGACTTATGTTGAGCATTTCCTTTCTAGATTTGGCACACAATGCACTCAATTCTATTGGCTTCTTGAAGGGCAACCTTTGGGTGAATCATGCTTTTCCTATAATTATAGTATCCATGCTGATGTAATGCTGATCTGTCTCATACAACAAGCGGCAACCATCATTAACTAATAATCTTTTGCAGTTTTTTGCTGGAGTTCTTTTATTTGGTTTGGTTGTCAAGTTTATTCCAGAGCCAACCATTGTGCCAACAACTGGTGCAGGCAAGAAGCAGGTTGGAATGAGCAGCCTTAATGATGTTTTCAGTTTTCACAATCATATTAGTCTGTTTCGAAATATCAAGGCTGAACAAAAGTTAGTTCTCTATGTTTGGTTTGAGGAAAGCAGACTGACAATGATGGATCAGGTAAAGATATGATGAAAAAACATCGCCGGCAAGTATTATTCAGTGGGATCATTACTGCTGTTGGTAAGAAACTAAGAATGCTTCTGTATCACTAAGCACACTTGTACAATCAGACATTGATTCATATTGAACTTGCATCAGGCCCTTATTTGATCTGTTTCATGTCACACAAAGTTCCTTGATATATGTTGCATGGCTCTGCTTCCTTGAGATACTACAATCATCTAACTCAGTACATATTCTGAGCTGCAGGAATCAGCTTGCACAACTTCCCAGAGGGGATGGCAGTATTTTTGGGATCCATGAAGGTATTGTTTTTGTATATTCATCATTATCATTCATCTGTTGATGCAACTTGCATTTTCGTCTAATAGAAGATACTCTGGTTTCTATAACATAACTTTGGTGTTCCAATAGTTACCATGTTTGAGTAAATGGCTTGCACTAGTTCCTAGTTGTATTTGACATCATTTCTGTGTTCCAATATATTATGTTTGATTTTTTTAGTTTGTGCTGATCGTGTTATGTTATGATGAAAAACTGCAGGGCCTTCGTGTTGGACTGAACTTGGCTATTGCTATTGCTTTACACAACATACCAGAGGTGCATAAATCAGCCTATCAGCATTTCTGTCCCATGAGCATTCGTAACTACAGTTTGGTGTTGCATATTTGCCCCTTAGGGTTACCTTGCGTGCTTGCAGAAAGATTCAAACGCCATCCAAATTTTGCCACTTACAAAATATCTGGGATTTCATATACTTGTTTAATATGAATTCCAAATGTCATGGCAAACTAAATCATAACAAGGGTAAAAACAAATTTCTCAGGATGATTCTTAAGTTTGGTTAAGCTTATATGCCCTTAAGCTGCAACCTTTTTTGACATTTGCTAGAACGGCAGCTGTATTTGAATAATCATTGAGTGTGGCATGATAGCGAGTCTTGGACAACTTCTTAAACTTCTACAAAACTTGGTTCTATTTCTTGTAGTAACTATCTGAAGCCCTAACTATTTGGTTTTTTTCACCTTCTCAGGGGGTTGCTGTAGCTCTTCCACTCTATTTTGCTACCAAAAGGTGCCTATTTTCCCATGCAAAGGAGAACTGGATGGATTTATATGGTTCACAGTAACCTTCAGAAATGAGTTAATTAAAGAATACATGTTATGGATTTGAGATTTTCTATAGACAAAAAAGTGTGTACTAGTTGAAGTCATGAATTGTTAAGGATAACTTTGTAAGATTTGAGAACTAATTAGAGTGGTGGACCACTCTTATCTGCTACATTAAACCTGTTGCACTTGCAGGATGACAGAACATTAATAATTTGAAATGGTTTTGCTTTAGCAAAAAGGCAAATTCTGCTTAACTTTTTTCAATTTGCAATGATAGCATGTATTTTTGTTGTTCTCTTGTAATTTTGTAACACTTTCTTCTACTTTAGTTAATATATCTTGTTCCTTTTTTTTCCATGTCTAAGCAAATGGCAAGCATTTAAGGTAGCAACTCTCTCTGGTTTTGCTGAGCCACTAGGAGTGATCGTTGTTGGTATGCTATTTCATATGCACTTCTCTGTAATTTTTTCTTCTGGTGTATATCCATTGACTGGTGAAATGCTGATGTGAATGTGGTTGCTGCAGCTTACTTGTTTCCAAGCAGCTTAAATCCTGAAGTTCTTGAAGGCCTACTTGGTTCAGGTCATTCTGTTAATAAAGACAAAAACTGTTATTGGTATTGTGTAGTTTGTTGACCTCCCATGTGCCTTTGTGCAGTTGGTGGTGTTATGGCCTTCCTTACTTTGCATGAAATGTTACCTCTGGCATTTGACTATGCTGGTCAAAAGCAAACTGTGAAAGCAGTCTTTGTTGGCATGGCCTTCATGTCTGCAAGGTTTGTTGATGTTTCAAATAAAATAATATGCTTCCGTTCATCCACTGTAACTAATGTGGATTTGTATTCAGTATAGACTTGCCTTTATACCTTTTTGAATTGAAGCATTTCTACCCTGGAATATGAGTAACATATTGACCTGAGTAGATTAAATCATCAGCATCACAGTGCCAAATGCATCATTGTCATCATCACTAATCAAATATATCGAATGAATAGAAAGGACCTTTGAATTAACTTATTGTCCTTGATACTGAATTGCTAATCAATCTTATGTTATTCTTACATAACCAATCTTTGGTTTTTGCGTTGGCAGCTTGTATTTCTTGGAGATCAGCCTACCAAAGGAGTTAAGCTTGTAGCACATGACACTACCTCACTGCAACCATACCAGCTTGTCACAGTATCCTCTGAACTGAAGCTGAGAACTTAGAAGAGATTTTCGCTTAGCTTTCTGAGCACTGCCTGGCAGGGATGTGGGGATGATGGAGGATTTGTCATTTATCAAACAGAAACAAGGATTTACGGCTACATCCGCGGGTTGGTCATGTAATGTGTATGCTATTACAGCTGGTCATTGTATTTGACCATTTTACAGTGAACAAGAACAATTGAGGTGTGGGTGGCAAACACCACCCAGAATCAGAATGTAACCACCGAATTTGTTGGGGAAGGAACAGGACACAACTTAGGCAGATCGGCCTTATACTTTGGCCAGTCAGTTTACACGGATTGAAGTTACTGTGAGGCAAATAAAAACCAAAATGCTTCGTTTTCACTGTCAAAAACTGACCTTGGCTTTTAACCTTTGGCCATAAATGAGTGAATTACAAGTTCCAGAAGTCTTGATGGTAATATATTATAGTTTTGATTGTTTTAGTTTTAACTTTTCACCGGTCTGAAATTTGTATAGTTTGATGCGAGTATTTCTTTATAAAAAATGTCTATAATATTATATCTTCATATTTTATCTATTAGCATGCTCGTGTATTAGAACAGGTTAGGAAATAAGATTAGAGATGGGCTTAAAAAATAAATTAAGGCATGCCTAAGGTTATAAGATTAGAGATGTGTCAGGGAGTGTAGAGATAAAACATTATACTACGCGTGGTGTTAGAGAAGGAGATAGATGATGGACGACTGCGCTTTTTAGTAAGAGTGGATGCAAGCGCTATGCTGGTTGTTTTAAAGGAGGAGAGAACAGATGACTATGCTTTCTAGCGGTAGAGGATATAGTAGAGAAAAATATAATAACAAAATTTAGTGGTATCTAAGATAGTAAATGACAATTTTTTATTGTTAGGCTAATATTTAACGTAGTTGATTTTTAAATTATGTTTATCTATTCGTCTGAATATGTAGCTATCATTTATTTTTTAGTTTGTTTTATCACTAAAAGAACTTTAAGCATAACTTATACTTTTAATATTTATAAAAAAATTAAATATAATAAATAGTCAAATGTATATCTTAACTCCGTTAATATTGGGTGCCTTTAATATATCAATATATCAAGTCCCAAGCCATGTTAAAGGAGTATGGTTGTGTTAGGTTTGACGAGTTAACATAAAAATTTAACTATTTTATATAGATCAAACCTATTAAAATTTTGTTGGGGGATAATCTTCTTAGCGACATGTCATATCGAAACCCAGGTATAATATTAAATGGGCAAGGGCCAGGTCGTCATTCTCGTGACATGGCATATCGTAATCTAGGCATGGTGTTAAGTAAGGAAGGATCGGAACGTCTTATCCTCAGTGGCGCGCCACATCGGCGTTCGGGTATGGTAAAAAATAAACAATGGTCTTCATACCTGACTCGACGGGTGCGAAACATAAGAAAGTAAGTCGAGTCAACTAGTATCTGTTTAATTAGTTGGAATGTAGGATTACTTACGGATAAGTTAAGAGAGCTAGTTGACACAGTAGTTAGGAGGCATGTAAATATCTTGTGCGTTTAAGAGACTAAATAGAAGAGTCAGAAAGTGAAGAATTTGGACAATACCGACTTCAAGCTTTGTTACACAGGGACAACTTCAAATAGAAAGGGATTAGGAATTCTAATTGATAAGAGCCTTAAAAATAGTGTGATAGAGGTGAGAAGGTAATAAGATATAATCATATTAGTTAAACTTGTTATTAGTGATGTAGTTTTAAAAGAATCAATGCGTATGCCCCTTTAAGTAGGTTAGGATGAAAGTGCTAAGAGATATTTCTAGAAAGATTTAGATAGCTTAGTTAGAGCTGTATCTAGTAGTGAGAAGCTTTTTTATAGGAGATCTTAATGGCCATATAGGTGCAACAGGTATAGGTTTCGAGGCAACACATATAGGTTTTGGGTATGGTGGTAGGAATCAAGAGAGAGAAAACCTTAAGCTTTATTATAGCTTTGATCTGATGATAGCCAACACTTTCTTTAGGAAGAGATAATCTTATTTAGTGACTTTTAGTAGCGCCAATACTCTAGCTAGATTGACTTTGTGCTTATAAAAAGAGAGAATAAAAGAGATTGTGTAAATTGTAAGGTGATACCTAGAGAATATGTGGTTTTTTAATATAAGTTGGTGGTGGCCGACTTTCGCTTTTTAGTGCATGCTTATAGAGATAAACAAGCCAAAATTGTAAGAACTAAGTGATGGAAGTTAGAAGGAAAGATATTAAATGTCTTCAAGAAAAGGATTATTGAAAAGAGCTCTTAGAAGAAAGAAGACGATACAAATAACATGTGGCAGAAGATGGCAACATAGATATGGAAGATTGCTTCAGAGGTATTTACAGTGATCAAAGTTAGTGGATGCAAAACTAAAGAATCTTAGTGACGGAACAAAACGTGTAAAGAGTTATTAAGGAGAATAAAGAATGCTATAAATGAATGTATCATGATAGGAGTACGGATAATATGGAAAAGTAAAAGGTGATAAAGAAGAACGCAAAACAAGTTATGAGTGAGGCAAATAGATGAGCTTTCAATGATCCGCATCAACGTCTATGTATGAAAGAAGGAGAGAAGGATATCTTTAGAATAGATAGAGCTTGTGATAGAAAGACGAGTGACTTCAACCAAGTAAAGTGTATTAAGGATGAGAGAGAGCATCTCTTGATGAAGGAGAATAAGATTAGACATAGATGACAATAGTATTTTAACAATTTATTCAATGGTAGAAAAGAGGATAACACCGTTTAGTTGGATGACTCTTTAGATAACACTATTAGGAGCTTTGTACGGATGATCAAAAATATAAGGCTAGAAAATCTTTGAAAAGGATGAAAGAGGTTAAGGTGATGGACCTCGATGTTATTTTTTGTTTAAAATATGACTATATCAGAGATCAGTTTTAAGCTCATATTTCTTTGTATTAGTAATGGATGAGGTTATAAGAAACATATAAGGGATATCTTTTGGTGTATGCTCTTTATAGGTAACGTAGTGTTAATTAATGAGAGCCATGGAGGAGTAAATATGAAATTAAAGTCGTGATGGCAGGTTCTTATGTCTAAAGATTTTAAAGTAAACATAACTAAAACTAAATACTTATGACTTTGACACTATCGTACACGAGAAGGGAGATGTGAGTTTAGGAGGCTAAGTAGTGACTAAAAAGAACACTTTTTGATATGTGGGATCGATGCTATAGATGAATATTGATATTGATACAGACGTTAGTCATAGAATTAAATCGGGCTGGTTTAAGTGATACTAAGTATCTGATATTTTCTATAATAAGAGGATATCGCAGAAGGTAAAAGATAAGTTTTATAAAAAGTCGATTAGACTTGTTATGCTATATAATGACAGGAGGTTGGTTTATAAAAAGATAACATATTTAACAGTTGAGTTTTACAGAAATACATATGGTACGTTAGATTTATGATCATATAAGAATAGATCGAGTCCGTAACGAGAATATACATGATTGACTAGGGTAGTACTAATTGAAAAAAAGTTTATCTAACATCAGTTGAGTTGGTTTGGTCATATAAAAAAAGAACTTCAGTCAGTATAATATAAAATTCTAAGATAATAATATAAAAAATAGTGAAAAAAAATCAAAATTAACATATAAAAAGATAAAAAGTTAATTAAAAGAGTGGTATATATTTAAAAATGAAAATCAGCTATTGCCATAATTGAAAAGTTTTTTAGTTGAGCGAGTCTAGTCAAATGTATATCTTACAGCGAACTACGTTAAAAAAACTGAAGGGAATATTATGGAATATTTTTTAATTGCTGACACATATTTGGTGTGTAAGAATTAAAAACCTGAGTTTATTTACGAGGGTTATACTTCACGGACCAGTAGCTATATATTGCCCAGAGGACTATCTATCTATCGAATGACTGATTTTTTATCAACCATATTTTAAAGTACAACATTAATATCCAACAGCTTGCTCTTATAACTTGAGATTAAAAAAATAGAGAAGATTATATAAAAATACATCTGGATTAACCCATAAAAATATAAAACATAAAACAAGCTAAAAGTTGTGGCAAATTTATACTGAAATTAAAAATTTTATGTAATATGTGATGTCCCGCGTAAATTGCACGGCTAGGATCATTATAAATTTTACATTTTTATTATAAAAAATAAATGGTAATATAATTATATGCCTAATATTTCAATTAATATACTAATTTATATGTCCATAAAATAAACGTGATAAATCTTTTAATATTATCTATAAATAAAAAATATATAAATTTTATAGTATATTCCTACCTTCATATTTGGTATAATCTCAATATCTCTAATGACATTATTCTAACTCATCTTGTATCATATATTGACTATTATTGTACATCATTATCGAAGCTGCTTTATTACCAGTTTTTTACATTTTGTTTTATTGTTGATACTCACATTTTGGACTCTATAACTCCGTTGTCATATTGGTTTGAAGATCTCATATGTTATGTATTTCTTATATATATATATATATATCAGATGATCAAGCTATTTTCTTTTTTCTTGAATTAATAGGTGAATTATAAAAATTTTCAATTAATGTAAGAATTTACAGCTATTTTTAACTCATTGGATTAATGTTGAACTCTCAGAAGAGTTTTCAATTAATTAATATAAGTGAAGATATGGACTCTTCTCTCCATATTATATATTTTTAATTCAGATTTAAAGTATTTTAAATTTTACTCCCACATGAACTTTTTTGTCAATAATATTTATTTTTAACCAAAATTTAAGATATTTCTAGATGGTACGTGGATTCTCTCTTAATAATATTTATTTTTTGTGTGAATTTAAACTTTTCTAAATTGTACTCCTACGTAAACTCTCTTCTCCATAATATTTATTTTTAACCCAAGTTTTAGATATTTATAAATTTTATTTCCACATGAACACTTCTCTCAATATTATTTTAAAAAAAATTAATCCCAATTTCATACTTTTTCCCTAAATTGTATTTTCCACGTGGACTCTTTTCTTAATATTAATTATTTTTTATTTTCAATCCAAATTTTAGTATTTTCTAAATTAGATATCTCCTTTTAATTCTCTTTATTTTTTATTCTAAATTTCAGAGATTTTAAATTATATTTTTGTGTCGACTCTTTCTCTTAATATTATTTATTTTTAATCTAAATTTATAATATTTTCTAAGTTGTGCTCCTATATGAACTCTTTTCTCCATAATTTTTCTAATTTTTATATATTTTTAAATTATATTTCTAGGTGGTTTGTTCTCTTAATAGTAATTAATTTTTAATCTAGATTTTATATTTTTTTCCTAAATTATATTTCTACATGTACTCTTATCTCACTATTAATTATTTTTAATTGTTAATCTAAATTTAAGTTTTCGAAGTTGTATTTCTACATAAACTCTTCTTTTAGTTTTCTTTATTTTTTTAATTTTTAATCCGTTCTAAATTGTATTTCAGACTTTTCCTTTAATTTTATTTATTTATTATTCCTAATTTCAAATATTAAAATTGTATTTCTGCTTGAACTCTATTTCTTGTTTTTTCTAATTAATGTGAAAATTTCTAGGCCACGATAACAAATGTGATCGCTCCTTTTCTATTTCTTAATTAAGATAATAGATTTAGATGATTGAAAAACAAGAAAATTTGCAAGCGACTTAGACCTATCAAAACTATATATTAACAATAATACTTTTCGTTTAGTCCTTGTATGTTAAGCATGCTTTAGTCAGGAAAATGTGTTGCTTTGGACATGTCCTATAACCTATTGACTTATTTCTTAGTGTATTTGTAAAACCCAACCACAATTTGATAAATTATAATGAATATGTTATTTTCATACACACAACCTAAATATTAAAAGAGATGTTGATATCAAAATTTTAAATGTTTTAGTGTGGCTTACATCCAAAACAATATGTTTTGCGACCTAGTGGAGTAATTTATTACACTACTAATATACACATGTATTGCAAGGAATTCGTATGGAAATGGATTGTACCAACCCATAGATTGAGACGGGATCCAACCGATTATTTTTTAACCAATCACTTTTTTTGAGTGCTATTTTTAATCAATTGCTTGGTTTTTCATAGTTTTTTTTCTCAAGGATGAGTGGTTATGTGTGCAACTTGAGGGGAAGGGAGGAGGACAGCTACGCTTAGTAGAGAAATCACGATAATGGTACCATTCAATTCTACTAGTCTGTCTTTCACAGTTCCTCTTCTTCTCCAATTCTACAAGTATGTCTTTGCAATCATAAACCTTTCACAGTTCATCACTAATTTCGTAGAAATTAAGCTGAAACCAAGAACATGCCCCCTCCCTCTTTTCTTGTAGCTTTCCTCTCTTTGTATTCTAACATCGCTATCGGTGGTGTTAATTAATTTAACAAGTGTGCTGAGAGTTAATTGTTAATTATTTAAGATAAACAAGCCACAAAAAATAGAACAAATCAAAGATATTACATGGGCAAAGGTTACACAATGCATTACCATATGCTAAATTTCGCGCTGTTATCATTGTTTGAATTGTGACGTCTCAAACTCAAAAAATTATCTCAACTACATGTAGTTTGAATCAGTTTGACAATATACACTAATCACTATAGTCGTAGTAATGTCAAAAATAGCTCGAATAAATCTAAACTAAGTTCAAATTAAACCCATGCATTTACCATAGGTGCACGTGTGTGTAATATAATTAAGATTTTACATCCAAACTACAAATTCAATGCATCTTGATCATAGAATGTAATAAAACCAAACAAAACACGAGAGAGTCTTGTCCATATATATGATCACAAACAAATTAATTGTCTACTCAAACAATAACCTGAAAATTAAATTTCAGCTAATCTTCACCCGATCCTATATGCATGTTTTGCACTCACCCCAGGCGACGACTCATAAGGTCATAGCACACCGGCGGCGCTCGTCGTCGAGGAGGGCGACGCCGCCGTGGCCGGCGCCGAAGGCGCGGGCGTGGTCGTTGAGGGAGCGCTTGTGGCGGAAATCGGCGCCGCAGGCGCAGCGCCAGAGGCGGCCGCAGTTCTTCTCGTGGGTGCGCCAGTCGCCGCGGACGGCGAAGCGCTTGGCGCAGCGGCGGCAGGCGAAGGTGCGGGCGCAGTGGCGGCGGCGGTAGTGCGTCTGCAGGGTGCGGAAGTCCTTGAGCGGGCGTGCCCGCGGGTGGTCGATGTGGTTGCGGCACCCCGCCGCGCAGCAGTAGCACGGCAGCCGGAGCATCGCCGTCGGCTGCGCGCCCCGCAGCGCCGCCGTGCCGCCTCGCCGGTACTGCGACCCGTGCCCCCACATGTGCATCTGCAGGCAAGGAGTATTATCCAACCAGTCAACTTTTTTTTTCCATTTTCTTTTGCATGCATTGGATGATCAATTGCATGCAGCTATTAATTCCGTAATGGAAATAAATCCATTTCTTTTTATCCTCTCTCACACACACCGCCACTTATAAATATTTAGCGCATCTTACAAACACAAACATTTTTACAAAATTTCCACGAAGCAGTTTAATTCTTCTAAATTTTCTTTGAAAATTCTTCAAACCGAAGAGGCCTTTAATAAATGGAGTACTTGCGATAAATTTATGAACTTCACTAACTTTCTATTATAATCTCATAGTTGTAAAATTGCACGAGATACTTTATTACGACAAATTTTATATCATCAAAAAATTCAGAATTTTTTATGGCCCTACAGAGCGAAGAGCATGAAAACACTTGCAAATATAAGAGCGCATATATGTAGAGAGTATCGTATGTCTGCACATATATATACCTGGAGGTTGTTGTATCTGTTGAAGGTCTTGCGGCAGACGGAGCAGGAGAACTGTGTGGCGCCGGCGAGGATCTGCGCAGGCGTCGGGATCCAGTACTGCCGCCCGGTCGCCCTCACGCTCCCAACCTCCATACCCACGGCGACCCCCGCCATGCCGCCGCCGCTGCAGCTCCCTCCGTCTCCAGCTACTTCACCACCGTTTGCAGTAGAAGTACCACCTCGAATTTTCATCGTCGTCGTCGTCGCTGACGAAGAAGAAGAAGGGACGGCCGGAAGTCCTATGCTCAGGGCGACCGTGACCTCTTCTTCTTCTTCTCCTTCCTTCTGCTGTCCGCCGCTGCGGCAACCGTACTGGAGCAGCTGATCATGACTGCCGCCGTGACCATCTTGCTGCTTGCTGCTGCTGCAAGAAGCAGCGATTAGGCTGAGGAAAGGGAAGGGGTCCTTCATGGGAGAGTGCTGCTGATGGCCATGGCCATGGCCTCTGGAGATCAGGTTGGTTTGGGCGTCCTCCATGGATGGATATGATGAATCTATGAAAGCTAAGGTGCATGCAGAATTGCAGATGGCAGTGGATAACTGGAGACGACGAAGGGTATATAGTGTGGTCGTTTGATTTTTATAAGATGTGGTTGGATTTCACCTACGTACTCTCTGCAGAAATGGATTTTGACACTTCAAGGACGACTCGAATAAATGTCACTTCAATAGTTAAAATAGTATTTTTCAGATACATGTATAAACAGCTACTGCCCCCCTTCGATTCCTTGTACTCCCCCGTTTCATAAGAAGTTTTAACTATTTTTCTAAACCAAAATTTTTTAAATTTAATCAAGTTTAAATTATTTATATAAAAATATAACAATATTTTAAACACAAAACAAATATATATTCAGAGTTGGTTTTAATCAAACTAACTAGACTTCCCGTGTAAATTTAAGCGGAGATAGATAAAATTAGGATTGAATTCAATATACCACTCTTATCTTGTAATGTAATTATAATTTCTATATAAAAACTGAAAATAAAATTAGATTTCATATACAACTCTTCCAATTTATATTTTTATGTATACAGTTGTTATATATATACAATATATTTTAAAACTAGAATTAGATTTGGTATACAACTTCTATTTTTTTATAATGTAATTGTATTTTGTATATAACTATATAGGTGAATCTACGCTGTAAAAATTTAGACCCTTAGGATACCAACAATCAAAATATTTCTTTTTTTTCTTCAATTAATATGAGAATTTCTAGCCTCTGGAATAAACAGAGCTGTATTTATAATATAATAGATTTGGTGCTTATAGTTGTTGCTATATTTTTCAATAAACTTAATCAAACTTAAAGTTTAACTTAAAAGATATGTCTTATAATATGAAAATGAGGAAGTACTTATCATTTATGTAACATGTACTATGAGTCTAGCATATACATGTGTATTTTCTCTAGATACTTATTGTTTTAAATAAGATCTGATCAAAATTTTGAAAAATTTATTATCAATGAGTTTTAAAATATTTAGTTAGAAATATAGAAAATATCATATATAGATTTATCTTAGTACCACCACAATCTCATAAACTTACTCGATTCTATATATAAGTTTATTCTAATATAAGTAGTAAAATCATACCTAAAATAATATTATAAAAAAGTCAAGCGGCATGTATTTTTAACCAGAGGAAGTACTAGGTAGCATCGTCACTGTTCATATGTAGCGAACGGCACGTACTAAATAAATATAGTTAACACAGTTAAAATACAATATAAAATCTCATTGGATGTTAAGCTTGTAAAGAAAAAACTTGAATAGAGGGTTAAGATGGTCTGAATCATTTAATTAGGTTGAAAAAAACCCTTAAACACAGCGTGCCACCAAGTATGCTCAATCTCTCATGGGAAAATTTCAATACGCATACAAGGGATGATTTTTTCTTTTTGTAGCGATACACGGATTTAAGTCCAGGTCGGTCGCCCCTCAATTGGAGACTTTATCACTATGCTAAAAGTGCGTTCGTGTAATGCTCATATAATGATTAATTTGAACGTTTTTTCTTAGCTATGACATATAAACAGTAACAAATAACCGATGCAATGATGAAAAATTTTAAATAATTTTCAAGTAATACTTTTACATTTCTCTCTTAGCGTTCCAAAAGTTGGGACATGATATAAAAAAATCTAAATTAATTCTAAAATTAACTTCCACAATTCAAAATTGATATAAATCTATTGCTTGTTGAATCTGGTGGAGTTCGATCGGATAAGGTGAAGTCGTGAATGAGTAAGCAAAGGTCCCATTGGGGAGGACAACACCTTGGTCACATGAAGGGTATAGATCCTTAGTCTTTGAGATTCGAGAAAACTTCAATAACATATACTTAACCATATCGGGTTTATAAACCACTATGCACTTAGCCAATAGAAAATAATATCTCAACTTGGTACATAAAAATATAAGCACATTCATAACTTTTCCACCGCAACATATCTTATCTCAGCATCTAGAAGTCGTTAACTTAGACAGAATACCATCCGTTCTTTTCTTTTAAATTCTTGTATCAGCATCGACCAATGGACTTTTCTTCGGTTGATAGGTATAACTTAAACGATATCCCCTTCTACGATGGAATCAATACTAGTGGAGAATTCAATTAATCTTTAATTTGATCAAATGCTTTTTGCAGCTCGACACCCCACGCGAATTCTTGATCGGCTCGTAACTTCAGCAATAGAGTGAATGACTCAATCCTTCCAGATAGATTTAAAATAAATTTCCTCACAAAGTTAAGCTTGCCGATCAAGGATTGTAATTGTCTTATTAACTGGTGGCTTGGTGCTATAGATAGTCTTGATGCTTTGCTAATTAACTTTGATTCTTCTTTCATGCATCATAAAACTTAAGAATTATTCAACCGATACATCAAAAACACATTTAGAAGGATTTATCCTAAGTCCATATTTTTGTACCCTTTCTAGTACTCTTCGCAGATCGGCTATATGATCTTTAATACTCTTGGATTTAACCACCACATCATCAATTAATATATTCACCAGTAGGCCGATGAGATCATAAAATATATAATTCATAGCTCTTTGATAAGATGCACCAGCACTATTTAATCCCAAAGGTTATGACTACCCACTCGTACAAACCAATAGCTTCAGGACATCTGAACACAGTCTTAAGAATATCTTCTTCCGCCATGAATATTTAATTGTAACCTACATTACTATCCATGAAGCTATTGTTCTTGTGACTTGATGTCACATTAATTAGCAGATCTACCATTGGCATCGGATAATCATCCTACCGAGACGATGTAGGATATCCATTTAGCATATCGACACGGTTTAATAAAATTTGTATCATATAGCCTTGTGATCCTTGCCTTGATTGTATTATATAATTCTGCCTTGAATCTTCTTGGAAGCTACTTAAATGGTTGATATCTTGGTTTGATAGAAAGCTGATGTTTAACAATTGATCGGCTAAAACTTTGCATCTTATGATATTTCTAAAATTCCTTCAGTAATTTATTAATTCTTCACAAAACTCGTTATATAAATTTTTACTAATATACGTCAGCCTTGGCTTATCTTCTAGACCTATATCAACTTCTTTCAAATCATCGGCCGATGTAAATCCTTGCTCTAACTTTTCTTCAAAATCTTCAATGGTGCCCATTAGAGCAACAATTCCGAGCCGACTTGCTGGATCACTTTATTCCCTTGTTGGTTACAGCAAGGAAATCTCCATCCCATATTTTCCTAGACAGACAATCAACTCTATCAGCTTCCCAGATTAGCAGATCGATTCCTACAATGTTGGTTGATTGATCGGCTGAAATCAACTCAACTAGGTCTCCTTGCCACTGTACGAAGTTTTGATGCATTGTGGAAGGAACACAATTATTGGTGTGAATCCAGTCCCTGCCAAGGAGTAAACTATATGATCTCTTGCCATCTATAACGAAGATCGTGGTGGGCAATGTCTTACTTCCAACTATTAATTCCACATTCAACACGCTCTTTGTTTCTTATGGATTCCCACCAAAGTCTTTTAATACCATATTTGTTTTGATAAGATCTTCGGCAGTCTTCCCCAGCTTGTGATATGTGGCGTACGGCATAAGGTTAAAAGCTGCACCTCCATCAACTAGCATCTTTGTTATAGGCTTCTCATATACATACCATTTGATGTATAATGGATTCAGGTACAGATGCATAGACTCTTTAGGCTTATCAATTATGGCTTGATCAAGCTAGAACGTCAATTGGGCAAAGACCACTTCTTGATCTTCTTCATCGGACGAAAAAGCTTTATATTCTAGAGGCAAAAAGCATACCATGTTGGTTGGAGCTGATGTGTCAATATTATCGTCCTTATGCTTGATGCGTCAGACGTGTTTAGTCATTTGGCTCCGATCGGCCTACTCATGGTTTCATCATTGTCTCTTATGTTGCTCTTTATGTCGTAACCTTTGTACCCACCTCTTTTGATTCTTGGTTAAGGTTCTAAATGGACACCACTAGGGATTAGAATTCTCTTGTCCCTAATACAATTCCTTGATATTAGCTACCTTTTGATTGCGGTCTTCATTAATCGGCCCCAATCAGGTATGTACCGATGCCCGTTTAATAGGTGGCCGATTATATGAAGACCTCTCTAGTTCAACATGTTGTGACCTTGGCTTGTTGTATTCTAGATAGTCTTCAATTGATAGCAACTTCATATCTTGATTCCAGCAAAATTGAAAGAACGGACAACCCCAATGCAGATTATACTTCTCCTTATGTACCATGGTCCGCCATTCTTCATTTTGACATCTGGAATATTTTTTCACCAAGTCTGATGAAGTAATTTTTTATTTTCCCTAACATCTTCCTTCATCAATCTGATCTCTAGAAAACCTCGCAATACCATGTTCATAGGAAAATGATGGCTATCGATTTTCATCGGCTTTTTATCTTCAAATTTGATTATTCCTTGTTCAATAGCCAATTGTAATTATTACCAAAAAACTTTGCATTCATTAGTATGATGAGAGATTGAATTATGCCATTTGCCGTATTTTTCTTCTTAAGTTCCTCGGCTGACGGTAATACATGGTTTAGCGAAAGCTGAATCTACTTCTCTTGAAATAGCAAATCGAAGATCTTATTGGATTTATTGATATCAAAATTATATCTTTTCTCTTTGCTAATACTTTTCACCTAGGGACATGATATGGATTTTTTATTCGTGGTCCACTCTGCCAAACCAACCTGCACATTGGATTCCTCATTGTTTGAGTCTGATACATAAACTTGTAACTGAGAACCTTTTGGAGGAATCTCTCTTTCTTGGCTTCAATGAATAGACTTTCATGAGCTGATACCTTTTGTAGAAGATGTGCATGGCTCTCAAACTATTGAGATGAAAAACATTCTCTGATAGGAGCCAGCAACCCTTGGAAGGCCAACTCAGCTAGCTGTTTGTCGCTCAGGAGAAGACTGTAATATCGACTTCTAAAGTCTCGAAATCATTGGATGTATTTTGGGACTGACTCATTAGGTCTCTATCTAATCGATGTCAGATCTATCAGCTTCATCTCATGAATTCCAGTGAAGAAATATTTATAGAATTGCTTCTCTAGATTGGTCCACCCCTAAATTGAGTTGGGAGGTAATGAAAAAAACCATGTGAAGGTTGATCCAGAGAAGGACAACGGAAAGAAACATACTCTCATGGCTTTCTCAACCGATGCCTCCCTATATTGGGCTAAAAATCGACTGATGTGTTCTATCATAGATATGTTATCTTGCCTCAAAAATTTGGAGAAGTCTAGTATTCTATATCGGTAAAGAAGCGGAACTCTATCGAATCACTCTGGGTAAGAGTACCGATACATAAAGGTTTGCTCTTTTGGCTTTATACCGAACTATTCCCTAACCACCTCTGCAATCCTGGCAGACCAATTCTCCTTTCTTAGATTCTCTCATTGGTATTATGGAGGCAGAGTTGGTGCTCGATACTGTTTAGGATAATCTCTTAGATGGTTACTTGTATCGGTATTACCACCCAGGTAGTCTTGTTGGTATCCCCCATATTAAGCCATCCAATGATACCCTAGCAGAATATCATCACGCTACCTCCCAATCCAATCTTGTGCTGGTGAAAATAGATTTGTTGATACATCTCTCCTATTTCTATAAGTAACATATGGTTGCTCTGTTTTCATCGGTAGATATACTAGACCTTGATCAGGTTCTTGAACAATTGATCCGTCCACCGTCTTCTTAATCAGATTGTGCAAAGTGTTCACCAACACTCTTGACTGATTGATGAGTGCATGGCGAACGACTTCATTGACCATTTCCTGCAACGGCTTTGGAGGACTCACAGACGGTGAATGGTTTGATTCTCTTACCAAAATGGGCTTCGGTATCCGAGACTTCTGAATCGGCCATTGTCTAGTCATACTGAAAGACTCTAGATAGAACTTTTGAAAATTAACCATATTTTACTCTATATGTTGTCTTTGCTCCTTAGTCAAATCCTGCATTGCCACTGGAATTATGTTATCTAAGTTGATCTATTTTCCCATCATTGTGTTGAAGTTGTCTTGTCCTACCGGATGTGCTAAAGAGTGTGTTGGTCGCCGAATCGGATCAAGTGAAGTCGTGAACGAGCTGGTGAAGGTTTGATCGGGGAGGACAACGCCTTCGTCATACGAAGGCCTAGGAAATCTGCTTAGCTCTAGTGTAGGTCTTTAGTCTTTGAGAATCGAGGACGTGCTAGCCAATTTGACCATGCAATTGACAAGAAGATAGAGAATGAGATCTACAAGCCAATCGGCCGATGGGTCGATACGGCTCACCTTATCGGCTGGATGTCGATAAGAATATAGCGCTCGATCATCGGCTGAAAAGCCAATGAAGATATATGTGGTAGACACGTGGAACAAAATAAAAGGACTTATTAGCCAAAGAGTCAATGACGATCCGCATATTATAGGCGACGAAAGAGCAGAGCGAGACCTGATCCCCTACGAAGTCACAAAGACCAACAACCATCGTAATAACACCGTTAGAACCAGTCTCGATAGATTGGACTAAACCAAGATAGTATAAAGCTAAGGTAACAACATAGAGACGACAGATGCTAGATCAGATGTAACGATGAAAAAAAGAAAGAGTGAGGTTATCAGTTGCTTATCGGCCGAATGTCCGACGCATGCCTATATTTAATCTCATAAGCTATCTAAGTCGATGGGGACGAAACACTCTAGATCTTGACATCAGCTCTATCAGACACAAATCTAATAGATCGGACTTAATCAAGACAGTATCAGGCCAAATCCAACGCGATCAGATCAATCGCTAGTTGATTAATCGTTAGATGATATGCAAAGTAGATATTGTTAGACGATATGCAAAGCAAATATGAAGCGTGCAATAATGATAACTCATCGGATACTCACTCCGACGAAACGCCACACGAGAACCCGTAGGACCAATGGCTCAATCTACCGCCACTGATCTCGTAGGTCGAACATAACCGATATAGCACGATACCAGGGACACCGAAGGGAGACCGATATACCAACGAGCCTCATACAAACGTGATGTAGTACGCCTAATCAGACTAAGAGGTCGGACCTAACCGATGTAGCCTTAGACAGAGCAAAATGAACTATAATAATATTAAAACTTACCTCTTCGTCGAAGATCGGACTTAACTGATGCAACCCTGCATCGAGAGGCAGAACCCACTAGAAAAAACTTAGATGAGCTAGGGTGGCGATGCAACGAGATTGTATTGTGCATGATCTATGTTATATCTCCATAGATTTTAGGGATCTATATTTATACTACAGATTTATAAGAGTCCAACATAGTTACAGATAACCCATAGACAATATTTCCTAAACATATATAAGGAAACTAATCTATAAAAAATTATAAAGCTAACTAAACTTGTCTAACTTACATAATATATTCTATATAGATAAAACACCCTGTCGTAATCCTTACGACTCTTCTTCAGACTCGATCACATCTGGATAACATTCAGTCTTCAACCAAACTAAATATATCCTTAACCCGTCCAATCGACTTTATTACTGTGTCAATCAACTTTTCTCTACGAGCCAATCGATTTTCCTCTCATCAATCGATCCTATCTATATAGTCTGACCAAATTCTTATGTTAACAAAACCACAACTCAAAACAGGTCCATCCAATCATCACCTATCTATACACGTGAGAAAATTCATTTTTTTCGCTGAACAGCTCACATGCATAAATCTACTTATCTCTGACACATAATTATCTGCCAGATATGTAGTTTTGTAAATTCCTAACCTGTACTAATATATTCACCACATTTAGCCCCAACAACCATTAATCAAACCCCTACAGGTCACACAACAAAATGGACCTGCAACCAGGCCCCCACTATATATTGCATAGCTATAGCTATAGCCCAATGTTCAAGTGGACACGGCTTGATTGATTAATTGAAATCAAATGCCAAATAGTAGCAGCATTCATGGTCCTGTGCTGCTTTCTCCACAGCTTAATTAATTTCATGAATTAATTACAGTAGGGGTCGTCGCAAGCTTTGCAACTCCCAACTGACAACACTTAGGGTTCAAGGTATGGAAGGGATAGACCAACAGTGAGAGCCATAATTGAGGTACAGTGCCAGTACGAAGTAGCTGGCCGAGGGACAGATCATGGATGTTTCCGATTGAGAGATGGAAATGTGTAAGAATTGCACGAAAGTCGCGCATGCATGTACTCACGAGGATGCCCTCTTGGCACAAGTCCACTCCTTGAAGGCTAGGGATACAAATTGTGAATCATATACCCGTAACTTCACCGTAACATCAAATATGATTCACTAAGCCTCAAACTCTAACACATACAAAGTACATCCCTATCTTAGACGATTCGATAGAAGGTAGATGGATAGAGATAGGATCGACTAGATCCACTCAATTATTGATTCCCCTGTCAGCACACATCAAAATCCACTCAGGTTGGAATGCATAAATTCTTCTAAATTATTGTATCCTAGAACTGAACCATTCCCTTCGAAACTCAAAACTACTTTAAGGCTCTTTGAAATTTTTTGTGTGAATTAAATTAGTTCTATAAAATTGTGTAAAATTGCTATGTTCTAGTGTCCTAAATAATAAACAAGACTTAGGCAAGGGTGATTCAAAACCTTCAACTGAGCCTAATGCTTGTCTTCCTTTCGAGTCTTGAGGGACTTCAATTGAGGAATCCTCGAGCTTAAAATTTTGCACTATATTTTTTTTATATTTAGTCAAGTTAAAAAAAAGTACTACCTCTACTTTTAAATATATTGACTTAGTAGATAAAATTAGTCATTCGTCTTATTTTATTTTAGTGTGACTTGCTTTATTATTAAAAGTATTTAAAGTATTACTTATATTTTTATATATCTACGTTAGCAAGATAAATAATCGATGGTTTATATATAGTGGCAACACCCGATAGATAAAATACAGTGTTTCTATGCTCCACCCGTGGATGCCCACAGACTACAAGAGGCGCTGTGACTGAACTGTGCGTGCTTGGCCGATCGGAGAGAAACGTACCAACACCAAGCAAATTCATGATGATGATGATGTTGCAGGACCAGCAGTTAATCAGCCGCTAGCTAAGCAGTAACCAGTAAGCACCGTCTCCATCGCATCCTCATCCTCCTCGCTTAGTCCTCAACGAATCACACACATTCGACCACATGCACAAGAATGGCCACCGTACAGTACTGCAGTGTGTGTGCATGCATGGTGATGGTACAAATGGTCACATGCATCAACACACACGTCACAGCGTACACAAAAGATACCCAGCTTGATAATGAGAGCTTGGGGATGCATGAGACGATGGATGACAAGCTGCTTTCCCGTTTCTTTTTTCAGCATCCTACTCCCTTCCTAGAAAAAAAAACAGAACTTTTCCTTGAGGCAACTTAAGGGCTAAAGGAAAAAAAACTATATTATTTCTCATCAATATATAAGTATAGTATTGATGGGAGGATATGTGAGAGTTATTGAATGAATAAATTTCTCGATTCATATACCGATAATAAGACAATAATTAATTTATGTTAGGATAGAATTTAAATTTTAAGAGTTGATTTATTTTGGGCAGAGGACGTAGTAGCATCCTAGGACAGCAGTACAAGATACCCAAATGCACACCGGTGGTGATACTTGTTTGTGGCTAGCTTTTGATGCCAATCTATGAAAGATCATGGTTCATGCATTGGTGATGTGGAGGTGATGCTTTCTGTCCTGATAGACAGATAAGTGCAACAGTGTCTGGAAAAGCTGGTGTGGTGATCTTGTTTTTGCATTAATCATGTAGACGACTTTGGCCTCTTGCTATTTCTTTCACGTCAATTTTCTTGGAAACCATCTAGCCAGATAGCTAGGTAATGCAGTGCCATCATTGACAGTAATAAAGTGTTTGGTTGTAAGAATGTGGTTTGGGACTTCGGTTTTTCCATTAATCATGGGGCAATCCTAGCTAGCTTCCCATATTTGGTGCAATAATCCAAAATTTTAGTTAGAAATATAGTATTAAGATGTAACTAAGATTTGCATTAGAATTCCTTTTAATACATGGTATATCTTCAATAACTTTCATGGCGGAACATTACCTAACCTTTTTTATACTCTTAACATTATCGTGAAGGTGATCTTGGAGCAGTGTTTTATACTTTTATCAGCTCACTTCCGTGCTGGATTCTTGTGGGATTCTTGTAGATGCATGTATGGTTCATAAGAATGTAAAATAGTGGAGTGACTTCTGAAATCTGCTGCAAAACAGCAGTGGAGATTACCATGAACAAACAGCAGCAGAAGCATCGATCCATGTTGTTCCCAGATGACTCCAGGGGAGATTAATCTGCAAGAAACCTCATGATCACAAATGTGAAAAATCCATCGATCAATCAATCCGCTGCGACACTGGAGATGATAAAGCCAGGTTGGTCTCCTCCTTCCATCATGGGCTGATCACACACTGTCAGTATGTGGCTGCATCTGGCTTGTCAGCTTATATTTGCCTGCCATATCATGCATGCATGAATCCCAGAAAAATTGGTCTCCTGAGTCTTTGATTATTAGCATGGCCAGCCTGCTGATGATAGTTGCCTTTGCAATGATGGCTAACCTGCAACATGCAGGCAATGCATTGCAAGATGACTTGTTTGATCAAAGCCAAACTCAATGGCAGGAAGGTAGGGGTAAACTGGGACCAAATGAACACATGCATCAGCAAACTAAGTTAATCAGAAGAGACATCTGATCTAGTGTGCAGAACAGCTGGGTTGATGCAAGTTTTGGAGAAGAAAAAAAATAATGTGACATAATGTGTGCAGGTGTTGGTCTGGAAGAATTGTCAATCCATTACTTGCCGGACATATGCATCATGAGATATATGGAGATGGCAGCGGAACATGGATGACATAAAGCAGAGTAGCAATATCCTGAACCGAAAAATGCACAGATGTTTTAAAGAAGGGAAACAATCTTGGAACTTTTTGTCCACATTTTAAGCTGCAACTGTACAACAAAAATGAAAATTACGAAAGACAGCAAGGAAAAAACCATTGTCCGGAAATTTTCAGCGCAGGGAATCTTGAGGTGAAGGGATAACTTGTACCCTGATGAGACACTGCCTGAGCGTACCTGCTATCATGGCCCCATTGCAGCATGGATGGAAGATTCCGTGAGTACTCTTCAGTCCAGCTTTATTTGTTTGGTAAGCTCTCTTTCATCTTGAGATCTGAGAAAATCTGATGAATGCTGCAACTTCTCATGACACATAATGCAAGCTCATGCTTGCGGACACTGCTTTTGTCCTAGACTGACTCAGCAGCTTTGTCTAGATAATGATATCTTGAAATACCCAACTATGCTGTTTAAGCTGAATGGCAGAGGCTCAGATTTCTCAAGCTGACATAACAATACAAATGGTGACAGGCTGATACAAGTCCAAAATTTTGTCCAACAACAACGACAAAACTTGTTTAAATTATCTCAGGGAACCTCACCCAACCATGCGTCATGAATAATTACCGCTGGGATCATTTTTTTTCCCTCAGTTTCAAGAACATCTACATCTGAAGAGGGGAGGATTGAAAAAATGTACAAATATGTTACAATAAGGGAATTGGGACAGAAAAAATTCGCTTTGCGAAAGGCTTCCATATATTAATACCGCAAAGAAATGAAGGATCACGCCACAAACACAATGATACTCAGGTTAATTTCTGTAGCCAACCCCAAAATGAAATCGCCTTGCTTGTTTATCATTGAAAGCATACTCAAGACGCAAAGGTCCCAGTGGGGAGTCCACACGGATGCCAACACCATAACCATAACCACTTCCTGGCTTCCCACGAGCTCCGGCTGGGTCACCTAAACAACCAATCACCAAAGATGACCTAAATGAGATCTGGGTTTAGCATAAAAATTGCTATCACTGTAAATTTGAAACCATGTCAAAACTGTTCAAGGGTACTAAATCTCATCAATAAACTAGAATAACATGCAAAAGCATTAACTTTCCCAATCATAAGGATTAATTTTGTTTTCAAACCTATATGAGGTTTAACAAATTAGAGAACATCTACTGACTACTGGTCAACAGGACTGCCCCTGCTTTAGGACCAAAGGGTACAGAAGTGGACCACAAAATTTCTGAACATGTAAAATGTGAGCAGAACATGGCTTACCAGGAACTTTGGGACCAGAACTAAGATCACTACCATAGTCACCAAACACCACACCTTCCAATGGCCCAAACTACAGAGGGAGAGATGGAGAGAGCACTGTAAGTAATCAAAACGACATATAAAAGGTTGGGCTTTATGCATGAGATCATAGTAGCACTGTAGCAAGTAATCTGCACTTGTTATTGTGACAGAGCAATTTTCATATAGACATTTAATAAACTCTTCAGCATACACGAAAATCTAAGACCATCCCTAAATGCACATAGTACAGCTAGGCTTGGTATCTTCATTAGAATTCATCTTTGTTCAGCACATGTTCGAAACATAAATTGATTTTACATGTAGAATTCTTCAGACTAATCTGATGAAAGCGCTGGGTTACCTGTCTAAAGCAAAGAAAAAACGATTGGTAGTGATACAACTCATGACATATTTGGCATAGACACAACTATTTACCATTTTGTGTATTTCATAGTTTGATCACCAAGTTAAATATATATTTTAAATACATCCAATTTATGTTAATAGTTTTACTAACTCTGCTAATGTTAGGGTGACTTTGGTGTCTTAATATTGCAGGTTCCAAGACCTAATAAAGGAGAAGGGTTGTGTTAGACTTAACGAGCCAACGTAAAAACTTGGCTACTTTTATAGAGATGAAATCTAAGAAAATCTCATTGAGACACAACCCTCTTGGCATGTTAATAGTTTTACTAACAGACTAGTTTTAATCCCAAACACTAGCATTTTCAGTTTTCTTTATGGGGAAAAACATGTAGTTGTGTATGTAATGTATATTTTACTGTACTGGTGTTTCAGGTTATAAGCCCTTCTACTAAAGACAAAGAATATTCCATAAAAAAGTGGCAAAGCCTACCATGCGGCAAGAGATTTCACCACTACCAACAGCATATGAGCGGCCAGAACCAACAGCACCTTCTTCATATCCTCTTACACTATTTGTCCCACCAATTGCAAATGCTTCATGAGGAGAAAAGTTCCCCTCTACATGACCTCCAGAAGCACTAGAGCACATAAAAAGAGTGATGCATGGAATGAGTAACATAATCTGTGCAACTTGCTATGCAAAACCTTTAGACCAAGCTCATATTTATGCACCAGATCCATTAATGACAACATATGCACTAAAACATACCTTAGAAGAAGTCGAGCAGGGCCAATTTCATATCCCTGCCTCAAACGTGCTGTCACTCTGTTAAAACTGAGCAACTCAGGAAGAACAGGAAGACCTTGCTCAATGTTGAAAACGAACTGCGAGCAGGAAGCACAGAAGGTGATAAGAGATTTTAACAATAAAATTAGAGAGTGGGGACGGAGTAGGAGAAATGCTAACCATTGTTGAGCTACGATCTGCAGAGTCAGTATAGACACTTTCAAGCTTAGCTAGTAGTGTGTCATCATAAGCATTTCCACTGTATTGTCATGACAACAACATCAGATTTCATAATATTAACTTGATTTGACAATTGAATTCACAATAGGTCGAACATACAAATATTTATGGTGCAAAGTTAAGGGAAATGAAGCATTGAGATTCAAGACCTGGCAGTTAACTGGCTGTTATAGAAATCTCTGATGATAGGATTGCCTTTGTCATCACGAGCACCAGCATGCTGCATAGAGTGTCAATACTCAGTAGAATGCAGTTCAGCTAATTTTCTCATTTTATGAAGGAGAGGTAGCAAAGGGAATGGCAGATGTTTAACAGGAACCAAATAAACAAAAAATTATCTGTTTTTGTCCTGTAACCTTAGTATTAATGTCACAAGATTATGTCTAGTTTGGGTCTTCTCTCCAGGCCAACAAGTACAGAGAAAGGGCTACTTGATTACTCCGGCATACAGTTCACCTGTTACCTGAAATATTAATCCAAGTGTGCCACTCCATTTAGGTCTGAATGGTCGACTGTATTCAATGCCAGCAGTAACTCGCCCAATTGTAATGGGCCCATGGTCAGGATGGTCCACGCCATGGATAATTGTTCCAGGCGTCCTAGAGTTCTGACAAAGAGAATAATTATAATAACATACCGATGATTGTCAGCCAAAGAAACTATAGAGCGTTGAAGATGGTATCGTATTAATCATAGTTACCTGAACCATGATAGTTCTGGAGGTCCTCTTATTGTCACCATCAATCCAAGGATCAGTATAGTTTAATCGAAATATAGAATCAATTTGTCCCCTCTCCAGTGAGAGATTCAGCTTCTTGTTCCTCCCAAAGACATTCCGATGAGAATAAGCAAAACTGTTTACTCCAGTGCAACAAAAAAATTAGGCATGTGCAACTCCAGTTTGAGGACAAACTATCAGGGTATTAACTGATAGATTTAGAGCAATATCTAATTCTTCAACGCTGATAATCCAGAATGCTTCCTAGAAGTTTAAGAAAACTGATTTCTAACAAATCACAATCCCAACATTGAATAGAAAAAAGCTATATTCGAACCTTCCAGCAGAATCAAGATAACTTTGACCCTGTGTTAATAAGTATGATAAACAAGCTTAAGGCATAAATGTAGAAGAGTGGAAGAATCCACTGACCTGCCAATAAGCCCAGAAAGTGGTCCATTTGTTATCCTGCAGAGAACAAAGCATGCCATCATGACAAAAACAGATGTTTAAACAAAATTTGGATGTAAATTTGCAGATATTTTGCATATGGTCTTTGAGATATAATAAATTTAAAATTTTCAGAACCATGCAAATAAGAAACAGATTTTATGAAAGCATAAATTTTACTTATTTGAGTCACTCAGCAAGACTTTGTACTCACCCACTTGAAATGCCACCACCAGCAGAAAAACCACCTGATGGCCGTTCAACAAGATTCATGACAAGATCAACTTTATTTGAATCTGCAGAAGACCATAAGTAAGAACACAGGTGCTAATGAGAGAAAATATCTGCTTTAAAAAACAGGGTGAACTAACAATTAAGCATTACCTCCAACTGGCTGAGGAATTATTGTAACATCCTCCATGATTCCCATAGTAAGGATTGTCTCGACATCCCTTTTCACTTGTGCTCTATTGTAAGCCTATTTTCATCATTAGAAGTTTAGACGGATAATATGGCTATCGCTCTTATCAAAGAATCAGTCTACATATTTATTAGCAAAATATTTCAAAAGAATCAGTCTACATATTTATTAGCAAAATATTTCTAATTCAGATTACTTGACTGCCCCTTCCATATACTTTCAGAATACAAAAGTTGTGCAAAATTATATCAGTGTACACAAATTTTATACATAAATGCTCTCAGAGTTTGATGAATAGGTTCTAACATGGGATATAAAAATAGTTTTTACAATTATGGTCAGCAATTGAAATGCAATTTCAACATCACACCAAAGCAATGCTTCAAAGACCAGAATACAATCAAGTACTACCTCCATCCCAAAATATAAGGGATTTTGGCTATACAAATGCATAGCCAAAATCCCTAGTCTCCTTTGAATTGAAGGATTTTCAAAGGAATTTTGGAGGATTCAAAACCTTGGGGAAATTTTCCTGTAAGGCACTTTGGAACAAAGAAACAGGATGTCAAAATTACTATCGATTGGCTTCCCATGCCCCCAATTCCATAGGAAAATAATCATGAGCTCAAACCTCATGTTTTTATTTTCCTTTGAGAAGTCAAATGCAGACTCTTCCTCTCTCTCTCTCTCTCTCTAGTTTCTCTCTCTAACACATGCCAATTCCTTTGAAATTCCTGTGTTTAGTTCTGTGAAGCATCGAAAGGCACCAACTCTAGTGTTCCTGTGTTTCAGAATCCTATAGGATGCCATAGAGCGTGACATCCTATTCCTACATTTCTAGAATCCTGCATTCCAAAGGAACCCTTATATTTTGGTACAGAGGTAGTATGAAATGGAAACATTTACTGAAATCATATCTCATGAAAACTTGTACACTCCGGATATTATTGATACAAATATCACCAATAGTGGCATAGAGCTTCTAAAGTAGGTATGAAATGGTTCTTGAAGGTATATCATGTGAAAACTTGTATATTGTGGACATAACTGATGTCGATATTTGTAAGTATTATTAGTCACATGGTGCTCCTATACTAGACAAACACAATTGTGGCAAAGGGACTTCTGAAAATGCTCTGACCTGACCCTTCTTGGTGGTAAGCTGACGGAGTATTGTCTCTGGTTGTGTCTTCCCAACAGTTGGTTCACCACTGATGGAGAGAAATAGAAAGAGATGAAAGATAAGAAAGA
The DNA here is from genome assembly GCA_030770085.1 of Oryza coarctata. Lineage (NCBI taxonomy): Eukaryota > Viridiplantae > Streptophyta > Magnoliopsida > Poales > Poaceae > Oryza > Oryza coarctata. Next base: position 4,305,116 of record CM061465.1, read on the forward strand.
TCAGAATATCGCATGGAAATAATACAGCAACCAGTGAAGCCAATCTCACTAAATCAGGCTATGGTTCTCACGTTCTTCTATCCAGAAAGCGAATATTAATATTATTAACCTCAGCTTCAGAAACTTGTAACCTCAGAATTCCTCCAGAAAGAATCTCAGCGTATGAAACCTGATACAAAATCAAGAGCCTTTATTGATTTATCATTAGCAATCAAAACACCCTTTTATTGTTAAAAGTGTAAAAAAAATCCGCAGCTTTTGACCTAAAATCATGAATACCAGTGATTTTAGTCAATTCAACTAATCGATGGATTGCTACCTACCACATATTCACATTACCCCACATCATATTTCTAATTCTATTAGGACTAAGAATTTAAGGGCCGCATATCAAGTTGGGGTAGACTAGAGTTGAAATCCAACAAGAATTTTCAAATTATGGTTTAGATACGTCAATAACTGTTTTTTAAGTATTTCTATTTAAGTAGAAATCTTCAGCTATATTCCACTATTTTAAATCTCTTTTTATTGTCTCTCTCCATGTTAGTTTTGGTCTTCTTATATCTCTCTTTATTTTATTATTTTAACTTAGAATTTCATATTGTGCTGGCGTCTCTGAGGGTCTTCTTTTAATATGATCAAACCATCTCAACCGATGTTGGATAAGTTTTTCTTCAATTTAAAGGCCACATATAGCGGGAAAAATGATTTGAACAAAAGATTCTACTTTCTAATTTACATACCAAGAAATAACAAATAACAGAGGAGTATAGTAATGATGTTGTATGCCCCACCTATTTGATATCAGTGATATACATACAAATAGCTTGCAGCATAGACAATCTGCATAGCAACAAACCGACAGCCATTGTTGTAGGCATCTAAAAGTTGCAGTTACAAAGAATGTACTGTAAATCAAATGGGCACCAGAAGCCTGTTTATAGCAATTATCTGACCTCTTAAACAAAAATGTGATATAGCACCAAATAGCATACAATAGTAGAACATGAGTTTTATATTCATTGTTTTCCCACTTACCAAGCCAGTTAGACCACGTTCCTGGTACCATCCATTAACAGACTTGATCACTTGATCCAAATGTCTTATATTGATTATTTTGCCTACATAATGTAATATGAAAAAGTCAAGTAGGTCTCAACAGAAAATGTTACAAGCTAGAAGAATTACATGAGGATTACAAAGAGGAAATGAGTAGTGCATTCTTTCTCATAGAGAAATGATACTCCCATGATATTTAGTGGGATATAGAAAAGCATTGCTGTCTATAAGGTCAAACTGAACCAACAATATGAGCAACAAGGTGCAAAGTAGTAGGTTTTTGCATTGTTAGTATCACATATATGTGCTGAACTGAATATTTTAATCCACTGAAATTCTAAAAGCTGGAATTCAATACCCTAACTCATTCTACACAAACTCTTGCACTAGGTCAACATACAGGATACTAATAAACATTATGTTTTGATAACTCTTTAACCAGACTTATCATTAGAAAATAACAATTTACATTGCTTTAAGCTTTTGACATGGACCAGTTGATATATGTGAAAATGAACCGAATATGGCCTTTCAACCTGACAGGCACATACCCTCAAGGTAATTTATACCATATTTCACTTAATCTACCACATTAGGTTTCTGACAATGAAGGAAAAAGTACTTACCATGACGATCATGAAATGCGTCCTCCAAAAACTTCGATGGCAGTATGTTGGCACCCTCGCAGACCAACCCATGGAAGTCCTGATTCGGCTCCACCTAAACCAAGCCCAAAATGTGCAACATTCAGTTCCAAATTTAGCTGAGGACGGGGAATGGAGAACAAGAGGGGGGAAAACAACTGACCTCAAAGACGAGACGGATGCCGTCACGGGTGTCGACGGCGACGGGCATGCAAGAGCGGAAGAGCCCGCTCTCGACGACGCGGTGCACGTCCTCCTGCACCTCCCGCACCGTCAGCGCCGCGTTGGGGCGGCACGCCCGCAGAGCCCCCGCCGCGGCCGCCTCCAGCTCCGGCCGCTCCAGAGGCTCCCCGTCCTTCCCCCGCACCGCCACCTCGCTGATCAGCACCCGCTCCTCACCACCTCCCGCTCCACCGTCCTTCTGCCTCCGCGGCAGCGGGATGGGCGGCGAGGGAGCCGCCCCCGTCTCGGCCCGCGCCACGGGCAACCGGGGGAGCGACCTGGCCAAGTGGCGGGCCGCGGCGTCGATTGCGCGGCCGATGTGCGCGAAGGGGAGCGCCGCTGAGAGGAGTATCGGCGCGGGCGCGGGGGACGGGTCGGGGCAGGGGAGCTTCACACCGGAGGACACGAAGCGGACGTCTCGGCGCGGCCCCATGGCGGCAACGGGTGGCACGCGGGATGTTCGGAGTTGGACTAGGGTTTAGGGTTTTCGCGACGAGGCGGTGGAGGTGTAGGAGGAGGGGTCGAGGGTTTCGCCCGCCATGGGCGATGCGGGGAAGAAGGAGGGGGCGGCGGAAGACGGGAGAAGGGAATGGTGGTGGGCATGTGACGTCATCCACGTCGTCATCCCCTCCTCTCGGGGGGGTGTTGCTGGGATGACTAGAGCCGTTGGATCGTCTCGAGATTTGTGTTGCGGGCGGATGAACGGATCTGATCCGTTGGATGGTTTCGGGGTAGTAGATCCAACGGTGAGGATTAGAGGCAGCGATGGAGACAGTTCTCTCTCGCATATGATCCACGTGCAGGCAGGCACGCTATGGGAATTGCAATGGTTTTTGCTATTCGTCTGTGGACAAATTTTTGGCTTCAAGTCAGATTTTTGGCTGTTACATCTGTATTGAGATCGGTGCCCATCTTTTACTATGCTTTTCTCTCCACGTTACGTACCGATTAATTTGCTGTCTGCCCTTATCATTACCCATTGTAATACAATGTTTCTTTATTGACGGGTTACTACTAAGTTACTTTATCTTTTTAATTGTTAAACATTTGCTGTAAGTATTTTAGCAAAAAAAATTAAATATAACTATAATATAATCATAATATAATTACATGCGCGTAACAGTATAATTATATGTAATTATATAATAATTACACTATATTTATATTTAAAGTTTGTTCACTTAGAAAATCTTGGGGCAATTTTTAGATAGTCCGTTACATTTTTGCTTCTATCGTGTTGCTTCAAGTTTTTACCCTCACGTGATGTAATTGATTTATTTTAATCTAAGCTGTACGTGATTAATCAAGCGGTAAAAAAAATCCAAAAAATCACACGACTAATATATAGATAGTCCCCAATGCAATGCAAACGTACAGGTTTTAGCCCAAAATTGAAAATTTTCAACTGAGCCCAACACAGAAGAACTTACAGAGCATTTTAGGCCCAAATAATGGAATGAAGCCTAATTTGGGTGTAAAATTACGAGGGTTGGGAGTTTGGGTCCATATACAGCTCAAACTTGTTTGGTTTGTTTTTGGAAAAAGTTTATAGCGCCTCCCTCAACTGTTGTAAGTTAAGCTCAACCGACTTATTTTGTTTCGTCCTGCGTGTTGTACGTGGCTTGTTAATATTGTCTTCGTTCTATGGCACCTAGACGGCAGTATATTCAGCAAATAAAAAAATCTCCCTGTCTTTTTTTTCTCTTCTCTCCCTCACCCATCCCCTCTTATCTCTACCTCCTCGCACGATCTACGTGATCTACAGCCTAGTTAGAGAGTGAGCAGCTCCCCTCTCAGTGATCTCCTTAGCTTCGAAGGGATGGAGGAAGAAGAGGGACTCCTTCCCCACCATCGCCAGCGTAACCTTCCTCTCTACATCGAGATCTCGTCGGCTTCAAATTTAAGCGGTCCTAAGGATGACAGCTGGAGGATGGATGAGAGGTGGAGTGAAGCCACTAGCAAGCACAATGCATAAGGTGCGGTAGAGAAAGGAATATAGAACTCCATGATGTCGTCAAAGGTGTGGTCATGCATGCGTTGTTGCTTTTGCGGGAGGAAGGTGAATTGGGTGCATATCCCACAACCACCCTCACAAGCCCCATCACGCGGAGAAGACATGATGAGCGTGAGCCCCACCACAAGTTGGGCAACAACAATCCTTGCCATCGGATTTAGCTCCTTGAGGTCTAGCAAAGTCGTTGCTTGTTCTTGCTGCTAGTACCCGTGAGTAAGGAGCAGGCTACATCAATATTGTGTCATGGATGGTTGCCACAGGGATCCCTTCTCACATGGCAATGAGACTACCACCAGTGCAGGACTCTTCATCGCTTGAGCTCGAGATTGACAAAGCGGTCCTCCACACCGCCTTCGCCACCATGATCTCGGCTTCCTCCTACGCCAGTCTGAGGAGGTACGTCTGAGTTCATTTTGTTTTTCGAGAGTCATATTGTTCACACGTGCGGAGCATATCGGGCTGGGCAGAGAGATGCCCACTATCAAGATATTTGGGATTAGGATTTGTCTTGTGCTCTCTTGACATACTTCAAATGGGAGTATTGAAGTTCTCATCGTCGCTCAAGTTGAAGAAGAGAGATTCCATTGGTAATAAAGATTTATAGGCAAAGCTAGCAACTCTACTCTTCTTGTCATTGTTGCCCCTAATCTTATTGGGCCAATTGACAATAAAGTGTCCTTGCTCACTACATTGGTAGCACACCCTCTTGCTTGATCAACTCTTACTCTTGTCGCTTTGCTTTCTGTTATTAAAGCCATCTTCATTTTTCAAAAATTTCTTGAACTTCCTCACAGCTAGTGTAAAGTACCCATCTTCACTCTTGTTATCACTTGAAACTTTTTTCTTGGCCTTAAGAGCGATGTCCTTGTTGGATAAGAGTGGCTTACTTAAAAGACATATACTTGGTGTCTTCTTCATAAAGCTCGTGGGAGATGAATCTTGAGAGTACATCACTTAGAGTAAGCCTCGTAGTTATTCATCTCTCGAATGAGAATCACCAAGATGTTGTTTCTTAGGACGAAAGCTTAGAGAAGTTTCTTGACGACAATATGGTTGGTTATGTCATTACCACCAAACCCGCAGATCTTGTTCACAATGATCATCATGTAGTCATACATCTCTTGAGATATCTCATCATCTACTGTCACAAATCAATTGAGTTGTTATTCCAACAACTCGATTCTTGACTCCTTCATGCCTAAAGAGTCTTCATGAGCGAGTTGAAAAGTATCTCATATCTCATTAGCCTCCTCAAACCGATCAAACTTTTTGAATTCTTCTAGGCTCAAGGCACTAAGTATGACACTAGCGGCTTGTGCGTTCCGATGGATCATTTGCTCTTTCTCTGGTGTGGGGTTCTTGATGTCCTTCGACATGTCTTAGCATGTGCACATAATTTTTCAAACACTTGGATACAAAGAAATTAGGTTCAACTTCATCTTATATTTCTAAGCGACATAGAAGATCCCATCAAAGTGAGGCAGTTGCCCAAAAGTCACGGAGATAGATTATGTATGAGAATGTGAATTGATCTTATCATAGTTAAAAGGTATAACAACTCCCTTAGCATTGCTTTTGTTGGTGGAGTTACCAGCAATTGAAAGATTATTACTAGTATGTGGTGGTGTAGACCCGTCTACCAACATCTTCTCATATAGCAGTTAATCCAATCTAAAGAGATAGGCTCTGATATCATTTAAAAGCCCTAAAGATAGCCTAAAGGAGGGTAAATAAACGTTTTTGAAAATTACTTCAATGTAGCAGTTAAATTTAAACTTGGCTGAAACATCTGGACCACTGAGTCAAAACTTTCAATCAACTTTCTCGGGCAGGCTGAGACAGCTACTTAGAACCTCAGTTCTATTGAGATAGAAACTTCCGATCAAGCAGGACATGAACTCTTTCAAATCCTTCTTTACAATCTTAGGAACATAAGAAATAGTAACCGAAACAGTAAACATGTGTATGAGTAGTGTAATATAAGAATTAGTAAATAACATAGAAAATAAGGAAATTTTGACACAAAATTAACAAAGTGAGAGAGAGAGAGGCATAAGGATTTTATTCCTGAAGTTTTGATCACGAAGATCTTATATCTCCATTGAGTAGTTTCTAAGAGTTAGGTCTCTCTCGACCCTTTATCTTATCAAGTAATCATAAAGACCAACTTAATGATCACTTAATCAATACCTTCTTTTCTTATGGAGACAATGTCCATCCTTATAAATTTATCTAAGACAATTCATGACTTGAGAAAGCTCGTAAGCAACGTTTAACCATATAGAAGATTACCCTGTAAGAGTTATAAGCTTTAAATCTTAAGTACTCAAGATCCTCCTAGCTTAACCTTTGGAAACACCACCACACACTGCAGCCACAGCGAGTTGACGGTGAAGAAAATTTAATCCGTCCATAAACTTGCCTTGAAATAGCTGTAACAGCAGGTTTTCTTATTTTTGTGAAATTAGTTTGTTGGACAGATATGAAAGGTAGGGTATGTGGCCCTGTGAATGAATTGATGCTGTGGCCAAATTTAGAATGAAATTAGAAAGATATATAATTTTACAAGCTAGAAATGATTCTACCAAAGACTGTAGTTTTGAGAAAACCTGGTGGGTTGAAACATCTTCAGTAGTTTAGAATGCAATATGGCATTTGACAATTTTTTACACGGTATGCACACAACTCTAAAGCTTTGGTTTGGGTAGATCTCTACATTAGGAGTCTGGTCATGAAGACTTTGGGGTCTTTGGAGTGAGCTAGCCAATGTGTTGATCAAGGAGCAGTCAAACAGACTGCAGGTTAAGGTGATGTCCTCTGTTCCTAAATCCCTAATGACTCTCGATTCACTGCCTTACAATCCTTCATCCCTATCTTCTTTATTGCCCTTAACTTGATTTAATAATGCAAATGATTTCTATTTAGTTTTTTCTCAACTCGTTGATGGAGCAGTACAAGCACTTGTTCTAATACTTTTGTCCGACTAGATATTTCATACTCCACCCGTATGAAGTTCTGAAAATTTCCTGGATAAAGTTCATGTCTCCTGTCTTGCTATATGTTTTGTCTAAATGTCGATGAAGCTATCAGGGTGCGGAAGAGCAGCACAGGAGGAGGTTGCGGCGACCTCTCAGTCGTGCAGCATGCCCTACGCGGCAACCTCAGACTTTGGCAACCACATCAGTGTCGTCCAGGTCGAGCCGCGGTGGCCTCGGATGGGTTGTAGCTGCCTCAACGAGCTAGCATTGATTTGAAGGTACCCTGGACAAATCATTCTAAAGTTGAGATGATCTTCCTATATAGGAGTATCGTAGAGGCTGTGTGCAAACACTGATCTGGAATATATGCTGGCAAGTATCAAGTCCTGGGTTCTTTTCCTAATCTATTGTTGTTTATTTGTCAATTGCAGTGCATTTGCAAACTAGTGGAAGGTGTGAATGCATCAGGTGGCAACGACTCCAGTTCTGTTTTCTTGAGATATAAGAAATTTGTTCTATAACCTTCAGTTTTAGTGCAGGTGATTTTGTTTATTGGAGACCCTCCTGATTAAGAAATTTGGTGTTGTATGTAGAAAGAACCATGATGAGTGAATTCTTCAGAAATGACATTCTTCCTTCCTCGTACATTTACAGGTAATGTTGTGTATGAAAATCTCTCAATGTGGAGTTGCATGAAGTTTGCATTATTTGAATGGTCATTTTAGGGTGAACAACGTCAAATTTTAGTCTTTGTTCTCAAGTTTTATAAGCTGGGTGTTTTTCTTATGCATCCGAGAAGATCCATGTGTTTTCTACCCATTTCTTTTGGGCAGTCTGGAGAGGATATGTCAAGAAAAACAACTTGAAATAGAATAAGTGAACAATTTTTTTCTTATTAATGCTGATCATATACATATCTTAAGAGCTCCCCCTCCATAAATAATCAACATTTTGTACTCCAATGTTTCCTGTACTCAGTAGTCAGTATCATATATATTAATGCTTTATGAAACTTGGTACTGTTTTTTACTATAAAATGAGATATAATAAAATGTCATAGGACATAATTCTAATGATTTGTAAATTGTTTGTTTGATTTGCATTATCAATGTCACCGTAACGTTAACACGGACATATTGGGGAAAGAACAATTGCAAAGCCACCATATAACTCTTTAGTATCAGTAGATAGTATTTGCCCAATCAAGACTTTCCATGCCGATTATATTGTCGTATGGTGAAACCAAACATTCGCACAAAAGTACAAAGTGAAAACATGCCAAATTCCCACCATGGTGGATACGGTACGAATGACAAGAACTACTACGAATCCAGACCTTGTGTTTGGACTTATTGGCATACCAAATTTCACCTTTTGACAATTGTCACCATTACAGATTGACAACGATTTGAAACATATTTACACCAAAAGCTTGGAAAAAACCAGAAAAATATTTTCTGTGACCAATATCGTATTCTCATGCAAATGGTTTTCCTTTCCACATGAACCTGAAACCTGTTCGCTTTCACACAATTCGTAGGAAAAATATTGTTCCTATATCACATGGTTTGAATTGCCTCGAACACAGGATTTTTTATGGGAATCAGTTTATCTTTCACAAAATAAAAGATCTTTTAGATGGGGATCAGTTAAGACAACAGCTTTGCATATGCTGGGGATAAGACATTGGGGCTTTTGCCTCAGCTTTGTTGGTTTTGCCCCTATCCTATAAAGCCATGGATAAAGGTGAAGGGGAAAAAAAGCAAACAGTTTAGTGGGGCGTGACTAGGAATTATGACCCTAGTGCTTGGAAGTTGTTTGCTGAAAATGATCCTTTTGATATTGTTTCTGCAAATTCTGAAGGACATAGAAGCATCAAGCCTATGCTGATGGAGATTGTTTGGTGGCCTAGGCTGCACATATGTGTGCTCATCACCATCATAAATTCAAAAGGTTAGGTTGAGTTTTCTGTGTAGTACATGTGAAGGTTATATAACCTAACAATCATGGTAAAAAAGAATATAAAAAATAACAAAGTTCAATACATTGGAAAGTAATGGTTTTTGCCTAGTATGTTTGGCTCTGTGTGAGTAAAAAAAAAGGGATTCAAAAGGTTTCCGTTGGTTCTTTCATTCCTCAACCTGTCACAAATAGGCTTGCTACGGTTTTGACATACTTTGTGAATATGGTCTCTGTGAGAGAACGTATGGTTTGAAATTCGAATATTGCTAGTAAATTCGAATTTACATAAGCTCACCAGATTCTCAAAACAGAAAATTCCGACGTTATAAAAATATAGGTCACTACTCCGCTCCTATTTCATATATGTTGTTTGTTGATTTTGTTTGGTCAAACTTTTAATTTGTTATTATCAATTGCTATCAAAATATTTAGTTTGAAAATATAAAAGTGATTGGACATATTTTTATTTATAAATACTTTTATAATATTATAAATTTGTTTGATATTATCGTTATATTTTAATAGAAAAATAGTGTTCAAAATCAATAGTACCATATATTTAAATACAAATGTACTAAGCTTTTAAAATAATGATCATATAAGAACATCTAAAAACACTAGCTATCACGCTAGCTATTCCCAGAAAATAGAAATATCTACAATGTTAGATTCTAATATCAAAGCCTAAACATGATCATCAATGTTCTAATTCTTATGTGGAATTTGATGGAAGCCTAGTCGGTGATTAAGACAAATCCTTATTTGCCCCGGTAGAGAACTTGACTTCGTTCTTCCACTGTTGTCAGTGTAGATGTAGTTAAGGGAGTCCTAGAAGCGATCACCGGCTTGATGTTGAGGACGTCATCAGTGGTCGACTCATCACCTGATATACAAGCATCGGCCTTAGTGGATTGTGCTACGAACCCCTTCCAATGTGGATTGTCCAGGGGTTACTATACTAGGGCCGTCTTCTTGGAACATTTGGGCGCCCTGGGGTTTGTGAGCCCAGGCTAGACATCCCAGGGTCATTAGCTCGTGGTTGGCCAACTCAATTTGCCAAGTTGCCCAAGTCAGCTTGGTTCGTTTAGCGTGCGCCAAGTATCTTGCAGCGGGTAGCCTAGGGCATCAACCTGGGGATGTCGGCTTAGGGCAACTGACGCCGCACCATAGATGCTTGCATGCCTCAATTCCCTAAGACATACTGTTGCTTAGGTGCCACTTGTCCACCTCCTAGCTGTTTAGGTAGGGGGACTGAATACAAGAACCAAAAACTAAACTTTTGTGGAATTAAAAGTTATCTCTGATCGATGAAGTCAATCTTACTATATTCGAAATCCTAGACCTTTCTAGATGCCACCGATCTAACAGCACTCCACTTGTCGGTTCGACCATCGCATACCTTTTGGTCCGATCGCTGCTTTGTCGTCGGTCCGACCGTCCTACTCCACCAGGTCTGACCGCTATTTAGATGTCGATTTGATTGCCTATAACCAGAGAAAAAATAATCTTAATAAAAATCTAAAAAGTTAATGAAACTTTTGAAAGTATATTAACTTTATTTTATCAAGATATGTCTATAAAATATACACAAAGCACTCATCTCTCACTTTTCAACTAAACTTGCAACTCAAGTTTAAATCCTAGCTTTTTTTCTCTTCCAAAAGCGATACCTTGATGTATAAACCGTCTCTCTATTTATACCCATAGGTGGTTACACAAAAACCAAGAATCTTAAATGGAAAAATATTTCTAATATCTTAGGAAACTCTCTTATACAATTATACAACTTATTTCTTTACAAATTTAAACTCTATCTTTTTAAACTTAGACTCCTTCCAAATTTGGCTCCAATTTTTATACGCACACAATCCCTCTTATATGCCGTATATTATCTTTATCTTCACGTGTATTGATTTTTAGCCTTTAGTATCCTGCGCGATCTCTCGATCGTATAAATATCAACTTCTCCTAAGTCGACTCTCAATTCATCACCGACACCACCTTTAAGGCCTCACCACTCACCTACACATGTAAAAATAAAGAAACCATATCCGAACATAAATTTGACTTTAACTCATATTATCACATAAACAGTATATAATATGCATATAAAACATATATAAACTTTATCCATTAAGTGTCATCTAGAAATATAAAAACAATCCGAAATCAACTCCTCAATGAAATCTATCGATCGGACCATCGAGCTGGCTCGGTTCGACTAGCATTCATAGCCCGGTCCGATTGCATTCATATAGAACCGTCTCAAACTCATGCATGCACCCACGGTCCGACCGGCCTCTAGTCTCGGTCTGACCGTGGGTAAACAAAAATATTTCGTTTAAAATCAATTTAATTAAATATTGAGTCAATTATTTATCATAAAATCTTAAATCAAAACAATGATTTCACATCATGATTTTCAGACAACCCATATAGAGAATGGAGGGTATTTGAGGATAAAATTAAGAGAAATTTAAAATTATTGAACAAAATTCAAATATTAGAATCCTTGCTTATAAAGATGGGGGAGTAGTAAACTAGCCGTTGAGATTTGACGATTTGGCTAAAAATATGCCTGCGAAATTTAGCTGGTCTCTTGTACTGTAAATTTTTTTTCCAGAATTTTCGTAGGAATTGATTCAATCTCTCTGTGTTTTTTTTTTCAGAACGTTTGCACTTGCAGAAGATTCCCACGTTCAAGCGTGAATTTCGTTCCGGCGTTGGCACGGGATCTTGCAGGAACGGTGCTTGTTTTTTCACGCGTGCGGCACGGCGAGATTGGGGCTCCCACCCCCCTGCACTGCACTCACCTCCCTCCCCAGCATTCCAGCAAGCAGCCGAACATGCCCTGCCCTGCGGTGGCATCGGGAGGCGCTCCTGCTTTTTTGGTGTTTTGGTGGCGCGCGCATCGCCGTGTCAACCCGTGCAACCAACGGCGCAAGCGACGAAAACGCACACAGCGGCAGGGAAAAAGGAAGCCGCGCGACCCCCACCGAGCGAACGGGGCAGACCCAAAACCGGAGGGAGGAAACCAAACGTCCCGTCGCGTTGCCCTCGCACTCACACACACACGATCAGTCAGTCCCACGCCCACGCACGCGCGCGCGATACCCACTGCTAGTACTCTCGGTTGCCCCAGCGGGGCAGCGCCTGCGTGTGCTGCACCTGCTACGGCATCATCTATAAATAGCAATTCTGCCCCATAGATCCGGTATCATAAGACCCGGCTCGATTGGCACGGGCTTTATTTTTTTTATGGACATGCTTGTTCGCGATTGATAATCTATAGTCGGTAATAGTCTGGTTTTATATTTTATTTGTAGTTAATCTATTTTTATCTATCTCTCATAACCAGTTTAGTAATAATTTAGGTTAGATTATATTATTTTTCATTAAATTATATATCTATTACTATATTATATTATACAATCCGTATTCAATATATCCAAGAAAAGTCAATCCAGTTACATGTATTTCTCTATTATATTTAATCCGGCTCATTTTTATCTTTAGCTCGCCCTTTACCTTTTTCTAAATTATATATTTTTATGATAACTATTTAAAAGCATAAATAGCTAAATTAACTAATTATAAAGTTAAAAAATACTTTAAAAATATCAAATGAAAAACTTTTATATAAAAATATTTTGTGCACAATAGACCATTTAGATACTTAAAAAACGTACCAACAAAAAAAATCCAAAACCTATAATAAAAAAAAGAACTATCCATATCTAAAAGCCACTCAATAAACCGACCCCCCCCCTGTTTTTCTGTATGTTTCTTTACTGTGTTTTTGCAGCAGGGATGGACCCCTCATTTTCTGTATGTGGTGTGTTTGCCTCTGATCTATGTTGCTTTTGGCTTGCTTTCCAAGCCGGGTAAGGCAATATTGCCTGTTGATCAAATTTAGCATTATTTTTTTTCAGAAAAAAATCATTGGTTTTCGTTGGCGACTGTTTAGTTATCACGGTTACCTATAAGACCGTTTACATGCTGTTTTTTTCTTGCAAACAATGCTATGCGTTTACTAATGCGTTGGAACTTTCTTTTTGACAACGATATACAGAAATGTTTAATACTACTGCATAGTAATCACTCTCTTGCAATGTTAAAGTCAACTCCAATGTCCAATGCTGTCCATTTATTTTTATTGTAAACATATATGTTTGAATATATATGAATATAGAACCAGAAAAAGTCAGAAAATTTTGTGGGCAGGGATATAGGGGAATCTTCTTGAGAATGCCCATTATCAAGCATCTAGAGGCATCCTCTCCAATTTGGTACCATCATCACCTTTCCTTTTAGATAAGGCATCACCAGTTCTTGAATATGTGTAGTGCTTATTATGCATATCAGCATATGATATGATATGACTCAGCACCACCACACCTACTCGTTATAGATCATTGTAGAGTGTGGAGGAGATAAAATGATGAGCTTTTGTTAAGCACCTTCCTTCTCATCTACATGAAATTTCGGACAAATGTGTCAAGCAATGGTGTATGCTGATATGGCCAAAGCAGTGGAGCACCGCACATAAGCGGGCCAGCTATAAAAATACTTTTTTTTAAAAAAAAATCACTCCACTCCGGGAGGTATTCTAGTAGCTTTTAAATTGCATCTATCCTCCTGTCAGTAATATTTATCATTTCTGATAGTAAAAAACAACAAACAATTCCATTCAAAGGGAGTAATAACATAGCAGATAAAAAATTTAACTAATAAATTATTTTTATTGCTTCATTTATTTATTTTAGTTTATGGGCCATATCTCAAACAATGGCAGCCTACACTGTCCAGGAGCATATATGCGAAATTTCGTAAATGCGAGGGGAGAACAAAAATAACGAAAAAGATAAACAGGGAGCGGAGAAAGCGAGCGCGCATCGGCCACTACGATAAATGGAGAGAGAGAGCCCAAAACCAAACCAAACTCAAACTCAATCAAACAAAGCTCAAAAAGATTATAAAATTCGAGCGGACCAAACCAAAAGCCGCCGAATCCACGCCATTTCCCACCCAAATCGAAACCCAAATATAAAAACAAACCCAGCGTGACCATCTCCCTCCTCCCCAGCGGCCGGCCTGCATCACGCCTCCCTCCCTCCTCCCCCCTCGCCGCCTCGCCCCCACCGCCTCTACTAAACCCTCCTCCTCAATCCCCAGACGACGAGGCCCCTCTCCCCCGCGCTCGCGACAGCGGAAAAGGCATAGCCCTATAGCGCCGCCGCCGCAGCGGCAATCGCCGGAGGCCGAGGTAAGCCGCCGCTCTCACCGTTTCGTGTTTATCTTCTTCTAGCTGGATTTCGATTTTCTGTCCCCCCCTCCCCCCGCCCCCCCAATTCCCTGGGGCTTTCTTTGCGTCGTTGCCGTTCGTCGAGATGAAACGCGTCGGTGGAGTTGCTGCGGTCGCCGCGGCTTCAATTTTTTTCTCTCGTCCGAGTTTGCGCGCGATTTTGTTTTTTTTTTGTTTTGGTCAAATGGATGAACGTTTGTTGTCGTTGGCGCGCTGGTGTTGGATCAGTGATTTTTTTTTTCGCGCGCCTAATGCAAGTGGTGGTTAAACAATTTGCTTCAACTCTATCATTGAACTTACAATGTACCAAAAAGATACAAAGTTCAAAATGTTATTTTACTAACAATTGGGGGGAAGCAGTTCTGGTTAGTGGTTACCAGGACTATACCTTTTGTAATTTTTAAGGAATATACATCTGTACTGAGTTCATAATTATCTGTACTGAATTCATAGTTCAAGTTGTACTTGCAATACAGAAGTCTGTGCTGGATTATTAGTAGCTAGTATTATAACTTACCAATTGGCTGTAAAATATAACATGGACATGACAGTATGACCATATGAATTTATGGTGGTTTATGGTTGTTCCTGGGACAGGGATGGAGCAGAATGGAGAGAACCATCTCAAAGATCCACTCCTCCAGGTGGATGGGGGTGACTCTGGTGCTTCTCCTGCCAGGGCATCGCCACGGAAGGAGAGGAAGACGAGGAAGGTCATGTTCAATGTCGAGGGGATCTCTTGCGCTTCACGTGCTGTGTCGATAGAGACAGTGGTAGCAGGCCTCAAGGGAGTTGAGAGCATCTCTGTTTTGCCGCTTCAGGGCCAAGCTTCTGTCCAGTACAGGCCAGAAGAAACCAATGTAAGATTGCCTTGAGCTGACGTTCTTATTGCACTAGATTTTAAGCATGACAGGGAGAATTTTGGGTGTCTGTTCTCAATAGGGCGCAATGTAGGATTTTGGATTAAATGCACATGGTAGCTTCTTATATATTGTCTTTAGTTCAAGTTATCGTGGGCCAATTCTCTATTGTACTAGGAGTTTATGTCTGCAACTCTGCATGCATTTAATATAAGCAATATGGTGATTTTGAATTTGAGGAGCTGAATTTTATCCTGTATGTCGTGATTTTGCCATTTAGGTAATTAGGCCATTTATATAAAGGTCCATGCCTTAATACTAACAACCAGTGACCACCTTAACAATCTTTTGTAAGTGTGGGCCAATCCCATGACAATGACTGTTCAGTCATAGGATGGCCTTTATACCTTATTGAATTCATGCTCTCCAGGCCTGAAATATTCTTAGGAGACTGTGCTCATAAATGATTTACTTTGTAACCATATGATCTTTTTTTACTGCTTACTTAAAATATTTTTACTTGCAGTTTGATACATCAGTATTTTTCAAGGTTCTAAAAATTGGTAACTCCAGTTCACGTACATAAACCTAACTGGCAATTATTCGATGCCAGGTACAGGCTCCTGTTTGTTGTATATAGTTGCCATTGTATAATTGCTTAGGCTGTATAGTCACTAATAAGTGCATGAACTGGTAAACTTCTGTGTTCACGAGCACACTTTCAGCTCACTAAACTCATGTATACTTCAAGTTACAGTCATGAAGTAATGACAGAATACGTCAAACTTTGGCATTATTTTCCATATGTTCTAACTTCAGATTCTTATTCTTCCAGGCAAGAACCATAAAAGAAGCTATCGAAGGCCTCAATGTTGAGGTTGATGAACTTCAAGAACAGGAAATTGCTGTGTGCAGACTTCGGATAAAAGGAATGGCATGTACAAGCTGCTCGGAATCTGTTGAGAGGGCACTTCAGATGGTACCTGGAGTGAAGAAGGCTGCAGTGGGCCTTGCCCTAGAGGAAGCTAAAGTCCACTTTGATCCAAATATCACCAGCCGTGATCTTATAATTGAGGCTATTGAAGATGCTGGATTTGGGGCTGATCTCATTAGTTCTGGGGATGATGTGAACAAAGTCCACCTAAAACTAGAGGGTGTGAGTTCTCCAGAAGACGTCAAACTCATTCAGTCCGTACTTGAATCCGTAGAAGGGGTGGATAATGTTGAATGCGACACAGTGGGAGAGACGATAATAGTTGCATATGACCCTGATGTCACTGGCCCACGATTACTTATTCAGTGCATTCAGGATGCTGCGCAGCCCCCTAAATATTTCAGCGCCAGCTTGTACTCACCACCAAAGCAAAGAGAGGCAGAACGCCACCATGAAATCAGGAACTACAGGAATCAATTTCTTTGGAGTTGCCTATTTTCTATACCTGTATTCCTGTTTTCCATGGTTCTGCCAATGCTTTCTCCTTCTGGGGATTGGTTGTTTTATAAAGTATGCAACAACATGACGATAGGTATGCTATTGCGGTGGTTGCTGTGTTCTCCAGTTCAGTTCATTATTGGTTGGAGGTACAACCCCATCTCTCGAACAACTTATACTTGATTTTGTTTCTTGTTTCTATCTCAAGTGTTGTGTTTCTTGTATTTAGCCTAAATATAATGTTGTTTTCTTTTGTTTCTTTCCTTCATTGTACACTTGCACTACAAACTGCACATTGTAATTCACTATGTTTTATTGTACTGCCAGATTTTATGTTGGAGCTTATCATGCACTAAAACGAGGATACTCGAACATGGACGTGCTTGTTGCTTTGGGGACAAATGCTGCATACTTCTATTCTGTGTATATAGTTCTGAAGGCACTAACATCAGACTCATTTGAAGGACAGGAATTTTTTGAAACTAGTGCTATGTTGATATCTTTTATTTTGCTGGGGAAATATCTGGAGGTGGTGGCAAAAGGAAAGACATCAGATGCTCTGTCAAAGTTGACGGAACTTGCACCAGAAACAGCATGTCTTCTTACTTTGGACAAAGATGGAAATGCCAGTTCAGAAACGGAGATCAGCACCCAGTTACTTCAGAGAAATGATGTCCTTAAGATTGTCCCTGGAGAAAAAGTTCCTGTTGATGGTGTTGTCATCAAAGGCCAAAGCCATGTGAATGAAAGTATGATAACTGGTGAAGCAAGGCCCATTTCAAAGAAACCAGGAGACAAGGTTGTTATTTTCTTATTCTGACTGTATTTGTTTGGTCTCATTATGAACTGTTGTTCTGACACTTAAATTGGCTTTTGACAGGTTATTGGTGGTACTGTAAATGACAATGGTTGCATAATTATTAAGGTTACTCATGTTGGGTCAGAAACGGCTCTGTCACAGATAGTTCAGTTAGTTGAAGCTGCTCAACTTGCAAGGGCTCCAGTGCAGAAGTTGGCAGACAAAATTTCACGGTTTTTTGTTCCAACTGTATGTTATCTCTTGTTTTCTCCTGCAAATTGCCTTCCTACTATCTCCGCACCCGTGCTTACAAAACTGTAACCTTGCTACATCCTACTTGCTGAACTAGTTAATAGTCATTCCCCTGGAAAATTTACCTGTCCTAATAATTTCTAGGTATCTATCCTAGATCCAGTCAGGTATCTATCCCTGCTCATTCAGAGACTCAAAGATCAGATTTATTTATTGAGTTTGGTTGATTATCAGGTTTTCTTTTTCTCCTTACAAATCCGATCACTTCTCTGCAGTAAACAATAGGTTACTTGTGAGAAATGTTACCCTGATTGATACTTGCAAATGTTCCAAACTTCTAATGCCTCTCATGCTTGCTTTCTGAGTTTGTATTTCTTCATCTCATTTTATTCCTTCTCATTTTAAGGTTGTGGTGGCTGCATTTCTTACATGGCTTGGCTGGTTCGTAGCTGGGCTATTTCACATATACCGTCGAGAATGGATTCCAAAGGCAATGGATTGCTTTGAGCTTGCTCTGCAGTTTGGAATATCTGTTCTCGTTGTTGCTTGCCCATGTGCTCTTGGACTGGCTACACCGACTGCTGTTATGGTTGCCACTGGAAAAGGTGCTTCTCAAGGTGTTCTTATTAAAGGTGGCAATGCACTTGAGAAAGCTCACAAGGTAACTGTTAGATGATTTTTTTTCTTATGATATATACTTGTATAAGATATATTTCTCTTCCTTTCAAAAGAATTTTTTTTCCTTGCTTCGTATTTGTTCCAATGTTTTATATTGCCACACTAAACTACTCTTATATTTCTGTCTGCAGGTTAAAGCTATCATATTTGATAAAACTGGAACACTGACTGTTGGTAAACCTTCTGTTGTTCAAACAAAGGTGTTCTCCAAGATACCTCTTCTAGAATTGTGTGATTTGGCTGCTGGTGCTGAGGTTGGCTTCTTAGACAGAATGCCATTTTTTGGTTGAATATCATGTGGTGGTCCTAGTTTGTGATCTCATGTTATAAACCTTGGCTTCTTTTGTGGGCTTATCTTTTTTTTTTCCTACCATTTCCAGGCAAACAGTGAGCATCCTCTATCAAAGGCTATTGTTGAGTACACAAAGAAGCTCTGGGAACAATATGGATCTCACAATGACCATATGATTGAGTCCAAGGACTTCGAGGTGCATCCAGGGGCAGGGGTGAGTGCCAATGTTGAAGGCAAGCTGGTGTTGGTTGGAAACAAAAGGCTCATGCAAGAATTTGAAGTTCCAATAAGCTCTGAAGTGGAGGGATACATGTCTGAAACAGAAGAGCTTGCAAGGACCTGTGTGCTTGTTGCTATCGATAGAGCAATCTGCGGAGCTCTTGCTGTGTCAGATCCTCTGAAACCTGAGGCAGGCCGTGCCATTTCATATCTTAGCTCAATGGGCATCTCGAGTATCATGGTGACGGGCGACAATTGGGCTACAGCTAAATCAATAGCTAAAGAAGTCGGGATCAACACAGTATTTGCCGAGATTGATCCAGTTGGTAAAGCTGAAAAGATCAAGGACTTGCAGGTACAATCTTTTCTCCTTCCGGCGAAAATAATGTATGAATAGATCATATTTTACCATCAGTATTCCAACTTACACCACAGCGTTTGTTCACAGATGAAAGGGTTGACAGTGGCCATGGTTGGCGATGGGATAAACGACTCACCAGCACTAGCCGCTGCAGATGTAGGCTTGGCAATTGGGGCTGGCACAGACGTCGCCATTGAAGCTGCCGACATTGTCTTGATGAGGAGCAGCCTCGAGGATGTGATCATTGCCATCGATCTCTCCAGGAAGACCCTCTCAAGAATCCGGCTCAACTACGTCTGGGCCCTGGGCTACAACGTCCTGGGCATGCCTGTCGCCGCAGGCATCCTCTTCCCGTTCACTGGCATCCGGCTGCCGCCCTGGCTCGCTGGCGCATGCATGGCAGCCTCGTCAGTGAGCGTCGTCTGCTCATCGCTGCTGCTCCAGCTCTACAAGAAGCCATTGAAGGTCGAGGAGGTGGCTGGACCCAAGAATGACCTGGACTTGGTGTGAAGAACTGAAGAAGTGTAGGTCTTGCTGTGCTGACTGAACTGAACTGAACATGATGCAAACGCCTTGTTTGCAGTGGTCTCCCTGTCCGATTTTTGTACAGTAATGTTCTGGGATTTCATCTTCTTTTTGCCAGTTTGGACTTTGCCTTTTTTCTGATTGGTTCTTTAATAATCGCCGGGGGGGGGGGGGGGTGCATATATAATGTGAAATTTAATGGACAATTGTAGTGTTATCTGGTAACTTGGTAAGTAACCGTTGCTACATTGGTGTTAACAACTTATGCAGCCAGCAGTGACTAGGTGAACTATGAGGAATTGCACACGCATTTTGCTGATGTGGTAGGCGAGGGAATGAAGGGTTTAGTCTTGTATTAATGTTCCTTCGACTACAGAAATTTTACAGAATTTTTGTATGATTTAGTTTAATTCCTTCAAAATCCTGCTATTTCAAAGGTCTTAGTGATCAATTACCATATGCCCCCTCATTGCAAAACTTAGATCGGGGAAGGCATATAATTTTGATTTCTTGCAAACATAGGTCCTATTTAGGTTAGCTGTAACTTCTTCTAGAATTTTAGCTTCCTTAAACAATATATTTCTTTCATCGAGATTATAAGAAACCATAGTTTCTTAAACAACCCGCTAGGAATATGTAGTTGTAGAATTGATAAATAAGTCATAGGTTCTCACTAACTGGCTACTTATCGGCAGCTTAGAATCTCAGAGCTCCTCCAAACGGGGCAGCAGTCAGTCTTTGGATCACAAGATTTTTCTTTTTTTTTCCTACAGAAAATTGAATTGATTCCTCCAAAAATCATGTGATATTCGTACTTTCCAAATGGTGGCCTTCGTGTCAAAATTTCAAGAGCAATGTTTGGAACACGTGAATTAAACATTTTTCGGGTTTAAATCATGTGAAATTCGTCTAGACGGCAGGACTGGAGTGGAAAGAAATGATCGATAGGAGGCGATAAGGAAGAGGCAGTGGACGGCAACGACACCGGGCCCCGCGTTCCGTTGGTTCGCGCCAAAAATAGCAGAAAACCGCGCGACCCACCCGCGTCGTCGTCCGCCCTCTCCCTCGTCGTCTAAACATAGCTCGCTTCCGCCATATATAAGCCCGCCGCGCACGTCGGCCTCGCCATCTCCACCCGCTGCCGCGTGCCACCTAGACAGCAGCAGCACGTCGCGGCCACCTCAGGAAGAGAGACAGAGACAGATGGTTCCCGCAGGGAGGAGGAAGACGGCGCTAGCCGCCGTCGTGGCGGCGGCGCTGATGGTGTCCGTGGCGGTGGCGAAGCCGGCAACAGCGTCGTCGTCGGCGACGCCGTCGACGCCGGAGGGCCCGCTCGACATCGCGCAGCTGGGCGCGAAGGGCGACGGGAAGAGCGACAGCACCATGTTCATCCTGCAGGCGTGGAAGCACGCGTGCAAGGCGACGGGGACGCAGAAGATCGTGATCCCGCCGGGGAACTACCTCACCGGCGCGCTCCTCCTCTCCGGCCCCTGCACCAGCGACATCATCATCCGGCTCGACGGCAACCTCCTCGGCACCGGCGACCTCAACGCCTACAAGACCAACTGGATCGAGATCATGCACGTCAACAACTTCGCCATCAACGGCCACGGCACCATCGACGGCCAGGGTCCCCTCGTCTGGAACCACAACGAGTGCCACAAATCCTACAACTGCAAGATCCTCCCCAACGTATGTACCCATGCCCCTCTCTCCCTCTCATTACTACAGAAACAACCATCACTATCGGTTTTTCAACCAGCAATGAGTAATCAATGATGATACAATCGAATATCACTGTCAGTTCTAGAATCGACAGTACTGGTTTTTGAACCGGTAGCAGACAATTGAGAGTGCTACTGTCAGTACCACTGCCGGGTTTGTGGCAGACGTCCATTCAGATGGGTTATCGATTATGCTAGTTTCTGAACCAGTAATGGACAATCGACAGTGATGCTGCTGAGTACCACTGTCGATCCCAGAACCAACAATGATGACCTCGTATCACTACCGGTTTGTGGTTTGAATGACATTGGGTTAGATGGGAAACCGATTTGAGCCGGCAGTGATGCTTTGTTCAGTAGTGGTGTTTTCATATTCTTCCTCTCCTCTTTCTTTGTCACTAAGGGTGAAGGCCATGGATGATGCAGAGCTTGGTGCTGGACTTCGCGACGAACGTGACGATCAGGGGGGTGACGCTGCTCAACAGCAAGTTCTTCCACATGAACATCTTCCAGTGCAAGAACGTGCTGATCGAGAAGGTGAACATCACGGCGCCGGGGAACAGCCCCAACACCGACGGCATCCACGTCGGCGACTCCACCAACATCACCATCCGCGCCACCACCATCTCCACCGGCGACGACTGCATCTCCATCGGCCCGGGCACCAAGACCGTCCGCGTCCACGGCGTCCGGTGCGGCCCCGGCCATGGCATCAGCGTCGGCAGCCTCGGCCGGTACAAGGACGAGAAGGACGTCGAGGACGTCGTCGTCTCCAACTGCACGCTGCGAGGCACCACCAATGGCCTCCGGATCAAGTCCTACGAGGACTCCAAGTCGGAGCTGAAGGCGACCAAGTTCGTCTACGACGGCGTCACCATGGACAACGTCAGCTACCCGATCATCATCGACCAGAAGTACTGCCCAAACAACATCTGCTCCAAGTCCGGCACATCCAAGGTCGCCGTCACCGACATCGTCTTCAAGAACATCGTCGGCACGTCGGCGACGCCGGAGGCCGTGACGCTCAACTGCGCGAACAACCTGCCGTGCCAGGGCGTGCAGCTGCACAACGTCGACGTCAAGTACGCCGGCAAGGGCAACACCACCATCGCCGTCTGCCGCAACGTCCATGGCAAGACCAGCAACGTCGCCAAGCCGCTCGCCTGCCTCTGATTAATTTAATTTTAATTGATTAATTTAATTCGACTAGGTTGTAATCTGTACCATTTCTTCTTCTAGTTTTTTTTCTCCATTTATTTTTACGTTTTGTTTCTTCGTTTTTTTTACGGTTTGTTAAGTTTCTTCGTTTTTTTTACGGTTTGTTAAGTTTCTTCGTTTTGGAATGTATGAATTTCTTTCTGACTTGAACTGATTCACACTACAAAATTTCTGCAAAATATATATGAGATTACTGTGTTCGAAAGGAGATTCGTTCCAAGTAAAACAATATATATGAATTTCTTTCTGACTTGAACTGATTCACACTACAAAAATTCTGCAAAATTCATATGAGATTACTGTCTTCGAAAGGAGATTCGTTCCAAGTAAAAACAATATACATGAATTTCTTTCTGACTTGAACTGATTCACACTGCAAAATTTCTGCAAAATTTCTATGAGATTACTGTGTTCGAAAGGAGATTCGTTCCAAGTAAAACAATTTTATTTTGGGTTTGGTTTTGCTTTTACCAGATAGCTTGCTACCATGTACCAGGATAGCCATGCAATCTATGCAGCATGTTTCACCAGTTCACCTCCAAACTAATTTAGGCCGCAGCGTTCTGGACCCTTCGATCATACGACCAGCTTTACATCTGGGACGTCGATTTTCAGATCAAGCAGAGCATGCCCAACTCATTGAAACAATTACGACTCTAAATCAATTCTTATTGTCACTAGAGAACATTACTGGGAAGCATGCCTCATTATTTTACCATTACTAAGCAATAAATTATAGTATATAGATGTAACTAGTTAGATACATTGCCTCACTGCATGCCTTCTTCAGAGATTACTGATACATTGATGAGATGAAAGCAGGCTATCCTCTATCTGGGATCATGGAAGTGCAGGCAGAACCTTCCCAGTGCAGGTTCCGAATCCAACGTTGTAACCTTCACCCTGAAAAACGAGTAGATGGATGGCATCAAGATAGAGCATGGCATCTTCAAAGAGATCTTTCTTTAGATAAAAAGAGATCCAAATTTGACTGATCAAGATAGATGAGTTTACTGTACCTTGCAACAGGCTGTCAAGATGACCTCATCCCCATCTTCCAGAAACTTGCGGGTTGAGTTTCCAACTGATATCTCCTTCTGACCGTTCCATGTTAGCTCCAGCAAACATCCCAAAGATTCAGGCTCCTGAAAGAAGGCAGATGTCAAGTTGTAAATGTGGATAATAACTTCAAGATTAGCATGTTTAGGATGATATTGATATTTGAAATGGTTATTCCATACAGGTCCACTTAGTGTGCCAGTTGCAAACATATCCCCTGGTCTCAGATTGCATCCGTTAACAGTGTGGTGTGCTAGTTGCTGCGTTAAAGTCCAATACCTGGAAAAAAATAGTTACACTAAGGACAAAGTTGACAAATACACATGGTAATGAAATGGCAATTGGCAAACAAGCAACATCCTTACAGATGTTTGAAGTTACTCTTTGCAACCATTGATGGTTCACTTTGCTCCTTGGGCTTAATCCAAACCTTACAGATGATAAAGTGAAATAACCATCAGTTTATTTTTTTTAATCAAATACGAGTGGTTACTAATAAAAAGGAGGAAATAGCATGAGAAAATCCTACTTCAAGAGGAATATCGTAGTTTACATGGTTCTTCTCAGATAAGTAAGGCAAAGGTTCATGTTTCTGAAATGCAAAGCAAAGTAGTTACCATAGTACAACAAAATGCTGATTAGCAAACGAAACAATATGGTTAACTATATTAGTACAAGCTAATTGCTCACCTGCTTAGGAGCATCACAAGTAAAAGGCTTTAGGGCATCCATAGTAACGATCCAAGGTGATACTGTTGTACCTAAAAAACACAAATAGAAAGGAAACATGTTATCTGGCAGGGAAAAAACACATAGTTCATTGCTGAAATTATGGAAGATTTCACTCAAGTAATGCATGCCAAAATAACCAATGTTTGTCTTTTTTTTTGTGCAGAAATAAGCAATATTTGTACATGACTTAAACTTTTAAACAAAAAGCGGTGTATTACTGAACATAGTAAAATAATAAACCGAAAAAAGCATCAAGTGTCTTACTGAAGCTTTTCCCAAGGAAAGGTCCAAGAGGTATAGTTTCCCAGGCTTGGATATCTCTGGCTGCAATATTATACAATACTCAGTTTAACCATACAATGCAATTAATCTAAACGAAAAATGAAAAGGATACCTACCGCTCCAATCATTCATTATCATTAGGCCAAAGATATGCTCTTCAGCATCATTAATATCAATAGGTTTGCCCAATTCATTCCCTGGTCCAACAATGGCTGCCTGAAAGCAACAGGCCAACGTGTAATGTTATATTTAATCCAGGGGAAATGACAATATCTATAACTAATTACATATGGCCAGATTTTATATCAATGACAACCAACAGCTCAAAAATAACAAGCATGTATCAGGTATGTCAATAACAATTAAAGAATACCAAGTACTGTGGGTCAAGAGGTTTGTAAGAAGCTAACCATCTCAAGTTCAAAATCAAGCTTCTTAGAAGGACCAAAATAAGGTTTAGAGTCTCCTGTTGGATGGCCTTGTCCTCTAAATGGGAGCGAAACAGGACATTCTTAACATATATCAATTGGATATTACAACAAAAATAAAATGTTGATATACTATACACGTGCAGTCAATCTACAATACATCACAGCATGCGACAAAAAATTGTATGCAGCAAAAATCACAGAATATGTTGAATTATTTGCAAAAAGAGGACATTGTGAGAAATTATTAATCAAAATAGACACTTCAGAGGTTATGTAAAACTAGAAACAGCTACCCACTTACCCAATTTAAATAATATATTCGAGTATTCAGATAATAATAAAACCATCTTGCAATCTGATAAAAATTTGACAACTATTTGGCTTTATGGGATGCGTACTTGGGTCGAATGATGTCTGTTCCAGATATGATCACAGAGGATGCACGACCATGATAAGCTATTGGAAGATGAAACCTGAAGAAGCGGACAGACATTGCAGATTGGTGACAATGTCCAACCCCGTGTCTCAACACAGAGCATGGTCAAGAAAAATGTATTACCAATTTGGATTGACTGGAGTCTCTAGTCCACGGAAGATAAACCCACAATTCCTTGCATGGTGCACAGAACAAAAGAAGTCGGTGTAGTCTCCTACTGTGATCGGTAGAAGCATCTCAATATCGCTCTAAATGATCAAAGCAGAGAAGTTAGCGATTTCATCAGCGGTCGTCCTGTTTCTCCTGACAAGGAAACAGTATCTGATCAAACTCACCATGGGAACAAGGCACTTCTTCTTCAAGGCCTCATTGTCATGCAAAACCGGTTCATCAGCTGCAAAGATTGAAGAATGAAAACAAGGGTGAAGTCTACTTCAGGATCTCTACCCTTTTGCTCTGACATAATCATAACAACTAAAGGCACTCTATTGATACCTGGTTGCAATGTTGCATCATGATACATTCGCACAACATAGTAGAAAAAACACTATTACAGGCAGAACTAACTACTCAACAGCTTCAGAATTTGGGGGCAGAAGCCGCACTCCTCAGTACATCGCTACTACGAACAGCATAGTAGAGTAGGCTAGAAATTTGAAGTGGGCAGAGGAAAAAGAAGAACCTGAGAGGATCTTCTGGAGCGTGGCGCGCGCCTCCTTCCATGCCGGCCGCCCCATCCCCAGGAACATGTTGAGCGTTTCCTGCGCCCACACCAACAAATCGATTAAATCACATCGCTCGCCAACACCAAACCCCCCATGATGATTACTACCGCTAACACCAAAATCACAGTGAGATCAATCCCCCAAATCTCCAATCTCCAATTGACGTCGCTAAGCTAAGCTGAGATAAGCTTAGCTCACCACCACCAGATCAAGCGCAACACCAGCATAGGGCGGGTAGGTAGGTAGGCAGGGCAGGTCGCAGGCACACACCTGGAGGAAGCAGGGGGAGGCGGAGAGCAGGGGGCCATCGAAGAGCCCTGCATCGGAGACCGCGGCGAGGTCGAGCGCGAAGTCCCCGATGGCGACGGCCGGGCGCGGCGGCGGCTGCTCCGTCGCGGCGCCCCCCCTGCGGCGGAAGACACCGAAGGGGAGATTCTGGATGGGGAAGTGCGACCCCGGCGCCACCTCCACGAACGACCTCAGCTGCTTCCCCTCCGCCATTGCCGACTCCTCTCCTCTCGCAGATGGAACAGTAGCGATGGTGGCGAGGCGAGGAAAAGAGTGCAATAAATAGGAAGGCGTTCTTTTTTTTTGAAAACTAATTAGGTAGGCGTTGGGGGACAGGTGTATCGTCGCCGGCTACTACTGCTTACTACTCCCGCCAAAAAGCGATTTATTTATATCCAAAAATATCATTTAAGATCATGTCTCTTTTCAAGACTCTTTAAAATATCAACTATAGAGCTATAATTGCTTTTAGATATAGTTATGTTATGATTTGTGTTATACAGAGACTTGGCCTTATAGAAATATATTTTCCTGATTTATCTAAACTCTCTTGTGGATTTTGGGAACGTGAGAACTCTTCAAAGTATATGAATTTTTATTTTAATTTAACTCTCTTTATAAACGGATAATTCTGGCGCTCGATGTGTAATCTTTATTACCGTACCACTGTTGTGCTCATATACGTGTGAATTAGTTATCCCCAGTAAAAAGCTCATCGCTATTAAAAAAAGCACAACCCGAGTAAATTTCTCGTCCAATAGTACAATCGTCGTGGATACAACAAGCTCTTCTACGCTAAGAGCACACAATACTATTATTCATACGATGTTTCGTTTAGCAGATAAACAGCCCAACAGTCAGATAATCTTAACCTGAGATGGATGATCCAATCCATCTAGGTATCGGAACAAGATGGATTTTGAAGATTTTTAAGAATCAAACTGATTTCTATAAAACCTTTTCGTTTTAGAAGGAGTCATCATGAACTAAGAAAGGAAACGCAAGAAAATTTCAGCTCCAACGCTTGGAGAGAGACCTGATGAGTCGAAGAGAGCATCGCCTGCAAGGCCGGGCGCTGGCACGTCGTCGAGTACGTGACGTGGCAGTTTGCCAACCGGCCGGCACCACACGCACCGGCCTACATACGTGTCCTGATTCCTCTAGAAGATACCATCATCCACAGAACAAACCAAACCAAACCAATGTTTAACCAAACGAACGCAAAAAATTCTGGTCTGGCTATAGCCATCTTCTGTTCAGCACTCCTGTCATCAGACTGCCTGATGCAAATTCAGTTTCAGCCTTTCAGGTTTTGGATAATAGCCTCACATGTAAAGCAAAATTACAATCGTCTGGTTTGTGAAAAAAAAAACCACGTTCATGGCGATTCAAAATCCAGTGAAAAAGCATGAACTTATGATTTAACTCGACTCGAAACAGAATGTGAGACATGTAGACATGCTCCTCTAAAAAGTCTATGAGCCAAAAAAAAAAAAAGAAAAGAAGCAAACAGAAGGGTAAACAGGGCATGAAGGATACAAGGGAGAAAGGACCTGAAACCTCAGATTCTGCTCAGTGCATGCAGATGGTGCCTCCCGGTGTTTGTGCGGGAAAATCTCTGGATTTTCAGCTACAGCTCTTCCGGCAAAACAGATAGGGTGCTGTTAGGATCAGCTAAGGAGGACACGAGAACAGCAGCGCCGTGTTGCTTCCACCAAACCCAAAGGAATTCGAGATGGCTGCTCGTATAGGCATCTTCTTTGGGGAAGATAGAGGCATGAATCCGCCTTCGAACAATGGGTCTGGCTGTTCTAGATTAAGTGTTGGTGGAGCAATACCCTGAAAGCAGAAGATAAATGTTATGCATAGAAAAACATTCCAAACTCAAGCTGTTAGTCACAAACTGTTGAAAACATTCGTGGTGGATGGCTAATACGGTGAAGATTGCTTCCACCGACCCAGCTGCCCCAAGCAGATGACCAATTGCTCCCTGAGGAATGTTGTCGCATTTGTCGTAAGTGGGAGACGAGAGGAATTGGGATGAACTAGTTGCACACAGTGTGGGGCTATACCTTTGTTGAGGACAATGCAAGACCACCAGATGTTGCATGGTCACCGAAGGCATATTTGACTGCATTAGCCTCTACATCATCACCTAGTTATGATTCAAATCAAACCATCATCTTTTATCATTATCATACCAGATGGCGCAGAACCAAAAGTATGACTTACACCAAAAAAATGGAACATGCAAAAGTATTGTCAGTCCAGATGAGGTTTGTCAGTCTGACTGTGAGCACTTACCAAGGAGTTGCTGTCGCATGTGCATTCAAGTAATCAATTTGATCTGCCTGAAGGCCTGACTAGAACAAGAGGAAGAACATTATCAGAATGTAGTGTAAATAGCCGTGATGCATTTTACAGCAAGCGCACAACACAAAAAAATCACAAAGGTATATGACGTTGCACCTGATCCAAAGCTCGCTTCATGGCTAGCGTAGCACCTCTACCACCATTTTGTGGCTGGGTTATGTGGTGTGCATCACCTGAAATAACCATTCGCAATGAAAGGCATCTTAATGACAAAGCAAACAAAATTCTTTGTGAAATAGGAGGATACCTGAAATTCCTTTGCCTCTTCACTTTTGCATAAATTTTTTGCTCCATGTTCCTTTGCATGATAAGTGCCTACACAAGGGTATATTGTTAAACCTACAACAACAACACAACCTTTTAATTCTAAACAAGCAGACTATAGTTAAAATCCAATAAAAGTCTTCAATAACGGTTCAGACACGTCAATAGATGTTTTCTAAGTATTTTAGTTATATCCCACTCTTGTAAGTCCTTTCTTATTATTTTTCTCTGTGTTAATTTTAGACTTTTTTTATCTCTCTTTGTATTATAATTTTATCTTAAAATTTTACAATGTACTAACGTATCTAGAGAACTCCTTTGAATATGGTCAAACCATCTCAACTGATATTAAATAAACTTTTCTTCAATTGCTACTACCCCTAGTCGATTACGTATATTTTCGTTTCAAAATCGATCCATTTTTATATGACCACAAATTTAGCATACAAATCTAGTTTTCTATTTATTTCTATCCGACTCTTATCAATTAATACTATATCATCTACAAAGAGCATACACTAAACGATATCTATTTGTATGTTTCTTATAATCTTATCAATTATTAAAACAAAGAAATATAGGGTCAAGTCTGATGTATATTGTTAACCCTCTTAAGGTCAAATTATATGAACTAAATGGATCTTTCCAAACTTAAAAAATGCATACACGGCATAGGAAAACAATTAGAACATAAAGGTATCGATAAATGGACATGTGAGTCAAGCTGATCATAAGAGAGACCAAAGTATTTAATTAAAAGCTGTCAATTTGACCAAAAGGTAAATAACTGATATTAAGCTACACTGAACCAGAAACTTCGGAACAACGGTGTAAAATACCAATGTTTTTCTTAACTCACCTCCAACACCATAACCCCACAACCTTCACCAATCCTATTAATTGTTTTGAAACAGAGATAAGAATAGCCACACATGTAAAGGACAAAAAAACAGAGATATGATTTGATAAAGGATGGCATACACAAATCCATCTCTACCACTGTCAAATGGCCTGGAAGCTGCTTGCGGATGAGAGTTATATTTTGTAGACAA
Organism: Oryza coarctata; assembly: GCA_030770085.1. NCBI lineage: Eukaryota > Viridiplantae > Streptophyta > Magnoliopsida > Poales > Poaceae > Oryza > Oryza coarctata. The sequence continues at coordinate 4,335,302 of CM061465.1, forward strand.
TGCTCTTAACCTGAAAAGCAAATAATATTATAATGAAACAAGATAAGGTTGGTCACACTAATTAGGGGAGCAGATGCAATAGGGAACACTGAAAAATTAGAGATAAAGTTTGCATATGGATATATATGAACCATAGGTGTTTTGTGCGCATAACTGTTGTTTGAGGTTTCCTATTACTTCTTACTGCCATAGCTTGAAAGGTATAAAACATAACCTCAGTAAAGAATTAGGAAACTTGAAGTATTTGCATAAGAGAGCATATAAAAGACTATAATGGAACATAAGTAAAACAAAACAAGAACAAAGATGCTTGCCTAGAAAATCCAGCTATAGACAATGATAGACTCTGTTCCTCCAACCATGATTACATCTGCATCTCCAAATTGAATCATCCATGTAGCATCACCAATAGAGTGGGCACCTGTGGCACAAGCTGTCACAGCAGCATGGTTTGGACCCTAAGTTTGAAGCATTAATTATCTATATTAACATACATGTATGACATGAATTCTGTACTGAAAAGCATGAACTATGGACAATAACGAACTTCACCTGGAAACCATATCTCATGCTGACATGACCTGATGCCATGTTGATCAAAATCTTGGGAATGAAATATGGACTGAGGCGATGTAGACGCTGTGCCATAATAAAAATATTTTTTTTAGTGCTGAAGTTACTGGAAGATTGTTGTTTACATTGCAAGCCACATGTATGACACTTCAGGTAAATAGATTAGCAAAAGCATATAAGGATAACTATGGGATGGCTTCTAGTCCAAATCATATATCTACTGTACTTTCTGGATATATTATCTAGGTGACGACGACAACAATGATGAATACAGAGTTCAGCATGCAGAAACACAATAACGGTCAAAAGAAATCGTCTACCTACTTACATGAATATCTTGAAATCTAACTACCATAGCTGCCACAATGGCTAATAACACCAACAGAAAAAGAACAAATTGCAACAAGCGTGGATACGAACATTTTCAAGTATCATCTGCAATGCATCTAAAATGTCTGAGATGCTTCCAATCCCCCCACCGATTGAGACTCCCTGATACAATCCAATCAGATACAGCAATTCAGAAACACATAAGAAAGGTTATAGTTCACACCAACAGCCGTTTGTACCGTTCTTTCCTTCTTTTCATCTTCTGAATGCAACCAATTTGCATGTCTTAAAGCCTCATCAGCTGCACATAGAGCATAGGCTATAAATCCCAATATAGATTTATTGTCCTGGAAACAAGAAGATTGATCAACACTTCAACAATTCGAACTTCAAAGTGTGATACAGAGTTTAACCATATGAGATAGTTAGCATCACCATTACATGTTTACAGCCATGCAGACAACATTCTGTCAAAACATTTTGGGTACCGATAGGAGAAAGAAAAAATGGCAGAAAGCTTAGTGCTTATATCTAGATATTTTTTATTTTTTGAACTCTTTCATTTTTTTTTTAATTTTAAAAATAGACCATCTTAAAACTTATTTTAAATATTTTGATCACATCAGTTAAACTGGTGTGGCAAGATAATATTGTTATGTCGACTTCTTCCAACGTGACAGCGTTGTCTTGCTACGTCATATGAACTGGCGTGGCCAAAAGATTCAGATTTTAGAAATAAGTTTTGAGGGGGTATATTTTTAAAATCAAAAAGCAAAAAAAAAATCTTATCTACACCTTCTATTCCAAACTAGGACGTGCTAAATTTGTATAAGCATGCAATGAAAATGTAAGTGCGGCACAAAATAACCAAAAAAAAAACAAGAATTGCAGCATCGAAGACAGTCACTCAAGGTACCACTCAAGATAAGGTCATTGTCATTGTACCAGCCTACCAGGAACAATATTAGTTTTTGAATTACGATGATGATCTGTGACATTTATTAGCAGATAATTTATGTTGCATCAAGAATTATAAATAACTTCAAGAAGGAAAAATGGCACTCAAGGTAGTACGTCAATTTATCTATGTGCATATTGGCCGTGAAATGTGGCTAAACTTATTATTGCCACAAAATGGGTGAACTTATGATGTAAAGACAGAGTAACAGTAGAGTCTATTTGCAAGAACTAAACGCGCTCCAATTTACCACTCCACTGCTTGAATCCCAATGCAGCACAAAAAGCAATCTACTGCGCCAATTCAATATCATATTAACAGTTGCAAGCCCATTAACTAAGCATCGGACCGTTAGGGCTAGTAAAGCAACAGTGAGCAACCTTAGTCCAAGCCTCCTCGTCGAACTCGGCGCCGCCCTTCCCGCGCGGCACGGCGGTGGCGACCCTGGATGGAAGCTTCTCCAGCGTCCTCCCCGCAGCATCCCCGGGAAAGGCGCAGGTCCTCCGTCCGAGGCGAGGGCCCGCACCGCGCAGCCGCCGGCCACGAGGCGGTCCCAGGTGGGCCCCACGCCGCTGCCGAGCGGCGTGACGGCCCCCGAGCCCCGTGAACACCACGCGGCGTCCCGCGGACGGGCGCGGCGGGGGGGGGGGGGGGAGGGGAGCTCAACCTGCAACGCCGCCGCCGCCACAGTGGAGATCCCACGGCGGAGGCAGGTCATCGTCACGGCGGCGCCGCCCGCAAAGCCGCCGCTTCCAAGTTCGAAGAGTAGAGTCGGCTGTTTTGGGCTTCACGATTAGTTACAGCCGCTGGATGCGTCATCGGACGGCTACGATCTATTCTCTCTGAAACGAAAATGGAGAGTAGCAAGATCCAGAGTTTGAAGTGGCGGATGGGAATGCCAAATGCGGTGGTAAAAGGATTGCCATGGGGAAGAGCGGTGGTTTGGCCATCTTTTGGAAGAAGGAAGTTCATGTGCACGCACGTACAGTGTCTCGACTGTACATCGATGGCCGATTGCATTTTATCGGGATATATGGTGAGCCAATATCAGATAAGAAGTACCTTAGAGCATAGCATCTTCAATGGCTACTATTTTGAACTCCCTATTTAGAGAAATAGAGAGCTTTTTGGATAAACTGACTCTCTAATTTGACTGCGTGTTTCAGTGAACTCTCGAAATACTGCTCTATATTGTCTTATTCTCTCTATTTTTCAGCTTAGGAAGGAGAAAAGGGAGCCCATTGAAGATGCTCTTATGTGAAAAGCGTTACGCTCTGTGTTGGTGACTTCAATGAACTCTTATTTGGGAGCGAGAAAGAGGAGGGAGGTCTTGCAAGACCCCAAGGCTGCATGGGTAAGTTGAAAGAAGCTTTGGATGATTGTGGTCTAGCAGATCTTGGATTTGTAGGGGATCCTTTCACTTGGCGTAACAAATGTCAGAGGAAAGATGGCTGGCTACATCAGGGAGAGGCTTGATAGAGCAGTGGCTGATAAAGAATGGTGTAACCTCGTCACTCGGATCATAGGCCTGTGATCGTTACGACAGAGACAGAAGTCGGGAGATTTCCGAATGAGGGGGCCCTCGTCCAGGTTTGAGGCTGGATGGGCGAAGGAAGAGCAATGTGGAGAATGGCTGGAAACTTTGTATGGGGAAAGTGAAGGATGCATCTCGTGAGGTGGCATTGGACCTATGTTCATGGAGTTGGAACATCCTGGGTGATCTTGAAAAACGGATAAAACGAGCTAGGCGTGCACTGGAGGATTGTCGAAAGGGGAAGCTGCATAACGGCCTCGCAGCGCGAGAAGAGTTACTGAAATTCAAGTTAGAAAGACTGGAGGAACAGAAGGAACTGTATTGGCAGCAACGTGCACATCAACATTGGCTCGAGAGAGGTGACGGAAATACGAGGTATTTCCAGGGATTTGCTTCTGAGCGGAAGAAAAGAAACAGAATTAGGAGATTAATCAGGGATGACGAGAGAGGGGATGGAATCGTTGATAACTAGCTTCTATCGATCCCTGTTTACATCCACTGCAGGAGCCAATTGCGAGGAGACTATCCATCATGTTCCTGGGAAAGTTACTGCAGAGACGAATCAGTGTCTGTCGAAGGGTTTTACATCGGAGGAGATTAAGCAAGCACTGGATGGGATTGGGGATCTTAAAGCTCCAGGAGCTGATGGAATGCCTTCGATGTTTTATGAACAATTTTGGGAGGTTGTGGGTGAAGATATTATAGAGGAAGTGAAGGGATTCCTTGAAGGTTGGAACGAAACGGTGGTGGTTTTAATCCCAAAGGTACAAAACCCAGAAAAACTGAAAGACCTGAGGCCGATCAGCTTGTACAAATGTGATATATAAGATTGTTTCAAAGGTACTGTCAAACAGATTGAAAGCCATCCTCCCCCAGATTATATCCCAAAATCAAAGTGCCTTCGTACCGCAACGCCTAAATACAGATAATATTCTTTTGGCTTACGAACTGACTCACTTCATGCAGAACAAAAGAAATGGAAAGGAGGGATATGCAGCCATCAAACTTGACATGAGTAAAGCATATGATGGAGTGGAGTGGAATTTTCTGGAGCAAATGATGATCAAGCTGGGGTTTAATAGAAGATGGGTGCAGCTTGCCATGCGATGTGTTACCACAATATTCTATCAGTGTATGAACAACGATGCTCGGGCCAAACTATCAACAAAGAGAAGCCATCAATTATGTTCAGCAAGAACACAGGGAGGGCAGATAGAGAAATGGTAATGTTAGAACTGAGAAATATCTAGGTTTGCCTGTATATATGGGCAGATCGAAATCAAGGACATTTGCATACTTGAAAGAAAGAGTGTGGAAACGCATTCAAGGATGGAAGGAGAAACTTGTTTGTCGTGCTGGGAGGGACATCCTCATAAAGGCCGTGGCGCAAGCTATCCCCACCTATGCAATGGCATGCTTTGATCTTACTAAAGGGCTAGATCAACATGATGATTTGCCTGTTCTTTTGGGTACAACAAGAAAATGAAAACAAAATGCACTGGTTATCTTGGGAGCTTCTTTGTAGCAGGAAGGTGAAAGGAGGACTGGGCTATAAGGATGACCAGGCCATGCTTGCACGGCAGGGTTGGAGGCTGCTGGCTCACCCGGACTCTCTCTGTGCGCAAGTCTTACGAGCAAAATATTACCCGGACAGTAAGCTGATGAATGCAAAGGAGGCACAAGGAATCTCTTACTCCTGGTGGAGTATAATCAGAAGGTTGCGAGCTCTAAAGGCTGGGATGATCTGGCGAGTGGGTGATGCTGCTGGTGCTATCTTCCGAGAATAGAAGCTGTTTATTTCACTGTGAGTTTGCCACCAAGAGGACAAACTCTAGATTCTACCTAGTTCTAGTTATACAAGTATATTAAAAATGGTATTTGTTGTTCTACGTCACACAAAAGATCAGTCGTTCTCAAACAAACAAAAAAAATTAATTGAGGGGCTATACATTGTGCTTAAATGCTTATCACATGTTGTAGCTGGTTCTACTGCTCAAGCTTAATGTTACCGCTAAATTTGTATATATATGTCTGACCTAAACTGGATTTTACTTTTACTGTCTGTATACTTCATTTCTACATGGTATCAGAGCGAGGATCAGACATCCTCCACGCGCTAGCAATCTTCTCATCGACGAGCAAACGCCTTCTCTCCGTCGTAGGCGTCTCTTTCTCTTCCGAGACCCTCCTACTCCACACACGCTTCTCTCCCACTTCTTCCTCTGGTGGTTTCTCTTTTGCTTCTTTTTCTCCTCGGTTTTTCATCCCTATCGTCTCCTTTGTAGGTAGTTTACTCCTCACCACGAGTTTATCCTTGTTCGCTACCTTCATCGCATGACGAGGAGACGGTCTTCATCGCTATGTGAAGGGCACACTGACCACTGGCCTCCACCTCAACTCCAATCCCATTGACTCTCTCACCGCGTGCTCTGACGTGGACTAGGCGGGTTGTCCCAACTTCCGACGCTCCACATCTAGTTACTGCGCTTTCTTCAGTAACACCTTGGTCTCTTGGTCCTCCAAACGCTAAACCACGGTATCCTGGTCGAGCGCAGAAGCTGAGTACTGCTTCGTGTCGCTGAGTGCTGTTGGATTCGCTAGCTTCTTCAGAAACTCCATACACTTATCGTTTTCACGATAGTTGTTTACTACGACAAGATGAGTGATGTCTACATAACTGCCTACTCAGTCTATCATCGTCGTACGAAGTACATCGAGATCGATATTCATTTGGTACGTGATAAGGTCACTCTCGAACTTGTTCGGGTGTTTTATGTACAGTCGACGCATCGGTTTGTCAATATCATGACCAAAGGCTTGCCTGCGTTTTTTTCTATAGTTTTCGATCCAGTCTTTACGTCCATGACCCTCTCGCTGTGACTACGAAGGGTGTTAAACTGTTAGACGACCTGACCTCTCTTATATTAAACTGATTTTCACTCTCACAGTGTGTGCACACTTCACTTCTACACTTACCACTCAGGTCATGCTCAGGCGAGTTTGGATAGAGAGCGACCTATGTGTTTCGAGCCAAATCCGAGTTAGAGAGTGATTCAACGCGTACAAACAAAAATAGAGCGCTCAAACTTAGAGGTTATAGAATGCACTCGATTACTTATCACGTGTTATAGCTAGGCCCTACGCACACTTAAGCTTACCACTCATGCTATGCTCAATTGAGTTTGTGTAGAGAGCTAACTTTGTTCCGAATTAGACCCTAATTGGAGCGATCCAAGCAAATATGTTTTAAAGTGTTCAAAACATATCACAAACTACAAATGAAGTGTAGTAATCGTTTAGTCACAAGGATGTAGGTCTTAGAGTTGATTATTTAATATTAGATACTTATATTTATAACTAATTATTTTTTAAATAGTAGATAATATAATCATAATTACTTTAAAAATGTTTATAAAGATAAAATAAGCGTCTATGTTTAACGTGTTAAAAAAATAGACCACTAAATAGCATCCAGGAATCATCGTCATATAAGATTCTTTGTAATAGATAAGACAGTAGTAGCTCAGCCGCAGAAGAATTATCAGCAGACCAGGGCATTTCGACGAGCTCACGTCCACATGTACAGCAGCAGAATACATCGGTTTCTGCCTTTGACAGCTACCAGCCTACCGCCTCACCCGCACGTCGCCGCTGTCAATGTGTGTGTAGGCTAGCGTACAAGCGAGCACCGCGCACAAACCGAGGTCGAAAGCGATCGAGGGGTCTCTCTCTCTCTGGCGCCATGGCGCGCCGCGCGCCGGGACAAAGGCGCTCGCTGTCGTGGCGGGGCAGGGGCGCCGCACCGCCGCAGAAAGCGGGGAGTGGCGGGCCTCGCCGCGCCGGTCTCGCTCCCGTCTTCTTCCGCAGGCCACCCGCACCCTCGCGGGCGCGCGCTCGCCCTTTTAACCGCAGCCGCATGGTGCGGGTAGCGGGCCGGTGGCACGGGACGCGCGCACCTCGGAGAGGAGGAGGAGGAGGAGATGGGGGCGGAGGAGGGAGGGGAGGAGCAGTCGCTGGCGCTGACGCCCACCTGGGTGGTGGCCGGCGTCAGCCTCGTCATCGTCGCCATCTCGCTCGCCGCTGAGCGCCTCCTCCACCGCCTCGGCAAGGCAATTAACGCCTCCATCCACTTTGCTTATTAATTACCTCCCCTTCCTTTCTTTTGCTTCTCAAATGTTTGCTACTAAGCATTCAGGTTCGATGAAAACATCGATCAGCCGCTGATTCAAATTTCACCGTTTGACGCAAATTATTTCTAGTTTTTTTTTTTGCCGGGCCGGCCGAAGGAAAAGGCCGACCAGATTTCATTAAGATTTAGAGAGGTGCAAGTTATTTTATTTATTTCCAGTTTTCTACTTCTATGTTACTAAAATTTATATAAGTCGATAGCACACTGGAATTTACTTGTAACAGCTTGTCAGACCTGGGATTGTCCAATCTTGCCACTTCAGTCCCCGCTGCACCATTTCATGTATGGCCTTACTCATGATAAACTCGAGTGACACAATTGTAGGATTGTGAGAAAAACTACTATATTCGGATGTTAATATGCTGTACAGTTCAAAATTGGATAAGGAAGTTTGGTATTTGGGAAACAGAGATTTAGCCATGCAAATTCCCCAAGTAGATGTAGATCATTGAGCCGTCACTTTCTTTTACAGCAGTAACTAACAATAGTGTTCGTTCAAAAAAAAATTTGCCGTTCACTGAAGTTTCTTTCTGTATCGTTTTTCAGGTGCTAAAATTCAATGGGCAGGAAGCACTGTTTTCTGCTCTTCAGAGGGTCAAAGAAGGTAGCACCATCCAACTTCTTGTAGTTAGATTGCTCCAGAACAATTTTCACTCCATTTCTTTCCCCAACTACCTCTGGCAGAACCTGAAAAGATGTTCTTATCGTCACCTGCATATGTTCTAGTTTTTCTCTCTTGGGCAATTTCAGTACTCAAACTATTCTGAACGCTTAAGTCAAAAATATAAAGGTCTGAACAGAAACATCACATACCAAATGACACGATAAAATTCTTCATGACACAAGGGAATAATACTTCATACCAGTTTACTCATGCCACATAATAATTTGTGCTATTTGTTCACTGCCTGATCCAGTTTGTTGATTACTTGTGCAGAGTTGATGCTTCTGGGTTTCATTTCCTTCCTACTAAGCGTCTTCCAAAAATTTATCAATCACATTTGCATCCCGGAGAGTGCTGCACGTCTCTTGCTTCCATGCATGAGAGAGACATCTGAGGCCACAGAAGATGCTGCCAAACTTTGCAAGCGAAAGGTAGAATGTGAACTATTGAGAGATTTCTTCAATCTTTGGGAAATTTTGATAAACTCCACTGCGAAGTGACCACCCTCGATTGTGTAGCTTTGTTATTTCCCCCTAAAGAATGTTTCTGGTGTATGTCTTTTTCTTTCTTGAAGACTAGAAAGAACATGAACTTGTTATCTTCATGATTTTTTTACCAGATTGATTGTTCTGAAATCACATTCTTATGCTTTTTCAGGGTGAAGTTCCTATGCTATCTGAAGAGGCTTTGCATCAGCTTCACATCTTTATCTTTGTCCTTGGTGTTGTCCATGTTGTGTTTTGTGTTACAACATTGTTACTTGGTGGAGCAAAGGTAAAACTATTTGTACGGATAAATATGCGTTCTCCATGATGTACCAGTCAAATTAACTTATCTATGGTAAATTCTGCAGATGAAAAAATGGGAGAAATGGGAGAAAGATATTCAACAAGGAAGAGTTAAGGAGCGCCCAAAGAGGTCAGGCTGGATGAAATTTGTTGCTGTAAGATGGGCTGTAAGTAATCGGGGCCATTTATTATACTTCTCAATTATTGTAATGCCATTATTAGATTGTCACTTGGGCATTTACAAAGGAGGATGGCAGTAAGAGTAAAACAGAGTCACTGTTTTCTTATTTGAGGTGTCTTCCTGCAACATGGCAATATCATGACCAAACACTCATTCAGCTTCTACTAGGACAATGCACTGAGCTCAGCAAGTCATTGTTTTCACTGGATATCATACTGTCTGCATAGTTATTGAAGAAATTCTACTATGCCTGAAGCAAACCTAGATGCTCGAATTTTGTCTCCAATACAAATTTCAACTTAGTTTATTCTATATTCTAATTCAGACGATTTTATTCACACATCATTTCAGATATCATTCTTGAAGCAGTTTTATGATTCTGTCGGTACACCAGACTATCAAGTACTTAGATCAGCTTTTGTTCAGGTAAGATGCATTGTTCAGTAACTTCAGCTCAATCATAAGTGTCCTTGTACTATTTTTGAAGCTAATAGGACATAAGTTTTCCCCAGAGACACTACCCAAACCTTCCAGATTTTGATTTCCACAAGTACATGGTCCGTGCTCTTGAGCATGATTTTAAAGAAGTTGTTGGAATCAGGTTAGTGTCTTGGTTAAAACATTAACTTTACTTGATTAAAAATTATTACATCTTTATTTTATCTAATGTTGTGCACTTACGTGCAGCTGGTACCTATGGCTTTTCGTTATCCTCTTCCTACTGCTGAATATAAATGGTAACTCTCATACACCTAAAATCCAGTGCCCCCATGTATTTGTTTGTATTACTGAATTCCATCACTCTAACCATAGTAACCAAAATTCTTTCCAATTCATGCACCATGATCCGTTTCACTCATTGAGAACAAGTCATATAATGGAGAGGACCAAAATACAACTGATTTGCATCAGAGTTAAATGTCTGAGCTGGATGCCTTTTGTCATTCAATAAAGCTTGTAGGATGAAAATATAAGAACAAAGTTTGGGATTATTAAAAATAAAATCCTTCATGTAATAAAAAGAAACATCTGACCCATACAAAGTTGTGATACAGAACATAACTCAATGAAACTATTTAATATAAATTAACTTTATTATATTAAGATGCGTGTACAAAATGCTTATAAAGCATTCATCTCTCTCAAAACTAAACCATAACTTTTCTTTCATACAAAAATTATTCTTCTAGAGTCTCAACCTCTTATCTATTTATACCTAAAATTTTTTATAACAACTAAGAGTAAAACTCATACTCCTATTTAGAGTTAAATCCTTAAATTTTAATACTAAGTAGGTGTAGAACTCCTAAGTAGGACTTAATCTCTCGTATTTTAATTTTTTTTACAAATTCCTAATTTAATTGTTCTCTTTCTCCTCGGTACCACTCTAAATTTATTTATGATTTCTTTGATGCTTATACATATAACTTATGAAGCCCGTTACAAAATCTTCTCACATGGTGTCCATCCATCATATGCCACCTTATACTTAACTTTATCATTTGTTATTCTTGATCGTTTTAGACCCTAGCTCTCTCTGCACCTAGTCTCGGTCTCGCCATTGACAGATGTTGGTCTTAAGACCTCCTGACTCTAGTTCAACTTTATCATATGGTATTTTGACTGCGTTCGATCTTCGCTCCTCCTTGAGCATAGTCCCAATCATCGCTATTGAACAAGTTTGACCTCTAATCATCTACACATAAGTAGACAAAGCAATCGTTTCTGAACACAGATATCGTAACCTGATCCACGTTAGTCACACATACTCATACAACATTACAAATATTTTCAAACCATTTTTTATTAATTAAATCATTTGCAAAGCTAATTGTTGTTTATAAAATATTAATTATAATAATGGCAATATCTATGAAAATAAAAACCAAAGTGATGTAAAAAGACAAATGGCTTAAAAATCACAAAAGTAAAAAAAACACTCCATTTTTAAAAGAGAATTCTTTTAACTTTTTTAAATTTCAATAAGATCACAAAATCGACTATTTGAATCAATCAAAATTGTCAAAACTTTTGTCAATTAATCATAAAAATAAAACAAATTAAATTTCTCTAAATTTCTCCCTCTGTCAAATTTCTCCCCCTTTCTTTAACCATGTATTATATATATTTCTTCCCATTTGACAATGATTTCATCAAGGATGTAAAAGAGAGAATAAAGAACCGATTTAAAGTCCAAATGTCATGATTTTACAATTATCACCAGTAAACAACTTTTTATATTCATTTTTATCAAGTATACCAAAAGCAATCCAACAGCATGTTTTACAAGAGAAAAGAAGATACATTGGTCAACTAGCAAATAAGCATAGGATATCAAGATCAAATCAATATTAAAAATTCATGATTTCAATAATTTATAATGTAACCTTTTTGCTAGTATAAAATTTAAACAAAATACCCCCAGTTGAATTTAGTTGATCTTTTACAAAAATTGAGAACTTTTAATAACGATGAGTTTTGGTCATTTTAAACTTTGGCATTATGCATATAAAAAAACTCTCAATTACGTTGGTTACGTCCTTATCGTGATTACTGTTTCTAAAGATTTGGCACCCATTATTTTCCTCACCGCGAATATGCCCTTGTCGTGAATACTCCCTTATCGTGAATACTGTTTTTAAGGATTTGGTTTTCATTTTTAGCTCTCAGAAAGTAAATACAAGCAAATTGAGTTTATTTGCACTCGAGGCATCTATAGAGCATTTAAGGAATGAAAAAATTCAAGCATCATATATACAAGCATAAATTATTTAAACTAGAATTAGTTTCAAGATTGTATATTTTTAATTCAAGTAAAAAATTTATTTGTCATGTATCGTATCCCTCAAAAGTAATAGCAAAGTCTGACTAAAACATATATAAACTATATTAGGGATCAATAAACCTCACTTATATTGATAACAAGTACAAAAATATACAACAGTTAAAAATCAAAGCTCTTTGTATTTTTATTTTTATATATTTTTAGATTAAGAGTAATGTATTGAAAAGCATAAACTCCTCAAATCAACCTCCAATTAATGTATTGTAAAACGAGAAGAAACAAAGATTTTAAAAAAGACTACCAATTACCAATGATATCACTAAGGTTATTAAGAATTGATATAAATATAGTGCATATTAAAACTACTACTTTCATGACTATCACAAAAAGCTAAACAAAAGAGATAACAGAAAATAATACGTCGAGAGTAAATTGATATTACTTTTAAAATAATCGTTGTCTCTAGATTTATGCATATAGGGAGTATGTCACTAAAAGACCAACAAATAAAAAGGTGTCATGGCATTCGTGTTGGGGTTAGAAATAAAAAATTTGAGAATGAGTCACATGATTAGTAGAACCAGTAGGTACATATGTACGAATAAAATTAGAATTAGACTTAACTGAAATCTTACCTTGATATTTCATAAAAGTTTGGTATGATTGTTGTATCATAATTGCTCGAGGCCGGTCTAACCACTGCTGCCTCCCTATCTGACCAGGCGCTAGTCTGATTGTGACTTCACTGTTGGTTTGACGAGACTTAGCTGCGGTCTAACCGCCCTTAGCTTGTAGTCTAACTGCTCTCTCTTCGGTCTAACCGGGTCATCAGAAGAAAAACCACGGTCTTTGCCATCTCAACCATGTAAGCTCACATTTTCTATTATTTTTCTATCGTCTTGCAAGTCAAAAGCAAAATTGAACCAAATGTTCATACTTACCACAATAGGTGCAATTATAATTTACACATATTGTTTCTTTTCAAGATTAAATAAATATTTGTACAAGTTGTAGAAATGCTTTTCAAAATACCAGCAGTTTGGGTTTTGTCAAAATCTCACCATTTTTAAATATATTCAAAACAACAGGCTGATGAGATGTAAAATAGATATATGCATCAAAACATACGCCTCAATTGTAAGTGCGATTCAAAATCATATTAATTTTCTTTGTACGATCTAAAAATCTTTACAAGTAAGAAACTTCTTTTTTAAAATTGGCACAATTTTTATAATCAATCAAAACTTATTTTTATTTGCGATAATTTGAACAAGAAAACACGTCATAATTTTTCACAATATCTTCCATACACTCAATATGACCTAAAGTATTTTTCAACTTTATCTCATTAGAAAAACATATTGAGCAATTTTTAGAAACCAAATATCTTTTCATTGTTTTAACCTTTTAACACTCAACAGATTAAACATTAAATTTATAAAAAAACAACTTAATATTTTTTCAAAAGCTTTTTGTTAAAAACAAGTCATCAGCAATACGAGTGTGCAAAGCAAATCCAATAGCAAAAGAAGACTTAAGTCTTTTATTTTTATCATTCTCAAATTAAAATATCAAACAATTATCAGTATTAATATCTTGCAAAGCAAAAATTTCAGAAAATAAAACTTCACAAGATTTGTAAGAATCATCATCAGAAATTAAAGATTTTAATCTAGCAACTTTGGCATTTAAAATCTCAATAGTACGATTACATCTTTTAATTCTTTTAAATCAAGTAGCATGTTCTAATTCATTATAACTAAAATTAACTTTTTTTAATATCACTATCAGATTCATTCATATCAAAGCTAGATCTATCATAAACCATAAGAGCTAAATATATTAAATGCTTATCTTATCTCGCAAATGACGTATAAGATTTTGCTTGTTGTTATTCCTCTTATCTTGCTTTTTATCCTTCTTGTATTTATCCTCTTTTTTTATTAACTTATTGAAGTTAGGACAGTTCAAATGAATATGATTCAACTTATCACATCCAAAGTATCAAATGAGACTATCTCATTTCCTATTTCTTACATTGTACAAAGCTCGAGAAATACTATTAGAAAGCAAAACCAAGTCCTCTTCAAAGATTTTCTTGAGTTGATCATCGGATATGGTATTAAAAGCATTAAAAGAAAGCGATGAAGAAGCATTTACTGAAGAATCAGAAGAAGATACTAAAGCACAAGATTTAGAATCAATTTTTTGTGAAAGAATATTCATCTCATACGTCTTATTCCAAAAGTTAAAAGTTAAAGTACTCATATTAATAGATTATTGTATAGATGTAACTTTTATGTTACAAACAGAAATATCAAGACCATTCAAAAGATGTCAAGCAACTTCAGATTGAGTATAATTAGTATTATAAGAATCATCAATAGAATGAAGTTCACTCGAAACTTTATTAAAGCGAACATAATAATCTTCGAGAGTTTTTCTAGATTTCTTCTCAAATTTTATATACTCTTTTTTAAAAACATCTTTACAAAGTTTCTTGATGTTAGAAGATCCTTGATGAAAATCATATAGAGACTTCCATATCTCATATGCAGTTTTAAAATGAGAAATTCAATTGAAATCAGAATGAGAAACTCTATTAAGAATAAAATTACGAGCTTTATAATTATTTTTAAATTCAGTTTTATTAGCAACAGTAATCTCATTTAGGTAAATCATAAGGTTTATAATTTTTTTATCAAATATCAAAACTATAGGACATAATGTAAGATTTTATCCTTTTACATCAATAAGCAAAATCAACTTCATAAAAAATATGGCCAAAATATCTCTTATACACATACGACCTCAACCTCTCTTCTATTTATAACAAAAAAATCTCCATTTTGAAGTAGTAGTAGAAATCCTACTCCTACTTCAAGTCATACTCTCAAATTACATGATGAATTAGATGTAGAACTCCTATTCCTAATAGGATACAACCTCTTATATTTTAAACCTTTTATAATTTCCTAATTTATTTTTTTCTTTCTTCTCAATCTTACTTCAAATTTATTTTTGATTTCTCCGATATTTGTACACACAACTTGTAAAGTTCATTACGAAATTCTCCCACACGATGTTCACCTACTATTTGTCATCTTATACTCAACTTATCACCTAATATTCTTGATCATTCTAGACCTCCCCTAAAACTAGTCACAATCTTGCCATTGATAGATGTTAGTCTCAAGACCTCCTGACTCTCAACTTTATCACATGTCATTTTGATGATGCTAGACCTCCGCTCCTCTCTAGTCTCGGTCATCACTGTTAATCAATTTTAACCTTAAATCACATGCTTACAGATAGATAAAAACAACAACAGTTTCTAATAACAGATATTATAAATTCACACACTCATACAACACTATAAATATTTTTAAACCAATTTTATTAATTAAATTATTTTTAAAATTAATTGTTCATTATAAAATATTAATCATAAAAATGATTCAACATCTGTGGTCTTTTTTGCTTTTTCCTATGTTGTCTTAGTTCTTGTGCTTCTAGATTTTCCTCTCTTTTTCCGCTTTTCCCATCTCTTAAGCTTATTTTGTTACTACCTACAGTACGTCTCTATAATATGATAACTCATATTTTCCTTCATCTTTTTTCCTAATCTGGCTGTCCTTTTTCGTTGTCTGTTTCATTGTTGCTGGCTCGCTCTCGCTCTCTTTATATATCCTTGTTTTCCGTTTTGTCAGTCGTCGCTGTGGCTGTCAGTACGCTGCCCTATGGTTCCTGCATCCTCGTCTAGATTACGCAAAAAAAAAAACGTCCCATCCACGCTACGGGTCTTCATCCTGCTCCCGAGCGAAAATGGTTTGTTTCTATTCGCTATATTCTCTGTTATTTATCTCATGGAATTATTCGCCCACTGAGTTTTTTTTTTTGGGGGGTGGGAGGGATTTACCCTTCACTGCTCTTCTGCACCGACTAAACTCTTCTTCTGCCGCTTCCTGGGCTGGCCTCCCATTATCGTGCCAACGAATTGCTCTCGGACTGCTCTTGTTTACCTCCTGTGTTTGGTGAGCTTGTTTAGTCAGCTTACTGCTATGGTGGTTTACCGCTTACTACAAAGAGCGCGATTTGTTCTGGCATATCAATTAAAGAGAGATTTGTTCGATGTGCGAACAAAAGATCAAACATTCCTCGGTCCTTGGTCTACAACATGTCAATCGATGTCAGCAAGCGACTTTAATTCTTAAAGGCCCTCGTCATTTCACGGACTGCAATGTGAAAGAAGAAAAAATTTCGACTCTAAAGACAATATTGTAAACTTAAAAAAGTAGGAGACATTAACTATAAAAATACCAGGCAGTACACTAAATACTCTACATGTGTTATCTTGTTTTTACTTATTTAAGACTCATTGGCATGATGTATATATATTTTAGAGTTCTCTTTTAGCGTAATTAAATTAAATTAAAAAACTTTTAATCAATGATAGCTAACTTGTGTTAAATGGTAGTATTTCTCAATTTATGTTAGCATGGGCGGCCTGTCGCCGCGCGGGCATTTCTAGTATTCCCTAAACTTTATGATTTGCATCCAATGCAGGGTGGCACACATACTTCTGGCTATCTTTCTTGCCCTTAATTGTAAGTATATGAACTACAAATCACTCTACATATGTGACAACAGTGATCACACTCTTTCAGTTCTAATTATTGAAGAATTCCAACTTTTGGGGTACATTGCAGCTGCTACTTATTGTTGGCACAAAGCTGGAGCTCATAAGCACTAGGCTGGCACTAGAAGCAGCAGACTGCCCGGATGGAGCAACAGGAAACCCCTGGACAAAGCCATGCAAGGAACACTTCTGGTTTAGCAGGCCTAGGATTGTCCTCCATTTGATCCACTTCATCTTGTTCCAGAACTCCTTTGAGATGGGTTTTTTCTTCTGGGTTTTGGTATGTTCTATAGCATTACATTTTTTCATGCATTGTTAATTAATTGTGTAGAAAGTATAAAGCTATTGTGCTAAACAAGCTGGTATTGTTAACTAATTGCAGGCAACATATGGGTTCGATTCATGCATCATGGAGAACAAATCTTATGCCCTCCCAAGACTTGCCATTGGGTTAGTAAAAATTGGTCCTTGCATCTCATTTCTGCTAGAAATTGATTGCCTTTTTTTCTCCTAATCTTGAAAAATAACCAATACTCATTCCGTATTTAAATATATAATACCTATTGCTGACTTTATTCGATTAAACTTAATTTTAATTTGACTACCAATAGCTCTCACAATATTTAATTTGAAAACATAAAAATTATGAGTAGATTTTTTATAATACTTTTACAATATAATAATCTTTCTAGATATTATTTTATTTTAAATTGAAAAAATAGTGATTTAAGTTACGCACAAAAAATTAAATAAAGTCAACTGTTCATATATTTAAAGTAGTAATTATGCCAAAACTGCATTGTCCTGTACTATACTCTCCATCCATTTTAAATTACTTGTGTTTTTTATTTTAGTATTTAAATTCGTATTGTTTATTAGTGTAGCCATATTAGTACGAGTAATTATCAGGAATTTTAATATTTACCTTAAAATTATTAATTACGATGTATTTAACGAAGGATAACCATGTAATTTATCGCGTGTTCTAATTTAGCTTAAGATTTGCTTGGACGAAAGCACGGAGAGAGTAATCAATGAACTGTACTAGCGTAAGATTTGAATCAATGTTTCTGCCATGAACTTGCAGAATCGTCGTCCAGGTGCTCTGCAGCTACAGCACGCTGCCGCTATACGCCATTGTTACCCACGTAATTAAGATTCAACCTCTTGCTAATTAAGATTAAGTTACCCTTATCAACAAATTAAGAATATGCTTAATCGGTGAGCTGACGGAGGCATACGTCACGTGCGCTGCGCGTGGGTGCAGATGGGCGGGGACATCAAGCTGCAGGCGTTCGGCGAGACGGTGCACGTGTCGGTGCACAGCTGGGCGACGGACGTGAGGAAGAAGACGGCGCAGCCGCACTCCCACCTCCGCATCCCCTTCCTCATGAAGCGCCGCCACAGCACCCGCGGCGCCGACGCCGAGGACGCCGCGGCGGAGGCCTCCAGGGACGATGTCGACCACCACGCCGCCGCCGCCGCCCCAGCCGACCACCACCACCACCACCATCACGGCCACCACGAGGGGAGCTCCGTGCCGGCGCCGGACCTGGAGGAGATCGTGGCGACGACGTCGGCCGAGCACCCGCCGGCGCTGCCACCGCAAGGCCGGCCGTAGATTGCCATTCACAGCTGCTGATCGATCTCTCGATCGTGCCGGCCGGTTGCCGACGGCGGCTGCTTTTGCTGCATGGGAGGTGTACGTGTTGCTACCTTTCAGACTTCGTGTGCGACACTGTTGGACGTGGCACATCGACATGAAAACGTGGATTTGGACCCATATTTTTGGCATTCGTCCAACCAGCTAGCAAAGAAATGTTTACTAGCTGAATGCACTTAAGTTGCTACGGAATTAAAATATATATATTGTATGTTAATATTGTAAAAGAAAATATTATGGATATATAAGCTCACATGTGGATGAGGATCCTCTAGCCCCACACTCTCTGTTTTTTCCTTTTTGTTTTTTTCTTCATAGATAGTTGGGGAGTCTGATAGATTCACGTACCATATATCACTTCTTATAAAGGAGTATAAATATAATGCAAATTAAAATTTTGGCATATACTCAACTAGCTAGCCAAGACATATTTACTTGTGTATAATGCAAATTAAATTGGGTAACTCAAAATTCGATTTGACTATTCATTATATTACAGCTAGCAAGACACAATAATTACCTCTGAAGACAAATTAATTGATTTCCACAAAATCCATTTTATTTTAATATCTTATCTCCAAGCAAACAGCATATACGTGCATTCACGCACGATCTCCTGTGGGTTATTTGTTCGGAAAACCTGAACGCACGAATTCAGTCAGATGATGACTCAGTTTTCAGAAGCTTAATTAGGAGATGGTTTAGTTTTCAGAAGTTTAATTAACTTTGTCTAGATGCCTCCTTCCTTTTCAAAAATTTGCGTCCTTCAGATATATCTAAGTAGTGGTCGCGACCAAGCTTAACATACTACAAGATACATACACATATATGTTTCCAGTTATTAACTAACTATTGAACTGCTTGATAGGCAAATTACGACCAATCTATGGCTAGCTAGTATGGTGAGCTGCACGACTGTTTTAACGAGACAGTTACAAGAACTCTGCTTAATTACTAAAAGAATTTATTTATTATATTACGGATAAAACTATCAAGTAGCCATTAATTTTATTAAAATTATCGCAGCAAAAAAACTAAGGGTAGAAAAAAAAACTGTGTAGTAATTGCATGTTTGTCTGCTCGTACCAATCTGTCTACACCCTACATTAAAAAAAATTCAAACTACGAATATGAACTTAAACTATGTCTAAAATTCGTACCTACAAATTAGTTTTTTTTTCGGAGGGTGCATGTGCTTAGGCTAGCTGGCCAGCCGATGTGATGTTACGTATGCATGATGCATGCAGGGCTGCTGACCACCACTGTGTGTACGTATGTGTCGAGAATGGTTAAAAGAAAATGGATGCTTGCAGCCAAATATGTCAACATCCTATCATTGACTTGTGTCATTAATTTTTGGTTTAATTTATCCTAGGGCAAGTCTTTTGGGTCAAACAGTTGTCTTTGGCCTTTTTGGAGATTTGCATTGCGTTTCTAGCTCTGATTAACCAAACTACGTTAAATTGTTTAGGAGAAAGGCAATTTTTTTAGGGTGGTCAAAGCTTGCACATAAAAATTCTGCAAAGTGCAAATAACTCCGGAAGAATGGGATATTAATTAGCTATAGAACAATGTCATACCTTTGGTCACAAAATATGTCAATAATTTTAGAATGTGTAATCAAGGTATACTAAATTTTACAAAAAAATATTCCTAATATGTGTATATATTTGGACATATGAAATGATATATGAGTAATTAAATTTGTTCTTCACATATATTTATCATAATATTACATGTTTATAAATATTTTTTAATATATATAACATATATCATGATACAGTTGAGTGATCAAAATAGGTCTTATTGATTTTGAAAAGTCAAAATCAGACCATTTTTTCTAGAGTTCGTAGAGATGTGACGCTATCCAATAACTTTCAGCTGACGCATTGATCACAAAATCAACAAAATGTAAAGAAACATATATAGGATATCACACAAGGATATTCACAAAATTTAGATAGAGCACTCATCATCAGCAAAGCCTTTTTCCATATAATATTGTCAGCAAGTACTGAGTAGTTAGTCAGTTATGGTTAGATTAAAATAGCTACGCTGCTGATGTGCTAAAATCAACTAAAAGTGATACTGACGAAAGAATGAAATCAATGCTGATCCTTTCTCCGCTATTTATTTATCAAGCATTGATAAAATGATGGTTCATGCTTTAGATATACAACTAAAGTAGTTAAGATCTGATGGTTTATCAACTATCACTGAGTCATGCTATATATGTGCTATAAATTCAAGAAGACACACATGAATAAAATCCTTTTCAGGGTTTGAACTCCAAAATTATTGTTTTTAAGGTTGTGTCTAATAATCATTACTGCTATTAATTATATTTAAGTTCCTAATAATAAAAAAGTATTACCGATTTTTACATGGACATCTCATAAACTGGTATATAAGAATCAAAGAATTTAATGGAACCCAATAATTAAATTGAAGTTTGAGCTAAGGCAACTTAAGATTTATAAAAAGTGCTTCAATTAGCTGTAGTTAACCTTTTTTCTCTCTAAACAATAACAAAATAACAACAGTAGGAGGAGGAGGAACTTTCGGAACAAAGATTGGTAGAGACTATAAGTGGTCAACCTAAAAAAAACTTTCCAAACAACAGAGACAATGAGTGGCACTGTCTTTTCGATCTTCCTGTAGTCCAACCATGCAATTAAACAAAGCGGCCGTGATGCAAGAGGAATGAAGCAACCATTAACAAATTCTATATATGTCAAATATGAAATGCAATTCAACCAACCAATTAAGAATTCATGTATTCAAAGATCCCAATGCAAAGGCAAGACAAATAAATATGAGAGAGAGATTCATATATCAAAAAGAAAAATAAATAATGGTCATGCTGAGAGAGATGAGAGGCAGGTGAACAAGTGAGAGATTTAAGGATTGCAGGGTCTGCCACCAAAAGGGGGTGCTTGGTCTTGAGAAATCCCATGATTTTGTTAGAGGGGACAGGGGGCAGGAATTAGGGTTGGCATTGATGCATTGGATCATGCCATTTCCTCCATGATCTCCCAAGGACAGATTCCCACCATATCTGGGGCATAGACACGCTGACACAGGACAAGAACAAAAGAAATTTGCTCCTTAATTAGGTAGCAGGAGACATGATTCTACTATTTTTCTCTCTTAATGCAACAGCTAGCTAGCTTAGCTACACAAGAGTAGTATAAATATAATTAATTAATTACTAGCTATAATATGTTTGTGTGCATGAATGCACTGGCCTTTCGCAGCACACAAGAGTGATCATTATTCATTACCCCCTAAGTAAAACAAAGACCAACTAAATTGAATTAGTTTATAGCGCTAGTGGTGGCCAAAGCTTGATTAGTTTATAGTACAAACAACCGCAGCAAACAGCAGAGAGAGGAAGTGAAATGCAGGGATAGATTTTTTTTTAAAAAGGGGCCCAATCCATTGAGCCACAAGAGATCATAATCTTCATTATTTGAGATCAAATAAATCAATTGTATATGTAACATGACCTAATTTTGCAAGGGCGTGCGCAAGCACATCCCTTTAACATGGTAATTAACATAGATCTATTGAAATCTAGATATGTAGTAGTAGTGTCAAAACCAACAATCTATAACAACTCCACCAATATCAGATTTGGGTATCAAAGTTAAACAAAGTAGGAGTAGCTAATGAAAAAGATCAAGATTGACAAGCAAAAAAAAATGAAAATAATTGGGTGCTAGCTAGTGGTAGAAGGAAGCTGGCTCACCAAGTTGAATGCCCAAAGATCCTCTCTTTCTTCTCCCAATGGAGCCTTCTCATGCAACTTGTCCATCACACACTTCACCTCTCTCTTCTTCTTCCTCCTTTGGATCTCCTCCTCCCAGTACTAGTAGTAATCATCCAAGATCGAGAGTAGCCGTCAGGTAGGTAGGTAGCTAGCTAGATAGCTAGGACCATTGCTTGATCCCTAGCTATAATGCTAGATCGTTGCATTCATGCATGCACTGAGATTATCAGTTCATCCTTCGAAAGATCCAATCTTGTTGTGTCAGTGCGATCGATGGAGTGAGTACCTTAGCTTGCGAGCAAGACGCCATTAATGGAGCTCTCAAGGTCGAACACCATTGTTGATCACTTGCGGAGTGCGCCATTGCAGCTGCACGGGCTGAGCTACTGTGGTTGCCACGACGAGACCGACATGAGCGGCCGCGACAGCCACCGGAGGAGGCAGGCGCCGCGGTCGTCGTCCTCCGCCGCGTACCCCTCCGACGGGTAGTGCAGCCGCAGCAGCAGCCGTGCCTGAGACGCCGCGTACGTGCTCAGCGGCCGCGGCGCTAGCCCGGCGGCGCGCGCGGCGGATGCCCACGCGTTGAAGTCGCGAGCGCGCCCGCCGCCGCTACTGGGCCCCGCCACCGCCGAGTCGATCTCCCGGCTGAGGATTTCCTGCTCCACCGCCAGCCGGTCCGCGCTGGCCGGCGGCACCGTCGCCTCCAGCGCATCGAACACCAATGAGTAGTAGTCCATCGCCGCCGCCACCCGCTGCGGCAGCTCATCCGGGACGTCGTCGCTTCCACCTCCGGTGGACGTTCCTTCTCTCTCTGCGATGGTCACCACGGCGGGGTTCATGGACTTGACCCACCTGAGGAAGACGGCGAGCTCGCCCTCGCCGCCGAGCTTGTGCAGGAACAGCACGCAGTTGACGGCCAGCGTCTCGTCCGGGTGCAACTCCAGGGCGGCGGTCGGGTCGGCCGCGAGCTCAGCCGTGCAGGGGAGTATGAGCGGGTGGAAGCGGAAGGGGAGGTTGAGGGAGGTCGCGAAGGCGCGGAGGCGGTCGCCGGTGCGGAGGAGCACGTCGCGGTCCGGGCCGGCGCCGGTGATCCTGACCTCGGGCGGGCCGACGGCGAGGTCGGCGCGGTTGGCGATGGCCTGCAGGAGCGGCGGCCACTGCACGCCGTGCGCAGCGTCGAGGTCGACGATGTGCAGCACGCGCCGGTCAGCGCCGAACTCCGCCGCCGCCTCCAGGATCGCCTGGTTGGCCGTCAGGTGCGCGAACCGCAGGAACGGCGCGATCTTGATGTACGCCAGGTACGCCGACGACGACACCATCGCGGTCGCTGTCTCCGTCGCCGACGGCGGCGCGTCAACGCCCACGCCCACTGCCCCTTGGTCGGCGCCGCAGCTTCTGTCCCCTCCCTTGTGTCCGACGCGCAGAGCGAGGAGCGCGCGGGCGAAGTGATGCGCAAGGCGGTCGCCGGCGTCGCCCCGAGGGTCGGCGCCGGCGAGCACGGCGTCCGCGGCGCGCCGTGCCCCGTCGAGGTCCCCACGGTGGACGAGGTCGGCGACCGCGAGCACGAGCTCCCTCGGCTCGCGGCCCCCCGCGCGCGGCGACAATGGCGCCTGCGGTTGCGGCTGCTCGGATGCGGACGCTGACGACGCTGCTGCTGCTGTTGCGGCGGCGTCATCGACGGGAGGCCTATCGCCGCGAGCTGGTGAGCCGAACATGGCGACGTCGTCGTCAGCTTCGGCGGCATCCGGACATGACGGATCATCAGCTCTGCCACAGAGAAGCATGCACCGCCCTACACGCACGCGCGCACATGCCTAGTACTAGCTAGCTACCTTCCTCCTTCCCTGAACTTCTTCCTTCCCTGAGCTGCGAGCTAGAGCACCAGTAGAAGATGCAACAGCTAATCAGCTACTACTAGTAGTAGCAGATGTAAGAGGAGAGGAGGTGGCAAAGTGAGCAACTTTGCATTAGTTGCCTTTTATCCCGTGGACTTTGGTGGGGGAATGGTCAAGAAATGTCCATCCACTCTTTCGGTGTGATAGACAGAGATTTATTAGACTGTAGGAGTATCTGTCTATCTGAAATAATTTTTTTTATTGCTAAGTTCATTATTCCCAGGACAGAATTCTCTCAAATTAAATTTTTGATTCTATGAAGACACATATAGGCACATCAGTTAGCATACGCTGACGATTTCAACTGAAACATATCCATGTAAGAGTAAGCACCAGGATGGATGAAGTCATGCATACACCCTCAGTACGAACGGTGAGAGTAAGCAACATATGAAAGATGACTTTTCTAATTGTTTCGTCAATTTTGTGGCACAAAGTATTCCATGTGATCATAGCCATAGTTATTGATAATACTTAACAAAAAAAGGCAATTTTTTTCAAACACCTTGACAAAGTGTAAACTTTAGCTGATGACAAAACATAACAGTTAATTTGAGCTCCATTAACTAGATGCCAGGTATGTTTATGCTAGGATATATCCTCTGAATAGTCGTTTAACTGTGTCTTCTCTCGTAAGTATGATTATGGTAACTAACTACACCCCCTTTAGGCCTCAATTAGGATCTAAATAAAAGGCCTACAAGGCTACAACCAACAAAAGATAGATGGATCAACAGATCATGGTATAAAGTATAAGCATAGACGCATGCATGCCCATAAGTTCCTTAATAAGTCCATACTAATGGAGTAGCTAGCAACAAGTCTACAATGCATATATTGTCTAGCCAAGTAGGGAAAACTAATTTCATCTTCATCTCAAAAAAAAAGTAGGGAGAACTAACCATATATATACATAGAGGTAGCCAAAGGATTATTTAAGTAATCAAGTTGTTTACAGCTTTTGTTGGCACCGTTTGGATGGCGGGAATTAAACCGTCATTTCTTAATTATATCATGAAGATTGCAATGAAATTCCTACAATATATATTATTCTAAACTTTCATGTATATATTTTTCTCACTTTTTCCCATATCTGCCTCTTACTAAAATAAACCATCTTTTATTAATAAAATATACAGCATGATAAGACAACTATAGATCATTAATTTAAGCTACTTTATTTGTGGGAGGGATTATTTCATTAATTTCGATGCTAACAACTCCAGATGCAAGCTATATAGGACCATCCACTACCACAGAAGCTTCAGTGTCGATTGAGAACTTACATATATATCGGGTCCTTGGCACAAAACTTATATCACTAATGAGCTTTACTATCAGTGCCGGGTCAGTACCTGACACTGATGAGGGTGACGAGCTGGAAAAAAAAAAGGAAGAACTGGGCTGCTGGACTTGAGCGTGCTTGTCCAAATCATATACCAAATATCTAAACCAATAAACAGTCGGCTAGGCCGATACTAAATATACAAATCAATACACACATATACGCTCATATCAATACCAAATATCTAAATCAACATCTCACGGATAAATGTAAACACTCACAAATAGCTCCCTGTTCGTTGGATCTATCATCTCCTCCTCGTCCTTTTTTGATAGGTCATCATTGTTATCGTCATAATCATTATTGAACTAGATTGAGGCTACCGCCTCCTCCCTCTCGCTGTTTCATTCTCCTCACTGTCGACGTGAGGGTCAAATCCAATAGCCTCGAGGTCAAGCCCATTGAATCTAGTAGACCCGAGCTCAAGGCCTGCTAGATTTGACAAGCCCAAGCTTAAGGACACTGTATTTGATGGATAGGCCCCTGTGTGGTCTCCTCTATTACGAATCAATGACGCTAGCTAACAAGAGGAAAGAACAGAGAAGAGAGGAGCTTAGAGGCGTGCAACACCGTAGTGTCTAGGAGAAAGGCTTAGCGACAGAGGATACAGGGCAGTGAGGTTGAAGACAGTTGGAGATGACTAGATCCGGCGGCCCCTGATCGGATCCAGTGGTCCTCAACCTCCACGTAGCCAAATCTACCGGCTCATAGAGTAGTAGAGGCCAAAGAGGGAGCACGCGGTGACTGATAAAGAGGAAAGAGAAAGACAAAGCGTTTGATGGTAAGGGAGAGAGAGAGTCACTACTACTTCTACCATCAGTGAGCTCCTGAGCTTCACCATCGATTCTTATGAGGACAATCGTCGCTACTGTAGCTTGGTGCATGAGATGTGGAGTGAGAGCGTCAACGAAGAGAACGAAGGAAGTTAATAAGAGTGAGGGATCGAAAGAAAACAATGGCTCATAAAAAAAGAATAAGAGGGACGGCTTGGCTTGGATTTTTATGGCTCGGTTCTTTTATAAAACCAATACTATGATAATTAATAGTTTCATTAAAAACTCGACACTAATAATTATCTTATTAGTGCTATTTTTTTTAAAAAAAGACTCGTATTGATTGGTAGCGCAGGAGTCTGCGGGACGGAAACCACTAGCAATACCAAATTTAGTTGAACTGGAACTAACGCGGGCGATAATAATGTGCTGTTGTGTAGCAGTGATCTCTCTGGCTCTCTTTTTGTCTACGTGAGTGTGAGGGCACACGCAAAGCTTAGCGGCGACAGGGACCAGACACTCCCAACTTGTACAATCATCTGTCTCTCCTCCTGTCCCGTTCTCCATCTGCATGCATGGCATCTCTCATCTCTCTCTCTCTCATATAGGAGTATACTCCTACCCAGACTACCTCCTCCTCTAATCGCAGCCGTCCATTTGTCGATCCAGCGATCGACAGACAGACAAATTGAGAGAGAACCATTGAGCACTCACGTCAGACAGTAGTACTACTAGTAGCAGCTATAGGTGGCTAGCATATGAAGCAATGCAAATGGAATAAAGTTGCAGGAGGAGGAAGAAGACGAACCAGGAAGCTTGCTGGCTGCTGGGATGGATGGATGGAATGTATCAGCTCAGCTGTGGGGCGCCGAATGGAAACCTATCGATCATCATCATCATCGCCATCGTCTCTAACTGTAGTAGTCCTTGCAGTACTGTCCTGAATAGGCATTGCACACCACCGTACCGATCGATCAAAGCCTGAAACTTCTTTCTGATATATCGATCCCCTTTGCTATCTTCCACTCACACTGGCCCCACTGCTGCATCGCAAAAGTTTTGCATGCACAGCTATTACTTGTTGTCATGCACGCAAGCTCATATTTTAACTTGTTTCTTTAGGCATCTACTCTAACTGCTGTCTAGTCAAGGCCGAGATAAACTAGAGAGATCATATTCATAGGGCAAGGTTTAATTTCATAGAAACCGATCAATTTCTGCAGAAATTATCTTCATGTTCCAAACTGGTCTGGTCAATGAAGATAAAGCTAATTACTTATCATGCATGATAACTAATTAACTATTCCCTCTATTGTATATTATAAATCATTTTAGTTTTATCATAAATTAAATTGTTCTATTTTTGATCGAGTTTACAACATCTATGATAATAAATAAATACTAGATTTAATAAAAATAATTTAATATTACATATGTCAATCTATTTTTCTATAAACTTAACAAAAAGTTTGATTTAAAACAAAACTACTTACAATATAAAATAAAGGGAGTACTAGCTAGTTGTTAGTTACTCCATTTACAGATAACTGTCAATTATCCTATATGTTCACAAAGAACTGTGTTGTCCTATTTTGATGGAGAAAATAGGAAGGCACTCCCTTCATTCCTAACGAAACCAAACGTTAATTTATTTTAGAACAGAAGGTCTCTTAGTTCTTTATTTTAAAATATTTCTATCTCTTTTTAAGTTAGAAATAACTGTATTTTAAAATAGGAGGAGTACCTTACATATATATGCATCTCTCTTGCCACTGTGCGTCAGTATGTGCATACATGTGCCCCTTATTCTTTACCTCTCGACGATAGTAGATCAACTGCTGTGATTTTGAAGTGTTCTAAAGTCCGCACAAATCTTTGAAGACCTTTCACAATTCACAGCGTTTGATGTATACTCTCAGATACCCTGCACTTGGCCTTCTTGGCCTTCAATGCTCCAACGCTAAATAACTTGTAGCATGTAGCAACATGTCCAGCCATCCAGAGATTAAAGAGAAACTCTTGAGTAGAGTTCAAGGAAGGAAAAGCTCAAAGCTAAGATAGGAGGAGAGCACACTCAAAAAGACAGCATGCATGCATTGGACCCGGGAAATGCATGGTGCCATAATGACAAAGGTTAGATGGATAAAAAAGGATTAGCAAGAACAGGCATGAGAACATTTAAAGTATACAGACAGATCCACTGAGGCATGCATATATAGCTTAATGTTCTTGTACTAACCTGCTGACCTTTTGGCATGGCTTGAATCAATCCCCTCTGGCTCTTCTCTTCCAATCCAGCCAGTGGATTAAATCACACATTGCTGCATCAGCTCCAAATATTAACTAGGTTTTGTCAGATTTGACATCTTGTTAAACACTGCATTAGGAGGATATGATAGAGATAATTAAAGGCTCAAGAAGTGGAAGTAAAGTAACCTTTGCTATATATATATATATATGCCATAGTTTTCAATTGATATATTTGATGGTCTGGATTTGAAATCTCCTTTGTGCAATGCAGCTATGCAGATGCCAAAACCTCCAGATTTCACTACAACTCAATCCCATCAGACTAAAGATATGATGCAAAAGTCAAACACAAATCTTTCTCATCATATTCTCTTAAGTCACTATAGTCAACAGAAGACAGAAGGAACTGATGCATGCATGGTCTCTGATACTAGTATGTTATTTAAAGAAATGTAATTAGCAAATGAAAGGAAGAAACTGAGGAGGAAAAGAGAAGGGAAAGGGAGTTAACTATGCCAAGCTTATTCTTCTTCAGATTTTAGAAGAGTTCCAGGAAGAAAAGCTCCTCACGTGCTCCAAAAGTGAGCTTTTGCCTTTTTCCTTTTATTATCTTGGTACTGTTAGACCTCTCTTGGACTTTCTCCACTGTCAAGTGTAGGACCACCTGTGTTCCTATGTAATTATTGGCAGGTTAAATAGTTCCTCCTTATGTTAAGGTCAAGCTTAGTACAACAGCACAGGAGATAAGGAAGATGACATGTATTCAGGCAAATGTTTGTAGATACAACAAGTCTAAATCTCTTCTTTTCTCTAAACAGATCAGCTCTAATACTCAATATACATTGGAGTTATGATGGAGTGTATTTGATAGAGACAAGCTTCGTGCTATAATTAGCAAATAGAATTTCTGTTACAATGTAATATTAGCTCTCAGGAAGAGAAATAAAACATGCACAACAGGTGGTAGTGATACAATTTCAGAAAAAAAAAGTAGTAGTTCGATGGATCTAACCAATCAGCTAGAACTTTCATGCAAAAAGCTGTCTAATTGCAAGGGATGGAAGGAGCTCATATAGATGCCAGATAATATAAAATTCTCTAACAAGTGCAGGTCATGTCAAATCTGTAAAATCATATTACAGACAGCCCATGCAATTTGGTACAATGTGGCCAGGTAGAGGTGACAATCGATTGATTGTTGTCTCTGAGTTGCAATTATTAGTCTTTTTTCCATGTCTATCTTACACCCATGGCCTTCTTTCATCCTTTCTATTCCCCCTTCTGTTCTACGCCTAGCCTGTAAAGACATCTTGGTTGTACCAACAATACCAAATTTCATAAAATGAAAAATAGAATCAAGAAGTGTACTGTGACTCATCAAATCTGTTATACATGGAAAGGCCACAGCTTATATTAATTCAAAGGAACAGATTTGAAAAGACAATAATTTGGCGCGATCAGTGAAACTTTGATTTTCGCCACTAAATCGACATTTTTTGGGGTTAAAAGTTCCAGGGAAATTTAAGGCTTATTTCGAACATTAGTTTTCACTACTGATAGCATGCATATCTAAAAAGTTTAATCCAAAGAAGATGCTAGCATAAGCAGCAATGCAGCACATTGGTGGATATACATTGTCGGCTGAGACTATCCAAATGCCTTTATATGGGTACAAAGTCAACTAACTTTTGCAGTTTTGAAGACAAAACTAAAGCAGCCCAGGAGGCCAGGATCCCTCTCTTTAAACTAATCATAAACAAATAGCCCGTGAATAAGCTTCTCCTGAACATGTCGGCCTATTTTCTGCTATAGTAAAGTGATTTGGAATCAGCTTTAAGACTTGTCAAAGAATGTTCTGGCTGATCAAACATTTTCATCTTCTCCAAATTGAAGCAAACATTTGAGTACAGTTTTCCAACAGAATTGCCACACAGGGGAACATGATTAAGGCGGGGTCGTATGGCCCACAGAGGGTACCTCAGTGAGAATGTGGGACAGTAAGCTTTTTGTTCTACATCTTCTCCTGAAGCACAAGAATTGCTTTCGAAAAAGACGGATCAGAAAGTGTTCCAAGATACACAAAAACAGGTGTGTTTTAAGTTCATGGAAGATGTATGATGGATCTAGAGAACATTGCAAACAAATTGAGCAAAGATTTATACATTGCAAGGAAAGAACAAGAACTCAAATAGCAGTAGACACGAAATAAGCATTTATTTTCAGAAAAAAAAACAACACGACACCAAATGCGCAGAGTCTTTAACAAAACGAAGGTAAAGAAAGTATTTGCACATCCAACAGAGTTTAATTGAGATTTGGACCAACAGTTGGCTGAGTAGAGGTGGCAGATATTATATGCTAAGTGGCTTAGGAGGAAGTGGAACACCAAAAGACAATGACCTGTGTAAGATTAGATTGCACACTAACAAGGGGCACCTACAGTAATCAACAGACTGTGCTATATGGTTAAGCCCTGGCCACCCATCACTCCTAAAAGCACAAGAAGTTGGAATTTATGCAAGAAATGAACTAGGAGATTGTTAAAGTACATCCCTACCTGTAGGCACCATCGATCTAAATGGACATAGAGAAGCTAAAACATTATAAACAATACTTAAAATGGTCCCAGGAGAATAAGAAGCCTATGGCTATGAAAACGTTCAAACAACAGAATCTATCCTTTCCTCTAGCCTCACAAGCAAAAGGGGTTGTAGTGCTGTACATACTACATACATTGAACTACCTGAGCAAGCACTAAGCTCTATACCTTCAACTTGTTCTTTTTCCATCCACTAACTGCATATAATTTATCACCCCCCGCCCCCCGCCCCCCCCCCCCCCCCCCCACATGCTATTAGTGACCAAAAAAAAACACACAAGATGCTCAACCAAGTAACCGGTTAGGGTTTTGGTAACCTCCATAGATTCCCCTATCCCCCTACACCTTTTCTCATTTAATTAATCTTTTCGGTCCTCATTGTAAACGTATCAATCATTCTTGAACTTTTTATATTCCGTGCCCAATCTTGATGTGCTCACCTTGGGGATAATTTACAGAAAAGGTTAGCATGTTTAATAGGGATTATCTTGTGGACCAATGCAAGTAGATCATGCTCAAGATGCTCTGCATCAAGCTGATTGTGACATTAAACTTTGTGGGGTTCACTAATGAGAAGCAAAAAAAAAGGGGGAAGGATGGAAAAGAACAGCACTAACAGCATCTGGAAGGGTGGAGTGCTCATAATTAACCACCATCATCATGGATTTTGTTAGAAGGCATCTTGTGATTATGTGGCTTATAAGATACACTAAAGTAGAATCAACTAAGGTGGATTTGGCTCTATCAACAGATGCTAAACTTCTTCCTCTAAATCTAAAGTAAGTTTTGTTGTAAATCCATATGGAACTTCATGCCAGTCTGATGGTAGAGGACAAAGATCATGACAAAAAAAGACATCTGGAATTGTATGGTCAAACAATTAACATACATGCCAGATTATTTGATGGTCAATTAATCTCATGATGTTGACGCTTGGTAGAATAAACCAGCATCATGTGACAAAGTATTTTTCAGGATTATGGATGGCAATAGAAGAATGATGGGTTCTTGCATCACAATCCTGCAGCCCCGTTCATTAGTGGGCTCTGCACATGGAAGATTCCTCGCATTTTCGACGTTTCATACTTAGTATAAGGTGGCACCTAGCTGATCTTTAGGTCTACAATATAGCATATATTAAGTTAATACTTGCCTTTCAGTTAAAGTTTAAAATGGAGGAATCAAGGAAAAGCAAAAGGCAATAAGAGTTCCAAGTCTTCTCTCAGCGATTAAAAAATAAGTGCTATGTGAAATTCCTTTGCAATAAGAGTTCCAAGGCAATAAGAGTTAGCAACAATTCTGTTTTGTGTGTCTTTACCATTACCAAGCCCAGTGCCTTTTATTGTGGTATTACCTAAGTCTTGATATGGTAAATGAAAATTTAGTGGTATAAATCTTGATATGGTAAAAGCAAAATTGTGATATAACTATATTACTATAAGCCTTTAGCAGATTTGATATGTCATACTTTGCTCTGTACGCGGTGCCCCATCTTCATAGATGTACACCCATTAATTTCCTTCAAGATGCTTCTCGATTTCAACAAAATCCAAACCTAAACCCTTCAATATAGAAGCAATCAATGATATCAATCAATGCCTATCATACCAAAAAAGTACAGAAAAAAATAATATAACAATACATCTCTCTTTAGATCCACTGAACGTCTGAACCACAAATCGAATTTTAATTCGAGTATAAAAATCAAATTCATCTGCTTAAAAGTCATAAAGGTGGTATACATCAATGCAATTTTGTTGTCATAAGCTTTTAGGCGAAAACATGATGTCTGCGTAGAAATAAAAATATATAAAGAATGCTTACATGTGTATCTGTTGAGACTATTTAATTTTTAGTCATTAATTTCTATAGTGACATTTTCTTCCATAACTGCTGACAGAGTGACAGTTATTCTTGAATGTTTTCTCTTGTACTCTTCCTGGGTAACTTCTATAACTCACACAAACATTAGTTCCTTCTATCCTATGAAAGCACTAGAAGCATATTTAGCTTCACTTCTGTTACAAGTTTGAAAAAATGCAATGAAACATCAATATTCAGAAGATTGAAAATCATGCTGAGAATTAATCTGCCACATAGGGCATAATATCAGCATGCAACCATAAATAAAGGATTGAAGAAAATAAGGGACTTGCACAGAAAACGGCTTACTGCCTCAATGAAAACATTAAAAAAACATCAAACTTAATGTTTCAGTTAAACCAGGAACAAATAGCAGCTACATGTTCAGATGCATCATCGAATGATTTGTTTTTACTACTTACCCTAGCATCACATGGTTGTAGCAACCAATTTTTTTTGGATGGACGATGCCACATTGATAACTTCCAGTCCTGATGAACTGGTTCGCTATGAAGGTAAGTTCTAAGCAGTGCTCAGTAGAAGAAATCTAAGAAACAATAATATGCTAAATTGAATTCTGTTTTCAGGTTAGTGTCTAATGTAATGCTACTACTCATCAAAAGAATAACTGCCCCAAAGAAAAGCAGAGCAACTAAAATAATTAACAGACTCATTTCTAGCCAGTGAGGCTGTAAAAGCTATAGATGCTAATATTCTTCAATCTGTGAACATCACAACAAATTAGATAACTATTATGATCGTATCTGCATAAAACAAAAAAAAGATACCACAAAACTAAACTATGTCCATGAAAACCTTATTTCTAAAGTAATCCATGGAATCATTTTACATCAATTTGCTGGGAGAGAACTTTTGCATAACAAAAGCTTCACTATATGAATCTTCACTTAGTGCACTGATGGAATTACCCAGGAACACACATAACTTCACTGTTATCATCTGAATAACTGAACATGGTTATGCACAGGTACAGAATTTTTTCATACATGATGTTTCATTCACATGGAACATTCATGAAGAATTTAGAACTCTAGACTTCTAGATACATAAGAGCTCAAAAAAACACAGCTGAGTTCAAGGTTAACAAGTAAATCTAAGGATTATTAGATATGAAACTGTTACCAATTTTCAATCAGGAGCAGAACTGAAGGTCTGAATAAAAGATTAGATCTAGTGTAGACAAATGAAAGGAAAAGGTAAACTGCTGTTGGAACTTGGCACTGCATCGTTCCATTCTCATCTTGTTTCAACTTTGAAATCTGAAATGCATGTACCAAAAGATGCAAATATGCATACTTTAAATGCCATTTACAGGACAGACTGATTCATTTACCCAAAAAAGATATCCTAACTAGTAACAACTATAACTATGCTTAAGAGAATCAGAAGGAAAGCAAAACTGATGAAAATCTACATATGGTGGACATAGGATTGTTTTTTTCAAGTTTACATAATCCATTCTAACCTCTGACTAAGATCCCGCTAAGATCAAAATTGACGGTACTGGTCCAGAAACTTAAATTTGAGAGATAGAAGGGAGTATTACTATTGGCACAACAACAGGATTAAGCGGTTGCAGGAACTATTTGCCCACACCCTCCCAAGATTGTATTCTTTGAAATTGTCTGTCACAGTTTAACTTCCCAACTCTATTACGAATAACAAACTGGATGGGGAATAAAAGATCAGCATGGCAGGCATACCACCTGACTACTACCTACCAGAATCACCCACACAAGATGTTTCTGAATAGCTTGCCCACATCCAGGAGTACATCATACAAATCTTTACATGGATCTAAATAGATTAATAAACATAGCCAACGTTCACAAGAGAACTTTGCGCTGCTGTGAATGACCATAAAATTGAAGGCTAACATACCAAACCAGCTTAATTTAAGAGCCAAAGTTACTAAAAGAAACACCAAACATATGACATTCATTTCGGCCATCATTTCTGGCTCCCAATATCGCAAATTGTTATTCAGTTATCGCAAATATAACTCGTTTCGAGCTCGAACAGAGAGGCCCTCTCTACAAAGGCGGGGTTCACCTCGCGAGTCACACGTCCTCCCCGGAGCGGGCGCCGGCGCCGGCGCCCTCCAGGGCCTTGAGCCCCTCGGCCACCGCCCGCGCGCGGTTCTGCGCCTGCCTCTCCACCGCCACGAAGTACAGGCCTGCATACGCGGCGACACCGCGCCGGATCAAACCATCCGATCAGGCGGAGGCGGCAGTCGTAATACACCAACCAGGGGTCTAGGGTTTCGGGTCGGGTGGGTGCTTACTCACCGCGCTGCCGATGGCGCACAACCAGAGGACGCGCTGCGACCACCTCTCCCCCACCACGCCTCGCCTCCCGAGCCCCATCCCGCCGCCGCCGCTCCCGTCGCCGTCCGGGCCGCAGCCTCCGAGTCCAGTTACCAACAGGTGGGCCCCATCTCGCGTGGAATGGATTGAACAACCGATGACTCGGAGCTGATCCCAGTGGGCTAAATTATAATAATTTTATAAAGCTGGTGTTGTATTGGGTTTGAATGATTGATGACTCTAAGCTAATCTCTAATGGGAGCCCAAAGTATAATAAACCTATTTGCAAGGCAATCAAGTCTAAACCTATTTGAAGGAGTTTTGGTATCTTCAAATTTTAAGCTAGTATTGTCTGGCTAGCCTAATTGTTTGGAGCCACAAAAAATATCTAGCTTCGAAGAACAAACTAGCCTCATGGGGCCAGAAAAGTCTCAAAGCAATGACGAGCCAAATCGGCTCTCCTTCGATAGCAAAAGTCCACTCACGCAATAACTACACATACCAAATCAAACAAACATATGAAGTATGGTACGTCTAGCAAAGAGGCAAAGAATTGGTTTACCCTTACTAAGCTAGGCGATTTGGACAACGGAACCAAACGTGCGATTTTGACAAGTAACTGATGAGAATCTTAAAAAGAGAACCACTCTCCTAAATAGAGCCTAGATTAGAGAGAGCAACACGTCCTCATAGCAATGTTAGAGAGCGAGAAAACAATCGTTGAACTTTGCTTCATCACTTCCACACGGAATTCAAATAGAATGAAAACTTTCACCAATATTTTGTCAGATGATATTGTTCATCACCCGATGCAATTATGTCCTTACTGTCTTGCTCGCCAAATATGCAATTTACAGGGAGTTTGCCTTTTCAAAGACCTCAAATCCAAGGGTAGGTTTTTGCATAGAACAAATGTACCAGTCTCGTATTACAGATGGGAGAAAATGAATTTTTCACACACAAAAGTGATCTAAGATCTAATTGTTACAGCAAAAAAAAGGGCGATCAAATAAGAGGTAGTTTGAGAATGCACATTGGCACTGGCATCTAACTAACGTTCACAATCTTCATTCTTCACCTCTTTCAAGTGGAAAATGATGTCGAACTTGCTGAAAGAAACACATCTGATTTTCCTGGTACCAAACCAATTGAGGCAGCAACATCAATTATTTTAAAGATCATATTTAGTTTATACTTGTTAGACAACCTCTCTTCACTGACTAAGGCAAGAATCAAAAGTTTTTTTTTCGGTGAAGAAGCCCAACCTACTCAGCAACCAAGAGAAGAGTATGGTCCATCCCGGCAGCAACTTGTGAGACCTCTGCTCCTTCCAAGGTATCCATGAGGCAAGGCTCTGGCTCATCCATTGAGCTGCCCAAACCTAGCCTGCCATTCCGGCCAGATCCCCATGCCCAAACCTCTCCCTTTGAGGAGAGAACAATTGAATGGACTCGACCAGCCGAGGCTGACACTGGCCTTTCTCCATTCAGACCGTCGACTAGTGCTGGTACGTCTTCATCACCAGGTCGTCCAAGCTGGGAGCTGCAGTTCCATCCCCATGAGAGGACACCGGTCTCAGCATGGTCAGTGCCTTCAATTGAAATGCTGCATGTTGCAAGAGAGTGGCCAACACTTGCTGACACAGAGAATGGACTCTGGCTTATGTCAACAGGAAGAAATCTGGACCAGGTTGACTTCCTACCAAGCTGTCCGTAAGTGTTGTCTCCACCACTCAGTACGACACCATCAGCTGGGTAACACAGAAACCATGTCAGCAGGGGCAATACTGTAGCTTATGTTGGTGGGATTTTTGAGTTGTGTTATCCCAAAGAAATTGCTGAAAGTTTCAATAAAATTTTATTGTTCAAACCAAATATATCTGCTACTCCGTCCAAAAAAAAATGCTAAATTTATAAAGTTGGTGCTCATGCATAAATAACTTTATGAATCCTAGCACATGCACAACACTACGATGTTCCAGCCCCAAGCTTTCTTTGTCAGTACAACTAAAACATAACCATGTAAGAATTGTAAAAAGGAGATACAGGTGATTGAATAACTAATAATGGACACACATTTTTTCTACTGATACTCCTGAACCAATGGCCATTTCCTAGTTCCAACTCGTAGTAAGACAGCAAATGTCAAAGATGCAAGTTTGCAACAGTGAACCATGGCTCATTAATAACAGCTATTACTGTGAGATCAGAACATAAGTATGAGAGGAAAATGTCCTTAGGAAATGCACACAAAAATAGCTTCAATTTGTAACTAAAAGAATACTCACAGCAGAGAATCAGGGAATGATCAAGCCCACATGACACATCAGACACCTCAACCTTACTCACTTCATGAACAAATGAAGGTTCCCAGATGATGGGCATATTATCTTCACTCCTAATTTTTTCCGCAACCATCTTTTCAACAGTCTCTAGCATTGAGCTAGAATACTTGTCCACTGATTTTCCAAGTAATTCTTTGGCAGAAGGTGCCCAAGTAATTTGGCCAATTTCTCCTAACCTTCCATTTTCTGAATAGCCCCAACCAAGTAGAATTCCATCCTTTGTCAATGCCATAGTATGCCCCCATCCAAATGATACCTAGCATCATTCCTTGAATTAACAACTTTTGCTCACAAAAGGAGCAAAAATCTGATTGCTTAATTTTGGAGAGAAAGTTAGAACCTTAACGATATCATAACTAGCAAGCGCCTCCACTCTAGAAGGCACTGTGGCCTCTACAATGTCCTTGCCAAGCCCAAGTTGGCCCCGCTTTGATCTCCCCCAAACCCACAATGAGCCATCACACCCAATTGCAGCTGAAATAACACCAGAAGCAGATACAGCTCGGACTTGAACATTTTCCAGTCCTCTCACTTGTTCAGGCTTGCTCCAAGTATTCCTGTCAGTCAGCAAAATGCTGCATCAGCCTCCTGAAAGAAGTTTACTTTCTAGATTTAAAAACATTTGCAAATATACCCTTGCTAAGTAACCTTGCCCAAGAAATAAGAAATAATTGTTTTGAGATGAAGGTTAACTCATGCGGTCATGCCATCATAGGCTTGCGGATCATTTAAGACTATAATGGAAAATATAACATGATTGATCATTTATTCTCCATGTCAGGGATTGAATTCCAACAAACAAGAATCCGATATACTCCCTCCATTTCATATTACTTACCATTCTAATTTTGTTCTAGGTCAAACATGTCTATCTTTGACAATAAATTTTAATAAATTTGTATAACTTAACATCATAAGATTTGTGTTTTTAGATTCATCACGAGAATATACCTTTGTATATATAATTCACATATTGTTAAACTATATAAATTTCTAGAAATTGATGGTCAAAGATAAAATGGCAAGTAATTTAAAATGGAGGGAGTATGATATATAATGAATCTACTCGCATACTAAATTGAAACCAGTAAAAGATGACTTGTGTATGCATCAGGAAGTGGGCATGTCAATGCAGCCTTTCTTAAACCACTTTTTCTACTGTTACTGAATAAGCACATCATGATTCCAGGTTTGTTTGGTCAATGAAGCCACTTTGCTGCTAACATGGCTCAATAATACACAGCTTCGCCTTGGAATGTCTCTCCTATAGAATTTGACACCTTTCGGACTTCAAAGAGGATTAAAATGCTATAACATTATGACACCTGTGCTCTAGAAGGGCCAATGATAAATTGAGAATCGAGGATGGGTTAGATCACCTCGGAGCGTGATGCCCGCGGCCGAGCTGACCTTCATCGTTGCGGCCCCACGCCCAGACCTCTCCTTCGGCGGAAACAGCGAGTGAGTGGTAGTGCCCAGCCGCGACGGAGGCGACGGATGGCGGGAGGGAGGGCACGGGCGTGGGGACGTAGACGTCGGTGGCCGGCGCCGGCTGGCCGGCCGCGCCGTGGCTGTTGTCGCCGAAGGCGTACACCACCCCTGCGCGCGGGGGCACACCGTTCCCAGCGAGCGCGGAGAGGAGGCGGCCGCGGTGGGGGAGGAGGACCCGACAGGCTGGGGCGCTGGTGCGGCGGAGGAGACGGTGCATTTGGGGAGCCGAGGCGAGGCGAGAGGAGGAAGACGATGGCTGGGTAGGTGGGTTGGTTTGGAATTTTTCTATTTACATATTTTTATTAATATATTTTAAAAAATCAAGATTTCAAATTCCACATGTCAAAAGTTCGTTAGCTTTCGTAAATGTAAATGACAAATGATGAGAGGCTGAAAAAATTTTATCGCCTTATCTAAAAACATCTTCTCCATGACAATAGACCGCTGGTAAAATGTTGCTTAGAGTGCGCATGAGAGGAGGAATTAGACATCCTCTTGTTGAGGCATTTTTTTCTCTAGAGGTTCGTCTGTAAAATTACTAAGGTGGTCTTTGTTCTCTAATGTTATGATATTTTTTGGATGATCTCTATAAGATCCCTCCGAACCACCAAAAATCTAGTTTAATAAAAAAAAGAGAAGAGGTGGCTGAGGGGAGGTGAAGGGAAACAGCTAAGCCATGTTAGCTTGTATATTCGTATGGAGATAAAAGATTTATACTATTTGTAATATTTATTCTTAGTGATTAAATGAAGTAGTGTGTGTAGTATTATTCTAGATTCGTAAATAGTTTCGTACCTAGATCTATTTAGTTTTGTTAATAGTTTCGTTTGTAATGTTTAAATCTATATCTGTATTGAAATATCAAATACAAAATACTAGATGTGATGATTAATTTATTATCTAGTTTAATTTTATTTTTTTCTTAAATAGATATGTCTATTATTTCGGTTATATTATAGCCAATAAAATGTTAGGTACGATAGATATGGTAGAGATGTGTTAGAGCTTGACTCCACCTTAAGAACATTGAAAAGCTAACTGAGATAAATTTTTTCAGTAGTATACAACTAATTAATATGAAGATTCTAAATCAATCCCTAGGTCAATATAATAACTGTGTATGTCGTAGTGACTTGAGCAACCTAGTGGTTCAGTTATATAGTGCAAGTATATATATTATTTTCAGAAAAAATGTGTAACTTACATTGTCGTAGTTTAAAGAGTCATGTATGAATTATATGTATCATAATATTATTTACTTTTTGATCTTACATTAATAGTAACTATTATTCATTTTCTTTTATTTTTATAATCTTGCTAACTTCATTTTTCAATATAGATATGGCATACCAAATACCAGAGGAGCTAAACCGTGGCCTCGATCGATCACACTGATCCTATCTCTCAGCGGTCGTGAACGTCGTGTTGATCACCCTCCGTCCATGCCCTTCATGACACCTACTGCCTATGGACTCTGCTTTCATGCTAGGTAAAATATATATTTATTGTGTATCATATCTTTAAATATAATTCCTGATCGATAATACATACATTATTTTTTAGGTTGCCTCTTTCTTTTGTGCAGGCTAGTTGAGGCTATAGCACACAAAAAGGGCCCAGCGAAGTTTTGGTTCACAAACTGATCTCTTCTCACAGCGCTTCTAGACTACTAGGGGCTGGAGACGCACATATTTCACCTACCATGAGAGGAGATGGCCCATATGCTTCAGGACGTATCGTACCTTCTGGGTCTTTCCCTTACAAGGGACGTAGTAAGTCTGGTTGATGGACTTTAGAGATAGCATAATGACATCCAAGAGTGCTTCACTTACGTTTAGCGCCTGCCTAGTCTTGCTACTTCGGGGGCACTCCTTGACAACACCACGAACAACCCCACCTAGACATGGCTACTTAAGTTCACTATAAGTAAAACAATTGTTGTGATGTTATGTGCGCACTAAAGCCTAATTAATTACTTATGAAAATAACTTTCTCCCTGTGAAGGTTGATCAGCTCCATCCTAAGGCCAATGACTACTCGATGCGATGGAGCTTCAATGCGTACTTGTTATGGCTCTTTAGTTGGTTGATGTTCACCATCATAGCAAGTCAAGCTATGGACAAGGGGCTTATCCATTATACTTGAGTGATCGTTGATGATGAGAACGAGAACGTACCTCAGTGGAGCTGGGGATTCGTTATACTCGCATCAACATACCGAGGTCTTTGTGATGCGTGCAAAAAAACTAACTCAGGCTCATTGATCACCATATGTCTGCTACTTCTGTAGCTCTAGGTGGCCGAGCAGTTCACGATCAGCCGACCAGTGGTGAACCACAATGCCTATGACAACGACATATACACACAAAGGTTGCTCAAGGACTTCTCCACGATTGGAACAATGTAGTGTCATTGTCAAAGTACGTGATGTGTTAATCTAGTGTTCGTACCTAGAAATGACAAGCTGACACTCTCTCTTATGCTCTGCAACGACAATGGGCCCACTTACAGGTCACGAGGTCCTACTCAAACGTCATGATGGAGATCGATTGTAGCTGAACAATGTCGTCTACGAGTCATACAGCCCTGCAGGCTCATGCACCACTTGGGCTTTTAATTTCGTGCATACGTGACTAGGCCTACTGGTTAACAACCCAGCAGATAATGTTCAACATCTTTGTCGAGCTACATTATCTACAGTGCTTGTTGCGATAGTTTGGTCTGTATCAGCTACACCCTCTACTAGTCGTATCAATTGTGCCGGCTGATATTCACTGATAAGTAATAATAGAAAATCAAATGTATGATTATATGCTCCATACATATTCTTACTACGTGGTTGTAACTAGATTCGATGGGGACAGGTAGTCGGCACATTGTGAGTTTCACATCTCTAGAAGTATGTCGATGATTGGTTGCTGGCAACTAAGGAAATCATCGAGGAGCAGCACCCACAAACAGAGGCATCGTACCTAGTATAC
This sequence comes from Oryza coarctata, assembly GCA_030770085.1. NCBI lineage: Eukaryota > Viridiplantae > Streptophyta > Magnoliopsida > Poales > Poaceae > Oryza > Oryza coarctata. Next base: position 4,377,245 of record CM061465.1, read on the forward strand.
CTTTGTTGGTATCAGCCTCATACCCGCACGTGCGTGTCATTCATTCCTGACTCTCTACAACCACATGTAGCTAGTGTGCTAGACACGTATCCTAGACACCGTGAACAGGACTTCTTTAGCATTGTGAGTCAATCAATCTTCTGTTTTTCAGTTAAATGTGCTATGCCTCTTGCGTATACCATGTCATTTCAAATAGGTTAATGCTACACAGCAGATTGACAGTGAGCTTAAGGTTGTGTACCGATGGTTGGAGGTCAAGGTTGTGCTTACGGAGGATAAGCAGAGGATTACCTTTGGCAACATACGTAACACGATGTGCATTATCCTTCGTGCTCTCATATACCATGCCGCTGATGTGGTTTCTTTTATAGTAGCGGCAGCAGTATGAGTCCACTTTGTAGAAACGCAGCCTATAAGTAAATTTGGCTATCCACCGCTCAAATATATTACTTTCTTCTTGTCGCGCGACACTGCCGTTAATAAAGTATACTCTTCATAGCTTTCTCTACGCCATAACTTGCTTCTTTCGTAGCAAGGACATTGACATAAAGAGCAAGGATATCGACATAAGGGTTTTTAGGTTTGTCGCATGATACATATATCCATTCGATCCAAGACATTCTAGTTTTGCATTGCTCAACCATTTTTCTCACAGCGTTTTAAGCTACACCGCCGTAGATCTCCTCTGTCACAGGCAGATCTGGGTAGGGCACCTCTGGTTGGTTGCATGACTCCTTCGATCACAATAAACTTATAACAAATCAGGATGTGCTCGACTCCTCCCAACTTACAGAAGCTCTGCCACCACACACATATGAGTTGCATGCTTTGACTCTTGTGCAGCAGATCTGCGCTAACCGTGGCTTCCTAGCTAACCACCTCAACTACTTCCAGGTTCACGTACAAGCGCATGGGAGGAGGATGAAAAGGGGTAAAGGGCATGCCTCAAGCCAATAGTATGTTGTGACATTTGTACTTATTATTTATACCATTTTTTATTAACTATTTTGGCTCTACGTATCTACATCATTTACTATGTGTTAATACTATGTCACTTTTACTCTTTATTGTGCACGCATGACTACCGGTAATATACGACAATCAACTTTAAGTGATTTTACTCCTTCATATAAGTATGACTGTTGAGTTACAATCAATACTCAGTGATACATGCCAACTTTCGTCACATGGTCGTTACGTTACTTTTAACATAACCCGATAGCCAACTTTCGGTACATGACCGTCACACCGCTTTCAACATAACTCTATAGCTAACTTTTGGCATGTTAATGTCATGTCACATTCAAAGAATTTTTGCAAGCATGATACTTTTCGTGCGTGAATGTCACGTCCTTTTTAATGTTTTCAGTCTTGTCTTCCACATCTAACATAATACATGTTATATAAGATTTTCATATGCATGATCGCTTATACCCTTGTAAATTATCACTCGTTTACTCTATCTCCTATAGTATCAAAAAACCATAGTTGCTAAACGTGCTTTTACCGAGGATCTAGACTAGAGAAAGAATCCGTTAGCTTCGCCAATTCCACCTTGGTATGATTATCTATTCTACATATATAGTGATCGATGCTAGTTTATGACATTTAGGACCCTAACACTCGTTAAAATAGATTTTTCTAATGTCTAAACTATTTTTGTGAGGTATGTATTATATGCCCCTATTTTTTTCAATTGTTCCTTATGAATTAATAATTTCATTGCTAGATTCACGGAAGAATGTGTAGATTCATTCAGTAGGTTGATATAGAAAATCCAGTATTTGACCCAATGGTTGGTTCTCTGAGGTTTGTTGGTTTCCCCTCAAAATCAAACAAATAGTGCATAAGAAGGAAGTATGAGTACGAATGATGTTGGTGAACCAAATAGTAAAATTGGAGGATGCAATCTCTTATACTATGGAGAGTCTTAAGTATGTTTGTAGTGATTATTGTCGGTGAGGTGAATAAGTGACAATACTATTGGTAGAATATATTTTATTTGTTTAAATATTTTTTATGATGATCTTGTTGTAAATTCGCTATACATTTCTCTAATTTGCTTTAATTTTATTGTTTGGTTGACTAAAAAAGTTATGTATGTAGTTTTTTCATAGGAACTAAATAGACATAAAGAAATTACCGTATAACTTTATATGAATCATACGGTCTAAAATAATTGAACAATATATGTAAGCTAAAATAAAGTACGAGAGAAGAGTTGCCTCCTCTAGCAATGAGTGACCACAAGTGGACAATAGATGATAATATCTATAAGTTCTAAATAGGTGTAATACCGTGTTTTCGTTACGTTATTTATATTACGCCTATATTTTATTCATAACGTGTAAAACTCTTAGTAACCTTATAATATTTTTATCACTATTATCTAAATCCACATGTGAACTTATTAATCATTCGGTCTATAATATTTTATTATTATTAATGCTGAGTACTTGTATAATTCATACATCTCAATTATTTTTTCTATCTACTCTTGAATTCTATGTACAATTAAATCTCTAAATAAAATATATGTATTTAAAATCTTTTTTTCTTTTTGTTATTTGTACGCTTATGACAAAAAACGCCATAACATGGAGCGATAAGAGGCCGCCTATAAAATTACTAGACCTCCTCCTCTCTCACGGACGGGCCTGACAATTTTACAAGCAGTCCCCTAGGGAAAAAAACACGCCAGCAGGGGGTGACAAAGAGGCCACCTGCAAAAACGTAGGCCCTCCTCATCTCTCATGCTTCCTACGCTGTATTTTGTAGGAAGTCCCTACTGTGAGAAAAAAATACCCTTAGATATGGCGACAACCTGCTTATAGATTTTCTAGCCTCTTATCGGCTCACTATTAATTGAGATCAACAGACTTCTATCATATCAGATTTCACGATCTCTATAATGGCATTTTTAAAAAGATCATTAGAGAGGGCGTTGAGAGTATAGATCTAATAATTTTTCAAATAAAAATATTTTTCAAATATTTTAATAAAAATATATAAATAAAAAATTAATTGGCTTATAATTTGTGCCTCGAAAAGTGGGCCTAGCAGCCCATCTCCATGTTAGCCCTTAAAAAATCTTCATCATCTAACCTAATATTTTTCATGGGACTTTTTAACTTTTTGCCACTCGTTCAGATGACATATTCTTAAATGTCATTCTTTCAGTTGATTTTGATTTTTTGCCACCAGTAAGAGAAGATATATTACTTATGTACCATTTTTAGCCCGCGATGAACTGTATTACCATTCCAACTTGGCACTAGAGAGAAAAAAAAGACTAGTTTACCCTTCTTCTTCCTTTCTTCTTCCCTCACTCATTCTTTTATCCTCTCCCTCTCCTTGGCCAGCAAACTGAGGCTCCGACGAGGATCTCTACACCAACGAGCTCCAGCCGTCTTCTCCGTTCTTTCTCACCCGGTCAGATCCTTGCGTGGTGAAGGTGAACTAGTTCTCCAAAGCCGCATGAGCTCTGTACCGAGGGAGCGGTGGAGAGCTATGACCTCATAGACAGCATTCGCAACCGCCATGATGTTGCTGATGAGTGCTAGGGTGTCACGCCGTAGCCAGGGACACACCACCACCACCGACTCGTCTTCAAGGGGTAGCTATCCCACATCCATTGTCACGGCCGCAAGATCCTCTTCCACCAAATCCACCACTATCCCATCGTTGAGGAGCCCTACTTTCGCCGCCACCACCAGTCTTGGCCACTCCAACCTCACCCTCGTCTTCGTAGGGAAGATATTGGGCATGGCATGGTGACAAAGGCGCCACCACTATCGCCCGTCCTTGCCTTCTACATGCTTAGAGGAGCAGAGGACAACTGGTGCTTGCTAGCCAAGAAGCTCGTCAGCTTGGAGATTCTCATCGGGGCCTAAGCAGCTCGTCAGCCAGAGAGAAGGAGGGGATGAAAGAGTGAGTGAGAAGGGAAGGAGAAAGGAAGAAGAATGGCAAACTTGTATTTTTTTTCTCTCTATCCGGTGCTACATTGTAATGGTAACATAGCGTCTCATGGGTTGAAAAATAGCACAGAAACAATAAATATTCTCTTTGTGGTAGAAAAAATTAAAGTGAGTGGCATTTGAGAATACTCCATCCGAAAGAGTGGCAAATAGTCAAAAACCATTTTTTTTATTTTCTCTCTCTCCCACTTGGAGTAATACAAGATTTTTTTAAGAGAAATATTATTTTCTGTGGTGCAAGGAATTCAGGATTATTTTTTGTGGTGGAAATAAATTTTCTCTTGTTCTCTTCCTGCAATATTGTTTTTTTTCTGTGTGTGCATCCTAAGTTGATGGGGACTAAATGTATTTTAGTTTTAATGAAAAAAAATTCCGTTTTATCCAAAAATATAGCATAATATTATAGTGTGCCGTGCATATATGACTAGTATTTTAAAACGGAGGAGATCAGAGTAAAACACTATGCTCCAGTTCGTCCCCTAGCAAAAGAGAGACAAGCAAAGCGATCGATCCGTGCATGCAATCAGTTGGAGCACTAATTTACATGTTACACAACACCCTACACCCCAAGCAGAAACCGTATATACGTACAGTAGTACATACCCCTCCTGGATCACACGCACCTTACACCTGCATACGTACATACGTACACGTATATATACGTACGTGCGTAATGCATTAATTAAAATTCGTAAATACGTAGAGTGATGGTACAGCGATGATCTAGTGGAATTTGAGGCTGGTGAGGATGTTGTTGTGGACGGGGTCGGCGAGGTGGTCGAGCAGGTTCTGCACCGGCCCAACTCCGGTGAAGAGCGCCTGCACGGAGAACCCGAGGAACGCGAGCATGGCGAGCCGGCCGTTCTTGATCTCCTTCAGCTTCAGCTCCTTCATCTCCGCCTCGCTCTTTGTCCCGAATCCCAACGGGTTGAACAGCGGGCCGCCCGGGTACGCCGGCTCGCCGGAGCCGCCGAGGTACTTCTCCAGGCCGAGGAAGTACTGCTTCCCCATCGACCCCGGCGTGTACCAGTCCTGGAACCGGCGGTGCTCGGCGAAGCCGATGAGGGCCATCTCGAAGACGAAGAGGGTGTAGGGGTCGGCCCAGTATTCGTAGGTGCCAGCCGGCGGGATCACGCCGGTCTTGAACCAGGGGATGGCCGTCTCCGGCGGGACGAGGCCCAGCTTGCCGAGGCCCTCCGGCGCGAGCATTCCGACGACGCCCATCATCGCCGTCCGGCCGTTGAAGACCTCGCCGTAGGCCAGCCACCGCGGCTCGATGAACCCGCCCGTCCCCTCCGGGTCCGACAGCCCCAGCGGGTCAAACCCGTAGTCTCCCGGCAGCCTGCATGCATACATGCACGATCACTTATTTATCACTATTTACTAAGAAAAATTTAATCTGTTTGATTATACTATGCTATAAAATTTAGTCATACAACCTGCTCTTATGTAGTACTAAGACTCTGAATTTTACATAAATTTTATAGAATTTCCGCATAAACCAATTCAATGTCATAGGAATCCAAAAAAGAATTCGGCCATCTTTGGAATGGAGAACTTTGAAGGAATTTTTAAGGAACTAAACTACTTCTCGTAAAAATTATACGTTCCAAAGGGCTCTAAACAAGACTTACGTGCCATCGAGGTAGCTCAGGGATTGCTTGGATGCGAACCACAGCTGCCTGTCAGCTCCTTGCTGAAACCAAACAATTGTAACAGCAATTCAACCAATCGATATGATTTCAATCAACCAACAATTCAACCAATCGATATGATTTCAATCAACCAACAATTCAACATACCTTGGCAGGGGGAGTGGCCTCTGCCCGGACAATGAAGGGGGCCTTCCTGGAAGACGAAGACCTGGAGACTGAAGGCTGCAATGGCCTCCCCAGCAGCTGCCTCCCAGACAGAAGAGCTTGAGCCGCCATTGTTTGGTTTCTCCAAGCTCCTCCTCTTCTCAAGCAAGGTACCAGATGGAGCAGTGGTGGTGTGTGGTGAGCTGAAATAATGTGTTCTCCAAATTAAACTGGGTGATTGGGTGCTGTGCTTGTGGCAGTGGGAGAGTGGGCCAAAGGAAATCTAATTCTGATGTGAGGTGGCACCTTAGTAGATGAGGGCATCGGTGGACCCAGTAGGAGTGTGCCACGTGGCAAGGGAGGTGAGATAAGGGGGCTGCCCCTCAGTGGCTTGCCAGTTGCCAGCACAGCAACCGAGGTTGCATGCCTGCATGGTGTATTTATTGGATTATTGGCATTTTCTGAGATTTTTTGTTAGGCTTTGCGGATAGCACAGATTGATGTTGTTCCTGTCCTGCATATGTGATGGAAGTAGTGCCCAATTATTCAACAAAAAAAAAGATATTAGATATACCAACCAAAAGAAGAAAAAGAAACGAGATATCATGGATTCATGGTTGGTTATATAAGAAGAAAGCAGTGTAAAACTATCCATTGAGTACAATGTGCAACAATGTCACATGAGAGGAACCTTCGTAGGGTAACACAATCTCTGTACACATGCATCCGGTTGAGGGTTTTTACAACTGAACTGGGAATCGGTTGTTCTACATTCTGGAGAAAACAAGCTAACATTCTACAGGTATCCCATTTCTATTCTCTTCCAAAAAGGTAGCATAACGTAGATAGCGGCCAAGACTTCGGTGAAATTTGGTCAGTTACAGAAGTTCCCCTTTTCACATAAAAATGGGCCTTCCGTAGACAACAAGTACATCGCTCTCATACTCTCATTTACCTGATAGACAAAAGTTTGGTATTAGTCATTTAAGCTGAGTACTACGTATTAATCAAGATCCAAAACACGTTAGTTTTCTGGATATAACTGTTGGTTAAATATATGGAAATTATAGTCCTACAAAATGTTATGAGAGCTTCCAACATGGAGATATTATGGCAAACAGAGCCTACGTAAATGCTGCAGACGAAACGTGAACCATTCAGAACGTGACAGCTAAACATCTTTTATGTGTGTATTTATCGAAAAGGACCAGCATAAATATTGTAAATAAAACACGGGCCACTGAGAATTTTTACATCGTGTCTTCTTCTGCAAACATTTTATGAAACAAAGCAAAATGCTGAAAACTGAATGTTGCCTACTCATATAACATAAGCATCAATACATAACGTTTGTGACTTTATGTAACTTATAGTGAACACCTGAAGTCATCTGGCTGAGGGGCTAAGTGCTGAGAATTTTTGCAGCAGTACAGAGCAAACACTAAAAACAAAAAAGGCTTACCATATTTTTGGTATTTATGTTGGAACTGATAATAAAGCTTTCAAGACAGAACCATATTTCACAGATTTGAGTGAACCCATGTACCTACACAATGGAAATTAGATATTTACAGTTGTGACATAATCAGTAAGTACCGTAGGATGAGAAACATAAGAGCCCTCTAAAAAAACAAAAAAGAAACAGCAGACGCCATCAGCTTTCAGGTGGAATAATTTTGCATGTGATTGGACCATGGCAGAATCGTTTATCATGAAAACTTTTGCAGACTAAATAACTTGGGTGGAGATCTTACATAATCTCTGTGCACCGTAATCTCCATGCAGGAAATCCTAAATGAAATCTAGCAGGACCATACACAAGAAGAAGATCAGGTTCTGGCCCACCACTACCTAAAGAAAAGGCTGGAAAAGTATGTGTCCATCTTGTATTCTGATGTATAAATTCCTCAAATGTGTATAAATTCCTCAAATGCGAATAGAATATGAAAAATATAACAAGAATGGAGAGTATTAATATTTTCTTCTCAACATACCTAGCGCTTTCAGTGCACAAGTCATATTAGCTTCTGTAAACACAATCTTACTTTTGTCATCAGAGTCGCAGCAAGCTGAGTAAAGTAAGTTCGCTGCTTTAGCAATTGATTCCTTGCCATCAGAACCAGAAAGACACTTCATAAACATCCCTTCATGTCTACAGCATGAAGCTTTGATGTCTGCAACAACATCCTACAAGTCCACATGAATGATAGCCATTATAAAGTGATTGATAAATAAGAAGAATAATAGACACCAATCATCGCAATCCATGTTTGGATAGCAAATGGATCAATAAAAAGCTGCACTGAGCAACTTACTAAAGAATTTCTCGGGTTCTCATCTCCTGAGGCTTCTATACCAGGTTGAAGAAATTCCTTCAGTATTCCTGCAGAGAATTGTCAAAATGGTTACATAAATTTTTTTGCAGTGTTACCAGTGTACATTGCTCACACACTACTGCAGTTCTTAAGCAAAGTGAAAAGTAATGAGAAACACAGTGATCATCAATTGGAAAAATATATTTAATTTGGCACAGATTTATGGAAAGATCATTACAAATGATGACTTGAAGAGGGAAAAAGTTTAAATAAAGCAGTCAAACTCATTATACCGCTATATTGCTAATGTGGTTTCATTTCATATCACCAAAATTGTGTTTTTTTTAGAAAAAAAAAAACTGTTATACGCAGAGGATAGGCAAATAAGAGGATACTAGATACTCATAAGGAAGCATGTGTGGGATATGTTCATGTTCACACTTCACACCTTCAATGTCATAGAGAACAAGATGCTTAATCCCAATAGTTGAGAACTAATGTAAAAGTTGCTTGATCTTCAAAGCATTCTTTGCTTCATAAAAAGAGCATGCTTTCCTTCAAGATTTTCCCACCCAATGCAAGATACCTTTTCCTTGACATAGCACTACATGCTATTGGCACGACTCTTATCAGCTTGGAGCTGAAAATGGCAATGACACATTCCAGAGAAAGCCTATGGTTCTCTTAACAAAGTCTGAGATCATAAAAGAATTCAAGATGTGCTATCCTTCCCTTGTTCGTGGAAGGATTTGGGCTTTCAAAGTGCACGTACACTGAATAAAAGGAACTAAACAGCTGCTGAAGTCTAAGAATAGCATGGTAAATAATAGAACTCAATTAATGCGCTATCATGATCGTTATATGACCGGATGCAAAACATGTCAAGTGCGAGTTGCGACAGGAACCTTCAACTACTTTCCAAACCAAACTAGGCAATATTAAGGGAAATAACTTGTGAACAGTTAATTTGAGGAGTTAATCGAGCATAAAGCCCCAAATTTATAACAAGAGATGGTTATCAATGCCTAGCAAACGAAAATTTTTAGCCTATCGCTCAGGAATCAAAGTTCATGCCTTTGTATGAACAACAAACTCGAGCATTTCAAGCTTCTTCTGCTTCTACTTTGCTGTCCCAGATAAACAGCCAGCCAGACCCAGCCAGCCGTTAGCCGTACCGTACCTGAACCAGGAGCAGAGGAAGGTTTCTCCCCGAGCAAGCGCGAAGTCGCCGGCAGAGCAGAAATGCCGGCTCCGGCTGGCCCCGCAGCACCGACGAAGAGTGAGGGGAGGAGGTGAGATGAGATTGATCAGAGAGGCAGGATTGGCCAGCTCCGGGCTCCAGTCGCTAGAGGATGAGGAAGAAGACCTCTCTCACCCGGAACTGTCTTGGAAAGGTTAGCGTTGGCGCCGGTGAGCGGCGCCGCCGAGAGAGATGGATCACGAGTGCGTCGAGGTGGGTTGCAGCAATGGACTTCCCGATTTGGGCTGGATGGGCCGGCCTCTGATGGACGCCCAATCTCAAAGAGGACGACTAGCGAACGGGATTAATGCTGAGCACTATTCCGTCCTAATGGCATACTATACCCTGGTGTAATATTTCTAAATCTCAAATTCTCAATGCTGTAAAAAAAATATTTGGAGAAATCATGATCTTTTTTTTTCCGAACCAGCATTGGGGCAATCTTAGTAATGCCAACAAGATTTGGCTATTACATAACCAAACCTTTTGGGCAACAAATCAAACACACCCTTAATCCCCGAAATCAAACAAATTTCATTCTTATAAAGTTATGCTATAGCTGAAGATATGTTGAAATTTCAACTAGGCCATCAACTCGAGGTACAAGAACAGGCTTTCCAGATTGTCTCGTCGGGTCTCACTCTTAAAACACCGACTACATTCAGTAGTTTACCTGCCAAGCTCCTCCATGCATTACGCACCGACATCTGAAGGCTGAATCCCAGGGCTCCAGGCAGCATGCCTTTAAGAGGTTTCATGGTATCACAAAATGAACTCACACAAAGACTCTTGTCTGCCTCCATCATTTCCTTCTCTGAGGATCCCGACTATGGCTGTGCTTTCTCAAAGTTCTGATATAATTTCGCATCAGACCAAACTTGTTAGAACCCAGATGGTGCAGGTAATCCCATGTAAAGATCCCTGTCTTGTGCAGATCATCGAACAATATCCTACAAGGCAAACAACTGGTCACAAAACAGACTTACTGTATCCTTGGAGAAAACTACAGCAGACGAGGCATACACATATGAGCCACAAAAAATTGTTTACTTTTTTACAAAACAAATTTGTTTTCATTATATAGGGAACCTCCAAGAAATTCATAATGCACGAAAGATGACCCTCACCGGACTCCATAGTTTCCCACTGATTCAGCTGACATTATTCCAACGTGTCGCCGCCCAAATATGACCTGATCAGAAAATGCAGATTGGCATAATTTAACTGCAAATATTTACTAAACTGAAGATTTTTTAGGGAAGACAGGCCCAAACGATGCCCATTTTTTGAAGGGGCAGAGTTGATGTATTTGTTGGGGTGCTCAGCATTCCAAGGCTAATATCTCTACAAACATGCAGACTCATTCACAACAGAAACTTTAGTCCTTCATAGAAACTAGCTCTACTTTTTATGGATGATTATGGACAATTACTTATTAGGATGAACTAAATATTATATACTATAAAGCTAAAAAATAGCTTAGAACAAGATATTTAAGCAATGCAGATGTAGAAAGTTTTGGAGAAATCGTAGCTTGAGAGCCATGCTACGCACAATCCACAAGTCCATAAACTGTAATGTAAAGAACAGGCTCTAAAAATGCACATTATGAATGGATACAATGAATGATTGAATATCAGCTGTGGTTTTTCCTCTGGAGACACAAATGAGCTGTTTAGGCTAACCAACAATCTCATAAGACCCTGGTTGACATAGGGCAAAGAAAGTGCATGGTACATTACCTTCTCACCAGCTACTGATCTGATTTTGCTGTCAGCTGCTGGGCTGTAAACTCTAAGAAACTCAGCAGACAGATGGAATGAACTGCCATCCGCAAATTCGACTTCTACCTGGTGGAAAAACCCTTACCTCAATCAAGACACTTATCACCAATTAGAGAAGAACAGCGGTCTAATGAGAAGTTGAAAAATTACAGTTGCACATTTTCTACAACTAGTTGTCTGTTCATAAACAGAAAAAAACTAATCATGAGATTGCTATAATGCTATGTTATAACATTCAAAAATGAGAAAAATGTAGTATTATAGTAGCCTAGTAGGCATGGAACATTAGAGCACATTGCACATTAAAACTACATGTATGGGTAATTGAACTTGAACACTATACTACAACCTGTGCTCACTGCTCTGCGGCTCTACCAGACTACCACTATCGCCGTCGGCTAGAGCAATTGTGACTTGTTTCAAACCATGGCTGGTGGCATGAAGTTTGTGCGAATCCTTGAGCAACCCAGTATCAAGATTGTCATGTGCCCACATATATCCTCGTAATCTCGTTTATCAACAAACAATATCGCGCGACGTTGAACAAGGGATTTGGAACAACAGAGCTGTTTAGGCGGAGAAGGAACTCACTGATTTGGGCGCGCGCACCGCGAGCTTCGTCAGGCGCGGGGGCTGCGCCGTGTGCAGCCGCCGGACCGCCGCGCGCATCGCTGCCGCCATGGACGAGCAGCAGGTGGAGCGGGAGGAGGGGAAGGAGGGAGAGGGGGGGAAGGGCGGCGATGCGCCCGTGGGAGCGGGCTCCGGTGGCCGGCGGGCAGCGGATGCGGCGGTGAGGAGGGGGGAGTCGGAGGCTCGGAGATGGATTCGGAAGGGAGGCAGCGATGGGGCGAAGTGAAGGCGTGGCGTGGTGACCTGGCGAGGGAAGAATTTGTACGCTTGGATTATAAAAGCAGCTAAATTTTCTTTAAAATACAGTGTTATTCAACGTGTCTCGATTGGTTTTACATGAATTTTATAAGATTTATTTACATTCCATAGGAAAATATTTACATTTCAAAAAGAATAGTTGGCATATGATTAGTAGTATGAAATCAAAACTAAATGTATGTATTTTCTCTTTTTCAACGTGTCATTGCATTCTCTTATTTTACTATCCTAAATTTTTATAGCATTTTAGCTATGGCTATACTCTTATATATAACTTATCTTTTAATATTTATTATAATGATATTTCTCAATATTATTGATCTGTTGTTGATTGATATAACAAATCATCTAGCATGAAAAACTACTTAATTTTTTTACAATATTAATAACATATTATATTTGTATATTGCAACAGATTCATACAAATATATAACTGAGGACCCATATCATATAATTGGAGACGGAGTGAGGTGTGGATAAAAGATAAAGTGACACATCCAACCGTCTTTTAGCTACGCTTCTTCTTTTTTTTTCTGAGAAGTTAATAGTTATGCGACGTGTGAGAACGTGACCCGGCTTTTTTAAGTAGTGGAGTTACGGGAAGAACATATAATCTATCATGTATGCAGGCACTGTTCTATTTAGATTAAAGTTCTTAGATTCACTAACTGATCATTACAAAAATAATTCACTAATGGCTGCTACGTTATAGCCGGCATATCAAAGGTGCAATTCATAATGAAAAACAATTGTGATTCATAACAAATTCATTTAATTTATAATTTTAAATTTACACGATGAGTCATTCACAACAAATATCATACTTTAAATATCGGTTCACATGTCCAACCCGAAAACCTCCATCAACATGTATGCATGATGCAATATGTTCAACCCTTCATCATTAAATAAGTCTCCGTTAAATTTACACTCGAACACGTCACTTTCAATTTGAATTTAAATAAAATAACACACGTGTAGTAAGCATGACAAAATGATTTAAACTTGTCCCGACAAATTTGGTTTTGTTTAAGAAAGGCTATTCCCACGATTACCTCGGCTTCGTTAACGTTCTCGTTTCCCACGGCTCTTGCCTCCCCTCCTCTCTCGCTCCACCTCCACAAACCAACCCAGCCCCGCCTCCTCCCGGATCACCTCGAGCCCCCGCCTCGCCGCGCTCCCCGCCGCCGGACTCCGCGGCTCGCGGCGAGCGTCCCGAGCCCGGGATCGCCTGGAACCGCTCCCGATCCCACGGGGCTCGGTCGGTCGGGCGAGGCTGCGGCGAGCGGGCGAGCTCTTCCGCGGCGTTTCCCCGGCGTTGCCGCGGGTGGGCGGGGCGGGAAAAAAAATCTTCTGAAGAGGAGGAGGAGGAATCGGGCCCGTGGGAGCGCAGGGGCGGGCTGCGGGTTGGCGTGTGGCGACGCCTAGGAGGCTAGCGCCGCGGACGCCATGATCGAGCAGTTCGTTAATTTCGTCATCCGGCCGCCCCGGTACGACCACCTACCTCCCACATTCCGTCGCCCTTGTTTGCTTGTACGAATTTGACATGATTGGTACATTGGCATGTGGCCGTACTGTTGTAAATCGGGAGATCTAGTTTGTTTTGAGTGCATGTTTTCTTCGAGCAAGGGGGAACCACTGTTTTTATTTATTGAAACCAGTCATTAGTTCGTACAGAACCATGGAAAGCAAGATAAGCATTCAAGGTATCAGGATATGCTTGGAGAGCCAAGTGCTAGTTCGAAATTCGAATACACTATGGCACCATAATCCGTGCTAGAGAAAAAAGGCAAAGAAGTCAAAAAGTCACTTGAAACTGCCAAAAGTTACATCGATATGTTTCAGTAAAATTTCTGTAGAAAAGAAGCAAATAAACCAAAAAGACGCTTGAAACTAGCCCAAAGTTACATTGACTGGTTTCAGTAGAACTTTTGTTGATGCGATATGCTGGACACCTCCGAAGCCACCCCTCTGAGCAGTTTGTGAGGGGAACTGAACTGGCCATGTTAATCTTACCAATGATTCATTTCATAAGTTCCATGTGAAGCGTGATAAGAAGGATTTGTGGCTAAGGGTAGTTATCTCAGATAGTTTATGTATGATGGTACATTGGCACTTGATTTTTCTAGAGCAAGGTAGCCCGCATGCTATTAACAGAAACCTGATAGGACTGCATGGACCCTTAATGTTGTTGTAGATTAATTGCATGTGCCATTAAAGCTAGAGTTAGGTACAATGCAATGGTCATTGCAGTTGGCATTGTGTGGGTAGTTGGGCATGTATGGGCATGCTCTATATAACATTAAGAAGTAGTTTTTTTAGTGTCATGTTAATCTTGCCCATGCTCATATGACAAATGTGGGCAACCTGCTGAGAGGAGGGATAACGAGAAAACTGTTAGCTGTTGACCTTCTTTGGTATCAGAATTATTTATTCTGGTTGCAAATTTTATGGGTATGCATCCTTTTGGAACAGGTGTTTGTTGTATGGAGGTTTTGAATTGGAACATTTGAACATGGAATGTTTCTCTTCCCCACATTTCAAAGCTGAAAATCTCATAATAGGTGTCTAATCAAAGAACCAGCCAGTGCCTGCCATAACCTCTTTATGCAATGTATAAATAAATGAATGGAACATTGACTTAGTTTGCATCAATCTGTCATTCTGTCATATGTACAGTGGTACAGTTTGTAGAAAAGAAAAATGCAAGAATCACTGTGCATGGTCTGGTGGAATTTACCAGTTATTTGCCTGCAGGTCAGAGTATAACCCAGATCAGTATTTATGGGAGACGGAGTTTATCCTTACTGGGCGCAAGTACAAACGACTAGACTTGGAGGCAAGTACGGAGACCAATTATCGTGGTTTTTTTCTTTTTTCATTTACTTGTTGAAGTTTGACTGGAACTGTGAACATATTTGTTGATAGCCTTATTATGTTTTTACCAGCTTACAAATGCAAGAGGCCTTACGATAAAATGCAGCCACTATGTTCCTGCTTTCATTCCAGAGAATACTTCCCTTCCATGTGTGATTTACTGCCACGGAAATAGGTATTTGCTTTGTGTGCTCAGTGCTAGCATATGTTGTGAGTAGTATTTTATTTAACATTCAGATTTGTGTATTTTGATGTATTAATACATGCTCCTAAGCCAGAAAGTTAATAGCACAAATTATAAACGAGCACTTCCCCTTTACTGATGAAATTCATCTCAAGCAATCACCAATATCTTTTGGAATCTTTAACAGGTTTTTGCTTTGATTCAATGCAGCGGATGCCGAGCAGATGCAAATGAAGCCGCTGTTATACTTCTTCCTGCAAATATCACTGTTTTCACACTTGACTTTTCTGGGTCAGGTCTATCAGGTGGAGATTATGTAAGCCTTGGTTGGCATGAGGTATATAATCAGTATCTCTTTTGTTCTACTACATTCATATCTTGGATAATTACATTATTTTGAAATTTTCTAGAAAGAGGACCTAAAATGTGTGGTGTCATATCTACGGACCACTAAGCAAGTATCCTGTATAGGCCTTTGGGGGCGATCAATGGGCGCTGTTACAAGGTATTTTCTAGTTTGGATAGGCTACATGCTCCTTTTTCTTGGTGGAAGAGATCCATTTATTTCACTTCATGTGACTTGATATTTTACACCAAACAATATATTAGATCATCACTGAACAAAATTATCTATACTAAAGTGGTCTCTGATTCTCCCATTTTGCTCTTTGATAAGATGTTTTAGAATGTCTTCAGGCTTTGAGTTCATGTCATGTGTAAGATGTCTTAAATATTTTATCACTGCTTAATGAATCCCTCCCTCCCCAATTCATTACACTTTTTTGCGAACTAATGTAATACAGCCTACTCTATGGAGCAGAAGATCCCTCAATTGCTGGAATGGTATTGGATAGTGCTTTCACTAACTTATATGGCTTGATGATGGAGCTTGTAGATGTCTACAAAATCCGAGTTCCTAAATTCACGGTATGCACATAGTCTGTATAATGTTGCTTTCGTTCCAACAAACTGACATGGAGATGCTGGAAAATTGCATCAGTATAATTTGTAGGGTATCATGGCTTAATAGATATGGTTTTTCTCTTTTTTTTGGAAAATAGATTGTTCTATTTGGCTTAATAGCTCAATATTTTCCCATGGAAAGCGTGGTTTCACTATTCAGCAATCAGTCACTTAGCTCTTCGTTGCAATTGTTACTTTGTGAGCAATGATTGAACCAGGTTAAGTTAGTAATCACTTCATCAGGTTAGGAGCATAAAAGGGCTTTGAGTTATGTGATGAACATCATTAAGTTGTTTCAGCTTAAAATGCATTTATATCCCATTTTTAATTTGAGAAACTACCTAACTTACTGCAGTTATTATTTCTACTTTTGATGGTTAGCCCTGCAACCCCAAAATTACCAATTTACAAAGTTTTCTCTGATGTGATGCAAGCTCTTCTAAAAATAAACATGCAAATAAATCTCCATCTCTTGATGGAATTGCAAACCACTACTTTAGTTCAGCTCTGTATCCATTGGAAGTTTGTTTGTATGCCCAACTTAAATTCATCTTCTAGTTGAAAATAACTGTGATAACTTATCTGTTAGCTCTATCTTATTCTGCTATGGGACATGATTTTTAATGCTGTGAAACATAACATCATTGTATGTTCTTACTACCATTAGCCCCTTCATATCCTAGTGAGCATTGCTTAATTGCATTGTTTTAATTGTTTTTTTCCTGAGATTTGTCTTTACAGGTTAAGATGGCTGTACAGTATATGAGAAAGATCATTCAGAAGAGAGCTAAGTTTGACATAATGGATCTTAATGTTTTACAGGTTTACTTTCTGTAACAATATCTTGCCATCATAATATTATAGAATTTAACACAATGTAACTTTTTTTTACTAAATAAACATGTAAACGAAATAAACTCATGGAGTAACATAAAGACATTTTAGACTACATTGTTCTATGATCCATTGCCATAGGTTACATTTCAAATTAAATAACACTATGGACATGATAAGTGATACTATCAAATATTTAGTTTCTTAGTTACTCCTTTTTTTTGACCAAATTTCTTAATGACTCCTTAGGTGGCAGGCTATACAGAATCTTTTGCATGATGTTTATGCAACGATGTGCAATAAGAACCACAGCTTCAGATAACAGACCTGGCAATCGCCTGTCCCCACTAATAATGTTGTGTAATTAACAAATTAGAAAACCAGATTTTTAGAACCATATCTTTGTCTGTACCTGGTAGTCTGGTGCAAGTTTCGTTTATTTGCATATCACCTCAACAAAATCTGTAAAATTGAATTTGTAGTCTTCCAAAGCTGGGTCATCTGAAGAGCTTTCAGTTTTCCAAGTTACAACAAAGCCTGACTGGTTATTCTGGGTTTTATATGTTAATACGTAGAAATCCTCCACTACTGAACTGTTGATTATTGAACTTTGGCATCTGAAGTGCTCTTAATTGCAGTATTTTTAAATTCCCGCTCACTACTACAATTGTGACTGACTTTATGTTCCCTTATTTTTAAACAGTTCTCTTCCAAGATGTTTATTCCTGCATTGTTTGGACATGGTTTGAATGACATGTTTATTCAGCCTCACCACTGTGATCGTATTCACCAGGCATATGGGGTAATGCACAATGTAGCTTGTTTTATAATGGTTGACTGGATATAGATGCCACTCCAAATCAAATAAATAATACATAAATTGCTAATTGATTGTTCCTGCTGAAGGGTACAGTATTATTTATTTAAATTAAATCATGTTTATTGTACAGGGGGATAAAAGCATAATAAAATTTGAGGGCGATCACAACTCCCCTAGACCTCACTCATATTATGATTCGGTTTCAATATTCTTCTATAATACTCTGCGTCCTCCTCAGTTGCCTGTGGCATGCTACAATAAGCTACGTATGGGTGCTTTCAAAGTTGGTACTGTGACCAATGAGGTAAAGTTTCATAAAATACAAGTTATAAAACTTAATTTGGAACCACTGTGTTCTTTACTGTGATATGAAGCACTTGGAATGAAAACAAATATTTGCTTTTGGCTGGCCCTCCAGAGATTGTTTTTTGAGATCATCAATGGTCTACGAGGAGCTGGCACCAATTCATGCAGTTCATCGACATATGCATCAAAATTACCAAATGGTGTGTTGCATTCCCCTCTTTTGCTTCCTTGTAGGTTATAGCAAGGCGCTATTCACTAACTACATTTCTTTTTTTATTTCAGCTACAACATCAGTAGTTGAATTGCTGTCAGAGAGTGTGAATCAGCTGTCCATTAAGAATGACAATGACTTGGCAAGTTTTCTAACGATATGTTTGTGCGGTTGTGCCTGATACGCAAGGCCCTTTCCTGACTATCTGTTTAAATGCAGGATTTCCTTTTAGACGAGAATCATAGCCTCTCAGAAATGGATGGTGATAGTGTTGAGTCACATTTGCAGGTGAAGTATATAAATTGGTTTAGCAGAATTTAATTGCTGTATCTTGCAGTCAAATTCAGCATTATCTCCATATGAGTAATTGTTTGGCTATCCCTGAGGTCATTGTAAATTGTGACCATCATAGCACCGCTATGGTCAGGTCATCAAAATGTGCTGTCAATATTTAATTCATCATGATTGATTACCTGGTGGAAAACAATTGTATTTCATTGTCAAGAAACAAGAATTAAAGTTTGATATTCTTCTACCTGTAAGTTGTGTGATGATAATGTCTGCTTTTCTTATAGGACAAATCAAGTAGGCACAATGAGGAATCCTGCTCATGTACAAGCTCTAACAGAGAAAGTTGGGGTAGGTGCTCCTCTTTAGGGGGAGCTAGTGACAGATCATTCCCAGACGATATTAATGATAAGCAGGAGGTATTGCTTCTGTTACTTCCCTTTCAGTTAAGCTCCGTGTACTTAAAACTATGATGAAAGCAGGCACATTGGATGTAAGGTACTAAAACTATGATGAAAATTCTGCATGACATTTAGATTGATCCTGTTGTATCTTAAGTTGAAGTTAGCTTAATATTATTAGTTGCTTATTTGGGCTTCTCTCAAATAAGTTCAATAACCTTTCATTACGAAAATCTCTGATATGATAAATTTGCTTTGTAGAATATGACTATAAAGGCTCTGGCGACACCACTAAGACAGAAAGAGAACAAATTGACCCCAAAAACAGAGAAGAAGATCCAGTCACTTTGGAAGAAGCTTAATCGTGAGAGGACTGGGATGGGGGATAGTCTATCACAGCGTTTGAAGATGTGCCTCGGGCACTCTCCTCATCAGAAGAGAACCAAATCATCTGGAATAGTATAACTTGGTAAGCCTGACAAAAAGTCTGTCTCAACGAATCACTGATCAGTTCCGTCAACACGGAATTGCCTTGATTCTGACTTGCTGGCACTACCAAGTTGTAACTTGTAACATTAGGTGAATACATACTTGATGCCACGGCTCGTGTCAAGCTTCGCAAGAGCCCATCAGCTTGATCACGCCCTTCTATTGTTGTCTCCTGTAATTGCGATCTCTGGCTTGCTGTTGTTTTTCTTTTACCACTCGAATGTTGTTGTAAATTGCAATGCTTGTTGGCGAAATGAAAAGGATGCAGTGCGACCTTTTTTTTTACTGTGCGCTGTTCATATTTCTTTGATCGTTCTGCGAGTAACTGTGGTGCTCAAGGGTAAATTGGATTGGAATGGTAATAATCGTTCGGCTTTTGGGTCTCAAGATGATGAGTTTGAGATATTTGTGTTTCATGTGTTGTATGTACTGTGTAGTTGCAATCCAAGAACATATATGTGGGTAACTATGGTCCATGTGTAAATAAATTATACATTTTGTATGCACTTGTGACAGTTCATTTTACAAGTGGTATTGTGTGGAATGTCGGAGGAATTTAACATCGATCTTGGGCCTAAATTATGGCTTTCAAGAAAGTTTTAACAACTAAATAGCGCCTATATCATGGCCATCTACAAAATTCAATTGTTTCATAGGCAAGGATCAATGCTTCTGTTCTCTTTAAAAACCGAAACAATAATGTGCATAGACCCATAACTATTTATGCAACTTTCCTTTTGCCTATCTCATCTATTAACCTAAGAGTGCAGTCGTTCTCTCTTTCCTCCTCATGTTACAAGCGGGCTCTAGTTTATAACTGTTAGACTGCTTTTTACTCGTCATATAATTCATTCTTATCCGTAAAACAAACGATAATTACCTATATCAAATACTCCAATTCTCATTATATAAAAACGGTGCACCACTCGTCATGTGTTTCATAGGTCATAAATTTATTTTTATCAAATACTCCATAAAAACACGTTTTTATTATATAAAAGAGTATCGTCTTTTATAGGCATATTAGCTTATTTAGATAGCAGAAAATTATATACAATAAAGCACAAGTTAGAATTAAAAAAATGAAAACAATTGAAAAGATAAAGCTATTTTCTAGAGGAAAAAATGACACCATCTGCATGGAGAGTAGAGAGAAGAGCAGACGCTATCACTCACCCCACCACCAGTCACACCGGCGAGTTGTGCGGGTCCCACGTGTCATCGGAACCACGAGCTGCGGGGCCCGCACCCCAAACGGCCTAACCGCACACCGCCTCTTCGCTCCGCGCACCCCAGCTCCCCGTCCCCAAACACCTCCCCCATTCCCCTTCCCCGACGCTTCCCCTGCCGATCCTGCGCTGCGCGACCTGATCGATCCCCTCCGGGCGATTCGTCTCCGAGGCGTCCTTGGATCATTGAGCTGCCCAGGCGAGCCCGCGCCCCCTCCCTTTCCTTTCTTGATCTTTCATTTCATCTGTTCATCATCACCAGCGATCAGCATCTGATTTGCATGAAAAATGTCGAGATGAGGGCCGGCGGATTTGATGATTCTGCTTAGGCGTTCTAGTCTGCGATGGGAGTATGGAACTGTGGGTTGCTACTACTACACTTTCTTGATTTGTTGTGTGGGTAGGGTGAAGTTGGTGGATTTTTTTGTGGTTGTGGTGGCAGGCCAGAGGGAAAGGAAGGGTCTTTATTAAAGAATTGCAGTATGGGCTGTTTCAAAGATTCTGCAGGCTTGCCCTTGACTGTTTGCTTTTCATTATTCTAATAGATACAGAGAAAACTTGTTGTCTGATGCTGCTTAGCTGCTGTACAATTTCGCCTCTTGTTAGCGGGGATAATCAAATAAGCAGTCTACCTTGTTTAGTAAGAGCGAATAGAAAATTTGCAGGTGCATTATCGTGTCCTAATCTGGTTGTTGCTGATATTATATTATTGTGTGCTGATTGAGTATCATCAAGCAAAAATGATGAGTGGATTTCGTAATTGTCCCCAATAATTCTTGGCGCCGATCACGCGCTTGATGATGCAACCAAACCAAAATGTAATCATGGCTCTAACTACTGATGGAATATTGGCGCCCACTGGGTAGGTAGATCCTTGTTACTATGATGTAGAGGTGCTATATGCTTTTGTTAGCCTTCCTTGGCCTTATGCGTAGCAGCTTAAGAACACACCGTGCTTCCTCAAGTTTTGTCAGGAAAGATTTCAGGTAATTCACAAACATGATTGCTGTGATTCTGAGGTTGGTACCTATTTTCTAGTGACAGTGTGTTTTGTGCCCCCTACAATTTTGTGCATCCCCAAATTAGATAGTTGATCATGTTTCATGCTCTCATCACAAGCATTGTTTACATTTGCAGGGAAGTAAATTCTATCACCTTACAAAATCGCGTCATTTGCTGAAATGGGGGGCGTGATTGGGCGGGGTGATTCCCCAAGGCACAGTTCACCAGCATCAAAGTTGGAGAGAAAGATGGTTGAAGCCATGCAGCAGAGGGCACAACAAGGAACTACTGTGAAATCATTCAACAGTGTTATCATGAAGTTTCCAAAAATTGACGAGAGTTTGAGAAACTGCAGAACTATCTTTCAGCAATTTGGTGAGTGCTAGCCTTGTATATGTACTAGTGCTATGATATTTTTACCAACACTTCTTCCGTGCTGTCAAAAATTCAAAACTCGGAGAGGAAAACTGTATTGAACACCTAGAGCAGAAATTGTCCTGAATATTAGTTCAAATAGTGATGTTTATGGAGGACTAATCATGATGTTGCAATTTTGATTGAAATGCGTCGCTGTCAATAGCTAAATCTAAATACGTTGAGTCTGGACTTGATGAAGTTGTTTTAGTTACTTCAAGAAACTTTCCTCAATCCTAACTACTATACAGTTTTACATCAATTTCTAAAACTTACATGTGATCCCCTGTAGCCTGGATCAGCTAGGTTATGTAGGCACAACCGAACCCAGAAATTGGAGATGACAGACCTCCTCAAGTTTTTCTTTCATTTTCCAATTTCTTTGCCTCTCTCTGTGAGGAGTTTCGATTCAACCTAACATCTTTTAGTAATACTCATTTGGAAACTCCATCCTTGATCCAGGTGGCTTTTACTTTGTTCCCTTTCATTTTCTTGTTCTGACAAATATCATTATGTTTCTCTCCAGATGAAGATTCCAATGGTGAAATAGATCAAGAAGAACTGAAAATTTGTTTCCAAAAGTTGGATATCTCATTCACAGATGAGGAGATAAAGGGCCTATTTCAGGCATGTGACATTTATGAACACATGGGCATGAAATTCAATGAGTTCATTGTCTTCCTGTGCCTTGTTTATCTTCTGACTGATCCGCTTGTGTCAGAAGTAGTATCCTTGATAGTTCGTTATAGTAACTCTTGGTATTTTTATTATCACTTCATTTTGCTGCTGAATTGCATGCTATATATAATTAGGAAACCTTCGCCCCTTTTTATTTTTTTCAAAAGTAATCATATTATATTAGTAGCACATTTTTCTCATTTGATCACAAAACTCTTAAAATGCAAGATCTCACTGCAAAGTAAGATTAAGGTATAATATTTGGGTATATTACACTTGCAGAAGGATTATATTTTTATGCTTGCATGCATATATTGATAATCTGCACGGTCATTTAGAAAGTACATTAAATGGTGCTATTATTTTAAGACAATTTTTATTTTTTGCAACAAATTCAAGACAAGATTTTAAAACAATTTCAAGAGAAGTTCTTCTAAACAAAGTTGAAGAGAGACTCACAAGAGCTTTCGTAGAACGTTGACCATTGCATGAAACTTTTAGACCATATAAGGGCTTTTAAATGGGTGTTGTCTATATGTCTGCATTGAATTTATACCTTACCATTTCTTCGTTGTAGTTTCATTTGGAGACGTTTATATCCTTGACACTATGCTTTAGAGAAAAAGAATGGGACTAGGTAATCTTGAACCAACTTTTGAGACATTGGTTGATTCATTTGTCTTCTTGGACAAAAACAAAGATGGCTATGTCAGTAAGAATGAGATGATACAAGCAATCAATGAAACCATCGGAGGAGAACGCTCTTCTGGGCGCATAGGCATGAAAAGATTTGGTGAGTTTCGTAAATCTCACATCCACACACTGACAAAGATTGTCCTAATATACTCTTTTGGTGGTTCCAGAGGAAATGGATTGGGACAAGAATGGAACAGTGACCTTCAAGGAGTTCCTCTTCGCTTTTACTCGCTGGGTGGGGATTGATGATAACGAAGATGACGATGACGAGGAGTGAGTGTAAATGAAGATTACTCCTTCTGAATTAGGCCAAGTCAGCCCTCAGGAGCACTCAAGCAGTTCTCCTATTGTGGCTTGGAGTACTAAATGACAAATCTAAGTTCTTTTGTACCTTGCCGATCATGGCTGTTTATGTTCTTGTTAATATAAAAAAGAACCCAAGTTATTTCTAGTTGTGGTCGTACTTGATCGTAGATAACCCTGTCATTCAAAAAATTGTAAGCTCGGATGTTTCAGTGATAAAAAATGTAAAGTGTGTGGAAAAGTTATTTTCTTTGAAATTGTTCTTGTGTATTCCCCTTTTTTAAAATATAGGCCATGGATGTATGTCACCAGCTTCCGCCTCTCCCATCCACCCTTAAAATTTTTCTAAGGTATCCTTCGGTACGGTGGAATTTTATTGAAATTTTAAAGGAATTAAACTAAATTATGTAAAAAATCATGTAAAATTGCTGTGCCCTTTAAAATACAGAAATAGAAAAAAAATGTAGGAATAAAATGCCATATCACTAAGGATGCCTTTGGTTTATGGGCAAGGTTAAATGGGATATGGGATCTATGTTTTAATCTTGTTTGTTTAGATGGATAAGATGAGCTAATTTTTTGTTTGGTTGGATGTAGAAAGATGGATAAAATGAAAATAGTAAATTAAAAATCAATAATAAAATGTATTATTTATCATTAATCTTATCATAATTAATACTAATTATGCCTAATCATCAATCTCTAAATGATAACCAATAATTAATAACAAAACATGCTAATTATCACTAATTAGTTGCTAATGATTATGGTTAGTAAGTGTGGATAGCCTCATCTAGCCAAATTAGCCAGATTCATCAATCCAGCATATTTAAAAGAATATTCTATGTGTGATCATATTCACCCCCTCACCCATGAATCAAATGCCATATTCCATCCACCCAACCAAACACTCTCTAAATTCCTATATAAATTAAAAACATAGGAGAGTTTTTAAATTATCCACGCAAAAGAAATATATGAATTTGAAGTAATAGGAAGGAGAAAACAAGAGATAGGATTTTATACTTATTTTTCTCTAAATTTTCTAAGTATATCCATAAGAATTTAAAAGAAAATAATATGATTTAATTATTTGTTTTGAATGTTTTTATAGGAATTTTTCTATAGAATTAAAATCCTCCAAACTTTCTAGATTTCTGCCTACAAATCAAAAGGCCATTCCCAAGAAACAAGTTATTCCTAAAAAAATTTATTTTTTCCTAAAATCCTCCTCTCACAACTTCATTTCTCTTAAATTTCACATCGTCCATCCATCCCCCTGGATTTCTCTGGAAATTTTGTTACAGTATGATCTTGGCTCATCTGGACTTTTGCTTTCTGATCGGACCGTTGGGAGAAGCTATTATTAGAAAGGAAGCAAAGATACCTACAAGAAAATGGCGAAGGGAAAGCATTACCCCCAAAAAAAATATCAGTCCCTGAGCCGCCTCTGGATCAGCGAGCGACGCAGATGAGCTACCGACCAATCAACATGGAGTTGCTGCTGTAATCGATAAAGCGAGCCCTGGGCACCGAAATCCGACGAACGCTTTCCCTCCCAGCCAGATCCAGGAGAAATCGGAGGTAATCCAGAATCTCCTGTCTGTTCCCTTCAGCATTCCTGCGAATCCTGGATTTCTTCTTTCTTTCTTTTTCTTTTCTTGGTTGCTTGATCCCTAATTCGTTTGGTTTCTCTGTTCATTTCGTGATTTTATTGAATTCGTTGTCCCTTCGATGCACTGATTGCTTCAGGTTTATCTGTAGTTTTGTGGGTCAACTCTGGAAAGGGGATAGTGTGATTCATTTGAGTTGAGATTTCTTATCAGGTGCCAAAGGAAACAGAATTAATGCATGAGTGTTCTTGGATGTTTCTTAATCTTTACATATGTAGTAGTATTATGGTAGAAAGAGGAAAAAGGAACTCTTTAAGCTATCGTTTCTGATTGGTTTCGTTTCGTTTGAAAAATAAGAAATGCTCTGTTTGGGTTATGCGTTTCAGCAGGATTGACACATTGAGGGATAAGTAGTGAGAAGATGAGTGGAGGACGTGATGATGCCGGTAAGACAGCCTATCATGCACAAATTGCTTACCGAAACCAAATTTATTTAACTTTTGAAGTATTTGAGATTTTGGCCATTTTCATTGTATGCTATCTGAAGTTCTAGCAGATAGTAAGATTTTTGCGGACGCAAAGTTCTTAGTCTTATATGATGGATTCATATCTCATATCTCATTTTTCTCTTACAGCTAAGATGGCAAAACTGAAGGAACTATTGCACAGAACTGAAAACCGCATATGCGCTGACTGTAGCGCGCCTGATCCAAAATGGGCGTAAGTATTTTTAACCTGATATGAACTTACTGCAAAGCGTCGCATTTCCAGTGGGTGTTAGCCTTAGTAGAATCTGCGTGTTCATTTCCAAACAGTTGGTGATTTAAATGGTCACCTATAACCAGTTTCTTTCACATCCTTTGCTGTCTTTTTGCATGAATCCTCTCTTTTCAAATTTTCTTTGGCAATGCTACTTGCAGTTTTGCCCAGGAAAAAAAAACAAGCATCATATATGTGGAGAAGTAATGAATTTTACACAGCCTTAAATATGAATAATCCCTTATCTTTTACCCCCATACTTGTCATTATGAGCATAGGCAGGCTGTTGTAAATTGATTTTAGTTAGCAACTTTTCTTGACTGGTAGCTCCTTCTACATAATTGCTTTTCCTTGCAGATCAGCTAATATTGGAGTATTCATATGCCTCAAGTGTTCCGGCGTTCACAGAAGTCTGGGTACACATGTTTCAAAGGTTGCTCCAATTGCAATACAAATAGCACTTTGAATATTTTCGTCCTTCATTATAAGAGAGAGAGATATTATTTTCTTCCTTCTTATCCAATTGCATTCAGTAAAGTTGTTCTATATTTACAGCATAGGCAAAGTTTGCACTAGCAATTATGGAATAGTATACACCATTACATCTATTCTACATCATGTTTTGAGCATAATCACCATTGAGTCGGTATTTCTTTGGAGCAGATTCTGTCAGTCACACTAGATCAGTGGAGTGACAATGAAATTGATAACATGATAGAAGTCGGTGGAAATTCTCATGCAAATGTGATATATGAAGCCTTCCTGCCGCAGAACTACAGCAAGCCACATCCAGATTCTACCCAGGAAGAGCGAGAAAAATTCATCAGGTTTTTGCTTTCTCTTTTAGTTCCCAGTTTTTTTAGTACAAGTCTGCAATTGTTTGCCATTTCAATTCTCAATTATGCAGTTTAATAATTTGGAGCTTCCATTTTGTCTTGCAAAATAAGCTGAAGAAATGGCTTAAAATTTTGTTCTGATAAGGTGTTTATCAAATGACAGATAGTTACTTCCAATGTTTTAGGTCAAAATATGAGTTACAAGAATTTCTTGAACCAAGCCTACGGATTGTTTCTCATCATTCTAACGACTCCGCAAAACATGCAGACAGTTCTCATTCTGTCAGTTCCAAGAGTGAAGTAGGCAGCACTGTCCCAAAACTGCAAACTAGATTTTATTAGTTTTAGCATTTTGATGTAATTCCTGGTTCTATTTTGCAGGTGGGCATGGTTGAGTTCATTGGAATATTGAATGTCAAGGTGAAAGGAGGCACCAACCTAGCCATCAGGGACATGTCAAGTAGTGATCCTTACGTAGTCCTGACCCTTGGCCAACAGGTAAGCATTCACCTCTCATCCGTTTGTGCCGCCTTTTCGTCATCCAGAATAATCACAAATTTGTTCCAAATTTTACCATATATTCTCTATTTGCAGACAGCTCAAACCTCGGTGATCAAAGCCAACCTGAACCCTGTCTGGAACGAGGAACTCAAGCTCTCTGTTCCTCAGCAATACGGCCCTCTCAAACTGGTAATCAACTCACAGAATCTAAACCTCTGAAAAAAAATTCTAATTTGTTTCATCCATCTGATAGTTAGAATTTCTCATGTGTTCATCCAATCCATTTATTTGATAATTTAAATCTCTGATGTGTTCATCCAATGCATCAAATAATTAAAATTTCTGATTTGTTCATCCATCTGTAAATTAAAATGTGCGGTGTTCATCCATCTGAGAATGACATATTGCTTTCTCTGCAAGCAGCAAGTGTTCGACCACGACATGCTGTCAAAGGACGACCTGATGGGGGAGGCCGAGATCGACCTGCAGCCGATGATCAACGCGGCGGCGGCGTTCGGCGACCCGGAGCTGCTCGGCGACATGCAGATCGGCCGGTGGCTCAAGTCCGGCGACAACGCGCTCGTCAGGGACAGCGCCGTCGTTGTCGCCAGCGGCCAGGTGAAGCAGAAGTTGTCCCTGAAGCTGCAGTTCACCGAGTCCGGCGAGGTGGAGCTGGATATGCAGTGGATTCCACTCAACTTGTAGTAGTAGAAATTGGCTGTCACGTCGGATTTCGTAGCTGTTACTTCTGCATAAAATTCATAAAATTGTGGTTTTTTTCGCCTGACAAAACTATCAATTGTTTTATGCGAAATTTATGATGTTTTTCAGCAGGTTTTGCATTTCATTCTGAGTTCTGCTAAAAACCCGATTCTTCATAGACTTTCAATAAAGTTTGTTGTCTCTGGATAAAATTACTGACTTATCTGCACTTTTTAGTACAGGTTTTTGCATGGTTTTGGCCTGAGGCCTCTCGGGAGGCAAAAACATAAATATGAACAGATCTAAAAGAGGTATTTGAGGAGACAATTCTTATAGTGGCAAATAGTCAAATTTCTCAGATCGGCCATGTTTATATCACATAAATTTTTCCCTGTCAATCAGGAAAAGCTACACGCTTCAGTTCAATGCTCCAAAGCTAAAGTTTGAATGATTTTACCAATTTTTAGAAGTAAATTTACAGATCTGCTTCCCAGCTCAAACGTTTTCGCGATGAAGTTTTATAGCCATGAACTGTGCTAACTGCAATGCTCAGTGGAAAGAGAAGTCGTTTTTTTGGATTGAAAGCTCACGGCAACTAACGTCGCCACTGCCAAAATCCGATAAAATCATCATAGCATTGCACCTGGCAAATTCATGCCTCGATCCAAATCTTTTTTTTTTTGGATCTCAATCTGGTCTCTTTCTAAGAGAAGAAATAAAAGCAAAACATTTATCATTTTGCAACGGAAAAATACGCCAACCAAACAAGAAAAAAAACGCAGATGAAAACAGAAGCTTTTAGAGGCAGAATAAACCGAACACACCAAAAAAATAAGAAATCGATGCAGAAGGTAAGGCTTCAGTGTGTGTAACAACAATAAGCGATCAACGGCGATAAAATCGCCTCACAGAAATCCGCTAAGATCCTTTCGGACCTGAATCATCACAAGCCAGCCCTCTGATACCGCGACAAATTAAAACCGACCAACCGAGATGGAGAGATCAACGACACTAGAAACAAATCAAGATCGAGGAAACGAAGAAGGGATGGGGAAGGCGTCGAAACCAAAATCAAATCGCCGCTTCGATTAGAAACAGATATCAAGGGGAAGGGTTGCCCCCAAGCCGCCGCCGGCGGCGGCTAGGTCTTGAGCGCTAGGTGATTTGGATGGGTCGCTATATATATAGGAGGGAGCTTGAATTAGGTCACCGGAGAATCTGAACGAAATTACTCTTATGCCCTCGGTGGAAAGCAGAAGGGGAAAACGAATCCCGGCGCCTCCGAGCCGAGGCGTGAAACCGAGACCGTCTGATCGGTATTCGAGATCGAGATCAGTGACAGTTCGAAATAGATGAGGCTTTTCATGAATTTTTAGGGCTTGCCGCATTATCAACACAGGCCCAATGTAATTTTTAATTCCAAAATTTTAGATTTTTATGTGAAAAAGTTGCTCCAACCGTTTCTCTTAAATGGCTAAAAAAATATTGGAATCATCTTTACCGTTCTCTCGCTCTCTGCCTGTGGGAGAGAGAGAGCGCGCACTTGTTTTCCAATCCATGGTTGAGAATCTGATAATCGCAATGCATGTGCGAAGAAAATAGATGGAAAGCTCATCTAGCAATTCTAGGTGAATCTATTTTTTATTATTAAAAGTCAATTATTGATTTTCTATTGTTGGAGAGAGTAATCTATTCGTACATTTTAAATCTAGTTAAGAATGCCAAAAGCTGCTAAATTTTGGAGATGATTTTTCGTCGTCAAATAGCATATCGAAAGCTGCTAAATTTTGGTATTAATGAAACCATAGCGATCAATTTGCACAAATTTTGCCCTAGAAATTTGGTGTTAGAAGTTAGAAGCCTGTGTAAGCAAAATGTTGTCAGAATTTTTATAACTGGGCCGAAGCGAAATACAAGTTTGATCAGTGTGTTCCAAATTTTGTCTCGGCAAACTTTGGCTACCGTGGGTACGTAGCAAACCAAACGGGACTATGGAATGGAAATCATCAGGATGGCGTAAGCCCGTAGTAGTTTCTGTCAAAAAAAAAACGACACGTATAAATTTGATTTTGATTTCGATCCTTGGACCTTGGCTGTAGTACACTTGTACTTTTAAGGAATTTGAAAGAACAAAATCGTGTCCGGAAAATTCCTTGCGTCGTCGTCTGTGGAATAATTCAAAGATAAATTTCCTTACATCATCCCGATTTGATGTCTGTTTTTCTTTCCTAATTGCATAATTTGAGTTACATCCTTCATGCACACACACGAAACACACAGAAGGAATTATTGTGCTATATGCAGATGCCGTGTTAGCCAAGTTCTCTGTTTCATAGGATGCGCTCCTGAAGTCACAGTTTCAAGTGGAAACCATACAACTAGTCAACTAGTGGTACAAGAAAGAAATCACACGCTATATATTCCCATGGAAAGCAAAATTTGCTTATTGTTACAACGAATGTTCTTGCCTTTTTCACAAAAAAAGAGACATTATAGACAGAAAAGAATGAGGCATCTGAACCTGTGCATTATCATCTGCACAAACCCAGGCCCAAGTATAATATGCTGCTGGGTACCATATCGTCCTCCCACCAGCAGCATTGCCAGCAGAGAATCTGATACAGTTTGCAGTTCCTTTCCCATATCTTAGCAGAGGATAGACCGGGCATCGACCACGGACTGCGGTGGATCGAGGTCCTTGTCCTGCAGGGAGTTACCAAGCAGTTTTTGCATTTCTGATGCAAAGACATCGTCCAGGATCTGCGCATACACATTCAAGGTCAGTGGTTTCTACACTGTACATGCGATTCACAGATATGCTCATCAGTCACCATTACAGAGCTAAAGACATTTTGGTGTATTCCAGAATTTCGAGATTCTCTGTGAACTTGTCTTAATCATTGACAGATACAAAGCCTATATATGCGCTGTAAACATATCTACACTTGCACAGATTATTTGATAGTCGATAAATTTTTGATGTTAAGTATGGGCTTACCCCTAAAGCGTAATCAGATCCTCGGTACCAAATCCTGTTCTCTTTTCTGCTCTCAAGAAACCTCAACACAATCTGGCCAAAACCAAGTTAGTATAAGTATATATAAGCACATTTACAGCAGAATAAAATGTTCAGAGTTGGTCTGGTTTTGTCAGATTTACCTGGCCCAACCTATCCCAGAATCCTCGGCAAATAGCAACAAATATTCTGCTGGAAAAGACTTCATGGAGATTGTAAATGGATTCAGAGAGATGGACGCGGAGAGCCTGCATCCTCTCACGTATCTCGCTTTCTCCTTCGCTTTCTCTAGTTTCTTCAAGAATCCGTTTTAGCCTGGTGGTCCGGTTAGCTTGTGTCTGAAATCAATAACCAAACCTTAGGGCATCCCTCCGTACGCAATCTTTCTTAGTTAACATTGGATCAAAATGCTGTCTTAGTAAAAGGTGTGTAAACTTCATTCTTACATTACTAACAAGCTTCTCCACAATTGCTTGCAGGTATTTCTTGTATTTCTTCCTTAACATGACTGTGACGGAGTTCATTTGCTCTCCAAAAACAGCGTTCCCATTTGTTATTGTTAGATATGCTGCCCATGCTTTGAGACTATCTTCAACTCGGCAGTGTAACACATCTAACATTCTTTTAACTGTGTTCATAAATGTTCCTAACTGTGATGAGGAAAAACCAAGCGGTTATCAATGAACCAAACACCACAATATATAGAACACGTAATGTAATGCAAACAAACCTGATTTGGCACAACGTAAGGGCTTATAGATTGCCTTCTTGTAAGTCTTTGAACCTGCTTCTCAAGAATTTTTGGTATGCCATCTCTCAGAGGTAGTAGAGTTTCCATGTATTGCTTCTCCAGTGCCTTCATAATTTCTCTCTCCACATCAGCAATAGCCTGAATCAGAAAATGAATATCAATTGAGTTCAATGCATGAGAAGCATGGAAGCTGATCATTTAAGGACTATGGAGAGTGTACTTACACTCTCTAAACTCATCAGATAATGTGGCCATCTGTTGATAACTACTCCATATTCGTTAATGCTTTCTTTTATTTGTTCATACATTTGCTCGACAAATGTCGAAGTTGTTGATACTGCAGGGCATGATAACTACAAAGGTAGGTGAGGAATACGTAAGTGCAAGTGCAGGTCAGCCACATGATCTGCTTAATCATCAATGTGTTTATGGTTACCTTATCAGCTCTGCAATTGTCAAGTAACTGCAATCGGGTATCTTCAATCCACACCATGATGTAGCCATGAAACAATTCCCTCGAAACCACACCCCCATGCACAGGTCTAAATTGAATAATCAAAACAAATGAAGCAGTTAAACACATTAGTGTTGAATCATTTATAAGCCCAAAGGAATGTGGCAGTTTGGGACCACAATCAACTGGAGAAAGCAACAGTAGATAACCTATTCAGCTGTATCTTACCTCACTTGCCAGGAGTCAAGATCTCTCTCGAAATCTGCAGTAGCAATGAGCAGTTCAGCAACATGTTCTAATGGTCTTGATGGGGGACTAGCAGAAAGAAAACCCTTCAATCGTTTGCAGAGCTCGGCACTGTAGAGGGATGCTGCTATATTTGGCAGATCTATTGAACTAAACGAATACAAAAAATCTGTGAGAAACGCTCCTATTGTAACAAAGTAAAATTTCTTCTTCTAGAGTGTATATATGTTACCTTGGAAGTATATTCTGATTGTGAATCTTAATATCTGCTTGGATTTCACGACTTATGTTAATACATATAATCTTCATTTTGAGATATGCAGCAGAAATAGCCATAGGGTCCGTAAGAAGGCTGTCATTATTGCTTGACATGAATTCATCTGTCTCAATCATATGCCTCCTGCACCTTTTTGCCGCAGCAGTCTGTAAAAGGAAATTTTATGCTTTTCAGTTCTGTGTACACAAAGAATAAGCAAAAACATAACCTGTTGTCCATTTCTGCTAGTTGGGATGCAACTATTTTGCAAAAAAAAAAGTGGTTTTCCTTTAAGTTATTGATTAATGGTCCTGCTTCACGAGGAGGAGGTCATCTAGTATAAAAGTGTGAAGTCTTACACAACTAGACAAAAAATATTTATTAAAAAAGTTCTTAATTAATATTCCTACTTCACGATAAAATTCTAAGTTAAAATAATAATAAGAAGAGAGATAGAGAAAAATAAAATTTAAAAAAAAAATAAAAGAGTACGATATATCTAAAGATTTATACTTAAATAGAAATGCTTAGAAAACAGTTATAAATATGATTGAATTGTAATTTGAAGATTTTTATTAGATTCTAATTTTACTCTATCCTAACTTATTTAGTTAAGTTAAGTTAAAAAGACTTAGCTTAAGTTCAAAACAAAAATATGGTAGTGTAGTGAATTGCGCACTATCATCATTGTCTGGTGAAATGTTTGAACAATCAACCTAAATCAAGTTTGAGTTGTTCATTTTCTTCAGTAAAAAACTCCATTGTGGTTACAGACTCAGAATTTGCAGTCCGATTAAAAATGAAAAAGGTTTTCAATTTTGATCTATCACATTTGGAAATTTAGATGAAGAAATATAAATGCAACCATCTCTGATATCTACATGATTAAACTAGATGGTTGCCAAGTTAATTGCTCTGAGAAAAATAGAAAATAACATCCAAAAGGAAAATGCACGAAGTGCTGTGGGGTTTGTTCATTTTATTGCCACTTTTAACCCTACCAATTTTGGTAAGACAGCAAATCAAAACATCTTTTCCAATGCTACCCTTACAAATTTTGGTAATCCGGAAGTTTCCACTCTTAAAATTTTGGTACCTGTAGATAGTTCCGAAGTATGTTTTGTGCTTCATTGGAGAGTATGTCGTGCAGTACACTGAATATCTGAACTGCAGGTGCTAAAGCTGGTGCAGCACAATCTGGTATAGGGCCAAATAGGTCAGACAAACCAGTAGGAGAATTCTCGTCCAATGACTTGTAATTTTCAAGCACAACTGCAAGGAGGTTCTTGATCCGATCTTCGCAATCTAACAGTATGCTTCTCTGTAAATAAATAAAAACCAAGTTTCAATAACTGTTGTCTTGTTTACATTTTATTGGAATCAAGAATTATTAAAATCCGTTTATTTGCTGGCATGCTATAAATGACATGAACAGAAAGGAGGTCCTTTTTTTCTTTTTCTTTTAAAGAAGAAATCCATTATATACATGTCTGAAGGATATTTATTTATATATTTCAACTGCGATATCTGAATTATTGTTATATGGAAGTATATATGGAGTAAATTTAGCTAAGATATTACCTCTTGTCTCGTTAAAGTCCTATCATCACGTGCTTTCATGACAGGGAGAAGCAGTTCATACGTAAGTTCCAGGCAATCTTTTGTTGGTGTTGCAACATTCAAAATGTAAGACAAGTATCTGTACAAAGTAAGATACAACATTAGCATATTTGCCGCATTCAATAACCATTGTTGAGTGATTGTATGCAAGCTAACAACGTATCAACCTCAATTTTCTATATGCGTCTGATACTCCATAGTAATCTGAAAACTCGTTCAATAGCCATTTCCATGAACCACTGACATGCAACATTTTGCTATTGAAATTCTGAGCTCTCATTGCTGCTTCCAGAACCATGTCATATACAATAGTATCCACAGCTGGACCGCCTTGCAGCATCTATTAATGATACCATGCAAAGGTTAAACATATGTTGGAAATTGTTTGGTCCAAAAGTTTAAGGGCGTGAAAATAATACCAACCTTCGCAGCTCCTTGACTGTCAGAAGACACGGAGAAGTTTATACAAAGCTGAATTTTGCCCACGCATTCTTGATCATCCAGATATAGAGGCCACCACTTAATGATTTCCTCCTGCTGTTTTTTATCAAACGTGCACAGTTGAGAAATGGGTTCATGAAACAATTGCACTGATCAAGGCGAGCAATGAGCAGGACATACATGAGTGTCAGTGATTGATGAAACTTGAATTTTTGCGCGGCCTATGACAACCCGATTGTTGTCTTGTACTTCAACAAGAATAGCATCCCCCTGGCTCTCTAGATAACTGGAACATATGTATTAAGATGATTAAAGAACATTCTGAGTATGTTTTGTACTTAATAGAATGAACACGCAAGTGTACAAAAGAATCATGACTAGGCTAGGACTTACAACAGTTGAGATTCACCAGTGCCTGGCTTCAAATATTGCGGAGAAATGGAATCTCTCTGATTATCTTTGCAGGAGCTTTGCAATTCTAGCGTGCATGTGAACATTTCTGCAAGTAGGATATTGTGTTAGCAATTGTGGCAATAAAGCACTGGCAGCAGGTGAAACATCAAAAAGAACAAAAAAAGCTGTTAACCTTCTGGCAAAGATGTTGATGATGTGGATGTCAACATGGTAACCTGACTCTTCAGAATTTTAGAAATCTGTCTGACATACTCGCTACCAGCTTGCATGTAGAGATTTCTAAAGGATGATGTCGCTCGAAGCTTTGGTCTTTGAGGTACAACACGAATCTTTTTTACTGTTACGGAACATTAACCATGTGAGTGCAAACCATTTAAAATTTGGAATCATTCCTAACCAATCATGAACTCACAGTTCTGCACAAGAAAGATGGCCCGTACTGAAATTCTGGATGAATGATGATGGATTGACCCATACCTTCGATCTCAATCTGTTTAATAAGTTTTCTGCCCTTTATACTACAACTTTCATCCTTATCATAGACATGTTTTCCATCATCTTGACTCTTGTACTTGGGATGAAGCAAAAATTTCTGTATTCTATTCATCAAAAGGAGCTAATAAGCTTCTTGCTCAAAGGTGAAATGGGGAAAATAAAACGAATACTAGTTTCTTGCATACCCAAAAGCGCTTCGCAGCACCATACACTCATCACGAAGGAATTCTGGAGCCTCCATGCAGTTTCTTGCCCATGCATTCAGACAGATCCGAAAGCATGCGTCGTATGCAACAAAAGATTGCCATGCACTTTGGACACTGACAAGTTGAAAAGACAAATGATCAGTAAGAACAGTGAGCAGATGAACATCTACAGTGGGGGTAAGTTCACAGGTAAATTCAAACGCACTTAGCCGTGAAACTCGGCATCTGAGCTAACAAATTGTTCTCAACATACGGCACATGAACACCATCCTCCTGAACATTTGATCTGAATTGATTTTTTTATAACAGAGAAAGAACAATGTGAGCTAGAATGATTTCATACTGTATCAGCTACAATACTCAAATTTACACCACCAACTGTACCTCATAGGAATCTCAGGCTCATGAACATCCTCGGCCAGTATATCTGCCACTGATGATACCCCAGCCCTCCCAAGGCCTCCTTTAGTTTCAGCTATTTCCACATGATCAGATAGATAATTCAAATCTCAATCACTTCTTCAAGGCCAAGAAAATAAATTCAGAATATGTTTGCAGTGTAAACAAATCACTCACCAACAGTGTCAAAAATGGCATCATCCCCATCTCCTGCTGCAATTGGAGGGGCACTTGGTGTCCCAAGAGCTTGAAATCTTTGCTCACCAATATGATGTTCCTGAATAAGAAAATATATTTTTGCTTATTATTTTTCGCGAATGCAATTGCACAACTATGCTAACTTCGAATTTACCAAGCACAAGAGAAGCTTCGAGCAATCGATCCACAGAGTTGAGTCACCATCAACGATCATAGTGGAAGAGTAAAATCCTTACATGCGAGGCGGAGTCGACAGGCTGGTGGCCGCTGGAGCATTTCCCCGCGAAGGCGCTCCCCGCTCGCACCTCCACCCGAAGGTTCTCCTTGGACTGGCCGCGGACCAGCCCGCCGGCCCTCCGGCTCAGCTGCGAGTTGACCTCATCGTCGAACCCTCCCCCTCCAACACGGTCCATAGCCCTCCGGAGCAGGCTGGAGTCGCCGCTGGAGCACGCCCCGTCCACCTCCTCGATCGTGTCGGAGAAGTTGCCGTAGTAGCAGTCATCGGGCACCCCCCACGACGCGACGCTCTCCTCCTCCTCCTCCTCCTCCTCCTCGGAGTCCGCCGTTTCCAGGAGCACGGAGTGGTGCCGCCCCAGTAGCCCCGAGTGCCTCCCCGTGGTCCGCACCGGGGGGAGGCTCTTGGGGGAGAACAACCCATTCCCGCCGCCGACGCACCCCCTCCCGTACAACACCGGGCTCCTCGGGGCCTCGATCTGCCCCGCGGGCAGCCGCTCCGCCAGCGGCGACCTCGGCGGAGGCGCTGCAGCAGCGGCAGGAGAAGGTGCGCCCGTGCCCTGCTTGATCCAGCTGATCGCCGATTCGTCTAGGCCCTCCGTGAACATCATCTCCACTCCGCGCCGCCGTGCACCTCGCTTCACTGCAGCCTCCGGTTGCGTTGCGTGGTCGTGGATTGGGGGATTGGGGGATTGGTCGTCTGAGATTTGGGGATGAATTGGAGAGGAGGAGATGGAGAGGGAGAAGGGGGTAGTAGTAGTAGTGAGGAGAGGAGGAGGGGGGAGGAGGTGGGAGAGGTAGTGGGCGAGGTGGGGGTTTGTAACGGCTAGTTTCGCGGCGCGGGGTTGAATAGATCTTCTGCTGCTGAGCTGGAATGTGGGGCCCGTCTATCAGATAGAAGTGGCCTTTGGGCTGGCGGTGACAAGTGGGACTAGGGCTGTATTTCTTCTTTTCTTTTTTTTTATATCGCCTTCTTATAAAATCTCTTTTTGACACTTATTATTCACTGGTTAGATATGACAAAGGATAATCCTAACAAGACAATATCTCATCAACCACGAGGAAATTTAGCTAGAATTCCTTTTTGCTTTTGTCCTCTCTAAACTCATCTGTCCTCACTAGTGACCATATCTTTTTTTTTCCTCTCCTCTACCCATATCTCTCTCACTCTCCCTTCATCTTCGCTCCTTTTTTTTTAACTCCTTACTTTATCGCTAGCAGGGATATAGAACGGATGGTGCTCTTGGCGAGTGGCTTGGAAGGCTCGAGCCATTTCTCTTAATAGCAGAGTTATCCACAACGAATCAACACCGAGAAAGATAGGGTAAGAACATAATATCTTATCTCCATACTTATCTTAGCTCCTTTCCTTTTCTTCTTAGCTACCATCATCGGTACGAAGGGTTCGTACCCATAAATCATCCTTGATATTATATGTCTCAAACTTAGTACCTATATATTGGGTACCTAATAACTATAGCTATCGAATTGATATACATATATCTATAGGTACTAAATTAATATTTATATTATCATAAAAATGATACCTACGTATCGGATACCTACGTATCAGATACCTGGTACCTCGAATGAAATCATGTTCACAAATTGTCATCTAACAACTTATGATCATCGTGTTGAATAAAATATTTTTGAGTAAATATCATAAAACCTAAACCATAGGTTTTAAGGTTTGTTTTATGAAACACCATATTTTGAGGCAAAGTTCTTTCAATAAACCCAAGTTCCTTTAACTTCACCATAACTGGCAAGTGGACTCTTATTGTCAGCCTCACTTCCGTTTTCTTTTCTTCGCCTGCGGACCTTCCTCTTGCTCCCGGCTGGAGCTCGGCAATTATGATGGCACCAGGATGGGAACACGACAGCGAAGGCATGGCCGCCGTTGCCTTGCCTCCACTCTCCCTTTGCTCCACGTGACCAGGAGGGTTGACGGCTTGAGGCTGCTCAACGAGAGCTCTGCCCACTGCCCAGCCACTTTCTTTGATCTGTTATGCACAGCCAAGAGTAAGAGAAAGGGGACGGAGGAAGAGGAAGAAAGAGTTCATGGAGACTGCATTTGTACAATTCTACTGTCGCTGCAGACGATGTACTCAAAAGCCACCGCTGGCTGCTGCCACCCAGCAGCCCACGAGATGCCACCGCTCCACCAACCGCTGCCTTCCCGTGAGCTCAAGGCAACCAGCACCTACGCCCGAGCAGTGAGTGACTAGAGGTGGCGATCCTTGGGACGGCACGGACGATGCCCGCCATGGCATCACAGACGGCAGCCTGCCTCGAGCTCGCGGTGGGTGTCGTCGCTAGGCTTCTCCACGGCGGCGATGACAGGAGAGCATGCAACAGAATTGTGTTTTATGAATTACCTTGTCTCATAGCATAGCATAGTGTTTTGTAAAACAAACCTCAAAATATATGCTTTTGAGATACGCGTGAAGTTTACTCGGTATTTTTCATAGAATTTCGCAAGAAAACCAAATTTTTTCTGTATTTTTTTTATAAATCTCCTATGGTGGTTTAGGTGTCACACTCCTGGACATTTTTTATTTATGATTGTGGTTGTTAGATTGGGTGTCCTTATCCTCTGTTCCAACCCTCTTCCATTTCTTCTCTGCCCCACTCCAAAATTTCCAAATCCTACGAGGACAGTAGCTAGGTACAGAATAAGTTTCCCTTCAAGTCCAACCAGCCCCCAGAAGAAATTAAACATCCTATATATATATTTTTGAATTCTTCTAATTGCAACTTGGCGAGTAATTACTTGACTTGGTCATTTTTGACTTTGACTTCCAAATTGCATTTTTCTTCAGCTAGCCATAAACCCATGATAATTTGTAGTATAGCTGTATCAATCAACTATGACTGTGTGCGGTCAACACTAATCCAGATCTATCCGGTGATTAATTAGCACCAATAACCAACTGAAACATCCAAAGATGACTATTAATTATCGGACTTAATTACAATTTACAGTACTCCATCTCATTACAGTTAGTAATTGTTCCTCATGCTGTGCAGTAGCTGTACTAACATAAAAGCAGAGTAGTAGTAATTATTTCTTTTTTGTTTGAAGAAAAAAAGGAAGAAAAAAAAACTAGCTAGCCAAACGGATTTGCAGGGCAAAACCGCCGCCGTGAAGCTCCATGTACAGTTCGCCGGCGGCGATCACAGTGAAACTCCATTTATAGTTGTCGGCGGCGATCACAGCAGCTAGCTTAGCTGGCTCGACGGCGATCAGGACTCAGGAGAGGTAGGTGCCGCAGACGCAGGCGCCGGAGCGGTATCCGCCGCAGCCGCAGCCCCTGCCGCCGACGAACACCGGTCCATTGGACTGCCCGGAGCGCCGCCGCCGCTCCCCGCCGTCGGTGGAGACCGCGAAGATG
The DNA here is from genome assembly GCA_030770085.1 of Oryza coarctata. Taxonomy (NCBI): domain Eukaryota; kingdom Viridiplantae; phylum Streptophyta; class Magnoliopsida; order Poales; family Poaceae; genus Oryza; species Oryza coarctata. The sequence goes on from CM061465.1 coordinate 4,417,482, forward strand.
ACCGTGGACAGCACGGACAGGCAGAGGATGACGACGCAGAACACCACGTCGCTGCTGCCGACCCCGGCCACCGCCACCGCCGCGCCGCCGCCGTTGGGCTCGAACACCAAACTCGCCATGAACGCCGCCCTCTCGTCCTCTCGCTTTCGCTCGCCGCGGATGAGCACGAAGAGGAGAGAGTCTCGGTCATTCGCGCGCTCTTTATAGGCGATTATTTCCAAGAGGAGACTAGCAATAAAAGTTTCCTAAAAAAATATTATATGGGAAATATGTACATAGCCCCTAATAAATCTATTTTTGTGATATGATACTGAAATGACAGTTTTGTTATAGGAATTTGAAATTTGGTGGATTTTAGGGTAAATTATGTAAAATTAGTTGGCATTTGGTTTATGAATATTTGTCATGTGGGGTTAGCCATAACGGACATCATCATCGGATTCCATTTTGTTAGATGATAGCGACGCCTTAATTGATTGGCAACCTAATACAAACTGGTAGTACTACCACTCTACTCCTAATTAGTGACACATTATTCGGTGCTACCACAAAAAAAATTGATACAAATAAGATAACCTTTGATTCATCACAGCAATTCTTTTTACCAAGGATCATTGCCATCTTTTTTTTTCTAAAACAAAATCACACGGATATTGTTGAAAAGTCATTGCCGTCCAACAATTGATTTACTCTACCCATTTGAATTCGCTGCGGTTGTGTCAATATCGTCAATTAATCACGCTACTCCAGTACTACTAGTACATTGTACTACTGTTGCTGCTGCTAAGATTTTGTAGGACAATTGCAAGGAAAAATATAGAATGTTTAGAGGGGAGCCCTCCCCAGATGCATGAGCTAAAAAATTTAAAAATAGATTAATATAATTTTTAATAATTTTTTAAATAAATAATATAAAATAAAAAAGATTTAAAATATGGGCAACCGAACGCAACCTAGTGTGTGTGTGTGGGGGGGGGGGGAGAACGGACTTGACTTGCGGTTAGCGTATGTAGTTGGGAGTAGTGGATGCTTTTGTCAATGTTGAGAGGCGCAGTGGTTTGTTGACTGGGTGATTAGTTGATTTGACACTCTGGCGGTTGGGAATGGGAGGGAGCGTGCTTGCCAGCCTACTGGGGACCAAAACCAGCGGACGTTTTCGAGGGGCGCGTGGTTCACTTGGATGGGCTTATTTGGGCTGGAATTTGGTTTACCCAAAATTTTAAAAGCCCAAGTTAGATTTTGTTAGGGGTACGTGGGCCAGCCTACTAATCTACGTTTTTACGGTCCAATTAAGGAAATTGCAAAAACCATCGTACTAATCGGAGATTTCCACTCAGAAGATAATTAAGATAATTTATTGTAAACACACCCCCTCATAATACCTCGTATTGTTTTTGCTCGCGTGTTCTCGTTATCCCTTTTTCACGTGCTATGTGATCTATCTATCTATCTATCTATCTATATATATATATATATATATATATATATATATATATATATATATATATATATATATATTTTGTTAACGTGGTTTTCAAACCTGCCACATTAGCTGAGTCTAGTGCGGTAGTAGCATGAGATATAGTTAATTAAGTTGCGTCCTGCCTGTTGACTTTAATCAGCCTAGCCGACATGAAACGACAAGACTCCTATTAGGCTATTTTATTACTAGAAGCATGTGTGGGGCTTGTGACCACGAGAACGCGCGAGCTGTGGCAATATGAAAAAGTATAAACCAAGTTAAAGTAGTATGGAATTATTTAAAAAATATTTTATGTGTGAGAATCTTAGTTAACTAAGGTTAACATTTACGATGATTTTTGTAATTTTCCTTATCCTCTTTGATTGACGACAATCTTAGATGACCTAGGTGGCAACAATAAAAGAGTATAAATTCTCAATTTTTGATGTTTAGTGAGGGAGAACAATGTATTATACATTTCTTAAATGGGATAGCAATTTCGTGTAGGTCACAATTGGAATGGACAAAAAATTAAATGATTATTTATAAATAAATTTTCTGGCCATTAACATGCGATAGCCGAATCCAATAAAACTGAAAAAACACAAAATAGTAATTATCATAAAAACAAATAAATATATTATATCTTATTATCATGTCAGATAGATCCTTCATATCAATTGTCAAAAAAACTATAACAATAAAACTTGGCTAGCATACCAATAGACAATGTCTTGGGTCTAAAGATAAATCTAAACTCTTTATATTTTTTACCTAAACTTAAAGAAAGAAGAAAGAAAAATAATAAAATAGAGGGGTGAATACTTTTGTAATCACAAGTCATGTGAAACGTGAGTATGAAGCTTTAAAAAAAGACTAAATTTATTTTGTAAATCTTTTATTTGAAAATGTTTCACAATACTTAAGTGTGAGTTTTATCATTTATTTAGGAAAGAGACTTACCATTTCAATCCGATATAAGTTGCTTTGTAACAATATAAACGTAAAAACAAAGTTTTAGTTTTATTAATAATTTTTTATTTTTCATCTCTTCAATAAATATTATTTCTTAAGCCATATATACAATATTTATCTTACTCCATCTCGAGAAGACTACTCTACAGTACCATCACGACATCTTGAGTCACACACACATGTTCTCAACCACTAAGATTATCCATCAGCCACCAATAAATACTTTTTTTATAAAACACTAGTAAATTAATCTAGAGAATCACCTTAGCTTTGTCTTTAACTGTGGATATGTCTATTTAAATAGTTTAAACTCTGCAGAGTTTATACGCTTTATCCACGTAACATAAAACTGACATTGGATATTCGTTGGCACCGAAAGTTTGTGACAAAGCTTTTTCAAAGCTAACTCATAAATATATTATGTCATATAGTTAAATCGAATCTTTCAAACTAAGTATTATTTAAGTTTCATACCTTTATCTACGCATGATATAGGGGATGTCTCCTACTCCTAACCAATCGACTTAAAAGAGGCTAAAATAACACCCGTCTCGGATAGTAAAGATCTACAATCCTATCTACTTATTTCAACATTTTACAACGTGTATGATTTCTATGTAATAACTAATTATTTAGCCATGAACATCTTATAAATTCTCATGTGGTAAAATGCTCGAATGTAATTCTCCAAAGAATCGGTTCTTATATGTGATTACCAAACCAAACCATATAGGTGAGATTTCACATCGCGAGTTTTCGTAAATCTTTTCTCTTTTCCAAACCCACCAACTTCTCGAGTTGGATTTTCACAAAAGCTTCGCAAGCCATTTTTTTTATAATAATAAAACAACAGTGTAAGGTGGGATAGTGGTATTTTCACTTAAGAAGTGAGAATTTCTAAGCATCGTTATGGTAAAATTAATTTAACAACATATGAAAAATAATACAACTACTAAGTTGATTCGTCAGTTGTGTATAAACCAAGACCAATCAATTTAATTATGTGTACTAAGTATGTAATTTTACAAATAATTATAATTTTTAAATTAGGAGTAATATGATCAATCGTGATTTGCCTTCTAGTTTTTGGACTTCTACATAATATTCCTCGACTCGCGGTTTCTCAATGTGGGCTACTATGAGTGATAAATAAAAAAGCACAAAAATCAGAATATATTTTAGTTAACTAATAACAAATGTATATCTCAATTTTTGAAAAATTTTGTGAGTTGAATGAACTTAAAGGAGTTACGGTTAAAAAAATGAAAATTTGAAATTTAAATCATTTTAGACACTAGAAATGTGTTAAATGTGTCAAAAGAAGAAATTGTTTTGGATAAAGGCTGATAAGTGGGCCACAGTAAGGTAAAATAGAATTATTTTTATTGGATGGACGGGTTAAATAAGTTATTAGAACGCGCGGTTTCGATGGAGGCTAAGGCCTTATTGAGTGTCTAAGTTTAATAGGGGAGAGAGAGGGGGATTAAAAGGCCGTATAGGCTGGTCCATCGACCGGTGGCCTGCCCTAGGTGGCAAGGAGGGTCTGTGCGCGTCAGGGACGTGATAGCCATGTAGCCTTGCTTTGAATGTAGGCTTTGCTTTTTATTTGTGCAATGTTAATTCTTCCTGCTGATCTTATAGGATATTGTTTAATTGCTTTTGTTCATCGCCAGGCCTTTGTTGACAGCGGAGCACAATCAACTATCATATCGAAAAGCTGTGCTGAACGTTGCGGGTACATTTGCTGTTTAAGATATTGGCTGATTGGAATTGTTTAAACTTTTATAGTTTGTATAGTCATTCTGCATGCAAAGACATAAATATTGAATAGCTTACTTTATGTTTTTCTGAACAAGAGAAATTAAATGAGCTTCTCTTGATACTCAACTGTCATGTCACATATTATATATATATATCTGACAATGGAATATGAAATACTATACGCAGGTTGCATAGATTGCTTCATCAGCGATACAGAGGAGTTGCTATTGGTGTTGGTCAGTCAGAGATTCTTGGTAGAATACATGTTGCCCCAATAAAGGTATGTTTGATTAATTGATTGATGTACCAATGTCACTGATTTTACAGCCGATATGCTACATTGCTATTTGATTTAACACATTCTCAATATGAAAGAGGATAAATTAATTATGTGATACCAAATTCATCACCTGGGTAGAAAACATGAAATTAAGGACAACATTTTGTCCAGGTTTCATAAAAACTTGTGACAAGTCCTAGTAGAACCCTAGCCTTGGTGTCCCTTTAGAACCTGACTACAAGATTGCAGTTATTCTCATATCCCTACAAACTTCAGTAATTTTGGAACTCGTGATACATAATTTCATACTAATTATTAAGTAGTAGCAGTGTAATGCATTGACTAACTGCTACGTTTGGGCAGATTGGCCGTGTCTTCTATCCTTGTTCTTTCACAGTATTGGATGCTCCCAATATGGAATTTCTTTTTGGGCTTGATATGCTGCGGAAGCATCAGGTGATTGCGACTAACATCTGGAACAAGCTGTTGCATCTAAATATGATAGTCTGATTACACTTCTTACTGATGCTTTCATTGTCCCACAGTGCATAATTGACTTAAGGATAATGTCCTTAGAGTGGGAGGTGGCGAGGTTTCAGTTCCCTTCTTGCAAGGTTAGTAGCCCCCATTTCATTTTCTTAATGTAGTTTGGTGAAGGTCTGCTGAGATTAAGCTATTGAAGAAGTTAAAAGGTTTTTAGTTTTCTCATCGTATTGAACTTTCCTAGATTTTCATCTGGTTATACACTTCTACGTTTTTGTAAATTTTACTTCAATCACTCTGGTATTGTATCTTCAGAGAATGACATCCCTTCACATTTACGTGACGAAGAGAAATTATCGAAGCTAGCATCTCTCAGCCAAGGAGCTGCTGGAGTAAGCTAAACTACTGCTTTTGTGTTTTTTTGCCTTGAATAATATGTAGATCCAGGTATCCTTATCTACTTTATCTTCAGGAATCGTCAATGGCACGGGAGAAGACTCCTGATGTGCCACAAAGAGCTCCTACTACAAGTTAGCTTGCTTTTGCTCTAGTAGTCGTAGGCATTATCAGTGACCCTCTGATAACTTCGAGCTAATGAGAATATTCTTTTGATTTTTCTTTCCAGGTGCTCCAGCTGTGAATCCTCCACAGGTAGTCAAAATCTCTTTATTTTCAATGGACAATTTTATGCTTTTGAGTTTTGTGCATCAATTGATTGATTGACTGTTTATAAAAGCATCTACAAGGGAGGAGATTTCGAAGCGAAAGTCACGAAACTGGTGGAACTCGGATTTGACCACGCATCTGTAATACAAGCTCTCAAGTTGTTCAACGGGAATGAGGAGCGGGCTGCTGCTTTCTTGTTTGGTGGTTAGAATCTTGTGATGATTTGAGAGAGGACTTCCTATTGCTCACAACCCTTTCCAGGGTTGAACATTTTATACACAGTGATCAAGGAGATATCGCACTGTTGGCCTTTGTGAAACTAAGAATTTCTGTTTGGCCAATACAGGCTTGATTTAGAGATGACGATTCATATTTCTTTTTTCCGCAGATTTTGTTGCTTTCAGTACCTGATACATTCATACAAAGATTGATAGACACCTGAATGCAGACAAAATTGAGAATATTGTTTATGCATTTCTATCTCATTTATTTGCCAATGCTTTGTGTTGTAAGAAAAAAAAAGATGAAGCAAACACGAAGCTGGATTTTTACAACTGAAGTGTGCAGGAGTAGCATGCACACTCCTCTACTTCTCATTTCTCAAATATCAACCAAATGGTTATAAAATTTCTCAAAAAAAATATTCAAGTCAAGAGTTGATCTGGACAAAGAGAAACAAAATAAATTCAATTATGAACAGCACTGAAATTATTTATAGTCAAATTTGTTTTTTTTTCACTATGAGATGTGTAGATTGAATTTAAATTTAGTATTGCATGTTTGCGGAGCAACATACCACATCATAACATATGTTTGAACTTTTTTAAAGAATTTTTCATGACCATTTAAATGACACGCAACAAACTAAGTGCAGTTGCAAATTAACTTACCCAGCAAATGCACAAGAAGCATTCAGATTTCTGAATCTACTTTAAGACCACCTTATTCTGCCATAACAAATCAAACAAATATTGGTGTTTGTTTCTTTCTCTACACACCTCCCTCCTAAACCTAAATTTAATTAATCAATAATACCCTAATTAATCACGATCACAACGTTGTCTTTACGACGAGCGGCGACCTGACGAACTGCTTCCCGTTGGTCCAGACGAGCGCGCCGAAGGCGTAGTCCTTGGCGAGCGCGGCGTTCGTCACATGGAAGCTCACCTGGAACGTCTTCTCCTCCCCATTGCGCGCGAACGCCAGCGTCTCCGGGCTCACGGCCACTCGCACGCCGGCCGGCGAGGTGACGTAGGCCTTGTAGGCGCCCGGCGTGCCGACGTTCTTCACTGTGCGTTTGACTGTCGCCCCCGAGGAGGTGAGGCTGACGACGGTGATGGACGGGTAGTTGAGGTCCTGCGGTTTGGGCGGCGAAGTCGGGCACTTGTACGGCTTACCGTCGTTGAACATGGTCATCACGGTGGCGTTGTAGCGGAGGGAGCAGAGGAAGTTGACGTAGTCGCCGGCGCCGAGGTCGTAGACGAGGCCCGGGTTCATGGCGCGGATCGGCGAGACGTGGCCCGCGCCGTAGTTGAAGGGGTTGGCGGCGACGGACGAGGAGTTGAGGATGGGGTGGCGCTCGTTGTCGATGTCCATGGCGGTGGTCATGAGGGCGGAGCGGATGGCCGCGGGGCTCCAGTCCGGGCGCAGCGTCCGGAGCAGGCCGACGATGCCGGCGACGTGCGGGCACGACATGGAGGTGCCGGACTCGGAGTTGAAGGCGACGCGTCGCTTGTCGAAGGCGAGGTCCGTCGGCGAGTTTGCCCGCGTCCACGCCGCCACAACGCTCACCCCCGGCGCCATGATGTCCGGTTTCAGGATCTCCGGCGTCACCTTGTTCGGCCCCTTCGACGAGAACGCCGCCATGAACGGCGCAGGCCTCGTCCCCAGCCTCGTCTCCGGCCTCGTGATCATCCCCTCCGGCCTCCTGAAACGCATCCACATCAGCGATCACGGCGGCGCGAAAACGAACGCGAGAAAATCAATCGACGGCGAAGTAATCTTTGCCTTACTTGGTGTTCTTGAGGTAGGAAAAGACGAGCTGGCCGTCGCTGAACTTGATGTGGGTGGCGGGGAGGACGTGCGCGTCGGCGATGATCTCGTTGCCGGTGGTGACATCGTTGGCGAGCACCATCCCGGCGCCGCCGGCTTGCCGCACCGCCTCGCCCTTCTCCACCCTCGGGTTCACTCCACGCAGGCACACCACGATCTTCCTCTTCACCTTCGTCGGATCAAGCGACCCAAGAAAGCACAGCTGCCTGCAACACATTAATCACCCCACTAATCACATACTAATCGCTATCAGTGAGCACTAATCGTGGTTAGTGATATGTGATTAAGGCATAAATCACTTACGATTCGTTCTGCGTGCGGTTGGGTGCGGCAGCTTGGAAGGAGTCGACCATGGGGTAGGAGCGCGTCGCCGGCGAGAGGGCGGAGGCGGAGAGGCTGTGCCCCTTGATCTTGGTGTTGTTAAAGACGATGTAGGAGGGGAACTCGCGGTCCATGGTGCTGGCGGCGGCGGTGAAGATCCACGGCGCGACGTTGGAGACGGTGCCGGGGGCCGGGCCTGAGTTGCCGGCGGAGCAGACGACGGAGATGCCGCGGCGTGCGGCGTGGAAGGAGCCGATGGCGAGGCCGTCGGCGAAGTAGTCCCCAGCGTCGCCGCCGAGGGAGACGGAGAGGACGTGGACGCCGTCGTGGATGGCGGCGTCGAAGGCCGCGAGGATGTCGGCGTCGAAGCACTCGCTGCCATTGACTGGGGTGTAGCAGACGCGGTATGCCGCCACGCGGGAGCGCGGGGACCCTCCGCTCGCCGTGCCGTTGCCGTAGCCGAAGACGCTGGCGCCGGCCACCGGCGAGCCCCCCGCCGTGGAGAGCGTGTGCGTGCCGTGGCCGTCGCTGTCGCGCGGCGTGTCGAATAGGGAGGTGTTGAGCTTGCCCACCGCCGACCCGTAGCCCTTGTTGAAGAAGCGCGCTCCGATCAGCTTCCTGCAATTCAAAATATTTTCATATAAAAATCATTTTTTGTTTATAATTTTTGTAAAAAGAGTTCAGTGTCTGGTCTAAAAAAATATAAATATATATATGTAAGTTCATACAAAAATATAATTTATGAGAACTTAATGGCGCTACAAAGCGAATCAAAATTTTTTTAAAGTATAAGTCTCTTTTTAAATAATATAATGTATTAGATGGAATTGTTGCTAAACTATTCTGCTGGGACTTCAATCTAAATAAGTCCACATATAGGAGTTTTAAATGTATAAAATAAAAATAGGAGTTATGAAATAAAAGTACTTATTTAAAGCCTATGTTTACATTTTTGTGGCCAGTTGAGTATATATGTAGTCAAGATTAGTCTTCTTTTCCTTCAGAGGTTTTAGGGAAGTAAAGATAAATGATATGGTTTTGCCCTATATTTAAAACGTTGCTTGTGACTTATCCTAGCTATGCTTGTTTTTTCGCTACAATATATGATGTGCTGATTGTTTTCTCAAATTTCTTCTAAAGACATAATCATATATATATTTATTATTATTATTATTATTATATATTTATGTTATCGAAGCTACTAAAATTAGTTTTGTAGTTTACGAGAGATAGTTTACCTTCTCTTGTAATATCTCACGAATGCTTTGTCTCTCTCAGAATACCCATACCTTTCTTGGTTATCTTCACATAAATCAGAACAGTACTACCCTTTTTGTCATTACTAAAGAATAGACCGTTATTAGGACCAATACGAAAAGGCTAATGACTAGTATCTAGTTTTTTAATCAGCGATTATCATAAGGCGGTACTTAGCAAATCAGAACAGATTATTCGGATAATCAGATGAAGCTACTAAATTTCTTATTTTATTTTCTGACTGAATCTTCATCTGAAAACTGCGGTTGAGACACACCATCACTCGGTGTCATGTCACTGTTCAGTGGGACTAACACATTGCTCGCCATGGCTGCATGTCTATCATTGCAAGTTGATAAGAGAGGCATCAGATGGTGGTGGTTTCACAGGCATGCATTTTGGTGGTCTCTACCCTCAACTCTGGAATTGTTAGTGCTACACACTACAAAAGAGAAAGTATCTCAACTTTCTGAAAGAAAAAGGTTGAGATGCTCCCCTATTCTAGATCTGAACAACACTGCAAAAGCTTTCTCAAAGAGAAGTAATTGCTCCATCAGAACATACATGCTTGGCATGGAATGCAACTTAGCCAAAGTAGAAGTTCAGGTTCACGTTCAGGAGATAGCCCAATGCATGGGTTAGATCGATATATCTATATAAATATTTCATCTGTTCATAACTAACTGTCCGTTTACAAAATTCATTTACCTTGGGTCAAAACTATCATGTATTTGTAAACAGAGGGAGTATGTTTTTAAATGCATTTGGATTAGTTCAGGTTGATCAGTTTGTTACCTGTTGCAGGAGAATGTATCATCTTGGCCTTTCTGGCATTCTCCTTTCCACTGGGATGGCACGGGCCCCAATCCATCGTCTCTAAAGCTCTCTGATTCTGGCCACACACCTTTACATCAACAGGACACACAGTGAGACGAACAATTCATGTCAACTTCCACAAAACAGTACAGATCAAGCTACATCATGGATGTAATTTAGCTCCAATCAGACATGGGAAAAAAAGAACAGTCAGGGACAGTGATCACTGATATCAGTGTCATGACCAAATTAAATTCCCTGCTTGCACAGGCAACTACCCAAGCCATTGTCTGCATCTGAATTGAGCTAAGAGCATGGAGGACAAATGGCGAGGAATAAATTGTTGTGTGGTTGCACAGATAGGCTGCCACTATCACTATGGATGCCAATGTCCAAATCATTGAATGGCCCTGCTCATCTTGTTTAACCTCCAGCTAGATTGTTTAACCTCCAGCTAGATAGGTTGATTATTTAATTGTTGATAGTCAAAACACTGTATCTTCGCATCTTCTTTCATTATCAGATGGATGAATGGATCATGTGCCCCTTTACATCTTCTATCTTAATCAGTTGAAGCATCAGAGCATGTGCATCTTGGGTTACAAGACAGCAAACATTTGTTCAAGAAAAAAAAAAACTACTCAACCATGCATAGTTCAGTTAAGACGGTAATCATTGTCGAAGTATCTTGGGCAGGGGTCTTATGGAATGATCTGACAGCATAGCATCAGTTTTTATTTGTCTCCTAGCTGGAATATATTATTATAGTACAAAAAATTCTAGGTCGGTTGATTTTGCTTAATGTTTATTTAGGCAAAATTTGAGTATATCCACATTTTGTTTGCAATCATCTGACTATTACCACAGGGGTTTCAGCCATAATTTTGCAATTAATTTTGACAGAATAATAATGAAAGTCCGACTAGATTGTCTTCTATTGAAAGAGTTCCATACTCAGACTTAAAAACAAAATTTGGAATCAGATTAGGAATTGTAACTACTCATTAATCTACTAATGAAACCTTAAAATTTTGTGAAATTTATTTTTTTAGACAGAATAACATTATATCATACATGGTTAGCACAAACAAAAATATAATCCAATGCAGCCGATCAATTATCCTCTTGATACCATCCTTGTCACATCTAGGAAAAGAGTTTTTTGGTGCTTTTTGTAGGATCACAAGTAGTACCCTCCTAATGCCGTAATGCCGCTATAAATTTGCAACCCGATCTATTAGTCAACCGAGCAATTATCTCACATGGAAGATTTTGCACTTAATTATCGAGGTGCTATACTTATGGAATCTTATCGTGTCCGGCCACTGCTCCGACAACGATGGCCGCGCCGCCACAGACATCTTCACCGCAATCGACGACGACGGCCGGCCGGCCGGCCCCAGAGAGAGAGAGAGAGAGAGAGAGAGAGAGAGAGAGAGAGTTAATTAATTACCGGTGTCGAGGTTGCCGATGATGGTGTCCTCGCCGAACCTGGCCTTCCTCCATGCGACGCCTGTAGGGGCGCCGCCGGGGCCGGCGAGGCCGAGGAACTGCCACGACCGCGTCGTGTGGAGCTTGTGACCTCTGTTTGGGAACACCGACACGACGCCCGGTTGCCCTGTTGGTCGTCGTCGCCGGCGCCAGAAGAGGAATCAAACAAAGAATTAGTCTTCTTTCTCACCGGGGAAAGGGAGACCAGAAGAAGACGAAGTGGTCGTCGGTGATGGTGGAGTGAACTCACTGGCGATCTCGGCGGCGGTGGCGGCGGCGAGGTTGGCGGCAAAGCCGTTGATGTGGCGCGTGTACGAGTAGAAGATGGCCTCCCGCGCCTTCTGCTTGCTGCATTGCGATCGAATATAATTCGCGGTCAAATTAAACAATCTCACTAGTACGTACTACGCGCGCTCGTTCGGTTGGCGGCGGCGGCGGCTTACTCTCCGAGGACGCCGGCGAGGAGGTCGTAGTGCGAGTCCTCAGCCTGCTGCGCGAGCACGTCCATGTCGGCGGCGGTGGCAACGCCGCCATCCAGCCGCGCGCCATGGGCGTGCTCGCCGAGGTACACGACGTATGAGTGCTTCTCGGCGGCTGCAGCACCGAGCAGCGACAGCGAGCAGAGGAAGAAGACGACGACGGCGACGGTGGCGGCCATGGATCTTGGCCTAGCGTCCATGGCTGCGGAGCTCGCTCGCTCGATCGATCGCCTAACTCGTCGGGATTCAGGTAGAGAGGAGGGAGATGGCGTCTCTCCTGCGCGCTCATTTGTAGAGGAGTTCGTTACAGAGTACAGACTGTCTCCTCGTAAAATTCGTAATTCCTCGTAAATTGCGGGGATTTCTGTTTGAAATGGTACTGAGATTACTCTAATTTGCTAATTTGTTAGAGGAAAGGTGTCAACGAGCGAAGAAAAAGATAAACATGATCATCTAGGCTTAATAATTAATTGAGTATCTGTAGCTATTGTAAAATTAGAAAATAATTTAATATGATTTTTTATTTTTTTAAAAATCTAATATGTTTAACAGCTCAAAAAACATATTTATTAAAAATGAAAAAGTTAATTAACTGCTACGCCGAATAGGGCTAAGTTCATATAAACAGGAATAAATACCCTTTTTTTCCATCAAAATCTCATTTGTTTGATGACGAATAAAAAACCTTTCTAGTGATACTTTAAAAGTCCTTCGTGATCTTGATATACCGTGTGGTGCCTGGTGCGTAGGAGTAGTTTCTAGATCGTGTAATTGACAAACAGCTCTCTTTGTGTGTTATCTTATGTGGTGAAATTTTTTTAAAGAAAATGTATTTTTATTAGTACAAACGCTTTACACACATGGGGCATTATCATAAATCTAAAAGGTTTTGGAGACGTAACACTGTAACATTAAACACACCCACCTAATCTTTTACTTACTCCATTCCAAATATTCTAAAATGTAAGACCTTCAGCTTTAGAAATCTATATCAAAATATAATTACTTTTAGAACTATTCAAAATAATACTTATCGAATCAATTAACCACCATTTCAAATTCCTTCTATCTCACCCTAAGTCCCCAATCACTCTTTCACTCTCAATCATCTCTCAATAGCAAAGTCTTTTATTGTTAACCTTAATATCTAGTAAACAAATTGTTGACAAAAATCTTTTGATATTAGTGTAGATGCATCGTTCGCACTAATGACTAAAAATCTATTTAGCTGATCTTTAAAATTTTAAGATTTAGAACATGGTAATTAATTTGAACTACAATTAATAAGGGAAATAAAAAAATTAGACTAATAGACCAATCGACTAATAGACTAATACTATCACCTGTCTATCTAACTTTATTAAAGATAATTTTAATAAATTAGACTAGTATAAGATTATAAAGTTATGTATGATTGATAGCTGATTCAACGTGATAGATAAAATATATATCAGATAATAATTCGATATGGATGAAAGACAAAGCACATTATAAAGATAATTCATCGGCTATAACTTTGATAAAACGCTAAATAAAGACTATTGAATTATCAAAATTTAACTTATCAAAAACAATCTAATATATTAGCTTAATCGAGATAGTATAAAATTAAAAATAATAAGATAAACCTAATAAGCCAATAACTCTATACTAGTGTGATAAATACACTAGATTGGACTAAGAGATTAAATCAATACAACCTTAGACAAACTCTGTTAAGATATCAGACAAAAAAAAAAGTCTTAGCTGAGCCGATATGTTTACTATACGACGAGACTCATCTATCGCTAAAGATTAGACTTAACCGATGCTCATCCTAAAGTAAGACTTTATCAAAAACTAAAATACTTCTAGCCAAATGCTGAATTTATTACATTGATATGATTGATTAGTTTTATAGGACTCTTAGGTGTATATATTTATATCTTAGATTAAATTATGAAAAGTCCAATACGGTTATAAACAACTGTATTGGATAAAATATACTATAAAAAAAGAAAACTGCCTACTTCTATCTATTTAAAAAAGATATTTATAAAGAAGATTGACTCACTCACAAATTTGTATCGGTAATAAGACTTGTATCATTATCGGACTTGGCATATGGTTATACCGGATGTGGAGTCATGTGTTTATTGGACTTATTAAATTAGACACTTTCTCTGAATCTAGTGATGATTTTTTTAGTGTCAACATAAATTAGAAGTATTTATATTTTAGAACTGAGTAAGTGACAAAAATGTATTTCATCTCTTTTTTCCCCAAGGAAATGCACCTCCTTTGTATCTTAAGATTTGGAGTGGATAAAACTACAATAAACAATATTTATAATAGATAATAATAATCAACTCAATCAACTATTCCTTCCCCTTTTTCTTAATTGTCACGTTTGTATCTTTTGGGATATGAAAAATAATAAATACTAAAAACCAATGAAAAATAATAAGTACTAATAACCAACTCAATCTCATCTATATGTTTTCCATTTGTCTATTCACATTGGCCATCTTTAGGATATGAATATTGAAACCGTCTATGTTTTCTTTTAATATTTGGTTCATATTTTCCAATACTATCCATATCCGGCAATTATATATAATCAGAAGTATTAGTTCATATTTGATCCGTTTACCAAGGGAGTAGCATAATTGTTTGAACATGAAGGTTTTGTTTGTTTCTACCGTAATTTTGAAAATAAACAATATTTTATTTTCAAAGTTCCATTTTGTTTTATAATATTATGAAAGTAAAATTTACTACATCATTTTAGAATCTACAAACTTCATATTTTATACAATATTTTAAGTAAAAATATTGTAATTAACATGCACCGGGGATGTCATGTTTTTATGAAAGGGGGGAGGCATAACTATCGATTAATGTGACACATCACGACGCCAGGGAAAAAAAAATCAAATTATGGGACTCACAATTTACCGGTAATGATCCAGAGAATCTAGCAAACTCTATATCGATTGTTAATAATTAATGATCTAGAGAATATGTACAACTGTACAAGTATATCTGTGCCAATTTCTAAATCATGGCCATATGATTAATGGGCCACATTACACTCCTTTCTTTGTCGATATATCATCGAATACATCTCTATCTAGTTGATTATGTAAATCAATACTCCACAATAATGCTCTGGATTTGATTTGGACTAGAGAGTTGCCTCTCTATGTGAAGCTGTCCATTATCCAAAATTTCTGAAGACAGTATGTGTACTAATTCATATATTGATTTGATTTGGACTGGATTTGATTTGATCGAGTTATTCTAATTCATATATTGTATCCCGGTCGATCGAGGCGTCTGAAAATTTCATTGCTTATGAAATATCTCTCATCTTAAAAAAAATCTATCAAGAGGTCTGAAAAATTACGAAGTGTATGGTATCAGCTAACATTCCAGCGATGCATATATACAGACGGAGAAAACTAAAAGGAATTCTACCTGCTACGGGATTATTGCAGCTCAAGTGAAAGGGAATATAGTCATAAGAGACTGCAGACAAATACCTACGGTGCTATCCAAGTGAAACAAGTTCCCAGGTTTAGTATATGTAATCATAGCTATCTATCAATATAAACTGTTAATGTGTCGATGGTAATGATGTACGTACATTTATATAGTTGTGCCAGTTGGCTTAGGTGGTCGACAACATAAAAAATATTCCCTCTGATAATTAAAGTATGTCATTTTAGATATCAACAAAGTCTTCGAATTATCACCTGCCCATTTCTTCATTATATATATACACTTATATAAGGCCACAAAGTACCTACTTTATCTGCCATTCGGAGAGGGAAGGCCATGATGGGTCTGACAACAAGACTCAATAGAACCACACATTTGTAAATTCATAGTTTTTTATCCCTTTTTTAATCTCAAAAAAGAGTGCTAGTGGGATGTAGGTATAGCGATTAATTTCATTTTTGGTGCCGTGGTGCCTAGTTGCTCAAATTTTCAAAGGTGCATACCGAAAATTGTTCCCAACGTTATCCCTAGACTGGTAAATTGAGAAACAACAAAGGAAGGAAAATACAAAAGCTTGTCTGTTTGCTCATGATTAAAAATTTTGGCTTGGAACGTTAATACTCTTGCCCATTCCGATGCATAATTACATATTGTCCCTACAACAAATTAAAACCTCGCCGAGGACATCCAAATTGGGTGCAGTGTATCTAGGTGTGTATGCCCTTTTTTACATTTTCATTTCGAGAATTTCTATTTTCTACAATATATATATATAGAAAAGCCCATTTATTCATATTTCACTACACTTGTGAAAAACACAGAATGGCTACATTATCTATGATCCGTAGAGGGAAGGCCATGTGTCTGACAACACCTAGGCATCAACACTCAATACAACCACACATTTGTAAATTTGTAGTTAATTTTTATCTTTTTTTATTTCAATAAAGAGTGCTAGTGGGGTGTAGGTGTAGGTGTAGCGATTAATTGCAGTATTAGTGCCGTGGTGCCTAGTTGCTCAAAATTTTAAAGGCACATACTGAAAATTGTTTCCAGAGTTATTAATGAGGGCGAAAAAGAAAAAAAATAATACAATTGCCCATTCTAGTGCATAATTACATATTGTCCCTTCCAAGAAATTAAAACCTCGCCGAGGACATTGAAATTGGGTGTCGTGTATCTGGGTGTGTATGCCATTTTTTACATTTTTATTTTAAGATTTTCTATTTTCTACAATAAATATAGAAAAGAATTTCATTACGGAATGTCTTGTCTTCGAATTATAACCTACTCATTTATTCATATTTTACTACACTTGTAAAAAAACACAGAACGACTACATTATCTGTGATCAAGAGAGGGGATGCCATGTGTCTAACAACAGCTAGCTAGGCATCAACACTAAATACAACCACACATTTGTAAATTTGTAGTTCATATATATATATATATATATATATATATATATATATATATATATCTCAAAAAAGAGTGCTAGTGGAGTGTAGGTCTAGCGATTAATTGCATTATTGGTGCTGTGGCGCCTAGTTGCTCAAATTTTCAAAGGTGCATACTGACAATTGTTCCCAAAGACATCAAGGGATAAAAAGAAAAAAAAACATTAATACTCTTACCCATTCCGGTGCATAATTTCATATTGTCCCTTCCAAGAAATTTAAATCTCATAATAACATCCAAATTTGGGTGTGGTGTATGTGGGTGTGTGACATCTTTTATATTTTCATTTTGAAAATTTCCATATTCTACAATATATATAGAAAGGAATTTCATTATGGAAATTCTTTGTTGATGCCATTTTAGATATCAACTCTTAGATTTACAACATGCCATTTATTCATATTTTACTATACATGTAAAAAACCACAAAAAATGCCTACATTATCTGCGATCTGAAGAGGGAATGCCATGGTGGGTCTAACAACAAGAAGGCATCTACACTCAATACAACCACACATTTGTAAATTCATAGTTTAGTTTTATTTTTTTTTCTCAAAAAATAGTGCTAGTGGGGTGTAGGTATAGCGATTAATTTTATTATTGGTGATGTGGCGCCTAGTTGCCCACATTTTCAAAGGTGCATACTGAAAATTGTTCCCAAAGTCATCAATAAGTGAAACAAAAGATAACATTAATACTCTTGCCCATACTTAGTGCACAATTGCATATTTTCCCTTCCAAGAAATCGAAACATCACAAGGGCACATCCAAACTGAGTGTGTACCATCTTTTACATTTTCATTTTGAGAATTTCCATCTTCTAAAATATATATACTCCCTCCATAAAAAAAAGATTAACACAATGCTTGTGAACAAAAGTGAAGTTTTTTTAGACGGAGGTAGTAGAAAAATATTTGTCAAATTTTAGGCCTAAAATTATTGCAGTGATATGCAATGTGTGATTTTAGTTCATTTTAATTACAATCTTGTTTTTATATGTGTTTTACTTTATTTTTATCCAAGTATGAATATTTTTGCATGTGATTTTGTAAATTTTTATAAGCCGTAAGTTTATTTCTTGTTTATGCTATAATATTTTATTGTTCAACCTTTTATCCAAGAAAGAATGAAGTATGCTTAAATAAGTAAAATGGGCGTGATAAGAACCATTGGATTGTCATCAAATTATTATAAAGGTGATTGAAATTTCTTAAAAATAAGGTGCCTGAAATGTAAATAACTGCATATACAAAATAATTTCAATATGGAAATTATTTGCTACTCACTTCGTGAATAGGTGACATAATTATATGTGTGCTCATGTCTAGGATAAATCGGGGTCACCTGTAATTGTGGACTACAAACTACATCTCCTCCATCCGTTTTATTGACGAATGGGCAAGATTATTATTTATAGTACATGTGCTATTGTGCTCTACAATTAATACCCTAGATAAATATTGGCCTTAATTGGATTTAGAACTTTATAGCCAACAGTGGCCTGCTTAGTTGTAGCTACCAACCTATCCAAATAGTTGACAAACATTGGACTCTCAATCCTTAGTTTCACTAAAAGATATACTCTGGTACAACTAATTATATATATATCGCTAAATTATAATTATATATATATACCGCTAAATTATTGTTTACATGGTTCCTCCAACGAGGTGAGGAAGAGCCACCATTACTGCTCCTTACTTCACGCCAATCTTGAAGAGGGCGGTGAGGCAAATTTGACAAGTCGGGCAAAGCCTCTCTCCGCCACCTAAAGCCTCTCTAGATTGTATCACCACACTGTTGTCGTCCCTTGGAGCTCCATACCGGTGAGCTTGTCTTCCTCTTCTCTCCATCCTGCGCCATCAGTGGCTTCCCTCATTGCATTGTGCTGTCCCTAGCATTGTAGTGGCTAGCCGTAGTGGAGCAGTAGTGGTAGCCTCTTCGCCAGGAGGGGAGGGGAGGGGAGGGGAGGGGAGAAAAGAGAATGACATATGTACCCATTGATTTTTTTTCATGAGATATTTAACATGGGTCTCACATATTTTTAATTTTATTTTTTTTCCAAATTTGAATAGTATGTAAGTGCCACATCACATGAAAAATAGGTCGAAGTGACACATAGACACCACGTAGGATGAAACCACTATCAAAACCGCCTAGGGAGTTAAATTGATTCAGTTTTAACAGTTGAGAGAGTCTTCATACTTGGTTTTGCGGTTGAGAGATATAAATTAAACTTGACCTATAATTGAGAGAGTCAAATAGGACTTTTTTCTCTAGTAGATGGTGTCTTGGTGAAGCAAATGGCGCACAAGTTACATTCATCTAGAGGACTGAGCAAAGACAGCCCCAAAGGGGAGCCTTAACACACGCGCATTTGGCCTTTGAATGCGGTAGCCCATGTGTGGGCAAATAATTGTATTCCAATTCGGACAACCCATGTGTGCGCATTGTGCAAGTAATTGGATTCCGATTCGGACAGCCCACGTGCATGTCTTTTAGGCAGTCAAGCCCATGTGCATTTCCCCCTCTTCTGTTCACATGTGTTTTGACCAATTTTTTATTTTTATTTATTATAATATTTACAAAACTATTTTTTGTTTGAGATAATTACATCTCTATACCCAATGCACTCTAAAAGGTTTTTTCAAACTCCCCTCGTAAAGGACATTTTTAATGACGTGGCAAATGGCCATTGAGGGTTGTCCACAGCAGGCAGCCGTGGTGCCTACAATTTTATAGGCGGCTCACTTGCTATCCTCTCAAAGGGTGTTTTTTAGTTAGCCAGGGAGCGCTTGTAAAACGTCTGCGCCTGGTGCTGGAAGGGAGGAGAGAGGGCTTATAATTTTGCAGGTGGCTCCCTTGTCACCCTCCTAGAGGGTGTTTTTTGGATGGCTGGTTCTAAAACACTCTTAGTCACCCAAAAATTTATTATAATCCATTGAAATCAAAAAAAAAAGAAGAGACGACTGAGGGGGAGGGAAAGGAAAGTAGCATGGACCTATTAGTTTACAGACCCTTACATAGGTAAAAGATCAATATCCATTCGTAGTGATGAAATGATGTAGTATGTAGAGTATTTTACTAGTTTCATGGATAGTAAGATATAAAAATAAGTTATTTTGTTTGAAGATCAGTAGTTTTGTAAGTCTTTAAAATTTATTGTAACCCATTAGATGTTGTAATTTTTTCAGACCAGTGGTTATAAAAATTCAATTGTACCATACTAGATTCGATAATTTCTTTCATACATAGTTTAACTCCATTTTTTCATCAATAGATATGTCAAGTGTTGTTTTGGTTATTTTACGATCAAGGCAATGTTAGGTATAGTCCACATGGTGAAGATATGTCGGAGTTCAATTTAATGGCTAAGGGCATTGATAGGCTAGCTAAGAGAAGTTTCGGGTTGGTGTATAACTGGTTGATGCGAGGCTTCTTAGTTGACCCCTAAATCAACATAATAACTGTGTATGTTATACTGAGTCATGTGATTAAAGTTTTTTTAGAAACTTATGCCAGTGAATTGTACTACCACTTAGAGATATTATATGGAGAATGGATTTCAATTAGTTGTCCAATTGACATACTTGTGTTGATTTATGAGAAGGATAACACTATTTCAATACCTGTGTAAGACAATGAAGGCCCAAGTGTGATGGGAGGTGATGCCAGAACAATGGAGGCAATTGAGGGAGAGCATGAAAAAGAAAATAGGCAGCCAACGGGAGCAGACAAGGGAGAGATAAACAACACCATCGTTGTGGAAATGTATAGGGCCAATTCACAAGCATGCAGAGTATGACGAATCATTGAATGATGAGGATGACAACAGAATGCCTGCAGAATGGACCAGCAAGGAAATCTCCGGACTTGTTATCTCTGAAGTGCATCATATACCATGTGAGTATAAGGAGAATGAGGTTATTTAAGGGGCTAGATATGCATATATAGAGGATTTGAAGGAAGCAGTAAAACATTAGGCAGTGTCACTTCGGAGGGAGTTCTAGGTTGTAAAGTCAAGTAAGTTAGTGTACAAAAAGAAGTGCATCAGGGACGAGTCTCTATGGTAGGTGCATCCATTCGAGGGTAAATGGAAGGATTATTGGCAAATGTCAATTGTGACCGAATATAACTATCATTTACAAGGGTCAAGAAATACAATAGAAATATAAACTCTGCATTTGTTTCTATAAATATGTACCCCCATATTATGGAGAAATTCAACTAAACAATTAGATATGCATAGGCATGAAAGGTGAAAAAGAAAGTTGTGGAGATGAATTTGGCACATTTGAAGCATCATATTATAATTTGCCTCATTTTTTTTGGCTTGCATTCTTTAGAGGAATACAGAGAGCTACTATGGCCTTAAATCATTCCCATCAATTAATCATTCTAACTAGAGTCTGCTGTAATGGGCATTCTTTGCCCTATGTGCATGCATTCAGGCATTTGTCTATTGTCCTATCGTTTGTATCGATGGGACATTCCTGACTGGAAAGTACATAGGCGAGATATTGATAACAATTGGATTTGATGGGAATAACCAAGTGTTACCCATAGCTTTTGTTTTCGTTGAGAGTGAGAATATTGATAGTTGATATTGGTTCCTAGAGTGGGTGAAAACAAATGAGGTCAGATGTATGCCAAATACATGACTGTCATGCCTGCTTGCTAAGGGCAATCAAGAAATTGAGGATGGTTGCATGGAGAAGGGCTACCCACCAAGGTGGACATATGTTCGAAGTAGATGGTGCATGCATCATATAGGTGCTAATTTTTATAAGCAGTTCAAAAAAAAATATCTTATGGATTTTTTTAAGAGGTTGTGTGTCCATAATCAAGAGAAGAAATTCAATGAGCTTTGAAGGATGTTGGATAAGTTGATTACCAAACAAACAGATGAGCAGTCGAGGAGACCAACACCTATCGGGGAAGAGGATCTACAAGCTCTTGGACCTCTTGCTAGTAATGGACCTTGTATGAGGAGAAAGTCAGCATCATCGATTAGGAAATTTTTAGATTTGATTAAGAATGATCCAAAACAGAAATGTGACTTATTATTCGATAAAGATGGTTCTCAATTTGACATAATTACCAAAAATTTGGTAAAGGTTTACAATTGGGTGATGCATGGTATTTAAGAGTTCCTACTTATTGGTATTGTTGAATTTATATTGCATGGCATACGCACATATTTTAGAGATCGATACAAAGCAGCTAGCCCCTCCATGTCAGATAATGGTATTTTCTTCAGCACATTACTGACCAAATACAAGCTAGATAAAAGTAAGAAGGCTCGAACGCATTGAGTTAAACCTCAAGGTACACAAGAGCACATGTTTGAAGTTTTGTTTGTTGATGAGGGCATGCGTGAAATCTACCGTTAGAGAGTTGTGTAGGAGTGTGTCCTAAAAGATGACGGGGAATGCAAGTGCTTATGCCAAAAGCCTAGTCTGCTCCACAAGCCATGTTCTCATGTTATTACTACGAGCATGAGTATGGAATAGACAAATATCTTTTTGTGTCACCTAGAGTGGTCAGATATATGGCTTCAGTATTACGGGAACATTCACAACTAAGCATCCCCAAGTTATTTACTTTCCTGTCCCAACAAAATTAAGGGACAAAGCATGTTGCCACAAGACAAGATGCATTCGGAATGGCATGTATGAGTCTGAAGTAGGTGGAAGATATAAACATTATAGCAAGTGCAACAAAAAAGGACATAACTACAAGATGTGCTCTAAAGATGCAATGGGTCCAAGTGTAGTGGAAACCAATCCATCAGGATCAAGTTCTGATGGAAGTCATTCTCTAGGTGAAGACAACACTTTGAGGCAATTACGTCCTAGGCGTTCTTGTGTACTTGGTAGTGCGGTAGTTTAGTGTCATTTCATGTATTTGTTGTAATAGTGGTTGTGTAACTTAAGTTGTATTACTTTGTTGCTTCCTAGACTTTTGTTCCTAAGTTGTATAAATGATATGTACCTTAATGCCATTTGATTTTCTCATGTAATAATGCTTGACCATAATTTTTTTATGTTGTACGTCAATTCATTTTGCTTCTCAAACTATTTGTTGTTTTTATATTAAAAAATGTGCTTACTTTCTATTTATGTACAAGTATGGCATAAAAAATATTGGAGCTACTAAACTATAGGATTGATCGATCTCACTGCTTGTACTTGTCAATGGTTGAGGGTGCCGAGCTGAGCACCTTCCATCCACGCCCATCGTGAGAGCTCCTGTGTGTAGACCCCCAATTCCATGAGGGGTAAGAGCACTACGACCATTTCTTTTCCACAATTGTCCATATTATTCATGTCTAATATTGATTGAATTCTCATGTTTTATAGGCTTCTTGAGGCCGACCTCCTTCCATTGTGTAGGCTGGTAGAGGCCACATCGGATAAGAAGGACCCAACGAAGTGGTGGGACACTAGCCAGTCTCTTCTAGCAGTACTGGTGGATCACTGGAGGCCGGAGACGCACACTTTAGAATGTGTCCTACCTTCTGGGCCTTCCCCCTTATAGGGGATGCAATGGGCCCAGTTGATGGGGCATAGGGGTAGACACATGACATCACGTTACGTTTTACTCATGCATTGTGTTGCCCTAGACTTGTTGTGCTGAATGCACTCCCTCCTTTCACTATGGTCGGCCCTTCAAAGGCGTGACGACAACAGTTTACTATAAGTCACACATTTATTATAGTAATGTTCACCCTAATTGTAATGCAATAGTGTTATTAACATGTAAATTCATGTGTATTCTATTCAGCTACACACTGACACTGACGAGTACTCAATCAGACATAGTTTTGAGGTGTGCCTGCTTTGGCTTTTCGGTTAGGTGATGTTCACCTCCATGACGGGCCACACAATGGACAAGGGACTAATTCACTACGCATGTGTGATCGTCAATGCTGAGGATGACAACATACCTTAGTGGAGCTAGGGATTAGTCGTGTTTATGGTGACATACCGTGCTCTTTGTGATGCTTGCATGAAGACCGGTCTAGACGCACTCATTGTTGGTTTCCTTTCTTCTCTAACTATAGGAGGCCAAGTAGTTCACAATTGGTCACCCAATGATGGACCACTCTACCTATGAGGATGGTTTATACGGGCAGTCGATCAAGGACCGTCCAATGTACAATCTAGTGTCATCGTGAGGTATGCAACTTGTAAATTCAAAGTGCAAACTTGTGAACAAACATTGACATGTTCTTAGTATTGTACTTTGCAACAACAGTGGGTGCACTCTCAAGTTAGGAGGCCACTTCGTCATGAGGTTTGATCGGCTGCAGCCCAGCGATGTTGTCTAGAAGCTATATAGTGTAGAGGACATTGAGGCTCATGCACCACTCGACCTCTCATATCTATGCACACATGATCAGGCATATTGGCTTACGACAACACTGATGGTGTTCGGCATCTTTGTCGAGCCTCATTATCCACACCACATGATGCTATAGTTTGGCCTATGTTAGTCCTTCCCTCTAGTCATGTAGCAGACTGTGCTGCCTTATGTCCACTAGTTAGTACCAATACAAAATTTGTCACCTTGTTTAGTACCCTCCTTATAAATTCTAATACAATTTTTGCAACTAGCTATACTCGTAGGAGACAAACAACTAATATTTTGTGGGTTCCTCATTTGCAGAAGTACATCTATAACTAGCTGTTAGCGATGGAGAAAGTCATCAACGAAGTCCACCCACATGGAGAGGTCGCTTACCTAGGATACCTTAGGTGGTACCAGCCTTGCACCCGCACGCATGTGACCTTCACTCCTACTGAACTACAGTCGCATGTTGTTACGGTAGGAGACATGTACCCTAAACACTATGACCAACACAACTTCTGCATGGTGAATCATGTTTTTTGTGCACTTTCTTAGCTCCTTTGTATGTGTTCATGGTTCTAATACATACAAAATAACATTTGAAATGGGTCAACGCTGCACAACAAGTTGATGTTGATGTTGATGCATCATTCACATAGCTGGACGGTGGGATAGTGCTGAGTGCAGCGGAGCAAAGGGTTACTTTCAGTAGGATCTGTAGCATGATGCACACAGTCCTACAGATGCTCACTTGTTGTTCTGTTGACGTGTTTCCTCCGCGCCCTCCATAGGCCTCTACGGTGGAGTTTGCCCGACCTTCTCCACCATCCCCCTAGGAGTTCACTTGACCTCCTCCATTGTTCCCCCTGGAGTTCGCTTGTCTTCCTACACCATTCCCCCAGGAGTCCGTTTGCTTCATAGCATTAACCTCCTTAGCCGAGAGGTAAGTTCGATAATCTATCAATTAGTATGTTATTTTATTCTACCATTAGTGCGCTATTTTAAATCAATATGCTTTGATAGAGATTTCACTACAAGGTTCCACGGTACACTGTCGGAGAAGTTTGTTGGCGCTGGCTCCTCAGTGTAGGGCCCACACAGTAGTGGTTGGGTGCAACATCCCTTTGAGTCAGCGACTTGGACGATGCAGAGATCCAAGACGTACTTGGCTCTTCACAACTTTAAGGAGCTCTTCCATCGCACACACAAGAGTCGTCCGCTGCCACTCCCTTGCATGAGGCCCACACTATCCATACTGTACCACTAGACAAGCTCACCTACTCCAAGGGTCACGTGAGAGCATAGGGCAAGAAATGAAGATGGCTAGATGCTACGACCTGGGCCAGTAGTATGTTGTAGCAGTACTAGTTAGCTTGCTGTATATATCTTCCCTCTTTTGTACTACTATATATTCACTGTATCCATACTCTATACTTGTTTTATTTGTGAATATTATTTTACTTAGTGCAATACTGTTTGTGCATCAATGTCGAGTTGCAATCAACGCATCACAATCAAGTCACTTTCATCGCACAGTGCATACCACGGTTCTGTCGACTATAGCTACAAAACACAAGCAACTTTCAACGCATGGACGTCAATTCATTTTCATCGCACAGTGCATACCATGATGCTTAAATCAACCTACAAAAGACAATCAGCTTCCGGTGCATGCACGTCGAGTCACTTTCATTGCAAAGTGCAGATCATGATGCTTTTGCCACTCATTGCAGCTGTATTCCGTCTTCCACCATTAGAAATTTGTAATTTTCTTTTTTACCACTATGAAAAAA
Source organism: Oryza coarctata (assembly GCA_030770085.1). Taxonomy (NCBI): domain Eukaryota; kingdom Viridiplantae; phylum Streptophyta; class Magnoliopsida; order Poales; family Poaceae; genus Oryza; species Oryza coarctata. The sequence goes on from CM061465.1 coordinate 4,443,612, forward strand.
TGACATGATGGCCATGAGACACAATACTAGCAATCCTTTTTCCACGGACTAGCATTACTACTCATACTTTGCACTACATTTGTCTGCCATAAATATGTTGTCCTATTGTGTTGCATGTGTGCCCTAACCTGTCATGACTCTATCACCGATTTTTGAGGATAGAGACAAAGCACTTTAGGTGCATAGATTCAATGTTCTCTACGCTATCAACCTGCCATTACAATGTCACAATTGACACAAGACTGTCATATCTCTTTCAAGTCACTTTAAGCACTGATAGTTCCTACGGTGGGTTTTTCCACCCTACCTCCTCTATGGAGTGCTATATAAAGGCTCAATTGGAACGGTGAACTATCATGTGAGGGTTTCTACACTACTCTTTTTATCATTGTTGTAGTAGGCTTGCACATTCCTACAACAGACACTTTATGGGCTTCACATCTATCTGTCAAGAGTTCCTTTCTCATGATTATTTTATATACATACCACACACCATGGCATCGCCTAACTCGCTAACTTTGATTTGTTCCTAATCAATTCAACGTGCAAGCTAGACAATGGCATCTAGTCGTCGAAACCAATAACATCCTGACTGGAGGGCAGATCCATTTGTAGGGCTCATCCCACTAAGGGCAGATCATCCCTTCTCGCTGTAGTGATCGTTGTTAAATAGAGACAGTCACCCAGAGGCCTAGCATACATGGAAGGATATTCTTTATATGTCCAAACATTAATGAGGAATGGATAGTATGTCTATACTAAAACAAACTCATTCTTTTAATTGAACCACATCTTTTAAACACAACTAATATATTTATTCACATGCCGATTGAAAGATGTGCTGATACATTGAATGGATTGACAAGGAGACTCCCCAATTTGATGGAACACATTGGTACACATGTGTGAATCAATAGTTCAATGCTTTCGCAGGAAGGAGGCATACGAACATCGATCGGACGGCAAACGAAGCAACTGGACTACTAACCTAGAAGGACTTCTTGCATGGCCTGAGCATTCTCACTGTAGGTGTGGCAACCATTGCCAAGTTGTCATGTCATCACAACAAGATACTCTTGGAATGATATACTTTCTTTGTCAAAACGTTAATGATGACTTTATTGTAAGTTCTACCCATCATGTTATTTCATCGCTTGCTCATACTATATTTTTAGTTTTTATACCACTAAACCTATGATTTAGTACACAGTGTGATCCTAGGATGTGTTCATTCACCAAGTAGATGGACACCGAAAGACCATTGTCTACTAGCCAAAGGATAACGCAGGGTAAAACAAGATTACATTACGTGAGTGCCAAGGAGGAGCATGGGAAATGAGTGGAGTTTGCTAGTTTAGACTGGAGAAACAATCTGTTTATGTTGTCTAAATGGTCTGGGCATCCAAAATGTGTGTGTAGACATCGTTGCTAGGTGACAACATCCTTCGCACGAGGGACCTATGGGAGGAGATACTTTATTTGTCAAAACATAGACGATGACTTCATTATACATCTCACTCCTAATTTTGTATCATGTTACTTCCACGTGTGATGTGCAAATAATAATCTTTTTTAAGAGAAAGGATGAAGAAGGTCCAAGCCACTATAAAAGACAAAGAAGACGTCATTAGCAATCGAGCAACTATTGAGGATGACTAAGTTTAATAAATGTTGTGGGTCGTTAGTCTCTCTGGGTGTACTACCATCTACTACTATAACTAATTATATTTTGACTATCTTATCAACTATATGTATGTTTGATGTGTTTAATGAACTTGACTGAATGTCTTCTTTTTTTATTGTATTCCAATAGATGTGTTTTCTATTCAGTTATAAAAATTTTAAATATTGTCCTTCATTATTTATATTAATCAAAGCAAAAGCCTAGGTTTTTTTAAACTGTCCTCCTCTAGCACGAGCACTAGCTATTTTGCAAACATGGAGGGCATTTAACTTTTTTTTAAAAAAACCATACCAGAGAGAAGCATAGTATATTTATGCAAATTATTCATATAAAATATATTTTAAAAATATTTTAATAGAAATATATATAAATTAAAAATATATTTTTATGTCTAGTCAAGGTTATTTCACCGTTAAGTTTGCAAAAAAATATTGTTATGCCCTTTAGATATTCTCAAATAAAATAGCACTTCAAGTTTTAGAAAAGTAAAATGTTATGAAAACAAAATTATTTACACTTAATATATTTTGATTCTCCTATAAATACAAATTGTGAATTATCATTTATTATCATTAAACAAAGGAGCCATAATACACAAACTTACCAGCCTAAATTTTATAGTTGGCCCTTGACTGGTGATAAAATGTTCTCTAGAAGGACAGAAGAAGGTCATTTGTAAAATTACAGCCCCTCTCCTCCCTTTCATAGCCAGATTTATAGGTGGCCCTCTGGCTGGCTAACTAAAAAACACCTTTGGGAGAGCTGCAAGGTGGTTGTCTACAAAATTGCAGGTATGGTGGCTGCTGATGTGTTAAAAAAAATCCTTTTAGAGTACGTTGGGTATATATTTGTAATTACCTCTAACAAAAATATAGTTTTATACATATTAAAATAAATAAATATTAAAATAAAAAAATCCAATTTCCACCCCTGTGAGCCCATTCTTTATTTCGCTTTTGGCCGAAAAAGATTCAATTATCATTTTCCCCTTTTTGTAAGATTAGGTAATATTTTAACAACAGATACCTATAACTTTGAATTGTGAAACTTTTAACTTAAAATGCATGAAACTTTTAGATTTGTTGAATTATCCTGAATATAAAAAACACCAGCAAATTGATGCACTTTTGAAAATGTCCCTGCTGTGTGATTCCATGTACTTCAGAAATTGTAGAAAAAATGTATCCGTTTGTTGTGTAGTTAACTACAGAAGATATAAATATAAGAATTACAGGTTTACAACAATAAAAAATGTGTCTTAACAATTTTATATAATTATAGTATGATGGCAGTAACATATAGATTATATTAAAATATTTAATACGCAGAAATTTTATACAGGTATACACAAAACATTCCTCTTCACAAAGTTGTACATAAATATAAATATGTACTCGAGTGAATTTATGCCCCAAAAAACATAAGAGCCTATTGCTGTATATCTAAAATTTGATAAAAACCCATTTGAATTATAAAAAAGTTTGTGACTGTAAATTTTATACTGGAATTGAATTATAAAGGTTTGCGCCTAGAAACTTCGTATTGTGGACCTAGAAACTTTATGCAAAAAATCTATTTGAATTGTAAAAAAGCTAATTTTACCGGGACAAATTCATTTGCCATTTCAGCCCAACATGGACACATGTTCGGGAGCTAATAGAAAGAAAATTTCCACTACAAAAATATACAACCTCCCAAAAATCGTGTTGACTAAACAACACTTTAATTGTCCACATAACAGGGGTGCAAACTTTCATCATCTTATAAAATGGCTAAAAAGCTCCAACGGTGCTAATTGAACCAAAAAAGTAACTTCTCACATGGCAAAAGGTACAAATTGCCCAAACGTTCCATAACATAAGAACCTCAAAAGGAAAAGCGGTCATTCTTTTAGATCATCAGAAGATGACTTATAAGAACGATCGGTGCTTGGAGGATTGATTATTCTTTAGATCATCAAAAGTTGACTTATAAAAAGGATCAATGCTTGGATGATTGCATTTTTGCATGTGTCGAAGAGTACGGTGCGGTGGAGCTTGCTGTAAACAAAAAAATGGTAGGTTAAAAAATCAGTTTGGAATAATAAATTGCAAAAAAGTACTGGTAGTTACAGTTCTCATATGTATATATACATAAATGATCCTTATATGATTATAAATGTTATGTTCAAGAGTGAATTAAAAATCTTCTAAAAAGGAAAAATATGCGTATAAGATTTTCGTGTTGCTTTCCCTTACTCAACGTTCCTAACCCCCATTCTTTTAAGTTTGTGAAGGATGCAACCAAACATGCTGCAAAATTCTATATTGTGAAGATACACTGTGTCATTACGTAAATCACAAGTTCTACGGGCTAAAAACTATAGAAAGAGGAAATCATAAACTCATTTTAAGAAATCCCACATTATGTTTGCGAATTTTCATACAGACATTGCTGCCAACAAACAGTCTTTGGAATAATAATTATTGTCTCAAAAAAGTTTATAAACTTGCACAGGATGAACTTCCTTGTCAAAAAAACTTATCACATGAGCCTATTGTTGTATATCTAAAATTTGATAAAACCCATTTGAATTATAAAAAAGTTTTTGACTGTAAATTTTATACTGGAATTGAATTATAAAGGTTTGCACCTAGAAACTTTGTATTGTGGACCAAGAAACAAAACACATAGAATAAAAATGAAATGAAAGAAAAAAAAAGTGACACGAGTATCATAACCTACCAAATTGGCAGCTTCACATTTAGTAGCTAGTTACAAATACTGCATTCCTAAACAAGGCCATCCAACTTTTCAACTATAGTAGTCCATAGAAGAAATGGAGTAAAAACAAAAGGACAAGCACGAAATAAAAAAAACCCTATTTTTCTCTATTTTTGCCCTTATTAAGCACTGCGATCTTCTTGATATCTCGTAGGCGAAGCTGCACTACAGCTGTAGATTATAGTGCAGCTCATTAGGTAAAGCAGCAACCCCCTAGAATTCTTATAGTGTAACTCACGCTTTCCTCCATTCGCACATAATCTAGCCTCACCAGCTGGAGAAGAGTAGTTGTTCTTGAGTGTTCGTGGAATCAAAGGTACCGAGTAGTAGTTCTTGAGTGGCGGTGGAATCAAAAGGCGCCGCCCCATATTTTAAGGTTACTTTTTGTGAAGCACTACTTGTAGATGATGCTCACCTCAATTTTTTCTCATTTTTTATGTATTGTTTCACTCTCGGTGTTTTTGGTAGGATGACGTCAAGAGACGGTCTGTCTCGGTCCAAGAGGACTAGACTCTCCTATATGCGCTACCTACGGTCCTTACCTCGCCTAGTCCTAGCGATCTGGTCTTACTGTTGCCTCCCTCACTCCTCTAACACACCACCACCACACTGACATTGACACCCACCTAACTTGGGTCCCTGAGCAGCTAATCAGCCATCCTTTGTGTATCACTTCAGCGAGGGTGAGGCGGGGAGGGGAAGCGATGACTCTGAGGCGGAGCAGGATCGACCGGTGAGGGTAGGGTAAACTGCAAGGACAATATCGATAGCATTGTTGCTAGGGAGGAGCGACTCATGTTGCCTCTAACGCAGAGCGGCGGAGGACCACCGGGACATTGAGATAGATTGGTTGTGTTCCTTTGCTCTTCTTTCCAACCAAGTCCCTCAGTTTTTCACACGAATGTCTTTAACGAGTAGTTATATTTTTTTAAAAATATTATATTAATTAATTTTTATTTTTTTAATATTTAATTAATTCAGAAAAGTAAAGCGGAAAAAAAAGATGACATGGGTTTCACTATTTTTATATTATTTTAAGACTTACATATGGGCACATTTATATTTAATTTTAATTATTTTCTATGACCCCATATAAACATCATATTAAACAAATATTAGGTTAGTATATCACGTCGTTAGTAAAATCGATGTTAATAGTCGATTTGTATTGATTTTATAAGTTGTGATGGTGTATATCTAATTTTAATTTTATAATTAGAGACGTGAATTGTAGTATGGTTGAGAGATAAAATAGTCTTTTTTTTCTTTTGCTAGTCTTTTTTTTCTTTTGCTAGACCATATTATTACTACTCACTTCATTCATTTTTAAATGAATACCATTTATAAAAAGTACGTGGCTATAGCACGTGCGTGCACCCGCTCGTGCTAACAAGCCACAATCTCCCTATCAAAAACAACACCGTACGTACATCCCCCAAATCGCTTTTTTTCCCTTCCAAAAGTAGCAGCACGCCCCGTTGCGTGCATGTGCAGACCCGACTGGCCTGATTTTGCACACACCCACATTACTTGCCATGTATCATAGTTACATCTATAATTAAGTGTAGTTACATATGTGTCACTGTAGTTGCTTTTTTGACTATTTACCTTGATTGTGATTGAATAAAATTACAACATTCATTATGTGTCTTAATTGTCATGATTGAATAAAGTTACAACTAACTATCTAAGCCAGACAACAATTACTTCCCAAATTATACACACACACACACCCTTGTTTGTTGTGATTGCATATAGTTACATCATATCTGACAATAGTTACTTTCCTGGTTATATAAATTTACTTTTATATGTCGTTAAATCTTTGTTAGTACATTAGTTGCATTATGACTGGCTATAGCTGCTTACATATACGATACTAGTTACTTTAACGGTTCTTATTTCAATTATCTTAACGTGGAGTTACTTCTAATGTTGTGACATTAGAAGAGTTACTTTTTTTTAGGTTGTTTTTAGTTATTTCTACCATTTGTATAAATTACTGTTAAACTTTATTATAATTTTATTTCACATAGCTTAACGCTTTTAACTCTTCCATGTTTTTTTTTATCTTTGCACTACGTAGTTAGTACCCACGCTTGCATACTTACTCCTAAGAAAAAAAAGAATTTACAAGATGGTTTTTAAGTTGCCTCATGGATTTAGGAGGGAATATGAAATAATACGCGATGTTTAAATATAGTTAATATCATACTCATCTTGTATATTTTGAGTGGAGTATGATGGTTCAGGTGATGCTAAAAATAATATGACTGCTACTAGCCTCTACGGTGCATTCAAATACCAAGTGTGCAAGTGGCTCGCTCGACCCACGCGTTACAGTTAATGCGGTTGGAACCAATCGAACACAACGGATCGAATAGCCGATCGAACGGCCCATGCGACGCCGCGCGACAAGACTACACACTCGTTAGATTGTACATTATTGAAAAAAACAGCAAAAAAAAAAACAAACAGCGGAAGCAGTATACTCCTGGTGTCTTTTGGTTCACAGTATGAGCTGTGCTACCGCACAGGCCCCAAAGTTTAGAGGTACGCAACTTGAGCTGTTTATAATAGATATATATCTAGACCAAGCCGGCAGGCTGGCTTCGTCACTCCGGTCGGTTTCATTTCCTTGATCGATGATCGATCACATCATTACCATGGTACTAAATAGCAACAGTGGTAGTGAGGTGTTTCGGCTAACACAGCGACGTCGTGCTGCTAAAATAAAGGAGCAAACTTTATGGCTACTAGTGTAAAATAGTGGTCCTAGTGCTACAATATTTGCTTAGAAAATATTTTTTAGCTTGATTTTATGACAAAACTTATGTCTAAATGATAAACTTTAAGTAAATTAAGCACTAATCTATAATCTATAATTTCAATAAGAAAATTGATCTAACATAAATTAATGATATATATATATATGTAATTTACTAATATTTTGAGTGATATTTTTAATTCCACTATTAAAATATAGTATTCTTGTACACTATACCGCCCTCAATTCGCAATGACTCCACAGTAAGCTATTTAGAAACTTGATCACTACTCAACCACCCTGACAGTTGTACTATGCGGTCGGCTTCATGTTGCTTTGCCGCAGTGCCACCATGCCCTAATCCCAATCTGGTTGTTCTTGCCTAGTGTCGTTGTCATGTTGTGCATCACTAAATTCTTTTGCGTTTTACGTTTGCTAAAACTACCTCATGGGCTCATATAAATTATTATCATTCATTTCACCACTTAAGTTTAGGGATCAGTTACAATGTCGCATAGGGCCTTCAAATTTCACAGGATGGCCCTGTTGGTTTACCCTATCAAACATTCGTAAAGCTAAAATTTGATATGCTCCTTTAAAAAGAAGCATATGATAGCCGTGTTGATGAGTCCACCGCTACCCACCATCAATTCCCTAGCTGCTGTCTGTGAAGAAAAGAGAGAGAGAGAGAGAGCATGGGCCAAAAAGGGCCGCCTTTGAGCTATATGTCGATGATAATTTGTCTTCTATTACACATAGTATGATTCATTATTTCAGAGAGAGAATCACAACCACTCGAGATCGCTTGTTTTTAGAGATAGGGGAAAAGCTGGAGCTGCTTTTGCTGAATCGCAATGGTGCACAACCATACGCCTACAGTTGGTACTACAGACCCTCCAAGACCATTGCCCAAGGGACTACTTCACCTTTCAGATTGAAATGGTTGTATGACAGGTCTTGCACCAACATAAATACAGAATCTTGACTCTTGAGATCGCTGATCGATTGTGGGATGATCTCCGTGTTTAAGTTGTTGAAGCTCAAGTTGAATGCAGCTATGCAAGGAGTGCTTCAACTGACCAATCTCACCAGTGATTTCGTTGTTGTCTTTTTTTTTTTACTAGTCAAAGGTGGACGAAATACCCACCGGAGTATATATTACTTCAAAATGGTAACACAAGAAAAGGGTCATCTACGTAAGTGCAGGAGCCCTGGATGGATAAAACAAGGGTTACATGGGGGATTACAAAGAAGAGAAGAGAAAAAGACATCACAACCTCCTACAGAGCACAACTAGAACTACTAAAAGGATTAATCGAAAAGAGATGCTTGACGGTGTCCACTTGCATAACCACACAACCAATCTCCAGTTGAGAACTGATGGCACTCCTTGCCAGTGAATTCGTTGTTACTTACTCCCTCTGTCCCAAAATAAACATATTCCTAGCATCCCAATGCACACTAGTAATTGTGCACGCGCACCGCACGTTCTGTAATACTCATATTGTTAAAACATTCAAGATTTATGAAGCCAATCGTATATTGCAATGTTGTATTAAACCAAATTCATATATCTTCGAGACACTTATGCATAACAGGTATTAAAACCAATCATTATGAAATAATAATAAGGATTCTAGGTTCTAGTATTGTGCCGCCAGCCAACTGCAAGCAAAAGCAGCACCAACTGATCTCTACCTGCTGCTTACTGAGAACAAACAGTGGAGAGGTCTCTCATAAAAACAGCAGCACTGAACTCACCAAAACTGAAAGGAAAACAGCAGCGCAATAGTATTCGTTGAGCAGGATATCCATTCCTCATGCAGGGTCCAGCACTCCAGCACCATCCTTCAGTCTGCAAAAATGGTGATAAAAAAGTAAGAAGCGTATCATATTATCCACGCGAAACAATAAAAAGATGGAACTAAATTTAAATACCGATTTCAGCTGAGTGAAATGATATATCCCCATGGAAGGAAACATTCCTTCCATTTATGCACACGAAGACATGGGTCACAGACTTGCAGTGCGGAAAAACTTATGACAGGCTCATAGTATTGTGTCATGCTCTAGAGCAGCAACCTGTATTTTCTTTCAATCTCAAACAGTGAAATTCATGGGCATTGCAAGAGAAAAATTATTCAAATGGCTCCTATACATTGTCTGATCTGAAAAGAAAATTTAAATATTGTAAAGATAAATTCAGTGAAAGCTAGTACTGTGAACATCAAAGTTGCATTCCACACAGACTGTTAGCTGATTGAACAAGAGTACAACTATTAGCAATAGAAGTAAATGCACAAGACTAATTGTAGAAATCCATTTAGTTGAATTTGGCTCAACTGTTCAAATTCAAAGCTTAAAGCCACACTCAGTAACTGAGATCATGCATTGCACAAGATAGACCCGTCCAAGTGTTCATGGGCAAAACTATCTGGATGGATAAATCTGAGAGTTTGTCGTCAGAAGCATGAGTGAAGACAGGCGTAGTCATTCAAATCTTTTCAGAGGAAGCATTCTTGCATATATATATATATATAGACCTACATTTCAAGAGCTTACAAGTAGTCAGAATTAGGATATACAGGGTTAAATATCTACTAACGGATAAAATGCCTCACCCAGTTACATTGATAAAATCTGATGAACTGGTTAGCTTATCTCCTTTTACCACTAATAATAGATATATAAAAGTTTTACTCAAAATTATTTTTGATTCCTTTGTTTGTTTTTATATAGCTCATTAGGTGTACCCCAACCAATCAAAACATAATCATTGCCAAGCTTCCATATGCATTTATAACCATCGAAAATACAGATGTCCTCAGTTCAACTCTTAACAGTGAACTGAGGTATTTGACCATATATGCGCATTATCACCACTGAATATACAACAAATACGGTCCGGTTGAGCACGAGCTATGTTCTCCATTCAACCCTTAACGACGGATTGTTGAATGACGGATTTAAGCATCTTAACTGATGCTAAATCATTTAACGAGGAATATTCAGAAAATCAATTAAGCATCTTAACTGATGTTTTAAGAATTTCAAGCAAATTAATACATCCTGAAGAAACTCTAAACAATAATAATGTTACGGGCTAATTAAACTAGCCAGCGCGTCAACTGGCGCTCCCATTTTCTACTTCATATGAATTGTAGAAATAAAGTGTATAGACAGTAAGATCTCGTTTACTGTATAGGAGGTTGAGTCTATATATACAAGTCTAACGGTCTAACACCCCTCACATCGTAGTGGGAGGATCATGGACGTAAAGACTGGATCGAAAACTGTGGAACAACGGCATGAGCAAGTCTTTGGTCATAATATCGATAAACTGATATGTTGACGGTATGTGGAGCACTCAAACGAGTCCAAGAGCGATCTTGTCACGAACAAAATAAATATCGATCTCGATATGCTTTGTACGATGATGATCGACTAAGTTAGCGATCATATAGACGGCACTCACATTGTCACAGTAGACAACTGTTGTGGAAACAATAGGTATATGGAGTTGCTAGAGAAACTGGTGGATCTAACAGCGCTCGACTGGGACACCGTGGTTTGGCGCTTGGAGGACCAAGAGACCAAGGTGTTACCGAGAAAAATGCAGTAACCGGATATAGAGCATCAGGAGTTGGGACAACCCGCCCAGTCCGTATCAGAGTACGCGGTGAGAGAGTTGATAGGGCTGGAGTTGAGGTGGAGGCCAGTGATCAGTGTGCTCTTCACGTAGCAAAGGATACGCTTGAGTAGCACAAGATGATAGTCGTAGGGAGCATGTATGAAGAGATACACTTACTGAACCGTATAAGTGAGGTCAGGCCATGTGAGAGTCAAGTACTGTAGAGCACCAGTAAGACTTCGGTACTGAGAAGGTTCAGCAACAAGAGAGTCATCGGTGGCGGACAAGTGTTGACGGGAGTTGTGGTAGGGTGACACTCGACCATGCTCATACGCTGGAGGAGATCGATAGTATACTAGCGCTGGTATAAGAATAATCCGTGGGAAGAGCACATGATAGAGATGTCAAGAAAATAATGGAGGGGACTGAGATCGGTCATGACAAACTCTAAGTAGAGTTGTGCCATGATGTGTTGTAGGGTGACTTATAAAAATATCATAAAAATAATATCATCAATATATAGAAGTAGGTAGTTTGTGGTATTTCTGATATGAAGAACGAAAAGGAATGTATCGTAAGTGGAGATCACAAAGCCGAGTAGATTTGATAACATGGGTTGTTAGATTTGATAAATGAAGCAGGTAAGAATGATAACTTGATGGTAGTGTAGATTATATAATAGATTTAGTGAGAAGAAAAAATATCATAGAGTTTTTATTAATAAAAAAGAAGTATTGGTGAGTGAGTAGATAAGAGGTATTGAAGAATAAAAGTTTTCGATTTGTGGGTCAAATAGATAGGTAAAGAGGTATAAGTTGATTTATTTTTAGATAAATTTTAAATTTTAAGAGATATTTTTTAGATGGATAAAGTAAGATTTAGAGTTTCATGGAAAAAGATGTAGCCGTATGGCACTGAAGCGACGGAGCTGAAGCCACATAAACTGGCACCTGAAGAACTCTTCGGTCTGAGTGATCTGCAATCTAGTCGGATTTTATCATAGGCATCTCCATCAGTGTTGTTCATATCCTTGGTCCAGATTGGTGTTGGTCCACCGAGTTGATTGTTTGTGTAAAAGTAGAATGTCCAAGGTTTTTGCTTTGAGAACCAGCTAGATAATGTTATTGATTTATTTTATTAATATATATATATATCATTTATTTTATTATAAGTTGTTTTATCACTAAAGATATTTTAACTATGATTTATATTTTTTATATATTTGTACACAATTTTTAAATAAAGCAAATGATCAATATGCCCAAAAGTCAATGGCATCACTATTGAAATCTAGGGAGTATTTTTTTAAGACACTGCACATATTCATTTATGCCAACATCCTGAAGATTCTCAAAACCACCGGTTGTTTAGCTTCATTCATGAAAAATCGCGTCCGATTTGGAAGGTAATGAAGCTCCTTAGCTCTCGAATATGCGTGTATCGGTGAATTTTAAGTGTCAAAATGTGATTCTTTTTTTGGGAGGTTTTATAGTTCTGCCCAGTACAGAAATATATATAGGCTAGTTGCTGGCTTGCTGCATTTTGCACTTTGGATGATGGCAACATCGGCAATTCAGCATCAACCCCTTAGCTCGTGTCCTATTTCTACTCTATTTTCATGGCGAATTCTTTGCATGCGACCACCTTTTCTGTGGACGTAAATAGCAGCCAAGCTGACCATGGCCCGAATTCTTTGGAGCCCAATCATATTGGGGAAAACCATACAACTACAAAAACCGCAGAATAATCCAAGCAAAGTGACAACGAATTTGAGGTTTTTTCTTCTTCTTTTCCATTCAAGTTCGTTGTCCTCTCCAACATTTCCTCAACTTTCTTCCTCGCATGCTTGCAATCTGAAAATTCACAGTTATATTCTTCTCACGACTAAGGTAGGTTGATTATGATCAATTACCCTGCCTCTGTGTTGTCATTTTTGTTGGTTGATTTTCAATGAATCTGTTTTTGTTTTGTCTGATTTTGAATGAATATTTCATTTATTTTGAAATGGAAATTGTACAGCCATGAGAATGATCAGGGTTTTGTTTGCCTTTTTTTTTCCTGTTGATTTGTTGCTCATTAATGCCTTCCATGGCGCATCGTGCAGTCCATGACACGCATGGAGGATTCGTTGAGTTTTTGATCGATCAAACTTCGGAAGAAATCGTTGATGAGACGAAGGCTAATTGAGGAGAAATCGTTGGTTTGCGATAGATCATGCACAAGCGATCCAAATCTTGCGAGCCGTCGAGCAAGATGGACGAGCGCCGCGGCGGCAACAATGGCCCGACGACCTGCGACGACTCGGTGTGCGGCAAGGTGGCGCCGTCGACGGTGGCGGCTCAGTGCTCCACGGTGTCCGTGTACCGTGCCAAGATCAACGGCGCCCCGCGCCTCGTCACCGCCGTGTGGAACAAGAACCTCATCAACCAGTCCTTCACCATCTCCATCGACCGGCACGGCGCCGCCGTGGGCGCCGGAGGCGGAGGAGACGACGGGCCGCTCAGCCACAAGGTGGAGCTGAAGCCGTGGCCGTTCTGGAGCAAGAAGGGGCTCAAGACGCTCGACGTCGATGGCGACCGCCTCGACATCTTCTGGGACCTCCGGTCGGCCAAGTTCTCGGCGAGCAGCCCGGAGCCCGCCGGCGGCTACTACGTGGCTCTGGTGAGCCAGGAGGAGGTCGTCCTCCTCCTTGGCGACGGCAAGAAGGACGCGTTCAAGCGGACCAAGTCCCGGCCGTCGCTGGAGGACGCCGTGCTGGTGAGCCGCCGCGAGAGCGTCTCCGGCAAGCGCAGCTTCGCCGCCCGTGCGCCGCTCGACACCACGGCCGCCACCACTGCCTCCTCCGCCGGCTGGAGGAAAGACCACGAGATCGTCGTCGACAGCGCGCTCGCCGGGCCGAGGGAGCCGGAGATGCGGATCACGGTGGACGGCGTCGTGCTGGTGCACGTGAAGAGCCTGCAGTGGAAGTTCCGCGGGAACGAGACGGTGATCGTCGACCAGGCGCCAGTGCAGGTGCTCTGGGACGTGCACGACTGGATCTTCGCTGGCCCTGCGTCGGCGTCGCATGCGGTCTTCATCTTCAAGCCCGGAGCTCTGGCGGAGGTCGGCGATGCCGCCGGCGGGGAGCATGGCAATGGCATTCTCGGCGACGCAGCTGACTACAGCTTCTTTCTTCATGCATGGAAGACGGAGTGAGGTTATGACAATTGTTGTAAGCTGGGAAATTGAGATTAATTTATTTACATGAAATGAAAACTATTTTTGCAAGTTTGGAGGAAAAGTTTTAAATAGATCCAAATATCAGAATGCTTCTGTGAAGGTAATTTCTATAAATCCAAGCACAACAAAGGTCATGCTTCATCAACCTAACTAAACAAAAAGAAAGTCAGGTAGAAAGGCCAATAGGTATATCTTTAGACAATGACAAATGCTCACAGAAGTATAATCACGGTGACTATCACAGAATGAACTGTGCAAATGAGGAGAAAACAATCCCACTAGTTCTGGGGCAATTCAATGGAACATTCTCACAAAGTGGTTTAATAACTTAGATGGTGAAATATGTTATGCAGACAAGGTTTCAAGTACTCTATGCCATTGCATTTCGACCAAAGTGGCATGATTGTAAGGTATAACAACAGGTACAGAACAAGTAACAGCCTAACAGGTATCAGCATCACATTCATGGCAATTTTGTCTCAATTCTTTCACTCTGTTCCGCTGTCGCAGTACTAACTCAGGAGAGATGTAGCAATCAAATAAAGCTTATTCTAGACCAAATCGTGGCCCATGTTTACCTGTCACAGCTGAACCATTTCCTATACCAGCATAGAGATACTGTGACCTCTAATGCCTGACCATGCTAACAAAAATTGAAGAAAACAAAAGGGTGGTAGTGCCAATGAGATAATCCTTCACTATCACTGCAACCCTTCACTCCACCACAGCGACACCGCCAGCTACCTTTATCTTCTCTATGATTGCCTCGGCTTCCTCCTTCGTGAGTGACTGCTTCAGAATGACCGGGGCCTTCTCCACTAGCTCCTTTGCCTCCTTCAGCCCCAAATCTGTGAACGTTCTGATCTCCTTGATAATCTTGATTTTTGCAGCAGCTTCGAATTTCTCCAGCTTGATGTCAAAGACAGTCTTCTCTGCTTTCTCCTCTGCCTTTGCAGCACCAGCAGCACCACTACCCCCTTGAGGACCAAAACTGAAACCCTGGCCAGAAATTGCCTGTGGTGGAGGTTGGTTCAGTCTGAGAAGGAGAGCAGGAGCAATCTGTTTGATCTCCTCGGGAGGGAGAGCAGCAATGCGGTCAGCAAGATCCACAACTTTCTGTGATGGAGGTGACATAGCCCCATATGGATCATAGACCTCAGGGTATTTATATTTCTTAACACTCGTGTCTTTTGCAGCCTCTGTACTGTATGCATGAGCCCAAACTACTGAAAGATGAGCCCCAGACGATGGTCTTGGACGACATAGTCGTCTTGCTATGGTAGAGAGACTCATCCTACTTGCACTATGTGCTTTGGTAGCAAAAAAAAATATTCCAGGGGAAGAAAGCAACAAAATATTCTGTGCCCTGCACAAGAATTTAAAAAAAAATTAAAAGATTAAACTGAATGCCATGAAAATCTCCTACATGCAGAAGCACCTACTACAGCCTCTCACACAAAAGAAGCGTTATAAGAATAACTAAACTAAAAGGCAGTAGAGAAATCCATCACTGCAACATAGCTACACTGAGTGTCTAGAACTCCAGAAGCTAATATCAAGTCAGAGAAATGGAATAACTGGTTTGCAGATAGACTTACACTATAACCCATTGCTACGAAAGGTGGATCGTTTCGCCCATGGACCAAAGACCATTTCCCAATATCCACAGAAGATTTCTCTCCTACCAATCCTCGAATGCCACATGAGCCACCGTGACAACCAGGTGAGGAGAGCAACAAAAAATCCCATACTTGGCGGAAGCTTGGTCCATTGTCAAGCAAGACTAGAGCTCCCTATAAAGGCTCTCTCCTATGTCCTCAGTTACAGCCTCATCCCGTATAAACCATCGCTTCTCAAAGCTCCAATCTCACAATGGAAATCTACATAGGTTACCAACCTTGCCACCCTACATCTGTTCATCCCCGACGAATAATGAACGATCTCTCCCTCCGAGCGAGCAGCAACCTCTCAGATCAGACGCCGGCGCGAAATGGAGACGACTCCATACACTACCAGATGCCCTGCGCGTGGGCGGTCCATTTCATCTCCAAAACCGCCCAATCCTTAGCCACCACAAACCCTAAAGGTAGATCGCCCCCAACCCCGCCAGCTAGTCCCGCCCCCCCCCCCCCCCCCCCCTTCCCCAACCCCCCTGGGGTACGATACGTCGATACGACGGCGCGAGCGGCAGCCGAAGGCGGTACCAGTGTACGAGAGGATATGGACTGAGGTGGTGGTCAGGTACCTTGCCACCGCCGGCGAGCCGTCACGGGGGAGGCGCCGGAGTCAGAGTTGCCGCCGCCGCCGCGGGGGAGGCTCGCGAGTTCGAGCTGTGGGTCTGCGTTGCGGCGGCGACCGCTGGGCCGGGCGAGGCCAGCTCTTGCGAGTGATGCGGTTCGATCTGGACCGTCCGTTTCGGCATCGACGGAGAAGATGACCTCTTCCCGGGTGACCGAATGGCGGACCGAGCCAAGTCCACGCGGCCCAGTAGAGGCTTTGGAACGTTAGAATTTTGCCATACGATTTTGTTTAATTAAGGATGTTTTGTATTCTAAAAAACTTGCTCAAACTTGTGATATTTAGAAACATTAAATCTGTTGGTTATAAACATTTGATTTTTAGGACAGGATTTATTAAAACTTGTAAAATTTTGACCATCAATAATCTCTCAAATACTTAATTTAAAATTTAAAAATGGTATTCATATATTTCTCTTAAAAATACTATTATAATACCATAATATTATAAGATATTATAAAATTAAATAATATAAAATATAAGGTTAAATTTTTAAAATTTTTACCAAATCTTATTGTAAATGTTATATATATATATATATATATATATATATATATATATATATATACACACACACACATATATATATACTGAATCTTATTGTAAATGTCACATATATATATGGAGTACTAAATTAAAAATATATGTTAAGTGACAAGCATTGTAAAAACCATTTCATGCATACCGAACAAAGTGCACATGTTAAATAAAAAGAACTTATAACTTAGTAATTTATTCGGCGGCTAATGTGTACAATTTGAATGGCTAGGTATTTCGCTGAGTGATAATTAAGGAGTGATAGTTTGCACGTTGCACATCACGGCCTTTGCGTGTGTCCAAAAAACTCAACGGTTAAGGCCTCAGGTTACTTTCAAATCATTCAGTTCCTAAGCAGGATTTATGCGTTTTTTCTTTCTTTTATTAGGATTAGAAATTTTCTGCGACAATAGATATAGAATTGTATTAATGTGATAATTTTTTATAAGAAATATTACCTCTATAATACTTCATCCGGACAAAAATATATAAGTTTGACTTTTCTTGAGTTAAAAATTTAACACTTTAATTATCAATAAATATTAAAAAATATTCTTTTGAAAACATAAAAATGGTGCAAGTATATATGTGTTCAAATTTACCTTCATAATCTCATAGAACTATTTTTAAAAAATATATATAATACGATGACCAAAATCACACATCAAAACCTATAAAAAAAGGGAAGTGTGATATATTTTTCACTTAATAACTATTTACGGAGAAATCAATGGGTGTTTTTCATCTGGCTGTTCAATATGAAGATGAGAAGAGTGGTTTGAGAAATGTGATACGACTACTTGAGCAGTAGAGCTAGCTGCTCTTCTCCTCCCTCTCAAGGCCAGTGAGGCCATCGTCTCCAGCATCATCGCCGACATGGTTGGCAGGCTCGTGTCCCTCGTCGCCGGCCAGCTGCTGGACTGGAGGGGCGTCGAGGAGAAGCTGCGGAGGGTATGGCGCCTGCTCCTCAGGATCGAGAACGCGGTCGAGGCGGCCGAGGCGAGGCGGATCACCGGCCGCGCGCTGCTCGCGTTGCTCTCGGAGCTCGTCGACGGCGCGCACCAGGGCCGCTACTTCCTGGACGCGTTCACGGATCACGAGGACCGCGGACGTGGCGAGGTGGCGCGGTCGTCGTTTCCCCTGACGAATCCGTTCAACGCCGCCAAGCGGCTACGCGTCGCGGCGAGGAGGCTGGTGTATCGCGACGGCGGCTGTGGAGCTCGACGGCGTCCTTGCCGACCTAGAGTGTCTCTCAGGCGATCTCACGGGGCTTATTATGATGTTGCAGAGCTGCCCGCTGGCGCTGCACCGGCCGCTGGCCACGAACATCTACGCGGACAGCCAGATGTTTGGCCGCCAAGTTGAGAGGTGCCGCGTCTTCGACTTCTTGCAGCAAGATGGCGAAGACGGCTGCGGCGGGCCGGTGGAGGCAGAGTTCGGCGTCCTCTTGATAATCGACTGATCCGGCCTCGGGAAGACCACGCTCGTGCAGCATGCTTGCGACGACCCCGCGGTGCGACGCCGCTTCTCGCTGATCATCCTGGTGGACTTCCACTGCGTGAGCCTCATGGCTGATGGCGAAACCACGATGATCCTGCGCTCTCTGTTCACCGCCGCCGCCGGTGGCATGGCTAGCACCAGCATCTCCGGCGCCGGAGGGAATCTGAGACTTCTCGAGAGGAATCTGCGCGGCGAGAGGCTCCTCGCCGTGTTCGACAACGTGGACGCGCGCAGGAGGCCGGTGATCGACGTGATCATGCCGGCACTGCGACGCGGACGGCAAGGGAGCAAGGTCATCGTGGCGAGCACCGACGCCAGGCACGTCGCTGGCCTCGTCACCGCGAAGCCCATCACCCTGCGGCCCCCGCCGCCGACGGAGTACTGTTTTTCTTCAAGGCGCACGCCTTCGGCGGCGCGGACACCGAGGCCGACCCGCGGCTGGCGGCGACGGGGCAGGCTATCGCCGAGAGGCTGCGCCTGCGCACGTCCTTCTTCGGCGGCAAGATGCTTGGCGAGCTACTGCGGTGGTGCCCGGATCATCGGCTCTGGCGCATGGTGCTGAGCAGCGGCGCCGCCGACCTGCCATGCCTTGGCAGCGTCGACTACATCGCCGCGGCGGCCAGCTGCTTGTTCCCTCCGCGCCTGACCTTTCGCGGCATCACCGTCTCCTGCTCACCGTTGAGAGGTCTCGTCGACCTCCATGACTCCTCCTTGATGATTCTTCCTACTGAATCCGGCGACCGCCGCCGCCGCCGCTCGCCGGAGTTGCCCGTGTTGGTGTGCAAGTCAGTCTTCCCTTCCTACTGCCTCTACTACGCCGCGCATTGCACGATCGATGATGATGATACGGAGAGCAAACAGTAAACTTTTCTGCCAACAATTTGCACTGTTCGTGGAAGAATTTTGAGGTAGAAATTGATGGTATGAAGAAGACAGGACGGCTGCTGCTCATTGTCTCTTTCATTGATTCAACTTATGGATTGCGTTCCAAATCATCAAGGAATCCCTTTTTTTTTTCTTAAGAAGAGAAGTGTACTGGCCTTTGAACACTGACCACTATAATATATGAGAAGATGAGATGACGGGTACACCTACTGCACCCCGGCAGATACCATATACAAATTTCACCAAAAAAATATTTTTTAAAAAACTTATTCGATCGATCGGGTAGTTTTTGTTACTGCACCTCATCGGTAAGCCAGGTTAACACAGTAACCAACGGTAAGAAAAACTCTGCGGTTAGCCAATCCTCAACAAAATCGGCGTAACTATCTCAATTCCATGGGTGCTATGAAAAATATGACACCACCCTTATTTTGAAAGTGAGTGCTGAAATTAAATACTACAAATTATTCGCCTGGACGCTCGCTCAAAATAAGTTCCTTATCGCTGGTATAATGGAGGCAAAATGCAAAGCCATTAGGATGGGGATAAGGTTGCAGCTCATAGGGCTGCCGCACCCTGCGCTACTGCCCGATCTCAGCCGCAGACACTCCTACTGTCCTACAGCTCGCCTCGCCTCCGCTAAAGCTGCCGCCGCCGCCGCCTGCCTCGCCTCGCCAACTCTTCGTTCTCGTCTGGGTGGGGATGGGATGGGAAGGGTGCAAGTGTGATATGAAGCAAATTGAGGATGTTTCTGCAAAAGTTACACCTCGTGCTTCTCTCAAGCCACGATCTGCGACCTTCCGTGTGCGATCGAACGGTCACGAAATATCCCAAGGAAGGGTCGGAGTTTTCTTTTCCGACCCGCCCAGAATGAGGGCTCCTTTTACAAACTATCCGCACCTCCTGCCTCCCCACCGGCGACGGCAGCGGCGAGCGGCGGAGTACATTGGCTGCCGCGTTGGTGATGCACACCGTGGACTTCCTCAGATCTTTTGGGGGTGCAAGCTTCCCGGTATCTCCAGCTGCTGATGAACTCATCCTAACTCTTTCAGTTTATCGCGACAAAGAATGTGCGTTTTTTGTCTCGAAGAAGAATGAAACGTATGCTTTGATGAAAGATTTAGAGGATGATACACAATTTTCACCAAATTTGTAGGAATATTAGCTCAGCTGCTGATATGCACGGTGCGTTAACTGCCACTGATATAGTTCAGAGTCTTGTACTTGGCAAATGTTTCCTGTCCAAATTCAGAGGAGTATTTCACATTTATTTTCCGAATGAAGTTAACAAAGGTACCACAGTTCTTAATAACATTATGCTAGTACAACCAGGGGGCGGAACCACATATGAGGTAGCTTAGGCTTGAGCTTCACACGTGGTAAAAGATTACAAGGGAGAAAACACTGATTTTTAGTTAAAATTTCTCTGAAAATTTTATGCTGCGTGGTTGAGTCCTAGGTGTGGGAAAATCCTGCTTCCGCCCCTGAGTACAACATATGATAAATTAACACTTTTAGGTTTAACTTAATCCACAAATAAATCATATAAGATATATAACTACATCTAATATACTCATTATTATAATCGTAAGTAATAAAATATAACTTATAAAAAGAAAACAATCACCAAACATGTTCCAACAACACGAACAAAATCTAAACATATATAATCCTAATATCTTTAAAAGAAAAGCACCTTAGAAATACATTACTAAATAATAATACACATACCCGTCACTCGATAAAGAGGCTTTGTTGAAAGCATGGTTGAATTCTTGATGAATAAGCTAAGGAAGCGAGTAGTCGCGCCGAACATTTTTAAAAATTCTTATTTATCCTCTTAGAATCTCAAAGACGATAGTTTTAGAGATCTACTCTCTCGATCGTCGGTGTACGTCAAACGAAAAACCTATCTTCAATAGCATAGTAGGTGGAGGAGGCAAATAAGAGTGTACCCAAACATTTAGAGTAACGTTTTCAACTACTAGTCTATTTCTTAAAATTGTTTCTTTAAGTGATATTCTCTTTATATATATAAAGTTGTCATAATCTTTGTACTTCATATTTCTAAAAAGTGGTTATTATATAAAATGGCAGTCTCGATAAACTCCCAACTACTTATATTAAGGTAATCTAATTATGTCTTAATGGATCTTTAAATTTTTTTAAGAATTATTAAATATGCCTAATTAATTAGTGGTCCAATTTGGCCCAAAAATTCTAATAGCATATGCAGATCAGCACCTGAGACGGTGCGGCCCTGCTGCCTCGGCCTGTGCAACGCGAGGACGCCCTGTCCTGCCCAGCCGCCCCTTGGCCCCTGAACAGGGCCCTATCCTGCCCCGTCAGCTCTTCGTGCTCGGTTGCCTCAGCCCTGCCCACGCTATCCTAGGCTCCTAGTGCGCATCCCTACCTGGCTGCCTATCTTTGTAACCCTTGTGAACTTTGATTAGAGTAATAGATTCATGTTGTGAGCTTTGAATCTTGTCTCAAACTTTCAATTTGTTGAATTTGAAGCTAAAGCATATGTTTGAACAATTGAACTTTGGACTTTATGTGCCAAACTCCCAATTTATTGAATATGAAGGATATGATATGGTTGATTATTTGATTATGGCTTGCTTTGAACCTTTTGTACAATTGTAGTGCATATGTTTTTCACAAAGTATGACATGGCTAGTAGCTTAATACTTAAATTTAAAGACCACATTGTTGATTTGTAGGGCTAAAGCATGAAAAGGAAAAATGGTCCTGCTGTTGATTTGAAGGGTTTTTTTAAAGAGTTGCTACAAAGAAGAAAACTCAAGAAATAACTCAGGGCAATCTGAATCCTTCTGAGAGAAGATGAAGTTAGTGATTTATAAAGGCCAGCACATTACCACCTTAAGACAATCTAAGAATGAGAGTGGCAGTAGAGCAAGCACAATACCACATGATCCAGAGAATGATGATATTGTAGGGTCAAATGATGAGTCATCAAGTGATAGATGCAATGATGGTGGCATATATGACATACAACATGATCCTAAATTGAGGATTCCTATCTCATAAAATAATGTCAATGACCAAGATTCAATTAAAAGGGAGTATATTGCATTGGGGCCATGTTGACTAAAGATGAAGGAGGATTTCCCATAACATGATTGTAGAGGTATTGCCACTTCCTGTCAAAGTGGTTTGCTAAGTTTAATTAGTTTGAGTATAGTGTGCACAGAGATGTTGCATATTGTCTTGTTTATTATTTGTTCAAAGATAGCACTAGCAATCATGGTGGAGATGCTTTTGTCAATGGAGGGTTTAGAAATTAGAACATAAAAAATAAATTTAGTAAATATGCTAGTGATGTCAATAGTGCTCATTGTGAAGCTAAAGAGAAATACAATTTGTTCATGCAACATAAAGCATCAATTCATGAGCCCTTTGTCTCAAACACCGCATAGTTTAAGGCTCAATATCTAGCTCGTTGATGGATGTTTTTCAATTCTTGCTGAAGAGTCTAGCGATATCTACCAACAAAAATAATTGGCTCTTTGCTTATAGTTCATCAATAAGATAGGACAACTAGTTGAGTGGTTTCTTGGTCTTATCTAAGTTGAAAATACTACATCATTGACTTTTAAAGAAGCAATTAAGTCCTTGCTCCAATTACCCTTATCTAAAATACGTAATGGTGTTAATAATATGAAGGGCCATATTAATGGTTTGAAGAGAATAATTTTGGAAGAGTTTCCATCTACTTACTATGTACATTAGTTTGCCCATCAGCTTCAACAAACCATTGTAGCTATTGCTAAGAAGAATACTGATTGTGCAAACTTGCATATTTATTGAATGTTCTTGGGATGTCTTGTAAAAAGATCGGCATGCTTTGTATAGCTCAAGCTAAGTATATGATTGAAACATTGAAGTTGGGTGAAATTGACAATGGCCAAGGTTTGAATCAAGAGATGGGCTTGACAAGGCTAGGTGAGAACCTTATTACATCTAATCCTCTATGCTAATATTTCTATTACACCTCTAAATGGTCCTCATGACTTTAATTAATACATAGTTGTAGGTAATACACATTGGAGATCTCATTATAAAATAGTAATTCATATCATGTCTCTACATCCTTCAATCAAAAAACTTCTTTTTAGAGTTTGAAAAGAGAGCAAAGGGGCAAAGGCTATATAAAAGCTCAAACAATGCTAGAAGTATTTCAATCATTTGAGTTGTTTTCATGTTATATATGATGAATGAAATATTTGGATGCATAAGTGACTTTTGCAATACTTTGCAAAACACGAAGCAACACATTGTGAATGTAATAGATCTTGAGTTCATAAAGGTAAAACTCGATGTTTTAAAAGAAGATTTTGGATGGAAGGAATTTCTTAAGAAGGTAACTTCTTTTTTTTGTAAAGCATGAAGTTAAGTTGTTGACATGGCTGAGAAGTATAAGGCTATATGAAGATCAAGAAAGTCTATAAACATGCTATTAATTATAGACAACTTCAAAAACGTTTGATGAGATAAACATAGAGCTACTTAGATGCATGGCATCATTTAGTCTAGCTAACCAATTCCTTATATGCTTTTTGTGTTGAAAACTTAATTAAGGTCGGTGGGCTTTATTCAGACTTATTAATTGGTGCTGATACTCCTTGCAACTGCTAATGTTGAGCGGGTTTTCTCTTTAATAAACTATATTAAAAATAAGATAAGAAATAATATTGGGCAAGAATATTTGAATAATTGCTTGGTTCATTCATCGAAAGAAAATTCTTCTTATAAATTAAGGATGATGGCAAACATTTATTTTCAAAAAAATCAAGTTATTTTCTCTAAATTGTAAGATTTCTTATCATTTTATCGTTTTCCATCCTCTACATACATATTTGATATATGTTGAATAATTGTTGATTAGTAGTTTAGTAATTCAATCTTATAAAATTATAATTATATCCGCTATATATTATATAACTACATAAAATTATAATTAAATATTAGGCTTTAGGTTATAAAAAAATGTTTTTACCTTTTTTTTCGAATACCAAGTTCAAAATCCTGACCCGCCCCTATGTGCCTGGCCTCCTCCTTCCTCGGCAGGAAGGTGCTGGCCGCGCTGCTGAGGTCGCTCCAGGAACCGGTTCTGGCGTACGGTGCTGAGCAGCGGCACCACCGATCTGCCATGCCTCGGCTACGTCGACGACATCATCGCCGGCCTCTTGTTCCCGCCGGATGTGACCTTGCGCAGCGTCACCACGTCCCACTCGGATAGAGGGCTCTTCAGTCTCCACGACACGTCCTTTGACCCCTCCGACCGATTCGGGCCACCGCCACTGCTCGCCGGAGTTGCCCGTGTTACTGTGCAAGTCAGTCTTCCCTTCATACTGCCTCTGCTACACTGCTCATTGCACGATCAATGATATAGACAGCAAATAGCGTTCTAATCGTGGATTATTTATCTAATTATAGTAATAAATTTGATATGGTAAATTATAAACCTAAGAAATAGGTTAGTTTTTTTAAGCGTAGAACAAATAATCTACAGTAATAATCAGGTAAATAAAAATAGAAAATGGTCTGAATTTTTCTGCAATTTGCGCGTTCGTCGTACAGTATTGACTCAAAAATTGATGATGATCTGAAGACGACCGGACGGGTGGTGCTCGTTGTCTCTTTGATTGATTCAACTTGTTGATTGCGTTCCAAATCCGCAAGGGATCACTGTATCTTTTGCATACGTGTACAGTTTTATGATCTTATTCTGAAAGAGAAGTGTGTATCCTCTGAAATCCGAATAGTGAACACTACAGGATCTGATGATTAGATGATAGCAGAAAAAATTCAGGGTCAAAGGACCTTGAGCAGCTGAACTTCAAAGACCAGAGGTTCTTTGGCATGTCACAGGAGACTTCGCCGCGGCCCGAACTGCGGTTGAAATCAAATGAAGTGGAAAAAATGAGCAAAATTGCAATAAGGAATATGTTGCTATAATCAGCTTGGTCCAACTCATGTGGAAAAATGACGAGAAAAAAATACAGATGGTGAATAGGTCGCAAGAATCAGCTGGTAGGTTGTACCTCCTCTGGTATGGGCTGCAAACTCTCGTCAGTGTAACCTACTTGAACTTGAGGAGGTATCAGAGCTCTCCTCTTACCTGCACTCGAAGCCATGAAGAGATGAAAAATGTTGTGCCAAAAACCGTGGTATTAGTATCAGAAATGATTGATAGCGATCAGCATGACAATTCTGAAGTTTTGCGTGCTGTAATTCTACAAGTACCTCCGACTTTCATTCCGATGATAACATCTTTCAGACGTCGAATCATCTGTACATGACTTAAACAAGATTATCTATAAGATATGTAAAGAACAACTGAAAACAGTTCTAGGGTGAAAACTGTAAGGATATCTGAAAGGATGTGAAATTTTCACGAGTGAAACTTATGACCTCTTTTCCATCAAGTGGAAGTGTCACCGGCTTACTCTCGCCGCTAAACTGGTCTACCGTGCTGAATTGCAGAGGGAAGGCAAGGCATAATGAGATCAAAGAAATGAATGGACTGATTTGTACTGAAACTGATGGTTAAATAATAATGTCGAAGAATTGGTTTAATTAAAATTAATAAAATGATTTATATTAGTTTATATTAAAATTGGTGTTTATATTTAAAATTATTTATAAAAAAATAAAAATCTAGGATTTAAATTCAAGAAATAAATAAAAAATTGCCGAAAAAATTAGAAAAATTTTAGACAAAAATTGAGAATTTTTTTAATCTACAATAGACTTAAATTTTTACAGAGTAATAGACTCAGACCAACAATAACATTGTGCGAAGACCGCCTAGCAGGCCGTTGCCATGATGACGACCCAACGACAAGACGAGAGGTTGACAAGCATAACAAGATGAGAGATTGACAAACAGGACCGACTTGTCAGCAGCAGCAAGCATGCTCGGCAGCAACGATATGGCTAAAAACGAAAGCGAGTGCGGGCTTTAAGAGATGCTGTGAACACAAGTGTGAACGTGGAGAGATGCAACAATTTGACATGTAGTAACAGACGACGTGATGTGACGAGTGTGGACGCGCACGCGTGCGGCCGCAAGAGATGCAAATGATGCATGTTGTGGTGAGACTGATGCGGAGGTGCTGGAACAGAACGGCTGAGCTAGATTCTCTGCAAATCAAAATCAGACTCTATAGCCTTCTGTATCACTAATGACATAGCGAACGTCCATTTTTTTATCCAACAACTGAAAATTAAGGGTTACAAAATTTCAAGTTTTTTTCTTTAGAATTTTTGTTATAAATAGAGGGTAAGATATTAGAAAATTATACATAGAAAATTGAGAAATTTTTTATGTAAATTTTGTAAGTATAATTTTGGGAATAAAGTTAAAGTTTTTAAAGATTTCTACGATAATTAATCTATATTTTTTATACTAGTATTTGATTTTAAATTAATTTATTTTCTCTAGATTTTGAATTAATTTCTTTAATCTAAGTTTTTCTAGTTTTAGTTTGATTGGTTAATGATTTTTAGATCTCGTGTTATTAATTAATTATAGTTTAATTAATTTCGGTCAAACTTCTTTTTAGTAATTTTATTTCGTTAATATCTCGAGAGATTCAGAAGTTGGATTGAGATGATTAGTTATGTTTGTTTTAAAAAATTTTCTAATTTATTTTACAAAATTTTAAATAGTTATGGATCTACAATATAATCTATTTAGGAATAAAACATGTTCGGATTCAGAAAAGTTTTTATGATCAAAGAAAAATGTTAATTTTTAATTGTTACCCCTCCGATTGACTATCTCTAGTGAGTCGACGATGACACATGCCATGCGATTTCTACAACTGAATTTGTACTTAATGTCATCCTTCCTCACCTATGCACAAAGCATGGCCGCACACATAGTTGAATTGCGCCACATCTCCTTTATGTGCTTCTGGACCCTCCCCATGCACAACATATTTATCAAATATGGAGAAAAAGAGTCCTTTCATGAGCGGACAGATCAATATATCCTGCAAAAGTAAGCATCTATACTAATACTTGCAAATGCATGATGAATTTGCCTTCAAGCTTCACTCCGCTGTCCAGCTTTCTGTACCTGAACACTTCAGAGGGGAAATCAAGTAAAGATTTGGATTCAGTGGTCATCAAAATTCAAAAACCATCTGAAAGATCTCATCAAAACTAACTAGATAAGCATTACCTGATCACATTAGGCTCGCAGCATTGCTGCACGGACAGGCGACGATAGGGCAAAGAGATCGATGCGGCATGCGGCCGCAGCACCACCAAGAATCGCCATCTCTAAAACAGCTCTCCTCCTGGACACCAGCCCACACGCCGCCTTCACCGGGGCAGATCTCCGGCGGCCTGCCGGGCGGCGCCGGCATCTGGTCGAGAGCGCCAAAGAACAGCGAGCTCAGCCCCGGGATAGAACATTTGGAAAACTTCACTTTCTACAGCATTACCTTGGAGATGGACAGGTGGATGGGAACGGGTTGGTCAATCTCGTCAGCGGCGCAGGCGCCGTTGTTGTGGCCTTGAAGGAAGATGTGAGCTGAAGGCAGTCGACGGAGAGGCGCTTATCCAAGAAAAGGGATAAAACCAAGGAGAATATAAATTAATTATAGATTCGAATGAACTAATTGACGTTAAGATGGCCGAGTTTGTCTAGGCGCCAGATTAAGGTTCAGTCTGAAAGGGCGTGGGTTCAAATCCCACTCGCAACATTAAATTTTTAATTTTCTTTATATCAAAACTCATTTCTCGCAGTGTATTACATAAATGGGTCCAAATCCCCACTCTCAACATTATTTTTTTCAATTTTCTTTAAATGTGGGTTCAAATCCCACTCGCAACATTAAATTTTTAATTTTCTTTAAATCAAAACTCATTTCTTGCAGTGTATTACATAAATGGGTTCAAATCCCCACTCTCAACATTATTTTTTTAAAAAAATATTTAAATCAAAACTCACTTCTCAGGAGTGTATTTTACATAATGGGTTCAAAACCCACTATGAAGTGTATTTTACATCAATGGGTTCAAATCCCACTCAGAAGTGTATTTTACATTTGCCATTCATGTTGAACTTTGGGTTTTCTGACTTACAATGTAATTATGTAATTATGGGTAAAACACCAAATACAAATCTTACCCAAAAAATGTTGTTTATTGTAGCATCAAACACTTTATAAACACCCAAAACATATCCATTCCATTCCAATCATGCTATCTAAATCAGAGGATATCTGGTTGGTTATCGTGATTATTAATCTTATTAAGCCAGTTCATATTTATAATTTCTCAATGGATCAGCTAAAATTCAAAATCTTTAACAAAATTTTGTCCAAATTTTGTCGGCTCCAGTTGAGTGGTAGCCACATTTATTAAAAAGATGTGGTTATAAATAATAATAGTTTATATTTGTAAACCTTGCTTCTAACTCATTAGGCTTAATGACGGCCTTGATCTATTAAAAGACAATCTAGATTGGCTAGACGTCTCTAATCCCCATTTCACAAGATCGCTATTGTTATCGCATACCCTCTTGGTAACAGAGACGCACATAATATTTGTCACTCTAGTTGACATAGTTTTTTTTTCTTTGTTTTATATGGCATTTGTGTCACTCTAGTCGATACAGCGGGCATTCTTTTAGCTTTAGTCTATTAGATTATACATTTGTGTCTAGGCTTTTCTTCCACTCCTCTCTAGTTATCATTTATTATTGCTATTTTTTTATCGTTGTATTTTGACTAGTTAACTTGGTGGCAAAATCTAACTAGCGACGAAATCGTAAAACCTAATAATACTCTAAAGATTATAGCTAAGCATACGTGGACGACACCCTCTTCTTTCTTTGTTTTTATTTTATGTGCATGCCTTTTTTCTCTCACGTTAAACTGTCGGTGTCATTTGAATCGAATTAGTAACAAGCAATTTAATTGGCCTATTTTTGATCAACGGGTTAACCCAATAGGAGAGTAGTCGATCTCGATCGGCCCATACCTCGGCCCGCGGCTCCTTGCGGCGGTGCGAGAGAGTCCACCCCCCTCGGCCTCGCCTCCCCGGAGTTCGCCCGCCTCCGCGTCGCCTGCGTCGATCTCCACCCCGCCGGCAGCGGCGGCGGCGTCTGCTGCTTCCTTTCGCCGCATCCTCGCCTTGCTGGTGACCGGTCAGCATCCATCAGTCACGCGCATACCCTTCCTCATCTCTCTCTCTACCCACGCTTTTTTCTCGAGTTTGCGTTAGCCCTAGCTTCTCTTCTAGATCTGGAAGCTGTTTTTCTCTTTGCCTTTTGCCTTAACTCTAGTACTGATAGCAGTTTAGTTTGTTCCCAAGAAAATCTGTGGGGTTCACATTAGGTCTGCCCCTGATTATGTGCATGATGAATATGAGATAAACCAGTCACGGATATATACATATGTGCAAAGAATGTGATTTAAAGTTTACAACCGAATCGTAGTTGTCAAGCAAGAAAGGATGGAAGCTGTCGAGCTGCAGCAATATTTGGCTAAGTTTGTGTGATTTGTTTGCAAAGCATTAGGATCAATAGTTAGATTGAAGTAGAATTTATTGGGGTCTTTCCTTATTAATGTATATTACTAGCGTGTGATTTTGGAGGCAAACATACAGCATTCTGTTTTGGATGGATGTCTCCTTTAAATTAATTCACTACTGGAATGCCTCTTTATAATGGTCGCTTGAGGCAGGAAGAGTTATGGCTAGTATATTTACTTTGTAAAATGTTGCATGAATAGAAGGTTTATCAGGGTTACCTAGACTGTTGGTTAAATCCGCCATTGAGGACAAATTTGGATCTGGGTGGCTTAGACTATGAAATTACAGGGGGACATGCAGATGCAATGTTTGTCTCATCTTCCTATGAAGCAAATAATACTAATGTTTAGTACTTCCTCCATTTCTTATAAAGTTATAATGCATGTGGTTTTTCCAATCTGGTTATTAAAAATATGAGGTTTGCATGTGCATTTATTGACTCCCTTCCCTATTTACCCTCATTTATCACACTCTCTGGCTAAGAAGCATCTCACTAACAACCTCTCTCCTATTTTGATGGTGTTTTAAGAATAGGATAGCATGGTCATTTCAGCTTCTCTTTCCCTTGGTTTATACTCTGCTGAATCTTTGTGCCATTTCAAAATAAGCCTTACAAAGGGAAATGGAGGGTGTACTTTAGTTCATGTCCTATTTCCTAATCTTGATTGCTATTTCAGAAAACCAATGCAGTTAGGTTTGTTTGGTTGTTAATTAAAACATGTATATTATAGATTTATACCATTCTTTTTTACCTATGCTTCATCTGTGGTTTATGCATATCTTTAAGTCCATTTTGAATGACTTTGTAGATCATCAATAAAACCTTATATTATCACTCCAAATGTACTGATCAGTGATCTAGTGGGCAAATATTGTAATTTTTTTGTTAGTCATGTCATAAATAACATCTTTATTGTTTGCTACTGCAGTACAATCCAGATCCAACCGCTTGACCTTTTTTTTCTTTCTATTTTGTGCTGACTAAACCTGTCTTGGTTGCAGTTGTCATCAAGCCATGGAAGACAATAATAATGAACATGGGAAAAATGAAGCAGTGCAATTCCAAGTGTCTCTTCCTCAAGATGTCCAGCAGATTATTATTGCTTTCCTACCTGGTAGGACTGTTCTCAAGTTCCGCAGTGTGTGCAAGTTCTGGCGAGACTGCATTGAAGAACATACTTTTGTGGATCATCACCTCAAGAGTGCTCTCCGCTTCCACCAGTCCATTGCCTGCTTCACCTCAGTTGATAGCAGTCTTCTCCAGATGTACATGTTTGATCCCACCACAGTGAACTTCAAAAGAACAGAGCCTGTGTTCTCATCTAGGTTTCTCATGTCAGAACCCTGCAATGGCATAGTGTGCACCTATGATTTAAAAGGCGGTGCTGAAGTGCTGAATCCAACAACAAGGAAGCATTTGACACTGCCAGCATCAGAAAGCGTACCTCAGGCTCCTTATTCAGAATATTTTCTTGGATATGTGCACGCTACAAATAAGTATAAGGTGGTTGCTCTCCGCCATTTGGTAAGGCACTTGACATTTGAAGTCTGCACTATTGGCATGCTGTCATGGAGGACAGTACGTGAATCTGAAGAGGAAGAACTCCTGAAGACAACGAAGGCAGTTGTTGTTAATGATGGAATGCATTGGCTACTTCTTGATGATGAATCCTCTCATTTTACTCGGAGAATCCTCACATTCAACTTGGCAGATGAGAAGTTTTCGTATCTTGATGTCCCAAATAGTGTAAGAGACCGTGATTTGGAATTATTCAAGGGGGAAGGGAAACTTTATTTATTGTCAATGCCTTGTAAAGGGGCACAATATACAGAATCAGAGATTTGGCTGGCAGACTCGGCCCAGCAATTGTGGGTTCACTTGTACAATATCGCTCCTCGCCCTGCTTTGGGCACAAAACCATTTTTCCTGTACAAGAGCAAACTCTTTTTTGGCAACCAAAAAAGATTCATCTACATTGATCTTTTGGATGGGAGGGTTTGTTACATTGATGTGCCTCCTGGTGAAAATATCATATCTTCTGGTATGTTTGTGGAGAGTTTTGTACCCACAGAGACAGGCTTGGTGAACTCAATGACATTGATAAACGGATCTCATCATGCTGGGTCATCATCAAGAGGCACTGGACCATCTTCTTGTGCTGCTGGATCTTCCTTGACAGCAACTCGGTGTTCATCCGGTGTCAGAAAGTGGTCCTCAGCAGTTGTACAATCTTCCAAGCAGGCAATGAGAACAACAAACATGGTGTGGAAGATGTATACAGAAGGCACAAGCCAGATTCAACATGGCCTATGAATAAATATCTTTGTACTGTGCAGCAGCTTGAAGCTACCAATTTGCAGCTACATACCTACCTGCAGACTAAAGTCCAGTAAAAACTATTGGTATTTGTGTGTAATGCCTATGGCAGAGAAGCAGCAAGTATTGCTGTTTGTGTGTAATGTTTATCATAGAGAGAATTAAGAAGACAGTGGAAGTGGGTTTGGTAATTTGGGCAGAGGTTAGAGAAGATTACAAAAGGATATAGTGATATGTTAATGACTGTATTTTACATATGTTTTGTTTTGCTTTCCTTACCTTACCCCTGTTTATTGGGGGTTTACATACTGGAAAATGGAAAGATTTAAACCTGTATAATTACTGTGCTCTTGTTTTGATTTGTAGCTATAAATTGCATGCCTCCATTGCATCTGGAGCATCAGTTATGTAGCAAAGATAGATACAAACTTCTTTTTGGTTTTTAAAACTACATCCATACAAATTAATGCTTAGATACATATAAGATACAAAGTGTACATGATGTTTGGGATTTTGCTGTAATTTGTTTTCTTAAACTACATCAATATGAACTCATGCTTACATATAACAAATATACTCCCTTCGATTTTTATTATAATTCACTTTAACTTTTTATAAATCAATTTTTAAAATAATTAATCAAGTTTACAGAAAAATATAACAATATTTATAATATTAAATTAGTTTTATAAATTTAGTATTGAATATATTTTAATATTATGATTATGTTATATTAAAAGTGTTGATTTCTTTTTTATAAGCTTGGTTAACATAAAAAATGATTTAGAAAAAGTTAAAGTGATTTATAATATGAAAAAAGGATTAAATATGAAATGCACATAATGTTGGGCATTTTGTTGTTCAGCAATCTGGGCAGGTCACTTCAGACGGTTGGCATGGACAGCAAAGGCGGGAAGCCGAAGTATGCCCAGGCGATGTCGCCGGCGGCGCAGCGTGCCCGGCAGATCATCTCCAGCTTGAAGCTCTTGACGTCGATCTTGTACAGCTCGACTTCCCTGCTCCGGTAGCTCGTCATGAACGCCGGCGTGCCGTCGTTGACTTCAAGAATCAAGCTTCCGTTGGCGGCGGCGCGGATGCTGTACGGCCGGCCGTGCGCCGCCGGCCACGGCAGCGGCACCGTCCTCTCCAGATGCCACCGCGGGCCCTCGCCGTCGCCGTGGACGATGGTGTAGTAGTAGAGGCAGGCGTTGCCGCCGGCGTGGTAGAACTCGTGCGCGAACACGCCGACCTTGCCGTCGTCGCCCTCCACGATGGCGACGTGCTCCTCCCAGTAGCCGGCCGGAGATGGGATCTCCATGACGGTGATCTCCATGACACGCGTGTCGAGCACCAGCCACCGGTGGGTGAGGCAGTCGAGCCAGTAGAAGCAGCCGTGCGCGTAGAACCGCCGGTTCCACACGGCGTGCACCGGGCAGCCGAACGGCGAGCGGTGCCTGCTCCAGACGAAGCACTCAGGCGACGGCAGCGCGCGCCACCGCCCGTCGCGCGACGTGAAGGCGAACGCCACCACCTTCCTCGGGCACCGCGCCGTCCATATCACGGCGAACGCGGGCTCCTCCTCCGCGTCGTCGTCGCACGGGGCGAGGAAGGGCTCGCACCGGCGCCGGCCGCCGATGACCCCGAGCGGCCTATTGACGACGTCGGTGAGCTCCTCCGGGATGGGCGGGAGGATGACGTAGCGACGGGACAGCGGGTCGCAGACGGCGAGCTCGGAGAACACGTTGTCGTCGAGGTTGGCGACGCGGTCGAGGAGGAACCGGCCGTCGCGGTGGTCGCGGACGATCCACCCGAGGTCCTTGCGCGGGTCGTCCACCGGCGACGGCGGGAGGAACGCGAAGGAGAAGTCCGCGGCGGCCGCGACGGCGCGCGCCGCGGCGGCGGCAGGGTGCGGCGCCTCGGCGGGGTGGAACACGGCGCCCTCGGAGGAGAAAGCGAAGGAGCCCAGGAGCGCGCCGGGGTCCGGGCCGTGCCGGGCGCGGTGGCGGCGGAGGAAGCGCGGAGACGAGACGAGCGCCCGGAACGCGGAGCATGCCGCGGCGGCGCGCGCCAGGGAGGAACGGGACGGGAGGCGGACCAGGATCTCGTCAACCACGTCGTCGGGAACCTGCGTCTCACCGGCGGCGACGGCGACGGCGCCGGCCATGGCTGCTTCGTTTGTGTGGTGCTCGGGTAACTAGCTAGCTAGCTAGCTCGCGCTTGTTCGACACTTGGAGCGAAGGGTGTCACTTTTTTTTGGCGCGGCAATTGACGTTGTCGTGGGGTCTACTCAGAAATAGTCACGTGCGTGGAGAAGAATATCTAAAATCGGTATCAATAGTATGGACCGTGCAATGCGGTTGAAGTTCACCCCGTGGAAATTAAGGGCTGATTGATGCCTATCAATGGTATGGATAGGTGGTTTTTTCCCCGAATGCGCACACATAAGCACACCAGTAGACCGGTATTTGATAAAATCATTATAAACATATATTAAAACATATAGTTAAAACTATATTAGTGTTATACGGTAGAATAATTTGGATGAATAGATTTTCCAATTATTTCTATTTTTTTATTACTATATAACAATTTTTATCTAGAGTTCTCTTGGAGGAGAATGGATATAATAAAGTAACCAATGGGGTTAGTATAATTAGTTAGGATAGTGAAGGATAAATATCTATGATATCATAAGTGTAACAACTCTAATTTAATTAATATAACACCTTTTATTATGGGTTTTACTTATGGTCTAATAGATAGCGTGGGAAAAGAATATCTAGAAGATGAATGATTTATAGCTGTGGAATTAAAGAACCGGTTAATATCATGATTCGTGACCAGTCGCTTTTCTTATCTCTCGGATGGCAGTCAATAATTCTCATTACTCTCCCTTTATTTCTTATAAAAGGTTGAATAGCACATTTAAACATAAAAAACAAAATTACATAAAAAATATTGACAAAAATAAAATAAAGCCATATATAATAACAAAATTACAATTAAAAAGATGTAAAATTGTGCATTACATACTATTGCAATTTTTACTGAAGAATATATAATTTTAGGTGTCTAAAAGATTATAAATTTTCATACGTCTGAAATCTAGCAATACCCATTAATATATACCGTTGTTTGGAGAGAGAAAAAAATGTAATGTGATATAGATATATGGGCATAGACAAAATATCGGTAGCTAAAGGTCTGCGCGACGTACACTTGAAGATGAGGAGCAAGGCTTGGTATCTCTTATGGTTTGAAAAGCATTGATTTTACCGTCGCTTTAACAAAAAATTTAAAAATTGCACTATTGACTCTTCTCCAACAAATAATATCTAGTGTTTTTGGCTCCACTAGTTTTTTTTCAATTATATGGTAGGCATATTCACACGCTAGTAATACATGTACATCGCATCAACTAGAGTAGAGCTGTATTACAAATATCTTCCAAAACATAGAAAATTTATATTATTTTTTTTATAGAAATTAGTATAATTTCTATAAAATTCCTTAAAAATCATAAAAAAAAATCACTCATTCCGAGTGAGCCTTAGGAGAATCAGTTTAACCTCTCTCATTGGATTGACTTTTACAGATTACAACGAGAAGCGAAGGGGAGCGAAGATGTTGGCTCGGAGGACTTTCATTTCGTGAGCACTTTTTAGCGACATCAGATATTTTCCATTGTTAAAAAATGACAGGTTTGTGAGCAAGTGACATGGCATTAGACAAATTGATGCTCTCAAAGACCGTGTGGTTTCATTTTCTTCCATTGTCGAACATCTCGTTTTTACGAGGACGACGTGTTTGGTAACCAGTAACTACCACATACACCCACAGCACAACAGGAATTCATTTGTAACTAGCCTGGTTTTTATCGTTATATTAGCTAGTCATAATTGGTTTGTTCTAACCTGGTCCGAGATATAAACAATTTTTATTATTAAAAGGACGTATATTCGTCAGAGATTTTAAAAAGTTCTATCAGTTCTAGAAAAAAATTCGAAGCCCTATAATTTCCCCATATATCCCTGTATATCTATATAAAATACTACGTGGTTCTCTAATTCTATTCTATAAACTACTAAAGTCTTGCGAAATATCGTCACTGCTACGGATCAGTAGTTGGTTTGTCGTGTTCAGAAACAGTAGGCAAATTTATGATGTAGTTGTACATCAGTGCTAATGCAATTGGAGTTCTTTCACGGTCGAACTGATAATCTCCTTTTTTTGGGAGCACGAGGTGTGCTGGTACCACCTACAAGTCCTAGAAATCCTTTTTTTTAACAGTATATATAACAAAACGGTGTTAATCTTGATGAACAGTAACATCATATACACAGTATAATTAGCAGTCCACATCAGTCCTATTTATATATGACTTTGGTTGTTTTTTAGGCTAAATATATGCTAAAAGAACTGATGAAATTAATATTGAAAGGCTATGAATAATTCAACGTATCTATATATATACACATAATGTATTTTAAAAATGTATGAATCGGATATATATGTATGTAAACAAATCTCAAGCGAGAATTAGACACAAAAAATTTTATATAGTTTTGGCCCATGAGAAAGGTAATAGATCTATTTTTTTTCACCTAAGACCGATATTAATATCATATAAATCTCTTGTAAGTATATAATGTGGAGAGAATACCACTAGTTTATAATTATTGTATTGATTATATTGAATTATCCCTCTATTTATTGAAGGATTTATATTTATATGATTGGATGTACTTTTGTTCAAGTAGAATTAGGGAGACAAGTATAAATAACATTTAAACAATTTTGATAGCAACTAAGTAATTTGTTTTCTTATCTATGACTATTTTTTTATTTACTTAGGAGTTTATCCATATACGTAGGCTTTCTTTCCGTATAGAACTTAATATGTGGTACTTTTATTGAAGTAGCCCTCAAATAGAGATGTCAGCTAGTTCGACTATCTTGATGAGTCAACTTATCAAAGTAGGATAACTTAATTAGCACTTATCCGATTAGCTTAGCTAATTATAATATTTGAATAGAGTTTAGATCTAAGTGTGTGTATAAAATTTAGGTAGAGTACCTACTTATTATATTTATTCTTTTTTTATCTGAAATACTTGAATAAACTTATGAGCAAAAGCTCCCAAGTAATCCTAGGTAGATATTTAAACATAAGCAAATACATATATTTATAAAAAATCTAATAAATTTTGTATAACCAGATGTAATTTATCCATACTTATAAACTATAACTTTCTCTTATTTGAAGGGTTATATTCCTTATATATCTTATTCCCACTATAAACACTTCAAGCTATTGGGTTTTTCTTGGAATTACATTTTATTAGAACAAGATATTTGAGACTATGACCTTTGCCCGTTCTATGAAAAAAAATAAATTTGCATATATTAACACTAAAATTTGGTAAACCCCGTAGATAAGATTGGAGAGCCGATCGGCTTATGGAAGGAAGCCGATCGATGCAGGGAAAAGCTGATCAGACGTATGAGAAAGAATTTGGTTTAGTCAAAAAACGGAAGATTATCCAGATGGGACCGAGCCTAAGCAGTAGCCATGGAAAGAATTCGGTTTAGTCAAAAAACGAAAGATTATCCAGATGGGACCGAGCCTAAGCAGTAGCTATGGAGACTACGGCAGGATACTTGTATCTTTATATAATATATATTGCAAAATAGATAAGTTTAATTAATTTTGTCAAACTTTTTAGAGAAAGTTTCCTTTTGTATTTAGAAAATAATATTTAGAGGTTGTTTGTAAACATATTGTACTCTTGTAACGCTAGAGTATAAATATAGACCCCCTATAACCTTATAAATTATCCCTTGATCAATACAACTTTGGCTCATCAACACTCTAGTTTATCTAGATTTTTACTAGCAGATTCTGGCTCCCGACACAAGGCTGTATCGGTTAAGTCCGATCTCCAAAGAAGGGATAAGTCCTATCCTGGTGTATCTGCTTTATCTAAGGCTACATCGGTTAGGTCCAATCTCTTAGTCCAATCAGATATATCACATCACGTTCGCGTGAGTTCTATCGGTTTATCGTGCCCTTTTGCCATCCTCGCTCTCGTGCTGTATTAGTTAGATCTGACCTACTAGACTGCTGATAGCAGATTGAGTTGTAGGCCAATAGATCTTTACACGACGTTTCATCAGATCGGCCAGCCAATGAGTTATCCATAACTGAGCCTCATGCCTAGTGTATTGACTTCTTAGCCGATATACATATATCTTGCCCAACGATTATCCCCTAGCGATCGATCTGGTCCTATCAAATTTAGCCTCATACTGTCTCGGTTAATTCCGATATGTCAAGTCTGTGTCCGATAGGGCTAGCATCAGGATCTAGCGGGTTTCGTTTTACTCATCAGCTCATATAGCCGATGAGTTTAGTTATACGCCTGCATCGAACCCTTGGCTGATAGCAGTTGTTGGCTTTGCTCGTCCTTTCCGTCGTTATGTCCGATCTAGCCTCCATCATCTTGGTACTATTAGCCTCAGCCTCATACTGTCTCGGTTTGGTCTAATCTATCAAGGTTGACTCTAACGGTACCATCACAGTGATTGCTGAGTCTCGTATCTTTGGAAGATCGGGCCTCGCTTCTTACTGTTCATCATGTACTCTGTTTGGACCATCGGCTCTTCAGCCGATGAATCCTTACTTTATTCCACGCCTTTTTGCATACGCTTTCATCGGCTTTTTAGCCAATGCATGAGTGCTACCATCCTATTGGTAACCAGCTGATAGCATGAGTTTGTATTGGTCATTGGTCAATTGGCTCATATATCTCATCCTCTTTATCTCCTTATCAATTATAGGGTCAAATTGACTGACACATCCTCAAACCTCAAAGGTAAGGACTTACACTAGAACTAAGCAAATCTCCCAAACCTCCGTGTGACCAGGCATCGTCTCTCCGATCGAACCTCCATCGACTCACGCCCACTCACCCCCTCCAACCGGTCCGATTGGGTCCCGTGCGCGCTAACACACTCTTTGGCACACCCAGTGGGACACGTAATTTCAGCATGATGGTAGGAAAAGAGATCAATGCAGACAATATAATTCTTGTGACAATAGAATATCTAAATGAGGAGCAGAGGCAACAAATATAGCAGAATATGACTAACTTTTAGAAAATCTGTTTGGAATCTTTTGGTGTTACTAAACAAGGGCCAATTAAAAAATCCTATTTTTCAAAACCTGTTTTGATTGGAGAATCAAACCAGTCACCACCTATGAGTCCTCCAAAGCCATTACAAGAGATAATCAATGAAGTAGTTCACCGTGCACTTATTAACTAGTTGGGAGTATTGGTGAACACACTACATAATTTAATCAAGAAGATGGTAGATGGATTCATTGCTCGAGAGCTTGATCAAGGTCCTATGTATTTGCCGATAAAAACACAGTTATCTCAAGTGACTTATGTTATCAGAAGGGATGTATCAGCAAATATGTTTCTACCAACACAGGGTCGGATTGGGGGCAACAAGATGATGTTCTTTTAGAGTATCATCAGACCGCTTAATATGGAGGATATCAGTAGGACTACCTAAGTGTTAATACCGATTCAAGCAATTATCATGGAGAATTTTCTAGGAAGAATCGGGTACCAACTACGCCTCTGCAATATCAAAGAGAGATCCTAAAAGATGAGAATTGGTCAACAAGAGTTGCAGAGGTAGTGAGGGAGCAATTTGTTATAAAGCCAAAGGAGTAGACTTTATGTATCGACACCCATATTAGAAGTGGTTTGATAGAGTTCCGCTGCTGCACCAATACAGAATACCAGATTTATCTAAGTTCTCAGGACAAGACAATGTATCTATTATGGAGCACATTAGCCGATTCTTAGCCCAGTATGAAGAAGCATCGGCTGATGATGCCCTAAGAGTTACATGTTTTCTGTTGTCCTTATCTAGATCAACCTTCACATGGTTTTCCTCATTATCACTAAATTCAATTTATGTATGGGCCGATCTAAAAAAGCAATTCCATAAGTAATTCTTTACTGGAATTCAAGAGATGAGATTGACAGATTTAACATCGGTTACACATAGACCTAATGAATCAGTCACAGAATATATTCAACAGTTTTGGGAGAAGCCGATGTTATAGTCTGATCTTGAGTGATGAACAGCTGGCTGAGTTAGCCTTCCAAGGTTTGCTGGCTCCAATTAGAGAATGCTTTTCACCACAAGAGTTTGAGAGCCTAGCACACCTACTACAGAAGGTATTGGCTCACGAAAGCCAATTCCATAAAGCCAAGAAGGAAAATTTCCATTGGAAGGTTGTTCAGGTTCAAGCTTACTCATCGGACTCAAGATAATGAGGAATCTGATGTTGAAGTTGATTTGGTGGAGTGGACTAGAAACAGGAAGTAAATATCATACCCATGGGTGAAGAGTATCGGCAAGGAGGAGTGGTACGATTTTGACGTCAATAAAGTTGATAAGATCTTCAATCTGTTACTTCAAGATAAGTATATTCAACTTCCGCCAAATCACGTAGTTCTATTAGCCAAATAACTAATGAAGAAAATATTGCAAGTGGCACAATTCAATTTCACATCATATCAATGAGTGCAAAGTTTTTCGGCAATAGTTGCAATCGACTGTCAAACTGGGAAGGATCAAATTTGAAGACAAGAAGCCGATGAAGATTAATGGTCATCCGTTTTCTGTGAACATGGTGTTCGTGTGATCCTCAAGAGATCGGGACGATGAAGGGAGGCATCAGGGGAGATCAAAAGACACTTCATTGACCTGGTTGAGAAGTATTCCAAGAGTTAAGGAGAAGAACAGTGGGCCATGTCGCACAAAGAGAAATATAATTAGCATTAGGGCTGTTGAGCAAAAGAAGAACGGTGGGTTCTTTCAATTTTGTTGGGATCAGGATATGAGGTTACCATCAATTGAAAACTGTCCTAAGTGCAACAATCCAAGGTCACAACTTATTGAGCAAAAGAAGTCTTCACAAAATCGACCGCTTGAAAAGCGAGCATCGATACATAGCTGATTGTGGCTGATCAGTAAATACTGCTATGAAAAAGTGCCTGGTGATGAGGAGTTGCATGAAGAACAGTGGAATCCAAACCCCTAGTGGTGTTCAACCAAGATCTTCATGAGGAATCAGAAGAAAAGGGCACAACAGTTATGGTATAGGGAGCAATAGAAGAAGCAATGGCGAGACCATAAGGAAACCGATTGTGGTCAAAGGACTAAACGAGTTTGGTGCGTCAAACGTAAAGATGATTGTATTGACACATTGGCTCCGATAAATATGGTGTTCTTCTTGCCTCTGGAGTATAAAGCATTTTCATCTAATGAGGAAGACAAAGAAGAGGTTTCTGCTCAATTGATGTTGCAACCCAATCAAGCTATATTTGACAAGCCCGAAAAGTTTAAGCATCAGCACATGAAACTATTATATATCAAAGGGTATGTAGATGGGAAGCCTTTGACAGAGATGTTGGTTGATGGGGGTAAAGATGTCAATCTTATGTCGTATGCAACATATCACAAGCTAGGAAAAATTGCCAAAGATCTCATCAAGACAATTATGGTGTTAAAAGACTTCGGCGGAAATCCATCGAAAAAAAGGGCATGTTAAACTTGGAGTTAACAATGGGAAGTAATACATTGCCTACTGTTAACATCAAAATTTAATAACCCCGTAGATAGGATTGGAGAGTTGATCGGCTTATGGAAAGAAGTCAATCAATACAGGGAAAGAGTCGATCAGACGGATTTAAGATGGATTCAGTTCAGTCAAAAGCGAAAGATTAGCCAGATAGGACTGGGTCGAGGAGGTGCCATGGAAACCACGACAGGGTACACTTCTCTTTATATAATATATCTTGTAAAATAGTTAAGTTTAATTAGTTTTATTAAACTTCTTGGAGAGAGTTTTCTTTTGTGTTTAGAAAATAATGTCTGGAGGTTGTTAACCATATCGGACTCTTGTAACTATAGGGTATAAATATAGACACCCTGTGACCTTGTAAATGATCACACATCAATACAAAACTTTGGCACATCACCACCCTAGTTTATCTAGGTTTTTATAGGCTTGTTCTAGCTCTCGACGTGGGGCTGCATCGGTTAATTCTGATCTCTGCTGAAGGGGTAAGTCTCGCCACTATCCTAGTGTATCTGCTCTGCCTAAGGATGCGTCGATTAGATCCGATCTCTTAGTTCGATCGGGTGCATCACATCACGTTCGTGTGGTTCTATCGGCTTATCGAGCTCCCTCTACTTCCATCGGTTGCATGCTGCATCTTTTAGGTACGATCAACTAGATCATTGATAGTATATTGAGCTATAGATCGATAGGTCATTACACAAACGTTTCATCGAAGCGGCCAGCCGATAAGTTATCCACACATTAAACCTCACGCCTAGTGTATCGGCTTTTCAGTCAATATACATATATCTTTAAAGAATTTCTCTTATCAGCTTAGCTACCCTGATGAAGGGACCTCGAAGCCGAAGAATCTAGACTAGAGCAAATCATATCACATAGGCCTTGGTGTGTTCACACACCTCCATCGGCTCACGCTCACTCACCCTCTAGGCGTGCCTCTCTACCCGGTCCGATCTTTCCTGCGCACGCGAACAAATAGGAATTGTTGGAGACCATGGTATTTTAATGTTTTTGTAGCCTATGCAATATAAAAACCAAGAAATAGAAACTCCATACATGAACAATATATGAATTATATGAATTGATCAAATAATTAATAGATTAGGATGACAAACCCAGTATCTTTTGAAGATCAACGTTTCCATCGGTGCATAGCCTCATTGTCAATTAATTGGTAAATGTTAGTTCAGGAGTTATCGCCTAGGTTCTCGATTAAGGCTCTAAGATCGATAGCTTTGAACCACTATTTTCCACTGCAACAATGTCTTGAAGCCATGTCAATCCTAGTAGATTGAACTGTCAAAGACTGAGATGGTAAAGGTTCTGGTCTAGAGGTAAACATACTTTGGCTGGATCATATCTCTTGATCCAAAGTAGTCATAGCACCCTCATCAGAAACCTCACCTCTTGATGTCACGTCCTTATGTACATGACACTAAGTTATCAGATCAATTAATGTAGTCATCTTTCTATTAGCCACACATGTGCACATGGAAATCCTTCTCACACGCACTCCCTTGGGTGTGATAATTTGTCCATGTGTTCATGTATAGATATGTGCAG
This sequence comes from Oryza coarctata, assembly GCA_030770085.1. NCBI lineage: Eukaryota > Viridiplantae > Streptophyta > Magnoliopsida > Poales > Poaceae > Oryza > Oryza coarctata. Next base: position 4,487,021 of record CM061465.1, read on the forward strand.
AGAGCTTCTCTGGTCTGGAACATGCAATTTTATTGGCACATGTGTCGATTAGGGACTACCAACTTGTGCTATTACTTTTGATCTGGCATATCCTAGTAGGAGTTATGCCAACAGGCAGCTGGTTGAAGGTAACGATCCAGTGACACTCGAACTTTTATTGGCACAGGTGTCGATTAGGGACTATCAACTTGTGCTATTACTTTTGACCTAGCATATCCTAGTAGGAGTCATGCCAACAGGCAACTGGTCGAAGGTACGACCCAGTGACACCCGAACTTAGATGAACAATGTGCATGTAAAACAGAAAAAGCCACAATCCAATATATGATTAGTAATAAAGGTAAAATTGATCTAAAAATAAGATATTAAAACGATTAACTTAGTATTAATGGAGCTGTTTATAATGGAGTTGGTATAAATCCCAACAGTTAATGATTCCGATCTTGAAATGAACTTACTTTATCCGAGTCATATCTCTCGATTTAAAGTCGTCATGATAGTTCTCATCGAAAAATCAATCTTTAGACATCGTGTCTTCGTGGATCTTCTAAATACCAATAACCCCTATCTAGTGCATCATCTGTCGATGAATTATAATTCAACCGTAGTATCCATGTATATACAATGTATTTGAAGGGCGTAGGGATTGATTGATATGAAAATGTAAACGAATATGTAGCGAAAGGAGACTCGGAAATTTTTATATAGGTTCAGGCTCCCAACAAGTGTAATAGCCCTACTCTTGTTTAGTGTTCCTATTATATCAATCTCTCATATGTACAACATATGGGGAGAAAAGCCCAATCAAGACTGTAACTATATCGACATAAAGCATGGGTATTGTTGTCGGCAACTAAATATTGTTAGGCTTCTCTAATGTTGTCTCGATGACATTTGTATTGTCCTGTTTACGTTAGCTTGTCCCTCCTCTCATACGAGACTTTTTATATATACCTTTAAATGCTCTATTGTTCAACTAAAACTATGATACTATTCTAACTAGAACTAGACTTAGAATTAGAATTAGATATTTATTTTCTTATCTATGATTTATTCATTATCTTCTTAGATCTTTATCCATATGTGTGATCTTTCTTTATTATAGGTCTTGCTATATGGGATTTCTACAAGTATATACACTTTTACAGGTTACCATATATAAAATCCAGATAAGTTACTGCACACAAAACAACTTGTGTGATCATGATATATTCATATGGACCTGTTAGGAAAATAGGTGCACAGCAGAAACACGGATTTTACATGCAAAACCTTTGACTATTGGACATCGGCCGATAATAACTACTATGAAAAAATGATTACAACTTAGGGACATAACCACATGCCGTTATACTCTATAAATATAACTTATAAAAGTATACGAAGAAGAAATAGCAATAATCCTAAGAACTAATGTCTATAAGTGTTACTAGTAAACTAATAGGAATATATTTAATCAGAACAATTTACTAGGGATGTTGTGTCAGGTAAAAGAGTATAAAACAATACTGGTTCTAGCTAATATCTATGATTATATGGAGTAATCATGTCGTTGCACCATTAAATTAAAAATTATTTTAAAAATTGGTTTAAATTAAAATTAATAAAAATGGTTTATATTGAAATTGGTTAAAATTGGTAAAAATAGTTTATATCGAAATTAGTAAAAATAAGTTTATATTAAAATTATTTATGAAAAATGTGGTGAATGTGTATATTCACTCACATGGTTTAGATTGTGAAAATATGTGTTTTGAGAGTTTTTTTTGTTTATATGTGTGCAAATATTAAACGCAGGAAATAGATTAAAAATTGCTAAAAAAATTTGGACCAATTTTTTAAAAAATATTGAGAAATTAATTTTAATAATTTTCTAAAGAATGAGCTGAGATTGCAATCAGGCCAAATTCATATTATGGACATGGCCTAGCTAGAAGTGGACCGATGATAACGTGTGAGCGGGCTAGTGTGGGCTGAAGGAGGCTGAAAGCAAGTTGGCTGGTCAGTGGGCTGACTTAGCAGGCAAGCTAAGAAGTTAGCCAACCGGCGTAACAGGCTAATGGAAGGAAATCAACCCAGCAATAGTACGATCGCACGTGGGTGGAAGCATGCAGCTAGCAGGTAGGCTAGGTGTGTCAGCGAACGCGGGGGCGAGGGCATGCAGTGTCACAATAGTTGATAGGTGGGGCTAGATAAGGAGACGTGGTATGCGCAAGCACATGCGCACAAGCGTAGGAGATCTAGATGGATACTTGGTGTAACTAGACTAGTGTGGAGGCGTAAGAATAGTGTTCGAGCAAAATTCTCTATAAAAACATATCGAACTCTCTGGACTACTGTGTGGTGCTGACGTGGTGCAATCTGGAGTATGTGTTTCAAATCCAATAGGGAAGAATAAGCAGAGCTGTGGTTATGAAATCTTAAATGTATTTTGGTCTTTTTCTTTGGGTATATTTTCTAGGTAAGGTGTTGGAGATTTTAACAAAGAGATTAGAGAGAATTTATGTGTTAAGTTTATTAGCATAATTTCGATAATAAAGGTAAAGTTTATAGAAAACTAGTGTGGTAATTAATGTCTCTTTCTCATGCCTATTCAGTGATTGATTTTAGATTAATTTGTTTCTATGTGATTTCTATTGGTTTGTTTGACCTAAAATTTACCTAGCATGTTTTTCTATTGTTCGATATTGCATTATTAATTAATTAGAGTTTAATTAATTTCGATCAATCTTCTGTTTAGTAATTTTGTTTCATTAATATCGCGAGATCCAGAAGTCTGATTGAAGTGATTTCTATTAAGTTTGTTTGCTTATTGTGCAAAATTTTTAGATCGATCAGTTATGTATCTATAGCTTTAATCTAATTAGTGATGAAATATTATTCTATCTAGATTCTGAAAATACGGTTTTTTAGGTTTTATAATTACGAAGAAATGTTAAATTTTATTTTTGACTTTCGCAATCATATACCGTACACTGATTGCCTATCTTAGTGTGAGTTAATTCTATAAGTGTTATCAAAGCAAGGTTATTTATTTTATTATCTTTTCTAATTTATCTTAATAGGAATTAGAAAATATATCGAGCTATAGTTATTTAAAAAACTTGTGTTTTTGCTGGTGTTGATTTTCAGTATTCGAGGGCTAAGATGGAAGCATACATTCAAGCTTGAGGCTTTGTAATATAGGAGAAGATCTATAATTCATATCAAGTTCCCAAAAATGATACAGTGATAGCAGTTAACTTGCAACATGTGGAGGCCAACAAGAAGATGAGGAATTTGATTATTTAAGGGCTAGAAAGAAGCGACTTTGACCGTTTGGTGCATCTCAAATCAACACATGAGGTGTGAAGAACACTTTATGATTATCACAAATGGTCAAACACGATAAAAGAGTTACATCAGGATATGGATATGTATAAAATGGATATATTTTATGATGACTCCTGGAGAATCTCTTGATGAATTCATCATTTTAATAAGATTTTTAGTAACTTGCGTTCTGTTAATATTTTTTAGGCTGAAAATTCCCATCAATTGGTATGAACTTTAGATATATCTACATGGAAGAAGATGAAAATAACGTCAATTAGAGAATATACTATCATAAGTACACTAAACTTATGATCTAGTTGTTTTTACTAAAAAAATATTACTAATAAATTAAAAATTTTAGCTTTACAAACTAGCAACTCTATTAATGATAATTTTTAATCTAGCTATGCTTTGTCTTCTTTGTCATCACAAACTAATGAACAGTTAGAACAACTTCTAGAAGATGATTTGGCACTCCTCTCCATACGCTTCACAAGAGTTTTACAGAATGTTCAATCCAGAAAAAGACCGAATGGTGGAGATCCTCAGAGATGTTTTGAATACGGTTCGCTTCATCACTTTTATCTTAAATGTCTAAAATTTCAATCAAAAATTTCTAGGGATGAAAATAAAGAGTAAGAAAAGGTAGAAAGTGACAAGAAGTGAACACTCAAGACCAATAACAAGAAGGAATGTTTGAACAAGATAGTAGTTGTTAGCACCAGAATTTGGTTTGCCTACAATGGGATCGGCGGATGAAGGTAGATTGATCAGCTCGTAGAGAGAAGCCGGTTGACACAGTGAGAGAGCTAATCAAATGGGTTGAGAACGGATTTGGTCCAGTTGTAAACAGAATATTATCCATATGGGGCCTAGTTTGAGTCAAGAGAATCATGGTAGGGTGCTTTATCTGTATAAAATATATTATATAAGCTGGGCAAGTTTTGTTAGCTTTACAACTTCTTATATAGTAGTTTTCTTATATGTTTGGGAACTATTATCTAGGGGTTGTCGTGTTGAACACTTGTAAATCCAAGATATAAATATGGACCCCCTGAAATCTATTGAGATATCAATAAGATCATACAAAATATAACTTTGATGTATCACCACCCAAGCTCATCTAGGTTTTACTCTAGTAGGTTCTGACTCTAGACGTGAGATTGCATTAGTTAAGTTCGATCCCTGGTAAAGAGGTAAGTCCCACCATTATCATGGTTTATTTGCTCTATCTAATGCTGTATGGGTTAGTTCCAACCTCTTAGTCTTATCAGGCGTACCGTATCACGTTTATGTGAGGCTCGTTGGTACATCGATCTCCCTTCGCCGTCCTCGGACTCGTGTTGCATCTATTAGGTTCAACCTATGGGATCGGTGGTGGTGGATCGAGTCGTTGGCCCGATGGGTTCTCGTGCGGCGTTTCATCGAATTGAGTAGCCGATGAGTTATTATTACTGCACGCCTTATGTCAGTTTTATAGATCACCCAATGATTAATCCGCTAGTGATCGATTTGGTCAAGTCAAATTCGGCTTCATACTATCACGGTTAGGTCCGGTCTATTAGGTCCACGTCTGACAGTGCTGGCGTCGAGATCTAGAGGGTTTTGTTCCCCATTGACTCAGATAACTGATGAGGTTAGATATAGGCATGCGTCAGACATTCGACCGAAAAGCAACAGATGACCTCACCCCTTCCATTTTTGTCGTTACGTTCGATCTAGCCTCTGTCACCTCCGTGTCGTCAGCATTGGCCTCATACTGTCTCAGTTTGGTCCGGTCTATCAAGACTAGTTCTAACAGTACTGTTACGATAGTCGCTAGTCCTCATGACTTCATGAGGGATCGGGTCCCGCTCTGTGCTTTCGTCGCCTTCACTATCAGAAGCTTCATCGGCTCTTTAACCGATAAGTCTTTTTTTATTCCATGTGTCTATCACCTACACCTTCATTAGCTTTTCAGCCGATGCTCAAGCACTATCTTCCTGTTGGTATCCAGCCAATAGGGTGAGCCATATCAGCCCATCAGCCGATTCACCATGTATCTCATCCTCTATCTCCTTGTCAATTGCAGAGTCAAATTGATTGCACGCCCTCGAACCTTGAAAACTAAAGACCTGCACTAGAGTTAAGCAGATCTCCTAAATCTTCACGTGACCAAGGCGTCATCTTCCCCAATCAGAATTCGCTGGCTCGTTCACAACTTTGCCTGGTCCAATCGGCATCCACGAGATTTGGCGACCAACAGTAGTATACCATGTTATTTTCGCTCTTGAATAAGTAAATCTAAGTGATACAGACATTGAGAGTGATGATAATGTTACTTTCAAAGACAAAAAAAAGCTTGATTGGTCGATATATGATGGCAAGTAGTGGAACTGTTACCAACAGTGACATCAATAACAACAACGACAATGATAAAAAGATTAAAAATAAGATGCTTTGTTTAAACAATTAAATACTAAAATTATAATACTTAAAACATGAACTCTAGTGACTTATTTTATGCTGAATTTACTTCTCTTATGGATATACATGCTTTTACATTAAAGTAACTTAAACTTAAAAAAGAGAAAATATTAAACAAGTTTGTGTAGTTGATAAATCTGCTTATTGTGATAATTGTAATTCTCTTAAGTTAAAATTGAAAGATATTGATATTAAAATTGCTCAACTAAAAGATGATATTGCTACTCATAAGATTCTTTTATACTTAATTTTAGTAAAAAGTATAAATTTCAGTATGTCTCTGGTAAAAATTATGTCACTCTTTTGAATCGTATTAATTACTTGTAAGGAAAGATGGGAAGAGAAAACTTGAATCAAATTTTGAATCAAAACATTTGTTCTCAAAAGTTTAAAACAAGTTTGGGTTATGATCCTGCTCACCGCCAAAAATCCCGCGACCGGGGAGGACAATGGCTCGGTCACACGAAAGCCTAGGAGGTCTGCTTAGCTCCAGTGCAGGTCCTTAAGCTTCGAGGTTCGCGAGCGTGCCAGTCAATTTGACCCTGCAATTGATAAGGAAGTGAGACGAGCGGGTCCGATACAGCCGCTCGCTATCGGTTAGCTACCGATAGGATTAGGATGCGCTTCGATCGGCTGGGGAGTCGATGTGGACAGGTGTCGACGAGGGATCGACTGCAGAGCCGATGGAGGAACCAGGGTGTGCTCAGAGGATAACAAGGCGCACAGGATCCCTCCGGACAGCCGAACAGTGATTCATCGGCTGAAAAACCGATGAAGGCGCATGTGGCCTAGGCAAGGAATAGTATAAGAAGGCACAGGCTGTAAAGTCGATACCGCTCCAGATATGACAGCACGAGACCCGTCACCCGCCGTGACAGCGTCATCAACATCGAACCTCGAAGATCGGACCTAACCGAAATAGTACGAGGCCGAGGCCAGCGGCGATGATACGGAAGGCGTTGTATCGGCTATACCGTAGCAAGGATAGGAATGAACCCATCGGCTAGCTAAGCCGATGAGGGGATGCCTCTCTGAAGGCGGGTGCGTATCGGCTAGGAGACCGATACGCTCGGCGTTACGCGTCAAGGGACACCTCTGAAGGCTGATGCATATCGGTCGAGAGTCCGATGCGCTGGGCGTGAAGCTCAAAGCATGGATAACTCATCGGCTAGCACTCCGATGATACGCCGTGCAGAAGACTATAGGCCTAAAGCTCGATCTACCATCGGCAGCCCCGTAGATCGAACCTAACCGATGCAGCACGAGATTGACGATGGTAGAGGGAGCTTAACGGGCCAATAGATCCAGCACGGACGTGATGCGATACGTCTGATCAGCCTAAGAGGTCGGACCTAACCGATGCAGCATCAGACAGAGCAGGACATATCGGGATGGTGGCGGGACTTATCCTTTCGCCGGAGATCGGACTTAACCGATGCAGCCCCACGTCGAGAGTTAGAACCCGTCGATAAAATCTAGATGAACTAGGGTGGCGATGCGCCGAGAATGTATATTGATCGAAGGATATTTTACATGTTTTCGGGGGGTCTATATTTATACCCTGGATTTATAGACAAAGTCGATGCGTCTACGACCATCGGACATTATTTCCTAGTAAGAACAAAGGAAAATATTCCTAAAGAAGTTAACTAACCAGCTAAACATTCCTAATTAAGTAAGGTTACAATTCACAAAAACAAACATCCTGTCGTGGAGTCCACGGCTCTTCCGCAAACTAGTTTCATCTGAATAATCTTCTAATTTGTAACCAAGTCTTCCTTCGCTGCAACCTGATCGGCTTCTCCACTGTAGCTATCGAACCTTCTTTTAGTCAAGCCGATCCTTTTCCTTTCTTTCCTCGGGCTTCTCGAACCTGATCCCGATTGGACAATCCCCTGTCTTCAAGCCGATCCAATCTTCTATTAATCTGATCGGTTTTTCTACAGTTCCGATCGGCTTTGTCTCAGTATCTCCATCAGCCGATGACTGCATTAAACTCTCCATCAGACCTCTCAGCCGATCGGCTTTAGCACCATCGGATCTCTCAGCCGATCGGCTTTAGCACCATCGGATCGTCTAGATTTTAGCATTAACAGATCCTCATGATTATTCTAAGACTCATGCTTCAATTATTATTATATTACTTGGTAGTGGTTTAATTGAGATTGTTGAAGAACCTAAAAAGATAATTTTTAGATCTGTTAGTGTCATGTCATCTACTGGCATAACTAGTATAAGTGTTGTTTCTACATCTAAAAATAAATATAAAGTTAAGTACACTTGTATTTACTATAATAGAAATAGACATAAAGTAAATTTTTTTAGACTTGCTAAGCAACAAATAAGAGGAAAGGCTAAGACAATGTCTAATTTAAGAAAGACATGTACTTTTGATTCTACTAACATAACATAAGTAATAATAAATATAAATATTTGCATAAAAATACTTATGTTATGTCTACTCGTGTGCATTGTGTGTCTCAGTAATGAATTCCTAAATGTTATATTACAAACTCCAGTACTAAGACCTCCACAGTGTTATCTTCTATGTAGTCACTTCACACAAAAAAGGAGAACATTTGGCTAGTGGATTCTAGATGATCATGCCATATGTCCGGTGATAAGAATTGGTTCTGATATCTCATGGGAGTATCACATGTAGAAAATAAAACTTTTAGAGATGTTTCTACTTCTATTATTGTGCCTAAAGGTATAGTTAGGATAAGTGATAAGTTTATGTTTAAGAATGTGACTCTTGTTGATAACTTAAATTATAACTTGCTTTTTGTTTCACCAATAATTGATAAAAATCTTGAAGTGTGCTTTAAGAAAGGTAGATGCAAAGTATTAGATGCATTAGGAGATCTTGTTTTTAATATTACATATTTTGGAAGAGTGTTTAAAGTTGATTTTGATGTGTCATCTTCTGTTAAGCATAGATGTCTAGTTGCCAATGATTTTAGAGATTATTCTTTTAGCACCGTAGACTTGGCCATATTGATTTTGATCATCTAATATGTGTCAGTTGTTTGTATCTTATACGTGGTTTCTAAGGTTAAGGGTGGTAGCAATATAGTATGTTCTTCTTATAGACATAGTAAGATGCATGTAAGTTTACATCCACCTCTTACTATGGTGATGTCAAATACACTAGAATAACTTCTATACCTTAATACCGTTGGATCATTATGAGTTTAATCCTTTAGAGTTAAGTGGTATGTAGTGGTAACAATTGATTATTACTCCATATATTATTGGGTTTATTTTATGGCATCTGAAAATGAGACTTTTAGTCATTTTAGAAGTCTTGCTATTAGATTATCTGTTGATCGCCCAGGAGCTCTTAGAGCAATTAAAAGTGATAATGGAACTAATTTTAAAAATTATTCTTTTGATCGCTTTTGTGCTGAAAGAGGTCTTGATCATCAATTTTATTCACCTAGATTACCACAACAAAATGGTGTAATTAAAAGAAGAAAAAAAGAAATTTGGTTGAGATGGCTCGAACTATGCTAGATGATTTTTCTACTCTAGTAAATTTTGGGCTAAACCTATTTCTACAGTATACTATGATTCAAATTCTGTGTTTTTTTATATCAAAGCTTAGTAAAACATCTTATGAACTGCGATTTGATCATTGTCCTAGTATGTCTCACTTTTATGTTTTTAGATGTAAATGTTTTCTACCGAAATCTGGTAATTTAAATAAATTTGAGGCTATATCAGTTAATGTCATGTTTCTTGGTTATTCTACTTATTCATGTGCTCATCATGTTCTAGTTTTAGAAATTAATAAAATAATATAAACTTCTAAAGTTATTTTTATGAGACTAGTCTAGATACTAATCTAAGTGTTACAGATATGGGTGCATATATTTAGGTGGAGAACATCTTTGTTGATGAAGATAATAAGGATAATGACGAATCTTTGGTTACTCCCACACAATTAATTGAATTGGTTCCACCACCTACCATAGTTTTGCAAACAATTGAGCATTCTCATGATTCAACATCTTTCGAACAAATAGAAGATCAAATTGAATGAGATGAATTTTCTAGAACAATAGCTCACATGCACATTCCGAGAAGACATCCACCTTAACAAATCATCGGTAATCTTCATGAAAGGATGACATGTTTTAGGTTTAACGATTCAAACTCTTATGATCATTCAGCTTTTATAGTATCTTTTGAATCTAAAGATATATCACACACACTAACTAACGAATCTTGGATCAACGCCATACATAAAGAATTAGGAAATCTTGAGCGTAACGAGGTTTGAAAAATTTTACCAACACCACCTAATCATTCTATAATTGAAACTAAATGGGTTTTTAAAAATAAACAAAGTTAGAATGGTGTAGTTGTTAGAAACGTAGCTCAAGGTTTTACATATTTAGAAGGTAAAGATTTGATCAAACATCCAATGATTATGGTTTAAAACAAGCCCCGAGAGTATTGTATGATAGGTTGAAAAACTTTTTACTTGAAAAGGGTTTTACTACAAAAAGGTAAATAAAACTCATTTACTTCTTAAGCAAGACAATGATCAATTATTCATTAAGATTTATATGGATGATATTATCTTTGTTTGTCCTTCTCAAGTTTTAGTGTCTCAGTTTTCAAAAACTATGAGCAGTCAATTTGAGATGAGTATGATAGGCGAATTGACATACTTTTTGGTATTGTAAAAAAACAAACAAAATAAGATATATTTGTGCATCAAAGTAAGTATACAAATGTCCTTCTACATCGTTTTAGAATAGTGAATTGCAAACATATTATGACACCTATGGAAGCAACATCCAAACTTGATCCTAAGGAAGATGGTGAACATCTTGACCAAAAGGAGTATATGGGTATGATTGGTTCACTTTTGTGTCTTGCTGCTTCAAGACCAAATATATAATTTATGGTATGTTTATATGGATGATTTCAAGTGTCTGCATGTGCTTCACATCTTCAAGCTATTAAACATTAAACAGATTCTTAGATATATTCATGGCACTAAAGATTTTGGCATATTGCTATCTACATCATCATACATTACTTTAAGAGTTTTTTCTGATACTAATTTTAGAGGGTGTAGACTTGATAAAAAAATTACTTCTAGTGCTTGTTTCTTCCTAGATAATTCATTTGTTCCTTGGTCATCTACAAAATCATCATCTCTAGCACAATCAACTACTGAATTTGAGTATGTGTCTATTGTTAATTATTGTTCTCAAATTTTTTGGATAGTAACTACACTTATATATTATCGTGTTACTTTAAAAAAATATTTTACTTTTCTATGATAATATAAGTGACATTTATATTGCTAAGAACCCATTACAATACTCTAGGATAAAATATATTGATATTAGATTTTATATTTCTAAGAGATTATATTGCAAAAAGTGATGTGGCACTCCATCATATTAATACTGAACATCAATATATATTTTCACAAAAACTTTATATTCTTGCTCATCTTCGAGGAGAACTTAGGGTTATTCGTCCTATTAGATTGTTTTGAGGGGGCATCAACTCCTTGTAATATTTTTGTGTTCTTTATTTGAAAAAAAAAATATATTTATGTGATCATGTCATAAAATGAGTGCATTCATGTTTCTACATATGTGTTGTTAATCTTTGCATGGCTACCTCAATGGAATGATAATTTAATGATTGAACTTTCTTACCTATTTTAATTTTGTTTTAAAAGGGATAATATACTATGAAAAAAATGATAAAGATAAAAAAAATATATGCTATAAAAATATGAGAAAGATGTATCATCATACTTCTTCTAAACGAGATCGCTACATATTACACTTTTATATTAACTTAAAAGAAGTTGAAATCTTATTCTTAATCTTAAAATTGTCTTTGAAAAGTAAGTTTGATGATGTATATAATTTTTTTAATTTATATCATGATTTAAATCAATTAGGTTATTAATTTATAATAAAAACACCAATAAGGTGCATCATGCTTGAAGTTTCAAAATAGTTAAGTAAAGATTGCACTTTAGTTGTACTATATTTATATTGCATGTGTATAGATATGAGAGTGCAAATTAATATTAGTATGGTATATGCGAGCTTGATTTATTGTGCTTATTAAAATAAAAAAATAAAATTGCTACAAAATTAAAAAAAACTTTCTTTCTTTATGTTTTCTCAATAAGTCCATTAATAAAAACGGAGAGAGAGTTTACACACAATTTTTAGGAAATTAAATACCAATATTTTTTAAACGTAAATGCCAATTTTCAATAATTATATATGTGTTCGCACCGGATCCCGGCGTGAGCACGTCGACGCCTGGAAGGTCTGCTTACCTTCAGTACAAGCCGGTCGGCTTCTCTCCGTGGCTCGAGGTACGTGCGCCGGGGGCCGTGGGTTCACATTGACTCTAGCGCGATGGTGCGGATGCGGGCATGTAAGTCAATTTGACCCTGCAATTGACAAGGAGATGAGACAAACGGGTCAGCCGGACAATGGTCCGATACGAGCTCTCGCTATCGGCTGGCTGCCGATAGGACCGAGTTAGTCATCGGCCATGTCCAGATGGCTCCTGCTATCGGCTGATCGCCGATAGGAATCAGTGCGCCCTTTCATCGGCTTAGGAGCCGATGCAGGTGTAGACGGATGTCGACGAAGGATAGGATGCCTCCAGGTGTAGCGGACCTGAGGCCCTGATCCATCGGCTGCAGAGCTGATGGAAGCACAGGATAGAAATGGCAGCACGAGACTCGTCGCCTGCCGTGACGACGCCATTGGCAAGCAAGGCGTGAAGTGGCAAGGGTTCGTATAAAAGGGACCGGCTGTAAAGCCGATACCGTTTCGGAGATGGCAGCACAAGATCAATCGCCCGCCGTAACGACATCGTTGGCACCGAATCTCGAAGATCGGACCTAACCGAGACAGTATGAGAATAAGGCCAAAGGCGACGGGACAATGGACGCCAGATCGATTGTGCTGAAGCAAGGGCGAAGCGAACCAATCGGCTAGCTGAGCCGATGAGATGACGTCTCTCTGAAAATAGGCGCACATTAGCTAGAAAGCCGACATACTTGGCTTTGTGCTCAAAGGAAAGTCTCTGCAGACCTGGTGCGCATCGACCGAGGAGTCGATACACTAGGCATGATGCTTAACGTATAGATAACTCATCGGCTAACACTTCGATGAAATGTCATACTAAGACCTATAGGCCTAAAGCTCATTCTACCATCGGCGGCCTCGTAGGTCGAACCTAACTGATGCAGCACGAGACCAATAACGACGAAGAGAGCTTGATAGACCGATAGATACTGCACGGATGTGATGCGATACATCCTATCGGCCTAAGAGGTTGAACCTAACCAATGCAGACTTAGACAGAACGAGACATATCGAGATAGTGGCGGGACTTACCCCTTCGCCGGAGATCGGACTTAACCAATGCAGCCCCACGTCGAGAGCCAGACCCCGCCGGTAAAAAACCTAGCTGAACTAGGGTGGCGATGCGTCGAGATTGTATTGATCGAAGGATTGATGATTACATATTTCTAGGGGGTCTATATTTATACCCTGGGTTTATATAGTCCGACGCGTTTACAACCACCATCGAACGTTATTTTCTAACAAAGATAAAAAAAATATCTCTAAGAAAGTTAACTAACTAATATAGACTATTCTGCCGTGAACCACGGCTTCTCCTCAAACTCGGTCTTATCTAGATAATCTTCTATTCTGGGACCGAGTATTTCCTTGCCTCAATCCGATCGGCTTCTTTCCTGTAGCAATCGGACACTTCTGCGCTTCAGCCAATCGTCTTTCCAATCTATCACTGAGTTTTCTAAATTTTGGTATTAACAATATGTTATTGTCAATGTTTTCATCGAAGAGCAGATGATTAAATAAAAATAATAAAAAATTAGTTTAGATTAAAATTGGTTAAAATGTTTTGGATTGAAATTGGCTATAGTTGGTTTAAAAAATTGTTTATTTTGAAATTGACATAATTAGTCTATTTTAAAATTGTTATTATTTAATTGATTTATATTAAAATTATTTATAAAAAATGTGATTACCATATGTGTGCCTAACAGATGTCATGTTATAAAAATATATGCTTGGAGAGTGTTTTTTTATATGTATCGAAGTATTAAATGCAAAAAATACATTAAAAATCACTAAAAAAATTAGAGGAATTTTGGATAAATATTAATAAATTAATTTTTAGAATTTACTACAGTACGAGAGCATGCCGAATACACGATATGGGTGTGGCCCAGCTGGAAGTAGGCTAACGACGACGCGTGAGCTGGCGTGGGCTGAAGTATCCCAAAAGCAAGTTAGCAAGTGGGCTGACTTGATGGGCAAACTGAGAAGTTAGTAGACTGACGAAACAGACGAAACAGGCTGATGGTGGGAAATCGACCAAGTAGCAGCCCGAGCATGCATAGGCAAAAGCGTGCGGCTGATAGATGAATCATGCATGTCAGTGAGCGTGGGCGATAGACGCGCAGTGGCATAGCGACTGATCGAACAAGAAAATGTGGCACGCGTGGGCACAGGAGATCTAGAGAGATACGTAATGTAACCGAACTAGTACGAAGGTGTAAGAATAGTGTTTGAGTGGTGCTGCCATGGCGCAATTTGAAGCGTTGGTTTTGAATCCAACGGTTCGAAATAAACAAAGTACTAGTAAGTTGTTAGGAATTTTAACCGTAAGATTAAAGATTGGTGAATTTTATAAAGTTTATAAAAGATTAATGCGATAATTAATTTCTTGTATAGCGAGCGATTGATTTTAGATTAATTTATTTTTTTATTTTTTTGATTGATTTCTTTATCTAAAATTTAGTTAGCGTGTTTTTAGTGTTAATTATTTTTAGATCTCGTATTATTAATTAATTATGGTTTAATTAAATTTTGCTAACCTTCAATTAGTAAATTTATTTTATTAATATCTTGAGAATTGGTATGATTTTAATTAGATTTGTTTGTAAATTTTATATATTTTATTCCGGTCGAAGTACGAATCTATGGTTATAATTAGATGAAACAGAATTTTTTTCCCCGATTTTAAAAATATGGTTTTTTTATTATGAGAAAATTTTAAATTTTACGTCAAACTTTCACAATTATTTACCCCACAAATTCTTAAATTATTTATCTTAAGTCGATCCTACGTGCATTCTTCCCATTCTAAGGAAAAAGGAAAAAAACGTTCTTATTCTTATTCTTGTATCACCAGAAGTGATCCTCTTACTTTGATGAATTGTCACATCGGTTTTTTGGCCTTTTCGCTACTAGCTAGCCAGCTGATAAAATCGACATTCCACGTCACAACCCCTAAACATCTCCTGGTCAATTCCTGTTTACATCCATCGTCGTCTCCTGGTCAATTCCTGTTTACATCCATCGTCGTCTCCTGGTCAATTCCTGTTTACATCCGATTTTATAGGTGAGATGTACCTGTGTTCACGGGTCTATCGGGTTCGTGGATGGTGGTCTATGGTGGTTGAATACCATAGGTCCAAACACATGAAGTTGCTTAGTTCAAGTGCTATTTCTTAAACGTTAAGGCAAGACATATGAGTTAGATTTTCGAGCTAGATTATCGAGCCAATTGATCGATAGGTCGATACAGACTGCTGCTATCAGCTACATGTATCGATAGAGTTATGATAGTCATTGACTGTAAGACCGATATACTCTTGCTATTAGCCGGTTACCGATAGGAGTTGTAGCACGTATACATCATGATAGTATAGGTAAATAGCGAATAATAAAAAAAAGACGCATTGGCTATAGAGTCGATAACGCTCTGAATAAAATATACGATGAGCAGCAAAGAGCGAAGTTCGATCTTTCAAAAAGACAGGACCTAGTGACTATCGATGATCGTACCATTAGAGATAACCTTGATAGATCAGACCAAACCGAACCAAAACAGTATAATACTAAAACTAACGATACCGAAATGGTGGAAGCTAGATCGGATGTGCCAATAAAAAGAACAGGTAAATATATCTATTGCTATTGGTTGTAAGTCCGATACAGGCATATAAATAAACTTATCGGCTAGCTAAGCCGATAGAGAGAACGAAACTCACTAGATCTCGATGCCAACTATATTAAATACAAGATCAGACCTAATCGAGATAGTATAAGACTAAATCTAATAGAAACAGATCAATTGCTCACGAATTAATCGTTGAAGATATATGTATATCGGCTAAAAAGTTAATATGTTAGACGTGAAGCTTGGTATACAGATAACTTATTTTTTGGCTGCTCTGATAAAAGGTCACGTAAAGACCCGCTGACTTAAAGCTCAATCTACTATCAGCAGTCTAAAAAATTAAACCTAACTGATACAACTTAAGACTAATAATAGTAAAAGGAGCTCAATAAGCCAATAAATCCCACACAAACGTGATTTAATATATCCGATCGAACTAAAAGTTCAGACCTAATCGATATAACCTTAGACAGAGTAGATACATTAGGATAATAATGAGACTTACCCATTCGTCGGAATTCAAATCTAATAGATGCAACCCCACATCAAAAGCCAGAACCATTGAAAAAAACTAGATAAAATAGAGTGATAATACGTTAAAATTATATTGATCTATGGAGATGATTTATAAATTTCTAAGATTCTATATTTATACGCTGAGGTTACACAAATCCCACATAAATATAAATATAGAATAAACTTTATTAATGATAAAACAAAATATATCTTAAAGATAAAAAAACTAAATAAACTTGCATATATATTTTACAAATATACAAATAAACTACCATAGCTTTCATAATTTCTACTCAGATCCAGTCTCATCTAAATAATCTTCTATTTTTGACTAAATCGAATACATCTTCATATGTCCGATTAGCTCTCCTACTATATTAATCGATATCTTTTTATAAACCAATCGATTCTCCGATCTGAATCGAATATGTCTGCATGACTTATCAAATTTTAGTGTTATCAACATTACTATTCACCAGCAAAATTTTGTTGCTCTGATTATTCATCATCATCATCATCATTATTATTATTATTATTATTATTATTATTATTATTATTATTATTATTATTATTATTATTATTATTATTATTATTATTATTATTATTATTATTATATACACGTGTGTGTTATGAGGAATGTTCAGCCGTCTGTTAGTCTTTTTTTTCCTTTATGTGCTAAGAATGATAAATTTGAATCCGACGAACGAGAGAAAATAGTCTGTTTCCTTGTTACTGTAAATATTCTGTAATCCTCGACTCCAGATGAAAGTCATTTTAGATTTTTCAGATCTTTCTAAAGTAAAGAGAGTCTTCTTTACGTGCCACTCGAAATTCAGCTAATTATTTCCAATGTAATCACAGAAGAACAAAAAAAGACACAATATGTCACGAGTTTGGATCAAATATCTTTATGGAAAACTACTGCAACCAGAAATAAAAGTTCATTGTTTTCATTTCATTGTGTAATCGTGAGATTATGGTTTGAATGTGTATATACAAACTCTGCTTTGTATTCCTATCAAGGTAGTAACATTGAATTGCCAGGTGTAAATATATACGTGGTTAGCTATTTCACAATTTCATATAGGCTATAAGCCGGCAGCAGAAGTGGAAGAGCTGAAGGAAAGCAGGGACACCGTTGAGCCATGACAGGTCGTACTTACTGCTGAGCTTTGCTGTCTTCTTTTACTTGGTTCAGGACATGAATAAATCTACTCCTTGTCTTGCACGGATGTTAGCTCACACCTGGAATTGCATAGCAGAAGTAAAACTCAGCAACTGTTTCAGGTCAAAGAAAATCGCAATACTTTACGTCAGAGTAGCAGCTACAGTCCGTAAAAAGAGCACTGGAGACGGAAATGCACTGAGTTGCAGTATTTTTTGAAGGGTTAACAGCACGGTTAGATGTTGAAGTCTACTCTCTATAGAGCGTTGTTGTCTCCACCTGAACAAATAGGTCGGACTGAATCCATGGTCGATTCAGCAAAATTTGCTACCAGGATGAATCAGTTTGGTTCAAAGGGATACCTCTTCTTGATGTAAGTTCCTTCTCGACTTCCGAAAATATCTCCCTCAACCTGTTTGCGGAATTTGACATGACATTCTTCACAACCTTCTTCTGCTGCTTGGCTCCCTTCAACCAGGCAATCCCTAACAATACCTGAATGCTGCAGGTGCTTGGTTTTAAGGACGTGCTAGTCATCTGGTACTTGAGCTGGATCTGCAATTTTGGAAAACATCTGGTGACCCCACAAGGTGAAACTAAAACATACACAAACATTTTTAATCGAACTCGGTTTTGGCTTTCTTACACTGGAATAGTCTTCATGTAGGACGCCTTGAAGGGTCATCACCTCCTCAATGACCCAGCCATCTCGATTCACTAAGTTATATTTTCTTTGAGTGGTTGATGCCTCTCCAAAGCGTGACAAGATTTTGTCAAACTTAAAGCTGATATGCCGTTGATATATATTTTGGTTCATTAGCTCCCATTTTGTTGGTGAGTAGTCGACACAACCAGCTCTCTGCATCACCTTATGCTCCAATGGACCTCCAGAGAACATATCCATCAAGGCATTGACCTACAAATACAGAACTCGGGCTACAGCCAGATGCTTTTGCAAGTGCATCATACGAGGTTTCAGATGTGTGTTTATTGACAAGACAGAGACTCACATCAACAGAAAGAACTGCCGAGTAGACTTCTGACATTTTCACATCTTCACTAGATAATAGAGAACCTTCCTCACAAGGGAGCTGTTTCAGTTCAGAACTTTTATCAATCATCTCTGCCTTCTGTTCTAGACCCACTGACCTCGTTTTCCAAAGTGCCATAATAATTCTGTCAGACATCAGTGACATGTTATCAACTGTTTGACAAGCTCACTGTAAATACGATGGAAGATTGGGAGCACAGCTGTTGTTTCATATAATCTTAACAAAAGTATAACAAAAAGGGATATGTTAACAGTTCTATCAAAAATATTTAGTTTCAGTTTGCGGTCCTTGCAGTGGGATAATTACCATTTTTTTTGACAGATGACCAACAGATAAAATTCTGAGCATGTAATCCTCTAAACTGAATTTCTTTAGGCCGTTATGGTACAATATCTCAAAAAAGTTCCTTATATGGTGAATTAAATCAAACAAGTTGTAAAATGAAAGACACCTGTGAGCATCATTGAATGAAACAAATGTCTGGAAATGGTATTTCAGTCTTCCTTGAGGATCCAGTGTTTTGGCTCCATGTCTGGCTTCTAGACCTCTGTCCTTGCAGAGAATGATCATCAAGGATGGACTTCCAACTTTTGCTAGGGTTGGTGGAGCAACCTGGATATCATCAATGTCGTCCCAAAGAAAGAAAAATTTGGTTTTTCGGCCTAATATATTGGAATAGAATCCAAGTATTCTTGGGGAGAGAAAAATGCGCCCCTGTGAGAAATATTAACTATTTCAGTTCTTGATCAAATAAACCAAAAATTATGCAAAAGGACAAAAATTAAATAATTAATTGTAGCAGGTACAATCATTAGCAAGAGCATAAAAGTTCACTAGTTCACCGTGAATTCACAGATACACCCCCCCCCCCTGTGTTATGTTATTTTCTTACAGGAAACTACAGTCTTTCTCTAAACTTGCAATGTTCTCTCACATAGCTCAATGAAGTTAAAATAACATTACAAGGTACCTAAATTTGCATCTTTTAATCTATTTGGACCTAATTACTGTTAAACAGCACAACTGGAAGAGTGGACTCAAAACAGCCAAAGGCCGCGTACTTGCACTGTAGTCCGTAGGCTTACTGGACACCATCCCAAGATGTCTGCCATGAGATAACAGAGGTAATGACCAAACAAATCGACATCAACAGTTTTACGGACCTTAAATTAGGTTTCAAGTTTAGGGAGCTACAGTACAGATTTCTTGTTTTTCCCTCCAATGGGAACAAATTTTATAGACATTGATGAAGGAAGTATCTTATATCAGAGGGTTTACACTTAAACTTCTTTAATAGCATAAAAGCCTTATCAGGCTATAATCTATGCCAACATCGGACTAAAAAATCAGCAGTAGCGTCTAGCATACCACCATCCATGTGAATAAGAAATAGGCAGCTCAACACATCAGAACAAATAATAAACCCTAATTACCTGAAGTGGCATTTTCCGTTTTAGATAACAGGTGAAATCGTTGATAAGAAATTCTTCTGGAGGAAGACTAAAAAGCTTACGGAATGCTGAATTTGTCTGAGCAGACCGCAAGTGCATCTGAGAATTCAGTCATGCAACTTCAGTAACAGAAAACACTGTGCTGACAATGGCATTAAAACAAACGCCATCCAACTCTTACCTTCTTACCTACTTCTTTCCCCATCTTTGCCAGATAATTCATAACGATTTCAGTCCCACGCGAGTTGTTCAAAAAGATTCGTAAGTGTAACTTAGGCTCACATCTTTGGGGAAACCTTCCATCAAGAGGAAGCCACATGTCGCCCAAATCTGATAAATTGTTTTTCAAGAAGTTTACTTCTGTTTGACCAATAGGATTTTCATTAAATGGTCCATCTGAATCATGCACAACCACATCCAACCTTGATGGAGGATCATCCATTGCATCAAATTCAAATATTTCTAGAGCAGAAAAAAGGTAAGATTATCAGTAAAATGCTCTGCAAAAATCATAAGGACAACTTTCCAACACAAATAATGTAGGAGCAGAACTGACCGTTCCATTTCGGCTCGGATGTCTGGAATTTAACTGAGCTTGTTTTCCTCTTTCCATTACAGGTAAAAACAACATAAGGATCAGGCGAGCCAGGAGTACCTGCACCTACTACACCACTTCCCTCAATAAGTGCAACAGTCAGCAACCAACCATCACCATGAGCTTTGACCCCATGATCACTTCCTAATATTGGAAGAGGAAAAAAAGTTACATGTGCTTGACTGCTTGTACTTTATCCACAAGGAAAGGAACAGTGAGTTGTTAGGTGAATACAATATTTTTTTTCCTTTTAAATCATCTAAAGGACTAGAGCAAGTCTAAAAAAGACTAGGTAGAGGAGAATGAAGAAAAACATAATTTGGATACTTTAGTGTTCACAGAATAAACATGTACGCCAATCAAAAGACATGTACAGGTCAATTATTTTAGAGAAGAGAGAACTAGTTACCACTTTGTTTCCATGCATACAAAAACCGTCGTCCTGCTTTGAAGATATTCTGCCCCTGAATGATCAAAATGGCACAAAATACAACCTCCCAAATTGAATCTGGGAGATCAATACCAAAATATTCGAGCCCATGCACCATATTTGTCCTGACTAGACGAAGATGTGCAATGGCATACAGTGCTATGCTGAAAGAGAATATGAATGCAAAGTTTCCGAGGAAGCGGGCAGCCAGCTTCCAGGTTGATTCTTCCTGTGTCTGCAGTGAGCCTAAAATCTCGTCTTTGCTTAAGTTACCATCATCAGGAGCAATTACTTTGGTTTTCTGGGACAGTACTTCAGTAAACTGTGCATATCCCTCTCGGAGACCTTGTTTTGTCCCACTCTCGATCATTCCTTTCAACATTGTACTCTGGACAAAATTCAGACGCCAACTTACAGTAAGATGTGATGTTTGTTCTTTAGATGGCAATTGTGGACCTGGTGTTATACAGTACAAAATCTCCACCTTGAAACAATTACCACAGGGAACCTCCGGACTGCTAACACTGGAAAGAACAGCAAAAGAATTTCCAGCTGCCTTTAAGTATGTCTGCTCTTCTGAAAATTTTACAGATTTGACTAATTTGCTTGCAGCTTTTGTATAACTTAAAGTTCTTTTCAAACATATTTCATTGTTTACATGTTTCCAGGGCTCAGTTTGGAATCCACTTAATCCTTGAACTTCTGCAACTGCTGACCAGAAATTTGAATGTGCAGAAAACAAAAGGGAATTCAATTCAGTAGGCGCAATAGTATAAGATTGGTCCACAAGTACACCACCACGCAAGTTTTCTGGCATTTCAGAACCTTTATCTTTAGACTCCATGGATTTCATTAGCTCATTGAAACTAGTTTCAGGCAGTGTTCCATTATCACCATTTTCACAAGATTCAGAGTTCATTTGTGTATCTTGAAACTGATCTATGGACTCATAATCTGATGTGGCAGAAGGTGCAGCATCAACAGGTTTCCGACAAAAGTAGCGAGACATGACTTCCACTACCGACGATGCATTGGTGGTAGCATCATTGTCATCTTCCTCGGGCTCCAAAAGAACAGATCTTTCTGTGCTGATACAGGATAATTGCTCTACACTTCGACGGCCTTGTTGATCCATGTTGCCCTGGTTCAACCTATCCATACTGCTACAGGATGCCCTTCCCATGCTACCACAGGCTGACAGATCACGGCTGCTAACAGAAGCCGATAAGGACGAGGCATTAGTTCCAACTGACCTCATTGAATTGCATGGTGTATCATTGATAAGTTGCATCGGCACGTTTCTCGATCCGTCACAAATGGCTGTACTAACTGACAGGTAAATCCTCAGGCAAATTTCACCTGCAACTGCAATGAAGGAGAATTGAACAGTGAATGATGCTAGCTTTAGCCACAACTATATTATATTTACTCTTATACTTTTTACACAGTGTAGCAAGGAAGCATCCATCTAATGGATGTAAAAGAACATATAGCAACAGTGGATCTACAAAATTAGTTACCTACAGAGATCACTACTCTAAGAATTAGCAAATTTTTAGAGTAAATTTCATGAAAAAAAAATGACTCAATGCGGTGACATGAACGGCACAACATCACAGCGAATCACCATGCTTAATTCGGTCCAATCGTCTCCATTCTCCTACCACATTTCTGTAACAAATGCAATAATGCATCCACTGCTTGCAATCTCGTCTCCAAGATGGTATCCGTGGAAATTAAGCGGCAAATCGGCAATTCATGGCAAGAAGCTAGGGAAGCAGCACGCATGAACGTACCGCGCCTTTTCCTCCTAAACCTTCCGCCCTTGGACTGGAGCTGGTACCACGCCGTGCCGAGGGAGCGTCCCTCCGCCTCCATGACGGCGGAGAGGGACACCTTGACCCGCCCCAGGAAGCCGCCGCCGAAGTACCCCTCCTCGTCGAGCACTGAGACGATGAGCTCCTCGGCGACATCGCCGACGAGGAACCCAAACTCCTCGTCCCACATGGGGCTGAGGCACCGCTTCACCACCGTCGTCTTCGCCCTCCGCCGCCCCAGCTGCAGCAGCACGTAGGGGTCGCTGTACCCGCTGAGGTACGCCCCCGGGAGCCCCCTCGCCTCCACCACGTGCACGCACAGCCGCATCGGCGCGACGCTCCCCCGCCCCGGCTCGCCCACCGGTCTAACCATCCACGTCGATTGCTCGAGCAGGAGGAGAGAGAGAGGCAGCAATGGCGAAATTGGGGAATTGGAATTTTGGGTGCGATTACCCGCGGCCGTTTGAATTGGAGAGGGTGTTCGTTTCGGCAATCTCGTGGGGTTTTTTTTTTGCCGTTAAGATTCGTGCGGGAGAGAAGGGAGGGGTCAGGGGCCGTCGGATCTGCGGAGTTGAGGCACGATGGTTTCTTCTCGCCCAACACGTGGCAAGCTGCTCCGAGTTTCTTGGGTTGCCACAGGTAAACTGGTAATTATCCAGCTAATTTCGATAGATAAATTAATAACTATCCAGCTAAAAAACCTTGGTAATTACCGGGTTTCAAGGACGTGATTTTATTGTCTCCAATTTCTTTGGCACGCACCACTACAACTAGAATGGATGAGAAGGGATGCAATACAGAAAAGAAAGCAAACAAGAATTTCACATAATTTTGTGAGAATTTGACGGTAAACGGTTTAATTCCTGCAGGAATTGAGATGCATTCTCACACTCCAAACGGGCCTGGAAGATGAACCATGGTACCATTTTGCTATTCTTTACCAAGCATGGTGTCAAAAGTACATGGAACTGCTCAAACTAAGACTACACGTGTAGTACTGACACAAGGTGAGACTCAAAAAAGGAGCGAAACATAGAGGCAAAAGCATCAGTTATAAAATTTGCAAATTCTCGGTTTGTTTCTCCAGTCCCAGAAATCAGCTTGACAACCATTCATGACTTCGATTGCACAAATCAGACAAATGGCTTCAGCTTGCAGTGTAGAATAGAAACCTGAAGGTGATAAACCGATTTCTCTATTGCTTTTGCGTCATGTTGGAGAACTCCCCACATGGTAGAAGATCGACTACTGCATCAGAGTCCTGCACCTTACTCTTTGCCGAAGTCTGCGCTGTAGTGGGCGCTGGATTCTAGCTTCTTGGCGTCATTCAGCTTCCTGACAGCCTGGAATACATTGCGCACATGAACTGTGAGACAATGGCTAACAATTGGTGTTAGGCACAGATAGAAGAGAGTACAAGATCGTGCACCTTCATGAAGTCCTCATGGACAACATAGTCACGTTCAGCACGAATTGCAGACATACCCGCTTCGGTACAGACATTGCGAAGATCAGCACCATTGAAGCCCTAGAACAACCAGAGTCAGGAAGGAGTTGTCGATTTGATAAGAAAGTTAAATAAGAGAGACCCACCTCAGCCAGTTTAACAACTGCCTCATAATCAATTTCCCCATGCTTGGCAATACCAGCTGCATGAATTTTAAGAACTTCCATTCTTGCTTGCTCATTTGGTAGCGGAATCTCAATCTTCCTGTCTAAACGTCCAGGACGCAGGAGTGCAGGGTCCAGAACATCAGGTCTGTTAGTAGCCATGATCATTTTCACCTGTTTAAGAAAAAATATTGTTGTCAAGATGAAATCATACATCATCAACAAGAAAGTGAGTTAACAAAATATTACAGAAAAAGCTGGAGTACAAGGATATTAACATAACATCTCCTTGTCAAGCAGAAATCATCGTGCATGGTAAAAAAAGTGCAAGGAATACGAGTAATCAATTGTATCTCCACTGCACTGACCCAGAACATGCCCGCTTTGACCCTGAACAAACTAGAACATAGACATCGGTGGGCAATTGAGCAGTCCAAAAAACCTGGATTGATACATGATCAATCAGAAGAACGAAAATTCACTTGATCATAAATCCAAATTCTAATATTTGGTGCCACTGGGAATAGTTGGCAGATGGCTATGTTAGACTCGCCAGCAAATGTCACAACTCATAATAGTACAGAGATTAAGCGCATCGTGTCTATGATACAATGGAGGTGTTAAAAATGTAAATTACAATATTATTTCTCACCTGTGTACTTTACCCAACAAACCTAGACCAACATGTAGACAATGCAAACATGCTAGCAAGTAAATTACTTTGATCGAATCCACTTTCATTTGCATATTGTATTAAGATACCTAAAAATTCTGTATAACCAAACTTAATGTGTCTGATGAAACAAGTTTACCTTTCCAAGTTCATCAAATCCATCTAATTGATTTAGCAGCTCCATCAGCGTGCGCTGGATTTCACGATCAGCGCTAGTTCCTTCACTGAACCGCCGCCCACCAATGGCATCAATTTCATCCATGAAGATTATACATGGCTACATAAAAAGAATTTGGAAGGCAAAACTGAGTGATGGGACTAAACTGGATGCAAGTTGAAAGTTAGAAGGATTGGAAAAATGTATTGCTAGTGACCATACAACAACTCAAATAAAGGAATTGACTTCCACTCTTTACAATGATTTCCAATTATCATGCAAACCTGTTAATGAGATTATAGCTTAAGGGTTGCTTTAACTCTAGGTACAACAAAAACTTCCAGTATGTGTGGATAAGAATATAATTAGATTATGTAGATGTCATAATATCTTATGTCTTTTGCGACTATGCTTTTGCTAGCGTCTTGCAGAAAAGAGGAATGACAATTTAGGTCCAATTAACTTTTCAAAGTCTAGGGGAGAGTGAGAAAGAGATAGAGACTAAGGCTTACTTGGTGATCACGTGCATAGCCAAACATTTCTCTAATCAAGCGGGCACTTTCTCCAATGTACTTGTCAATTATAGCACTTGATACAATCTTTTTTCACCAATTTATTAGTACAAAGAAAAAATTTTAGTATGTAAAAAAAAGAATACTATCTATTCAGTGTGCAAAAGACAAACCTTCAAAAAGTTTGCATCAATGTTACTGGCAATAGCCCTCGCCAATAGTGTCTTACCAGTTCCTGGTGGACCATAGAGTAGAACTCCCTGCAGTGCGTAAAGTAAAACATATTGACTTCCACGGTTGCAATATCCATACACTCATCTCTCTGATCTCATAGTTATATGCATTATTTGGGATCTAAGTACAAGTATCGTCAGATTTACCTTGGGAGGCTTGATTCCAACACGAAGAAAAAGCTCAGGGTTCATTAATGGCAACTCAATGGACTCCCTGAGCTCTCTAATCTGATCAGACAGACCACCAACAGCAGAGTAACTGACATTGCCCGGGTCTTCGTGAAGCATGTTGTAAACTACAGGGTCCACCTAAAAGAAAAAGTGGCAGTTTTAAATTCCAGATCACCAAAAACATTTTTTGCATGTAACAAAGTGATCCTACAGTAAAAGGGCCAACAAAAAAAATGCTCCAATGAAAGCACATAAGCAAATATTTAAAAATTAAGTATACCTCACGTGGAAGCGTGCGCATGATTGTCAGTGTTGTCATGTCAAGTACAACACGAGTTCCAGAAGTTAATTTCTCCTTGTCCACTTTGCTCCGGCAACCAACCACATATCTGGGACCACTGCTAGCCTTAACAATAACTTGAAGAAATAGGTGTTTCAGTTGTTTAGTTCTAAAATTCTGTTGATAAACAAAACTAAAATGCAAGCAAGCCATATACAGAAATGCTAAAAGTAACTATCAAGTTGATGATTAATAATACTATACTCATTTTTCATCACTAAGGAAAGAAATAGCAAAAGAAAAGACTAGTGATTTCTCTGTAGTGATCAAAGGAAGCCAGAGTAAAGCACAATTCAAAACAAAAAGGAAATGTTCTTTGCTTACAACGTTCATTATCAAGAGGACGAAGAACCTCTCCGATGATCTGCCCAACACTTTGTAGGGATTTTAAGTCATCTTCGGTCTTTGTAAAGTCCTTCTTAGCATTTTTTAGGTTTTCCCTCACTGCATGTAGATGAACCATGCATCAAAGCAAGATCAAGCTAATCAAAATAAAGCAGGCTCACAAAAGTTTTAAAAGCAAGCAAACGGGTATTTTGTTCATGAAAAACAAAACAAAACAATTTTCTAGCATTGTGGCTGGCAGTTTTTTTCTGACACATAAAATTTACACAGCAAATACATTACTAGATGTTGTTCAGGTGCACAAGACAAAGGTTTCATTTGAGTTCCAAATGAACTATAGTAGCACAGATCACAGATGCAAAGAAACTTCAGTATGGCCCCAATATCCCTATCTCAAAACACTAGCCTTCTCCTCCTGTGGTTTTTTTTATAATAAGACTAAAAGAGAAGAAACCAAAGGTTGAAACGTGAACAAATGAGCTGTTGAAACTAAACTCAACAACTCAACTCAACACAGCCTTTTAGTCCCAAACAAGTTGGGGTAGGCTAGAGTTGAAACTCAACAAGAATCTCTAAATCACGGTTCAGATACATCAATAGCTACTTTCCAAACATTTCTATTCAAGTACAAATCTTCGGCTATATCCCACTCTTTCAAATCCATTCTTATTGTCTATCTCCATATTAGTTTTGGTCTTCCTCTACCTCTATTCACCTTATTATCTGGACTTAGGTTCCACAATCGTATGATTAACTAAAGCAAACAAAAAAAACTATGGGAAGAGACACGCAATGCGCTATCCTCCATTAGTTCATACTTACTGTTTCATTAGCACTAACACACTATGAATTCATGCAGCTGAAATGTGTTTTCACGAACATCATTAAACTAAAAAAGAAAGTGTCTTCACTCCACAAACAAAGGTACTTCCTTTGAAGGAAACAAACAAATATGCTATCAAAAGCCTCTAATCAACACAAATTCCGCTGAGTATTGCCAAGCCATATAACCCGGGTTGGCACATTTAATTAGAATTTGCATCACAAAGCCAATTTGATAATTGATATTAACTGCAATGAGACATAATCCCATGACTAAAGCTCATTAGTGTAATATAACCTAAGTCTTAACTTATTGACTGTCAGCAGCAAAATTACAAACTATGAAACTACAGTCCACATAAAGCCTATAAGTAGGTATGGAAGAGTTCTCAAATATACCAATATATTGGTTCAGGTTTAGATCTAGACACATGTACTAGATAACTCTCATTTAATCATCATGATCAATACACATTCTACATGATGCAGCTGCTCTAAGAGACTAAGACCACCACGGGCTAGCACACTACACCCTACCTGAAACATGGAAACTGCTTTTGAAGAAGCAGACAATGTACTTGAGTTCCATGAAAATCACACTAGCACCCCAGTACCAAAACTCACACAAGTAAGCACTTCCAAGTTCAAACGATAATTAGCCAACTAAATGTACAAACCAACAGGTACTAGCACTTCCATAACTTAATCATACGACTGAAAATGAACAAATGATGAAAACTATTGAAGGATCAAGAAATACTCCTTTCCTGAGCACGATATCGGCCATTGTTGACTAATACAAAAACCCTAAGTCTAATCGCACTTGCAGACTTCAGATCCAAATCGGGCAAAAAACGCCCAAATCACCCAGATTTAGCGTTTGGAAGACCAAATCGACCTCATAGGCCAACGCCCAACGCCGCAGCCCACGATATAACACTCGAACAAGTCGCGGAACAAGCGATTCCCCCTTGTAAATCCCCGAAATCACCAGTACTAAGTACCCTGCCAAGCGAATCTACAGACGAAACCACTCGGCATCCAGTCATCGACGGCCGCGGACGAGATCTCCACGCACGCGTAGCCACATGACGGCGGATGAAGTAACATAGGAACCCACCGCCTCCCAACCCTAGGGAGATCGGAAATCGAGCTGGAGGAGAACTTGAGGGGTGGAGTAGAGGGAGACCGGGCGCCTTCTTACCAGTACCGACGCGCGACTCGAGCTCCCTGCAGCTGAGCAGCTTCTTGCGGTACTCCGTCACGGCGGAGCGGCGGCGGGCGTCGGCGGCGTCCTCCCCGTCGGCCATCTCTCTCTCTCTCTCTCTCTCTCTCTCTCTCTCGGTCTCGCCTCGCAGCTTTTGCTTCTGTCGCAAGAAGAGAATAGCGCACAAGCTCTTTCTCCACTCTCCCCCTCTCGGTTGCGCAAATATCCCTACTGCGAGCTATACGCCTTCGACGTTTCCGCTTTCTGGCTGTTTAGAACGCGTCTGGCTCTGGGATTAACGTATAGTTATGGTCGTATACGGTGTACCTGGAAAAACGCTATCGCGGTGTACACCTGGACAAGATGATTCTGCTTAATGACATCATTAATATTTTATGATAAATAATTTAATTAATAAAAATTAGTTTTAAAATATTTATGATGTTGGTGTTAGTACGTAACTTATGTGCATATGTTTGTCTATAGTGTCTTGCGACGTGATGGATTTGACTAAACTAAACTAGTTAAGATATATAAAATCAAAAAAATCACATGGGATAGGATTGGTTTGTATATAGGTGTCTTGAGTGATGGTTTCAATTAGAAATATACAAGAAATCACACGGGATACTTAAAGATAAAAATTTTATATAGTATACGGAAAGACTGTATACGTATGAAAAGTGAAATTGGTTTTGGACATGGTGCAAGATTAAAAAAATGTAAGCATCAAAAAAATCGCTGAGAATTTGAAAGGCAAATAGAAAAGAAAATATATACAGTGACTGTAGTTTTTGTTCACGAACAGCTATAGTAGCGTCGTGGGACTGTTGCAGGGTCTTAAATTTGAGTTATTATATTTGATTTGAAAATTCAAGAGTTTTAAGATATATGAGTGATTTGTATGTATTTTATAAAACATATTTTTATGTAATAAAGTTGATATTTGTTAAGTTATGTTTTTTTATTTAGGAAGGATCTATACGGTCAGATCAACGGCATATTGAAGTGTTGTTAGCATCACAGTTAGATTGGAATGAAGGCGAGTTAAAAAATAGTTTTTAATAATTCTACAATTTATCCCAAAGTTTTTTATAAAGAAGATGATGAGAATCTGAAGAGGTTGTTTTTTCAGTATTTGTATTTTATGTTTGCATAACTATATATATTCTTACAATTTATGTGAACTATTTTAGAGAAGCTACTGATATCTGAATATTCTGAAAGAAACTATATCTAGCTATTAGCTCCTCTAAACAACAGGGCCATAGCGGGCCTACCTAGTAGGCGTGTGCGCGCACGTGGCTTCGTATGAAAAATGTGCTTCACGCGTTTTTACTCTTCCGAGCGCAAATGGTTTTCCTTTTTCAGCGCTTAATAATTTTTATAAGAATATAATAAATAAATAGGTTGAGTTTATAGTTTTAAAATTTTACTTAAAACCTTAAAATAATTTCAGTTGAAAGTTTGAAATTTTCAAAATTTGCAGTTGAAAGTTTCAAAATTTAAGTTAAAAGTTTAAATTTGGAGTTGAAAGTTTTAATTTTGAGTTGAAAGTCTCAAATTTCAGTTTCAAAATTTGAGTGGAAAGTTTAAAAATTAAATTATTTTTGTTCAATTTTGAGTTCAAAGTTTTAAAAACTCAGCAGAAAATTATTCGAAATTATCAAATTTGAGTTAAACATTGGGTTAAAAAATTCTTGTAAAATCTTATCTGGAAAATTATATCGCATAAATACCGACGCTAACTGCCATGCCATTCCATCTTAGAGGATCGAACTTGTGTGGGCCCCACGTCCCGATTCAGAATCGGCGCCGCGTGCTGGCAACGCGCGCGCGCGAATTAGCCGTGTCGCATACAGAGCAGGGTGTTTCTCGTCTAAAGAGACACGCGGCACATAACATGTTACAAAACGAAGGTTGTATTAAAAACGACAGCGTAAAAACGTTGCGTTTTTTTACTTGACATAACGTTAAACGTGTTATAGTTCGTAGACACTTGTTTACTACATGCTATAATTATAGCTAGCTACGCCTTTTCTCTATATGCCCCTACATGTCATACACTTATACTCACACACTTCCTGTGGTGGCTAGGTAAGGTGTCCTATGACAATATTACTAGTAAGTAATGATTTGCATTTTAGTTGATTTGACTCATGATATAGATGATGAAAACTCAAAAATTATAACCATATGTATTATAAAAGTATTCACACATAATATCAATACTATTTACGATATTGCTTATCACATCAATCACTTCCTATTCCATTTTTTCTTATCTTATCCTCACATACTTTTCCACACACAATCATTCCTTATTTATCAAAGAACAACAAAGCATTCTCTTCTTAACCTTAATATCCACTAAATAATTTAGAAATATTTATATTTTGAGATAAAGGAAGTCATTTTTTAAGATCTATTAAGGTTGGCCTGAACTTACTATAAATATTGCTATTTTACTATTGTAAATATTGTTTTTCAAACTGGGTATGGGAGAAGTTCTCAAATAGAATAGGGATTTTAAAGTGATGATGGATCATCTAATCACTTACCTTGGAATTGTAGATTTTCAAGGAAAACAAAGGATTCAAATCCATAGGAATTTTCCCTTTTGAGGTCAGTTGGATCATAGGATTTGAAGTTGCCAGTTTCCTATAGAATGCATTCCTATGTCTCAATTTCATAGGATTTTTGAACATAAGATTTGACCTCATGGTTTTCATTCCTTTTGAGAATACCAATTCAATATCCCTTTCTCTATATATTTTTACTCTAATCTTACTCTAATCTAAGTAGCATATAATTTCAAAATTCCTGCAGTTTTCATGTAAGCTATTTAAGCACATGCTCAGAGCTAAGCTTTTGTATTCCTGTGTTCCAAAGGAGGAGCCCTACAATAGTAGGGAAAAAGTGATTCAAAACGTGCTTGAGGTTTACTTGAATTTCCAAGAGTACTTTACTTCCAAGAAAAGATTCTGAGTCGCACAAGTATTTCATTGACTTTAGGCGAATAGAAAAGCGACGGTGTGCTACATGTCAAGATGTCACAGAAGGACGACAATGCATGAAGGAGAGGTTAAACCCTGTTGGAACAAAGGGCATAGAACACCTTTTTTTAGATTATGGATGATGAATCATGTGTGGATTATTCATGCAATGCTTCCAAAAGTATGATTTTTTTAAAAAAAAACTTTATCATCATCGTTACTTTAATAGCTTTTTTCTAAATTATTTTGTTACATTTAATCCATCCTACAAGTAATTATTCATAATCCATCCAATCATTTAAAACACACCCCTTTAGGTCAAATGAGGAGAAGGCTTCATTTCATTCTTGTTTTTTCAAGGCTGTAATGAGTTGCCCAATTTAGGGTGTGTTTGGTTTATGGCCGTGGTTGATGAGATATGACCATCTATATTTTTTAGAATACAGTGGTTCAGTTTTTTGTTTGGTTGGGTGAATTTTGGTCGGATGGATGGGATAAAAATAGTATACTATTAATCAATAATAACATATGTAAATTATCATTAATCTTACCTTAATCCATACTAATTAACAACAAAATGTATTAATTATTACTGACCAATTGCAAACGATCAAGATTAGCGAAGATGGGTGGCCAAATCCAACCAATTTTCACAATGAGCTTATCTAGCATCTTAATGAATATCCATTCTTACCCAGCAACCAAACACATTTAAAATTGAGATGCCATATCCCATACAGAGATATCCTTTCAACAAAACACACCCATAGTACCCATAGTGAACTTATATGGACTCTTTCTTTCAAGCTTTGGATGCTCTTATATGGCATATACCTTAACATGTTTCACCCCCTAAATCTACACATGGCTAAAGTCGACCTTATGTTTGATATAATGCTGGTATACACTAATAGAAACTTACAAGCAATAATTATTTTGTAAAACAACAATTAAGGAGTGCAAGCAACAACTTTGGTTTTCTTTTGCCCTCTCACCTCCCATAGTATGTATTGGGGAAAGGATCTTTCATCCATGACGAGAATAGTTCACAGAATATACTGCATCCCGAAGGTGACATCCACTAAAAGAACCTTTTTTTTCCAATGATGAATTGGCTAGCTAGATAACAAATATGAAAATGACTAGAAAAGGTATTGCTGAAATATATATGTTTCTTTATTTGGCATTAGGAATCATAAAAAATTGGAAGTACTACTCCTCTGTTTTTTAAGAGGTGATACCATTCACTTTTTAATATTTTGTTTAACCTTTCATTTTATTTAAAAATTTATATAATGTGACTTAGTTTATCATTAAATAAATTTTAAGTATATCTTTTATTTTTTATATTTACACTAAGTCATACTAAAAATTAATAACGTCATCTAAGTAACGACCAATGACCGCTTCATGTCAGTACAAGATTACCTTACACTAGTACTGAAATTATCTTGTGGATTTTACCAATGAGTCTAGCGGTATAATTTTCATTTGACCAACCCTCCTGCGTGCTCGTTTACTTATCACTGTTGACCATTATATTTCACCAACAATAAATTTTAAACAATTAATTTATGATTAATGAGAGTTGAATGGTTGTATTTATGTTGAATGGTTGTATTTATGTCACAACATACATAGGCTAATATGGTATACATGAATATTGTGCAAAAAAACGACCAATCAAACTTAAAAATGTTTAGTATCCGATGACAGGTATTTGAAACGAGAGGCTATATAGGACTACTATCCTCCATAGTTTATAACAAGCTGATGGTAAACTTTAACTCGGTAAGACACCACACAAAGAAACGATTTTTTTTGCTAGTAAGAAATTGTGTCATCTTGATTTATACTTAAATCTAAAACAAAATACATAGAATAAAAATAAAATATCATCATTGAAAGAAAAAAAAAGTGTGACCCGAGTATCATAACCTACCAAATTGATAGCTTCACATTTAGCTAGCTAGCTACCGATACTACATACATAAACAAGGCCACCCAACTTTTCAACTACACTACTCCATTCTCCATAGAAGAAATGGAGGAAAAACAAAAAATAAAAAACAAAAGGACAAACAAGGAAAAAACCCATTTCCCTCTGTTTTTGCCCTTAAGAAAGAATTTTTTATATGCCACTAAAAACTGGTCTGTTTTCTTATATGCCACTTAAAATTGGCTCTTCTCCTACTTATTCAAATTTGCGCACTCTCATGCTACTACCATGTGTTGACTATGTATTTAGTGTTAACTCTAGAGAAAAAGACACTTTTGCTCTTCTGAGTTACCAGGTGGCTGATAAGTTGGTAGAGAAGTAGGTTTATATGTATATGTATATAGAATTTTAGTAATAATATAGGTATTGAATACAACATATGAATTATTTTTTGCAGTCACATGATTTTTAGCCACTACCATTACATATGTATTTTGTTTGCCAACAAAAGCCTCAACATGTACTTAAACATTAAGGTCTCTAAAATATTACATGATCATGTCATATAGGTTCAAATGACCACATACAGTGCATCAGCACCCTATCATAGAGCATCACCATTTATCAAAGTGTATCACCACTCATCACAGTGCACAGTGCATATCGACCATAGTATAAAAAGGCTAATTAACTAGAGCGGTACACATTTTAGACATTGTATAGCAGAATTTACAATGAGAATAAATAAAAAAATATTTCACTCTCTATTCTGATGACCATGGAGCCACCAGGACCCATCCTATACAGGATACATGAAAAAATATATTGCAGGCTAAAAAACTACAACTTAAACATCGTATGAAAAAAATCTATTTTTTCTTTGCCTAAATCTAGTGCATCTACTCTACAAAGACCAACACCGCCTACTACTAGTAAAAACCACATCCTCCTCTATCTACTTCCAATGCTCCTAGCAAAGCCCCTACCACATCCCATCACCGTCTGCTTTTGGTGCTCCCGTTGAAGCCCCTGCCTTAGAGGGTACTGAAGTTTGCTTCGTACGCTGCTGCCATCATTTTCTTATGCTCTGGGTGCCTCCACCCCCTCCTGCTCCGAGCACCACCACCTCTGCTGCTACGAGTAAGCTATCCGCCTACTACTAGTAAAAACCGCATCCTCCTCTATCTACTTCCAATGCTCCTAGCGAAGCCCCTACCACATCCCATCACCGTCTGCTTTTGGTGCTCCCGTTGAAGCCCCTGCCTTAGAGGGTACTGAAGTTTGCTTCGTACGCTGCTGCCATCACTTTCTTATGCTCTGGGTGCCTCCACCCCCTCCTGCTCCGAGCACCACCACCTCTACTGCTATGAGTAAGCTATCCTTTTGTCACAGGACCACCACCTACTTTGGACACTACCACCACTTTCTCTTAATCTGAGTGTTGTCATTTCCTTGCTACAATAGGCAAATTGCGTCCTTGTTACAATGAGCGGTATTGTCACCGTTTACTCCGTGCACCACCTCTTCCTGCTCTAGGGGACGGTGTCTCGTACTCCGAGCATCATTGTAATTATTACCGTCGTCGACTTATACGATGCGTAGCCTTAACTTGATAATAGGTAGGTTTTTGGTGTGTGTTGTTAGGGCTTTTTTATTAGGGGAGTTGGGAAAAAACATTGGGCCATGTCCTCCGAGTAGACCGAAGGTAATTTTGATCAATTTTTAATAAAACTAATATGCTACTAAATCCTAATATCAGAGGAAGCGGTATACAGGGGAAAAGCTAATTTTAACTGGCAAGAAATTCTCTCATGGATTTAGAGGGGAAGAAGCTGCAGCTCAGCAGCTGAAGCCTAACGCACGCTCCTCCCCATTCGGCGCATTACCTCGCCTCGCCGGATGGAGAAGAAGAGTAGTTCTTGAGTGGCCGTGGAAGCAAAGGCGCCGCCAGACGGTACGCCTC
This sequence comes from Oryza coarctata, assembly GCA_030770085.1. Taxonomy (NCBI): domain Eukaryota; kingdom Viridiplantae; phylum Streptophyta; class Magnoliopsida; order Poales; family Poaceae; genus Oryza; species Oryza coarctata. Next base: position 4,522,799 of record CM061465.1, read on the forward strand.
GACGAACCCTAGAGGAGAAAACCTCGACCTGCCCAAATCTTTGCCGCCCCGCTCGAGCCCTTTCTCTCTGGATTCATTCCCCGAACTCGGCCGCCGCGCAATCGCCTCCACGCGGCAATGGGGGCCGCCTCCGACGACGCCGTCAAGCAGATCGGCCTTCTCATGGACCAAGGTGGGTGCTTTTTTCCGCCGGAGCTTGGCTCGAGCTGGCCGGTGTTCTCACTCGGTGATCTGACGTGTCCGTGTTGTTTGGTCTGGATCTTTGCAGTGGAGGCGCCGCTGAGGAGGACGTTTCAGGTACGTATCTGGGGTGCCCTTCCCACCTCCCATGTCGGCAGCTTGTGCCGAAGCTTGGATCTTGGTGCTGTTTCTTGTAGACTTTTTAGTCTGGGGTTGGATCATAGTGTAGATTAGCTGATTTCAACAAAACTGCGGATTTGATCTGATTTGGAGTGTGAGAGCGAGCCTGTCAACAGTTAGGATCTGAATATCTGATAAATCATTAGCTCAAAATGGAGCTTTTTTTTCTCACTTTTCTTGATCAATGTAGTGATGGACTGCTAGGGAAGTGGTGTGATTGGATAGGGATGCATGATCCGTGGATCATGGAATTCAAAGTTAGTTCAATTCCAATGAGTAGGTGATGGAATGTTGGTGGCTTGATGCTTGATTAGTCTAGTCTATTAGTAGTTTAGTTGATTCGCATGTTCCATGAAGTTTGCCATGGTTGCATGGGTTGACATTCGTTCATGACGTCGTGAGCCATGCTGTCTCCTGGAACAGATGAAGCGGCTGGATTACACTGATCTACAGTCCATTAAGTGAGCTAAGTTGTTTTGGAATTATTCGACAATCATCATTAAGTATACCATTCGCTGCTACCAGTGTCGTAGGACCTTTTTTGACTGCTGGCCAAATTCCCTTTACTGGACGCTAATGCTAACTGACAATGTAGCTCAAAGTCTGGAGGCACATGCCAAACACACGGCATTATCAGTTTCTTAAATGTTGTCTAAAAGTTAAGAGGTAACATGTTACACGTATGAGATAATGAGATGCCAACTTGTTCTGGAGTGGAATATATTGGTAGTGGAGTGCAACTAAGAATGAAAAATATCACATCACATCCTGTAAGAAGTGCAGAATTGATTCCATTTGTTGTAATGGCCAAGGATGGGAAAACACTCAGGAACCAAGCAAGTGATGTGGCTGCTCATTAAACTGAAGCTGGAATCTTCCTAACTTCTTCTTGCATGTTTGTTGTTTCAGTTGCCTTTCCTTTAGAAGATTAATAACTGAACTCAATGTCCGCTTGATCCTTTTACCAAGAACTAGTCAACTAGGGTTAAAACAGACAAGAACCACCAAGAACCTGTAATGCTGCTGTCCATCCATGCACCCCTTCCAATAATAGATTGTGCTACACCTAGAATTAGTTTCCAGAAAAGCGATACAGAAACTATTATCTCTCTCTTTCCTTTTAACTTTTTTCTTTATTGAAGCAATAATAGTCTGAAAAAAATGTCATTATTGATGTTATCAAAAATGCTCTACATTACATTCAGGGAATTGTCTGCAGAAGTTACACACTGTTTCTAATCTATACTTTCTTGCAGCAATACTACAGCAGACAACCCTTCAGAAAAGTAAAATAAATACCATAACTAGCGGAAATTACGCTATATAACCTATCTTTGCATCAACAGTCCATACTTATATTCATGACTAGAACATATACACAATGTAGCCATTTGTGTTCGTCCAAATAAAGTGTTGTTTGCTGATCTTGAATTCCTTCATTTAGATGGTTTTCATATAATATGATTGATTTACAAATCATACTAACTTTGTGACTTGTAAAGTGAATATTGCTTGAATTAAGGAAAATTTATTAATATGTTTCTTTTCTCAGAATGTGCATCAGGGCTATCCTAAAGAAACATTACTGCGTTTCCTTAAGGCCAGAGAGTGGAACGTATCTAAGGCTCATAAAATGGTATTATTTCATACTATCTCATTCTATGTTGACAAGAGTGCTTGTGAAATATTGTTGCTTAGGTGGTTATGTATATGCAGCTTGTAGACTCTTTGAATTGGAGGATTCAAAATGAAATTGATACCATTCTGGAGGTGAGAAACTCTTCTAGACTACAATCCTGTCAGATTTTATTGAATATATGCTAATCAGAAATTTACAGCAGAATCGCTTATTGGTCTGCAGTTTCAGTATCTTGTTTGTCATATCTTTCGTGAAGCAAACTTATAGTCACTATGTTGATCTTGCACATTATTTCATAATAGCTGATCACTGTTTACATTGACCACATACAGAGACCTATAGTCCCAGTAGATTTGTACAGATCAATCCGTGATTCACAACTTATTGGACTCTCAGGATACACTAAGGAGGTATGTCCACACTCCCAATTGATTGTGGTGAACTATGTTTACAGTCCATCATACATTGATCGTGATACACTTATTTGTCTTTCTATGTGTCATACTCTATGTGTACAGAACATTCATGTGTTTATTTTGGTGGGGCTTGGCAAACAGCTTGGTTTGTAGTTAATTCATTTCTGGGTGCATTCTACCAGTTAATTTTTGTATTTTATAGACACTAGAAAAGGTAAATATACTTAATAAAGATGGATACATTGAAGATGCTAGTGCTTTAATTTCCATTGGTTCGTAATCTTCCACAGAATTATGTCTTAGTGGCATCAATCTTTGGGATTGTATAGCAAGATATGACCAAACATTATCAGTGAAATTCAAACTATAGTGTGTTGCCTTAGAATATTCTCTTGCTTGAAGTTTTGATCATTTCTTATTAGATACTAGCTAAATGCCCATGTTTTTGCTACGTATAAAAATGCATCATAAATGTCCCAATTAGGAAAATTTTCTCACTTATGGTTGTGCATTTCGGCTTGCCTACTTTTATTGCCCTTTCTTTGCTTGCCATCCATTCCTTGATGCTCTTAATGCCAAACATATATCAAGAATGCTACTCTAGGTAATTAAACGTAAGAAATATGTTATTATATATTTCTTCTATTTCTTTGGCAGGGTCTGCCAGTTTTTGCCATTGGTGTTGGGCAGAGTACATATGACAAAGCTTCGGTAATTTATGAGATCATTACTATTTATTGAATAGGCTGTAGCGAAAGTCATGAAGCTAGGTTAATTTTACTTTCTGTTGTGTAATTAAATATTAGTTGTGATGGTGATATGACTTTTTGATATGATATCATCACCGATTAGTAACCTAAATCCTAAATAATGATTTCATAAGATCAACTTACAGTTTTATGCCATTCTACCCCTTTTAACTCATTGTCAACCAAGAGTAGAAATATTACATTTTCAGGTCCATTACTATGTGCAATCTCATATTCAGATTAATGAGTACCGTGATCGTGTAATTTTGGTGAGTATCAGAAAAAAGACTCCAATCTATTTATGTTAATACATAGAATCTTTTCTTATGGATATATATATCTCCAAATTAGCCCACATTGACGAAAAAATTTGGGCGGCCTGTTACCACCTGTATAAAAGTTTTGGACATGACTAGTTTGAAGTTATCAGCACTGAGCCAAATGAAGGTATGTTTTATGCTATTCTTTCTCAAATTTTGTTGCTTATTACTTCTGTTCCTTCTGGCAAGATAGGGTGACATGTTTCTTGTCAATATGGATTACAGATGTTGACTTCAATCTCAACTGTTGATGATTTGAACTACCCTGAAAAAACAGAGACATACTATGTAGTTAATGTTCCCTATATTTTTTCTGCATGTTGGAAGGTATATAATTTTGTTCTTGTGTAAGGCTGTGCTAATAACTTTTGTAGTGAAAACCGAAAGCTCAGACATTTCATTTGATCTTTCTGGTAGGTTGTGAAACCCCTGTTGCAGGAGAGGACAAAAAAGAAGGTTAAAGTTTTGCATGGTTGTGGGAGAGATGAACTTCTGAAGGTAAATTCAGTAATAAACCGGGCAATTCTTTTCTTTTCTTTTCTTTTCTTTCTAGTGTTCTTGTATCCACATGGGTTCTTAATTGTTGAGTGAAATTATCATTGTTCCATGAATTTATAGTGGTGCACAGAACAAACGGTTGTTCTGTTAATTTTCTTTGATATTCAAATATGGTGAACCATTTCATTTCTTAACTTATGTAGATTATGGACTATTCATCTCTTCCACATTTCTGCCACCGTGAGGGCTCTGGCTCATCCAAACATTCATCTACTGACGCTGATGACTTCTACTCACTTGACCATCCTTTCCACAAAGAACTTTATGGTCACATCCAGGAGCAAGCATCGTGCAAGGAACTGATCAAGATGGGATCGTTACATGTCAGCATTCCCGAGCCTGACCCTGATGACACGAAGATCGTTGAGGTCATCCAAGCTGAATTCCAAAAGATTGGTGAGCAGAATGGATCCACCAATGGTCACAAGGTTTAGCCAATGTTGGACATCTTCAAAACACCTTAACCAGTGCTGGTGACCTCTGAATCTGATGGAAGTTGATTACTACTGTCCATGTCATGTCAGTAATCTGGTTGACAACCCCCCATTTTCGGGGGATATAGCAGGCTAGCAGCAGCAAGGTCTTGCATTATTAGTCCCATGCCATGATGATGCAAATAAATAGTGATTCAGCCTTGAGGTGATAGTGGAAGAGATGAACCAGTAGTCACCAGTGTATATGAATTAGGTGTATATGAAAATGATAAAAATGTTTTGTTAGTGTAACCTACATTTGTTAAATCTGTTACAAGGAAACCCAAGGATGTTGAAAGAATTTTTTAAAAAAGAAAAGCTGTTTTAAGCTTAAGCACAGTTATGCAGCAGCATGTGTTGCATGAATCATTTTCTTTATGGATTTTTTTTGTGATGTGAATGGTTGACTTGTCTTTGCATTTGCTTGCAACAAAAAATGAGTTGGGAAAGAGAGGTGGCAACGGAAGAAAACGCGACGTGCCTCGGCCAACGGCGGCCGAGCCTCGGCGAGGATCGCCAATCCGCCGCCGACAGGTGTACGCGCCCTGCATCTGGACGAACACCTGCAGGAGGGCGAACGCCGACCCAACCTTGACGGGATCTGTGAGGAGCACTCGAGTCGAGTCGCGACGTGCACGGACAGCGCTGCCGCCGAGTTGTGCTCGGCGTCGGCGAGGAGGGAGCTGAGCGCATCGTGCAGGGGGCGCGGTGGCTGCGAACGAGGTCGAGAGGCGCCGCGCGGTTGGCACCATGGGGCCACCCCTACGAAGGCGCGCACCCCGTAGCCGAACGACACGGGCCGCCGACCACCACCACCACTCCGGCCGGCAGTCGGGCCGCGACAGTAAATTCCAGTCCGTGTGGTGGTGTGCCCATGCCTCCGCTCCCGGCAATGGCGTCCCGCCGGTGGCGCCGAGCCTCGTGCTCCGCGTGCTCGTTCGCGGCCGCGGCGCCGTGCTGGGACGGGCTGGTGCGTGGTGCGGGCGATTGGCATGAGCGTCGTCTTCGGCTCGGCGGCTGGCGTTGCGTTGCGACCGCTTGGCGCGCGCGTGTGGTATGGTTGAGTTGGGATGGGATGGGGATCTTCTGTTGCACGATGGCGCAGACGTACGTACGTCTATTCGTTTCTAAGGCAGAACACCAGGGAAATGCAACTACGTACTTCTTTCTTTTTTTTTCCGAAATACAAATACGAATTACTTATACACGCTCATCCTTATAAATGCACATTAAATATAATATATTTTAAAATAGACAAGGTATCCATAAACATACCATCTATTATAAAAACAAATAATTAGCTATGTTGTGCTTGCAAGTCAAGAACTCAAGCTAAGTTAAACATATTCCACTATAAAAAAATTTAGTCAACCGAGTTACGAGCTCATACCGTAGTCCTGCATAATTGATTGTTTTGTCCTGTAGGATGATCACTAACCAAATTGACAACCATTTTTGGCTTACTCAATTAAGCATGAACCATCGTCGGTAGTTCCATGGCAATTGGCAAACACGTTTAATTAAGATCGACATAAATTTGATGTGCTGTTCAACAGCTAAATGAGAAAGATTCCAGGCATGGGTGCATCCTTGCATGGGCAAATGATCTGGACATCTGGTGCCTTGCCAGCAAGGCTTCGTGCCATCTGTCGTAAATATTCTCATTAAGCTAAAGAATATATTCATTACCTAAATATTTTTGCTTAAAGCAAGAATGCGCATCTGGTGTAGTGGTGTCATAGTAATCGGTAATGACCGGGGCTCGACTCCCCGGATGCTCAGCATTTTTTCTATCCATATTTTTTATCAGTTTGCTCACAATTCATTCCGCACACTTTTGCTCATGGATTTGTACGGATTTAAGTGTGTTCATTAGTACGCCCACGGTCGTCTTAGCATCGGCTAAAAATGTATTCGCAGTGATTAATCATGTTCGGATAACAGGGGTTGCTATGATCAGAGATTACCGATAATATGATATGATCAGAGATTAAAGTACGGAAGATAAAAAGGTCGTCATGGAAAAAAATAAAAGGTAGGATGCTTTTTCGGCCATGTCCTTCAGATTTTTCAGATGCCCGACTTTGATCAAGGATCAGAAAGTGAAAGATACGCACATATCATTAGCCTTGGGAAAGAGAGACTGCGACGAAGCAAACTGTTTCTTCAACAGCAGCAACCTACATGATGCATCGCTTTGCATCTGCTTTTCAGTCTTGTCTTCGCAAAAGGAACAGTGAAAAAAAGAGAAAAGAATGGATGACAAGTCTCAGGAATATGTCTGCGGGCTAGTCTCTTGTCAATGTGTTGAAACTTCTTCTTTTTGGCGTGTGTTTGTCATTACCATAAGTAAAGAATCACAAATCTCTACTATCTTTAGGCTGTTGCAGGCAGAAGATGATTGGATTTCTATGTCGCACAAGCAATCCTTAACTTAGCACTGCAGCCTGATGCTTCAGTTCAGAATTTGTGGCAATCAGATGCCTTGAGTATTTCAGAAGGCTCTGAATTCAAATCATAATTCTAACCTGATTGCTCATAATGAAACTACACAACTAGTAATGCTTTTATATTTTCCGTACATTGGTGTGCCCGTTGGTTTTATTGTCATTTGCGAATTTTATAGCAGTCCTATGTGCTGCAAACTATATAATAATTGGCTATAGCTGTTTTGAAGAAAAACCGGTATTTCCATTATCTAAAATGTAATGTTTCAACTAAGGAGAATTTTATTTGGAGTATAACTCAAACTCTGCTTTGAAAAGGGAAGTGGCACATTAGTTAGATATTTAGGTTAAGTTCTGGGTAATGAAAGGATTGAGGAGGTCATGTTTCTGCAGCATGAGAAGAACATATTCAAAAATGACATCTACATCTAGCTAATTTGCTATAGGAGGAACAGAGACCTGATATACAGGAGGGGACAATTATTTTGAATTTTGATGCCACAATTTTTGTGGAATTTGCATCCAAAGAACGAATTTTCTCACAGGGGCATGAGCATGACAGATCGATTGACAGTTAGTAACTAATCTGCTTGTAATCAGATCACTAATTTACAGCTAGAAAAATGAATGTACATGAAAGAAGCGTAGCCGAGTACTGTACAAGTGCAATCAATTCCCTTTCTCGCGCTCTCTGCAAAACAAACACATCACGAATCAATCTCAGCTCAAATTTTCAATCATGGCGAAGCAAAGACGATCAAGAAGTAAGTACCTTGAATGGGATGAGGGATGGAGATGCGGAAGAGGAAGGGACAAGACCCTTGAAGCCAAGATCGATGGAGACGCTGCCGTCGGGCTTGAAGAGGCCGTAATGGCGCTCGGTGGTTGGACCGGGCTTGAGGTTCTCGTTGAAGAGGGCGAAGATGTAGGCCTTGACCACCCTGTTCGGCCGGTACGGCGTCCCCTTGCGGAGGAAGAGCCGCTTCCGGAGGTTGGCGTTGTACGTCCTGGCGTTCTCCGGGTCGGCGCCGGCCTCGCTGGCGTCGCCGGCGGACGCCCACCCGGTCTCCGCCACGCGAACCTCCATGTCCGGGTAACCCGCCGCCTCGAGCGCGGCGTAGGCGGCGTCCACCTGAGCCTCGAACATGTTATTGTAATGGAGGTTGGTCTTCTGGTCGTAGATGCCGGAGTTGGGCTTGAAGAGGGCGTAGTTGACGTCGATGTGCGATGGGTCGCTCATGTAGGCGAGGAACGGGTAGGCGTTGACGTAGAAGGGGGCGCCAGTCTTGGAGAAGAAGTCGAGCAGCGGCTTGAGGTACACCATGAGGTCGTGGCGGAAGACGCAGGCGGAGGGCGGGTAGGAGTTGGCGAACACGGCCTCGGAGTGCGGGGTGGTGAGCTCGATCTTGTCGGCGAGGCGGAGCATCTTGAGTGCGTCGTGGACGTTGACGACGGCGCCGACGAGTGCCTCGGCGAGCCCGGCGTCCTGCCCGCCGAGCACCTCGTTGCCGACGGTGATGCCGACGATGCGGGTGGACGGGTAGTAGGGCTGCACGTTCTCGTTCAGCCAGTCCATGGCCTTGGCCGGGTTCGCCGCGATGTCCTTCACCTCGCCGTTGGTGATGGCGATCACCAGGTTGAGGCCCGACCCGCGGAACGCGTCGAGGACGTCGTGGTCGGCGTCGTAGATCTTCACGTTCTTGATCCGCGCCATCCGCAGCAGTTTCACCACCTCCGCCGGCGGCAGCAGGTTGTCCGCGATCCGCCCGTAGTTCACCCCGTACGTCCCCACGAACGACGACATCTTCTTGCCGTGGCACCGCACGGCGAGCAGGCCGAGCACCACCACCACCAGCAACATCACCCGTCCTCCATGGCCGCCGCCGCCGCCGCCCCACAACGGCATCACCGGCCTCTCCCGGCGCAACGACGACAACGACGGCGGCGACGAGGACATCAGGTCGACGGCGAGGCCACAGAGAGCAGCTCTAGCTCTAGCTTTCCTTGGGGTGGGGGGCATGGCGGCGCGGCGGCAAGTGCCATCAGCGAGGCGGCAAGTATGCACGGCTACTTATCCGGACTTACCCGCGCGCGCACCACGCCGATGACCTTCCCGGTCGGGTTGCCGTGGATGGCCGGAGCAAGCCAAGGATCAAAGTTGCCAAGAATGGAATGGCAATGGCAGAGCAAGCATGGAATCCGATCCCTTGCGTTGCCTCCGAGCCCTCGTCTCTCTCTGCACGTACACTCTGACACTGTTCGACTGCAGCTAGATAACTAGATTCCTTGTCCCTGCTGCTCTCTCTGTGTCTCTGAGAGAATGTTGGGAGAGAGACGGTGGCCTGCAGAGGTCGCCGGCGAGGTGAGGTAGCTATTCTAGGGAGGGAAAGGAGGGGGAGAAGTGGAAGGAAGCAACGAACGAAGAGAAGAAAAATAGAATGCTGACGAGGCAGGCAGAAAGCAGAGACGTCAGCTACAGTAGAAAAATACAGGGGAGGGTCTATCCAACTGAAGAGGAGTGCAGAATAATCCATGACAAATGTGTTTGATGTTAGCTTTTCAAAAACACTTTTATTTATGCGGAAAAATTCTGAAAATATTTTTAGGCTCATAGGGATTTATAGGATTTTTCGTAGGAAATAGTTCTTTTGCTAAAATAATTCCCGCAAAAAATCCTCTTTTCTTAAGGAGGCCTTAACTGTTACATCAAAACTATATTATGTGGCTATCAAACATAACAAAATGGCCGCAGTTTAGCTAGACTTAATTGTGCAAAGTTTGTGCAGTAGAATAGTAATTCATGGAGTCAATGTTTGTCCTTTCTCTAGCAGTTCAAAGTTTAGGCTTTTCAAAGCAATTTTTGTATGGGCTATAACCCAAAAGCAACCAGCGCTACGTTACCTGAATTATATATATATGTACGTTGTTTAGTCTTGGCTTAGCTTTATTAGGCTTTAGCTTTGCGGTTTAAACTTTGCTATAAGGGACTGCCTTGTCCTTTTAGCACCAAAAATCGATCAGATGTGTCACATGCGTTTGGCCAAATTAAAAGAATAATACTTCCAGTATATAGTATGCTAGAGTGGTTCCACTCCGTGATAATGTACTGATAAAACTTTTTTGCGTATAGGCACAAAAAAAGGATTGGTCTAGGTTCAATTACGAAAACAAAGTGTTTTCGATATGTCTCTACATCTCTTTAAATATTCCACTTTTTGTTCATGATCAAGGATAACGTTTTGATGGGGGGGATTGGATGACAAGTGAGAAGGCACTGCAAGTTGCTAGAGTGCGACGGTGAACAGCAGTGGAGCCAGCGACGCTATTGAGACTGTGCAACAAAGAACCTTTTCTTGTTACTGCCAACTTCTTTTACATGATTTTCACGATCTGCGGCGAAGCATACGACGGTGGAGCCCAAACGGCCGCATGACTAGGCCGAAAGCTAGCTCTGTATGAGAGACGTTAAATTTGGCATTGTAATTTCATTTGTACATATGAAACACCTCAACAATATTTTTAGCAACAAACTCCCTGTTTGGTATTATGGTGGTTTTTGAAAAGTAATTATCTATTCCTTCATATTTAGAGTTGCGAAATCTGTTATGAAGTGTTTACTGGTTTTTTAATAGAACAATACCAACTGGTTACTAAAGAGTATGGACACTAGCTAAGTAATTTGTTTTCATAAAACTACCATAGAAAACAGTATGAAGTATGGCCTATTCACATAACCATAAGCTTTATGGTCTCAGCCCCCTTTCGTTTAATTATCATCTCCCAAAAGCACATTTCATCTTCCCAAAATTTTCCAGAAATACGTATGCACCACATGCTCAAAATTTACCAGTTTATTTTGAAGTGCACAAATGTTTAGGTGTACAAGCCCTAATAGTTGGATAGGTGACTGTTTTTGATTTACCATGCTTTCAAGCTATGCCAACTTGGAGGAGCACTGCCCTGGCCCACATTTTAGCCAGATCATCACCTATACTATAATGGAGCAGCTGAAGCAGACACGCTGATTCCTGGCCATCCGATGAGAAATTCAATGGCCCCGATTGGAAGTTGTATCCCGCGATTCACCCGCTCGAAAAAAAAAAGGAAGCCACACGAAAAAAATCCTACCCCACAATGCGTCGTACACAGAAAATTGGAAGGCAAGCATGCCCCATGTCCTCTGATATCGCAGATTTCCAACTTACCACCCACCCGACAACCAAGGCAGCATCCTCTCTTCCTTCTCCCTTCCGCGGCCGACGCGCCACAAGCCCCGGCGCTCGATTGGTCGACACCCCAGCCGCGGCGATGCCTGACCTGCGAGCTCTCTTCCACGCTCAGCGATGCCCTCGCTATCCACAACTCCAAAAGCATGCATCGCGGTGACGACGGGCGCAGACCAGCGGCCTCCCTGCCGCAATCGACCACCGGCCGACGCCCTCCCTCCTGAGAGGGAGCCAGGGAGGTATGGGGGGCCAAGCTGTACAAGGCCACGCACGATGCAAGGGCGTGGCGAGTGGTCTCGCTGTGCCACGTCGGACGGCTGCTTCCATGGAGGAGAGGGGAGACGGGGCGAGTGGCGCCACGAGGGTTCTCTGCCCTGTTGCAGAAGACGCGAGTTCCTCACCTGCAAAAGCGTCTGGCGCAGGGAGGCGCTGGGTGGGGGAGCTGCGTTGGGAGAGCTGTCGCCCCACCCCGTGGTGCAGCGTCCCCTCCCGAGCCGCTCCGCCGACAGGGCCGTCGCCGCCTCGCCACCCAGACCACCGACGGAGGAGTTCTGCCGCCGAGACCGCTGGAGAAAGGGGAGCTCGAGACGGGCCCCCCCAGAGCGGCGCAGGGCCAGGCCGGAGGAAGCGAGGACCGGCCCCCAACACACGGAGGAGAGCAGATCGGCGATGGAGACTTCTCGGGAAAGGTTGGCTTTTATATTTATTTCTTATTTTTCAGCTGCTCAGTATAAAATATTAGACCTACATATAAATTAAAAAAATATATAAATTCTTGCATAAAAATGTTAGGGACTGATATTAAAAATTAAAGTTACATAAAAATGTCAGTAACTAATATAAAACATTAAAGTTACAGCTAAAGCAACTTTCGCTATGGAAGAATAAGCCTGTTAGATAAGTGATTTTAGCTTAGGTGGCACTAAGACCACCCGATTCAAGTGGCTGTGGATGCCGTAATGTGCCCCTAGGCCCGCTCTTTTCACCCAATTCAGGATCGAGATGCGTGCGTGCGGGGCACGGCAATGGCGGCGGCTCCGTGAGGCACAGGCATGGCGGTGGACGCTGATGCAGAAATCGCGGGAGCGTAGCAAGCGCCGTGCGCCGGCGGAAGGACTGCAAATGTGAATTTGGTGACGGATTATGATTGTTGGTTATTGCTTCATAGGTTTGAAGAGTTATTACAGGATTACGGCACTTTTGTTTTGCAGCTCTAACTCCAACCGTTGTACTGGAACAAGTGAAGTTTATTTATCTCGGAAGGGAGTAAAGTAGCAGCTCGACAACCGTTGAGGTACGATTTTAATCTCCTTTTCATGTAAGCAAATATAATTTATGGTGTATTACTCAGTAAACTTTTTTATGTTAACACGAGGTCACGAGAGCTAGAGTAACCTATTTTATATTAGTACCATATCATCTTTTAACTCTGTGCTTCGAAATTTATTTTATTTTTAATTCTAAATTTTAATTAATCTCATGTTGGGTACTATTCTTTTTATATTTCTTATTTTTTATTTTAAATTTTAGTTATTTTTAAATTATATTTCTACTTAAACTTAAAAGATTTTAAGCAAACATGGTGATTTATTTTAAAACTGTTTTTTACATAGTAATTTAGAGCCCATTGCCATCTATAGCAATGTTTTTCTTTGACAATTAATTATCTTTTGTCGTAAATATTAAATTATAAAAACATTTTCTTCTCGTGTATCCAAATTAACTCCTTAATAATGGATCAGTAAGCAACATATTTATTATTTATTGTAAGAAAACAACGAATCTCAAATCTCGTCCATTCAGAAAAAGACATTTAATTAGCAGATGTATAAATGATATGCACATTTTTTAAATTTCAAAGACTATGTTATATTTTACTGCTGTGATGAATGTAATTTATAAAGAAAGACAAATTCGTTTGCTTGTGATATATTTGAAACGACGTGCTTTACACGTGTATAATTACTAGTCAGCAGTAAAATGCCATCCGTGCCCTAGGATAGGAAGGCTGCATCTAAGTTGGGCTTCTGCGTGGGGGCCCCACTGTTCAAGCGTTCGCGAAACCGACGGCAACGAATTCTCCGACAACCTGTGGTTTGTTCTTTTGTATCTAAATGGACAACAAAGCGTTCTCCTCGCTTTATTTCCCCTAAACTCTGTGTTTAATCTATATTAATAATATTTTAAGTTCCCCCAAAAAAACAAAGCGTTCTCCTCACATAACTAGAAATTGATTATCGCCTTCCTGTATCACTACCATATGGTTAGTGCTTTACTGTGCAATTAGCACCACCTGTAATGTCCGCATGTTTGAGTTAACTTTTTTTTTTTCAACCAAAACAATTTCCACATAATTTGAACTCTAAAAAAAGTATTAATTTTTAACACGAAAACTTTCTGCATAAATTAAAAAACTCTATACTCAAAAAAATTGTACTAGAATATAAAAAAATCCACCCTAAATTGTGTTTTTAAAAATATGAAAAACTATGTGCTTGGAAATTTTGTACGGAAATATAAAAAAATTCCATCCTAAATTTTGTTTTTTCAAAAATATGAAAATTTTGAGATTATATTCTAATCTGCTAAACCTATCAAAAAGAAACAAAAATCACTAGAAAAGTTAGGATTAACAAGAAGAAAACACTAACACCAAATATGTATGGTCCATTAAGGCCCATGAGTCCCCTCCAGGAAAAGTAACGGGAGCAGCAAGGTACAGAAGGGCCGAATACCCGAAGCACTGTAGACCGAAGGAAAAAGTCCATATTACATTCCTTAATAACTTTAGGCCGCTGATTTACCCCCTGTAAAACCGGCTATGTAACGTCTTAATTTAATAATGCATATTTTAGCAATTAAATTAATTAGTAACCCTTTTAAATTTTTCCTTACGTCATTGGGCCTAATTCAGCCCAACGCCTCTCTGAGCCATCTTATGCCAGGCCAAGACGGCCAAGCCAACATACCAGTGCCAGTACTCTCCCTTCCAGGCGCCTACCTATCAGATTTATCTCCTAACTCGGGTTAGAGTTAGAGTCCGCTATTGCCACTTCTTTCACGTCAAATCCGGCCACTTTGTTAGCTCATGCATCAATTTAGTTTTTCTGTGGCTGAGTCGCGCCACCGTTTCATCCATCGTTGGAGCACATCATCGCCACCATTGGGTTCACAAGGAGGAGGAGCACCTGGCAAGCACCTTACCCTCATTGCTTGTCATCGAAATGCTATCCTTGTCCACCCAAAGCCACCACCACTTCTACCTTGTTGTCGACCATCGTTTGTCGTCCTTCTACGCTAAGTAGTAGCCCAATGAATTTGTTTTGTTGCGCTCATTGTCTTGGTGCCCTTGGTTCATACCACTGTGCCGTGGGATGTCAATGACCATAGATACACATGTCGCTCGCCTTTGGCCGGTCCACATCAGCGTCACATCATTCTTCTCATCCTACATGGCCACCAAATATAGGCTTTGTGGCAGCCATACCAGAGCTTAGATCAAGATTGATCGATCTCAACTGCTCGTTCCTAATCTATTTTTGGTTAAATCAATCTCGACTATCGATTCTCGTAGATCGACTTAGTGAACCTAGCTTGGACCAAATCCATGTGATGCAATAAATTTTTTTCTTATTTAAAAGTAATTCTTTATTGTAATCCTTTAATAAATTTCTAGCTTTAAATCGGTTTAATCTTAATAAATTCATAACTAATTCATCCAAACTCCAAATCAGTTGGTATAAGTTTTTAAATTCTCTAAAAATCATGATCTATCAATTAAAAATATCCAAATATGTTGTTTAGTTTTTGATGTTTCAAAAGAGCTTGTTTTTGTCTAGAAAGGTTAGGAAGTATTTGCAGAGCAGTAAGACAAGTTATAGAGATCCAAAACATCCTTTTGAGCATATTGATTCTAAATTTAAATTCTCGCTTTACTTTAAATTTGCATTTATTTCGATGCTATTGGGTGGTGTAAATCTATATTCTCAATTTCCTTTCTTATGGTCATTATAGTATTCCTTGATACCTTGGGATCTAACTCTGTTAGATATCTAGTACAATCATTTAGTCATACTTAAAAATATTAGTATCACTTTATATGAGATAATTAATATTTTACTCATGATTAATGATGGTTAATTAATAGTAGTTGATGATGGTTGGTCATAGTTGGTTAATTAATGTTCCAACTTAAGGATCGATTTGCGAGCTACTGTTATGAAATATTTACCATACTAACCACAAAACAGAATAGATTATGGCTAGATCTATAGTGTAGCATGTCACAGCAGAAAGCACTATGATTTGTTTAATTTACATGTGGTAGTGTCAATAAATATGAAGTGGCATTGCCAATAATTTAAGTATTAAAGCAAAAAGTTTCTCTAGCTGAGGTTGTACCACCTCTACCGTAGGCTTAGCCGAAGACTGTTATGTAAAGGGTCTTTTCATAATACCTTTTTGAGGTATTATGAAGATATTGAAGTGCATGTCAATATGTTATGAGGTTGTGTTTTGTTGGTAAATATGAACATATCTAATCAAAGAAAAACTATTCAAATAGCTATACTTGCGGTTATGGACGAGCAATGTTTTTCATAATTAATCTCACTTATCATGTAACAATTAATAGTGTGGTTATTGATGGTGATTTGATGACTTCGGGTATAGAGTGGACTGGGCTTGTGCAACCAGTATAGGTTGTACACTGATGATTTAATCTAGTTTAATTACTCAATTATTTTACGATTCTCAAATATTTATTAAATATTATTTATACAAATTAGCTGTCATCTTTTGTTATATTATGTGCACCTTTATATTTACTATGTGGCTTGTTGAGTATGAGATGTATTCACCTTATAATAATCAATCATCGAAGGAATAGTTCTATTATGAAGAAGGTGATTTGCAGGATTAGTCCGAGTCCTAGTCTAAGCTGCATATGGAGTTAGAGTCGTTGTTGTCATTTGTTTATTTTCCGTTGCTTAGATCCTTAACTGTTTGAGAGGTTCTATTTGCCTATGTAATAATTATAAGCTCGTTTTATTTTTAGTTAATGACTTATGTTGTGTTATCAACATTGTTATTGTTTGCCTTGGCTGATTTCTAGACAAGGGTTCAATACACATGTAAGCGTTTGAAATTTTGGATCGAAATTTCGAGCGTGACATTATAACACCTTCCACAACTCTTAAAATTGGATCAATTTACCTCCTTAGACGGTTTGCACATTGGTCTTGTCCTATGTGATGATTTTGTGGTATTTAAATCAATTGTTTTGTCTAGCATGGCATGTTTGACTTGGTACACACATGTTGATATGATGCTTATGTGGTAATTCTACTAGAATAAAACTAAAATACATGGGGCCCAAATGCTCTATATCATTGGCAATGGCCCATTGAGGTGTGCATCGGTAGACCTAGCCATGCGCAGCGCCACCATTGACTACAACATGGAGCTACAGCACGCAACAGTGCTTTACAACCTACGGCTAGTGTAGATGACACGAGAGCTTAAGACGTAGTTAGGTGGCAACTTATTCATGATCGTGAAAGTGAAGGTGGAGAACCTGATCAACGAGACGGTGTAGTGCCATGAATGCCATCGCCGAGTATGATTTTAGCAAGCTCACCGCCACAGCTACAACCACAGATTGGTGAGTGGCGATGTGTCACCAATCTATCCTCTACCTTCATCGCCACATCTTCTTCCCTAATCTATCCTCTGCCTTTGCTGCCACCTCATCTTTCCTGATCTATCCTCCTCTTTTATAATCATCTTTCCTGATCTATCCTCCTCTTTTATAATCATCTTTCCTGATCTATCCTCCTCTTTTATAACCACTGCAAGCCGTTTGTTTCCCCTTACTCTCCCGTCGAGCTCAAGCTCATAGTGGCAACGGCGACCGAACGTGACCTACCATGGCCAGCACCATCAAGAATTCCTTTCTTTTTGTCCGCCACCAACGTCGACAGAAATGCATATGTAAAATAGAGAATTAAAAAAGATAAAAAAAATAGGAATAACCATTTGAATGAATTGTAGAAAAAATAAGAATTAGAGGAGAAATGGACTCAAAGGAAAGTTTCATGAGGTTGGACCTTCATGGAAA
The DNA here is from genome assembly GCA_030770085.1 of Oryza coarctata. Taxonomy (NCBI): domain Eukaryota; kingdom Viridiplantae; phylum Streptophyta; class Magnoliopsida; order Poales; family Poaceae; genus Oryza; species Oryza coarctata. The sequence goes on from CM061465.1 coordinate 4,540,105, forward strand.
CTTATCTCTAAAATTTGTATGGAATGAGGCATTACATATAAATTTTATAGGATCTGATATTTGTTTCAAAGCATCATATAGAAAAAAAAATCTTATAGGATTAGAATCCTATAAAATTACTATTTAAAGTGTCTCTTAATGGTCAAGACCTTCAAGCTATATCATAGGAAACTGATCTAAATAAGCCAAAACTATGAACATAGCACATGAGAAACTGAACTTGATGCTACAGGAGACTAATCCAAATGAGCTGAAACCACGAGCCATTGCACATAAAAAAACTGAAGTTAATGGGTTGGAACCATGAACATGAAATTCGTCCATATGAAACAAAATCATGAGAGCACATAAAAAAAATAAGCATAATGGGTCAGACCGATGAACTATGTGTGGCACATAAAATTAATAAAAATTGAGTCGAACACATGAAAAACTGAACTTGATCGGCCACGAACAATGTCTGCAATACACGAAACTGATCCATACGAGTGAAAACCATAAGCTATAGCAGATGAAAAACTGAAATTAATGGTCCAGACCTATGAGCTGTGCACATGAAACTGATACAAATGGAAGTCGAACCCTTGAGTTAATGGGACATGAAACTAATACACGTGAAAAAGTGAACTTAATGGGACAAACCAATGAGTTATAATAACACATGAAGTTGATCCAAACATGAAAAAACTGAACTTAGTAGGCTACAAACCATGACTAGCACAAGCAACTCATCCATATGAGTGAAAATCTTGAGTTATAGCACATGAAAAACTGAACTTAATGGGTAGAACCCATGAGCTATGGCACATCAAAAATTTAGTTTAATGGGACAAACTGATGAATTATAAAGACATGAAACTAATTTAAATGAGAGTCGAACCATAATATCATAGCAACCTACTACACTAGACATAATAACACCACATAATATATCTAAAAAAATAAGAATCTTCAGTTTAAAGGGTTTGTAAAGGAAAATTAAAAAAATCATTTCTTGTGAAAATCCTATAAAATTCCTGCAGTCCAAATAATGCTTTAACAAGCCACAGGAAATTTAATATCATTGGATCTGAAAAAAGTTAAATAAACTAGGGGATAAAAACAACAGAAAACAGTAAAGAAAAACACAAAAATAGTAGGGCACAGTGCGGAGACAAGATTGGAAAAATAGAAACCAGTTAACCACCTCCAGCCCAAACACAGCCACCACCCCCGCTGTCTCCCCTCCCCCTCCTCTTCCCCCGCGGAAGCCGGCGTCCTCCTCTCCCTCGACCGCCGCGCCCCGCCATTCGCTGCCGTTCTTCTCCGGCGAGGTAAAGACCGCATCTTTCACTCACATCCCTGCACCCCTGTTTGTCTCTCTTTCGGTTAGTTGAAGGCGCCTGTCACTGGCATTTCTTTGGGCTGGTTCTTGGCTAGATCCGAGCGCATTTACGGTTCTTGGATTTTTCTTTTCTTCTCCAAGAACGTAGCCATGGTTCTCCTCGTCTGTGTCACTCAGTCGGAGTAGAGGGGAGATCAGATCCATGCTCGCTTGGGATGATTTATGTAGTTGGTGATCGACACTAACTTGCTTGGATTGTTCCGACTTCCGAGAGTTTTGTTACCGCATTTTGTGTTCTTTGTGCAATTTAGCCTAAATCTGTCCAGTTTTTCGCGGATTGTTTTGTGCTGGTGTAGAAGTACTAACGGTAGCCGGTCGTTCCCACAAGGATGCCCCCGCGTTAGGTCCATCCCTGCATCAGGGAGCCTCTGATGAATTGAGGACGAGGTGAAGCTTGGTTGAGATGGACGATACCATCGCCGATGCTACGGGTGCACTGGCTATAGAGGAACAGGTGAATGGAAAGCCTGCATTGGCTGATAGTATGGAGGAGCATGAGGAAGCACATGAGGTGCAAGCCAATGGTGACCATTCCGGGGAGAGCGACGTGATCAACCCGTCCGAAGAGGCAGGCAGGGAAGCCACCTCTCATTTAGATGGCAAGAAGCCTCATGCTGCCAAGGTGAGTTTGTGGTAGTGTTTTATGATCGTTTACTGACACTTCTGTGCTCATTGTCGTTTCTATATGGTGTGATGTTAGGGAACCCAAAATCATGGCCCTAAGGTTGTAAAGTCTAGGAGCCCGAAGAGTGGAGGCGAGGGTCAAGCTAGGAAAAGCACTACTAGTTCCTCTCTTACTAAAGCGCCAATTGCTCGAGTCTCTCATAGAGATTTAAGTACTGGATCCAAGACCAATGGTGACTCCAGTGTTGATAAGAATGTAAGTTATGTTATTTGGGATCAATATTATATCCAATCCAGTTGGGTCTCAAACAATCTGTTTGGCAATGGTTTTACCAGAATACTCAGAAGAATGAGTCTCGCTCTGGTACCAAGGAGACATCTCTTGAGGACTCAAAGTATGCAGTTCTTTTTCTGCCTGAGTTCTTGTATGTTTAGCATGTAGTGCCTAATCTCAGTTCTAATCAGCACACCTTCGGAGGGTGAAACCTGTGTTGCTAAGTTTGGTTAATTATAAAATTGAAATGCAAATTTCTGGAGTATCATTTCGGACTTCTTGGGGCATCATACTGCAATCTAAAAGGATTAAAACATGCTCACCCTCAATTCAGTGGGACTAACACTGTATTTTTCCTGTACCTAGTAAAAAAATTTCCTCAATCTCCTCATCATTTGCCAATCTACTGCAAGAAGTACCTTCGCTTCAGTATCAGAAATTGCTTTATATATTATCAGCTTTTGAATGTCATGTACCTTATATAGACATGCTCAACCTTGAGCATTGAAACATGATACTTTACTGAATCAGAGTTAAATGCTAAATTTAGAGCTGACAAAAATCTATACATTATTTTGCATAGAGAACAATCCTAGAGAAATATTCTCACAGTTGCAGTTCAGACTCCATTTCTCTAGTGTAGATGAATACTCAAAAAGTAACTTATTCTGTTATACTCAACCACACAAATCCAGGGAAAAAAGGAAAACACAAAAGCCATTAGGCCAAAATTCTTCCATCAAAAAAGATGAAGAGCCAAATTCTGAATCCCGAAAAGCTGGTGGCACTCCTGCCTATGAGTTCTCTTTCAAGTGTGATGAGAGAGCCGAAAAAAGGAAGGAGGTAATTTGTGTTTCTGGTCATCTTTTGAAAATTATGTAGCTATTTCTTACTCGAGTCTGCAATCAAATAGTTCTATTCAAAGCTTGAGGAGAAGATCCATGCCAGAGAATTGGAAATAAACAATTTGCAAGCAAAATCAAAGGTAATATTCTTTTCCTTTTCTTGGAAATGTTAGCCTATCTTTCATCTCATGGGTTGCCTACTAATATTTGTTTCTTTATGATGCAAAGGAGGCTGAAGAAGCTGAACTCAAAATGCTTAGGAAGAGCTTGAACTTCAAGGCAACACCAATGCCCAGCTTCTACCAGGAACCAACTCCTCCAAAGTTTGAGTTGAAAAAGGTATTCAGAGTCCACAACTCAAGGCTAGCATTCTTCCTTTTTACTGCAGAATCCATGACTTCTATAAGCTAGCGAATTCACATGACTCTTGCATGACTTCTATAAAGAATATTCTTGGTTATCTATAATCTATTTAGGCCGAATACTGTATCTGGGAGGTCTGGTTATAATGATGAAATTTGTTCTTCAATAGGATAACTATCTGCAGTTATTTCTTACTTGTAGATCCCTCCCACGAGACCTAGATCACCAAAGCTTGGTCGTTCCAAGAACAAATCTGCAGGAGAGACTGAGGAAACTGTCACTCCCCTGGAATGTCCAGTCCGTCTGAGTCTTGACGAAAAGGTTTCTCAAAACGGTGTAAAGAAAGCAACCTCATCAAACGCAGTGAAAAAGCCCCAGAGGAAGTCACTCCCCAAATTGCCATCAGAGGAAAGCTGTCCACTTGGTGCAAGGCAGCAAAAGAACACTGAACTGAACCCAGACAACCTTCAGGAACCAGGGTCACCGACAGCAACGCAGCAACAAGAAACTGAGTTGAACGCCGGTGTTTCTGAGTCCATCCAGGACAGGATTGCTCCGGTCGCGCAAGAACTCTACGAACAGATAGTCGTCTAGCAAAGAGCATCGTGATCAATTCCTTTGGTGTGTGATGGAAGGCGTGCCTCGGATTTGCCCTCATATTGTGCTTTGACAAGTATTTCAGTAATAACTAGTTGCCTGTATTTTTTGTGACGAACTTACCTCTTCTTCCTGTGTAACGTGTATTTGTGTTGTCTCGATGGCTTTTGTTCATATATCGCAAGTGAGGCTCCAGTTGTCCTTTGCAGTAAGCATCCTGCTACACTATTATGTATAATCAGTCGGTGAGAATTTTGTTGCAATGTCCTGAGCCCCTGAATATTAGAGGAGAAATGCTGAATTTTCGCAATTGCTATCAAATGTAAGATCTTAGGGCTCCTTTGGAACAATAAAAAATAAAGAAATTTTAAAGGATTTAAATCCTGTAAGAAAAATTCGTACGAGACCTTTTGGAACAACGGAGAATTCCTTTAAAATCTCTATGAAATGGCATATTTCATGGGAATTAAGGAAAATTCTTAGCACGAGTTCTAATCTCGTGGAATTTTTTGTCTCTCTCTCAATTTCTGTATTTTTTCTCTACTCTATTCAAACAGGTTTTCAAATTGTCATGGCATTCTAATTATGTAATTTTTTTTTATTTTTATGCTTTGAGAATTCTGTGTTGCAAAAGAGCCTTAATGGCCACTTTAATTTAAAGAAAAAACATATGAATTTTTTAGTTTTTTTTTCTAATAAGATGATTAGATCTTATTGAATTCTATAAAAATTTTATAGAATACCTTCTTCCATATTTTGAAAGAAATTTCATATGACATTCAATCTCATGAAAAAATTTCTTTCAGTTATTAAATTTTTCCTACAGTCTAATCAAACGATTATTTATATACTTTTGTATATTTTTTAATCCTCTATTTTACACTTGTATTTTTATCAAAATTCTATTTTTCTCATGGTTTTTCCAATCAATGAGGCCCTAAAGATTGCGTAACTGGAGCTAGTTGAGGTAAAGTCATTCTAACAAGTGATCTAAAGTCCGGAACCATAAAACCAGTAATTTTTCATCATCTTTCAAAACTGGACAAACAGCATACTGATCATATTTCACGGTGGTTTTGAAGTTTTGATCAATATGACCGTGGATTTTCACTATCATGAACTTGAATTAAGTCTTATGGTTGTGGACTGAAGTGACTTCCACATCAGCAAAATGCAAATAATAAGAGATGAACTAGAAAAAACAGCTCCATTTCAACTTACAACAAAAGAAATTTTAGGGTGTAATCTGTGGAATTTATTAGCCTGGCTAACTTGCCAACAAAGTGGTCAAGACATGTCAACTCAAGCACCGGAAATTTTCTTGCAGCCTTGTAGACGACAGTTCAAATGCTTGAAGGTTGGCCAAGTCTTAAGATAGCCAATATGGAATTTTGCCGTTCCTTCAATCTTCTATTAAGAGAATGAGACAACATGGAATTAAGAGCCAAGATGACCAAACAAACTAACTGCCAGCTCCCTAGCAAGGAGAAGAAAGAAAACTCTGCCAACTCAACCATCAAGTTGTATTTACGGTAGATAACATCCTTCTTGGCTACTCCCTTCAGTAACAGAGCATGTACCTCAAATTTGAATCACATAAACAATAATTGTATAATGGATAATGCATGAACAGCAAAGTAAATCCAGATACATACATAATAAGTGCAGATCAAAGGCACACGATTTTCACATAAACACAATTTATTCTTAGAAGGTTGCAAAGATTACAGTCCTCAACAACATGCCGGTAAAATTAGGGATCTGGTGAAAAAAACAACCATACAAGTCTGTCATGGCAAGGCTCTAGTATGCGCCTTGCAACGGCCAGATCCCCCAACACCAGGCATTCCCAAGAGTACCTGTAACAAAAATTCAACCCTCTATGACCCTTACACACTACCGAAGAACATCACAATGACCCAACTGAAGACTCAGTAACCATACACACTGGGCAAGTCCACAGGCAGTCCAGCATCATCTGCAGCCTGGACACCAGTGCTGCTGACTACTGGTGACACCGGCAGTTGAGCTGTGGAACTCCACAATAGTTCCTCGTGCTGATGCTGGTGCCTGCAACTTCATGACTAGGAAGCAGTAAAGAAAAAGAACATGGACACTACGGCAACCTAAAAAACCATTGTGGTGTTGTGACTATTGCGGCAAGGACCAATGTCTTGGGTAGAGGGGGCTGGATGCCAGCGATGGCAGCCCAAGTCTCAAAAAACAGGCCGCCTCTTGAGGCGATCTGTGAAAAACGAGCACTTGGCAGAAACCGCCCCTCAGAAACAACTGGTCCTCGAACAAATCCAGAACCCACCATGACTTATGCACTAGCCGAAAACATGACTAGTGCGGCGATTGACTGGTTGCGCTACTTCTAAGGACATATATCTGCATCTGGAGGTGGCTCACCCAGCATAGATGAACCCCTCCAGCAAGGAACCATCTTGTCTGCCTATGCGAGAATGTCACACCACCAGAGCTGCTTCTCCAGCGATGCAATGCTGTGGTTGCTGATCATGTTGCAGAACTGAAGATTGAGACCCTCCAAAGACTGTCCCATGTTGCCCAAGAATGGCACAATCTTCTGAGTAACCTTTGAGCAACCAGACAGTGATAGGACACGAAGCTTGAGGTGCTTTGCTGATGCCAGCATCACAACACCATTGTCGCTGACCATGCACTTTGAAAGATCAAGCTCAGCAAGCTCAGTGCAATTCTTGGAAATGACGAAGAGGCTAGCATCAGTTATCTTGCTACAGCCCTCAAGACTAACTTGCTTCAGAGATTTTCCATGTCCCTTCACCAAAGAAGAAACAGCTGCATCTGTGATGTTCTTGCAACCACTCAAGTCGACCTTGACTAGAACACCCTTGGAAGAGTTGATCAATGGAAGAAATCCACGGTCAGTGACCTCCCAGAGACCACTCAAATCAACCTGCTCCAAGTAAGGGCAAACCATCCCCACCACAGCCAAGCTTGCATCAGTGAAACCTGGGCAGTCCTTGATGGTCAGGAATTGGAGTGATTTACACAGAGGAAGCTGTGCAGGCGTAGAGCAGAGGTCCTTGAATCCCATGCACTTCACCAAAGAAAGAGATCTGAACTTCGGGCCGCAGTTAACAAGGAAAGCAAGAATACCAACAAGAGTAACCCCATTGCACTCTTCAAGCTGCAAGCTCTCCAACAACCTTGCTGACTCCGTAAAAGCCTTAAGGCCAGCATCAGTCATGTGCCCGCACTTCCTGAGCGAAAACTGCCTCAATCTCGGGCAGAACTTGGCAATAGAAGCAAGCGCGAGATTGGTGACCCCAGGGCAAGAGATGACAGTTATGCACATCAGATTCTGAAGGCCGGCAGCATTGGCCATCATCCAAAACCCTCTCTCCGCAACTGCCGAGAGGCGGACAAGTGTGAGGTCTGTAACAGCCTTCCCGTAGTACCCAATCACGGCAAGCGAAGCATCAGTGATGTTCAAGCCCTGGAGCCTGATCTTGTTCATAGAGGCGGAAGCAGAGCACACGAGGCTGGAGATGCCCTGATCCCCGATATGCACGCAATTCTTGATGTTCAAGGCCTGAAGCTTGGTGCAGCACCGGCCAATTGCCCTGAGGCCATCGTTGCCGATACCGGAGCACGACTCGACAGTCAGTGACAGCAGGTTGGGGCAGCCCTGCGCGACGGCGGTGAGGCCCTTGTCTGTGATGAGCGGGCAGTGCGTGATATCCAGGCGCTCCAGAGAGGGGCAGCCGGCGGCGATCTCGGCGAGCCCGGCGTCGGTCACAAGCGGCACATCCCACAGGGCGAGCGAGCTGAGGTTGGGGCTGCCACGGGCAACCGCCAGAAGCCCCTGGTCCGTGACGCCGCGCGTCGGGTGACTCCCGCGGACGGCGAGCTTCTCCAGCCCGCGGCAGGACCCGGCGACGACAGCCATGGCGGCGAGGCGGACGTCGGTGGCTTCCTTGCCCTCGAGGACCCTCTCGACGCAAGGATCCACCACGGGAGACTCCTCCTTCTCCTCCTCGTCCTCGTCGTCCTCCTCCTCCTCCATGACGAACTCCTCGTTGAGGTCGGGCAGGGACGGCGCGGGCGCCGCCGCGGCGGCGGCCTGGTTGAGCTCGGAGGCCCGGATGCTGCAGAGCAGGCCGAGCCAGCGGCGGGAGACGCAGGCGGAGGCGCCGCGCTCGGGGCCGCCGGGGAGGCGGCGCAGGACCTCGAAGAGGCACTCGTCGGGGAGCGAGTCGAGCGACGGCTGCTGCGAGAGCAGCTGCCTCTGCTTCTTGGTCGCCCTCACGCACCCCGCCGACGCGGCCACCAGCGACCGCTTCCTCTGCTGCCGCACCACGCCGCCGCGGCAGAACATCCCGGCCAGCTCCGCCGGGGCCGAGACGAGGCACCCTCCATCTGATCCATCCAAGAAACGCGGAACTCATCAGCCCGTCTTCCTCTACCCAAACACCTCAACCAAAACCAAATCAACAAGAACAAGAAACCTCACCTCCATAGAAGGCCACCATGTCGAAGAACAATCACTCACCACCAAAGAGACCCCTCCTCCCAACAACACGAACACCAGCACCCCACCACCCCGGATCTGGCGCGCCGGGGAAAGGCCGGATGCATCTACAGGCCAGCCAAGCCACGAGCGCCGAACCCTATCGCAACCGCGACGGGGCAAAAAGGAGACGACGAAGAAGAGGAGAGGCCACTGGTGGGAAGGGGAAAGGGAAAGCGGGGGAAGGGAGGAAACAGAAGCGGGAGGGGGCAGAGGGAGAGCAATTTAGAGGGTGGTGGTGGAGGCGGAGTGCGGTGCGGCGAGGCGGAGGCGTGGCTCTTGGAGGCGACCAACCTGCATTCACGCCACGCCCCCACGCTGGCGGGTGCAGTGAACCTGTTGGGTTGGGGGGTGGGTGCACGCACCATCAATGGTGGGGGTGCACGCATCCGTGTGTTTTTTTTTTCTTTCTTTACCGAACTGGTACGCGTCGACTAGTCCAGGTTCTTTTTATTCTGAATTCTGAATTTTTATTTTCACGTTTTCCAAGCTACGATTCTTTAAAAAATTATATATGAGATTTTCTTGGAATGCTTTTTTAAAACATTTTTCAGCATTGTGAGAGTCAATTTAATTCATTCTTTTATATCGTCAAGTATGTATTATAAAAATTAGATAATACATCGATATCTCAATTTATTATTAGCTATATGTGATTTTGAATTTGTATTTGCACGTTTTTCAAGCTATGTTTCTTGTAAATATTTTCTATATAAAACTTTCTTGGAATACCTTTTTAAATGATCTTTTAGCTTTGAAGAAGTTAATTTATTTTTTTTCGTTTATACTATCATATATCAAATAGCTATTGCATTAATCGGAGCTATTTCTAACGGGGTCTTCAAATTTTTTAAATCAGTTTGATTTTAAAATAAATATCAAAAATACATTAGTACATGTAGTATGCCACCAATTCTATACATGTGAGCTGGTGTGCAGCGCGAGGACAATGAATATTACCTGTAATACATTTCGTCCAAAGTAGCGCTATATATTAGAGTTAAAAAAATCAGTACACTTCATATTTAAATCTACAATGCTTTGAATACTGTATATGAAGTTTAACCATTTGTCTTATTTAATTTTTTTAAGACATCATTATTTGTTGTACATTAAAACATAGAGTAAGTAATAACTATCTCAAAATTATGCATACTTTGTTTAAACTACAAGTTTAGGAGTTTATATTTGGAGAGGTACATATCTTGCGCTCTAATCCTATATTTTTATACAATTGCCTCCCACAAACTACAATTAAGAATTTCTCTCTCTTCTCAATCAGCCACGTCATCATACAATAAGTGATTGTCATGAATCCACTTTGCTTGTTCATAAATCAGTACACCGACCATCTTATAGCTCAACTTCATTTCAGGTCTTAAAATCCACTTTGGTTGTTCATAAATCAGTACACCCACCATCTCATACCTCAACTTCCATTTCGGTCTTAAAATCCACGTTGGTTGTTCATATGCCATGCCACTAGCTCAATTCCCACTGATTAACGGTGGCAGTACTCAATGCATAATGAAATCTGTGGAGGATTCAAACAGCCCGCTGCTTTTAACTCGCATGTAATGGCCCCAATCACGTGTAAGACTGTGAGCATATATAAGTGGGCACTTATTATTGTTTGGTCATTTGTGTAATTCTGCTTTAGGTTATACCATGAAAGTCCTGAGCTCCTCCATGTCTCCAGTGCAAGCCCCCCTACCACACATGCCAAGCATTCCTCGCAGTCATGACATGCAAGCACCAATTATCAAAAACAGCTATTTCACCGACCGACTTTTGTTCCACTTAATCCATATATTTTCTTCTCTTCATAGATTATTGTGAGCATAGCTGCCACTTAATTTTCTCCATACACCTACACACGCGCGCGCGCGCACTTTTTTTTTTTTTTTGGAGGGGGGAAGACTCATGCATTTGCCATAGTGAGACTCGGACAAGCAGGAAGATATGTGACAAAGAGTACAGCAATTGAGTCCTTGGCAATGTATCCGGCACTACTGCTCTGGTCATCCATGCCATGAAGCTGGCGATGGTGAAGATGAAGATAGCGAGTCTAACTGTAGGTGAAGACGCCAAGTCCTGGACCTAGAAGGGGCCTCCCAAAGATAGAGGTTAAAGCAAACAGTGAAAAAACTCGGCCGAACATTTGAAGCCTTTGTCAGAGACAAGGAAGAAAGTTGATGCAATAAGGAAATCTCACTAGAAAAGAATTTGATGGGCCAGCACGACCTTCACACCGTGCTGCACTTCTCGCAACAAACACCGATAAAAAACCCGTAGCCACAATCAACTAGGACGAAGAAGAATAAGAGAAGAGAAGCTACTACAAAATAAACTTGATATACAATGGGATTAATCTGACAGTCCCCAAAACCCCATTTCTCTCGTCGTTGACCTACGACCATCAGAGACGGATGGGAAAAGGGTTTGACGGAGGAAAGAAAAATAAATGCCCCAACACTTTTTCTTTCTACTAATTTGTTTTTAATGAAAAGTAGTTGTTGAGTTGTTGGAATACTTTGCTTACATACTTCAGTTTTGTTTGTAGGATTTTATACTTTACTTTGGATGTGTATTTTGTTACGTTGGTTGTCCTAGCCTCCTAATGAAATTTCCAAATTCATGTTGTGATAAAATATTAAGCTTGTAATGTATTTTTTATGAAATTATACATTTGTTATTTGAAGAAATTAATTTCAACGTTATAAGTGAACTTGACAGTACAAGGTGAACTTCTTTGTATTTATATAATTTTTGAAGAGTTTTATAAAACCAGTAACACGCAAAATATCATTAATTAATTTATAAGTTTTAGATTTATCACCCCCAGCACTGTTACTGCTGTATAGTGCCAAATGTCGTCTCAGCTTTGTAAAAATCACATATATCACAGATCTATATATTAATATTATATATATATATCATTTTTAGAAGGGTTAATTGCAAAGTGCAAACATGTCAACGTGCTAGAATTTTCCTGAACCATTTCTTCAGCCAACCAAGATAGAAAAGAACCGGTGTAACGTGCAAGTGCAACCGTACAACCTAACAATAAAAAATACAATGGTCTTAAAAAACAATAAATTAATCAATGAAAAGCTTTGAACATTTATGACGAAAAAGAAGCGTCCTTCCCCCCCCCCCCCACCCTGTTTTCTTCTGCCTGGCCTAATCAATAAAAGGCGATTCCCGGCGTGCAGCCCCCAAAAAAAAAAAAACAGAGAGAGAGAGAGAGAATCCGCCGCGGCTTGTGCGGCTGTCGTCCGTGCGCGTCACCCCGCGTTCCGTCACACGCCCATCACGTTGCGGCCGGTCGCTCTCGCCCGTCGTCGCGCGGGCGTTGGCCCCCACCGGGTGCGGTGCATGGAGCCAGGCAGGGGACGGCCACGCACACCACGGCCGCTCTCCGCTGCTTTTGCCTGTGATTCTCGCCTATCCACTCCACCACTCGTACCTCTCATCTGATGCCGTTTGAGCCACTGAAGTTTTTTTTTTTCTTCACAATTTGTAGCCTAGTCAATCCCTACTTTCTTTTTTCTAAGCTAGCGCACATGTGCCGGCAATTCTGTGACACTATATCCAATCTCTTGTTTTGGTCGTTTTTCTCCTATATTTTCCATAAAGAAAGTTTTTTCTCCTATATTTTCCATAAAGCTCAACAGTGACCACTTAGGTTTTTCTTGTTATTTGAGGCATTGAGGCTACCAATTGCGTTATGTTTGAAAGTGTCGAAAGATAAAAAAAAGATTATTTGATTTTTAAAATATCTATTTAATAATATAGATTATAGAATTAATTGCTATAAATTTAAAAATCTATTTTAGAAAGATGAGATAAGAAACTTATGTATATAATTTTTTTAAAAAAACATCGTTTTAACAGTTTATTTTAAAAAGTACATGCGTAAAAGCTAAGAAAAAAATCTCACCCATCAAGTACTGTTGGGTTAGGAGTAGCAGCAGCAAAATATACACGCTGAATAGTGGAGATGTAGTGAACACATGCCATGGAAGCTGCATGAGCAAGGGTGTTTAATTTTTTGCCAAGCCAAACAAGTTTAACCACTCTAATAAAATAGCAAATCTCACCTCTAGAGTGGCAACAAGTTAAATATTCTCATGAGGAAAAATGATGACGAGCACAAAGACATGAGCAAAACAATGCATATGCTTTCTTAACAATATCGAACAGGTTGGTGATAAGTAAGACATGGAGATGAAAATCTGTTGAAGATAGAGAAAATATAGGGAAAAGGATAACCTAAGTGGCATATCTCTAATCCTCTAGAAGCTGATCTAGCGGACAAAGAGTGTTTTCCGGTCACCAATAATGTTTTTATGTCATTTTCATCAATCATAGGTGACGATTTTAATGACAAAGCCTATTTGATGGTCAGTCTCTACCGCTAAATTTTATCATAGCCATGAATCTGACAGCCATCATAATCTAATAATCTCAATAGAAATTTCAAGATACAATGATAAATCATGTTAATAATCATTAAACAGAATATAGCGACCCTACAAAACAATGCAATGTAAGTGACCCAATGATCTCCTTATCTAGATCCGCTGTAGAGCCCTACTGCCGCCACAGCACGCCAGTCGTGCACATGCTCCTGGCAAATATAATACAAGCAACTTGAGATTCCTCTAATGACCACTTGATCACGCTGCAGATTGTGTTAGGCTGTTAAGATATCTCTATTGACCAAGTTGATCAATGATCAGTACGAGTATGTTGCGTGCTTAAATTAACTAATCACTCGCCGGCAGGGTGTGATGAGAAGCTTCTTGCTAGCCAACACGCATAACGAATCACTCGCTAACGTAGTTTACGGCCTAATGGGATGCACCTGGACAAAGGAGATTGATCCGGTTAGGATCCCAGAATCTCCAAAATTGGGCGTGTTCCCGTTGCTGATCTCTCACGGTTTCACATGGCGTCCAGATGATCTGCACCGCACCAAAGCTGATGTGCAGACTCGGCCTACTTCTCCTTTTCTCTCTTTTTCCGGATCACACCCTGTATTTTCTTTTTTTAATCTTCCTGTAGTTCTGTATTCCTTCTCTTCTCTGTATTGCCGCAAACACATCTCCTTTGCTTGTTTAAAATTTTAGAATTAATTTACATGTTTTTATGTCATTATCTTGAATTCTAAACCACTAAAAGTAATATAAATGTCTCACCTAAAAGTATTTATTCCCTGCACCAGTATTTGTCTTTACTTAAGGCCACAGCGCCAAATATACCTTTCACTCTCTTTGGAATGGAGATAAAAATATAGGAATGGCCGTTTAAATATAACACTGAAAAATACGAAAATTGTTGAAAAAGACATAAATTTTTAAGAGGTTGAACCTCATGCTAAATTTTCTCTAAAGCCTTATGCATTGTGCCATTTCGAAGGAACTCATATGATTTAGTGATGTCCAACTCTTTGTTCTAAAGGACCATTTAGAGGAAAAATACTATAGGGACTAAATTAAAAAAACTGCCTTGGGAACAGTCTCAACCGGAATGAGATCACATGCAATCTTCACTATGACGTGTAAGATAAGGACTGCACATGACCGTGGCCATCTATGTTTTGTTTGGGTGGTTCGGATTGGAAGCTACGGTCTGTCTAGTTGCTCGGACCGGCTCATATAAGTCATCCAGGCAGAGTTGGCCTGGATAAGTGGATGCAAATGGTTGTGCTTGGTTGCTGTATCAGTTAGACTCTGATGATATCAGATATTGTTTGGTTAATTCTACGTGTAAATGTTGTATACTGGAGATTTTGTTTGGTTGAAAGTATGACATATGAATTTAAATATCTTCTCTTTTGTAGGGTAAGATTACCTCTCATAATTCATGGATGAAGATAATTCCTACATAGTATTCAATTGGCTAATAAAATAGTGAAATATCAAATATATATATATATATATATATATATATATTAGTAATTCACCAATTAAACCTCCTCTCAACTCCGCTGATCACCACCACAATCATTTATCCTCTTCCACCGTTAGTCACTGCTGCACTTCACCTCTTCTCTGCTGTCATCAATTACTGTCGTACCCCTTCTCTTCTCTTTTGCTATCTCAACTCTCTCTCCTCTTTTGTCGTTCTATCGTCAATGGTTAGATCTAGCGGCTAGAAGCTTATAGTCATCGGATCTTGTGAAGCTCGTCCATAGTGGTAAGGAGAATGGTGGGAGGAGGAATACAGCAAAAAGGTGGATCCTATCGTCATGCCCTCCGTCGAGTCCGCCATCACTAGGCTGATAGCCAGGCCGAGCTACGAAACTCAAATCGTGCGTTTCCCCGCAGCCTGGCCACGGGAGGGAATCTGCACGAGCAGAGCATGGTTCTGACACTTGCGCAGCAAACCAAACAGCCGTTTCTCTGTATCACTCGTGCGAGCCAAGTGCGGCGCGGGCAGCCAAACACGCCCTATTCTAGCCAGTAAGTACTAGCCGATGCTTTTTTTTTGTCCTACAGTCCCTCCGATGATACTGACCATTAGATTTATATCAGATAGCCAGCCGCTTAAATTATAGTCACATACGATCTGATCTTTTGTGCTGAATGGTTATGTGACAATACAAACAAATTAATTAATTATTATAAAGTTAAAATATAAAACTAATATGTTGAAACTTTTTCAAATACTATATCGTTTAGAAACTTAAAAAACACGTATCAATAAGTAAAGATTAGGAGTTTCACAGATGTTTATGTGATATCTACTAATACTCCAGAGTCTTACCCCTCGTCCCTCTGTACAGAGCCTCAAGATCATGCGCTTCTTAAGGTTTGAGTTGAATAGGCTAGGCTGGAGTGTCGAGCTAATTAGCATGGACTGATCTACTTAGGCCGTTCACACCAAGCTAGCCAGCTAGGGAGTTCACCCCTAAGCTGGTCTCTATAGAGGACGACCCCATGTAAGCTGATTGAGTTTGTGTGCTTCTCTTGCAGTCCTAGTAGAAAAACACTAAGGGTTAAGTGTGTCAAACTATTTAAACTATCGTATTCAATACGATAGGCTTGCATACCCCTACTAGCATAACACATGCATGGTCGAGACAGTCAGAGTGACAGGACGGATATTTACCCTAATAGGTGGGTGGCGTGTGACAAGACGGATATTGCTCCCATACCCATCGTAATAGAGGGTAGAGAGCCTTGTTAAACCACACTACATCCTTCGCCCTTTATGTGTTCGCCAACTCACTACACAGTGGGTCCCGCCAGGCGAGCATGGCACACACTACCATACAATGGAGTGGAGCCTATGAAGTATGCTTTCGATAGGATTAGACCGATCATATATAAACTCCATGTGTAGGACCCATAAGCCTCGGTTCATGAGCATTTCTCTCTGCCTAGTAGCCCAAGAATATATAAGGGGAGGATTGTGGATAGAAAATGAGGAAAAAGACACTTTAAAATGCTTAGCCAATGTAATCCGCATCCAAAAAAAGCTAGGACACAGAAGTAGGGTGTTACGCTACTGAACAGCCCAAACCTGTCTAAACAGATCTGCATTCATCTTCCCCTATCGATTGGAGTAGCATTAATTTCACAATTTATCTGCACGATTGAGCCCTACCCCATGGTCCAAACTCAAAAGAGGGCCTACGTAGGTCCTGTTCTTAGTGCCTATCCATCGATAGCTGGTGTGCAAGGTAGGGGATGTCGTTCTTTTTCACATGCGTCTGAATCTTGGACCGTTTCGGCTGGAAGGGCTAGAAGATGACAGGTGGACGTCGTCACTACTGCTTTGACTTAGAGGAGTCAAAGGATGCTACATAACACCTTGCACCACCGCCATCGTTGTAGTGCAAGTCAGCTCCCTGCTTATGGTACTGATGGGCCTCGATGCATTTCGCGTCCTCCTGAGCTAAGAAAGTAGGCGTGAGCCCTAGTGCTACGGCTGCGGTTGCCCCTTTACATTGGAAGCATTCTCGGCAAACAGAGTAGTCGATGGCCATCACACCGGTGGGAGCACGCTGACCACCGATCTGGCAATGCTTGGACCTAGGAGAGCAAGTCTGTGAAGCGCTCTGCTTGCCACATATGCACTCCTTAGGCACACCCCGTTCTAGGTGGTAGGTGCCAAAACTTCTGTAGATAGGTGGTTGCAAGAGGTCGCCGATCTAGTCAGCATGGCACATCGCCAAGTGACCACCAATAGTGCGCGTAGTGGTTCTAGGGCCATATCATCCTAGGTGTTGTAGTTAAATTAGCCGTCGCACAACATCGATGTCATATAGGGCCACGTGTGCGATCCAAGACCCTTGACCGATCCCTCACGCCCCCAATAACCTCCATCATAGCATTGATGAGCGGAGGATGAATGAGAATGCTCGAGTTACAAATGAATGTGCCAAGGAGCAGCGTTGAGAACACACGGTCGTGGAGGACTAGGCATCCTTCAGCCATCCTTGCTGTAGTTATCACTCTCTAGAGAATGAGCCCTCGTGCTTAAGGTTCCATTCTTACACCACGCCTTATGGTGCTGGCTGTTAGGTCTTCATCAAGGAACTCTGGCAGGTCGCTGGCTGGCAAAGTTTTGGTTCGAGCCCACTATCGTGACCTTGTACGGTAGCGCCTTCACCCAACCCTCGCACCACAACATCAAGGCCCTACGGCATGAGCTCTACTCAGCCACCCAACACCTCAAGTGGTCAGACATCCTGATTACTTTCGACTAGTCTGACCATCCCGTGAACATCGCAAGCTCCGAGCAGTTAGCACTGGTGGTCTCTCCCATGATCAACAAGTCAAGGTGACCCGCATCTTCATAGATAGGTGTGTAGGCCTCAACCTCTTCTCCCTGATGCATTTGAGCATCAACAAATCTTGCTCCTCCGCATCAAACTATCCATGCCCTATCATGCCATCACTTTATGCCACTCCATGCCCCACAAGGTGTGTCGAGTAGACTTCGAAGACCGAACAAGAGTTACAAGACCTGAAGCGGTATCTCTCATCACTGTGTGTCCTCGTCGCACCACGTGAATAGGAATCGCTCTTTCTCTACATCGCACCCACGCCTCAGGTGGTAAGTGCAGCACTTGTTCTCTAGCATGAGGTTGTGGTGAGCCTTGGGCAGCAAGTTGGTTCCAAGCTCCTAACCGAGCCTGAACAACTAGTGGTTTCTAAGCTCCCAGCTGAGCTCGAACGGTCTACGGTTTTTGATCTCCCAACGGAGCCTAGACATCGTGCGGCACTTGGCCTCCCAGGTAAGCTGGGCCATGTGTTGTGCCCGATCTCCCCCACGAGTTTGGAGGGGGTGACAGCCATGGGCTCCTAGCTAAGCCCGAGTGCTCGTCTGGCCCCTACCAAGTCGTCGGGATGAGCCCAAACTTTCTCTAGGCCCCACTCCATCGAGCCCCCTAAGGGCTGACTCCGAGGCACGATCGATCCATATCGAGCAATGACTTGTCCATTTTATTAGTAAGGTGTTGCGTGATGCCAAGACCCATTACTTGTAGGCTTAGAAGATACTGTGCACTGTCCTCATCACATCCAGAAAGTTGTGCCATTACTTTCAAGTTCACAAGATCTAGTGGTAACCTCATACCCCCTCGATCAAATAATCCATAATTGTGAGGGAACCAAGTGCGTTGTTAAGTGGGCATAGCTCGCCAAGTTCGACTCACACTTTGTTAGCCATCACGCCATAAAGAGCCAAAATTTGGCCGATTTCATGTTAGAATAGACCCCGGTCCTCATGCTCGAAGAAGAGCACATCTCCACATGCCCCGCTCATGACAACACTAGATAACAATAGACCTTGAACTAGGTCATGCACTTCGATGGCTCTCTTACACTCTAAGGAGCGGGGCTTGGTGTGGTGCTAAAATCGCCATTCGGTGAGGTCCTAAAGTATGTGGTGTAGCTAGATTTTTGCGCTACCAACAATATGGCAGAATATGAAGGGTTGCTCGTCGGCCTCAAGGTTGTGGTGGGCCTTGGCATCCGACGTCTGCTAGTGAAAGGCAACTCCTAGCTTGTCATCAATCAAGTATCGAAGGAGCACCAATTCTTAGACCCCTAGATCGTTGTGTATGTTGAAGAGGTGTGGAAGATGGATTGGCATTTTTATGGCCACGAGTTGAGGCATGTGCCTCAGTGAGACAATATGCTTGCATCGCGTCCTCCTAGTCTCCCATTCTAGCAAAGACATTTCAAGAAAAGCTCACAAAACATTTCGTCTCAGCGGCCAACTGAGATAAAGGGAAAACCTCACACCAAGGCAAGAGGACCTAGGTGACCGCTTCGGTGGGAGATGTCATCAAGGGGTTTCCACCCGATGAGCACGCTATGCTTACCAGTAGTTCTCAGAAATCATGTGTTAACGCCAAAATCTGGCGGATCCGATGGCGCTAAAGCCGATCGGCTGGGAGATCCGATGGGGCTAAAGCCGACCGGCTGAGAGGTCCGTTGGAGGGTTTGATGCAGCCATCGGCCGATGGAGATACTGAGACGAAGCCGATGGAGAACTGTAGAAAAGCCGATCAGATTAGTAGAATATTGGATCGGCTTGAAGACAGGGGATTGTCCAATTGGGATCAGGTCCGAGAAGCCCGAGGGAAGGAGGGAGAAGGATCGGCTTGACTTAAAGAAGGTTCGATAGCTACAGTGGAGAAGCCGATCAGGTTGCAGCAAAGGAAGACTCGGTTACAAATTAGAAGATTATTCAGATGAAACCGGGTTTGCGGAGGAGCCGTGGACTCCACGGCAGGGTGCTTATTTTTGTAAATTATAACCTTACTAAATTAGGGAGGTCTAGCTGGTTAGTTAACTTCTTTAGGAATATTTTCCTTTGTTCTTACTAGGAAATAATGTCCGATGGTCGTAGACGCGTCGGACTCTGTCTGTAAATCTAGGGTATAAATATAGACCCCCTGGAAACATGTAATACATCTCTCGATCATATTCAAACTTGACGTATCGCCACCCTAGTTCATCTAGGTTCTACCAGCGGGTTCTGGCTCTCGACGTGAGGCTGCATCGGTTAAGTCCGATCTTCGGCGAAGGGGTAAGTCCTGCCACCATCCCGATATGTCCTGCTCTGTCTAAGGCTACATCGGTTAGGTCCGACCTCTTAGGCCGATCGGATATATCGCATCACGTCCGTGCTGGACCTATCGGCCTGTTAAGCTCCCTCTGCCGTCGTCGGTCTCGTGCTGCATCGGTTAAGTCCGACCTACGGCGCTGCTGACGGTAGATCGAGCTTCAGGCCTATAGTCTCCTGCATGGCGTATCATCGGAGTGCTAGCCGATGAGTTATCCATGCTCTGTGCTTCACGCCCAGCGCATCGGCCCCTCGACCGATACGCATCAGGCTTTAGAGGCGTCCCACGACGCGTAACGCCAAACGTATCGGACCTCCAGCCGATACGCTCCCGCCTTCAAAGAGGCGTCCCCTCATCGGCTCAGCTAGCCGATGGGTTCGTTCCTATCCTTGCTACGGCATAGCCGATCCGACGTCCTCCGTATCATCGCCGCTGGCCCCAGCCTCGTACTGTCTCGGTTAGGTTCGATCTTCGAGGTTCGGTGTTGATGGCGTTGCCACGGCAGGCGATAGGTCTCTTGCTGTCATATCCGGAGCGGCATCGGCTTTGCAGCCCGTGCCTTCTTGCGCTAATCATCGCCTAGGCCGCATCCGCTTTCATCGGGTTTTCCAGCCGATGGATCACTGTTCGGCTGTCCGGAGGGATCCCGTGCGCCTCGATATCCTCTGAGCACGTCCTAGTTCCTCCATCGGCTCTACGGTCGACCACTCGTCGACACCTGTCCACATCGGCTCCCCAGTCGATCAAACAGCATCCCGGACCTATCGGCAGCCAGCCGATAGCGAGCGTCTGTATCGGACCCGCTCGTCTCACCTCCTTGTCAATTGCAGGGTCAAATTGACTAGCACGCCCACGAACCTCGAGACCTAAGGACCTGCACTGGAGACAAGCAGACCTCCCAGGCCTTCGCGTGACCGAGCCGCCGTCCCTCCCCGGTCGCGGGATTTTTTGGCGGCGAGCACCATCATGGATGGATGAAATAGTCAGGTTCGTGAAAGAAAATATCCTTCCTAATGATGATGCTTTCATTGAACGAATCATGCGTCAATTAAAACACAACGTCTTGTTAGATGGAGACCTCTACAGGCGTGGCATAAATGACGTACCCTTGAAATGCATCACTCAGGACAAAGGAAACAAGCTACTCATTGATATCCACGAGGACGAGTGAGATAGCATTGCATCGTTCCATATGATGGTTAGGAAAGCCCTATAGCATAGGTTTTACTTGCTAACAGCCCTCTAGAATGTCACCAAGCTAATGCGCCACTGGAGGGCATGCCAGCTCCATGCACAACAAATACACCAACTATCGTAGGCTCTACAAACTATACCATTGTCTTAGTCATTCACAGTCTGGGGGTTCAACATCCTTTGGCTATTTCCCCCGGCTATTGGGGGATGCGAATACCTCTACATCACTATCAATAAATTTACTAAATGGCCTGAGGAACTCCTGGCCATCAAGTTGGATCAACACTCCACTCTCAAGTTCATAAGTAGTCTCAAAAGCTGCTCCAGAGTCCCCAACCGGATCATCACCGACAACAGGATGCAATTCACAAGCTCCCTCTTTGGACAGTATTGCGAAGACCTCAAGATCAAACTGTGTTTTGTCTCGGTCGCACACCCAATGAGCAATGGCCAAGCCAAGCACGCCAATGCAGAAATCCTGAAGTAGCTCAAGACGTGCACCTACAATGAGCTCAAGAAGCATGGTGCGGGTTGGATTAACAAGCTCCCTGTAGTGCTTTGGTGAATAGAACAATGCCGAGTCACACGACTAGGGAACCCCTTTCTTCCTTGTCTATGACGCCGAAGCAGTGCTCCCGTCTGAGCTCACACTTGGCTCACCGCGTGTTAAGCTCTACAACGATGATGATCAAGTTCAAATAAGGCGCGATGATGTCGACTACCTGGAGGAGAGGCACCAACGTGCTTCACTCTAGGCTACCAGATACTAGGAAACCTTAGCGCTATCATCAGTGCGACGTTCGACCTTGGTCACTAGAGCTCGGGGATCTTGTGCTCCGCTGCTTCCTAATGCAGGCTAGGAAGAACAAAGTCTTCCTTATATGAGAGGGCCCTTTCCTAGTGAGCGGTCTTCCCTAGCTAGGCTGTGCATGGTTGACAACAGAGGATGTAACCTTGCTTCCCAATCCCTAGAACTTCGAACACATGCACAAATTCTATCCCTAAACAATGTTAGTAAGTGGCTGAGCTTGGGTCGATTACGGTAGGTCTCCGTCCATACCCAAGTCAGCTTGGGGCTACCACTTAGTGGCTATGCCATCATTATGTAAATATAGTTTAATTCCATAAATTTTTGTCGCTCTTTTTTTATGAGATCTTGGTAAGAAAATCCATGTTCTTCTTCACCTTCGGTGCACGGGTTTTAGATCAGGGTTGCGGGTGCTCGCTTTAACTTGGAAACTATGAGTCTCCCTATGGTGTTTGAACTAGCAAGTCATGTCCTAGAAATCGCCGATCTCTGGGGTCCTCAGGCCACCCTACCAACTCAAAGAGTGGTTGAGGTAACCTAAATGCCAAATGTAGGCTGTGGCATTCGGTCTAGCCAGTCCTATCCCGAGCACTTCCAGAGCCCAAGAAACATGAGTTACTTAATCTCCCACTCCTGAATTTGGTCTGCTCCCGCATAAGGTGAAAAATGAAAGTATGGAGTTTAATTACCTACGAATAGACAACACTACAAATCTTTTCTAAGTAATATGCCTTAAGTGCCCGAGCTTAATGTACTCCTAGGGGTTGGCATGCGTCCCCGTGAGAAGCGACCTATGTCTAAGCCCCAGACTCCAGCTAGAGCATGATTAGAAGGACCAAGCGACATTTCTAGGCTACTGTTAAAACCACAATCTATCTAGGTCACTACAAAATCCGATATCAATAAAAGAGATAAGTACATTCAAGTTTGTTTCATACACAAATTATAGAAATGGAAAAAAAAATCTAAAGTTGCAGCAAAAGAAAATATAAGGATGTCGCGTCAGTACGCGCTCGCATTGCCGCTCAAGCTATCGGTGACCTCATCATCTTCATCATCATTGGAGGCCTCGGGCATGCGCTTGAAGTAACTGGTGACTTTGGTGGTGACATTGTGGACGACGACCCATGCTTCTTCAACTTTATCCAGGAGACCTCGGTGCGGCGGCTCCAAATCAAAGTTTGGGTCATGGTGGCAGTAGGTGACAAGGATGTACTTTGCCACTCTTCATGCCAGCCCATGCCACTCCCATGCCACTTTTGCCTACACAACCCGATGTAGCCCTACAAGGCTCTTTGTGATTTGGGAAAACTTGAGAGCGAAGTACCCTATGGAGTTAGAACCTTGCACCCTAATGACGATAGGGTCAAGTCTGGCCCTCCTCACCGTGCAGCTCATCGAAAGAGGTCTTTATGAGCTCAGTGAGAGTCCTCTCGAGGATGCTAGTGATGACAGGTACTGGCCCTGCCTGAGAGCGAAGTATCCTATGGAGTTAGAACCTTGCACCCTAATGACGATAGGGTCAAGTCCGGCCCTCCTCACCGTGCAGCTCATCGAAAGAGGTCTTCATGAGCTCAGTGAGAGTCCTCCTCTCGAGGGTGATAGTGACAGTAGGTACGGGCCCTATTGTCGACGTGGCCATCTCTGATGCAGTGGCTAGTCTCTTCTCCTAGGCCTCCAAATCTTTCTCTCTGTGAGAAGGATGGTGGTCTATCGGTCAAACTTGGCGTTGCCCCAAGACACATTGAGCTCCTAAGCTTCGAGCGTGGCCTCATGGGTGAGAAGGTCGAGTTGCTCTCGCTCACGCTTGAGGTTGGCGGTGCGGCATTTGATCTTAGCCTCTGCCTCTTGGATGCCTAGTGCATGACTGGTGATGTTGGCCTCTTAGAGAGCTAGCTCATGCCGCATTGCCTTGACCCACTCCTCACGCGTGGTAGCCTAGAGCTTGTGCTCTGCAGCTAGCCACACAATCTTCTTCGACTGTTCAATCACCACCTTAGCCTCCTCCTATGGGGCGACAACCTCGACGCGCACCTCCTAGAAGGCCTCCAGATCTTGATCCTTTCCTATTCCTATTCATTAGAGGACCGGGCCCTCTCAACTTCAGCCTTAAGTAGCATGAGGCCCTCCTTTAGCTAGTTGTGTTATGCGCCTTGTGCTAGCGCTTGAGGTCAGCAGTCTCTTCCTCGACCATTGCCTTCAGCTACACCACAATGGCCTCTATGGTGTTGAGCACGTTAGGGTAAAATCCCCAGATTGGCTAGGCGGTGAACCTTGTCTCAGCCACCACCCCAGCAAACGCAATGGCATTGGTTGCGATTGTTAGATACCCTTCTATCGTGGCGACGACATCTTTAGCCACCATGGCCTTTGTCTCAATTATAAGATCCTCCTGCCTAGGCTCAAGCCCGGACCCTGGTGACGGGGCCTCTTCTGTGACCTTCTTCTCTAGTTCGCTAGCCCCAGTCTCCGGCATGGTGGCCCTAGTCTTCTTGATCAAGCCGAAAAAAATAAGATATCGATGTCAAAAAGAAGAAAAGAGAAAGAAAAAAAGGAAAGATGATGCTGACGTGGCGGCTAGCCATTTGAACTCCTACCAAGGCCCCGATCTCTTGGGACATCATGTCATTGGTTTAGCTCTCTTTGCCGAGAGGGTTGCCTACTCGGCGACCACAGCAGGGCACTTTTTAGGTCCCAGTAGCCACCTGCCCGAGTACCCATTGGAGATGGCAGAGGCCATGGTGAAGGTAGGGGCGAGTTCGGGACCATCGGTCTCTTTCCCCTCCTCTTTCAATTACTAGGGCTAGTAGCCTTGACCGAATCTAGGTCACCACCAGCTCTCCAGGTGGTCAGTGTTGTCCCGCTAGGTTGTGCCCCATGGCCAGCGGTGGAAAGCCATGTCGCTCCCCCTCATCTTCTTGCGACGTAGCGCGGTGCTTCGCTAGTGTGTCGTTGTCATTTTTGTGAATCCTTCTTGGGGCACGCAGCGCTGATTTTGCTTAAGGCCATGAGCATCGAATGTTGGGAGTGAAGCAAGGATGGCTATGTGATTTGCACTGTGGCAGAGCGCTAAGTTATCTCAAGGGAGATCCAAGTTGGTGTCAGCATTGACTAGCACCAACACCTTTACTAGGGCCTTCACCGCCTTAGTGTCGACGACCTTCATTGTCCCAATGAAAGTTCGAGTGAGGTTGTGTGAGCCTCTGTTCATCGACATGGCCCGTACCCGCTCCTAGAGTGAGGCAATGTGATGGTGCACGAAATTAGTGACCACCATTATCAAGGTAAGCCTCACCGTGCATAAGGTGGCAATGCATGCTAGCACCGGGTCCATCCAAACGTCGATCTAGGCTCCATCTCCCAAATTTCCTTCCGTGCCTTCATGGTTGATGTGGATAGACATAGGTAGTCGCTCTTCGGTATGCTGACGTATACCTAGTCCTAGCGTTATTTCTTCCACTTGTTTTTTAGCGTGTGGAGAATGTACATCTCACCGGTGCCCTCACGTGGCCAAAACCAGCAGCACCCTGACACCTCCAGTTTGTTGGTCTTGGGCCTCTTGTTCTTAGATGACCTCAGCATGAA
Organism: Oryza coarctata; assembly: GCA_030770085.1. Lineage (NCBI taxonomy): Eukaryota > Viridiplantae > Streptophyta > Magnoliopsida > Poales > Poaceae > Oryza > Oryza coarctata. Next base: position 4,565,426 of record CM061465.1, read on the forward strand.
AAAGTACCAAAAGATGTCTACCAAGGGCATAAAGGCGACAAACATCTTACATAAATGCGCGAAGATGGCTAGCACGACTATGGAGTTAGGGGTGAGGTGGATCAAATGGATATTGAAGACTTCCAACACCTAGATGTATAAAGAGGAGAATGGTGGCATTAGCCCCCCTATGATAAAGGACGAAAAGGTCACCAGCTTTTTAGGTTAGGGAGGGAATGTGGCCGGCCTAATCACTTTAGCCCCTCTTTGCTCGGCAGGGACCACCATCCTTTTTACTACTATTGTGGCGTCTTCCGTCGAGTCGAGAGTGTGGCAGTATTGAGTCTCCATGAGCTGCATGCCTCTGCGTGGTTTTGGCCATGGTCGTTGGCAAAGCGGGTAGGAGGAGGATGCTGGGACGCAAGAACATTGAAAAAAGTTAAGGCGACGAAGGAAGATGGATAAGATGAGAGCGATGATTCTATTGAGAAGACAAATGAGTGAAAAAGGAAGCGATGCGATGATGTCCCTAATTTATGGGAAAACCCATGAGGAAGAGCAACCTAGTGCGTGAAACTAGGCGGTCGGCCCACCACTTCCTCGCATGCCTTGAATTTCGCATGAAGTGGGAGGTGTGCGTAGACAAGACAGAGGAAGAGAAAGCGGCGCACACTGTTTTGCCTCTCCACATCCTTTATCAGGCCAAGCAATGAGAAGCTTTCCCGTCACTCGGTCCATTGAAAAGGAGAGGGGAGTGCCACACTGGCCCAAGACACCCAAAAAGAAAGTAAATTAAAGGTCGTTGCTTGACGCCTCTAGGCCTCTAACAAAATAGGCCCTATCCCCAATCACCATGATGCTGCTCGGCAGTGGGCCTCGAGGCTACTATTGGTGTAGTAGGGACCAGGGGTCCCACCCTAGAGGCCTAAAGGTATATAGGTGGCGTATGTGAATCTCTTGAAGTCTCGCTCTCGAGGACCTCTGATGGAGCCTTAGGCTCATGTCATTCTCGGAGTCTGCGTTGAATAGCCTAGGTTTAAGTATCGAGCTAATTAGTTCGGGCTGCCTAGCCTAGGCTAGTCTACCCAGACCGTTCACTCCGAGCTACCTAGCCTAAGCCTCCACCGTCGGGATGGTCTCCATGAGAGGATGACCTTGCGTAGGTTGGTTAAACACACACGCTCCTCTTGCGGTCCTAGTGGCAGGAGCCTAAGGGCTGAACATGTTGAACTATTCTAACTACCGTATTCAATGCAATAAGCTTACATACCCCACTAGCCTAGCACATGCACGCCTGAGACGGTCAAGGTAACAAGACGTATATGTACCCTAATAGATAGACAATATGAAATAAGACGGATATTGTTCCTCACGCCCATCGTAACAAGAGAGCGAAGGACCTTGTTGAACTACACCATATCCTCCACCCTTCACGTGTCCAACCGACTCACTGCACAGTGAGCCCCGCTAGACGAGCACGACGCGTGCCACCGTACAATAGGGGCAAAATGTGTTTCCGATAGTATTAAAATGATCATACATAAATTCTAGGTATATATATGACACATAAGTCTCGATTTATGAGCTCTTTAAATAATATATAAGAAGAGAATTATGGTTAAAGAAAAAGAAAAAAAGTCCCTTAATCATTATAATCTAGATTAAAAAAACAATACGATGTTACGTTATTGAACAGTGTGGACCGTGTTTATCTCTCTCGTAACCTATCCGCACAATTGATCTGTATAGTCCAAACTCAGAAAAAAGACTAGATAGGTCCCGCTGTTGATATGTATCCATCGACGGCATCCTCCATGCGTATAAAACGAAACAATGCAGGACTGCAGCTGAACTAGATCAGTTTCACCGGTTCGATCACCTGTCCGGATTTAACGATTATGGTCTCAACCAGACTCGATATTTGAAGGACTTAAATAAAGAATTCTACGAAAGTAGTACTCCTCACGGTGGAGTTCGCTGTCTCATCGCTGTGCCGATGCAGGAGGCTAGCTAGCGCCCATCCCCAACATCGACCTCATCGCCTACGTGGCGCGTTCTGGACCATGCGTGCGCGCACGTGTCGCGATCGTAGCCCCCCACTCGGTCGGCCGTCGGGAAAAGGAGCCGACCGATACATACACGGGGAAGTACATGCATCTCCCCGGACGGAGCGAAGCAAATCCAATCCACCCTTAACTTTTTGGTCCTCGTCACCGGCTCACCGCTAGCACGATCGGCTTAGAAACGAAACGAGATTACGAGGCCGAGTCCCTCTCGTCTGGTGCCCCCGCGACTGCGACGACCGACTAGTGGGCGAGCAGCAGCAGGCAACTTGTGCGGCATCCCCACGCGGCGCGCACATGGGACACGTACTGATCAGATAGGAATTGGGGGAGGCGTCGCCGTCCGTGACCCGGTCGCCGTGGGTCTCCGGTGCGTGGGTGCCACTCGGTGAGAGACCTAGAGCCCGAGCAGCAGCCGTATGGTCATTAGTTCAGAAATGTTTAGGAGTAGAAGGGTAATCTCTATTAAATTAGAGATGTTTATAAGTGAGAAGGTGGTTAGAGTTAAAGGAGTGATGGTAGATAAGAGGATTAGTGTCACTTATTTTAATATAAATAATAAATCTAAAATAGTCACATGGAGAAAGAAAGTAGGATTGAGAAAGTAGTTAGCCATTCTGCGATTTCTCAATCTGGACTCCTTTTTATTGACGCTACATTAATCCCTTGTTTTGATGGGCCTAAATCACGACCCATCCATGTATGTGGGAAAGATTTTAGATCATAGGAATCTAGGCCCACTAATAAGGATGGGCCGGGATTAAGGCCCATCCAAAAGAGGCCCAGCAAGCCAAGATCACGAGGCCACGTGTTACTGCCTACTGCTACTACTGGACCTTCACGGTGACGTACAGCACGCCGTCCCTCACCTCCGCGCGCGCGTCCTCCGGGAGGCGGAGGCTCGCGTGGTAGCTCCCGTACGTCGACGCCGCCCACCACTCGCCGCCGCCGCGGCGCTCCTCCTCCTCGTGCTTCTCGCCGTGGATGACGAGCACGCCGTCGTCCACTTAAACGCGCACGTCGAACCGCAGCCGGTACCGCTCCTCGTCCTCCTGCACCTTCCCCGTCAGCGGCCGCCACGATGGCGGCGCAAAACGCTCCAGCGGCCGGGCCAGCGTCTCCGCCACCTGCGACGGTGAGCTCCCGATGCCTGCATGCGGTGCACACGTGCTCGCTCGTCAATGGCCGGCCGCCGGCGGCGTCCATGGCAGCTGGAGCTGGGCTATGCACAATGGTGGTTGAAGAGTAGTGGTACGTTACCGTCGACGAGGCGGAACGGGACGAAGCCGCGGAGGTCTCTCCACAGCCAGCGGCGAGGCGAGGAGCGGTCCACGACGGCGACCTCCCGGCTGTGACCCTCGCACTTCGCATGACCGCCGCTGCCAGTGTTGTCAGCCGACACCGACGAGAAGAGGGCATTAAAGCTCGCTGCCGCCGGCGATGCGGCGTGCACTGGCCTCGCCACAGCAAGAGACCGGCCGGCGAGGTATTTGCTGAGGCACAGGCGAGCGAAAGCCATGGCCAGCAAAGTAGCAAGCTATGGCGCACTGAAGTGATTAAATTTGTCGATTGGTCACGCTGCTTAGAGATGGCGATGCGATCATGCGAGGTGTTTTGGTAGGAATATATAAAGCGAGAGAGAACACGAGTAGATAAGCCCGGAGAGAGGCATCTGGAAAGGAGGGGAAGATATCCAAAACGTTCTAGCAGCACCTAAGAAATGAAGCATACTTTGTCTAGTCAGATCGACACAATCATTACTAAAAGTACGTAAGATGCGACACTGATCATTACTGGAACATGAAAAAAAAAACTTAGGGCTCCTTTGGAACACAAGTTTTACAGAAATTTCATAGGAATAAGTTCATTTCCTATGAATTCCTTCGTTCCAAATGAGTCCCTGCAAACGAAAAATGAAACAAAAGAATAAAGGAAACTAAACAGAGCCTGTACAATGGTTAGCCATAACAATGTCTAATTATGCACAGGGAGAAGACGCTAATATTAAACTTAAGTTAACACAATTAGCAGTAAGAATATGTTACGGTTACTTAAAGAGAAGGATGCCATCCTGTCTCCAGGAATTACCGCAGTCATCACCCACAAGCTTTGAAAACCTTAAGTTTTTTTTTCCAGTACATTTCGGTGATTCATAATGTGACCCCACAAACAACACCCTTCATTTATCCAACTAATCATAAAGGCCTTCCTGCTCCCAGCCGTCCACGAGAAAATCTACCATTTCCTGCCCATAGAAAACCCATGGCAACATCACATATTGTTTTCGCACGAGATGAATGAAGAAAGGGAGATGGAATATAACTCTGTTAAAGATCTTACACCAAGCGGGATTGGCTGTGGAAATGGTTTCGTGCTTCCTAGAAGGCTCTCATATGTAGTATTCCAACTGCAATCACAAGTATAGACATGGAAAACAATCATCAAGGCCTAAATACAAACCGATGCATTGAAGTATGAATAGTTTGAAATAATTGCAGGAATCTGAACAGGAGTACCTTATTTTTGGTTCTCGAGGTTGTTGACGCTGAGAATTGTGCCTTTTGTTTCCAGCCCACTGTTGCCTAGTCTGGTTCCACAGGATAAGTCCTATGATTGTACAAGTAGAAGAATGAAATATCACAACATAAAAGGAACTTAGCCTAGGTTAGTAATATTATAACTGAGTTCTAGTTTGGTAAAGATCCTTTTGTTTTAGAGGTGCTTGTTTATACCTAATATATTCCTTAGGCATGTATTTTGTAAAACAAATATATACAAGGTACATGATTACCCTAGAATTCAATGGCCAAAAATTCCACCAAAGTGTTACACTAGTATTCTACAGTCCACCCTTATAGTTATGGATTCCTTTGAGAACTGGCACAAGTTCTCCATCATTGAGTGCTGATTCTCAGGATCGAGATTCAAGAGGCCTGACAGGTCCATGTGCGAATGTGGCCATTCTCAGGAACAGTTTACCAGCCATTAAATTACTTAAACATAACCAGGTGAGATAATCTTTGCAAATATATGCAGCATACATTATTTTTTATAATTGCAATGGACCACATAAACACTGGAATTTCCGTATAACAGTCACCCTGTGCTGAAATGCAATCCATATGAGCATTGGAAATGAACCTTCAATAAATATATGAACTACGGGTTTAGCTTTGTCTGAAAGTATACAGGGGTATGGGATAAGCAATGTAGATGGATATTCCAGAAAATGGTATGGGCACCTGCCATCTATTTTAGTCCAAACAAAGACAGGAAAAAATGCCTTTACCTTGATTTACATACTCATTTGGGTTGGTGCTACTTCCAGCTCCATGCTGATCACTAGACTGTGCTGCTGTACTGATTGAAGACATACTACGCTGAGATTGCATGGCACTATTCTCCATTCCTGGTGGGCTTGAACTCCAAAAATCCTCCAACAAACTGCGCTGCTTTATTGAGCGCCCTTGAATTCTTAAACCTTTTGAAGGCTCATCAACAGCTATTATTGGAGTAGGTTTCGCACATCCAAAACAATTTCTGCTCTGTTGCAAACCAGTATTGACTGATAAATGATTAGCACCGAGCAATTCAAAGAAGCTACAGATCAGCAAACAAGCAAAGGATTGTATAAAACCTACTGTAAGGAAAATACCTACAGTTGATTACTTGATTAATACAAGTCTTGCAATAGAAATGGCTCTCATCATTTGCTTGTTGACTTACCAGCCACATCCAAAATTCGAATTTTGAACTTAATTTTAGAGTTGATTTTGGGTGTTTTTTCATCGTAGTCTATTTTCCAGACTTGGCTTTTAAACCATTAATAACATAGGTATAGAGTTGTACCCATAAATTATTTTTGGTTGCTTCCTTCATTTTTCAACGGCTTATCAGCTGTAGCCCAATCAATCAGAGCCATAAGTCCTCGCTATAATTATTCATTTACCCATGATTCCAACAAGCACACACACAACAAGTTCAGTACGCACAGGAATAGGTTGGATGTCTCAAGTTATAAATGGTGCCTAAACTGAAGTAGCAGGTTTCAAGGAGCTGGCCATTCCAAAGCTTGGAACAAGCCAGGCTTCAGACTTCTAGATAGAGCCCACAAAAACATTAAATAAGACAGACTTCAACTTGTGCATAAATCTGTTGATATGTACTATCTAGATTCTAGAACAAAAAGGAAAACTGTATTTCCCATCGATTCAAAGAGCAAGGGCCAAACAATTGATATAAGTTTATATTTAGAGTGAAGCTAAACATATCCTTAAGGTTGAACTTGTTTACTATCCAGCAAACTAGTATTCTTCAAAATAGATATCAAGGAACAAACTCCCTAGCCAGTTACACTCTATAAGATGAACCAGCATTTTAGATTTAAAACATTAGTGCAGCTAACAAACTTTCCCAGACAATAGCATCCAGTATTCTTAAATGAACTATAACTACACACTGTACCATAGTTTATCATAGTTTTCTACAGTTAAAAAGAAGGCTGAATCACATAATGGACTAAGCAAGCACAAATAAATATGTGCTGCAATGGTAGTCTACCGGGGCAAATCTTTTGCTATTCTGCGTTAGCAGCTTTATGCAAGACCTCCGTGAGTTTGCTGTTTGCAAGCTGCAGGGAGCAGAGAAAGGAGCTGAAAGGAAACCTAACAGCAGGCCAAAAGCGCTGTAATGATAACCTGCATTGATGGGAAACCACCAAACATTCCTTTGTGCCACTAATGGCCATAGACAAAAAGACAGAAAACATATCAAGCGATCGTTCAGGTTATTTCAACTAGCATCTCAGACCCACGATAAGTTAACCAATCTTGCTGATTGGCAGGAGTTGGTCACTAGACAGGGTACACACAGATTGCAAAACCTACTAAATCAATTAATCCCAACAGGGATCAATGTAGAGCAGTGACCATAAGACGAATCCATTCCATCGAACCAACGAATCGCCTCCTACCCGCACGCATGAAACCCTAGGCCTCATCCCGCGGCCAACACCGACGAATCGCCGGCTTCCGGCCAGCAATCGACAAGCACCACCCGAACCAAATCTCACGCGCCAATCACGTCACAGCGAACGATCCAGCCCTACGGCTCAGACAGAGTGCGAGGGAAGAGGGGGGAACGGACAGGGAGAGAGAAGGCGTACCCGACGCAGGCGACGAGGCGACGCACCCACGACGTCAGGGATGTGCAGCCTAGCAGCATAGCATCCGGCTCCGCCCCCGGCGATAGAAATGGATGGAGCTGCGCCCCCCCCCCCCCCCCTCTTAACCTCCCTCCCTCTTCCCTTCCCGCACCCGACCGACAGACGATGCGGACGGGAGAGAGCACCACGACGACGGAGAAGACGGCGGAGGCGGGCCTTATCTGCTGCGAGCTTTTGGAGGAGGAGGCGAGGAGGAGGTGGAGGAGGGGGGAATCATTGCGGTTGGTTGGGTTGGGTTACATTGGCCTTGGGTTTGGCTTTCCCTCTGGTTTTGGTTTTGCTGCCGCTACCGTCCCGCGGCGTATGTGGCCAGATGGGCGGAAAAGCTGGGAGAGCGACCAGTGGACCACCCGCTCCAGCCCGAGTGTGGGTATGACAGGTGGGCCCGGTGAGAGGGGAGTGAGGTAATAATAATCCGATCCACCTCTGCCCATTATTGGGTTAGTTAGCACTTATTGTTAGCCATACTAATGCCTAATGCAATCGTCGTCGCGGTTCGGACCTGGGAGAACGCCTGACGTGCACGGTGCAACCTAACCCAAACGACACAACGATCATCATTGTATCCTGCCTGAAGCCTGATTAAAGGATTACGTGATCGTAAATCTCCTCTCTCTCTTTTCTCCGCGACTTCTCTCTTAATCTTGACAGTAATTAATCCATCTCTGTACTCTTCCGGTTACGTTCTTGATAATTAAGTGCAAGTGTTAAACCAGCCTTTTGTGTTGTCTATATTTTGCCTTTTGGTTGTCAAATCAGTATGCATTTTTTTAAGCACAAATCAGTATGCACTGTGGCTACTGAGAGCAGATAGTTGGCCCGTGACAATCCAAAAGGAAACGGTGCTTAAATTTGATATTTTCTTTTCTTTTCTTTTCTCCGAGGAGTAGGGACACCCTTCACCAGTCACTACGCCGCAGACAGCAACTGCGCCCAGAGGGAGACAGGCTGTGAGTTACGTAGTGGTCTAGCCTTTGTGGGCCCAATCACCACAACGTTAGAAAAAGAAGTAAAATGTCTATTCTGCGTCCCTCAGCTATCCCCTAAGTCTAATTTGCTCTCTTCTCGACTATTAAAACTGCCTTATTGCCTCAATAAGTGGTTTTTGTTTTATGTGGTACTTTGTGTGACAGTGTAGTTGGAAAAAATAGTTGTCCCACCTGTCACAGAGAACTCCACTCCTCTCTCCTTCACCTCATTCTCTCAGTTTCATCCTCCTCTGCTCAACATAGTCATTATCACCACCATCGAGATGAAGGAGGCCACCCTTCTCTAGAATTCAGCTTTTCCTATGCTCCCCTTTGCTTCTACCCTTTATCACGGGCCTTTCTACCTAGCACAAATACTGAGATTGAGCTCGACATAGTGGCCTCAAGAGCTTGAACTCGATGAGGTGGCCACCAGGAGCTCAACATTCTTACATACACGACTATGGTGAGCTCCACATTCCCACAGCCTCTATGTGTTTGTATTGTGAAGTCTTGTTAACACTAAAATTTGGTAAACCCGTAAATAGATTTGGTTAAAAATCAAAGAGCAATCAACTTATGAAAAGAAACCGATTAATAGATGAAGAGTCGATCGACTTATATAAAAAGGTCGAGAAGCCGATTGGACATATAAAAATATAGAAGATTATCCAGATGAGACCGAACCTATAAAAAAATTGTGAAAAATACGATAGAGTGGTTTTGTATCTATAAGATGAGTAATTAATTTTTGTTATTTTTTAGACATAGTTTTCTTTTCTGTTTAGTAAATAATATCCTAATGTTGTTTGTGACCATCTTAGAATCATGTAATCTCAAAATATAAATATAGACATGTAGGAACCTAAATTATCTCCACATATTAATATAATTTCAGTGCATCATCCCCCTAGTTCTTCTATGTTTTTTTGAATGGATTCTGACTCTCGATCTGAGGCTGTATTGGTTAGATCCGATCTCTGGTGAAAAGGTAAGTCCCGCTATTATCCTGTTATATCTACTATGTCTAAACCTGTATCGGTTAGGTCCAACCTCTTAGTTCGATTGGATATACCACATCACGTTTGCGTGAAATCTATTAGCTTATCAAGCTTCTTTTATCATCATCAGTCTCATGCTACATCAGTTTAGATTACTAATAGTAGATTGAGCCTTAAGTCAATCAATTTTTGCATGACATTTCATCAGAGCAGCCAGCCGATGAGTTATCTTTACACTGGGTTTTAAGTTAAACGTATCGGCTTATCAGCCGATATACATAGATCGTCCACGATTAATCTACCAACGATCGATCTGGTTTTATTAGATCCAAGAGTACGATTGGTTCTAACTGTACGATTATCAGTGGTTACTAGGTCTCGTCTTTTTTAAAGACCGGATTTTGCTCTTTATTGCTTATTATCTATTTTATCTTATCTAGACCATCATCAGCTATATAGCTGATGTGTCAGCGATTTTATTTTTTGCTATTTGCCTATACCATCATTGGTTTTTTAGCTTATGTATAAGTGCTATAACCCCTATCGGCAACCAACCAATAGCAGGAGTCTGTATCGGCCTATCAGTCGATTGGCTCGTCGATCTCATTATTTTCATCTCCTTGTCAATTATAGGATCAAATTGATTGGCATACTCATAAATCTTAAATTTAGGACATGCACTAGAGCTAAACAAATCTCCTAGGTCTTCGTGTATTTAGGCGCATCGAACCAAAGCTCCATCAGCGAACACGCCTCTTGACATGCCTGGTGGTACCAATTTCTGCACCAACAAGTCCATGACGAGCAACGAATAATGCAGGGACGGGTGGCACTGCAAAGGTAGAGGACCATAACATGGCTCTTAAGCGGTGGTTCCCCATGACCAGGACACCCTGCAGGAGATGCAACTTGCTCCAATGCGGTGAACTACAATGGAGTAGCGATGGTTGGCACCTACCCTGATTTGGGAAAAACACCTGAGTGGCTGTATCTACCTTTACCTCTAGCAATCCGGCTAGCTCGCAACACTTCACCAGCATCCGAACGCATCCACACTAAGCCGACAAGGCCAACACTGTGCGTGGAGCGGTGACTCAGTGCACTACTTTCTAAGAGCTAACTATGATGGCAAAAAGCTTCCCCTAGAAGCGTGGACTCGACTACCTCTTGCTATCCTACCATCACGGTCCTTATAACCACTGGATGGGCTCAATGGAGAGGAATGGAACAAGAAAAAAGAAGCTACTCACCAACACGTGGGCTTCCACTTGTCTTATTATTTTTTTTAAATTTTTTTAACATGTGCATCATATAATTTTATTTATTTTTTTATAAAAACTGTCATTTAAGTACTACATGTAAACAAGTCAATATGTCACGTGAGAAAAAAAAACGCTAATTGCACTGACACGCAAGCGCCGTATAGGACAAAATTACGGATAAAATGAAATTGTCGAGAGAGTTACCGTTGAGGAAGCCAAATCTGACACCAACTATGGTTGGGGGAGGCAAGGCAGACTTTTTTTTTCTGAAAAAGGAAGAGAAGAGAGTGGCCACTTGTCACCCACGTTGAGGCACATCAAATTCTTCGTATGGGCCTAGAAGATAATGGCCCATAGTCTTCTCCATTCCTTCCTCCTGCTGCTATTCGCCTAGTATTTTTCTTAAATATATGTGGATTCGGAACAAGAGGGGCTGAGGAGACGGCGAGGGCGACAGCGAGCAAGACGGCAGCGGCAGCGGAGTCGTCGCGACGTCCGGAGTTGCTTCGCCTCGTGGAGAACTCGACCGGGCAACGGAGGGAGAGCCGTCGCCGTCGCCGTCGCCGTCGCAGTCGCCGGACGCGAGCCAGATGGGGTACGGTTGGGCTGGATCGCGAGTCTCGTCTCTCCCCTTCTCGCCTATCTCAATCAATCTCGTAGGAATATTACCTGAACGTTCTGAAAGAAGGTAAGGAAATTTCTTAATGCTATATCCCTTAATGAGTACTAATCGACAGCTTTGATTGTCTTACTTAAACTTGAGTAGTCATTTCTACGTCGTTATTTATTCAGGTTAACGATTTTTTATGATAAATTTATCACTAAAAATGATAGTGATTAAGGTGTGTTTATGGTTAATTCAACACTGTCAAATTAATTAAAAAGTGTTAAACCAAAGTTTATGTAAAAGCGACCACGCCTAACTCTGACATGATGTTCTGAGGTCAGATGGGGCGTCAACTTCCTTGCATTTTCCCTTGTTTTTGCCGTGCCGTCCTGTACTTACGTACGGCCAGAGATCGACGGGTCAGCTGATTTGGACGGCGGATGATACGTCCATCCTGATCATCCATACGACGTGGCCGTATTAGTCGCGTACTAGTATGATAGATACTCCGTTTCTGAATGCAGCACAAGATTTAGAGCTTCAGTTACAGTCGATGAATTTCGTTAAGTTAAATTAAATATTTAAATGCTCCAAGACTGAGACATTTTGCTGTGGATGAAGTACAAGTCCGAGCTCAAATCAAAACCGTGGGCTGCCCCGGTTTTGGCATTTTTGCAGTTATCCACATTGTTTTTTTTTCTCATAGCTTCAGCCATCAAAAACCTACTTTCATACACAATTAATTTTATTTACTTTAATTACTTTGTGAATGGTATAAGACAATGCTAAAGTAAGCATGTGAATACCGTGTTTTAACTGCTTCATGTGTTGTGTGTAATGGGCTTATTTAACCAATCAATTAAAATTAAAAACGACAAGTATTTGATGATATTTCCGACGTAAGTATGCAACTCTTCAAAGTCTGCGGGGGTATTACTGCACATGTTGAGATCACCGATCTAAATAAGCAAATTGGAGGAAAAGAAGGGCTCGTGACGAAGAAAGCACTCTGAACTTGAAAAGCACTGGTCTGGAGAAAGAACGCCACAGGAGAAGCTGCTCCGAAAATGCAGCCGGTCAACCGTAGTTGACCGTAACCTCATCGGCGGCGGAACGACGCCGGCGCCGGCGCGGCCATTTCCATGCGTTCCCAAAGGCCAAATTAAGGGCGTAGGACCACGATCAGCAGAAATCAGCGGAGGAGTCGTGTTGGGCGGCAGCGGAGGGAGATAAACAATTAGGGTCCGTTCGTTTGTGAGCTGCGATTCAATCCCCATCGATTAATTAGCTCCATTAATTGGATTATTATTGTTTCTGTTGTGCTCGTGAGATTGCTTTAGTTCAGCTCTTGCTTGCATCACAATGGTCACAGTATTAGCATGTATAGTTGGATTGATTGGCGGTGTTCGCACATCTCCGTTAGCTGTAGAGGTCGGGTTTTTATCCATTATCCCATTATCTTATAGTCGATTGATTATAACACAGTGGCCAGGTTATCATCGGGAGTGACCCTAGATAGTCCAATTTTTGCACTATAATCTTTTCATAGCTCTCTTCTCTTGAGCGAAAAAAAAACAACACATGGGAAAAAAAAAGTCTCCTCACATGCTCCCCTAAAAGACATATAAAATCAAAATAAACAACGGCAAGAAAAAGAGGACTAGTGGTAATTTATTTAGCTCCTGACCCGCATGAACGCTTTATTGGCTATTGGTACCAACATTTCTTTAGGGGTGGATAAAGGAATATTCCTCACCAGCCGCGCTGCGTAACATGCGCTGCTCGTCCTTCCCCTGCTGCACCCAACCGTTTTCCAATTCAGTTCGCCCGAGCCGAAATCACATGTGCCCCATATTCCGTTTCGATTAAATATATTTTTTTACAAATAAAAATCAATCCTAATTTACAGATAATAAAATTTAATCCATTTTACAGCCTGTAAAAACCATGATGTAATTCTATTATCTAAAGTAAGATGCAAATGACTTCTCTCGTGTTCACAACATGACTTTCGAGTTTCTCTCGTCGGGTTCACCACTGATTTTGCCATGAGAAATCGTCTCTTTTTTTACCTTCTTTTTGAGATAAAAAAGAGGAGAGATCGAGTATTTACAAACTACAAGGAGATAAAAAAACAGAGAAAAATACTAAAAAAAACCTAATAATCCATCCACTGTACAGTAGAGATGTACTGGATCCACACAAAGTCAACAATTGCCTGCCTTCCAAAGCAATCCACGCACGAGAAAAGAAAAAAACACAAGCAAAAAAGTTAACCAAAGGCCAGCGATTAGCTTAATTGCGACCCTAATTAATCAACCGCGGTAGCCGGCGCCGGCGGCGAGGAGGCGGTTCAGTAGGAGTAGGCGACACTTTGGGAGGAGCGGTCGCGGAGCATGCCACGGTACAGCACTTCCCGGTTGGCCGGCATCCGCTCCGCCGCCGCGGCATCCTCCCTGCACGTGGGCTCCGCCGGGAGCCGCCTGGTCGGGCGGGCGGCGCCCTCATTGTCCACGACGTCCTCGGCGAAGCGCACGCGCCTCTCGCTCCTCCGCCTCCGCTCCTTGGCCCCCTCTAGCTTCCGCTTCTCTGCACGCACAAGGCACAAACAAACCACCATGAGAACCCCCACACCCCCACGCATGTCGGAAGAAGAGGAGAAACCACACGAGAAGAGTAAGGAAGAAGGATTCCGGTGACGCACCTGAGGAGGAGAGGCAGGGGCGGAGGGACGCCTCCGTCTCCCTCGGCGCCGCCTCGTATGCCGCCGCCGTCGCCGACCTCGTGGCGCGGCAGAGGGAGAAGATGACGAGGGAGCCGGACACCGCCACGGCGGTGGCTGCCGCGAGCGCGAGCGACCCACTACTACTCGACGACGAAGACGACGACATGGCGTTGGGCGTTGGAATCAGTAAGTGGCTAGGCTAGGCAGGTGGCCGGTGCGCTTGGCCTCTCGGAAGCAAGAGAGGTGTATTAATGGCGAGCTCGCGAGGGAGGAGAGGAGAGTCGCCGCTTGCCGACGTGGAGTCGGGTTCGTGGTGGCTTTGTCGACGCGACGCGATGCGGTTTGGTTTTAATTTTGGATTTCGGGTGCGGCTGCGTGCGTGATATATAGGCGGCGTGCGTGATCAGGTAATTTAATTGTGACCGCGTTGACCGTATTTAGTTGAGTTTTGTTTATCTCCTCGCGCTAGGAGAGACGAGACCCTGTGAAATGTGATCTGTACCCAACGATTGGTGGGTTTTTGGGGGGATTAAAATTTGATGTGGTATTAATGTCAACGGAGTTAAGATTAGAACACGGCAGGAGTTCAATACAAAAGTATAGGATTGTTTTTACACGTGAGTCGTGTTGTCGAGGAAAATTTATTGTAAATAGTAGTAGCTATGGCAGTTAACTAAAGAAGGGCGTATTAATATGTTGTTGTGCAAGCATCAAATTGCAAATTTTAACAGAATATTGCTCGAAGAACAAATGGGTACTAACAAAACACGTGTTTTGGCGTGTGTGATTAATTTATAGATATAACTTTTATATCTACATCATTTACGGTTTAATTAAAAGTCAAAACTAAAAAATAAACTATAATAAGAATCCACCAAAATCAAATAAAAATTAAGTTTTAAAATTAAAATTTTGGGATGGTTGATAAGCAACAAGCGAATGATGAGAGGCAACTTATAATGGTTGTTTCATGCTGAATCTAGCTAGTACTAGCGCATGTGAATTTTTTTTAGATTTATTCGATTACATGGACATAATGATTCATAAATACAATATCTTAATATGTAGTTGAGTTTATCAGCTCATTACACGATAAACACAAGCAACACAAGCAGTTTTTTTAAGGGTGTATACTTACTATGTTTTAAGAATGGTACTTTTTACAATTATCTAAAGAAAATCAAAGCAACACAAACCATTTAAAACGAATAATTTGAGTTAGGAGGTCTTGTCGTTGCAGTTTTATAATTTAATAATTCAATGATTATAGATGGGACATTGGAACGGGCCAAAGGCAACAGCCTACACATCTTTACAAGATTAAGGGGTAGTTGGATAGTTCTAAACTTGCTTTCCTGATTAATTATATATTAATTATTTTTAAATATAAAAGATATATTTATTTATTATTTTAAAGTAATTTTTTTATATTTTTAAAACATAATTATTATACAATAATAATTTATTTCGTTTTACGTAAATAAATTGATTCACTCCATTTAACTCACCCTAAGATACCGGCAACTTGAGTTCCTTATGTTTTCCAAAGGAAGCACTGGGTTTTATACAACTTGTACGTGCAGAACGTGTAGAACGATTTCAACTATTTTGTGGGGGTTCTTTGAATTGACTTTTCCATGTGATTTTAACCCAGCAAGCAAACCCCCGTGCTCGGCATTGATCAACTTATTTTATAACTAGGAACTGATCAAACTTTATTAACACTGTCCGAAAGCGGTAGCCAACGTTTTGATTCTTGCATATGTAGTAAAGTATTCTAAAATATGTAAATATATTCTCTACTTGACAATAAATACGGTTTAGTAACTTCATCCTCCTCCATTACGTCGCTTTAAATAGGAAGACAATATATCCATGGGAAATATGTTATAGCTGGTTTGAACATTGTCACGTGAGTATATTTATTTAGCACTAGAAAAGATATTTATGCCTAATCGTGTATGGAATAATGAAAACCGGAATGAATTTAAATTCTGATGGATAGAATCTCCATTTCTTACCATATTAGTACCACTATGTTATGTAACAGGAGTATCACTCCAGTTGGGCTAACCGCGATTTAGCAGAAGCGAAGAAAAAGACGCAAACCCACCCGACTGGGACAACTGTGTAGTGTGGCCGAATTGAGATCAGGGGCGCGTGCGTGCCGTCTCCGGTGGCTTGCCGCGTCGCGTCTAGACGTCTGGAAGCTAGCAAACGTGCTCGCGTGATGGTCGTCGTCTCGTCTCCAAGAGTCGTAGGCACGCTCTCTCTCTCTCTCTCTGCGCGCATCGCCTCAGCTACGACCCTGTCCGCATGCGGATCGCTGGATGCATGAGTCATCCTTGTATGGGTGCAGCAGCAGCAGCAGCAGAATATTTTTCATCTTTAGCAGATGCTTTGGTTTCTGTACCTATAAATTATATTATAGTCCCGATGCAAAAAACGCATAGTAGGATCATATACATTGTCAACCGACGATAAATAGTCATAGAACAGATACTGCTAGGTAGCGAGCGTGTAATGGTTGAGCGCCTTTTTTCGTATAGAAACAGGAGAGAGGACGAGAAGGTGAGACGGTACGGTGACGTAGTTTGCCTGCCGGTTTGATCCAACCAGGCGACAAGAGAACTCTTGGTGTGCGCTTTGAAACTGCCTTTCACACGTGTATCTTTTTTCTTTTCTTATCTATTAATTACGTTAGATAATTACTGATTAGTATAGTAATGATAGATTTGGTGGCGTGCACTTCTTGCACCGTGAATGTACGGCCGTGTGTGTGTGTATATATATATATATATATATTCAAACGTCACATAATCCTTGCTGGGACTGTGTCTTATTTCTATCATAAACTCGAGTTTCTCGTAAAAATTCAGCTAACTCGTGATCAGTGATTTCTCATGCACGAGGTGCTTTAGAACATGATTGGTTTGCATCCCAAATTTATCCCGTGAACAATATAATAAATAGTGATTTATAGCGACTCCTGCCACTGTAAAGCAGCGGGCTAAAAATAGCCTGTTGAAACTTAGCCGCTCTGTAGCACTCAGTGACTGAGAACATATGTCGTGAACGTTTCAGCTGGATGCAATTACAGCGGCTCTACAGTTACAAACTTACAAACCAACAGTAGAGTAACTAGCCGGATTATTCATTATCTAAAAAAGAGTAACCAACGATCCAATCAACCCATATCATGTCATGCATAATTTGTTGCGACTTGCACTTTGACATGTATGTAATCTGACATGCAATAAAAGTAGGGAAAATTAAAAAATTCCATCCTATAAAACGATTTTTTACAAATATACTATTCCTAATTCAAACGATTTTTTTACAAATATACTTTTCCTAATTCAACTTATTTTGAGATTATCTCTTATTGCCGCTGCTCACGCTTTCTAGAATTGCAATTTGGGTTTTGCAATTATTGGTCACGTTTTGTTGCTAGTTTAAAGTTAGACACAAACTAGATT
Source organism: Oryza coarctata (assembly GCA_030770085.1). Lineage (NCBI taxonomy): Eukaryota > Viridiplantae > Streptophyta > Magnoliopsida > Poales > Poaceae > Oryza > Oryza coarctata. Next base: position 4,582,734 of record CM061465.1, read on the forward strand.
TGCAGTACCAATACTTCAATTGCAAGTATTAATCGTGTGAACATGAACCCTTGTCGCCCCCCCCCCCCCTCCCCCAGTTCCTAAAACAGTGAGACAAAGTAAGCTCCATGCCTCCATTTCTCATTCTTTTCTATGATTGACCAACTATGTAGACCTGCCAACAATGCAGCTGAATGCTCATACTGGACGGTTTATAGAATATAGAAAAAAAAAGGTGCAAGCTCTATCTGGTTTTTGTACCTGTCAAAACCACTTGTTTGTCTCACTGTTTTCTTGGGTGGTGTAGCTTATTTTGCAGTTTTTGACCCCACTGGTGTGACAAGTTGAGTGGCGCCAATTAGCACGCTCGATAGGAGGTTGACATCAGGTTGGTTGGTGCTAGGCGACGTCATTTCTGCAGCGTCATGGCCATACTATTTTGAGTGCACATGCACGCTTGCCCCTGAATTATAAGTAAGAGTAGACGAACTAGTTAGTAAAAAATTGTTCAGTTCATATTTTGAAATTTAATTCCTTGCTGAGCTTAGAAAGAATGGGGCTTACTGCCACATGGAAAGCATGGTTAGCGTATACTTCCTCCATAAAAAAATCAATTTCTAACTAAAAACCTAAACATACACCTATCTAAGTTTAGAGTCATTAGTTGGCTCTTTTTTTTTTAAAAAAAAGGACGTAGGGTATAGCAGCTAATTATGTGAGAAGTTAGATGGCCTTATGTTTCTTTTTTAGAATGGAGAAATTTAGGAGGATATTTATTGGATCTGAACTAAATCCTACGAAAATCTTGTAAATTCCAGTGTTTAACACAAAAGAGCCCTTAAATTTTTCTTACGAAGGGACAAACGAGATTCATACGTAGTTACGTACGACCTAGAGATCTGGAGATACTACGTAGGCTAGCATTGGCAGAAGGTTCGGCACAACTTCCTGGTTTTACCATCTGGTCAACACACAGCCAGCGTGCGTCACCTCCCCTTTGCATCAATAGCGCCTACCTATCCATTTTCCCGACGACGTCAGCCACCGGCCGGCTCGCCGGAGGAGACCTCTCGCCGATCACCACACGCGCCCATTTCCTCGCCAGAAAAAGAAAAAGAAAAACTTGGCAGAAAAGTCCGCGTCGCTCGGAGACCCCACGCCTCCACCCGGAGCGGGCGGGCCCCGCCGCCTCTCCTGTGCCGCCTCGTCTCGTCTCCGTCGTCCTCCTTTCCGCGTCGCGCTCTCTCTCGCCGACGACGATCGAGGAGGAGGAGGGACCGGATCGGGACCCGTCGCGGTCGCGGACACTTGTCGCCGCCACCCGCCGCCGCGCTCCAGGTGTCCGTCGGCGGCGCCCAGTGCGTCGTCCACCTGTCCCACCCAGGCAACCGCCCTGCGCCGCCGTCGCTGCCAGGCGCCCAGTCGCGCGCCACGCGACGCAGCGCAGCGGCGGCATTAGCATTCGAGACGGCGCGCGCGCCCGGCCAACGCGTTGCCGACTTTGCCCACAAGTTTCCAACGGGACCAACAGAGAAAAGGCAAATTCATATCCGATGGAATTCAGATGTGCCCTTCAGATCAGATCCGCGGATACTAGCACGCGTCAAAATTCAAGTCAGCGAGCAATGTTCACTTCATTCCCCACTTATATTCTAACGCATATGAACGCTCAACCTCTTCCCAGTTACTCCTACTACTTAACAACAAAATCTCACATACCCGTTGTCCTACTCCCAAAAGCCAAGCTCAGTACACAACACAGGTTAGGTTGATGGATGGTAAAATAAATGCATTGATAATTCAAGGTTTTTTTTTGAAGTTTAAGACATTTATGCATTTGATAATATAATTCAAGGTAAACGACCATTCCTCAATGAATACCACTAACCCACAAGCATGGACACCGTCTCTCAGCTTCATTCACGAAAGAAGTAAAATTCACTTATAAAAACAGCGATACAAGCACAGTGATCCACGAGAACGGTAGATAGGCACGTAAAAGAGTGAGCAACATACCGCTTTCTTACGTTTCTCTGGTTAGTTAGGTTACGTTGCATGATGCATTGGGTCACCAGAAGACGATACCCAGGTTGATCATGCAGTTAAATATGTAGGTAGGTATGTAAAGTACAAAATACATGTAAGCAGTGCCCTGTCATACTCCTATCAAAGCTCAGGAGCAGAAACGGTTCCTTCCAGTTGTAATGGTTTCAAATGGTACGAACAAAATTCCCCCTTATTCAGGAGCAAAAGGAGCCTTCAGCAGATCGTGACTCAACAACTACCTAGATGCCGGGAACGCCCACTGCACAGACATGCAAAAGCCAATGTCAAAACATAATTATTTATTTAAATTTGTAACAACCATGAGATCAACAGCAAGATGCATAGATAGAGAAAATTCATAACCGAGAGTCAGTTCTATCTGTCCCATTCATCAAGAAGATCGATCTAACTTAAACTAGGACAGAACAAACCCTAAAATATTATTCCAGGTTCGAGATCACATCCAGAAAAAAAGGATAAGAGAATGTATATTCATATTAAAGGAATTGAATCACCAAAGAAAAATATTAAAGAACATGAAAAGTGGCAACGCGGATTTCATCCACCACACAATCTTAAGATCATATGCATTTCTTTTCAGCTGGGAAATCTAGGAATAATTTTTGTAGCAACTCTTGAAAGAAAACAATTGCATACTGATATGATGACAATGATACCTCCTTGAGAAATCAATCTCGAACATGAATCTAAGCTGGGGAATCTAGATTATTTTATGAGTTTAAGAACCAGCGGGCCTGTCATACTTTCACATGCTCCCATGTCAATAGTTTCCATAGAGTTCCACAAATAACTGAATATCTAAGGTAAATACTTATTACATTGATGAAATATTCACGGTATCATATGCAAACAACCAACTGGAAGGCGCAGGCCACTGCCTGGCGAACATGGATTAGCTAGTTGGTGCTTGCTAAGTTGATATGGTACAACAAGGGATGAACAACTTTATGCTACAGAGTACAGACTTTCCCAATTATAAAGCTGATCCAGAAATAATATAGGTGAAGAGTTAGTAAGCAGAGATGGAAGACATGCACAGAAATGGTACTAGTACAAAACGGTAAATATGGATAAGTACCTGTGCCTCATCATGGTCTCTTGATGATCTGATGAGTATTTACTTTTTTTTATTTCCAATGAGATTTAGGAGAAACATTGCTGCCAAGACTTTTTTAACTCTTTCCTGAAGGCAAAATACCATCTTTCACCTCAGGGGCAAGTTAGCACCTACTCAACCAATAACCCCATGCCTCAACAGTATCTCTACAGTCAGCCATGTCAATAATGATGGCTGATACGAAAAAGAGGACAGAAGAATTTAATCGAGAGAGAGACTTTTCTTCATTGTCTCATAAACAAGATATGTTATACTTGCAGCTGGCACCACTTTGAGAAGATTTGGTACAAGCCCTTTGTAGAATCCAGAAATTCCCTCATGATGCAATGTTTTCCAGAAAACATCAGACATTCCTCTATATGCAGCCTCTGAATTGGCTCGTTGAGCTTGCAGTCTAGAAGTATTATACAGAAAACAAGGTCAGACAGAGAGATGCCCATCGTACCAATATAGATTACTATTGACAAGCTACTGCTAACCTTGTTCTGATGACTTGCAAAGGGTAAACACATGTTGCTCCTAGAGCTCCTGAGACTGTCCCACAACCTAGTTGTACTAAAGGACCAGGATCTGCATAAAAGATCGTATTTCAGCGAAATCAATTGAAAAGCGAGAGGAGTGAGATGTAAACACATTTTTTTGCAAGGGACATACCGCTATCTTTGAGGACATATGTCTTGGACATTTCTTTCAGTGTTTCATAAACAGTAAGATCAATTCCAGCATATGGAACCATACCAAGCAATGATGGAACAAGGCCTCTGTAAAACGCTCTTGGACCTTCCTGCATCCAAATGTCTTTTGATAGTGCACCAAGGCTAGGAATTTTACCACTCCCACATGCAAAAGTCTGCAGTCGAGTCTTTACTAAATCTATGGGATAAATTGCTGTCTGTGCCACTGCTCCAGCCAAACCACCAGCCATCAGACGCCCAGAAGTACCAATGTCGCTCTTATTTTCTCCTTTACTTTTCATTATGTATTCTTTTAGCATTTCATAGGCGTAAAATCTTATTGCACTTTCTGGAGCAACCTTTACCACGTTCAATCCATTTCCTCTGAAGAATCCACACAGACTGCCCTCTCTCCATATATCCTTCACTGCTTGTAAGACTGTAGTTCGGTTTGTTTGTACTTGCATGATGACTTTGAGACGGTCAAGAGGCGCGGTAGCGGTACGGGATGCAGCACCGGAAACACCTCCAGCAATTAGATATTTACTTGCGCTTGCATGTTTACTTATTCGTTCTGGTATAGCAGCCTGCTCGCCTATATCTACAAGGCAGACTCTTTCCCAATGATGATAGATGTTCTCAATGGTTGCCTCATGAGGGTAAAGCAAAAGAAAGTCCCTCCATTCTTCAAAAGTAATAATTCCATTATTATCCTTATCCACATGCTCAACAAATCTTGCAAGCTCCTCATCATCAATTTCTATGCCTGAAAACAGCAAACCGATATTACTTGTAAGGCATCAAAGGGACTAGAATTATCTGGTGCTTTCCTAGGACATACTACCTCCATCCCAAAATATAAGGGATTTTGGCTATACATTTACATAGCCAAAATCCTTTATATAGGACAGAGGTAGTAGTGATTTAATACTAGGGAAAAATATGTACTGCTTTTCACCTTTTAGATTGGAACTTAAAACTACCAAATTTGGGGCATTACATTAGATACTAAGATGCGCATTTTTCAATTTGACTTGTTTGGGGCATTACCAGGTAAGAAATCATGAAAGAGAAACAGATAAAAATCATTCAGTCAGCGGACAACAGTAATAATCACACTGCAGTTGCTATGGGTGGATCCTAGTATTACTACACTTTCTTTTCTTCTTCTTGATCTAGTGCTGGTAGCCCTGTTAGAAACCAGAAAGAAGAGACCGATGCATCTGCCTGACGGTGGGCAGGTTCAGCTCAATCAACGCAATGAGGTTTTGTTTTCTTTATCTTGCTCCATGGTGTTCAAGCACGCCCAGAAAGTTGTGATTAATGGGAAGGAACAGGTTCAATAGTTTTGGCTGTGAAAAGCTCATACTCATCCCTAAAATATTTTACTAGCATTGACAGTTGAAAGGCAGAATGGATTTCAGGTTATTCAAATGAGATCAGCAGCACAAGCTAATAAACCAGAATGAGCAGAAATCAGTAACAAGGCAGATTTAGTTGCTATTTCATGATAAATAAGTTGACAAGTTGAAGTTGGATTCTATCCTGTTTTTGCAAGACATCCTCATGAAATGTGTCACCAAATTTATCTGTCCATTCCATATGCACGTGCAGGATAAACTAAAATGAAATATCCTTTCATTACTCTTGAGATTTTTTTTTCTGCTGAATACTATCCTATATGATGTCACGGAAAATTTTCAGAGGTCAAAACTTGGGTCCTCCTACTGGACTGGAAGGGGGTGAGATAAACGTTCATGTTAGTTCGAATGCTTCATAGGCCGTCACCTGTGAAGCAACTTGGTACCAGAGAAGTTCAAAGGCCGTCAGCTGAACTGACCTGTCCCAGCCTCCCCTGGTTTCACCCCTGAACCACAACCAAACATCAAAGTATTGAGGTATGTCCAATTCAACCAAATTTTGCTGCCCTTCACCTCCACTTAAACTGCATTTTGCATGACATCTAAGGAGCCCAAGTTCCTCACGGATATCAGCAACAGCCACCATCATCCCACACTTCTACATCATTATACTGCCAAACTTACTGACAAGCACATCTAAAAGCACCCTGGAGAAGGTATCTACCACTAATATGCAACATAACAGCTAGCCTCTGTGCCTATACCATTCATCAAGCATGTACTGCATATGCTTAGACTTCCATGGGAGCAAATGTCGCATCTAGCACTAATACGCAATATAACAACTAGTCGCTGTGCCTATTCAATTCATCAAGCATGTACCGCATACACTTCGACTTCCATGGGAGCCAATGTAGCTTCCAGTGCTAGCAACAAGAAAAGCTGAACTAGCAAGCAAACTTGCGCAGCAAAATTATCTCAGAAGCACAAGCCTCAACCTCACCGCATGTCTCTTTGTCAATATTGTGTGTCACATTTGTTCGAGTAACTCTAAATTTGCTGGATTGTCCTATATAGTAAATGTCTGATGGTCTCACGTGAAGCACATTTAACATCGCATTAGGAGGATAGAGCAGCAGCATTCTAGTTACCAGCCTTGACGAGGGCGTGCCAGAGCTCCTCGGGGAGGATGCAGCCGTTGTGCTCGACGTCGATGGCCTGGAAGATGCGGTAGAGCTCCAGCTCCTTGTCGTCCATGTACCTGTGGAAGTCGTCGTAGCCGACGCGGCCGTCACGGTCGCGGTCGCAGGCGCGGAGCAGCTCACGCGCGTAGTCCCCCTTGCCCTCGGGCGGCGACGGCAGGTGGAGCGCGGCGAGCCCCGCCTCGATCTGCGCGTGGTCGAGGTGGCCCCGCCCGGACGCGTCGAAGAAGCCGAACATGGCGCGGATCCGCGCCTCCCGCTCCGCCTCCGTCTCGTGCAGCGCCAGCAGCACGTGCTCCATCGTCGCCGCCTGCGCCGGCTTCCGCGCCGCCCCGCACCCTCCCCCTCCCCCACCCCTCGCCGCCTGCGAAGCCGTACTAGCAGCAGGTCCCGCCGCCGCCGCCGCGGGCGCCGCTGCGGCTGTGGATGGGCGGCGCTCCACGGCCGCCTGGGTGGTGGCCACCGCGCCGGCCATGGCGACGGCGACGGCGACGGCGGCAACGAGGGTTTGGGAGGCGGAGGAGGAAACCGAGCAGAGCAGCAAGCGTGACAGCGAAAGTGGTGCGTGATCGGTGATCCGAGGGCGATGGTGGTGGAGGTGGTGGTGGTGGTCTCCAAGGGGGAAGGGAATATCCGGGTGGCCGTCACGATGGCGATGCCTATTTGCTGCTTGCTGCTGCCGCTGCGCTCTTTTAGTGCAGCTGCTGAAAACAAGCCTCCCTACCACGCTAGCTAATGCAGATGCCTGCCGCGCTCCCATGGCCGCGTTACAAAAAATTGGAGATTGAACTTCACTCTGGTCATCTTTTATTACCCATGCTTTGTTTTATATCATATTCTAACTAATGTCTTTATTTTAAATTAGTTTATTTTAACTTTGTGATATTTGGACCACCCCTAACTCTTTTATCTATCTACATCCAACATATCGCATGCCTGAGAAAATTTTCAGGATGATCTAAATTGTAACGAAGATAAAATTATTCGATCCAAAACGAAACATTGTTAATAAAATATGACATAAAGTAATATTTACTCTTACTATTTGTCTTATTATTTATTTTCTATTTATTTATTTTCATCTTACCCACATAATTCTCCCACCTTCATTATTAAGAGGTATGAAAGTCTTTTCTAGTTAGTAAACAATTTATAATTATATTTTGAAATGGACAGAGTAGCTACTAGATTATTGTGGACACACTTCTCAAGTCGTATAATTTTAAAAGGAAACTTTCTTCATAGAAGTTTTCTATAAAATTTAAATAGATATAATTTTTAATTTTAAAAATAATTAATACTTAATAAATTATACATTAATTACAAATTTTCCACGATAAAATTGATAGTTGATTAGCTGAACCACTCCTCCGAAGGTGACTTAGCCATTATTCCTCCATTTAGGATTTTTTTTCACTGAGTACTATTTTTCAGAGGCTTATTTGGTATTAGAGTACATGTATTTCCTCTTTCTGTTTCTAAAATACTGTATACGTTATATATATATATATATATGATGCTTTTGACTTTTTAGTTATGAAGTTTAATTGTTCGTCTTATCAGAAAAAAATAAGTCATACTTAATCTATCTTTCATGATAATACAAATCCCAACAGAATAAATTATATGTTAAATTTTTTTAATAAAATAAATAGTCCAATATCAAAACAGGAGTAACAACTTTAAGCTAAAAAATAATGACTTTAAGCTGAACTATTCCTGACCTAACATATGAAAGCAACAATCTACTATGTAATATATAATGGAATAGTAAAAGAAGTGATCGAATTTAGCCCGAGAAGAATCAAACAAAGTAGTGTTATCGTACTGGCAACTTTCTTTTCGATTAGAAGAAAATGCATACGCACTTATAGCACACTTCCCCCATTCTATGAATATGCTCCGATTAACCTAAACTCAAACAATATATTAAATTACACTTTGGGTATGCACAAATATAGTACATAAAACTGAAACCTTAATAATGTGCAAAGTTACATACAAAAAATTTAATCCTGCAGTCACCATCAATATATCAATTCAAACTTAACTCAAAAGGGCATGAAATGTACCAGATTTCCAATGGCTAAAAGTCTAGAACAAGGAAAGGTCAAATTAAGTATGGAGAACTCCAGTGCTTAGGCTAAAGGGGCTTGGAAGAATTAATGGACGGTCTCCAGAAGGGGCCAAGGGATCAGAGAATGGAGAACAACTGGATTAGCAAGGAAAGGTTAAGCAAGTTGGGAGGAGGATCAGATCATGTCCAAAGAATAATATCACACGCCATTATTGCTCCAAATGTTTCGAAAGAAGACCAGACCAGAGGAGAAAGTAATGTGCTAGGTATGTACTGTACTCTATCCTTCAGGTTTCTGGGCTCATCAGCTTCTACTCAAGCACCTCCATGGGCCTTTTATTCTTCACAAATCTTAGCTAGTTCGTTTGAGCTGATAAGCTATGCAACTTTTTCTATACTTTTTAAACTGCTAATATATATATATATAATATAGAAAAATTGCTTTAAAATAAATGTTTAAAATAATTAATATGTAATTAATTATATGCTAATGATTTATCTCATTTTGCATGAGCTAAGTTGCTAAAATCATTTTGTTGACATGCGGGACCCACTGACCAGCAATGTTGTTCTACCATGCATTCATCTTGTAGAACGGAAGTAACTCTGAAATGTTCAGATATTACGCACACAAATGACACAAACGTTGCAACTAGAGACAAAAATGAGCTCGGTTCTGGCTTGGCTCGGCTCGGCTGGAAAGCCAAACGAACAAGCCCGAGCCTCGTTCGTTTTTGAAACTCTGCCATATGATCATGTGGATTGTCTTATTGTACGGCGGAGTTGTCACTTGTCAACTTATGGTTATTATGTGTATTATGGAGAATCAAAGATGTGAGTTTGTTGTACTTTTGTGTCTCAGTATTTTTTTAATATTTTTTTCCTACTTACAAGTTATATATGGAAAGTTACTTCGTACTGAAAGGCTCGTGAGTAAGCTTGAGCCCCTAACCGAGCCGAGCCAAGTCAAGCATATGTTCTTGCGAGCCTTCATGAGCAGAGCCGGCTTGGCTCGTTTTCACCCCAGTTGCAACACGGTACAAAGCGCTTATCAGATTATTTACCAGTGTAATCCTATTTAAATTTGTTTTAAGGGGGCAGAGTCTTAATTAGTGGCTCCGAAATCCGTCCTTTTAAGTACGTAGGATTTGGGCCTAGCCTTCCAGGCAATGGGTGTACTGTGAGAGCCCAATTACCAATATATGGCCCCTTGGGCACCGTCTACAGTTTGGGGTGGGTTTGAGCCTTTTTAAGGTCTTGTTTGGCAAGAGACCAGTCCTATCATGGGTCAGGATTTAGTTCAATTTCCTAGCCCATAGACGAAGATGAGTCGGGACCAAGATTTTGTTCTTACCGAAGTCTTCCTGTACTCCCCCATCTCTTGCCCGAGTTCAATTTTAGTGCTTCACCCACGAAACCATACACAACTTCTCCCTCAATTATTAAAACCGATATAAATTACCTCGGTTTTATATAGTGCTTACATGTTATGTTGACTTAGTCAACTTATACTGAATCATCAGATGTGACAATATGTGGCATGATGTGAATCACGAGTCCCACATGTATTATTTCCTCCTCCTTCCTCTACTCTCTCGAAATGAGATGTTGTCACCGTGAAGGTGAAGTAGAAGATAGGTGCCCCCATTGCCATTTAGTCGTAGAGCTTAGTGGTAGCAGTGAACACAATTTGGAGATGGAGTGACGACGATGACATCGGGATGTGTGTAATACCCGCTATTTTTTCTAAAAATTATAATTTTAAAAATTTTATTTAGCACTACCATTAAATCTTATTTCTACTTTTAAAACGGTAAATCTCTAAAAAATTATCAAGATCAATTTTTTCGATTTCAGAAAATTTCGACCGTGATGACAAATAATTTTCATATCGTTTGAAAATTTTAAATTTTGTTTTCGGACCCCAACCACCCATGGATATTTCATTTCCTATTTAACATCCTCACCTGTACACATGCAGGTTAGACTGCATGCTATTTTTCTCGTCAAAATTAATCTCGTACAGACGAAACCAACAAAAATCGGATTCTCTCGCAACCTCACTCTTCAATCTCTTCAAACAACAATAAAATATAGCATACCTTCACTTTTTCCAGGTGACCTACACGCACGCATGCTCTTGTCTCTTTTCAAAAGAGAACTTACACATGAAGCTCCTCTCCACTATTCGTGAACAAGACAAGCAACAGGCGACTCCTGCAAGCATTCTTCATCCGTCTTTTCAAAACGCACGTGTGAAGCTCTTTTGCTCAAGACCGTAAAGCGACAAAGCAACAAGCCGAGCAAAGACGACAATGAACGTAGGTCTGTGCTCTATCCCATCATGACGAACATGGAAAGGGCTTCGATTACTTTGCGCGATTCGCAGCATCATACGAAGGCTTGTCGTCGCGTTAGTTATCATGAGGCAGTGAAAGCAGCTACAAAATTGAGCATTCCACCATCATTGGTTTTTCTTTCTCTCTAGACCACTCCATTCCTTTTGTACTCCTTCACATTGCCAAGCCCAACCACCAGAACCACCACTACTCTCGAAACTGAGTAGAGCTGTTGGCTTCCATTACTGCCCCTACTCCTTACCATTGTGAAGGTAGTGGCCACCCTTCTTTCTCTTCCTCTCAAACTAGTCGTACAACCACCACAACCGCCACTGCCCTCGTCTCAAGCCACTGGCCCGGTGGTGCCTTGCTCCTCGAGCCGTGTTGCATCTAGTTGAGCTAGGCGTCGTGCGTGTCCACTTCTAGGCGCTCACTGTTGCCTGCCATGCCGGCCACCCTCGAAGTGTTGCTGCCGCCCTTGCTGCTCGGCACGAGGAGGAAGAAAATGAGGAGAGAGCGAATGAGAAGATGAAAAAAACAGAGAAAAAGAAAAGAGAAAGAGAAAGCAAGTGGGACTCACGTGGCCCCACCCTTTCTAGCCGACCTTATGGACCCGATCCACCATAGACCATACTCTTTTTCTCACTTACGTTCGGGCCGCACATGTCAGCCCAAGAAATATTGTTAGGAATGTTTTTTTTGGATCATTTTATTTTTCAAAAAAAAATTTAAACTTTAAAAATTTATATTTTTTTATTCATAACTCCGTTTGAACTTATTCCAGTCTTAAAGTTTTTCAAAAATCCTTATCTACGCAATAATACTATTATTCTCTCTATGTTTTGTTACTTTTTAATAGTACCTATGTAATATTTATATTTCTTACGTATATCACGATCAAAGGAGTGTTCACGCCAGATTTCGTCTCACAAGGACTTGTAGCTCACCATGCAAGTCAATATGTGACTACTCTTGTTAATTACGTTATTTATGAAAATGAATTGCTTAGGTTACAATTGCCTCGGTTTACGTGAAACCAACAGACTTACCCAATAGTTATACTTTTATTATATAGGATATTGTTGATCCTTGTTAAGTCCACCAAATATGTACCGGTATCATCACCTCTTATATGTGATTATCGAGATATTTGCTTAGCCCGCTTACGATTTATGATGCAGTGCAGGAAACTTGGACTTATAAGTTTTACTTGAAAAATCTGATATGATGTTGGCATATTTGTAAACTAAATTTTTTTTTATTACTTGGATGGTGCGGAGTCAGTGCCTTTGTGGATTGGCTATGTATTATCATTAAGTATTGATTTCCTTAGAAAATTTATCTAAATATATTATAGCATGACCATATAGGTGTTATAAGATGCCCATAACTAAGTAACTAATTATCGTATAAAAATCTTATATGTCAATAGTTGTAAAACACTAGGGATGAGGAGACGGGATTGTGGATCATTGCTGCCTGAGATGGGTGTTATTCTAGCATATTTTTAGGTGATTGGTTAGGTGTATAAGACATCCCCGGTGTATTGTAAGTAAATGAGGGCATGAGACTTACCTGATACTTGGTTTGAAGAGATTTGGCACAACTATGTGACATAAGATATTCATAGGTTAGTTTTAGAAAAGCCTTGTAGTAAGCCGTCATTTGCTAACCGTGTTTGATCGGCACATATTGTGTAAATAGAGAAGTTCATAACGTGTGGTTAAAGAGTATAATCTTTACAGAATTTAGTTGAACTGTTTAAACAACCGTATCCGTGGTTATGGACGGATGTGTGGTGTTTTTCATAGCGTAGTTTTATTTTTGCCAAAAATTTGCAAACACGATTGTTGGAATGTAAACCATTTTTAGAGTTCGTCTATGTGGCAGATGAATAATCTTCGTGGTTAGGAGTAGCTTTGTGTGACTTGGGTGTTTGTTTGACTTGGGTGTTTGTTGTCAGCATAGTGCTGTAGTGACAAGAATGTGAAACTTACTATACGGTAAAAGTTTGTCAACTATGAGAAATGGTTAAGAGATGATATTTAATTATGTGTGAATTGCTAAGAAAGCAAAAATATGCTAATAAAGGAAAAGAAGATAAAATATTAAATATGACTATCATTCGTAATCACTATGACTAAGTTATTGTAAATTAACTTGCAGAATGAATTGAGATGCGAGTCTCTTTTCGACAACTAAAATTTTGACTTTTTTGTAAAATAACTCTTTTTAAGGAAAATGTTGTTTTCGTAAATTAAAACATTTAACTCTATTGTTAAGCCAAAACATGCTATTTTTCCCTCTAGTAAGGTACTCACCCTTTCTTATATATATATGTATAGAGTTTGGAGAAGATGACATATACCTATCCGCTGAGGAGTTTCTCTAGGAGCAACCCAAGTATGAAGACTTAGGGTTTTGGGTCTAGTTTCCAAGCTGTGTCTATGAAATAAATTAGTTGTCTAGATGTTTTGTCTTGCTTTCCACTGTTAGCTTCGGCTTAGTCTTTATTATTGTTTTTGCCTCCTATGCTGTGCTATCTATTTGGGTTTTGTTTATAATGGCAGCTTATATACGGGCTATTCCTAGTGATGTAATAGAAGTTAGTTATTTCTGAGTTTACTATTATTATGTGTGTACCAGCTTATATATTCTAGGATTGGTGCAGTGTTCACAGTTAATTAAGTTGATCTCTGATCTATGTTGGCCTCTTTGTGGCTAACAGAGTTCGGGGCATCACAATGCGCAAAGGTTGTGAGACTTAGGGTGTAATAGCAACAGCTCGATCTTGTCGATGATGCCGCCACCACTGTCCCTCAGTGAGGCCATTCTCCTCCTCGCGATGCGATCTATAGGAGGGTCGATGCCTTCTCAGCCATGCCGCAATGTTGCGGAGTGGAGCTCAAGGTAGTGATGTGCGACAATAGAGGTCAGTAGTGAAGAAGAAACCCGTTGAGCCGCCCTGCAAGCTCGAGCTCGATAAGATGATGGTGAATGCGGTGCTCATGCTCCGACAAGGTGGCCGCCAAGCTTCATCTCTCGTTCATCATAGAGTTTGGTGGTGGTGGCGCGGTGATGGCAAAAACAAGCCTAGGTGGTGGCTTCAACTCGGGAGCGTAGCGGCAATAGTTCGATCTCACTGACGATGGCGTCTCACCTCATCCATGGTTCTTCTCTTCTCTAATCTAACAAAGACTAAAAAAGGGTAAATATAGAGAGAAAATAGGAGAGTGAGTGACTGATAGATGGGATTCATAATTTTTTTTATATTTTTACTAACTGTATTGTCATGTATGCAGCCACGTAGGATGAAATGGTAATTTGCACCAGTTTAAATAGTTGAGGAAGATTCGGTTTTATGGTTTAGGGGTAAAATCAGACTCGATAAGAGTTGAGGGAGGTTGTAAAAACTTTTTTCCATACGGTTTTGGGGTATGTTTGGGCCTTTTTAAGGGCTTGTTCGGCAAGAGGCCAGTCCTGTGATGGGTAAGGGATTTTAGTTCAATTTCCTGGCCGATACACGAAGATGCGTCGGGACCAGGATTTTGGTCTTGCCTAAGGCCTTGTGGGGTGAGGAACTCAGATTCTAGCTTCTTCATGTTCTGAGTTCTACAGCTGATAGTTGGGGGTAAGAATATAGACTGTTTGTTTGTTAGAAGCTCCCTAACAGGACCTTAGAGAGCTAGAGATAGTCAGAACGTGCCGGCCATGTTTTCTTATGAACGGACTATATATGATTTTTTTTATAATATTATGTTAAATCTATTTTTTATCTTTATGCTTAGTGGTTAATTTATACATGTGTATCCTCGATAATTATCACAGATCGTTCAACCATTCCTCAAGTTAGTACAGTGCTCGATCTTTGATCCGATTGATTGACAAGAAATTCGACAAAGACGGGAGACTAGTCTCCCGTGTGCGTGAGAAACTATCAAGAAAGACGGCCGAACATTTATAGTACATACAAGCTACTCAGTAGAGTATTCAGCGTGCCATCATTTGCCCTTTAGATTGACAAATGAATTATTTTACATTCCTGATTACCAACACCTCCTCCCTAGAGTATACGTAATCGTACGCGTATAAAAAAATCTTACAAACTAGTGAACATATATAATCTCAAGTGACTTCATCTTTTTTCTTTACATAAAAAATACATATACAAACACCTAATTATGGACACAATACACACACAAATATCTGTAAAATGCGCTATTTTAAGATACACTCAAAGAGACAAAACCATAGTAAATTGTTGATGTAATATGTTCATATTTAAATATAAGGGATTTTGAGAATGAATCAGACAAGTGACTGTTCAGATTCATAAGGTAGTACTAAAGTGTTGTACATAACGTTATAGCTGAAAGCAGCAAGCTTTCAGCCACTAGATGTGCCATGTAAGCAAGAGAAAATAAACCACCGGATAAAAAAAACGACAAAAGAGAGAGACAAAGTGGGATTTGTCGGATATAGGAGCAATAAGAAACAATTTCAGTAAAAAAAACACCAGTAGAAGACTTTAGGATGCTTCGATCATGCTGTTGCTTGTCGCTACCCTTACTGCCACGTTCTCCTCACCATCTCCTTCAACATGTGGCCTGGTCCTCTAGTCCCCTCTACCGCTGCCTTCTGTTCTCCCTTCTCTTTATCACTATCGACACCACTTTTGTTGCTAGATTCGATATTACAAGACGGTGGCGTCGCTGACTACCTGTCTCCTCTTTTCCAATGCCACTGCTAGCACCCTTATTTGCCACCCCATCACCTTCCTTTTCCTAGATCTGATGACTAAGCTCGTGTGTAGCATCCAATGTCGCTACCTCCTCCTCCTCACACAGCAGCACATTGACGCCAGAAGCTATAGCAGAATAGGAGATGAGCCACTTAGATGTGTAAGACTATGGGAGCACATCCAGGGAGAGACGAGTGACCTCCTCCCTCCCTCTCATCTCCACCTTTCTCTTCGTCCAGCTGAGCTTATCGGTCGGAGAGCAGAGGCCTAAGCTCAGTAGCAACTGGTGCTCAAGTGGAGGAAAAAGGAATTACAAGATTGTTTTGTTGGACATTTTAACTTGCCAAGCCTCAAGTTTAGTATGTGCTGAAGGTATGACATAACTAACTTTATCGTTTGATTGATTGTGATAAAATAGACAAAGCAACCAAATGGTTCCTTGCCTTAAAACATGCCATAAATTTGGCAAATAGCTATGGCATGTGTTTGGTTCATAGCTAACTATGAATATAATTACCTTATTTAAAATTATCTATCCTATTTTTATATGTACTATTATCATTAGCAAAAAAAATAATGGATGGAACAGGTGATAATGGTAACCAGTGGTAAGTGATAAAATGATAATCAATTTGTCAAAAATAAAATTAGAGGTAAAAATAAGACTGAAATGCATGGATTAGCTAAAGTGATAAACAATTAATATTTGCTAGTACGTTAGTGTTGGATTAATTGACAATTATGTGCATGTGAATGATATTTATTACTAGACATTTACAATAGGATCAACAGTACTTCTCCACCGGACCGTTATCTTCACCATGTAGTTTCCTCTCGGTTCTCTCCCTCTAGTTCCTCTGGTTGCTCTCTCACACGCGTGTGGCTGCCTGGTGAGTAACAGAGCGGATGGATCGCCGGGGCAGATGCAGATCGAGGGCATGGAGGTCAGATGTAGACTGCGAGCACTCTCAAGGACCGAAGTAGTGAAACATCCATTTCCAAAGGTCTCGAGCGTTCTTTTCTTTTTTCCTTTTTCTCCGCTATCCTTCTTCCTCCTCTAATCCTTTTCTTATTCCTCCATTTTTTTTTTGACCGAGGGACCTTGGCGAAGCTGCCGCCACTGTGTTTCCCATTTTCATGGTTGATCCAAGACCCATGCTTTTTATCACCGATGTCCCACCTGTTCTTCCTGTTCTTCATCTATTATTCTTTAATAGTGTAATGAGGATATTTACTCTATTTTTCTCATTCTTTCGCTCTAGCTTTTTACCGGACGGCGATATTAATCTGTTGTTTTCTATCGACGTGTGACCGATACGAATAATTTGTGCACTGCAATTTTAACGAAGGTTGTTGTGGTAAAGTAATTTAGCCGTACTTAACTTTTTCGGCACGCTAACATGCGGCGACTAAACAAGCACCGGCCTACGGTGGTACGGCATGCCTCAATTGTTATACGGCAACTTGTGGTGCTCATCCAAATAGCTCTAAGAGAGAGGGCGAGAAAAAAACTGCAGAGAGACAAGCTCACCGTTCCCAAGGCTAACTACGGCCACTTCATTGATGACCGGTATCGGCTACAGTTGCAGCTTTGACTGCATGCATTTTCAGCCATTCGTTTTCATGATCAACGTCCATATCTACAGTTACCGTATTTTTACTACAGTACTTCGAGTAACTATTTGGCGTCCAAATCAGATCCAATGGTGGCAGCTACCACGGCTTAAGTTGCAGTCACTACTGTGACTGCCGCTGATCTGGGTCTCTTTGTAGATTCGTGGCCTCTGACGCAGTGATTCCTGGCAATTTTTCATTTTAACCCTTATAAATAGTTCTTATCCTATACTGCACTAAATAGTGAAAATATTTGTGAAAATACCCCCGGTTTGGTACTCAGCTTTGTACGCCATGGACCTTTGAAGTATTGGCTTTTGAAGACTGGTTTGATGAATAAATCACATTCTTGGCTCAATTCTATTGGGTCTAACCATTGGTTCTCTATACCTAATATCTCAAATTCCAAATTGAAATATTTTAGAAATTTGAATTTACCTAAAATTATACATCTAAATTAGTTTTCCTAATTTCTCTGTAGTTCAACAAATGTTGTAAATCATACTAATTCGGTATTTGTTACATTTAAGTCACTTAAAGTTGCATTTTTTAAATAAAAGGCAGACCTAGAGCCTTAAACAGTGTAATTGCCCATTAGACCACACAGCCTAAGTTTAAAAAGGAAAACAGCAATAAAAAATTTACTTATAAAATGTGGATATTTCTGTTAAAATACTCTTTTTTTCTCAAATTAAAGTACATTTATAAACCCAATAAGTAAAACATAAATTCAGCTTAACATGAATAAAAATAATGCATACAAAATCCAGATACTACACATATTCAAAGATGTTTCTTAATACTATATTTGCATGTTTATCAAAGTAACCTAACAGTATAATATACGTCATAGCCACAGCTACCGCTTCCATCTCACCTCCTTGCCACCATGGCCACTAACAACGACGATATGGCAGGAGACAGTTGGAAAGAAGAAACTTAAACCCGAACTGTATTCATCGCCTTTTATTTGTCTACCTAAATGGGCTAGGCTTCAGCCCACGAAACTCTCCACCTTCACACGTGGCAAAAGTGGGCTGATAGTATGAGTAGGTTTTAGTTTATAACACTTTGCATAAAACCTCATACTATATTAGTAAACTACAAAATATTGCAAAATAGTTTTACAGTACTAGCCAAGATAGAAATAAATTAATAGTTTACACCTTTAACATAAAATCATTTTAGGATCCGCAACAACATAGCTACAACAAATGAATGTGGCATGGACATAGTCAACTTTCTAAATTTGATTTAAAATATGAAAATGAATACAGACCATATACAAATACTTCTCAAACAGGCACGCAATGCGCGACAAATATGGCTAGTATATATTGAAATTTGAAAACGCATGCATGTAATTTTTCAGGGGTAAAAACAACAGTAAGAAAAGTTTAAGTACTCATACCGCTTCTAATTTTCCCTATACTACTTAGCGACGTACACAAGCCGACAGATCATGTCGATAATACAAGCTGCCTACAACCATAACGTACATTAACCGAGATTTAACGTACGTGCGTACTCTACATCCTAATTAATTAATTATTACACGTACTCCTACTCATGGATTGAAAGCGATATGTAGAGAGATCGAGACAGACGATTTGGGATAGACGAAACGAGAGGGCAAATTAATACCAGTAGAGCTCGCTCGATGGAGTGATTAATGCGTGGCTAATTAAGCTAGCTAGCTACTAGCAAGCTAGATCTCCTAGCTGATTAGATCTCTCAGCTACGACGTACGTACAGCGCATATATCAACTACCGATGGATGAAGGAGACAGCACTATTAATAGCGTACGTACGTACGTTGGTGCCTGCATACTTAGGCCGTAACAAACTAATTGATCTTGTCTTCATGTATTTTCCCTGAAAAGAAATCTTGTCTTCATGTACGCCCATTTTGATCTGCATGAAACAGAAATTAACCTAGTAGTAAACTACTAAATTGGACGGTAAATACAACAACTTACAAGTTACAAAGTGGGAGCGAATTAATGCAACGTTTTAGTAGTAGCTAGGACTCGATAGAGAATTATCCTAGTTAGGTTTGGGCACTAAGACCAAGGAAAAAAAACTCCCTCATAATCTATTTAATCCCCTAACATATATACATACATGTAAAATAAAAATTTGTAAATCACATGAAAGTCGATTGGATGCAAATACAAGCATTAAATCTGCACATGAACTGAAGGGTTATACGCATCCCAACCAAGGCACAATGAGCTTTCTTCCTTTATATGATGATCAAATTGAGATTTTTTTTTCTTATATGATGATCAAAATGAGATATAGAGAGAGTACTATTTTTTCTACTCCATCCATCTCAAAATATAAGTGCTTCTAAAGATTCAAATTTATCTTAAAATACAAATACTTCTCCACTTAACTACCTATCTTAACCAATCTCAATATTTCCCCATTTAATTTATTCATCTACTTTTATCTTTCAACCAATCATAACCATTTCTCACCCTATTCCTTAATTTTCTCAAAAAAGCATAATTCTCAATATTTTGAGACGGAGAAAGTATTGTCATGTGATTGATCTATGGTGTAAAATATCTCTCATAAAATGACATCATCTTAATTATTTTTATTCCTTAAATACATGAATATATGCCTGATGTATAAAGATATCTTGCAAATTGTAACAGTCACTAAAAGCTTGTTTATGTGTCTCGTGGTAGGTCAAAATAATTCAACCTTACCCAATATGTAGTAATGTAGTTATATACATGCTGGCACTACTTTAAAAAAACTTTTTTCCATACACCGTATTTTATTTCTACAAGTGAATCATAAAAAAATTGTTTATCATAATGATGAGAGGTTTTTTGTGTTTTCAAACCAGTGGAAGTCTTACTGTATGTGAAAATAAGACGGCTATGAGTGTAAGATGAGTTCATAGGTTTTATATCGGATTTGATTCTTAAAACAACACGTGTATTTCATGAAAAAAAACACTTAACTTGTGGATTGTGATTGAGTGTATGTCCTAGCCTGGGCGGGGCATCAGGAATATATTCTTTTGACGTGGAAAAAAATGATATTTCAATTTTTTTACGTGAAAATGGATATTTCGGAACAAAGTCAAAATTCAGGAACCGTCTGTGGTACGCTTGTGGAACCGCATGTAAAAATCAGCGACGTCCACAAACGCTAAATCATAGGTAGGTGGCTAAACGTCTATAAAAAAATGGTTTTGCACCCGCATATGAAAACGTCTTTTGTAGTAGTAGTAGTGTGGCAAGCTACTTAATCAATTACTCTTCCGGCTGCAGTGTACCGCCGATCGATGGAGAGAGTTAAGCCGGTCCTCCATGTACGCATGAGCTAGGTCACATCACTTAAACACTCCGATCAACCCCGATCACATTACTAGCATCGATATCTTCCATAATAACGTTCCTTGATTGCACCTGTCGAATCCAAACGGAGAGAGAGAGAGAGAGTTGTAGGACACACGTACGCTCGCGGTGCGTCACATGCCACGTGCACTGTCACGGTGGTACGTCAGGTGCGTGGTCGTTTTCAGATCGTATCGGCCACGAGCCAGACACATGCATAATCCATCCATCCATCCATCCATCCATCGATCTCTCGATCGGCGTCACGACATGACCTGACGGCTGACGCTGGCTGCATACCATGCAATATGCAGGCTCTGGATAGCTATGGATCATGCGAGAGAGAGAGAGAGAGAGAGAGAGAGAGAGACCGATCGGCAATGTCAATCGATCTCTCTGTCTCGTCCCGTTGAGCAAATCAGCGCCGTCGATGGAATCGAGGAACCAAACGTAGCCGCCGCAGCCAGCACAGTAGTAGCTCATAGCCATAGCCTCATACATCGGAATATACCGGTTGTTTGCATTGGATGCTTTCATGCCGCAATATGTCAAGATAGATGTTTAAGATCAAACTTGTTTTAAAATGAGCATCAATACTTTTTAGAATATATACTTAAATTGGAGGTATGAAAATCATACGTACAGAACTTGTCTCAAACAGTATTTCATTATATGATAATTCTATCTGATTGCTAAGAGTAGACGTATAAAAGTATTGTCCTAAAATCTTTTTTAATTGCTTCGTTTATTTTTCTCGATTCATAAGGAGACAAACAAGTTTTGCCACCAAAGAGAATATTAGTAGGCTTATTACCTACAGAAAATAATTAATTATTTTTGTCTATATCGTCTAATCAGGAAATGGACGGTAGAGAGTGCTCGCTAGCTAGCGATCGAGCGTCATCCGTTGTTGAACGGATCATACATTAATTCGTCGCTTGATCGATCGATAACTCCAATGCAACGCAGCTAACTCCACTCTAGGCTCCTAGCTAGCTAGCTAGCTACATGTAACATGCCTCCAAAGTATGCAATGCTGGTGTGTGTTAACCTACAGCTGGGACAGGCACATGAACGGCATGCGGTTTAATTTGTACGTGTCAACGATGATATCAAACGTAGTATGTGTCTCCTACGGTTGATTGGTTGAGCTATTTCTCTTACGATTTAATTTGCACAACTATGATTGATGGGAAAATAAAAGAAGCAACCAAAATAGATAAAACTTTTATATTTTATTATCAATGGTTTAAAGCCAATATAAACACTAGACTGATGAAAATACCCAAAATAACTCTAAAATTAAGTTTGAAATTTCAAGGTTTGGCCGCGGACGCATATGCATGCATGTCAGTATGTCACTACCACAAAAAATGGCATCGCTGCCAATTTAAAACAGGCAATTTTTTAACCTGCAGTAGGCTAGTAGCTAATCAGTGCTGGCATAGACGAACCAGACGTTATAGTTCGAGCCAGGAATTTGAATTTTTTTTAGGCGCGGAAAAAACCAAAGAAATATTTCGTATTTTTCTTCGTATTTATGTTGTATCTTATAAAAACAAAGACGCATTCTCACCAAAAAATAGACGAATTCTAGGTTGTATCGTAAAACAGAAGCATATAGTTTGTAATCAACATGTAGCTAGCTACCCAGCCTTTTATTCAATCACGATGGAGATCCATGTGTACGTGAACACCTACACAGAGTCGCCCACCAATAAGTGTATGTGTGGATCTCACAAATTTCTTACCAAAGTGCACGCGATCTCGTGCATACAATTATGGACGCTATAATTTGAATTTAGCTAGTTCTTAATGAACCATAAAATCTTAGCATAAACAACAAAAGCCCAATATGATTTCCAAAGCACAGTATAATTTTCAATCTTAAATTTTTTAGGCTTTCAGATGAAAAGTTTGGCTCTAGCAATTCCCCATATTAGTTTCCAAAAAATTAGAATCTCATTTCCTATTCTTCTCACTCTTCAATTATGGGAAGAGCGTTTGCTCCCAATCCTAAATGGAATGCGTGGTGAATAAAAACAAGAGGAAGTCTTGGTTGATAGTTTGGGATGGATCCATTATTGTTGGGAAAATGGAATGCATGTTGCTTGCCGTGCAAATTGTTTTGGAAGCAATGCAACCAAAGGGGAAAAAGAGAAAATAGAGTAGGCTGTCGGTGCACATATGCCAAGAATAGGGGCTCGAGCTAGTCCTCTTTGTGTTTGGCCCAAAGAGTGATCATACGCGTGATGAATTTGAGAGAACGTAAAAGACTATACCACTAAGAAGGGTAATACCCTACTCCTGTATTCTTTCTTGCTTTTGATATACTACATTGATTCTTTTCCCAGCTTGCCTCCCCTCCTTTCACCCCTTATATATTTTTTTGAGGGGTCCCACCGTGACCGATAAAGTAAGAAATACAAAGAGAAGACTATGACCCCGATAAAAAAGGGTTAGATATGGTTAGTATAATCGTTGTCAGAGCTTTGATGCATATTGCCCAAGCAACGTCTTCCTCATGCTGTTTCTAGCCGCAAGGAGCCCATCGGTGAATCTCTCTATAAAGATAGGTGAAAGGTTAGGCTATAGGGTAGGATACCACCTAGCGGTCATGGAGATAAATATATGTCTTGTCCCATGTTACCCTACACAAGAGTAGATATACGTCTTATCGCTCTGACTAGAGCAGGAGTATGAGTGTTAAACCGGGTGAGGCATTCCAACCTATTACATTGAATGTGGTGGCTAGGCCACTTGGCGTCTTGCTCCCAAGCTCTCTTGTATTTGTCCATTAGGGAAGGACATATGGTTTAAACCGGCCATCCTGAGGTAGCCATCTCAAGATCGTTAGGTCAAGGCCGACTAGCCCGGGCCGTTCTGTTTCGGGCTAGCTAGCTCGTGCCGGCTAGCTTGGGGGCACCAACTCGAGATGGTTGATGCCACATCATGATATTCACATTTCTCAAAATCCCGAGGTACGTGATGTCATGAGCACCAGCTGTCTGCCTCCTAGCCGCTCGGATAGGGCTTCTGTTTTCCTCTTCATCGACAAAGGGCTATCCCAACTTTCCAAACTACCATATAACTTTGTTATACCCAAGTATATGATATTATATGATGTAATATGTTTTTAACGTTGGATGTGTCGATTTTTACAGTCAGAATCTAGATATATGTACTTTCTCTGAGTTGGCAGACGCATTTGCGATGATGGTATAAGCAATACTATTTTGGAAAAAAAAAGAGGCTGACATAACTACACTTCTTTCATTAATATGTTCAGGGCAAACTCGCTTCGACCTACATTTGAAAAGTATTCAATTCAAGGCATAATTTGGCTGAGATGATGGATACCGTCCCAAATATTTCAGTAACCTTCACGTTTGTGATGGCACGCGTTAGGGGCATGCATGTAAGAAAGGGAAAGAAGAGCGATTGGAGATCTAGTTAATTAATAAGAGTGATTAAAGCGGGCTTTATTGCGTTGTCCCCCAGATTTGTCCTTTCAGCAACTTTAGAACCAACATTAGCAGAGAGCAGTATGGTGCTAGTACTCAACAGTAGCTAGAAAGCGGTTAGTGGTACTGTAGTACCAATGTGCACAGCTGCACTTAGCATGCGTTCGGAAGCCACTCTTCCCAGCCTTAACTCCCTCCTTTTTTCACACATGTTTTTTACGTACATTTCTTGAGATATATATTTTTTTAAAAAATATATGACAAAGTTATTTTAAAAATTATATTAATATATTTTTAATTTTTTATAACTAATATTTAATTAATTATGTGCTTTTTTCACAAGAAATAGATTTTCAACCCCTCCTCTCAACGCAGCCTTATCCTACTTACTTGCCCTTTCTATTTCCTTCACCAAACCATATATACTTTGATGTCCAGATCTTAGCACGGCCAACCGACTAATAACGGCAACGAGAGTAATAAGTAATAAGTTTTTTTATAAGAGTAATTAAGCAAGAAGATTAATTCCTAATGTAAGATCGGGAAGCATCCAACCACCCAATGTCTCTCGATCAGGTTCCAAGCTAATGGCATCGAAAATTGTGTTTCCTAGCATTAGGTACTAGGTTTAATTTTGAGCGCCAGCGTGTAGTATTTTGTCCAAAGCTACTTGGCAGAGCTTTTTTTTTTTACCCATCCCTTCACACACACATAGAGAGAGAGATATATAGATAGTTGATATCCACTATCATGCATTGCTATAAAGAGGATCCTAGGCCACGTCATCAAAATTAAGTAGGCCATTGGATTTGATCTGAACGTCCATTATTTTGTAGCTCACAAAACTCGCAAATGGTGTTGCTGAATAGGGCTAGGTGTGGCTAGGTATCCAGCCCAATTTAACCCCACCCCTTAAGCACCAGGCCAATTTGCGGATCCCGTGCAGCAGGTGTGGGTGCGGGTGCAACATCGCGCCTGTAGTCATCGTGTGGATGGGGACGATAGGTCAAGTAGCTCCCGTTTCGGCGTCCGCAACAAGCCTTAGGGATCCCTATTTGTTTTTCTTCTAAGCCTCTTCGATTAGTCTAATCAAATCAATCCTCACAAATCGTCCTCAACCTTGGGGGTCCAGTACATTACGAGCAGCCCTCTTGATTCGGTGGCTATATCTTCTTGTCCTAGGAGTTTCGTCGCTAGCTATTTTCCTGGCTATATGAGTTGAACAGTTAACCCGTTTATTTTTAATTACGTTGTTCTTACCAAATCTCTAACTAGGAATGCTTTGGTTCACTTCTGTCGTATATTTATGTATCAGCTTTTTTTTCCTATAGGAAAACGCTGGTACCCTGGTAGTCGATTAGATCGTGCCAAAATAGCCCAAAAAGGCAACTCGGCTCATGGTAAGCCCATTTCTATCCTACACACATCTAGTTGATTTCATATTTGCTTCGGGCTCATTTTTCCTATACTAATTGCTTTGTTGCATTGGAGCTTTGTGTACATTCTTTGAACTGAGAGTAGTAGGCTGCATGCACATGACCATATTATCTACAAATTTATCCTAATTAAACTTTGTTTAGAAAAAAAATTCAGACCAACCATAAGTTTCTTCAAGGATCAGTATTTCCTTTTTAAAGAACCATGAGCTGGCACGATTTATTTCGTGTGCTGACATATCATCTGATGTTTTATGCGTAAGCATAATGCCAAAATCATTGTTGAGATTTGAAACTACTGAAGATCTTATGGTTAGTTCTTTTCTGTAGTGCACACATCTTTTCAAAGTTGTTTGCGTATGCAACCATCCCACAGCAAAGCGCAGGGTTTCAACTAGTTGGCTTATAAGCCACACCATTTAGGTAGCTAGCTAGCTAGCTAGCTACTTACTACCTCTGTCAATAAGTATAAGCCAAAAATGCTTATATTTGTGAGTACTGTAAATATGCTAAAGTTTTTTTACATGAATTAGTTTAATTCCCATGAATTTCTTCCAAAAAATTTTCAGTCTATAATCCTCTCTCCACGTCCGTCGTTTGCTGTGTTTTACAGCCCACTTACTTGACCAAACTACGTCACCACCTTCAAAGTCGTAACATCTCGAATTTTTATTCTACTAGCTAAGGAGAAGCATGATGCAAGTGATTAGCTGGACTGAAATTGTAAAACAAAGAGGAGTGGACACCGTACCAACATACCTAGAGTTATAGACTTGTGCAGCAGATGGTGACAAATGCATCATCATGATCATATTCATCGATTGGCAAGGTCCACCCCCAGTTCATCACAGATACCTGGTATAGCAGACCAGAGACACAGGATAGACCGGCCGGCCAGCTTCCGATATCCCGCTGAGGTCCAGAATTTCGCTGGAAATAATTTATGGAATCCCAACCTGATGATCGTGATCGCTAGGACCCTTGTTGAACAGAGTAAATAACGTTAGCAACAAGATTATAGCAGTATCTCAGATGCAGAGAAAACAAGAGACATCGCTGCACGAGCTTCAAATCCAATGATCCAATAAGTTACACTATCATGTTACATTATTACTAGTACATGATCATATTTCTGACTTTCTGTACTTTTGCTCCTAGTGGTTTGCAGGAGGAAACAAAGGGTGTACTACATACAGAGTGTGTCAGAAGGAGAGATGAGTGCTTCTTATCCAGAAAGAACTCTGAGACAGATGTCTGTGGAGCCAAAACCGTAGTAAAACCAAGGCACTGCACATACCTGTTTCGCTCATTAATTGACCGGTCGACAAGGGCAACGAACTTCATCAATCTGAATCACTTTTACATAGCACATATGTAGCACGCAAGGGACAGTTGATCGGTGCAATTTGACAAGCCGTCAATTATTGCAGGCGGACTGTTCAGATACTTCAATGTTGATACGGTGTACGAAGTACTCTTGCCATGAAATGGAACTGCGAGAGACCAAAAGTCAGAGTCAGGACATCTCATTTCAGCAGAAATACAGAATCCAGACTGGAGCATGTCCACTAAAAATTACATTGAAAATTAGAACTTATACTACCTCCGTCACTAAATTAATGTACTTTCAGATCAAACTTTATTTCAAAATAAGTGTACGTTTCTATTCTGTTTTTTTCTTCAACCACCTATTATTCAAATTTCTTCTTATCATACCCTCAACTGCTTTTTCACTTCTAACCAATTATCAATTAATAGTGAACATCTTGATTATTCTCTTCCTATTATTCGGCCTGCTAAAAATGTAGTTGTTTAGGTGACGTGAATACAGATAGCAGAACCCCCCAAATAGTTAATAATTCACTGCATTGCCATGTGTGAAGAGAGCAAAAAAGAAACAGATCGCAGTTCAACTTATAGTTTATACCAATACTTCAATGTTAAACAAGATGCGTGAAACAACATGTAGCCGAACAGAAAAGGTAACAAATATGTTGGGATAGCCACAAACAGGAAAACTTGCAGGCTGCATCGAGCACAAGAATTCAGTTATTTGATCAAGGAAAGGTTATAGGCACCAAGAGAAATATTGTCCTGTGCTCATACTTCAGCTTCCTGATCCCTGCTACTTTCAATAAAATATATTATCATGTTCTGCTCCGAGTAGAGTGACTCTCATTGTATCATGAAGAAACATTCAACA
This sequence comes from Oryza coarctata, assembly GCA_030770085.1. NCBI lineage: Eukaryota > Viridiplantae > Streptophyta > Magnoliopsida > Poales > Poaceae > Oryza > Oryza coarctata. Next base: position 4,610,367 of record CM061465.1, read on the forward strand.
TGTGCCAGAAAATATAAAATAAATTATAAATGATTCATCAACTAAGAGCATCGAGCAACACTGAGCAGTGAGAACACGCCATCATCATAACCAGGCTGTACATGGAACTACCTTAGACAAGCTTAAATGCCAACCAACTCCAAGCAGCCCAAGATCAAAAAGCTCATGACAACGGAAAACTTGAAAATACTCTTTACAAGTCTTACCCAAAAAAAACTTTAAATTTTACACGCACTAAAAGCAACACTTTTGTTACACATTTCAAACTCCAGTTTTATAGCACTAGTGTTGGAATATGAAGTTTGTTTCTAAATAAGACGAGAGAAACTTGAACACGTCATCACAAATAAAGCACAAAATACTCCCAAACAAAGTTTCGCAGAGCAAGTCTTGCCATATGAGACGCCTGGTTAAGAACCACATCCATGCATGCAACGGCACTCGAAACTTAAAAGAGTTATGGCTGGAGCGCACCCAATAGCAGTGGAAGAATTATGGCCTGGTGTTGATCTGACAAAACTGCACAACTGCTTTGCATAGCCCAGTTATACTACTGCTCTAGGAGCTAATGTGAATCAACCCAGGGTTGCCCCACAATTAATGTGGCTACCATGGGCGTAGGTGAGAGTGTTAATTACCAATGTCCTAGCAGATAAGGTGGTTATGCTAATACCCACACAGTTCACCGACAGCCACCCTTGCAGGCCTTGCGGACCACCTTCAGTTGCCCCTCCCCTGAATCCTCTCTTCACCTCTATCCCCGGCCTTAGTTTTACCCCTTGGCACACGCTTGCTGCTGCTGCTTGTGAAACCCAAGCCCTTCATGATGATGTGCAGTGAAAACTAGGCCAAACATGATCTCTTTCCATCAACCCAAGCCCTTGCATGACGATGTGCAGTGAAAACTAGGCCAAACATAATCTCTCTCTCTCTCTCTCTCTCTCTCTCTCTCTATATATATATATATATATATATATGACACGAACTATTTGACAGCCTACAGGTCTCACCACATTTAACGCAGCACTGTGGACACAAGTACAGGCTGCGCAGTTTATATTCACTCAAACAGGTGCTTTCCTCCTTCGTTCAGAGGCGCCTAGCAGCGCATTCCCTCACCTCTGCCTCCTATGTCCTAGAAAAATGGTACAGCCAAAGAAGAAGTTTCGTGGAGTCAGGCAGCGGCACTGGGGCTCCTGGGTCTCTGAGATCAGACACCCCCTCCTGTAAGCCCTTGTATCATCCCTCTAGTTTTCTGCTAACATTGTTAGATTTGATGTGTGTGCTAAGCCTCGACGCATACGTTCTTGCAATTCATGCAGTAAAAGGAGGGTGTGGCTGGGTACCTTTGAAACTGCTGAGGAGGCTGCTCGAGCCTACGACGAGGCTGCCGTGCTGATGAGTGGCCGCAATGCCAAGACCAACTTCCCTGTGCAAAGGAACTCCACGGGTGATCTTGCCACAGCCGCAGACCGGGACGTCCGTAGCAATGGCGGTGGCAGGGACTCCTCCACAGGCAACCTGTCGCAGATCCTCAGTGCCAAGCTCCGCAAGTGCTGCAAGGCGCCATCTCCGTCCTTGACCTGCCTTCGCCTTGACCCCGAGAAGTCCCACATTGGTGTGTGGCAGAAGCGTGCAGGGGCCCGTGCTGACTCCAACTGGGTGATGACAGTAGAGCTCAACAAAGAGGCAGAATCAACTGAACCTGCAGCTCAGCCCACATCAGCAGCGACAGCTTCGCAGGCGACAGTGGATGATGACGAGCGGATTGCGCTGCAAATGATCGAGGAGCTGCTGAGCAGGAGCAGTCCAGCTTCACCGTCACATGGAGTGGGAGAGGGAAGCTTTGTCATCTGAAAAGCTTGAATGAAACAGCATAGTGAAGTCACCACTCCAGACCATGATCCCAGAATTCCTGCGGGTACACGGGCAGTTCAGATTACTTCAGCCCAGTAGAAATGTCTATTACAGTATTACTTGACGCAAGTAACAAGACTTATAAGTTTGCTATATGTGTCTATGAAAAGCTTTATATAGTAAGTCGCCATCAACATACTTTGTTACACATCAATGTCAGTTATACAGTTTCTCATAAAGGAAATAAATATATTGTTATTCTGTGTTAGTGTTTATCTTTCGTTCAGATGCCAATGTTGGACTCTGCTGAGAAACATCAAGAAAATGATGAAGGTGATACCTGTGAAAAAGACCTGCTTTAAACAACAAAATGATTCAAAAGGACCATGGACTTTTTTATATAACAAATATATATATATATATGAGAATTAAACACCAATTGCTTTTGTGTATTTATGCCAAGTATATATGCATTTATTGTAAGAAAATACATTTATAAGGCAAATAAGACAAAATAACAAGCAGCTAAAGTGCTAAACACACATAGTCCTTTTATCGACCAGTAAATGAGTAAATCAGATGCAAATAAAATGAAATTCAGCGGGGAGAATTAGATGCAAATTAGTTCGAAAATAAGTCATCTACGACCTATTAGATGCTTGGGTCTCTGATGACACCATGTCAGATGCACATTAAGGGCAACACATTTTTGAATGTACCATTCTGCTTTACCATAAACAGAAATAGGGAAAGATTTCTTTCCCAATACTTCTCTCTGCCAATCTCTGCCAATAATAATATGACCAACATCATGTAACCATCAAATGCTAAACTAGGGGTATGAGCTATGGACTAAATCCATGGGCCATCAACTAATTATTTGAGTACAGGAGTAAAGCAAACACCTCAAAGTCCTTCAAATTGTATTTCCCCTCATTCAATAAGGAAATGCGACATGAATGATATCCATGTTAGGCTGCCATCAAGATAACCGAAACATTTGCCTTCAGACTAGGAACATCTGGTATTAGCCTTGAAATGATAATTACACAATAGAATAAAAACAAGGCAGCTCAAGCTCACGTCATTTATGTACTAAACAGAAAAACATCTAAGAAGCTGAGTCATTGATATTAGTTTACATACTGGTTAGTGGTTGCCATCCCCCACATCAGTGCTGTGGTAGACAAGAACCATTGAGCAACCATTGGCAACTACAAGCAGATACTGAAACGGGTGAACCATAATGGTTTTGGATCTTCAGTCGGGATGCGAAAGAAAAGTTCATATATGCCACACATGTATAGATACTGAAACAGCAAACGACAAGTAAAAAGATAGACAGTGAGTAACGAAGAGCAAGGTCCCCTACATTCCTTTTCTTTCCAAGCTTCAGAACCAGAACACATACGAACGACAAAACAAACAAGTACCGGCACCGTAATTGAGGTTTACAGGTTGGTTCAAGGCATGCAGTCAATGCATAAGGGCCCAATTCAGTTAGTTGATCAAGCCTAATGTACGACTGTATCGAAAGCCAGAAATGATAACACATAAAAGGAAACTTGCTGTCAACCATAGCTTCTGCACAACAAGTACTTGGGAACAAATGGCATTACATTCATTGTACATAAATATATTTGAAGAAGACCTATATGTCTATGAAATATAGCAAACATATTGAATTTGGTTTCTTATTACTTAAGTTTCTCCTTTTTATCATCATCTCTCTATACCAAAATACAGATGGAAACTTTTTACTTGAACTGACTCTTGTCCACTCCCATTTACCTTTTTCATAAATCCATCTTTTATACCAGTTCTTTCTGATAACCTCATTTCATTCAGTAGGCAGTAGTAGCCTTATGCATCAATAATTTTCAAAAGCTTCTATGATTCCTGCTACTGTTCTAATCCTCACAGAGATCTTTCTTGCAACAACCAAAAGCCTTGTAAACCTATTTCTTCAGCCAGTGCATGTAATGTTATTTCTAAGCCATTCTTCAACGCTCTGACTTGCAGTGTATTGGCTATGCATAATTCTAGCGTCCTGATTTAGAGGTGAGATGAACACCCAAAATTTTCCACTAATCTGTGCTCGATAATTTTTCTGGTACCACATTAGCTCGTCAAGGAACTTCTATGTTGCTAAAGGACGCAATAAATTTGTCCAGCCTAATATCTGATATGGACTTCTGGTCCCCAACATTAACTCCACCCTCTGCTTAAATCCTATTCAAATCAATTAGTGATGTCTTGATTAAGATAGTAAAGCATACAGCGTTAAGTTAGTTACTTGTGGCAGTGATAAAGGTTATACAATAGTTCTACCTAAAAAGGTACAAATAAGCTGACAAATTGAACCACATTTAAAATAAACCATGTTCTAGTTAATCCAGTACGCTAGACAATCCTGCATGGATATCTTAAAGATAGTTAATTCCAACAGCATGCTTGCAGGAATGGTCATTCAAATTCTAACAAAGAAATAAATTACTCTTCAAAACAAAGAAGTTAGAACAAATGGAAGCAAACACAGCATGGAAGTATTATGCCAATGTGACATTCTTGGTTTCTATCATGTTGTGCCATGAACTGTTTTAGTGTAAAAAAACTGTCATTGCAATTGCAAAATATCACTGATAAAACAAATATAGTTTGCAGCACAGCAGGTATTGAATTAATTGACAAAATATGTTATAAAATGTCACGGCTGTAAAGAATTCTGTAATGCTTGTTATTCCATTGAATCTCTCTTACACTTCCCAAGGCCGCAAACCATAAGACCAAGCTCCCCAAATCATGACCTGGTGGAAAGGAGCAATGGAGAAAGCTATGTGAAGCCTGCAGGCAAGCCAATATTTGGCAGTGCATTGCAGATCAGCACGACTGTGGGATGGATAGAAGACAGAAGTGTGGAATGTGGATTCTCATGACAGGTTGGATAGTAATCAGAGTGATTAGTAGAGAGGGTGGAGGAGGCTGCAGGGTGGTGGTAGTGGTGCAGAAGATGTACGTGCCGGGGCAACCAGCAGCGCCAATGGCGAAGCTTCGGCTGATTCAATGGGGGGCTATGTATAGCAAATCAATACATGATCCTTCATGCTAATAATTAACCTAAATGCAGGGGGTGCCCATGCCCATGTTGTCCTCTATAATTCTCCACCTCTTGTCAGCATATTGAGACTGATGTAGGGTTTCCAAATCCCAAAACCTAGGATTGCCAACATCAGAGGGTTGGACACCATCAACACAGTACACTAGGACCTCATGCCCCATGCCCAGTGTGTCCCCAGCAGTGCTCGATCGCCACCGGCAGAGCAAGCATCAAAACTCCACCTCCACTGCTGCACACCATGCTACCTTTCCTGCCAGATCTGTTGCTAGTGCCACCTTGCCAGACTCAAAACCTTGGCTTGCCACATGATTTGGGTGAGGATGTTGTGTGTGAATGGGGGTTGAGGAGGCGGAGACAGATCTTCACAAACTAGTAAGGATGCGGACAGGGGGTTTCTGAAGTTTTACATTGAAGTTGGGGAGGGGTAAGCCATCTAGACCTGTGCTGCTCCCCCACAATTGTGGAGCTCACAAGGGATAATTCCATGATTAATCAGTGCCCTACATGATACTTGCATGTGACAGTTGCCTTTCATACGGCTAGCACAATGCGCATGTTACAATCGCAACATGTTCCCCATGCATACATCAAATATGCAAAAAGCAAACAGCAAATAAAATGAAAAAATGGGATATTTTCCGTAAGGGTTTGAATCTAATGTACAAAAAATTTCTACAGTCTGCGGTTTAGCTAGACTAGTCACCTATCCAGCATTAGTATGTGCGCAACCTACCCATAGATCCTTCTTGGCCAACTCTACTTCAACTGAATGAACTAAATATTATGAGTCGGCCTGTGGCCATCCCTATCCAGCATGTCAAGCTGCCGTATTTAACACAGCATTCTTTGGTCAGCAACAAGCTCCAGACAGCTTATCAACCTTATTCTGTACTTTCGGTAGGAGTAAAGAGAATGACCATCATTCAATAGGGTTGAGTATGACAATAATGTGGTCCCAGACTCCTGGTATTGTTCAAACTTTGCTAATTATATATGCTATTAAATTGTTTCTTGATGCTTGATTTATCTATATCATGAGATATTTATTACCCACACTTCTCTTTGGAATTGAACATGAGTAATACTGAGCCTGAATCAGAACTTATGGAGCTTTCAGAAATTCTCCCAATTCATTGTACATTCAAATAACCAAATGTATTCACTTTCCATAATTACTCCAGGACCTTAAATATTAAGACCACATGTTCAAACCTACCGGACATTTGTTACCTGTAGCTGAGCTTGTGGCAGAACAATTTTATGGGAGATAGAACAGGATTCTGGGCAGTATATGAGGAAGATGACACCAAAGCTAACTGATATTAACATTAAATTTGCTACTAGAGGTTAATTGGAGGGTGGCTAAAGCTAATCATAAAAGAGGTAAAACCACAGGTCCACAGCAGAAAAACTTGAATAGAATGCCGGAGAACTCTTCATTTTAGTAGGTGCAGATAAGTATGCAAATGTAGCGCTTAACTTGATAATGACCCAGTAAAAAAATGATTCAAAAGAAACATATAGAAAGTAAAACGTAAACCAGAGCCTGAAGGCCATTATGTAAAAATGAGCAGTGCAATCAAGGGAAATGCAAACTAATCCATTGGACAGAGTCTTTTTGACTTATATTTTGCTGACATTTACAAGTGACATAGATTCTTCTACATTTGCTGTGCCCTGATTTCATGACTTCATGTACTTGACCTGAGAAATCATGTTGGAGAAGGAAGAGCCTGGATAACAAATATGAATTCTAGACATATCCAACTTATCCACGAGAGATGCTAAGATGCATTTGCATTCCCATGAAGATAGAACATAGCTAACATTCCAGGTAGGCATACAATCTTTTTCATCCTTAAGAAAGATTGACCACCACTCTGATATGTACCATGATCAAGAATGTCACCTAGACTTCAGTTTTCTCTTCTTACCACTACCAAGGGGTATGCCAGTTGTGTATTTTGAATTTGCAAGTTCCCGGGGAATTGGAGCTCCTGCAGTCTTCAGAATCTGAACAAGCTCTCTGAAAAGATTCCTATCCTCCTCATTAACAAAGACAATGGCCATACCCTCCACCACACCCATTCGAGATGCTCTTCCAACTTGGTGAACATATTCATCAATGGAGTTTGGCATGTCAAATAATATCACCTGACGAACTTTCAGGAGATCCATTCCACGTCCCAACACCCCAGTACAAACAACAACAGACACTTCTCCTGTGAGAAACCTTCTCAAGCTTTCCCTTCTCTCGTTCATTGTCTTATCACCATGAATAGAAACAACCTCCAATCCAGTAGCAACAGTAATTGCTTCAGACAAGAGATCAGCGCCGACTCTAGAACTCACAAACACAACAGCAGGAGGTTTAAAGTGCTGGTTACTTGTCATTATCTCAAAAATTTTCTGTTTCTTCTGCTTAGACTCCACCCAAATGACCACTTGCTTAACTGATTTGTTTGGTCTGCTTGGGTTTCCACAAGAAATATGTATCATATTCTTAGCCAGTGAGTTTGACATCTTCTCAACTTCTGAATTGACAGTTGCCGAAAACATCATAACCTGGGGATGTGAAAGTGCTTGGAAGATTTGCATGGACTGATCTCTGAATCCCCTCTCTAGCAAGCAGTCCACCTCATCCAAAACGAATACAGCAACATTGTTAAGATCAACATTGTGCTTCATGAGTAGATCAATTAGCCTACCAGGGGTGCCAACAATTAACTCAATGCCATTTTCAATTCTGTAGATTTGCTGGGCCAATGGATCTCCGCCAACAACTAGAGCAGTCTTAAAAGGTAAACCCTTTCCAAGGACTTTTGCTTGTTCTTCCACCTGCAGGCATAGCTCTCTAGTTGGAGCAAGGGCTATAGCTAATGGCCCTCCCTTGTCTGTGCATTTCTGTGATCGCACCTGTGAACAATGTGCAATTATGGGAACAAGAAAAGAAGCTGTTTTCCCTGAACCAGTATCAGCAGAGACAAGTAAGCTTCTGTTACATATTGATGCAGGGATGACTTGCATCTGCACCGGAGTAGGCATTGCATATCCTGCAGCCTCAAGATTGAGCACAAGCTTCTTAGGGAGACCGGAGGAAGAAAAACAAATGATTGGGTCAGGAACATCCTCACCCTTGACGCAAATATCAAGTTTGCTTCTCAGTGAAGCAATCTGGCCATCGTGCATACTCGGTATTTTAGGAAAATTTTTGTCCCTAATACAGAAGCTCTCGTCACCAACAGAAAGATTTACACGCTTTGCTGCTTTTACTGCTGGCTTCGTTTCAGCAGAAAGTCTGGAAAGGAGAACTGTCTTGCATTCAACACTACAGATGTCATCATCTGTCTGATCACATATGTATTCACCATATCGGCCACAAATAACACAGCGAGGCTCCCCAAGAAGAGCTTCTCTCTGTTCAAAACACCTTTCCTTTACAGGCGATTCTGCAATAAGGAAGAAAATCTATCAGTTCACTGATTGAAATACAAGGAACAGACCGAAGATCTGCAGTGCTTATAACACAAAGGAGGTGCATGTGATACATTCAGTCATGATCAAATCTTTACTCTTTGAAAATATGGTGGGTTGTGACTGCATTTTTTCAATTGGTCATCGAAGTATTAATTCAAATTTAGTATGGAAAGGTCCAAGAGGACCAAATTGTCACGTATGTAACAAATGGAAAAAAACACATTCATTAGATTTGTGCAGTATTAGAATATGGTTGATTTATATCCTTATAAATGACTGGGATGTTTTGTAAACGATTATATTTTGTTTGTAAGAATAAAGAACAATAGAAGTACATAAACGGATAAACAATGTAACCTCCAGCCAATAAAGAAAAAGGAAGAAGAAAAGAACAGTCAGTACAGAACATGAGATTTTGTAATTGGATTTCTTGAACAAACTCCTGATGAGAGATTTCATTGAAAACAAATTGCTTCCTCCTAAAGTTTCTCAGGGTTCATGAAATGCATTTTCCATAAAGCAAATCCTAAGTTTTACATATGTTCCTTCGCCACAGTTTTTCTGATATTTATTTATGCGTGAACATGCATTCTCAATTGTGTGGCTTTTACATATGTACACATTGAAGAATATTACAACCCAAGTACCTTCCAATTCATTGCAGTTATCCGGTTGAGCAGGCAAGTACTCAGCTGAATGATTCCCTTCTTGCTCCATTCTATTGATGTTGGAAGATATGTCAAGAAAACTGCACAGAAGAAAGGAAAAAGGAAATAAGCTCAAACACCTTAAACTTGAACCTTGGCAAAGCTGCATGCATCATAAGTAACATGGCATTTCTTTTCATCAGAAACTAGTAAAGCATGTTTGTGCACTGGATGTTAGATTATTAACAGAACAGACACCCCACAATCCATTCATCGCATGTTCAATCCAACTGAAATCGACAACAGTTAAAGCCAGAGCATGATTCGGCATCGAAAAATAAAATAAAATGGCCAGATTGTGCAGAAATTTTCAACGAGAACAGCTCGAATTCCCGGAATAAATTCGCAGCATCATCGCCACGCAATTAGGGCTCCCCAAACGCCTCCCTCGCATTAGCTTCGTCCCAACCAAAACACCCCTCGCGCAAAAATTTCCCCACGCGAATGGGCTCACACCACGTGGTTCCTCCACTTCCCAACTTCCAACCCACAAACCCCTAGCCGCTCGCAGCGCCCGTCACGAATCCCACCGGCGATCGGATCGGAACCCCTCACCTCCCAAAACCAGGCAAATTTCGCCAAAAACCGGACAAACTAGGAAAACCAAATTTGAATTCAAATGCTTGTGGTGTCGACTCTAATCCAGTCGGTTTCAGCGATTTTTCGGACGGAGACATCGAGATTTCGACCGGGAAACCGAGGTAAGGGTTGCGACATACCGAGCTAGGGTTTGGGCCCTCGAGCTGCCGGGCGAAATCCGGCCTTGCCAGTTCGATTTTCTGCCTTTCCCGTCCAGGAGTTGGCCGCCCGCCGGGATGGCCTGGATGCGGCGGACGACGCCGCCGCCGCCGCCGCGCGTCGAGGCTGGGGGACCGCGAGCGCTCGCCGTGGCGACAGGGACGCAGGGAGTAGGCCCGTTCTCTCCTTTTCTCTCCTCCATTTCGCCCTAGTGTTAAATGGGCTATATAGTGTACTGGATGGGCCGACGAGAGAGGCCCAAATACCTTCTTTCTTAGTTTCTATTCTTCCGTGGTTTGCAGATTAAAAACAAGACGAATATGGATTGTTTTTCAAAAAATATATATATATTCATTAGGTTCTATGAATATCATAGTATCTATAGGATTTTTTAATGTTTTTTTCATTTTTCCTCAATTCAAATTTGAGTTTGTCGAATTTCTTCGAATTTTCAGTGGGAAACACATATCGCGCTCCATGCCGGGAAATCCGAAATCCGCAAATCTCGACCGGTTTTTACCGGGATTGTGAGTGGAGCCCATTGGCAGGCCTAGCTAGAAGCCTACTGCGATTTATCGGGTTTGGGCCGGAAAATCACCTTCCCGGGCCGAATCGAATGGGCCTAAGCCCACATATTCCCGGCTTGTAAACAAGGCCTGTAATGCGGAATTATGACTTATGCTAGATTTCTTTCCCTTTTTTTTTCCGATGACACACAAAACGCATAGACATGCGTACACATCATACTCATATAACCATAAGTGCATTTCTTAACACACGCTCAACGAGGATGACAAAGTGAGACCAACGCGAACGTACTCCATTGGGCTAATGAAGTGGAAGCTATCTAAACTAGTCCACAATTTCTAGCTATAGATCATATCAGACAAGTAATTACTTACGATGCTAGTATTTGGTTTCTGATGGAGAGGAGAATAATGAATATCCGGACAGTGATGTACATGGACTATACGCATCCATCCCATGGGAATGTGCAAGAGTATTCCATCATTTTCTTCCTCCGATGTGCTGGCCCCTAATATCCCGGTTTCATGGCTAGGTTCATCAGCTGGTCAGCTCGGCTCTAGTGTGGGGGGTTGCTTGCTTCACGGATCGAAAAACCCCTGCTGATTGCTCCGAGAGGCCGAGAAAAACAAGACAGCGATTTGCATTGATCTTTCTGTCCATCAGCGGTATGCTGCCAAATGGACTGCCGCATGCATGGATGGATGCCAAGTGTTGTCCTTTTTTTTTCTATCTCTCTCTTCCTTGAGAAGTAGAGATGAGCTTAGGCTTGAGGTCTGACTTGGTAGTTTAAAACTTTTGCTTGTGTTTTTAGTTCATCTCAGCTTCTTATGGGGCTATAATTCCTTATCCAGATAGTCTATAATCCAATATTAAGAAAATTTTTAATATGTTGGAGAAACAACTTTTAACGTAGTATGGAATTTTCAAATATATGGCTACACTCCTTTAACATATGGTTAAATTTTGATATCCATGATTTTATTTGTGTTTTTACAAAACCATATAAGTTTGATTGTTATAACGAGTAAAAGAGCCTATGTTCAAACTTTTACGCATATAAAAGATATTATCGTATTAAAATAGTTACATTTGAAGTGACTTAATCATATTACAAAACCATCACTTAAAAATATACATACAGCTTACCATGTGGTCATCTCCATATACTTTTATTCACGGTCCACATTAGATGATAACTAAAACATTATCATAACTCAATCATACTTAAGTGACTAAGATCATTCCTACGATACTTCTCATCATCTAGCCGTAAATCTAAATGATATCATAAAATTGTCTATCACACACAAGAAACTCGCGAGAAATACACTTAAATATTTTTAAGGAAACTTTTAACCTTGGATAATTTAGTCAACCTCTCACCCCACTCACATCCCATCACTGTTCTAGCATGCAACGAGAGCACACGATCCGGTCAACGTGACCAGACGGCCGCTTGACCCGGCCGGGTCCACTCACGCCACCGCGTCCGGCTGACGCGTGGGCCCAGCCCACCCTCCCCGTCGCCGTCACCCGCGCCGGCGTCGCGCGGCCGCGGCTTTGGATGGCAGGAGAAGCGCATTTGCTTCGTTTATATTAGGTTTTTTTTTTGTGTGTGTGTGTGTGTGAGAATTTGTTTGGATTCATCGGAGGAAGTGAGAGAGGGATCCGTGGGCGGGATGCGGATCAGGCATATCCGCCTGGATATTCCTCCGCACCGGGGAAACGCACCAAGGAATATGCTTCGGAATCTTCGGCGCCCGTACGATGTGCCCCGTTTTTTTACTTTTTTTTTTCTTTTGAGTGGAAAAAAATCGCCAGATCAGTCTGACTGCGAGGTGATGAGATGAGCTAAATAGTGTAGCATTTTGTGTCAGTGGTTATATAATCTCTCGTAGGATTAACCCGGCTAATCACCAAATCTCTGCTAATTAATTACAGTTCTATCGTCTCTCAGAATACTTCTCATGGAGTTTGTGATTTCGTTTGTTCCACCTATATTTAACGAATTACGGTTGAATTTCTTTTTAAAAAATTATGTATGTGCGGAGAAAGTGTTAATTTAATAGTCCAATTTAATTCGGCGTGTCGTTCTTGCACTGGCTAGCAACTATAATAGATTTAATATTTTCTAATTTGATAAAAGGAAGTCAATGTATACGTGAACGTTGATTGGATTACGTGAGAGTGGTATTCATGGAGACACGCCAAATTGCTGGAATTTTTTTTATGTCAAGGAGCTTGCTTGATTAACCAGACGAGCATCTAATTAATTTAATTACGAAACTATAAATAGAAGAAATTTTAAAAAAACCGTGGTCCACCTGCAACGAGCGACCAATCGAAATCGTCGTGATCGTCAACGCCGATGCGCGAGAAGGAGAAGATACTGCTTCGATTGGTTGTACGACATCTCGTCTGAAATAATTAATCTCCATGTTATTTATAAATTAGTGTCTGCTAATCTGCTTATTCTAGAGAGTAGAATTTTCCATTGGAAAATTTCAGCTTCTCGCCACGTTTTAAAAAAATGACGGCATTTCTTGTTGTCACTGCAATTTGCCGTTGAAAATTTGGACAAACTTACAACTAGATGCGGCTAGTTTTACAGTCTGAGCATACCGTATATACTTTGTTCCTGTGTTAAGTAGATTAACAGGTTGTTAAAAAGAAAGTGGTAAATTAAACAGATTAGGAGGAAATAATTGGTAGAACTGGAAGAGGTAGCATAACAAAGGGATGTTTGAAATTAACTTGGAGTAAGAATATTTGGTTTCCTATCAAGTTTGGGTTACTTCTATTTCCATGGCTCCATAACTTGTTTTCTTACAGAAGTTTTGAGTACATTTGTCTAAACTCCGTTATGCGCAAGTGCAAACAAATTTCTCATTTCTCCGAGTGTTTGAAACATCTCATTACACATGAGTAATCGTTACGCTACACTCAATGTCTGTACGTAGCCGAGCATCTAAAGACGTACTCGTAAACATGCAAATGTGATATGTGTCGTTTCTTAATGTAACCGAAAAAATAAATTCATTTTATTTTTAAGAGCCGTGTAAAGGTTACGTTACTTCCTCTGTCCCATCCATAATCAATTTTTTTCCTAGTTGTTTAAAAAACTTTATCAATTAATACATTAAAGTTTACACATATATTAAAGTTTAATAAAATAACAGACAAATGATGATAAATAAATAAAAATTTATTAAACTAAATGAGATTTTAGTGCTAAAAAATAAAGGGTTTTTTCGATTACATGAAGAAACACACATATCCATATCACATTTGCTTGGCTGCTGCTGCGCGGTGCCGACCAAACCCGAAGCTATTGTCTGGGGTAGCTCTTGGGTGCACGTACCGTTTCCACCCCGCAACCAGGCAAAACCTCCAAGCCGACGAGTTCGTCGGGAAAGCGCCACGCCACGAGAAATCCCCGTCACGAATATTCTCCGCTTCCACCCTCCTCCGCCTATTTATCGCCAACATCTCGCCTCTCCTCCGGCTCATTCCGCCCACAAATCATCCACCAATTCCGCCAATTCGATCCCAATTCCGGGCTTGGGAGAGATGAAGTTCGGCAAGAGCCTGAGCAGTCAGATCCTGGAGATGCAGCCGGAGTGGCGCGACAATTTCCTCTCCTACAAGGACCTCAAGAAGCGCCTCAACCTCATCAGCCGCGCCGGCGGTGGCGTCGCCGTCGGCGAGAGGCTGAAACGGCGTCGCGTCTGTGGTCGAACGGCGGTGACGGCGGCGGGGATGACTCCGGAGCAGGCCGATTTCATCTCCCTCCTCGACGCCGAGCTCGACAAGTTCAACTTCTTCTTCCTCGAGAAGGAGGAGGAGTACGTCATCAAGCAGAAGGTAGAAGACCTTGTTTTCCGCGTCGTCTCTTTCTCTGCGCGAAATTTGTTCTGATTTGATTCCTCCATGGGCGAGGGGGCGCAGGAGCTGCGTGAGCGGGCGGAGAGGGCGGCGTCGGCGGAGGAGGTGATGCGCGTGAGGAAGGAGATCATCGATCTCCACGGCGAGATGGTGCTTCTTGAGAACTACAGCGCGGTCAACTACACCGGTGAGCTCTCCTCCCACCTCTGGATTTCTGAATTCTGCGTGTTTCGATGCATCAGTGAAATGTACAGTAGTTTAGTTTCGGAGTTGTGCTTTGCATGTCGGGCCGAGGAATATAAACATGTCACTTGATCGCTTCACATGATATAAACATGGCTGGATTTCCTTTTTCTACTCTAGTTCTACGACACACGGGAGAAGCTGTCGGGGGCTTGGGGTCTGCATTGGTGTGATTTTTGTCAGGATATGTGAATATGTGAACTGATAAGTTTGTGAGTTAATAGTAGTACATATGGGAGTGAAATGAAATTGGAACTCATAGAGTTCGTCTAAACATGCTTAGACGAATTCTAACTCTTCGGTTTGAGTTCATAGACCCATGAAATCCGAATATGATAGAAACACTAATGGAAAGCTAGAACATAGGGTGGATGTCACCTTCTCTTTTCAGAAATGTCAAGTTTCCTGAAAAAGGTTGTTTAGTCATTTTATAGGACGGTGGAGTCACGTGATAATAAAATAAGGGTAGAGTCCACTAAACTATGTACGTGTGTTATTCATATATGTTATTCATATAGAAATCTTTCAGTTGAAAACCTGCCAACTCTACTGGACCATGGGACACCCTATTTTTTTAGTTAGATGCTTTTCTTTTATAAAATACATAATCATGTTTAAATAATAATTACTTTTAATGCTACCTCTGTCAAAAACCCTCTGTCAAAAAAAGGAATTCCTAGAATCCTAAGAAGTATTAAGAAGTACTCAAATGTCTCTCATTAATCCAAAAAATGATGTTGGTTGATAGATACGTAAGAGATATAGTAGTAATAAAATTTCTCGATTGACGAGCTGGTGGTAGTTAAGAATATAGGAATTAGTTTATGTTGAGAGAAGATTTGAATTTTTTATTTTACAACGGATGGAGTATATTCTATGTTATTTTTTAATGGAATGGGCCAATAAAGTTGTCTTTTCCTCTAGGTGAAATCACAGATTTGTCATTTTGTTGTGAAAAGCATACTCCATACTTGTATAATATTGTACTTTTTATAACTTCTACATGGGATGTTGCCTATAACTGAGCTATAATATTCTGTGGGTTGCTGTTGCTTAAATCACCATCATGTCTAACTTGATATGCCTGGTGGTATTGTTATTTTGTCCTGCCATTGCTGGATAGGTTTGTTTTTTACATACAAGTTTTTTCTAACCCAGACGATTATGTTACTTGTTCCTCTTTTGCAGGATTGGTTAAAATCCTCAAGAAGTACGACAAGAGAACCGGTTTCGTGATCCGTCTCCCCTTCACCCAGAAGGTGCTGCAGCAACCCTTCTTCACCACTGACCTGCTGTACAAGCTCGTGAAGGAATGCGAGAAAATGCTGGACCAGCTCATGCCAACGAACGAAGCGTCAGTAGTGAGTGAAGACGGCAAAGAAGACAGCGAAGGCGAGGAAAAGACTTCAAGGCCCAGCTCCTCCACGGCCAACGGTGGAGCCCTCCTGGGACAGGATGAGGTCGACGATGAGAAGAGCATGCACATGAAGGGCACGGTCGCGGCGCTTAGGGCGCTGAGGGAGATCCGGAGCGGGAGCTCAACGGTGAGCAGGTTCTCCCTGCCACCACTGCACGGCTGCAATGGCCAGTAGGAGCAGGAGACGATTGAGCAGGCTGCGTCCAGATGACTTGCACGGAGACGCTGCATTCGGTTGCTTCTTCTCGCTCAAATGTTCTATGATCTTGACACTCAGTAGGGCTGTAGGATCTTGATCTGCCTATACTTCCCGGCTGCTGTAAAAATGAGAGGGAAAAAAGGTTAGTGTAAGTTGATATATCATGAAGTTCAGCATATACATGATCCGAATGTGCGGCATAATTAATTTCTTCACTCGAAGGAATGATTCTGTTTTTGTGCTTCTGCGTTCTTTAGCTGGTCTGCATGGCTCTAGTGTTGATCATACATTGTCCCGTACACTGACAATCCACAAAAAACAATTTTGAGCAGACATTGGTTGGTGTAGGATCATGTCCGTACAAGATCTATCGGCCTATCAAACTCCCTCCGCCGTCGTCGGTCTCGTGCTGCATTGGTTAGGTCCGACCTACGGATTTATCGATGGAGGATTGAGTTTTAGGTCTATAAGTCTCTCTATAGCGTTTCATCGGAGTGAGTAGCCGATTAGTTATCCTAAACGTAAATCTCCATCGTCGTGTGGCCAATGGGTTTAGATGTAGGACCGCGTCGGGCGTTCGACCTGTAAGTAGCCGATGGCATCTTATCTCTTCTCTCTCATCGTCATGTTCGGTTCGAGCCCCCGCCGTCTCGGTGTCGTTAGCCTCCGGCCTCATACTGTCTCGGTTGGGTCCGATCTATCGAGGCTAGTCCTAACGGCGCCGTTACTACGGTCGCTCGCCCGCGTGGCCTCGTGGGGGATCGGCTCCCGCTCCACGCATCGGATGCGGGTAGCGCCATCGGCTCTTTGGCTGATAGGCCCTCTAGTGCGTTACACGTGTCTATCTCTCACACTTCCATCAGCTTTTCAACTAATGCACTAGCATTCTTATCTCTATCGGCATCCAGCCGATAGGGAGAGCCGCGCAGGCCTTCCGGCCGATCGGCTTACGTATCTCATCCTCTCTCCTTATCAATTGTAGGGTCAAATTGACTGGCACGCTCGCGAACCTCAAGGCTTAAGGACCTGTACTGGAGTTAAGCAGACCTCCTAGGCCTTCACGTGACCGAACGTCGTCTTTCCCTGGTCGCGGAATTTTTGGCGGTGAGCATGCTTTTTGGCACGCCCAGTGGGACAGAAGAACTTTCATCCGCTGAAGATTCGGTAGGACCAGAAGACCTTTTCATCCGTTGAAGACATTTCGTCAGCTGTAATCCAATGACAGGTAAAGAGATCAACACCGACAACGTGATCCTAGTGACGATGAAGGATTTGACTGAAGAACAAAGGTACCAGGTGGAACAAAATATGGCTAATTTTCAGAAGCTTTGTCTAGAGTCTTTCAGTATGACCCGACAAGGGCCGATTCAAAAATCCCAGCTGCCAAAGGAGAATCGAGTCGGTCACCGCCTGTGAGCCCTCAGAAGCCGTTGTAAGAGATGGTTAACGAAGCTGTTCACTATGTATTCATCAACCAATCAGGTGTGCTGGTGAATACTTTGCACAATCTGATCAAGAAAACGGTGGACGGGTCTATTGTTAAGGAACCTGATTAAGGACCAGTATATTTGCCGATGAGAATAGGGCAACCACAGGTTACTTATAGATCCAGAAGGAACATATCGACAAATATGTTTTCGCCAGTATAAGATCGGATTGGGAGGCAACACGATGACATGATGCCAGGATATTATCGGACAGCTTATTACGGGGAATATAGGCAAGATTATCCTGGTAATAATTATCAAAGAGATTATTACAGGCCATGTCAAGTGCTAACTTCGCTTCCACAGTACCAGAAAGAGAATCCAAGAGAGGAGGATTGGTCTGCCAGAATTGTGGAAGTCGTCAGGGAACAATTCGGCATTAGGCCTAAGAAACAAACCTTTATGTATCGACACCCTTACCTGGAGTGGTTCGACAGAGTTCCGCTGCCGCACCGATACAAGATTCCGGATTTCTCTAGATTCTCAAAGCAAGACAGCATATCTACGATGGAACATATTAGCTGATTCTTGGCCCAACGTAGGGAAGCATCGACTGACGAAGCTCTGAGAGTCCGTTTATTTCCATTATCCTTATCTGGATCAGCCTTCACCTGGTTTTCTTCGTTGCCTCTAAACTCAATCAGGGGATGGGCCAATCTAGAAAACAATTCCATAAATACTTCTTTGCTGGGATTCAGGAAATGAGGTCGTCAGACTTAACATCGGTTAGGCAGAAGCCCGATGAGTCAGTTCCAGAATTCATCCAGCGTTTCCGGGATGTCAGAAGTCAATGTTACAGTCTCATTCTAAGTGATGGACAACTAGCTGACTTGGTTTTCCAGGGGTTGCTGGCTCCGATCAGGGAACGCTTCTCTTCACAAGAGTTCGAGAGCTTGTCACACCTCCTCCAGAGGGTATCGGCTTATGAAAGCCGATTCGCTGAAACCAAGAAAGAGAGGCTCCATCGGAAGATCGCTCAGCTACAGATTTACGCATCGGACTCATATGATGAGGAATCCGATGCAGAAGTGGGTTTGGCGGAATGGACCAAGAGTAAGAAGCATATATCATGCCCGTGGATTAAGAATAACAATAAGGGGGAAAGATACGATTTTGATATCAACAAAACTGATAAGATATTCGATCTTCTCCTCCAAGAAAAGCATATTCAACTACCACCAAACCATGTAATCCCATCTGCCGAAGAACTCAAAAAGAAGTATTGTAAGTGACATAATCCAATATCTCACCACACCAACGAGTGTAAAGTTTTTGGGCAACAATTACAATCGGCTGTCGAACAGGGGAGAATCAAGTTTGAGGACAAAAAGCCGATGAAGGTTGACGGACATCTTTTTCCTGTGAACATAGTGTTTACAGGATCCTTAAGAGATCGGTCCGATGAGAGAAGGCGCTAAAGGAAGTCAAAAGTTATCTCATCGGACCTAATCAAAAAATATTCCAGAATACAAGACGAAGAGCGACGAGTCGTAGCGCAACAGGAAAGGTACAATCCACATTGGGGTTGTCCCTTTTTTCAGTATTGCTGGGATCAAGACATAAGGTTATCGTCAATAGAAGATTGTCCAGAATATAACAAACCAGGATCTCAATACATTGAGCAGAGGATGTCGTATGATCGGTCTCTTATCAAGTGGGTATTGGTGCATAGCCGATTAGGGCCGATCAACGAAAACTATGGTCAAAGGTCAACTGAGAATAGGGAGTTACATAAATGATCATACCACACAAAGGATCAGTGGTGTCTGTCCGGGATCTTCACAAAAAATCGAAAGAGGAGGGCACAGGCTACGGCATAGAGAGCAGCACAAAAGGCGGCGTCAGGACCATGAGGAAGCCGATCGGAGCCAGAAAGTTAAAAAAGTATGGCGAGTAAACCAAAAAGAGGATGATGCTGGCACATCGGCTCTGACCAACATGGTATTCTTCTTGTCTTTGGAGTATAAAGCATGTGCATCCGATGAAGAGAATCAAGAAGAAGATTTTGCCCAATTGACGCTGGAACCAAGTCAAGCCATATTTGACAAACCAGAAGACTTCAAGCATCGACACCTAAAACCACTGTATATCAAAGGATATGTTGATGGGAAGCCGATGACGAAGATGTTAGTTGATGGAGATGCAGCCATCAATTTGATACCATATGCCACGTACCGCAAGCTGGGCAAGACGGTTGAAGATCTAATCAAAACAAATATGGTATTGAAAGACTTCGGAGGAAATCCATCGGAAACAAAGGGGGTGCTAAACGTAGAGCTGACAGTCGGAAGCAAGACGCTGCCCACCACATTCTTTGTTATCGATAGTAAGGGTTCGTATAGTCTACTTCTCAGCAGGGATTGGATTCACGCCAACTGCTGTGTTCCTTCCACAATGCATCAAATCCTCATACAGTGGCAAGGGGACAAAGTTAAGGTGATCGCGGCTGATCAGTTAACCAGTATTGCAGCAACCGATATGTCAATCTGGGAAGCTGATGGGTTCGCTTGCCTGTCTGGGAAAGCATGGGATGGCGATTTCCTTAAGGCGACCAACAAGGGGATGAAGCCGATTCAACAAGTCGGCTCAGGTCCATTGTTCCCATGAGAACCATAGAAGATTCGGAAAGAAAGTTAGGGCAAGGATTTATGTCGGCCAATGAGTTAGAACAAATAGATATAGGTTTAGGAGATAAGCCAAGGCCGACATATATTAGTACTGAATCTCAAGAAAAGTTGATAAAATTATTAAAGAAATTTTGGGAATGTTTTACTTGGGATTACCATGAGATGCCGGGATTGAGCCGATCGATTGTTGAGCATCGACTTCCTATTAGACCAGGATATCGGCCATTTAAACAACCACAAAGAAGGTTCAAAGCAGAGTTGCATGATAAAATCAAGGCAGAGATCATGAGATTATACGATGCAAATTTCATTAGACCGTGCCGATATGCTAAATAGGTGTCTAATATCGTCCTGGTGAAGAAGAAAAACGGAAAGCTGAGGATATGCATCGACTTCCAGGATTTGAACAGGGCGACCCCTAAAGATGAGTATCTGATGCCGATGGCGGATTTATTAATTGATGTTGTATCGGGTCACAAGATCATTAGCTTTATGAACGGAAATATAGGCTACAATCAGATTTTTTTGGCGGAAGGAGATATTCACAAGACTGCATTTAGATGTCCTGGAGCTATCGGCTTGTACAAGTGGGTAGTCATGACTTTCAGTTTAAAGAATGCCGAAGCAACCTATCAGAGAGCCATAAATTATATATTTCATGATCTTATTGGCCAACTAGTGGAGATATATATTGATGACGTGGTGGTGAAATCCAAAGGTATTGAAGACCATATAGCCGATTTACGAAAAGTACTAGAGAGGACAAAGAAATATGGACTTAAGATGAATCCTCACAAATATGCTTTTGGCATATCGACTGGGTAATTTTTTGGTTTCATGGTGCATGAGAGAGAATCGAAGTTAGTCAACGAAGCATTAGAGCTATCCAAACCACCGAGCCACCAAACAACAAACTACAGTTACAGTCCTTGATCGGCAAGCTTAACTTTATAAGGAGGTTTATCTCAAATTTATCAGGAAGAATTAAGTCATTCACTCCTTTGTTGAGGTTGCGAGCCGATCAAGAGTTTGTGTGGAACGTTGAGCAGCAAAAAGCCTTTGATCTTATCAAGGAATACCTAAACTCTCCACCAGTATTGATTCCATCGCAGAAAGGGGTACCGTTTAAATTATATTTGTCAGCCGATGAGAAGTCAATCGGATCGGTGCTTGTACAGGAGTTTGAATCAAAAGAACGAGTGGTATTCTATTTGAGCCGACAGTTTCTGAATGCTGAGACCAGGTATCCTGCGGTAGAAAAGTTATGACTATGTCTATATTTCTCATGTACAAAGTTAAGGCATTATTTTTTATCGACTGAGTGTACAGTACTTTGCAAAGCCGATGTGATTAAATGCATGCTATCGGCTCCAGTCCTAAGGGAGTGGATTAGTAAATAGATATTTGCTCTAACAGAGTTTGATCTGAGATATGAATCGGCTAAGACGGTCAAAGGACAAGAGATGGTCAATTTTATTGTACAACATAGGAGTCCAAGAGGATTTTATGGAGCCGATCCCGTGGACGTTATTCTTTGATGGATCGGTTTGCAGTCATGGATCTGGTATCAGCTTGGTGATCATCTCGCCTTAGAAGGCAAGCTTTGAGTTCGCTTTTACTATCAAGTCTTATAGTACAAATAACCAACAATAGTATGAAGCGGTGCTCAAGGGTCTTCAGCTGCTGAGGGAAATCGGAGCCGATGCGATGAAGGTCATTGGAGATTCCTTGTTGGTGATCAGACAACTATCTGTGGAATATGAATGCAAAGATAAAGTTTTGAGGTCATATTACGAAGAATGTCAACGATTATTAAAGGATTTCAAGATGGTGTCGTTGGATCATATTCCTAGGGAGCAGAACGCGGAGGCCAATGATCTTACTGAGACTGCTTCGGGGTATCGGCCGAACAATACAGTGAAAGTCGAGATAGCCGATATTAAGAGCCATATGGAAGCCGATGATTGGAGATGGGAAATTATTCAGTATTTGCAAAATCCGTCAAAATCTGTTTCCAAGAAACTTCGGTATAAGTTTATTAAGTACATATTACTTGATGAGGAATTATATTATCGGTCCTTTGATGGGGTTCTGTTAAAATGCTTGGGTGCCGAAGAAGCTGCATTGGTAATAAGCGAAGTACACGAAGGCATTTGCGGAGCCCATCAATCGGCTCATAACATGATATGGCTGATGAGGATAGCTGGATACTTTTGGCCAAGAATGTTAGAGGATTGTTTCAAATATTACAAAGGCTGCTAAGATTGTCAGAGGTTCGGAATTGTGCAGCGAGCTCTAGCGTCAGTTATGAATCCGATAATCAAGCCATGGCCGTTCAGAGGTTGGGGAATCGACATGATCGGCCAGATTTATCATTCATCAAGTAAAGGGCATAAGTTCATATTGGCGGCAACGGACTATTTCACAAAGTGGGTAGAAGCTATTCCTTTAAACAAAGTTACTTCGAAGGACGCGATTAAGTTCATCAAGGAACATATTATATATTCTATCTTCATGTCTGAGGAGTTTCAAAAGTTTGCTGCCAGTATAGAGATTAAGTTGCTAAATTCATCACTATATTATGCTCAAGTTAACGGATAGGCCAAAGCATTCAATAAGAGTTTAATAAAGCTGATCAAACGCAAGATTGATGAGCAACCATGAAGATGGCACGTTACATTAAATGATTCATTATGAGTCTATCGGATGGCATGCCATGGATCTACTCGAGTAACTAACATATCAATTGGTGTACGGTCATGAAGCAGTTCTCTCGTGAGTAGTTAATATCAGCTCCAAGAGGGTATTTATGCAGGATCAATTGATAGCCGATGATTATTACACCTTAATGACCGATGAACTTGATGATTTAACTCAGAGTCGGTTAGAGGAATTTAAGAGGATCAAGAAAAATAAGGCTAAGTTTGCTAGGCATAATAATAAGAGGGTGATGGTTAAATCTTTTTCTAAAAGAGATCTCGTTTGAAAATTGATTTTACCAATTGGGTCTAGGGATAATAAGTTTGGAAAATAGTCACCCAATTGGGAAGGGCCCTATCAGATCAATCGGTGTGTGCCTAGCAATGCTTATATGTTAGAGTCTTGAAAGAGAGAAATTTGCCAAAGCGCTTAACGAAAAATATTTGAAGAGGTATTATCCTAGCGTTTGGGTAGGCGCCTAAATCGGCTGAGCATAGCCGATTTTTAAATTTCTTTTCAAAACGGACAAGCTCTTAAAAGTGGTATCAGCAAATGGTACTGTCTGCATAAATCGGCTGAGACGTAGCCGATTCCTAATGTATGGAAGCCGATATGATTATATCGGCTACAGATAGCCGATATCGTTGAGATATCGCCTTTAGGGAATATATATATATATATACAAATTTCGTTGATCAAGCTAATTGAATTCTATTGCAAATAGTTAATGTTCAAATGACATCTTGGGTTTTTCTCCGAGGCTAAAATTTTATAGGAATTTCTTAATGGCCTGGATAGCGCACAGGCGGATTTAGTCTATTTCATTGATGGCACGGATGCCATCCTCATTGGATCTCGGGATGGTCTTTCAATTCCTATACCGACGAACTGCAAGGCGTACTTTATCTGCTACCTTGGCCTCTTAAACTTGAATTGATTTTGGTAGACCGATGAGATGGAACTCGATGGAGTTGATGTCGTCATGCACTTTGTCGAGTTTCGCTATCAAATCGGCTTCTCGTTTCTTCAGGAGGCAAGCTTAGTGCTGATGCATTGAAGGTCAGCTGTCATTTCATCAAGCTTCTTCTTTTCGCTTTGGGTAGATAGTCGATCATTGTGAGCTAGATTGTTTTGCTCAACACGATCGGCTATGCGTCGTATTGATGCGATCAGCTGGGTCCTTTGGAATTCTAAGTAGGCAGCATGCGTGAGTACGTCGGTCAGCTCTTCAGACAGGAGATGCTCAATTTCAACAAGCCTTCCTCGGATTGGCCCACAATCTTCCACCAACGAGTCAATCGGAAAGTCCAGCCGATGCATAATATCTGACAGTTGCTCGCGTGCATCGACTGGTAGAGATGGTTCAATTGCTACACTAGTGGCTAAGTCTTCTTCTGTATCCAAGTATTTGCCAATGTCAAAGTAAAATAGATCGGCTAATGACTGCACGTTAACATTGGTAAATATGAGAATCATGAGCCAGAAAAAATAACATATAGTGAAGATGTATCTGGGATACAGCGGGAGCAGCTTGGATGGTTATGCAGGTATCAGCTTGATATGACGCGACCTGAGGATCGGATGCTATGACTTCTGAGGAGATCGTCACGGGAGAAGGGCTTCACGAAGTTGGTGTAATGATTGCGACATTAGCGCCTGGTTTTTGCTTCTTAAAAACCGTCTGAGTAGCCAGTTTCTTGCGCTTCAGCCCTGATGTTTGTAGAAGAGCCGATGGAGGTGGAGCACTTTGTCTAAGGATGGATCTAGCCGATTGAGATTGATAAACAATCGGCCGATCACTTGCGCTAGTTGTAGGTGCATCTTTGTCACCACCCTATGAAATCATGGGAATCAAGACACAGTTGAAATTCAATATGATGTAGAAAAAGTAATACAAGGAGAAAGATTACCTCTTCATCGGATTCCACGTAGTCGGGGTTGAGGCGAAAACAATAATGTTCAACCGATAGACTGAATAGATGCCTTCCCCGTTCCAACCACCATCGAGCAAAAAGTTTCGTGTTAGATATGCAGGGCTCGAAGGTCGAGATGGTCTCTAAGGACAAATATATTACCATCATCATAAGCTAATCATACTCCAAGCCACTATTTACTTCAACTCGGGCTTGGAGTTTGCCGATGAAGAATAAGCCGATGGGAAGTTAGCCGAAACCCAACTGACGAGTACCGACCGAAGGATGGTAGAACTCGTATGACGGATGTTGGGATCGGCCCAATGAAAATTCAGTCGACAGATTAATGGGGGTTATGGATGATAAGAAGATGGTTTTCGATTCTTCATCGGCTAATGTATTCATTGGGTGAAACCTGTAAGGCATTTCAAAAGACGAATCGTCCTCGTACGCAAACCAGATGGTGACTTCTTTAGTAAAGCCGTAGTAAAAACATTTAAACCACTGGCTGAGTCCGAGGAGGGTCATTTTGCTTCTAGGAAGAGCCGATGCGGCTTCACCCAGAGAAGTGCATCGACGCCGGCTGGCCTCGTCTTCTTCTAGGTAATCAATCGGATATGTCAGAGAAGGGAAAGGGGTCCTGGCGATAACTCTTGAGGTATAGACGTTCAACCAAAGTTGTATAAACCACCAGGAACCACCAATATGACCGATGACTGGTTGGCCTACCAATAACTTATTTGCCACCTGATAAAGCAGTTGATAGGTGGCTCCGAGAAGATATTGCCCTAATGGAATGTGGCGTTGATTAGCCAGGAGCTCTGCCAGGCACAGCACGTTGGTGGTTGGACTAAGAGTTGAACCACCAAAGACAAATCGTTTCAACCAAAGATTCAGGAATGCCACATGTTCCCGCTCATCGACTTGGCCGAAAGTCTTTTTGTGCAGGGATATGTATTTAATCCAACCTCCGATGTTTTTGGTGCTCAGCCGATGAGTGGGTTTGAATCTGAGGATAAACAGATTTACGTAGTGGGTGGTGTTAAGGCATTGGTCCATGCCTAAACATGAAGGCGTTTAGAATATCCAACCAGAAATAAGAAGCAAATGCAAGCAAAGGTTCATTTTTTTCCATATCGGCTAAAGAAAAGTTAATGCAGTGGTCTATTTCTAAGTCTTCCCAAAAAGACTTTTTAGAGGCGAAAACCCTGAGGTACCAGTTTCTCCATCCCGAGAGTTTACCAGGCCAAGATCTGAAGTTGTTGGTCCAATCGGTGATGGCCATAGACGAGTGTTTATATAGGATCCTTTCTGTTTCGGAATTTATGAAATCAGTTGGATCTTCGTTACCCATAGGGCCAAGGTAAAAGTGACCGGGACGATCGGAAATTGGGATAACAATCTGACTCTTGAGATCCTCCAGTGATCAAGAACTCGACTACCGATGAGAAGACGGAATAGGGAAGATTTTGTTTGAAATATGGGGTGGAAGAGCAGATGATAGTTACCTCAGGGACTGCGTGTGTCGACGCCATCGCGCGGAGGAAGGAGAGAAGTTTAGCGGCCGATGAAGTGATCTACGGAGGTTCGCCTTCAGTCGTCGAAGCTCGTCGAGGTTGGCGGTTCTGATGGGGAGGAAATGTGTGGAAGAAGGATGAAGCGATGGAATATTTTATAGAGGCGGAGTGACCTATGCAAAAATCTGGGCCAATTAATTATCATTTGCAGGTTTTAACGAGCCATCCTGTTTGCGGAAACTTCCAACGGCTCGAAATTTCGTAGTCTGTTGGCAAACTCTGAAATTGGGGGGCATGTGTTAACGCTGGAATTTGATTCAGCCTGTAAACAGGATCGGCCGATGGAAATGCTGATCGGCTCATGGGACAAAGCCAATCGGTACTATAGAGAAGCCGATCAAATTAGTGAAAGATTGGATCGGTTTGAGGACAGAGAACTATCCAGATGGGGTCAGGTCTGAGAAGGAGTTTTACGACAAGGCCTAGACAAGCCCAAGGAGAGGTTAGAAAAGGATTGGCATGAGTGAAAGGAGGTTCGATTGCTACAGGAAGAAAGCCGATCGGGTGGAGCAAGAAAAGATTCGGTCTAAGAATAAAAGATTATCCAAATAAGACCGAGCTTATAGAGGAGCCGTAGAATTCAAGGCAGGATATTATCTTTAGTTAAATTGTATCCTATATGGTTAGAAAGTTTTAATTAGTTTAGTTAACTGCTTTAGAGATATTTTATGTTATCTTTGTTAAGAGATAACGTCTGATGGTTGTTGTAAACACGTCGAACTCTGTAAATCCAGGGTATAAATATAGACCCTCTGGAAATCAATAAAGATATCTATCAACACAATACAACTTTGGCGCATCACCACCCTAGTTCATCTAGGTATTTACCGGCAGGTTCTAGCTCTCGACGCGGGGCTGCATCGGTTAACTTCGATCTCCGATGAAGGGGTCATGCCACTATCCTGGTATATTTTGTTCTATCCAAGGCTACATCGTTTAGGTTCGAACTCTTAGTCAGATCAGTTGTACCGCATCACGTCTGTGCAAGATCTATCAGCCTATCAAACTCCCTTCGCCGTCGTCAGTCTCGTGCTGTATCGGTTAGGTCCGACCTACGGGTTTGCCAACGGAGGATTGAGTTTTAGGTCTATAGGTCTCTCTATGGCGTTTCATCGAAGTGAGTAACCGATGAGTTATCCTAAACGTAGATCCCCATCGTCGTGTGGCCGATGGGTTTAGATGTAGGACCGCATCGGGCGTTCGGCCTGTAGGTAGCCGATGGCATCTTATCTCTCCTCCCTCGTCGTCATGTTCGGTCCGAGCCCTCGCCGTCTCGGTGTCGTTAGCCTCCGATCTCATACTGTCTCGGTTGGGTCCGATCTATCGAGGCTGGTCCTAACGGCGCCGTTACTGCGTTCGCTCGCCCGCGTGGCCTCGTGGGGGATCGGTTCCCGCTCCGCACATCGGATGCGGGTAGCGCCATCGGCTCTTTGGCTGATAGGCCCTCTAGGACGTTACACGTGTCTATCTCTCGCACTTTTATTGGCTTTTAAGCCGATGCGCTAGCATTCTCATCTCTATCGGCACCCAGCCGATAGGGAGAGCCGGGCAGGACTTCCGGCCGACTGACTTACGTATCTCATTCCTTCTCCTTGTCAATTGTAGGGTCAAATTGACTAGCACGCTCACGAACCTCGAGGCTTAAGGACCTATACTGGAGTTAAGCAGACCTCCTAGGCCTTCGCGTGAACAAACCGTCTTTCCCCAGTCACGGGATTTTTGGCGGTGAGCACGACCATTTAACAATGCATAGCTCAATGCTCAAACTAGTTTGTTCTTCAATGGTCTGTTGAGTATTGCCATGCCAAGCAGAATGAAGAAAGGTGGAGGGTTTAGGAAAAAAATTACTTTGTTTTTAAATATATTTCCACTTTTTGTATATGATTAAAGGTAATATTGAAGATCAGAGATTGACACATAAATAAATGACAATGAAGTCTTTATTATTTACCCAAGAACATTCTGGGCAATTGTTGAAAAAAGGAAAGCACCAAGTACCTTTTACGGATGTTACCGTTGGGAGATATACAATCTTGTTTCATGCATAATTTTATCATCTCATCAACCTCCTTCCTAGATAACTCATTTAAGTCACGAATCTGTGCAGGACAAAACAGACAGTGAATGCATAGTTATACTGAAACCATTATGAACTGCTGAGATGTTCAAATGAGATCAATAATTCAACTTCAAAGCTTAGCATAATAAAGCATGCATAATGAACATGTAAATTAGCATTAGATACCATATTTAGCAACATATATTTTTCTTCAGCTACTCTTTCCATAGCAAGTGTTATTGTGTTTAGAAGATCTGAAACCAGTTGTAGTGTTGGTTGCTGCTGACTACTTTCGCTACTATCATCATATGAAATCTGCAAGCTCAAGAAGCCTGTTATATGAACTTAGGATATACATAAAAGTAAATATCAACAAATGGTTAACAGGGTAAGAGGATTTGGTGACATGAAATAAATTAACCCCACCATTCCTAATGCATGCAGCAATAATTTTATATGCAACGTTGCAACCAATCGAGAAATTGCATAGGTAAATTGGGGGCCATATCACTTGTTTTTGGGCATGAGATCAACAGATAAAAATCACGGAAAAATTCAATGTGGTATAAATTTTTGAATATATTACATGAAATTCAAGTTCAAAATGAATTTGGCAAGACAAGGAAAATCACCAGAAAATTATAAATTGGAAGTAAAAAAACGAAAAGTTTTCTTATTCTGATGCAATTTGAGTTAGAAATTGAAATTTAATCAAGGTATATTCCATTGACTACTTAATTACTTTGGATTAAATTGCACCACGGATCATCAAGATCCAATCCAAGAAATCTGAGTATATGGGTAAAGTTAGGTCGGCAGATCATTTTGCTAAATGCTTGTGGACCACAAGTACAGTATGTTTTGCTAGATGCCGGTGTGGAACAGTGGAAGTACACACCAGCATGTTATGTGTTCTTAATCCAGCTACAAGTTGCCATTCCATCTCAGAGAGCACTTATTTGAACTATCAGATCTTTCAGCAACAAATCTCAAATCTTGAATGAAAAGTATGAAATTTTCTAAAAGCTTTGAGCACAGAACAAAATTCATATGACAACTAGTTTCTCTATCTTCCATTGACCACACAATCCAAAGTTATTCGAAAGATTACACCTAACTATCTGTTAGCAGTTAGCATTACATATCACGTGGCAGATTCTATTATTAGAATAAATTGCACTTTGCACCATGTAAGGTGTATTTCACAATATTATGAACATATAGTTTTCATTAGCATGTTACTATAACAAGACTATTCAACATGCCTACATAGAATAGCAGTCCTACTACCGTACCCTGGACATGACCCAAAGTGTCACAGAAAGTATTAGACAACAGCTGTAAGTCCCAAGAGTACTGACTACAAGCCACATATTACCCCAGTCAACGGTCCCAACCTTTTGTGGTTTTCAAGCAATAATCAGTACAGATGAATGCACGCCACTGTTTCTACTACTTGTAATTTCAGTTATGCAAAGTTCTCACGTAAGTCAAATTCAAAAGCTAATCATGTACACAGAAATAGTTTTTCAAAATATAATTTGAAGACCATGAAAATAATTAATGCACGTATATTACAGGTATTTAAAACATCCAATACTTAAAGATGTAAAGCAAAAAAAGCTGATTCAAATACTTCACTTTAAAAACATGGAAATATCAATGTCAATTATATATAGTGTAGCTAATCAAGAATTCACTAACAATGCGAAACTTACCACAAATAATCTTTACATTATCAGCTGATCAAAAAAAGGATTTACACTTTGTTATTATGGCTCATGGACAAAACATGAGCTGGGAGACTTGGAGCAGTGTGTACCAAACTATTAAAACATTAATGAAAATTGAATAGGAGCTGCTAGCAAAAATATCTTACTTGAAACCGCATATCCTTCTTTGTAGACAGAACATATAGGTAGGAGATAAGGCTGAAGCACAGACCAAACACTATCAATTCTGACTTCTGATTCTGGTAAGAAACAACACTTGCAAGCATTAGAAATTCTCAAGTTTCATTGATATGCATAGTTATACCAAAGCTATGTTAAAAAGAACTAGATTGTACCTCAATCATGTTTGGTGATTGCATAAAGTTGAGAGACCCAAAATCAAGGCTGAAAAGGGATTGCATTATGGAAAATAGATCTTGGACAAAGCTGCAATCATCATTTTCCTCATATGCCCATACCTATAAAGTAAGTAGCACCTGTGAAGACACGTCACAAAAATGACTAAAATCAAATGAGAAGCAAATAGCAAACCTTGCCGAGAATAGAGACCACAATATTAAGCTGCTCCAAGGTGAATATATTAGCTCCAGATATGCTCTCCCTTAAAATTCTATTAATAGCGGACTGATGCTGCTTGGCAAAGTCCACTACCTCCCGTACAATTTTGTTCTTAACCTGAGGAAACAATTAACTTAGTACAAAGAGGAATGACAATATAGAAAAAGTACAAAGCATAGAAAAATTGCATTTCAAATGAAGTTCATGACCAGCAATAGCTCCATGTTATTCCCCAACATGGAACAAACAAGTTTGCCAATGAGGTAAAATAATATTATGGAACAAGCCAATTTTACCTCTCGACAAAACCATCACCTGAGGCCAATTTTTTATCCTCTAAAAATCTGTCCAATTTTCACTTTAACTATCAAATGTTACGCAGTGGGCCAAGCCAGCCCTTAGAGCATGACTAGCGTTTATTCATTGAGGAGGTCCTATGGATGGGCCCCACAGCGAGCATAGCAGCTTGTCAAAAATCCTGTAACGTATGGGACTAAGGGTGTGTTTGGTTGGGTGGATAAGGGTGGATGGGATATGACCGCTAGGTTTTTTATGGTGTTTAGTTCGTAGGCAAGGGGTGGATATGACGGCCACTAGGGTTGGGCAAAAAATGACCGAAAACTGAAGGCCGAAGCGATCTGCACCGAACCGAACCTAAGTGTCAGTTTTTTCGGTGTTTAGTTTTCTTTGGTTTTGATTCTACTGTAGCTCGGTGTTCAGTGTTAGCTTCGGTTTCCAGTACCCAAAAACTGTATCAACCGTGAAAACCGAGATGGATAAGGACTCTTCACATCCTCTTTTCTTTCATGTAAGGCCCAAGGCCCAACATGAGGCATTCAAGTTCGCACTCATCCTGGACAATGCATTGTGGCCTTCTCTCTCCCCCAGTCCCCACCCAAATCCACAATAAGACCAGAAATCCCTCAACTCCCCTCATGCTGCATACGCACACATGTATGTGCAGTTGCTTCGGTTTCTACCAAAAACCACAAAACCTGAACCGATTTTCTTTGGTTTATTTAGCTTGGTTTTTCTTTTTTTTTTAGAAACCAATTCAGTTGCTAATTTAGGAAAACCAAAGTTGAATAAAACCAAACCGGGGTAACCAAGAAAACCAAACGCCCACCCCAGCAGCCACCCAATTTGGCCAATTTCGATTATTAGCAACTAATGATGATAATTAGCATGATTAATTAGTGATTATCATTTTAAAATTAATGTTGATTAGGGATAATTACTACTCCCTTCGGTTTTAATAAATAATGTTGTTGACTTTTAGACACGCGTTTGACTATTTTGCTGCATTTGGCTTATCATTAATGGTATTTTAAGCCTGACTAATATTTTTTTCAAATGTGTAAAAATTTTGAATAAAACAAATGGTCAAACGTATTTCTAAAAGTAATATATTTTGTTGCTAATTAGTATTAATTATGGTAAGATAAAAAATAATTAATATATTTTGTTATTAATTAATAAAGTCCATCCAACCAAATAAAAAATTGCCTATCCCATCCACCCAACCAAATAATCAAACATTGATTATTCCAACAAAACATAGATCATCATATCCCATCCAACGTATACTGTCATCTTCTTGTATCTCAGCTATCTTCAATAAACCCTTCTAAAAACTATCTTCAATAAACCTTTACTTAAAGATATATCTTCTTCTAACTTCCATCACTTGGTTTTTATAATTTTAACTTATTTACCCCTACGAGCATGCACTAATTTTATAATTTTAACTTATTTACCACTACGAGCATGCACTAAAAAGAAGTCAGCCACTATATTAAAAAACTACATGGTATTATCTTACAATCCTCTTTTCTTTAAGGCCAAAATCAATTTTGTTATAGTATTGACTAAATGAGATTATTTCTTACTAATAAAGAAGTGTTACCTATCTAAGATTTTCTCTCATCTTGAAACCTGTATATAGTTTAAAACTAGTTTAGTGAAATTCTTCAGTAGGGAACTCCAAACTCCGCATAAAAAGAAACAAGATCATGCAAAATAGTCATATTTTCATCGTTGCATTATAGTGCATACAATGTTTGATTTCCTAATGCACTTGCATATGAGATGACGAAAATATGGAACTTCTAGAATA
The DNA here is from genome assembly GCA_030770085.1 of Oryza coarctata. NCBI lineage: Eukaryota > Viridiplantae > Streptophyta > Magnoliopsida > Poales > Poaceae > Oryza > Oryza coarctata. The sequence goes on from CM061465.1 coordinate 4,643,306, forward strand.
TTGACTAACCTCAAGAAAATCAGCGGTATCCACAAGTGAGGTGAAAGATGTAACAATTCTAAGTATCGGTGCAGTAAGTGACATCCTCTTGTCAATTTCCCCAGCTCGTTCTTTCCCTACATTAGAATTGAGCCTTGGATTTGCCCAAAACATAAACATATTGTAAGTGTGCCTGAACAGAGCATAAGCATTCACGTTGGTAACAGGGAGACAACCTTTTTCTGCGAACCCATGAGGTTGCATGATGAAAGATTATGTAGAGCACCCATGGACAACAGAATCTGGGAGCCATGTTTCCCATAATGGTGACTGATTCTCAGAAGTAATGACAATTGAGCATCAATAGTGAAAAACCGCTGTGAAGACTCTGATGAGAATGATGCTTCCTAAAAATGCAAAAGAAAGTTGATGACAAAACGGCAAAGGCATAAATGCTAGAAAGAGGACTGGTAGAATCAATACTCATTTGATAACGCTAATACAAAATTACTGCAAATATGGGGACATAAAAGAACAGATTATCACAACAAAACCTCTGAGAAACATTTTCCACATAAACCTTATCTTACTGTGGAGAATTGCCAACCATCCATCTACATAACCACATCATTCAGCACGTGTATTACAGGAAAATTCAATGGAAAGGAATGCGGTGCTCAGGATTTATAAAAGATGGTATGTGCAGTCTTACAGAAAAACAAAAGAGCACAGCCTTCTTTTATTTTCAAAACAGATCAACTGAAGCCATCCTTGAAGCAAGACATCAGGCAGGTAATAATCCTGGCCATTTTGCCAGTACCAGGCTTTGATGATTAAGCCTTGATTATCCAAAAAAGCACCCAACCACTGGCAATTCACCTTTACATACGCCCTTCAACAATAATGGTGCTATAAACATACATCAATATCCAGAAAACCACTAAGCAATTTCATCTTAAATTCCTAGACTCATACTTTCCATGAAAATGGCAGTCCAACAAGCAGAGTCACAGCTCATTTCCATGAAAATGTAAAAATGTGATTGGCATGAACATGACAAAAAAAATGCATTAAAACTATAACAGCAGATTTATTGGGAAAAAGTAAGAAGGGAAATGAAGTCTAGACCTTAGAAAAATAGTTGGTAACATCACTTAGACATGATCTTAGAATTCCTCGACTCTGAAGTTGGTTCAAGAAATACTTATCATGGTCAATACTAATTAGTGAATCAAGAACATAGAATGAAATAGCTTTCCCTGCTTCACTTCCATGGATAGCATCCTTGGCAACCTGTGATATGCACAGCAATGGAAAATAAAATAAATAGTATCACTTAAATGATGAATGATGAACCCGGTGACAATTATTTTATAAGCTCCAAATATATACAAGATATAACCAATTTTGCCAATGCTAGGGTTGGTGGAAAACATTACTATCAGCACTACAAATTTCAACTATTATAATTTATAACCGGAAAACATTGTATAAATGTTATGAACTGTTAGGAAAAAGACAGTTTCAACCATAATAAATTTGATGCAAACACTTAACATAGCACGAGAATTACAAAAGAAACTGATAGGCGCCAAAGGTATTAAACATACAAAGTTCAAAACCAAGTCACACCACCTACTTCATGAACTCCATCCAACACAGTATACTTTGTTGAGATTTTGGTATATCTTTACCCTAGTAAATAGAGTTGGGGGTAATGGTGTGTTTAGAACCTTGCACATGTGCACATGTAGGTGGACAATTGATCTCATGTGGTCATATATACAAATTTTAGATTTGAGGATTTTTTTTGGCATTTTCTTTTGATTAAATTTTTGCACAAGGGCATGTATAGCTGGCTAATCACTAATCACTAATCAGTATCATGCGGTCAAATACAGTTTTAGATTTTAGGATAGTTACTTGTATATTGCAGTTTATGCTGTACCCTCTAGTATTTACATATGCATGCAACACCTGTGCTATAAACATAAGCATTATGTTACCATTGTACAAATTTTACTGAGGTTTTTTGCCTAAATCATATTGTAGTACTCAACTAAAATGCTGAAATATAGTTAAGCCAAAGCATAAAAAACAGAGTTGCTCAGTGCATCTACAGCTAAAGCTTGACAAACTATCTGTTGAAACCATCTCTGGTTTATCCAAAACAATATTATGAGGTTAGCACATGCACAACTTAGCCAAAGGAGAACTGAACAAATTGTAAGTTGTCACTATAGCAACAAGCCCATAGGCCACCTCAATATGATGGCAGTGGGCAAATTCACCTACATCTTCAGAAATGCCAAGGATTCAACAAAACATTTCAACTATGTTTTTTACATCAATAGAAGAATGGCATGCCAAATCGATAATTGCTTGAGCTTCCTTCCTTACAATAGAAAAATTGGAGCGTGCTAATTCATTTTGTTCCTTGAGAACCTTTAAAAAGAACGAGGTAAGGATAAGAAAATACTCCCATCAAAAGACACAAAGATAATGTAATAGAAAGGACCTTTTGAAGACTGAGTTCATCATCATCTCCCTCTTGTTCTTCAAGGAGTAAGAACGGGAGAACTGATGGAGGGACATCAGAGTCAAGGATGCTGCAGCAGTATTGAAAATAACTTAACAGTAATGCATATTGGCTGCAAAAGAGAATTAAAAGTCAGCATATATTTTGTATGAAAGAGAATAACAAATGGAACAGAGAAATATTTTTGATGCTCAGTCACCAATGATAGTGAAGTTACCGTCTTCTCAAGGTCTCAGACGATTCATTTCTCAGTACTGCCATCGTAAGTTTGAATAATAATGAATTACAGGATGCATTTGACAACTGCTTTGCCAAAATAATGTCAAGACAAGTAACTGCATCAGAATACGCACCAGTTGGGCATATGAATCTTTCATCCCACAGTTTCGCCATACAAGTCAATGCTACCTTGAAAATGTCCACAGAAATAAATTACAAGTTTAAAGTAGACATGGAACTTTATTAAGAGATTAACACTTGATACAAGCCAACAACAAACTTACATTGGTTAAAATATATGACATTTTTACTGAACAATCTGGAGAGGTTGTGGCACTTAATGAAGCATCAAGGAGCCTGCAGCATGCAATATGCATTCAGTAAAATTGATACATACGTGACAATACGAGTTTGTATACTAAGAGAAGGGAGGCAACACTCACTCAAACAATAAATGAGAACGATCTTCAAGTAATGACATCCTTCTAGATACTGCTACCTGGAATTAAGAAAAGTAACAAACAATCTACATAAAAATTATCGCCCTAAGAAAAGCTATGCAGACAAACAAACAAAAGACTAACCTCAACAATCTGAGACCAGCCAGTAAGCATGTGAAGCTGGGCCGCTTGTTCTTCAAGGTTTTTGTTATATCTCCAGGCCCATTTCAGCATACGATGGAATGATTCTTTTAGCTCGCTTTTCTCAGACTCACTTAATTGTGGGTTCAATAATTGAAACATCTGTAACAAATGAAGCAAACCATTAAAACAACATAGAAAACATAAAAAATGTAATAACAACGTATAAGGTTGAAAAATAACCTGGAGAAGTTGTTCATGGAATGCATCCAGATCAATCAATCAATCAATCGCCTCGCTCTGAATAATAATATACACCACCAAATTCGGATGTTGTGGAATTTCTTAGGATCTCTGAGATCTATTAGCAGCGAGAATCAGTCAAAGACTAATCAAATTTAAAAAAATTCAAAAGTTAGGGCACCTTTGATTCAAATCTCAGGTTAGAATGCAACTGGGGGTATTTAATGGAAGTGTCCAGACATTTGAACTGGATAACCTCAAGCAAGTCCAAAACCTAAGTAAAAAAATCAGATGAGATTTGCAGCATGGAAACATAGTTAAAACATCTTGTTTGACCAGCAATGTATGGAAATGTAGCAAGTGGGATATTTATGGAGTTTTTGCTGTCCTGAATGTTGCATCATTGCAATTGCGCCAAAAAAAAGCTCAACATAGCCATCTAAGATATACAGAATGGCCCCACTAAGTGGGGAATTTGATTACACTGACATGCAATTTCGGAGTGTTAATAATCACGAGAAACAGGAGTACACTATTTACAAAATCCAAGAGGTCTCAGTAGATGGAAGAGCCTGCAGTGACATAAGAAACTGTAGGCCCTGCCCCCAAAAAACTTCCCATCACAAGTACACACTTACAGCTGACTGCCTAATGATTGTATTGGTGAACAGTTCCAAATGTCTGCACAATTTGAACATTAAGAGGTGGAAATCACATTAAAGAGTTTGGAAATGAGGTTCATAGTTTCCCTGAATGGACTGCATTGAGTGTGGATTTCCCTTAAGAATTCTATAGTTAGTGAACAAAAAAGGTATGATTAAAGCACAAAAGAATACTGGCAAAGGCCTACACAAAAAAAAACTACACGGAGTACCAACAAAGGGTCATATCTATACTCCTTTAAAAGACCCTAATGGTGGTGGTGAGTGGTGAATCAACCACCACCCACCACCACTGCCATGTGGGTCCCTCAAACAGTAAGGTAGGTGGACTTCTGTCCCTTCCCCAACCCAAAGCCATCAAGGCTCCTATGCTGCTATGCAAGAAGAAACAAAGTTCCTCCCTTGCTGCCATGGTAGTACCCAAAAACAAAGGGAATAATTTTATTTTAATTTTTGGGGCAAAGGGTACGATGGGGTTCTCTTTTTTTAATTTCCATTGCAACACACAGGCATTGAGCTAGTATAAACAAGAACAGACAGATTATCACATAAATGTAACATAAAGAAACACGATATAATAAAACAGTAAGTCAAAAAATAACGATGGAAGTTATCGAGCAATTACCTTGTTTCTATTCATTGATAAATTGTTAGTGCTAGAAGATTGTAGTAAGTTTGCACTCCTCAAGTTCTCAGCACATTGGCCAAATGTATGACAGAATAGCAAGACAAGATTCCCGGTATACGGACGATGATAGATCAGATACATGTAACGCCAATGCTAGCATCTTTAACAACCATGCCCTCTGAAATTGACAGGCTGTAGATTAACAGGATGGCAAATGCCAACATAATAAAATAAATAGACACAAACAATCAAAAGGTGATAAAATCCCAAAAGGGTGGCAGTGGCATCAACAAGTTCATGCCTAGAAATCATACCTCATGGAGCATCCTAATACGAAGAGATTGATTGCTGTACCTTTTTGGAAGTGGTGAAACACCAATGTTTCCAACATGCTGGGAACAGTAAGCAAGAAAAAAATTATGAATTCCAATTAAACTTTTAGCTATTTGAATTTAAAAGAACAAAATAAGAATGCGAACCTTAGAAAAGATATGGTATTTTGTTGTACCCAGGAGATCCATGACAGGTCCACAAGTAAGATGAGCCAAACGTCAATTTTGACATTAAAAGGATTAAAATAAGAAGTCAACTTCTATCCTGAGAAACAAACCTGAAAACCGAATTCGTGAAGTAAGGCATTTATATCTGGCTGTCACTTTTTCAAGATTGTCAAGAATTATCTTTAAACAAATGCAGCACAATAGTGATGGTTCATCAAACAAGCATATGGTCATATATAAGCAAAGAGCCTGGAGCTAACCTGTAGTGTGACTTCGGTTTTAAAACCGTTCGTTCTATGGATCCATTTACATCAAATCTTAGGAGTAAATATGTAATGTTGGGAGCTGGATGAGAAATATTATCGATAAGTAGCTGCATGAAACAATGGTTATTATAGTTAGAAGACAGGCATATTAAGTACATACAATAAACACTAAAGCTGAAATAACAACCTGCAGTATTAGAACGCCAACATCATCTTTTGTGTTCTCTGTGACCTGGAAATCATAGAAGCGGAACTCCAAGCAAGCGGCATAATCCTCAATTATTGATTTAGCAACATCTGCTTTCAAAAGCAACTGGACAAGACCAACTATTCTAGAACTGCATAAAACAAAGTGGTGAGAAGATTGGCACATTAATCTTAATTACTCTAATTGCAGACATAAACATGGAATAAAAGGTAGACTTCACTACAATGTCAAACATAAGTAATTAGAATATACCTCAAGATTCCCATAATTTTTATAGAGCACTGTTGAATCTGAGAAAGATAATCATATCGTACAAACTCCAGCAAAGCTGTAATTTGTCTATAATTTTGAGCTAACACAACATCCAAGGGCTGCATAATTCAAAGAATAACAGAGACACCATCAGAGGGAGAGAGAAATGACCAGAAAAAGAAAAGATATTGCCATAAAGAAAGAAAACCTGGTAGAGTGGACGGAAAACATCAGCAAGCACCAGATCTCTCTCCATAACAAGAATAAATATTTCAAATGATAGATGGACAGTTTTCTCCAGAAAAATCCCATAAGTTTGGGTAGTTCGCTCACTAATAAGTGTCCACACCAACTAGTATGATGTTCATAATATTGCGGAAAGCAACTTTCCCACTCATGAAATCCTGCATTGGAATTTTACAACCCACAATTTATACAAAGCACATAGAGACATATATAAGTTCAAACAAAATATTTATATCTTTAAACATTATTAGAAACATCAGAGTATCAGCTGTACAAGCAAGAAATGTGCATAAGCTTCATATAAATTGAAGAGAACAGCAAAGGTTGGAGTGTTGTTAACAGTTAATACAATTAGCACTCCTTTGGAACAAGGGAATCTACAAAGATAGGAATTGATTGTCACATGTTATAGAATCCTACAGGATTCGATTACTATAGGTGGTGTTTTTGGATGGTTTACAAGAATTTCGGACGAAATCACATGTGGCCATATGGGAGGGATAAAGTGCATTGGCTTCTCAAAAGAAAAATAAAGTGAGAGCTATGAGCTCATGTTTATTTTCCTCTGAAATGGAGGCATAAGAAACCAATCCATTGGATTTTTAGGATCCTATTCCTTTGTTCCAAAAGCTACATAAATTATCCCAAGAAATGAAATCTTCCAGACAACCCTATGATAATGAAAATGTACTGGATAAAAAAAGGGCAATGAGCAAGGAGGGTGCACTGTTTACAGAGCAAAAAAGAGAGCTTGCTGTGCCAACAAGTTTGCTCTGGTTCTAACAATAACAATAATAATAAAGTTTGCTCCATTTCTACAATATGACATCAACACCACCTCTCTTTCTTCTATAACCACAAGTTACATTTTATTCAATAATACGCCACTGCCATCAATTAAGGCGCCATTTGTACAACTAAATGTCAAAGTTCACCTTGCTATGATGGGCGCTTAATCATGGATAGGGTAAGGGTCCAAAAAAGGGGATAGAAGTGAGATCGCTCTCATCAACGATGAGTTTATCCCAATTGCTAGGAGACTCTGATCAAGCTAAATCTAACTTTGTGTTTCTGTGTTTCTTAATTGCAATGGGATACATGGGTCCATTTACCTGGAGGGTTCCTCTGCTACATGTTATCCTAATGCTACAGTACGAAGGCACTGTTAATGTACAGTACCACTACCATAAAACCCTAGCCGCCTTCCACTCATTTCATTTCCCATCTCCCTTGCTGGAGGCAAGGGCAGAGGTGTTCAGGCCGCTACACAAGCCTCCCAATTGCCAATTGCCAGTATGCTGTGTGTGTGGCTAGACCTCCATGAGCATAAGGGCATTTTTGGACATTCGGAAAAGCTAAGGTAGCAAACTGGCAGCAATAGAGCAAACTCTGGGAAAAGGGATCATAATTGCAAGAAAATTATCGTAAGCTTCCCAGAACAATATTCAAATTCAGCTTGCATAAGATGTTAATGCCGAACGAAATCAACAATTGTACATACTTTGAGTAGCTCTAGCAGAGGGAGCTGTCTATCGATTGATGCATGAGACATTGTTGAAGGTCCAGATGCATTAACAGCAGCATAAATATCATCATCCTTGATGTCATACATGCTTAAAACCCTGCACATTATCACTGGCCAATTAATTTTTTATAGCACCATTGCATTGTACAACACATATAGCTGGTTTATTTTCTTTGAGGAAGACAGCTAACAATAAATGGGATGAAACTCTTTCAATTTCTGGTGTACAACTTGATGTACAGTTCTTTGAATATATTATATTAGTAGGGTTTCCCAATGCTGCCCAAAAAAGTGACAAGGTAAAAGAGAAAATGCAAGCAATGGAACTATCGCTATACTCACATCCGAAAGTGATCCAAGCAGGCAACTGCCAGTTCCCACTTCTCCTGAGGATCAGCATAGGCTCTTTGAGGGAAAGGCCCAAATACATCTTCGTAAACAAACTTAAATATACCCATAAATCTGTTAAAAAGAATATTGCTCCTTAAAATGTTCAAGAGTGAGCAAAACTATATAATAGTTAGTAACTCCAGCCCTTGTCACTTATGTTTCTTTCCTCTGCAATTACAGCATTGACCAAGTTGAGAAATGAGATGGTTGATGGATAACTCTCCCTCCTTGCTTCAACTTCATTCAACTCAAAGCTCATGTCATAGACCTATCAAACACATTCTTCAATCAGCAATGTAGCTTACAGCATTAATCAACCTACCTAAGTGCCACCTTTTTTTCCCCAGAACAGCAATGCCTCCTTATTTAAACAGAGTTCCATGGGATAGATAAATCTAAACCACGTAAGGGTAAGGTGATAACTACTAAACAGTTTACTCTCTCCGTCCCATAACATAAGAGATTTTGCCCCTTCTAGTTTGTCCCAAAATATAAGGTATTTTGCTATACTAGTTGTCCCATCAATCAATTATAATTCAAATTTCTACTCATCCCCCCAACCACCTCTAATTTAATAGGGGTATCCTAGTATTTTCTTTTCATCCTTAATTTCTCTAGAAGATGGCATAATCCCTTATATAATGGGACAGAGGGAGTATCTGATAAGTAATGCTACCAATGCAAAAGTATCCAAAAGATGTGCTAGACTTCGACAGGCACTGCTAAAATTGTGTGAATGGTACACTAATGGGTTGCGCATGGCTGACAATTTTTTCTGTTAGAACACAGTATCCACATTTTTAACTTGGTTGTCAAAAAGCATTTACCAAAACACTAAAATTAAGAAAGTTGTTCTAAACATCTGGCAAATGATAATACTAAAATCCACACCAAATATAGTAAATTCTATAAAATTTAACACATTCAGTAGCTTGACATCCGGCAACAGTCACAACACATACATTATGGTCCTCAAATAGCAGAGATATGTAACATGCAGATGTGCAATTAACAAGATCTATATCCATTTTACCTACTCCATACCAAAAAAAACAACTTAGCATATGTCTAGATTCATAGCGAGATTAACAAGATCTATGTCCAGATTTGTAGCCAGATTCAAATAGCAGAGATATGTAACATGCAGATGTGCGATTAACAAGATCTATATCCATTTTACCTACTCCCTCCATCAAAAAAAAACAACTTAGCATATGTCCAGATTCATAGCCAGAAGTTGGTTTTTTTTTGGGTGGGGGGGGCGCGGAGGGAGTATGTGTAACTTACAAAAGCATAAAAAAATCCAATGTTTAAATATCAGAGAAATATTCACTTGGAAATAGGTTTGAAAAAGCGTCACCATAGTACGTGATACCCTTCAGACAAGTTCAAAAGATAAAACGTGTAGTGAAATAGCAAACTTGATAATTGATACCTGTGTTGCACAATGCTGGCCAAGTGGAGGTGTAACCACCGGAAGATCATATTGCTCAAGATAACTCCAAATAGCATCCTTCAACAGTGGTGAAACTTTGATAAATGCAGTGATTGAATTTCTCAAAGCCCCTGTTCATGGATTTTAGCATAGATGATTATAAAAGCAAAACCACAAAATGATTTGAATGTACACAATGTTCGAAAAAGTGTACCTTCAAATATGGGGGTACATTTTTGTAGCTGAGGAGCTTAAACAAAGATTCAATGTCAGGGAACCATTTCCTTTGTTCAGTAGCATTCCCATTTTCAACCACCTACAGCATATTGATAGTTCATGTAATAAAACAAACAGTTATATGTGGGTATTGCATCATAAAGAAAGAACATAACCCATGGGCAAAAGAAGAAACAGGAACAGCTTAGTATCATGCACGTTAGAAACAAAAGCAACACACCAATTTACAATTAAATGCATCTGAAGCAAAAGTATACAATACTGTAGAAAAGCCATGCAGTTAATATCCAAAATATAGAGAGAAACATATGTCAGACCTAAGCACAAATTGGGCCAGAACATGTTAGTAGTTCTTAAAGAATCCAAAAGCAGAATAAATAGACAAGACAAGATAAATATGTTAACACTTACAAAAATCCAACCATCCAGAACCTCAAGGGAGAAAGCATAACCAGGTTAAGGAGTTACAAGACTAAGAAACTAGATTTCCAAGACATAGTTTGCAGTACAGTATCCCTAGCTTTTTTGGCAGAACTATATAGTCGGTATTTCTTCACAACAGTGTTATGACATAATTAACTCATCAGATCAAAATAATGAAGTGGCCCCGAGACCACGTTGCCACATTGGTAAGGGTGACCACTGGAATACAATGATCTTGCTGGGCAAAAAAAGGAATGCAATGTGTAGTAAAAATAATTAGTTCAAAGCCATTAAAGATTTGAGAGAATTATGTGAAATTATTTAGAATATGTTTGGGTGGACCAAGATAATATAACAAGATACTGGATCGTCAAGACCTTCTGAAGAACAGCTAGGTATGAAACAAGTGCTTGTGCATCCCCTTCCGGAAAATCAGGCAACATGCTTGCAGAAGATTGAAGGGATTCTTTAAACTTTTCTTCATAAATAGATAAGCAATCAAACAGAGTGCTCCAACCAACTGAGCAATATTTTTTCCCTGGAGCAATTCGTATACTTCAGCAGCACCAGCTTCACTGGAAGCCTACAAAACCAGATTGTTACAAACGGTTTAAAAGATTGAATATTCAGCAGTGCTGTGCAACATTATGCGTACCAAAGTACTAAGAAGTCCAAGGAATGCCACAAGAGTTTGTGTATTGACGTGATCTTCTCCTGCATAAATGACAAAGGTCCACAGTTCCTCGTTTCCATGCACTAGCTCAGGTTCTTTCTGATGAGAGCACAAAAAAATGAAATAATTGAAGAAAGACGCTCCTGAAATTAGAGCTTAGTAAAGTGAAAAACATCATGTGAAAGCATATTTTAATGCCCTTCTCTTTACAGCAATAGGCATATTCTGTAATTAGAAAAGAACAAACTGAACATGTAGTTTTGTTTACTATTCATTATAGATTAAATAAGAATTCAGAAATTCCAAATTGTCCATCTAGGAAATGCAGATCAAAGATTGTCATAGTACTAAAACATCCATCCAGTTCAAAATTACAATAATCGATAGCAGTAGCTAGAGGGAACAGATCAAGAAGAGGTTTTTTAACAGTGCAGCAGCACTCGAGCTCACACCTCAATTAAGAATATTTGTGGTATGGCTAAATTACACAGCAATTGGTAAGAGTTCCTCTTTTATGCATTCTACAGATCTTTAAGCATATCGCTGGAACAATTATCAACACCGGATGTCTAGGCAACTAGTTGCATGCCGCACTTGTGATTTGTCCAGTTGTCCAACATCCACATACAGTTACAAAGGTTACATACGTATATCAAACTAAAGGTCGCATCTGTCTAGAAGTCAAACTGTGGTTACAACATATATGCTCAGAATTTACAGAACCACTGCCTAGAATTTCATTGGGTTGTCTAAATTGTGCGGCTTTCTCCCTATAACCTGTAGTTTGATATTGCAAAGTCGAAACCAGAACAAGTGGTTACAGTCTTACTGAACAAGTTTAAACAAATTATACTTAGCCAAAACAAGAAAAGGTTATATAAGCTTCCATAGTTCCATGAAAATCAAATTAAATCTATATGCAGTTTCATTGATATCATTGAATATATCGATGTAAAGAAGCAATACCTGATATATTTCTGTAACTAATTCCAGGAGAGAGATGAAAGGCTGATTTCTAGGCTGAGCAATTTGTTCTCCAGTTCTGCTAGGGTCTTCTCTATGATCTCTTACTGACCCATATGAACTGAGGGCATTCATTGTTTTTTCCTTTATTTCCTTTATCTGTTATCAAGGAGATATGTCACTGTTGGCACCAATGAACTCAAGAGAGGTGATTAGACATCTCGTTATATCACCATATTTTGAACTACTCTAACCTTGTCTCTAGAAGTTGGATGGGGAAGAAAGCACATCATCAACTTGTGCATGTAGCCAGTGTACATATAAACAATGTCCTCATCGTCATTCTGCGTCAAATGAGAAGAAACAGCAAAACCCAGAAAATTATATACTACCTCCATATCTAGATAGCAGATGTTTGGTATTCTTGCAAACAAACTTTGACCAATATAATATAGAAAGAGCATAAAGACTGGCCAAAAGAAATACTGAACTCACTTTCATGTGCCCAATCTACATACTTCTGCATATTAATGATCAAAGTTTGGCCAAAATAGGATAGGGAACTTGTAGCATAATACCAATAAATAAACAGCAGTTATTGCAGTAGTATTTGCTAAGATAGCTGTGATTGCAGGCTGGGATATAGTAGCCATAATTTAGTAAGTTGTATTGCAAAAAAAATGTCAGGATATGTATGTTTGGCGTGTCCATAAATCAATGAATAGTATGTAGATTATGATGTGGGAAATATGGCATATGTTATCCAGCAAATACTATACCAAAGGCAGAGCACTACAAGTATACAAAGTCACTATTCGCTACTTAGAACATTGTGAATCCCAAACATATGCTAACATGGCTAAGTATTTTAGTTTTAAGGCATTAAACTAACTGGAGATACTATTTAAAAATTGTAGATATAGAATTTGCAGTCATCTACAACCATGCACAATTTTATGCTCTCAACTTAAGCTGAAATGAAAGCGCTACACATTCTAATCTCATGATGATGTTGCATGAACTCAAATTTCTGGGAATGCAGCTACTTAGTTCATGCTTACAGATGCAACACGCAGAGCCACGTTAGAGTGATAGGGATTAACATAATCCATTTTTTTCATGCACAATAGCAACATAGTACCCAGGAATCAGCTGACATAAAGACAGTAATAAATAAATAAAGTTAAAGTAGCAAAACTTTTATGTGTAATCCATGCTTGATTTCTTTACCTTTACTCTGCTAGAATTCTCAGTAGGCCAATTCAGAAAATCAATAGTAGTTGATAAATATTCCAGGATTTTCATAAAAGGTCTCGACTAACAAAGTATAAATGCATGACAGGAGTGATGTTATAAACGAAAAAGCAGAGAACTACGTGAAGTAAAATACATTGTCACTTCACCACTAGCATATCTCAGTGAAAATAAAGTTTTCCTATCAGCCAATCCATTATAGCAAGGACAAAAAGACCAGCAACATGTGGCAAAAAATTATAAAGGAGTAAACAAATTTATAAAGGAGAAGTTTATTGACAGGCACAATAGCTGCAAGATTATGCAAGTACATGTAAAAAAATAGAGAATATAAAATATTTCAAGTTTACTAAACCAATCTACATGTGCTTAACCAGTAAGGATCAAGGGTAATAGGGTCAACAGTTATTCAGTAAGATGATTTCAGGATCTGGAGTTGCTATACCTTGTAGGCAGCTGTTTGCATAATTCGTTCCCGCAAAAACTGAAAAGCATTCTGGCGACAGATAATCTCCAGACATGCCCATATATCTACCACGTCTCTCGAAGAACTAGTGAGAGTATCTCTTGCAAAAGTTCGATCTTGAGTTAACATCAAATGAATTGTCCATGCAAGTCGGACAACACCAACAAATCTTTCAATAGTCGAATTGTTATCTGACCTCATCACCTGACATTTTAACAATGAAAGAAAGCAATGAACATATTTTTTCCATATATTCCACTTAAACAAAGATCGGAAAATTATTAAGTTCAAGCATTTGTAAATATTACCAACTCATGAAAATCACGTCTGAACAAAGAATGAGAAGATGATAAAGATGATTTCTCATGGGAAGTACTTAAGGCATCAGAAACAAAAGTTACTACAAGAGAAAAAAGAATGCCATAGGTGATCTGCAATGATAAATGATAGTAAGAGTTGTACAACAACAATAAAAGATACAAAGCTATACCAATGCCATGCCTACAAATACAATTTCAAAATCATTAGTTCAAACTTCAAACCTGAAGCTCCACGCTAGTACTTTCATTAACTTCAGCTGCGCAGTCTTTTAGCATTGAAAATACATCCTTAACCTCCCTGGGACCTAAATGAAGTTACACATCATTAGTGATGGTTCTCAATCACTCAGAAAAACTATGGAGCTTCATATTTGAATTTCAGGAAAAAAATATTGAAATGTTGAAATGATAGTCACTCAAGTCACTAAGCGAACACATCAGAAGGTCATAAACAGGTGATATTAGCAATTATGCAGAACACTTAACTTACTCATCAATTTAATAAGTGCAGAAAGAGCAAGGCAGTGGCTCAAACTCAATCTCTCGCGAGAAACAATTGCACGCCTTTCCACCAGAGCCCCTCTGAAATCAAGCACATAGGGCTCAGAGTTTGGTTGGCCAACGCCAATTGGTTCTTCACGATTAAGTTCCTTTATGGGGGAGAAATGGTAAATCCGTCAATCTTAATTTTCACAAAAAAAAAAGATGATATGAAACCTTTCCATATTCACAGTAGAATGAAATTTCCCAAATATGATATGCCCTTTGTTCTAAGTGATGCTTTAGACATGACACAACTTCCAACACATGTACAAACATGTTGAAAAAATGTTTTTTTAAAAAAACACTAGTAGTCAGTAATGTTCATGAAAAATCTAACAGTACGAACCTAAATAAATATATATAAATCAAAGCTAGGAAAGTTTGACTATAAGTCTTCTAAAAGTGCCATATTTTTTTAACAGCTAATAGTTCCAAAAAAGTGTCAATGGAATGGCATAACTTCAAACTGAGCTGCAAACATAATATGAACAGACAATGTCAGCACAGCACCAACATTATCCCATTGTTGACAACCTGACATTGCTATTTCCCCGCCCATATCCATTGCTTTCAGTATGTTTAAGGCTACAAGCTAGAGTTCAAATGTACTCTCCAGTTCTCCACATTTATCATATAAATAGGTTAAGCCCACACCTTGCATCTGTCAAGAGAAGAGTCTAAATTTGGATTAGCCTTCTCATTGATAATATGGAACTTGTGTTCAACATTGCTCATTAAATAAAACATGAAAGAGAATATTCAGGCTCCATTAAATCTAACCTTTACAAGTGTAATTATACGTTGCCGGAGACCATCATTAAATAGAGCCTCCATTTGATTTCGTATTTCATACATCAGATCAGCATCAAGCATTTGGTCAAGTACAACAGACTACAGAAGATAAAGAGAATTATTAAATGCATCGTGCAAATCTCAGACTAGTTTATACTTTAGCTGGAATGAACATGGTCAATAGACTTCCCATAACAGAATGTACAAAGAGGTTATAAGATCCCTTGTCTCCATGTACCAAAGGCCAGCTGCAAGCCTATAAATTTCCAGTGGCTCTCGGCCATATAGAACTCACTACAAAACAGGCATAAATGGTCAGGTTGAAATAAGCAAACATAATATGTACAGAATTAGAGGTAGTATTATAATGAAAATGTACCTCTCTGTTGGCGTCAACTAGCAAGTGAACACATTCAATCTCATTAAGATTGAGTTCGTCACTCAACTTAAGGACCTGAAAAAATGCATTGGCACAAATTTTGACTTGAGTAAAGAAAGCAAAACAGGAATAGCCCTCAAAATAATGTCATATATCAGGGGACAGATGAATATCAACAAAATAAATGATAAATCAAGGAGGCCTATATTATAGGTGCAAGTGTGCAAACACAACCACCATCCCAGATCTGATCCTTCAATATAAAGAGGCAAATAATGGGTGATGTGACCAAATGGTAATTTCTCCCCGGATTTTTCGTTTGACAGTATCCATGCAAAAATCCAAGGAGCCCTAGTTCTAATTTCATTACACTGCATTAATTAGAATTTGATTGAGAGAAATAGGCACCAAAATAAAATAACATCATATGTGATCTCAGTTAGTTGCTTAAGATATTAAAGTCACAGCTCAAGATTTTACGAAATTGAACGATTGTCCAACCAAAGATATTTGTCTGTCCATGGAGACATTGTAGAACAAGCGACCTCCCATCCAAAAAGTCACGTCCTGAAACCTATTTGACTACAAAGCCACCAGAGTTTATGCGAATAATTTCATGATGAAACTACGAAGAAACAAAAGCACCAAAGCATCTGTCATGCTCAGGAAGAGATAAGATCACACTAACTCATGAGCAAAACCACAGGTCATCTCATCAAAATTCATGCGTTTGCAACTATTATCTCATATAGAACCTCTGCTTGCAACTATTATCTCATCAACAGTTTCAAGTCTCCACCAACATCAGGAGAACATAGGTCACATGGAGCTCAACTTAAGCAGAAGAATTACGCATTTCTCACATATTCCAAGCAAAACCAGGTAAATGCAGAGCGCATCACACCAAATGGATGGGTGAGGAAGCTTACGGTCTGCACGTCGGTATCATCAAGCGTTACGGGCAGCATGTCCGGGAGCCGCACTTCCTTGGCCTCCACCTGAGTCCGATCAGACGCCCTTGGCCCCTGCCCACACACAAGACGGAGACGCCAAAAACCAGACCCCCAATCAGAACCCAGCTCCCAGACGACACCAAACGATTCCTGCCACTAGGCGACGAGAGGACGGGGAGAGGGGCTCACCTGGTAGGAGAGGAGCGCGCGGAATGCGGGGGCCGCATCGCGGACGGCGTGGAGGAGCTCCACGCGCTGCGCCGGCGAAGGCGGGGAGGGCCCGAGCAGCGCCGCCTCGACGACGGCCAGGAGCTCGCGGGGCGGGGCCGGAGGCATGGCCAGGGAAGCTCGCTCGCCGGAACCCTAGGGGTAGGGAAGGAGGGGGAGCTGCAGGTGGTCGGCGGAACGTGGGAGCGGGGGTTTAAAAGCCCTAGGTGAGCTCGACGCGGGCTTCTGGGGTTTTGGAGGTTGGGGCCTGCGAGGGAGATGAGCTGCGTTGGTCGCGTGACCTTTACGAGGTGACCGTGGCTTTTGGGCCGTTGGATGGCTTTGAAGACTTCGTCGTGCGCCGTCCAAAATGTGTAAGGTTTTATAGGTGTTTTCCTTTTTCTTCTTTGTTTCCTTTTTAGATGATTTCGGATGCTCAAAGCTCCAAAAGTCCAAAGTCTAGCTTTTAAAAATTATGCATTATAGTTTTCAAAAATTACAAAAGCTTCGAATAATATAATATAAAGTATGTTAAAAATTACACTATGTTATATTTTTCAAAAATAAGGACAGATGTTCACGTATAGAGTGGAAATTAAAGAGTAGTGATAGAATAGGTATAGTAAATAGTAAATAGTAGCGAGACTAAAGAGTAGGAGAATAATATAGAATGAGATTAGAGAAAAGGGTAGTAAAAGTAAAAGAAATGTGAAGGGGCATATTAGGATATGTTTGGTCTTGTGCAATAAGCCTTGTCCTGTCTCGATGCATGCAACAGCATGCGACGTTTTTGTTTGGTTTTCTATAGCAAACCATGGGCATGACACACGCAAAAGGAACATGAAATAAAATCCAAATATGTTTCTCTCTCAGCTAGATGGCGTGAGCAAAAAAAGGTGGGTCATGTGTGTTATCTTAGGCTAAAACTTCTTTGATATAAGTGTACACCTAAGGAAGCAAAGATTATCTCGAGGTGTTAGCTCAAACACATAGATAACCAAACACCATAATATGCGGCATAAAAACAAGACAAACTAAACCAAGTTTGGTGAGATGGACCGAGCCTTGCGGTATATGTAAATGAAACCAAAGACACCCTTAATGACGATAAGTTAGCAACAATACACGCTAACATGAGCAATAAAAAGGAAAGAACCTAATACCTTCAAGTTAGAAGTGATGCCTAACAAAACCTTATAGTATGGAGTAGCATTAACGTGAGAATTAGAAAAAAAACTATGCTAAAGGCAAACTTTGGTGGCATGAGAGAATCATAAGCAATCAAATCAAATCATTGTATGAGCATCTTTTCACATTTATGGTTCCATAATAATTTTATATGTATTTTAGTTTGTTATTTGTTTATTGATTCATACAAACATCATCCAATGATATATAATTTACATATTTATCGTTAAAAAAACTTGATACAAGTGTACATCTAAGAAAACCATCTGAAAAAAAAACATCCAGCCTCTAGAACAGACCGGGGGAGGGGCAAAGTTCAATAGCTACATGCATAATTAATACTAAAAAAATTCAAGCAAAACAGAACAAATCCTGGTTAGATCAAAGATTTCTTCTTTTTTTATTCAAGAAAAAAAGAGCAAATAGGTCCTCTGAGGCTCTAAGCAGTGGCTCATGATGCCATTAATAGAATTTTTTGTGTTAGTAACAGTGGTTCAAGATTACATGCTAGAGTTTACAGTTCTGATCGTAACTATAGCTCCTAAACCGATAACCAATTATTAGTTACTTGCTAGAAGAAATAATAAGTTCTATAAGTATTGTCTTCATTTTTTTCAGACTAAAATGTAAACATAGACCTTTAATCTTGTTAAATACATCGTACAAATCCAAAATACCCCACACACCCTCTTCATTGCGAATATGGTTGCCCATATGGCTTGGCACCTAAACTCTCTCTCCTGTCTCTCTCGTGCACTGAGGGCGACAACAATGGTTGGCCTCAAACGGAGGAAAGCGGTTTGGCAAGGAAAAAAGGTCATCACCCGACGCTGGGCTATACCACATATCAATGGCTACATTAGTGTCTAATGGTTTATTTGATATAAGTTTTGCTGGAATACCACCATGCTATTTTTGCCTTTTCTTTTACAATACTACTGTTTGTTTTTTCATCTCAAAATGAAAAAAGGAATTCACTTTCAAATTTGAAAATGTATCTTTTTTAGCAGGAAAAGAGAGCTTTATTTGAACATTTGTCTGTTAAAATCCTATGACCAGCCCGTTATCGATTTTGCTAGCATACGGACATTCTTCTGTCTCTCTCTTTTGCAAGATTACTACTCCGTATTACTCAAAACCTTGGTGGCCATACACAAGATCACCAGGCCGGCGACAACAGATGTGCAGCGTGCCCGCAGCCCCGCACAATTCGTCCCTGATACATTCATACATTCGCCTCGCGTCCGCACCCACACGGACAACGCCACAACGTCCGTCGTACCCGCGCGCGTGGGTGAATCACGCTCATCGGCCATCGCCATCGCCGGGCAAACAAACGGCGAAACGTGCCCCCGCGCGTGCGCATCTCCGTGCTCCGCCCAGCCCAGCCAGCTACTAGCGTTACGTCACGACCTCTCCGTTACAGCTATCTAGCTCTTCGCTTTCCGCGACGGCCGCCGAAAAAGCCATGCTCCCCGCTCCTGCTGCTCTCTCGTCATGCATGCACCGATGCACGCCTTCCGTCTCAGCCTAATACATTTGCTTGCCGATCACAGCGCATGCACCTGCCTAGGACCACGGCCACGTACTTCCAATCTCTCTCTCTCTCTCTCTCTCTCTAAGGCGCCACTCCACTGGGAGAAGGAAGGAACTGAACTGGCATGCACAAGCACAAAGGCATCGCCGTTTCTGTTGCGACGAGCATGGAGCCTAGCTAGCAAGCGAGCCGTCGTCCTGGCACGGTGGTGCTCATGCGTGCCTCCCTTTTGTCACCTGGAAAGGCTGCCCGCCCCCTCCTCGCGCGGCCTGCAGATTCAGTGGCAGTGTGCAGCGGCTGCAGCTGAGACAAGAGAGCCAAACGCATGCCGTTGGAGTGCTCCGGCGGGGAGCGGTTTTGCTAGCTGGGGTTTCGTCGCGAGGAGAGCACGGCACCCTGGTGGTGGCCGGAGTGGCTATAAAATGTGGTGACATTCGCCTCCCATTTCCAAGAACTCAAGAACAAGTGAGGAGGAAGAAGAAGAAGCAGAAAAACTCTGATAGATTCTTTCCTCGAGGTAGCTAGTTCGTAATATTTTGATCGATCGGTCGATTGGTTCTTGATAAGCTTGTTTTTGCGATCGAGTTTAGTTTGATATATGCATCTTTGTGTATGTTAATGCATGGCGTTTGCAGGCAGGAAGTAGTTTGATTACTACCTGCTGTCATTGATGGCGGTGGCGACGATGGTGACGTGGAACAAGGCCGGCGGCGGCGCGCTGGCGGTGAACAGCAGGAAGGGGTGGTTCCTCCCGGAGCTGGCGTTCTCGTGGAGCTCGGAGGAGGGAGAGTGCAACAGAAAGATCAGGCTGGAGTTCCCTCGTCGGGCGCCGCCGCTGTTCGCCAGCGTCGGCCTCAGCGTCTCCGCCGGCTCGGCGTCGGCGGTGAAGTGTCGGACCAACAACTGCGACGTCGCGCCCCAGCTCGCCGCCGCGGAGGACGAGGAGGAAGCAAAGAAGAAGAAGAAGCAGGGAAAGAAGAAGCTCGGCGGCGGGCTGCTGGCGCGGAGGAGGTGAGGGTGAAGATCGGGAGCCCGCACCTCCGGCGGATGGTGAGCGGCGCCATCGCCGGCGCCGTGTCGCGCACCTTCGTGGCGCCGCTGGAGACGATCCGCACCCATCTGATGGTCGGAAGCTGCGGCGCTGGCTCCATGGCCGAGGTGTTCCGGTGGATCATGCGCAACGAGGGCTGTGTTAGAAACGGGCGCAGCAGTGAACACCAGCGACGATGAACACACAAGCGGCGGCGGCGATTGAGAAGAAGTGGCGAGAACAAAGGAACTTAGTGCTGCTCAAGACAGTAGCTTTTTCATTCTCTCTATTTCCCTTTATATAGAAGTGACGACAAGGCTCGCGTCCGAGGTGTTCGCGTCCATGCCGGAGCACTGCGGTCGCCACCCATGACGTGAAGTGTTCACGTCCATGCCCGCGTACCGCAGACGCCAGCCACGGCGCACGGTGTGCGCGTCCATCCCTGCGTACTGCGTACGTCAGCTGTACCGGCCTCTTCCACGGCAACGCCGTCAACGTCCTCCGCGTCGCCCCCAGCAAGGCCATTGAGGCAAGGAAGCAAGCAAGCTAGCTCATCCTTCTCGTCCTTTTCTTCCATGAATCTCTTGTGATCATCCATGGTGGCGTGTGTGTGTGTGTGCAGCATTTCACCTATGACACGGCGAAGAAGTACCTCACCCCGGAGGACGGCGAGCCGGCCAAGATCCCCATCCCAACTCCGCTCGTCGCCGGCGCCCTTGCCGGGGTCGCCTCCACCCTCTGCACCTACCCCATGGAGCTCGTCAAGACCCGCCTCACCATCGAGGTAAACACAAAAACCTCATCAAAACCTCCAAATTAATCAAACCAATCCGCTAATTCATCGCCATGGATGGATGATTTCATTCCGCAGAAGGACGCGTACGACAACTTGCTGCACGCGTTCGTCAAGATCGTGCGTGAGGACGGCCCGTCGGAGCTGTACCGCGGGCTCGCGCCGAGCCTTATCGGCGTCGCGCCGTACGCGGCGACTAATTTCTACGCCTACGAGACGCTGCGGCGGCTGTACCGCCGCGCGACGGGGCGGGCCGAGGTGGGGCCCGCGGCGACGCTGCTGATCGGGTCGGCGGCGGGCGCCATCGCCAGCACGGCCACGTTCCCGCTCGAGGTGACCCGCAAGCAGATGCAGGTCGGCGCCGTCGGCGGGCGGCAGGTGTACCGCAACGTGCTCCACGCCATGTACTGCATCCTGCGCAGCGAGGACGCCGCCGGACTCTACCGCGGCCTCGGCCCCAGCTGCATCAAGCTCATGCCCGCCGCCGGCATCTCGTTCATGTGCTACGAGGCGCTGAAGAAGATACTCGTCGAAGAGGCGCCGGCGCTGGAGGCGGTGTGCGTCGAAGATGAGGAGGAGGAGGAGAAGCTTGCTTGAAGTGATTTATCAGCAATGGTGGCGCTCGCCGTTGCCGGAGAAGATGGTGATTGATCAGCATCATGCATGCCAAGAAATGAAGCAAAACGGGGGAGAAGTTTGTGATTGTTTGAGCATCTCAATCAGAGCTACATTTGAATTTGGATGAATCATCATATAATTTGACTTTGGTTTCTTCTGTTCAGACGGCATATGGGTGTGTTCTGTTTTGAATAAAGTATATGGTGTGTTATCAATAAAGTGATGCATTTCCAGATTGATTTTCTGAGTCTTCAGAGTGGTACACCTATAATAATGTATTTCCAGTGATGTATTTCAGTATTTGGATATGGGTTTATGTGATTTGGATTTCTGTACTTGAGTATTTGGTATTTTTATTTCAGTATTTGGAAATTGATTTCTGTGCTTTCAGTAAGTACTGTTTTTTTCAAATTTGATTTATCTATGCAACTATAATGCATCGGATCGTGTAGCACATGATTTTTTTTAACGGTTAAAAGCATCTCGAACGGTCTCTCTAAATCGAACTCTTCACTTGTCTATTTGGCCAGCTATTTAACAATATTACTCTCATAATAGTATGTTCACTCCAATAGACTCTCCATCTTTTACTCTCGGATTAACTCTCAATTTCCTCACCCACCAATCGTTCAGTTCTAAGACGATCAATTTATAGAAATAGATTGATTGATAGAAACAACCAATTAAAGATAGATTCGATTAAGTTAAATATTATGAAAAAGTTAGAAGTCATTAATAGTTTATTTAGTTTTGTTAATTTTTAGTATAGTCTACTTTTTTTCTTTTTAGGAAGTAATGTTTAGAGATTGTTTATAGATACATTGGACTCATATAATCTCATAATATAAATATAGATCTCTTGGAGTCTTATAAATTACCTCTTATATTAATACAATCTTGGTGCATCGCCACCATAATTCGTCTAGATTTTTATCGGTGGGTTCTAGCTTTAGATACAAGGCTATATTATTTAAGTTTAAATTCTAGTGAAGAAGTAAGTCACACTATTATCCTAGTATATCTCTTATGTTTAAGATTATGTCAATTAGGCCCAACATCTTAATCTGATTGGATATATCATTTCATATTCGTGTGTGATCTATTGATTTATCAAGCTCCTTTTACCATCATTAGTCTCATGCTACGCAGTTAAATCTAAAACTAGATTGAGTTTTAAGGCGATGGGTCTTTATTCGGTGTTTCATCGGAGTAGCCAGCTAATAAATTATCTCTACATAGAGCTTCACGCCTAGCGTATCGGCTTTTCAGTTGATATACATATATTATCAGTGATTAATCTATTAGCGATCGATATGTTTTTGTTAGAAACAATCTTATACTATCTCGGTTAAATCCGATCTATTAAGTCTGTGTCTAATAAAGCTAGTACCAAAATCTAGTTGATTTTGTTCCTCTCATCGGTTCAGGTAGCTGATGAGCTTATTTATGTGCATACATCGGACCCACAACCAATAGCAGTGAATGGGTTTATCCGTTCTTCCGTCGGTACGTCTGATCTAGCTCCAGTTTTGGTGGCGCTACCCTCAGCCTTATACTATCTCGTTTGATCCGATTTATCAAATATAGCTCTAATGATACTATCATCGGTGGTCATTAGGTCTTGTCCTTTTAAGAAATTAGACCTTGCTCTCTACTGTTTATCACATATTCTATTTAGAGCATCATCGACTTAACCGATAATTTTTTTATTTTATTTCTCGCTATTCAACTATGTTGTCATTAGTTTTTCTAACTGATGTATAAGCGCTACAGTTCCTATAGGCAACCAGTCGATAGCAGAGTGCATCGGATTTATACCCAATAACTATCTTAATCCTATCGGTATATTCAATTGTTAGTAATAGTTCGTATCGTCCTATCAACCGATTGTTTTAATAATCTAACTCTATCTATCTTTCTTATCAATTAGAAATAAAATTGACTGTCACGCCTACATCTCTAACAAACTGAAGACTCCAAAGAGCTGAAAGAACTACGTCAGAGCTAAATAGATTTATTAGGCCTTTGTGTGTTCAAATGCATCGTATTGGACCTTCATCGGGTAACTCACATGCCCTCTCGACACGCTTCTCCACCTGATCTGATATCCCCATACGCGAACACCAACCCACCACCTCCATCACTAGCAAGAAGTGACCGGACTAGTATAGCTATGCAGTAGGCCGGTAGCAGCGTTGGGCGAGGGCGATAGAGCTCGACCGATGGTGAAAGAGAGTGACGATCTAGATTACTAGCGAGACGAAGATGGAGAGAAGAGATGAGGTGGCTGGTGTTGAAGAGAGGAAGGTGGCGGCGCTCCGTTGCGATCACTAGAGAGGATGAGGCAAATAAGTGAGACAACGGCGACGAAGTAACAGCCGATGACAGGAGAGATGATGGCGTGGCACTCGGCGACGTAGCTAGATTCTTCTCCGCGGTAGGTAAGGTAGACGGTGGCACAACGGTCAACGACGGCTCAGTCGTGCGCCCGTGCTACTCGAGAGAGAGATGAGGGGTGAGAGAACATGAGACGATAGGACCCACCATTTGGCCAATGGTTTCGGCTGGCTTGATTTAGCCGGTTTGGCCAGCTGGATAGCCATCCTGTTAGAAAGACTATCAGAGTGGATTTTTTTTTTCAGAATTGCCAAATTTAGCTTGAAGAGGCTTTTGGACAGACTATTGGAAATGCTCTAATCATACGCTTAATGGATTGACGAGAGGGGATGGATAAATTGAGGCATCTGCAATGTGCTTCTCCTTCCATCAACAACAACAGCACCAACAAAAAAAAAGCAGCCGGGCATCTTCCAAATGAAATTTTGGACAAATCAAGATGAGCACGGTACTCATACACCTTCACTGTCATAAGTTGGCACCAAAATCTAATAAATCAAGTAAACGCACACTAATAAGCTGTGCCCTTAATTGATTTTACAACCACTGTCCCATGATGTATCAAGGAGTTCAAATAAAGGACCTAACAGCAGAACAGTAAATTAAAGCTACAACAGGAAGCTTTCGGCTTCCAATATTTTAGCTTTGCTCCTCGGCCTCAGCAGCAGCCGCCTCCCTTTCTTCTGCGGCTGCTGCCATCAGTTCGTCAAATTTGTCTGTCTTGCCCAACAATATTTCAATCTGGCCAGTGCAATTATAAGACTTCAGAAAAACATTGACCTATATACATTATGGAAAAGAAAAGTATCTATGTTAACCATGGGAAGAACAGTAACCTTGGCTTTCTGGATAGGGCGGCTCCTCGAATCATCTTTGACATCAACAGTGGACGTCATGATCTCTACACAGATTTCGGATTAAGCTGAGAGAACAGGAGAATGCAATCAAGTGATCATTTATGACAAACAAGACTCACTCTTCTCGACAGCAAGACCATTGTTTTTCAGAATTTCAGCAACAGTCACCACAGTTGCAATAGCTGTCAAGGAGAAAGTTAACAGGTAAGAGTGCATAAAAGGACTTGATGTAGTATACAATAAACAAAGCATAAGTCCAAGAGGGAGAAAAAGGAAGCACAACAAACCAAGTACACAAACACGTTGTCTGAAACATTAAAATACGAAAAATGTTTCACGCCAAAATTAATGCTAATTTAATAATTGTAGCGTAAGTCAGTGCTAAATGCAACCCGAGGACCGCCTAAAAGGCTAAAACATGCTGTAGCGTACATATCACATTACCTGCTGCAGTAGACCAGACCATCGTAAGTCACAACAGTAATCTAAAAGGGACGGCAATGAAATGGTAGTTTCAGTCTGTCAGATTTGGGGCGAGTTCGAGAGCGACAGTTTGGGCAAAATTAATTTGCTAATGCAAAAACGAGGTAAGTCATTAGCACATGATTAATTACGTATTAATTATTTTAAACTTAAAAAATATGTTTATTTGTTATTTTATATTAACTTTTCTATAGAATTTTTTTACAAAAGTATAATTAATCATGAGCTAATGACTTACCTCGTTTTATGTGAGCAAATTGATTCAGCCCAGACTGATGATAAAGAGCTCGTCCTTGGTCAAAGGGATCCACACCAATAGTAGTTTCATAGAAACATATGTGCCAAAAAAATACTCTTGCTATGACTGTGCTTGTTATGAAAAAACACCCATGACTGGACACTTTCCATTGGAGAAGCCAACGGCAAGCGACTGATGAATCCACATTACCCCAAGGGTTTCTATTGTTATGAAAGAAAATACTGGTATATTGGTCAAATACTCAATCTGCACAAGAATTTGATGTTTTTACTAATACACACATCATCAATACTTCTCAAGCTTGCAGGCTTCCCATAATAGAAGAGCCTGCAAAATTCCTACATTTGGAAAATGCCTCCAAAAATCTGAACGGGCTATAGATTAGCAAGCATGCTGATTTTCTAGTATATCTAGAACCAAAAGTAATTTTTAGCTGTATTTCAACCAATCACTTTATAATCACTCATAAAGTGGCTTAAGGAAATTCAATTAACAGAACATGTGCCTAAATCAATAAACAGAGGAGGTAGCACATACCCATGCCGAGGGCCGAGAGCTCCACTTCGTTATGCAGCTGCATGTACCTCTGCAAACAAGCAACATCAAGCAACAAATTAGCCATCTCCGTTTCAAATCCGGTCAAATCGCTGGCGAGTTCGCATCCCAACCAAGACCCCGACTGCAAGGGAGGTTTATCTAGGGTTTATCCCACGGAGCAGGGCAAAACCCCCCACCCCCCTCCCAAAACACCCTCATAAGCCAAGAACGCAACAAAATCCCAGCAAAACAATGCGCTTCTTCACGCCTCTCCCTTAAAGATTGTGCTTTTATTCTTCTTCCCTACCTTGGCGAGGTTAACGTAGAAGAAGAGGGGCTTCTTGGTATTGGAGACCTGGATGCGGTTCTTCTTGTGCGCCTCCGCGCCGCCGCCCGCCCCGGCTGCTGCTCCTCCCTCTATGGTGAGGTTGCCGACCGCCTCCGTCACCCCCTCCATGGCAGCCGCCGTACGACGTTCCCAGAGAACACCACGCGAGTAACGGGGTAGCGAGAGGAGGCGAAGATGTGGAGGATTTCAGCGAAGGAGGTAGGAGGAGGAAGCCTTATCGGGGTAGGGTTACGGTTTGGGGCCTTTCTGTTCTTACCTTTTCCGTCCCAGGATAGAACCTATCCGATACCAACTTGCGTCTGCCAACGTCGGTTCTGATCGTGTCGTAGAAAGTATTATTAGATAAATTTATTGTCTCTATTATCTTTTCACCTACTTCATAATATTTATATAATAAATAGTATTATCAATTTATAAGAAGTCTTGATTTCTGAGAATGACGACTAATTAGTCGCTAACTTTTTTTCTTTTCTCGCTTTCTTTTTCATATAAGTATCATTAATATTGGTAGTTTAATAACTGAACAATAGTAGCGTCGTTTGCTTACTCTAATCATCTGTGTTAACATCATATCACCTACGATAAGTAGTATAGACTAATATTTTTTTATATGGTACTATGTAATATTAATATTACTTACAGCCAATGATAGCTTTAGTGACCACACAAGGTGTTGGTGAGTATAATAAATAATAAAAACATGTTTTAAAATTTAATATATCAGATTTATATTTAGTTAGATGAGAGAGGAGAGGGAAGAAAAGGTGAGCTATAGAGTCTAATGCGTTGTGTATATATAACAGTCTGTCAATTTTTAAAAATAGCAGTTGACTATATTATTAAACTTGCTAATTTTTGGGTTTGAATGAAATGGCCTGACTTATCTCTCTTGCTCCTTTTGTCTTCCATGTAAGATTTTTTTTTTCATGTATGCTTGGATTTAATCACTTTTGAACACCCGGGAACAAATCAGGATAGGTAATACCAGTTGAAACGTGAGGCGGAAAATTTTTTGCCAAACTGTACTACGTCAAATGTTAGGCACGCCACAATTTCCTTAGTAAGTTTTTTTCCTTTGCTGCAATTGTTGCTTGGTACGACAAAAATCCTGAGCGTTCAAGGCTACCTTCTCAATGGCGTGGGCCAGATATCAAAATTTACATTGTGCTTCAGATACAACTAAATGATTACAATTGAGACTTGACAATCTGACGGTCTATCTATATAGTTTGTATGGCAAACGCATGTCCACAGAGAGCAATGCTGAAGTGAAGCAAGATTACTTAGAAGGTGGTCATTGCTGGATTTGCTTTAGTTGTTCTAGTTCATAGTCCCCAAGCCTCTTCAACCACCGCAAACCGAGATCACATCCAGCTTCAGCTGCAATTTGAAACTGTTCCTTTGCTAGCTTTACTGGATTCTGTTGTATGGGCCTTTTTCGCATCTTTCCAGTTGATGGACTCTTACCTGAGTTGAATCTGGTAATAACCTCAGGTACTTCAGCACCTGAACAATCACAAAATGAACGGACAATGAGCTTTGGGATAATCACATTAACATTTCCGTTGA
The DNA here is from genome assembly GCA_030770085.1 of Oryza coarctata. Taxonomy (NCBI): domain Eukaryota; kingdom Viridiplantae; phylum Streptophyta; class Magnoliopsida; order Poales; family Poaceae; genus Oryza; species Oryza coarctata. Next base: position 4,671,806 of record CM061465.1, read on the forward strand.
TCCAAACTATTATAAAATCAGCTAATCATTTTTTAATTGTGGAATAAATAGCTTCACCAGCAGCATTAGAGAGCCAAATAGTATGTGTGATTTGCTCTGAGTCCTACCCCTCTAGTGGATTACTTTTGTACAAACCTTTTAGTAGAAGTGATCCATATGCAATTGCAGCTCCAGAGTGTCCCTACAGATGGTGGTCAGAACAAAGAACAATAATCAACTTCGCCATCTATAAGTAAATGAAATCGTGTTTTGAGTTGATCTTTCATTCACTATCAGGTCTAATAGAAACGCCTACCTTTTCTGAAGCTCTATGGAAACACCACATTGCTGAAGTTATGTCCCTCTTAACACAGTCTCCAGTTAAATATACAGCACCTAGAAGATATAAAGCACCAGGGTGCAACTGCAATCAAATAATAAGCTTAAATTGAGAATATTCACCAAGAAGCATTTAAGGAAACATGTTCAACATTCAGGAAAGAATCAAACCTGGTCAACAGCTTTCTCAATATAATAAAATGCTTGTTGGTCAGAGTGAACGTAGTCATTCTACAATAGCACCAGAGGTAATCATCATATAAATGTAATGCAACATCCATGTGAATCAATCTATAGAATGAATTGCTCAACAGCGTAACATAAAACCGCATGATTTAATCAACCAAGTGGAAGGGAAAAGGACGAACAGAGAATGAGAACCTCAATTCTTAAATGGCATCCAAGATCATACTGTGCATCTGGGTCGCCCATGTTTGCAGCTTCAATCAACAAAGCAGCACCGCTGCACCCATGAGAAGTGAGAAGAGAATCGAGAGATCCACTTGGCAAATCTATTGACTGTAAGTTATGTTTCATGTGCTAGCAGCAAATTAAATGCTCAGAAGTCAGACAGAGAAGGGGGAGATCCCCTCTAGTAGTTAATTGCCTAACTGAGCTGACCCATGCAGTACACTTGCCCCTTATTTTGTCAAGTTAAGATGCTAATCTCAATTATTTTACCAAATTTAACTGCTGTGGTAGGGAAGTTTGATGCAGCCACATTTTTTGTGTGCCCCATAAATGAAATACATTAACAGAAAATACATGTCAGTGTCATTACTTTCTTTCATGAGCATATCAATTCAACATATCAACTCCTATTGACATTTTGCATCGGTTGTGTGCTCTTATAGAATGAACTAACTAAACTTAAAATATTTTCGTTTTGAAGGGTATCAATTACCTCAATACAAAAACAGAATCAGTGACTATGCTAGTTTTTGCAGTGTGCTAGCAGGTTCTTGGAATAACAGTGAATAGGGGAACAAGAAATGACCTCGATGCAACTTGTAAGACATAATAGCAAAGAAATCTGTGCAATACTAACATTGCTAGAAGTGAAAGTTAACCCACATGGCCTTACAAGCTCCAGGAACATGATACTTGAAATGCATCTTGGCAAGCCATAACCTCGCATGAGTGTTCATATTGTCGATCTCTAGAGCCAGCTCGAAATTTTCCTTTGCACCCTATTGCACAGCATGGAGAAGATTTGCACAACAAAACGTTAAAAAACATTGGTCCAAACCAATAGCTGACGCACCCACTACAATACGATCAAGCTTTCAACTTGTAAAGATTAGCAAGATGGTTTGGCAGAATGTCTCGAAGACTTCAATTGGCCGTGGCCAGAACCAGTTGGTACTTGATAGACATTGGAAAATGAACCATGGAAATATTGCAAACAGTTGGGTACCATTTCAACACTGCAACACAAATTTCCATTTCCTAATACCTAGGACTAATTCTAAGGCGTTTCGGCTATCGTGGATAAATGGGGCAGCAAATGAAAATGACGACTCATCCAGAGCTGTACCCTGAGGAGTGGGATCAGGCGCTTGTCGTTGCGGTCGGCGTAGTCGATGACGCGATCAACCTCCTGCAGGGCGCTCCACCCCTTGGCCACCAGCTCCATCGCCTTCTTGTTCCGGTCGTGGATCCACCTCTACAAGCAGCAGAATCACGCACAAAAAAAAAAATCTCATCCTTCATATCGCCGAAACTATCGTGAACGCCCGCGCCCAAAATTCGCTAGGTTTTGCAGCAATCCCGATTGGAATAAAGATGGCGGCATCCAGGCCGCGCCATGTGATGCCATTCTCACCTGCGGATTTAGCGCGTGGGCGAGCTTGGAATGGGAGGACGAGGCGGCGGCGGCCGCCACCCGCCGAGCCGATGCGACGAGCATGGCGGCGCGGTGGCCCTCCCGTTCCCCTGCAAGCCCAGGTGACTGGAGAGGACAGCGGCGTCGCTCCCGCCGCTAGGGTTTCTGCCTCGGTTCTCTTCTCCAACAACTCGGCTCGTTCGTTCCGCTTGCGTCTTGCGAGTGGAGGCGGGCGAGCGTCCGTGCAATGGAAGCCGCAGGCACTGGTAAGTGGGCCCCAGTGTCAGCCTGAGACTGGCCACAAGGCTGGATTTCTGGTCCGGGCCTTGCACAAGCCCAGCTTCCATTGTGAAAACTCAGCCCTGCTTAATGGGCCAGATCCACATTAGGGTCTGCTCACAACGAGATATTCGCCTCAAAAGAAATTTAAAATCAAAACCATATACATGCCGGATTTTTTTAGGACCTTCGGAAAATAACAAGTGAATGGTAGAATAGACTGTAGCTGCTCGGTTACCGTGATTATCGACATGGTGCGTAATGGTAGAATTCGACACGAGTCAATAGAATTCGGTAAAATTCAACGAAATTCAAAAGGTTTTTATTATTGATAGTTAATCGGTTTTTTAAACTCTGATTCGGAGTTGGTCGAGTCGAACACAGCATCTCGAAGTTAAATCCACACACCCTTGCTACTAGTTGCCACTACGCTAACAAGCACACCTCGCTTACAAGCTAGTACAACCTTATCATTTACAGAATTACATGTAAAAACAAACACACATACTAGTTGCTAGTATTACCATGCTACTCTACCTACAGTATCACGAACGGGTTCGTGCCCGGCTCAGATGGTGTAGTCCGACCACTGCTGCATGAATGAGGTATGGTCCATGGATTCACCGGCCGGCACGCCATCGCGCTTGTCTCGGGCGAGCAGCAGCCTCGCCGGATTCCCCACCGCCGTGGCCCCCGGCGGCACGTCCATGAGCACCAGCGACCCGGCTCCGATCTTGGCTCCGGCGCCGATCCTGACGTTCCCAAGAATGGTTGCGCCGGCGCCAATGAGCACCCCGTCGCCGATCTTGGGATGCCGGTCGCCCACGGCCTTGCCGGTCCCGCCCAGCGTGACGTGGTGGAGGATGGATACGTCGTCGCCGACGACGGCGGTCTCGCCGATGACGACCCCCGTGGCGTGGTCGAGGAGGAGGCCCCTCCCGATGGCGGCCGCCGGGTGGATGTCGACGGCGAAGACCTGAGCGACGCGGGACTGGAGCGCGAGGGCGAGGGCGCGGCGGCCCTGCGACCACAGCGCGTGCGCGACGCGGTGGGCCTGGACGGCGAGGAAGCCCTTGTAGTTGAGAAGGCAGTGGGAGAAGCAGCCCGCGCATGCCGGGTCACGGGAGCTGGTGGCGAGGAGGTCGGCGACGGCGGCAGCGCGGAGGGTCGGGTCCGCGGCGAGGATGGCGACGAAGAGGTCGTAGAGGAGCGTGGAGGAGATCATGGTGGATGACCGCAGCTTGTTGGCGAGGTGGAAGGCGAGGGAGCGGTCGAGGGTGGGGTGGGAGAGCACTGTAGCGTAGAGGAACGACGCCAGCGCCGGCTCGCCGTCGGCGTCGCGGCGCGCCTCGGCCTTGATCTGGGACCATACCCGCGACTCGTCGTCGGCGTCGTCGTCCGACTCCGGGTCCGGGGGCGGGTGGTGATCCGGCGAGCTGTGTCGGTAGGGCTCGCCGGCCGTCATCGTCGCGCGCCTTGTCGGCCGGCTAGTCGGTGACGGTGAGGAGCGAGGTCGCCGTGACGCGGAACGAACGAGAGAATAAATAAGCGTGGAGACACGTCAACCAACCAATCAGAGTTCGCCTTCGATACACGACCAAGTGACCGAGCAAGATCCAACGGCGCGAGCTGCACCTAGGCCGTGACCATGCAGCATACTGTGGTCACCGAATTATTGCCGCAGATTAAAAATACGTTTTTGCTTACACCACTTGTTTAATCTATTTCTATAAACAAGTAAATAATCTACATCAATAAACCGGTAAATAATCTGTTCCATTCACGGACTAGCCAACAGGAGCTGCACATGGCACAGTCGGAAGATAAATATATATGCATAGTCTCAATGGGCAGGAGGGCAATACTGCATCGTCGCTGAGACATTGAGAAACAGAGGACCAGGGTGCTATTATCATTGTCCAAAGTTACTCCTAAAAAGTTAGTATTACTCCTAACTAGTGTACCAGTGTTCATAAATCATAATACACTTGCTCCTTAATGTTACATTTCTTCCACATCACCAAGGCACAACCGTTCAAACGCAGCTGCTGAAACTGAAACAACATCGGCCAATCACCAAACTAGAGTTTTTTCTTTTTTTTTGGTAAGCTCTGCCTCGGCGAAAGTGGTAGAAAGTTAACCCCCGTAGATGAAGCTGATGATATCCCAGAATCATGTAAGTTTCATCCCTGAACAAAGAGGAGAAGAAGTTAAAGAACTACAACTAAAGAATGTGCTGCGAATGACCATCATGATTCTCTTTGACAATTCATCCTTTTTTAAAGAATGCCCTCTCACGATTAAAGATTTGAAACAATATTATATGAGCATTAACATAAAACAGAAAGTAACAGTTGATTGTAGGTACCTCCCCTGCCAGCAGCGCAATTTCCATTTTCCTCCTCAGGGGCATTTTTTTTCATATTTTTGTAGGTTAGGCCCCTTCGCTGTACAGGGACTCTGAGTGGCTTAGACTTTCTGCAATTGCACCGTTGCAAAATCCAGAAGATTGACTAGTACCATTTCCATTCAAGTTTATATGACTAAGTAAATTTTCTACTTCCCACGTCAACTTATCTACCCCACTTTCCAAAAACTGTAGTGCCTTTTTTGACATCGAATATCTTAGAGCAACGGAGTGCATCTTTTGAGATATACGTGCACATCTTAACATTGAACTTTCATTGCTGCTTTGGGAATTATTTCTGCAGCAAAACAATCCAGCTTTTGCATATTTTGTCCACCTTTTGTAAACATAGTGTGATGGCAATGTAAAAATATTGCTGTAGTTAAGGACTCGCAGCGCATGCTTGCATAGCATACCTACAAAAACACACAGCTTCTGATTATAGCAAGAACATGAAAACACGTTTCAGCAACATAACTAATATGGTAGCATACCTGTGCACTCATACATCCTGCAAGAACATGATACTATTGTATCCTTAGAATTAAAAACAACATATGCTTCTTCTTCAGAATTTAAAGGTGTCAGTTTGTAAGTACTGATTGTTCTGTCTTGTGATAGCAATGAACAAGGCAGAATGAACAATTTTTTGAATTCTTCTTCAAAATGCGAATACAAGTTCCTTGTATAGGATTCAGCAGCAGTCTTCAACATAGGCAAATCAGGAACAAAGGGAACCGGACTGGTATGGCGGGAATTATAATCTGCTTCTAGTTCTTTTTGGCGAAGACTAGTTATGAACTTCTCATACTCCTAAAAGAATTCTGGAAGACAGAGTTTCCTCCGAAAACTCTTCAATGCATTACTTGTGGCTTCAGCATTTTGGGTTGACATCATGTCAGCATAAAATGAGTCACGGGAATAAACAGCAGCCCACTTTTCACGCATTGCATATAAATTATTCATCCAATCATTGCCATCTAGATTATATGCGTTAACCAATTCCTTCCACTTCAAGTGAAAGAACGCTACAGACCTTTCTTCATAGATACATCTCTTAAAATCTGATAGAAATTCTGGATGGTTGCAAATTACGTGATTCAAATGCTTGACAGCATTATGACTGATATGCCGCAAACACAGGCGGTGACTTGAGTTTGGGAACACTAACCTAACAGCCTTTGTTATTTCAGCAGAGGGATCTGTGAAAGTTGTTGCCGGTTGCTTCCCTGACATTGCTGTAAGGAAGGTTTGAAACAGCCAATGGAAAGACTCTGAAGATTCATCATATAGCAGTGAAGCTCCAAAAACAATGGATTGTTTGTGATGGTTAGTTCCCACAAATGGAGCAAATGGCATTTCAAACCTGTTTGTTTCAAATGTTGTATCAAAAGACATGACATCACCAAAACAAGCATAATCCACAATAGCTTGACAATCTGTCCAGAAGAAGTTTGTTATTCGACCATCATCATTCAGCTGAACTGCATAAAAAAAATGAAGGATTTTCTGTTTGTTTGTTCTTCAAATACTCAAGCAATGTTTGCGCATAACTTGGCTGGAGGTACTTTCTCTCAGTATCCTTCTTCAGAACATGCACATTTTCAGCTCCCCTGGACCATTGCTGAAATACTCTCTGTAGATCACCTGCTGTAATACCTTCATTCCGCATTTGATTGACCACCTGCTGATAAGACGGCATTAAACGGCGCTGGGACCTTAACATGTGTGACTTATCAGGACTTACGAGATAGTGATTGTGATCAAGCTCAACCTTCTGCACTGTCCAGATACCTTCTTGGGTAATGTAGAACTGAATACGAGCCTTGCAATCAGATCTTGTTGAAGAACGTTTCTTTCGAGCCATGCTTGCCACTGGCTGCCCTTCATTGCTGCACAGGAAATATTTGGCGCAAAGGCTCCCATCTGCCCTAGTCTTTGTGTGGTTCTTCCGGATACTAAACCCAACATTTCTAGCATAGGAGTTGTAGAAGTCGTAGGCTTCATTCTATGAATTAAAGGTCATCCCCACTTTTGGCACACGATTAGATAAACCTCCTTGATCATAACCCTACAACAAATGGATGATAATGATAAAATAACAAACATGTTCACTTTAGGGACAATGAAATTACATTTAACAATGTCCATGGTCCAAACTTTCAAGGAAAAATTTGGTTTGTTGACATCGAAAGATCACATTTTTGGGAATTCGTCATCGAAATCTCCAGGTACACTTTAATAGCAACAAAATTTCTCAGCTATCAATAATATTAAACGTGTCCACTCAATAGTTAAAATACTTAATTTGTGTTGTAACAGCATTTCGATCATTGAACTGCTTATAGGCTACCAAAAACTATACCTCAAATGAACAGTAAGCAACATCAGGAACTCACAGCCCCAAAATCCAGAGGGCACCATCAAAATTAGTCAAATCAAAGGGTCATTACCGCACGCTGAGAAGCTGTCGCAGGCGGCGTCCCATTAGTGGAGGGTTGGCAACCGGCTTCGGGCACCGAGGTGGACGCCGGCCGATCGCTAGCGGCGCCGGAAACGGGGACCGGACCAGAGCCAGGGGAGGGCTCGCAGGCGGCGGCCCGCGAGCCGATGTGTCGGGAACGGCGACGGACATCCTGCACCGGCCACTCCCGCTCGGGCGCAACGCGGCCGGGGAGCCTCGGCCGACGGCGACTTGCCGGCGAGCGGTTACGGCACGGGGTGCGGTGGACTGCTGCGAATGGCGACGCTTCGCTCCTTGGGCCGTGGTGCGGTTGTTTACTTCCACTCGGAAAATGGGCCAAATGTGTTTGTGGGCCGAGAAGGTATTAGGCTAACCGGATGCCTGAGACAGTTGGCCAGATTTGTATGGAACATATCTTAGACCCCAACAATCTAAAATTTTGTTTGGATCACATAAGAAAATTCAATCAAAAATTTTAGGTTGCTAGGGTCTAAAATGTATATAGAGTATATAACAAAATATAGCCTTGGTAAATCTAGATATCCGAACAACCACTTTAGATGATCAAACTTCAATGACTATAGTTTTGTCGAATAATTTAGTTAGGACTTGGATGAATGAAAGTTCCATAGTTACTCTTCATGCAGTGTACTTTTCTAGTATTGTTTCTATTAAAATCCACCCCTCCAGTAAAAAAATGCTTAACTTTGAGGACAAAATTTTGTCAAAATTTTAAAATTCCAACATCGATAATTTCTTAAATACTTAGTTTAAAAACAAAAGAATTAATATATATATGTCTTGAAAAGTAGTACTTAATATATCATAAACTTATTATATTTTATAAACTTATTTTAATATGAAATTGGCTGTCAATTTTAAAAACTTGGTTCGAAGAGTCAAACATTCATGATCGTCAAATTTGAAACCGGAGAGAGCATTTTTGGTCAGAGACCTAGGATACCACAATTGCGAGAATATTTTGTCTAGTCGTGTTCGTGCTTCTAGAATACCCGTATCGTCGAGATGTCGACGGTGATATGATCGTACCCCTACGAAAGATCAACCATGGAAGAGTTGTTCTCGTCATACGTCAGTCGCATTCACTTGCAGGGAACGACATGTCAGACCAGCAGCACATTCACAGACTTGCCAAGTCTTCCCTTGACGATTCAGCCACAACGACCGGGAAAAAAAATCAGAGATTTTCATGATTTCACCAGAGCATCATTTCTATTCGGTTTTGCTTAACTCGCATTACTGCGTGAATTAACTGTACATCGATCAAAGTTCAAGAAAAAAAGGGAAAAACTGTACATTGATCAGATTACAGATCATGCTTTGGAGTTCTTCAGTTTAGATGTATTTGTCGCAGTAGAATGTACAGAGAAGACGAAAAAAATCACGTTTATTTCGGGGAGTAATTCAATCACTGTGTGAAGCTAGGCCTCGAGGACCTGGCAATGGAGGACGCGGTTCTTGGTGCGGCCGCGGCCGCCGGCGATGGTGGAAAGGAGATTCGTCACGAATGCCTTGATCTGCCCCTTGCCGACGACGGTCTCCCATCGCGGGGCTCCCGCCCGGCCGGCGGCGGTGTCGACGACGGAGACGCTCATGTCGTTCCGGACAACGCAGAGCTTCCCGTGGAGGGCGACCATGGCGACCGCCTCTACCGCGTGGGAGCTCCCGACGTGCTGCCCGCTGTCGACGCAGCCGCTCCACACGCCGGCGGCCTCGTCGTAGGCGCGCAGGCGGCAGCCGTCCTTGCAGTCGGCAGCGTAGAGGAGGCCGCCGAGGGAGATGCTCGGGCTCCTCCAGCCGGTTACCATGGTGTCGAGCTCGGTCACCGCTGACCACGCGTCCGTCTCCGGCGAGTACACCTGGCTCACCACCTGCAGCTGCGCGCCGAGCCCCTTCACGTACCACCTCCCACCGTGCACCGCGCTGACGAACGGCATCAGCGACGTGGCCATGTCGGACACGAACGACCACCGGTTCTTGGCTGGGTCGAACACCTCGGCCGACCTGATTCCGCCAGCGCCGCCGCCGTGGCCGCCGGCGACGTACAGGCTGTTGCCGATCACGCAGCACCCGAAGCCGTGCCGCCGCCGCAGCATGTCCGGCGCGCGGTGCCACCGGTTGCTCCGAGCGCTGTAGAACACCACCCGCCGCATGGGCCCCCGGCGCGGGTCCCTGCCGCCGAGCAGGTACAGGTGGCAACCGCCGAGCACGGCGCAGCCGAACCCGACGGCGCTGGCGTACTCCCCGGGCACGGGCGGCAGCGCGCGCCACGAGCGGCGCGCCGGGTCGAGCACGTCCCACGACACGCGCCCGTCGCCGTCGCACTTGACGGCGTACACCCACTGCTCGGCGAGACCGAGCCGCCGGCGGAGTCCGTAGAAGTAGTTGCCGGCGAGCAGCCGGAGCCACCTCTTGCACACCAGCCTTAGCTTCCAGTGATCACCACGCGGGACGCGGATGAGGCACGCGACGGCGAGGTCGTCGGGGAGCCCCGGGATCAGCAGGCATTGCCTCCCGCCTCCGCCGCCGCCGCGGTGATCGCGCCCCGGCGATCTCTTCGGCTTCAGCGGGTGGATGGACGCCCTGAGGCTCGGCTGCACGCACGCCTTCGCCCTCGGCACCATCCTCGCCACGGCGGCGCCGGCGACCGATCTCTCCACTCTGCACAAGCATGCTGAACTATCAACCTATCCAATCACAAGACAAGAAAAAAAAAGAGTTTCAGGTAGCTGAACAAACTGTCATCATAATTTTGCATGAAAAAAATGTTGTTCAACAATCTCGCATAAATCTTTTGCGTGTTCAAGAAAAGAAAAAAAAACAATGTGAAGTAGGCAAAATGTTTTTCAGACAATGAATGTGTGTGTCATAATTTTGGTGCCTTTTAGGGATTAAAATTTGCTTTTTTTGTTTCTTATTGGTGCAAGATACCTAGAATGATGAGACAAGAACATCAGACAGACAGCGGTGTCATGAAACAACAGCTACTTACAGAAACAGTTGAACTACCCTGTGGGGGACCATATGTTTTGTTGTATCAATTGCTGTGCTTCTAATAACAAATGATTATACTACAATTATTCCCAAAATTTAGTCCTAGCATCCTGCTAAATTTGGAGTTTGCTTGGCTAATAGGATAGATTTCCCCTTGAAGAAAATTTGTACTTTGATACAAGCATATAAACCCAGTAATTTGATCACATAATCTTCAAGTTCATGTTTGATATGGATTTTCTTATTCACTAATAATTCAGGTTCTATGAACTGACCAACCAAAACAACATCATGCTCATTGGTGACTGGTGAGCACAAGGGCATGGTTAATCTTCTCACATAAAAAAACAAGGCAGCAGCAAGCTGAAAAGTTCAGTCCAACACCAATCCAGAAAACCACTAAATTTCTAAAAACAAAACCAATCCAAGGACACCACATCCATGCAGAAACACGCAACAATTTCAAGGAGAAAACACACAGAAACAAATACAGAGAAAGAAAGAAAGTAAGACTACTCACCAAAGGAGCTTGGTTCCTTCTGTCCATGGCCTGTCCCTGAAGCAAAGTATCCAAGAAAACACAGCAACAACTACTCACCGCCAAATCACCCAGATATGTATCACACCATTATCACCATGCCTCTACAGCTCCAATACCCTTTTGCACACGATTCATGCAGAAGGAGAGGGTAAGAAAAAACTGCAAAACCTCCCAACCAGAAGCCTCCTTTATGACAGGTTGATCACCACGAGGAGAAAGGAGGAGGAGGAGGAGGAATGGGTTATGGAGAAGACAGCAGACGAGAAGGACGGTGGTCAGGTGGTAGAACTAATAAATGGAGACCACCTCTCACATTAAAGCCTGGGGCCTGACAGGTGGGGCCCAGTCCACAGCCTCAGCTCACAGTCACAGCACAGCACTGGACAGAGGCACACGCACACCAAGGGACAAAACTTCAGCATTGAGCTCGCATTTTCTCTGCATCTAAGTTCAACCGCCTTTGTTTGTTTGCTTGGTTAATTTTCTCTTTCAGGATAATCCTCTGGGTTTATTTATACCATAACACTGTACTAGTACTAACATGCTTTGCTGTTCTCTCCTCCTTTCTGTTATTCAAATGTGATTTTTTTTAAGGTAGCTTCTAGCTTTGTACCCCCTCAGAGGTAGTGATAATTTCTTGTTCTGTTGCTCTCTGTTTGCCTGCTTCTGTTCTTACAACTTGATTTCTTTATTATTAGGGCCTTGGTTGCAATTTTACTAGTATCACTTTCTGGTTATGCATAATTGACCCCTTCTGCATGATGATGGCAAAGCAAGAACATTGACAACAGAAATTGGTGCATAATGACGGAACCTTCAAAGGTGGCAGAAGCAGGCAAAGAGAGAAGACCAAGAGAATATGTCAAAATTGCAGTGATCTAGAAGAAGCACACGCCATTAGCTTGAGTTCTTTAGAATCAAAACAAGGGGAAGGATGGATGGATGAAAGAGGCATCAAGTGGTGACAGGGCTGAACCTGCCAGCACAAGATGTATTTGTTTCTGATTGTGCAAATTTTGCGGATTTGGATCCTCTGACTTTACGAAGGCAAGTCACCAGTGAATTATAGCGAATAGTGAAGATTTGTGAGAGTCGGGGAGGACTAAAAAAAAAACTGCAATGTGCACTGTTTGGTAATATATCGAAAATTACTAGAGATGTGACCACTATTTGAGTGCATTGTGGATTCGTGGTACGTTATGTTGTCCGTTAATCTTGGATTCGACGGCCAGGATTGGCCCATAGTCACCGCAGTAATCTTGTAAGCCAGGGAACCCAAATCAGATTTTGAATGGGTTGCCATTTTGAAGGCTTACACGTCCAAGTACTAGGCAATGTTCGCGTCAGCTTCTTGCTAAAGATTATCATCCGCACGTGGAACGAGGTATATCATTAGCATATATTTAATTAAATTTTAATAACTATAGACTTAAAAAATTAATTTTATTTAATTTTTAATATATATATTACTTGTACTGTTTAACAGCGTAGGATCAACTCATGGGGGTGAATGATTACGGAAGTAAAAAATAAAATTTAATAAATCTCTCTAATTATAAAACCTAAAAAAACACATTTTTATAATTCAGACAAAACAATATTTTATCACTAAACATATTATAACCGCTGTAACTTTGATTGATGTAAGAATAAATTAGTCAAAATTTACAAACAATGGAGTAACATCAATCGGATTTTTGAATCATAAGGTTTTAATGAAACAAAATTGATGAAAATTAATTAAACCATGATTAATTAATAATGTGAGATTAAAAAATAATTAACAAACTAAAATTTTCAAAATACTAGAAAAACATCTTACCTAGATTTTACATAAAACTACTCAAATCTCAAAGAAAAAAAATAATATAAAATCAATCGCTAGCCACATATAAAAGTAAATGAGAAAGAGATAGATTAATTAACACACTATTCTTTTATAAACTTACATTTATTATCAAGATTGTGCTTACAAGATACTTCTTGAAACCACCCAAAAAAATTCTCCACGAAATGACCAAAACCCTAAATTAGAACTCCAATATATTATTTAATTCGTTCACCTCTTAAAATCTCACAATAACTCTCTAAAAACTCTCTAAATATGCTCAAAAATCTTACCAAGCTGTAAGCGTAACCCTAACGCTTCATCCCTTTTTATAACACCAAACGATAGGAAAACCCCATGGAAAAACAACTTAAAGCTATTGAGATTTTATAACCACTAATCAGCTTATTCTCACTAACTGGAAATCACATTTTAGGATGAGTCACATTGCCAATCACATAGAGGCCATAAAGATCGATGTGCTACCACAGAGAATCCCACTGCCCTAGCTGATCACATCGTCGTGGCCAATCACACGATGATATGTGGTCGAAGACCGATCCCGTGCGTGTGCTCTTGCTCACGCCAGTATACGAATCACGTCGTTGGGCTTCCTATGTGCACGCAGGCGTCCGCACTTGCCCTCATGACTGCACCTGTTAGGCTACCTTCGTGCCGTGAGCCTGATTATGCTCGCTAGCCCGTTGTGTTATTGCCAACCCATGCCACTAGTCTACTCGGCTCGCCGTCATTAACCTACACCACCGGCCTGCTTACTGCGCTAGCCTATTGCTACAATGATCTATAATAAAAAAATTATTTTCAAGTACAAATTATTATCACAACTAAGTACACTTTGTCATAATAATTTTAATATAAATTAATTATATAATACAAATTTTAATATAGACAAATTTTATTAATTTTAATATACTTTTGATTTTACAACATAGAACCGAGATTGTAGCTCAGCCAAGAAACGTGCCTTAGATGGTTGCTACCACCTCACCGTTGTCGTCGCAAAATGAATAGGAGCATGAAACCTTAGTGTTGATCATATCATAAGAAATTTGATTTAAATCACCCTAAAATGTGTGGACGAATGCCTGGCAATTCAAAGAAGTAGAAGAAGAAATTTGACTAAAATCATCACAAAATGTGTCGGCACATGCCTAGCGATTTAAAGAAGAAGAGCCACCTGATCTGCATTATGGTGCCACGCTGTGAGATTTGATCAAACCAAAAGAAAACATGTTTCTTAAAAAAAAAAGAGTTGGTCTAAGGGTGCATTCGACATGTGCTGTTTCTAACATTTGCTCTCTAAGTCATTCACGTGGTAATCTACAGAGAGGAGAAATTAACTCAGGCCTTTTGAGTCTTTTTTAAGATAATAGAAAAATACCCCAGTCACTGCAGCCAAAAGATACGTAAAATCGTAATCACCTATTACGGTCCATGCAAGTATTTCACGCCAACGAGAAGAAAAGAAATATAAAGCAGCATACTGGAGCAGTTTCATGAAACACAAAATTCCAGTTGCAATTAATCGACATATTCACAAATCACGAGTGACTTTCTCAAAGGGGACCTGGTTAATTAATTGACACTTGACATTTGACGGATCATGTTTTATACTGTTCCAGCAAGGCTTATCCAAGCCTAAAAACGACGTTAATTGCGTGAAAAATCCGGTAAAACTTCGTGCGGTAATCACTACCTCACTAGTCGCAATTAATCGCGATAATTGCATGGAAATTCATGGGCCAAAGCACTGGTGAAAATGATACAGAATGACAATTATTATTTTTTAAAAACAGAAACAGAGATGGTAAATTGGCAATTACTGTCAAAGTCATGGAAGACAACTCGCAAAACCGGACAGAAGCAGGGTAATCAAGTTCAGTGTAGGCTGTGCATTCGTCACAAAAATGCCATGTACATGTAACATGTAATACAATCGACAACTATATTTCAGAATTCTGAACATTGGGTTATGAAATACCACGTCCGTGCGTAATCTAGCACTTTAAAATATAGCAACCTAAATATAAACTAAAACTAAAACTAAATAATACTTGTTATATTTTACTACGGGGAGATTATATACTAGTCTTAAACATTAGATACCATTGTATATTATCACCATCTGCATAACCTAGTAATTTTCCCATTTAATTACCCCACTTTTTTCCCGAAATAATTAATAGAACCAAATTAAGTTCTAGACATGGTGTTCTGGGATCAATTCAACACAGAAGCATATTCCAGCATAAAGTGTGCTACTACGTGCTGTCATCTCCACTATTGACCCTCCCCACTAGCACTGCTACCTGGCACTCTTCTGCTGACAGTGGTATTCTTCAGTATCTGCGTAAGGAACAAGGAACAACTTGATCAGAACATTTTTCATCTGAGGAATCATTTTCCATGGCGCTTAAAAAGAGAGCTAAATAGAGTGCAACTATTTAAACAGTATAAAATCATTTGTACCACACAAAGAAATTGTGACGAATCCGTTAGAATTTTCACCTGTCTGAGCATCTGGTTCTCATTCTGTAGGGTGGAGAATCTTTCTTCCAACTCTGAGTTCTTCTTCTCCAGGTCCTTCACCTTCACCTCAAGATCATTCAAATAAGCCTTTTTCCTCTCCCTTGCCTGCTGCGCTGATACCCGGTTCCTCAGCAACCTTAATATTTTATAGACACAATAATTAAACCATATTTGATAACAATCCTAGATTAACTATGTACATAGATGCAATAATTTTAAAAGAGATATACAAAGACTAAAAATTTGGAAATTGATAAATTCTAAATATTTTACAGTAGGAAAAAATAGAGTCCAAATAAAACACAAAGAAAAGCTGTCACCTACCTTTGGGATGACATAAGATGACTTTATTATGTTAATTCAAATAACTTGTTGCAATGACAGGCTAACAGAAGCAAGCTAACATTTATAGTATGGTCTTAACTTAAATACTATGTTAGTCGATTATAATATTATGTATGTGTATGAGTGTATCAGTGTGCAGTCATACTATCTGATGTTACTGCAATAATTGACTAGAGTTTCATGTGGTAACAGACTATTGATATAGTAGAAGCACATTGTACTGATGCAAATATAGCATAACACTCCCTTCTTAGTTTTTTACAAGAACATAACACTACTCCCATTGATGTTAAAAGCTCAAAATTTGCTTTCATAACATGCATTGTGATTTGCAACATTGAATGAGATGGGGGGACCAATTTATAGCGAGATATCAGTATCATATATGACGTTCCCACAACTGTTTTATTCCCATCCACTTGTATCCCAACTTAACTATCTAGATGAACATGCATGCGGCACATGACATCGATCGTACACTGCATCCAACTCATGAAAGCTAAGCTAGGAGCAAGGCTTTACAGAGACATGTAACCTAATTAACCCCATTGATTTCATCAGGATTTAAATTCATCCTCTTTTCTTCAACACTAAATTCCAAATTTCCAATCAGCACATCATATACATTCAAAAGCTTGCCGCTTTGATTATCATTTCAATTTGGCATTCTTGCTGTTTCATTTTAAACCATGTAGCTCGACAAACATTCTTTTCATTTCTAATCTTAGCAGATTCAATATGGTCTAACCACTGAGTTTTAAATATAGATATACAGGGGCATATGTAGTCTACCCAACTTGCTTGGTCTGAGAAAGACTGTGAGTTGAGTTGAGGGGCATATGACTTATTCACTTTATTGCCACCTTCAACCCTTAGAGTAACAAATTAAACATGAGTTTACTATTGATACCCTACCAAAATCTGGAAGTTCCGAAAGTTCATCTCATAAAAACATTAATTTTGAATGCTACAAATTTAATAACACCAAAATATACCCTACCATTAATTTGGCATTACAAATTTTGGTAAGGTTGATTTTAACAACGAAGTGAATAAGCCCATAGCCATACACAACTTACTCCAATAATCACAGCTTTTGGTTTAATTTCATGAACAATCATAAGAAAGTAACAATTGTGTTTATATACATAAACACAAGGGAAGAACTATCAAGAGTAGTACTAATAAAGGCGGCACCTTTTGAGGCGCTTGTGCTCCTTATCCGCGGGGCTGCGTCCGCGACGGCGCGAGCTGGCCTGCGCGCGCTCCGGCCCGCCGCCGGCCGCCCTGCCCGACGTGGAAGTGCCGCCTGGCTCCAGCCCCAACTCTGGCACTCTCCGTATCTCCTCGTCGCTCTCCATTCCTGCAGCTCCAGATTCCACACAGCCAAGAAATCCAAAACCGAAACAGGACCAACACAAATCAAAATCAAGAAAGAAAAGGAATCAATCCAAGTGGCCGGCGCTTGCTGGCTTGCTTGCCTTCCTTGATCTCCATGTGGTGGCCGCCGGAGCTGGACGACCTCTCGGAGCTGGACGGCCGCGAGCTCGTCGCCTGCTCCTGCATTCTTCGCCGGGAAGAAGGGATTTGCGTGCACTCCTCCGCTGCTTCAGCTTCAGCTTCCCCCTCTTTCGTCTCCTCCCTGCCTGCCTCCGCCCTCTGCTGAAGCACGATGGACCATGAGAACTTTTTGGCTTTAAATCCACATCTATTTCACAAGAAACACCCTCACAATCCACATATTATACATACACCTTTAAATTTTACATTTTAGTCCATTAATTGTCTAATTGAACGAAGAAAAGGGGATAAAACATGATTTTTTCATAAAATAATGGGCTTACATGGAAACCCATCTTTCGGCGATGGCATTTATTGTGTCCGTGGGGTTTGGGTTTTAGCCGCGCAATCCCAGCCGTCGAGCACGAAAAGATCTGACGTCCCTAAACACGCCCACGTGGCCACCTGCGGCACCATGCAGCGGGAGGCGCCATCCAAAGGCGCGGAGATGCGCTACGTGGAGGCGCCACGTCCCTTCCCGCCCCGCCGATCTCACCGACACGCGGGGCCACCCTACCCTCTGGCCCACACGTCAGCGACCCCGGCCCGGCCGGTTGGCGCTTTCACCTGACGTGCCCCGCGTGGCCGCTCGTCGGCCATGGGAAAAAGGGGAGGAAGGGGATCGCTGAAACCGACGGCCGGATGCGCGTGTTGTCGCCGTGAGCGGCTGGAGAGGATCATCACCACCTTCTTGGCAGTTATGCCTTTAAGATGGTCGAACAGCACAATACTGTCCAGGGGCGCTGTGCTATGAGATGAAGCTAATTAACACGTGACAAATGGATAATTTAAGTAGTTTATCTCTTCTAAAATATAAACATTGTTCTAAAATATAATTTTTCTTAGTATTTAAAATTTAATACAAATATTATTATGGGCTTAGAAAGAGAATCTAAGCAAAACAATTAAAAACGAATCTTTTCACCTAAACTATTTGCTAAACTAGAAATAATTATATTTTTATAACGGAGAGAGTATAAGAGTCATATAGTATAAGTTTGCATGGTCTTATCTACAAAATCAGGAAAGTTAGCGTCATCTATTTATTTATCATTTTTATACTGTTCGTAATATATGAAGGAGTCTGTCGCTAACTATAAAAAGATGATATGGATTTAGTGGCAGTAGGGTGGGCTCAAGCCGAACTTTTTTTTTCTTTTATCATACAGAAGACAAAAATACGTATGTCACACTCTATAGTATACGCCGCTTGAAGAGACGAAGACCAGTAATAAATATCTGATTTTACTATAGTACTATTGAAAGATTATTTATGGGCAACATGATTGGCCGGTAGAGTCAACAAAATCACGCAAATAACTTCAGATCCATTCCCTTCATGTGGCATTATATCGTGTCATGTTGATAATGTGCATTCTTAATGTAAGGTAAGGTTGATGTGTGTCACACTATTTATTATCTTAGATTAAAGGTAAATCAACTTATTTTTATTTTCTCTTCCTTTTTCAATGCCCCATTTTCCATTAAAGAAAAAATGGGACTAATCTTAATAGATCCACTCAATTTCTGAAGAATACTACCTCTCTACTTAAATATACGGCAACGTTGATTTTTGGCCAAGCTTTATTTATAGAAACAATATGCGTATAAACTTTATATGTACAAAATTTTTGGCGTATACAAATGTTTAAACTGTTGATGCACAATTTTCTTGAGATGAAATTTCAAACGAATTTTAAAAAGTAAGTTCAAAAGCTAAGATAAACTTTTTGGTCTAAGCTATTGCCCAAAGAGAAGAGAAGCCCGAAGAGCATGGGGCACGTACACGGAATCCATGCGATTTGTCGTGATGCCCCCAATTGTGCAACGTCCGACTCGCACGTTGGCTGAGAAGTGTGGATGCAAGCATTTTTTTTTGCCGCGAAGCATTCTCGCGCGCGAGCATGGCGACCACTAGTGCATTAGGTGTCATTTTTTTTTTTGGGTTGCTAAAAGAAAACGAAAGAAGAGTGGCTCCGGTTCTTAGGCACCACATATGTAAGTAAAAGTGGCCCGCCTAACCCAGAATAAGGCCCCTTCAAAATGAAATTTTGCCATAGTAGTTTTAGAGGATTCAAGATTTTTTTTCTATAAAAATCTTTAATTTATAAAAAAAGGTATAATTTTTTTATTGTACTGTGTATTACTATGGTTCAATTTTATAAGAAAATAAATAAGATATCTGACCTTTAAATTTTTTTTCTTTGCTTGGTTTGTTTCATACGGTGTTATCAA
The DNA here is from genome assembly GCA_030770085.1 of Oryza coarctata. Classification (NCBI taxonomy): domain Eukaryota; kingdom Viridiplantae; phylum Streptophyta; class Magnoliopsida; order Poales; family Poaceae; genus Oryza; species Oryza coarctata. Next base: position 4,691,173 of record CM061465.1, read on the forward strand.
AGAGACCCTCTTCTCCTCTCCTGTGTTATTTCATTCCTATAATATTAGAGAAACATATCGTTTTAATTTATGTGTTTTTTCTATTCCTATATTTTTTGGATCTAAATAACACTCCACTCGGTGTTTCCACGAAGTTTGAAGTTTCCATGCCTAATTCAAGTCTTGTCAATGGCAAGTTAAGGTACTACTTAATTTAGCCATACTTAGCAACTTCTTAGTTCCCATCATACCAAAATTAACTCTAAAAGTAACAACACTCAACATGATTACATTTGTACATGCCATAAGCGTGTGACTATATATCCCTACCTATAAATCGGAATCGAAAAATTGGAATTCCACTCCTATGTCCTAATCAAAATTAACAGCTGTAGAATTGGCGAATTGTTGTTCCCAAACTTGAAGTAGGCCGCAGCCGCACCACCGGGTCATCAGAGCATCCCAATTAATCTCCTTTATCCATTACTGCATCAAGATACGTGCAAATGCAAAACAGTAGCATTGACTAATCTACAGTTCTTCCAATTCTACTTAGTGCTTTCCTTTCTCACTTTTCACAACTTTGTTTTTCATATGTACGTTTTCTAAGCTATTAAATGTTATATTTTTTATAAAAAAATTTCTATTAAAAAATTACTCGAAAAAACTCATATTAATTTATTTTTAATTTTTTAATCAATACTTATACATTAATAAATCACGCAGAGAAGAAGATCCCAACCGTATCAAACGACAATTTGGCAAGTTTTGTCATTCCAGCATATATTACGAACTCCGTGTGCTAGTATTAAAATAAGTGTATTATTAGACTGGACTAACAGCATATATGTATATTTTTTTAACGTCGTTGATTTTTAAATGCACATTTGCCATTCATCTGCACCGAATCAAAATAATTGCAAAGTTTAGGATGCACATTTGTGCTGTGTTGGATTCACAGGTGCTACATATTTCATTTATTCTTTCCATTATAATCCAAATTCTAGTGTTATCCATGCAATCACATTATATCCTTAGTCTTTCCCTATCTCTCAATTGTGCATCTAAAGACCATTCTCGTGGTGGGTGATGTTTCTTTTATGCTACTATATTTATCTAAAAGTGTAGATATGATAAATATAAATGTACATCTAAATTTATACCTGCGTTCTTATATTTTTAAATGGGATGAGCGCTAGCTCGGTGTTAGGAAAAACACAGGAAATACAATTAACCAGTAAGCTGCGTCCTGTGCCGTATCCCGTATCAGAATGAACCACGTGATTGTGTATTTTATCAGCAGACCGTCGAACAATTCGGGAGTCTTAATCGAGGGAACCAAATCAAACCTGCATCCGGTGGCGTCGCCGCCGCCGGTCGCCGTGACCTCAACGTACACCCACCTCTCACCAACTTAACCCTGCATCTGTCTTTATCCTGTGCTCGAACGGTTTTACAAAGTGGCAAATAACAATGAACAGTGCGTGCTTTGACGAGACTGAACCCATAGTTCTCACCTGCCATCTCTTTGTCATTTGGCTGACTTAACTATCGTGTTTTTTTTATAAAAACATATTCATCCACTTTATTGATTCCTCCGTCCAAAATATGCGAATCTATAGTAATATGTTATGTCTAATTCAGTGTAAATACTCAGTTATAGAAACAATCATTGTTGGTTTGACGTGTGCTAGTTCACCACGGTTTTCCACTCAAATCAAAGTAAATAGACAGTGATGCTACGCATCACTATTGGTTATATCATGAATGGGCAATGATATATCTTTATCTGTTCATGGCACAAATTAAAAGTGATACATACAATCAATGCTAGTTTTTCATACAACACTATCCTTCGTACCAATTGCTATGTAGACAATTTGGTCAAGATGAATTAGACTGTCCGCACTATGTAAAATATCAACGGTTTATCGCTTTCAACCAGTAGTGATACATAAGACCTCAATTATTAGTCGAGACTATTAAGTTTCCTACCTAAGCAGTCCATTATTCTTGGGCAGAGAATGGTTTTTTCTACTACTGTCGGATAAAAATCAATAGTGATTTTTTTGTCTGCATTGCTCTGACATGATATTCCAGTCAGTAAAAACAAAATGAGAAATGACAATTGAGTAGTTACATGCTTTGACGAGGTTGTACTCAATCGTCGTCGCCTGCCATTTATTTATGCATAAACACTTGCACTTGCAGCCTTCCACAGAAAATTATTTTCTTTGTTTTTATTGTTCACTGAAATTGTGAGAAATGATTGATTCTATTAATGGATCAATGCATCAGTACATATAGACCGATCGGAATGACTCATAAGACAACCACACAATCATATCACTTATCAAGATTAATCTACTATAATTACACTTTCTATAATTAAAATAGACTAATACTCCCCCATAGTCTAATCGGGAGCATCGCTAATATTTAGACTGGATCGAAACTTCTATAGACGTATTGCGATATCGTAGGAATATGTAGAACCCGAACATGACCGAGGACGACCTTTTCTCGAACAAAATAGAGATCAATCTTAACATGTTTTGTCCGCTGATGCTGCACTAGATTGCCGGAGAGATATACAGTACTGATATTGTCGCAATAGACTAAGGTAGTACGGCGAGGGGGGTGGCGAAGCTCAAGAAGCAACTATCATAGCCAGTTAGCTTTAGCAACACCATTCACCACAGCACGATATTCAGCTTCGGCACTCGATCTGGAGACCGTATGCTGACGCTTGAAAGATCAGGACACCAAGTTATTCGCGCTGGTTCGGGAGCGACAACGTTGTGAAGGCAGGGCGATCGGACCTCGATAATCTCCTGCAGCACAGTAATGGCGGAGGATTGAAACCAGAGGTCAGCGACGGCAGCAACGGCGGCGACGGCGGACGCTGGTGTTGGTTGGGGAAAAATAGCGGATTGGAACCGCTCTGATATCATAAAAGTATAGAAATGATTAATTCTATTTCCTATCAATACATCAGTACATATAGGTTGACTGGGTGTCTCTTAAGACAACCACACAGCCATGCTATTAATTAAAGTTAACCTACTATAATTATACTTTTACATCGTGGTAAATCATTGTTTGGTTGGACGCTAGCCAATTATCGCTTTCAATGTATCATTGATGCTTGCTGACAGGGATTTCATTATTGAGTTTGGACAAGCGGAAAATAAAAAAACAGGGAGTGAAGTATATTTGTCTGCTTACTTGATATTAACTTGTCAGGTAATCAACAATATTTTTTCACATCAAACCCCTACACGTGGGATATTTAAATTTTCACGTGGATCGTGATGACTTGATGAGATTGAAAACCCTAGGTACTTCAATACTTATAATTATTATCTCTAGACGCTGGACTCAACATATGTATATAGGAAATTTAGAAGTCTTCTGAGGGCAGAGGGCAAGCAACACATCGTTTTCACATACAATGGTAATGTTTAGCATTGCTCAGCTAAGTTTTTTAGCGTGTTTTTCTAACTCTAAAAATTCTTAAAGTTGGAACTGCTATTAAATTAAGATTACGAAAAAGTCTAAATTAACCTATAAACTTGTGGCAATCTAATTTACCTTCCTCAATTTCAATATGAGACATCTTACGCCCTTAAATTGTTCAAACCAAACAATTTGTCCTCTAACTCAATCCAAAGTGATTTTGATACTATGTAACGTATATGTGGCAGTCCAGTCAACCAAAACAAATAAAAATCGTTGGCCTACCTAGCAGTTGTTCCTCTTACTCTCTCTTCTTCTCTGTCTCCTTTCTCTGCTTCATAGCCACTACCCTCCTCCAAGCTAACCGCCTCTCTACCAGCTCCCACCTCCTTTCTTCCCCCATGCTTCTCCATCAGAGTACATAGCTAGAGCTGCCTCAAGCTCTAGCGCTAAGGAAGGAGGTGCTTCAATACAATCTAGGTGAGAAAGTGGACTTCCAGGGTGGTGGGGGTCAAAGGAGGAGTTGGAGAGGAGGCAGTGCTACAGTGATGATCGCTAGAATAGAGAGGGGTCAAGGTGGACCTAAGCAACGGCATCGACGGTGCTCTAAATGAAAGCCAACAAAGGAGGGGATGTGTAAACCTAGAGAAGTTGCGGTGATGTCGACAATGGTAGAGCCGAGCTTGAGGTGGGAATGATGCAGCGACATTGCCTAGATATGCTTTTGGAGAGGTCGAGCAGCGACCTCCCACAAGCAACGTAGAGTCAACGAGGAGACCCTACTCCTAAGCGGTGGTAGCCTGTGAAAGAGATTTTCAATAATAGGGATAGAAGCTAATAGTGACTCACGAAAGGACCTGCACCTCTAGATCTATCAGGACGAAGGTCTCCGATGAGCGAAGCATAGGAGTTAGAGCTCAAGGCTAGGTAAGTTGTTGGTGGCCGGCTTCGATTGGCAGTGGCTTGGCAACACCGGAAGAGCTTCAAGGAACAAAGAGGAAAATAGAAGGAAGGAACAAAGTTTGGGATGATAGCTAGGCCAGTGATGATTTATTATTAGTTTTTAATGATTGTATTGTCATATTGATGCCATGCGTAATCTCAAGTTGAAACACTCAAAACAGCGCTAAGGAGGTTATTTGTCTAGTGTCACAACCTGATGCCAAATGTGTGATTTTATAGTTTAAGGAGGTAATTTAGACTATTACACTAGTTTAGGGATAATTTTGATTTTTCTTTAAGATTATTAAATGAGACATTTTATTCATAGTTTATAATAAACAAAGAGGATTAAACCGCTTTAATTTAATTTATAAATTTTATTTTCTAATATATTTAGAAGTTAGAGTCATGTCAAAATCTACTACGTCCTCTCAAGCCTAACTTTAATCACATCTACATCAAATTTTGTCCTCTACTCTTGATGATCCAATGGACAAGTATCAGGCGCACCTGATAGATAGTGTCTAGTGACACATGATAAGACCATGTTTAGGAAGCTACTAGCATCTATATTTTGTTTTAAAACTTTCAGCTCTTTGATTAAATTCTTATATAGATTTTAAGAATAAGTAGCTATAGAATCCAAGAAACCTAAAGCTAAAAAAACTATTCACCGATTGCTTATCAGAATATACAGCTCTCCAAACATGACAGCCTCAGTGAAACACAACACAGGTTGGGAAATGGATGATCTTTCGCATCACAATACCGACAAAACCTTGAAGTATGACATGCATGCACATGCAACAAATTAAGAGTGCTCTTTAACTAATGAGGGCCAGTGAGCTACTGAACCATTTAATTGATACCCACTCACAGATCAGCATACCTATTATTGTTATTACATCAATATCTTGAATATTGAGTTGTCATTAAAAAAAATTTTAGATGCCCATTTTTTACAAAAAAGGTTAGATCTATGAAAAATCGTATATGTAGATTTTTCACAACAAAGTACCTTCATAACATTATAATTTCATTGAGTTTTATTGAGTTTTTAAATGTATTTTGCAGTAGAAATTAGCGATCAAGTTGCAATTTGAAGACAGTGTAAATGTCTAAATAAAGCCACGTGTTTTATGACCAAGCAGCCATATATACTGGCAAGGCAACAAGCTACTAGTGGGAGTAGCTCTCAACTACACGCTTGTCGCGGACACGAGCTAGCCCAGCCCCGGCCATGGCGTCGCGCCAGCACTTCCTCGTCGTCGCGTACCCTGCCCAGGGCCACATCAACCCGGCCCGAGCCCTCGCCTCGCGCCTCGCCCGGGCCACTGGCGTGGACGTCACGCTGTCTGCGGCCGTCTCGGCGCACCGGCGCATGTTCCCGTCCCTCGCCGCGACCGACGAGGAGGTCCACGACGACGGCGCCGGCATCTCCTACGTCCCGTACTCCGACGGATACGACGACGGCTTCAGGCTGTTCGCCAGCGACGGCGAGGAGGCCTGGAGGAACGCCGAGTCGTTCGACCGCGTCGGCCGCGAGACTTTCGCCGGCGTGGTGGACCGCCTCGCCGCGCGGGGGCGGCCGGTGACCTGCGTCGTGTACGCGTTCCTGATGTGGTGGGCCGACGACGTCGCGCGCGAGCGCGGAATCCCGCGGGTGATGTACTGGATCCAGCCGGCGACCATGCTCGCCGTGTACTACCACTACCTCCACGGGTACGAGAGCCTCGTGACGGAGCACGCCGGCGAGCCGGAGTTCCCGGTAGCCATGCCTGGCCTCCCGCCGATGGCGATCCGCGACCTGCCCACCTTCTTCACCGAGCTCGACGATAAAAGGCTCGCCGCGGCGTTCCACGGCGTCCGGAAGACGGTCGAGAAGCTGGACACCGATCGGAGCAGCAGCAGCTCCGGAGCGAAGCCGATGGTGCTCGTCAACACCGTAGAGGAATTGGAGCTCGAAGTTCTCACCTCATTCCCTGAGCTTGACATCCTCCCCATCGGCCCGGCCGTCACCTCGCTCGACGGCGGCGGCGAAACCAAAACGACATCGCAAGACCTGTACAAGCACGACGAGAAGGCTTACATGGAGTGGCTCGACTCGAAGCCGGCGGGGTCGGTGGTGTACGTGTCGTTCGGGAGCATGTCGGCGACGAGCAAGCGGCAGAAGGAGGAGATCCGGCGAGGCCTCGCCGCGAGCGGGAGGCCGTACCTGTGGGTGGTGCGCAGGGACGACAGGGACGAAGAGACGAACGTCCACGTCAACGGCGGCGACGGCGACGAGCTCGCCGCGCACGGCATGGTGGTGGAGTGGTGCGACCAGGTGCGTGTGCTGTCCCACCGCGCCGTCGGCTGCTTCGTGACGCACTGCGGGTGGAACTCGACGCTGGAGAGCGTCGCCTGCGGCACGCCGGTGGTGGCGGCGCCGCAGTGGTCGGACCAGGACACGAACGCGCGCCTCGTCGTCGGGTGGGGCGTCGGCGTGCGCGCCGCCACGGGCGCCGACAGGATCCTCGAAGCAGACGATCTCGCGAGGTGCCTGGAGACGGTCATGGGGGAGACTGAGGCGGCCGCCGCCGTGCGCCGGAGCTCTGCCGCGTGGAAGGCGAAGGTGCAGGAGGCCGTCGCCGAGGGCGGCTCGTCGGATCGTAATTTCAATGCTTTCTTGGACCAAGTTGCAAATGTTGCGTAGATACGCAAATTCAGTACTCGTAAGGCGTGATGTCTGATCAATGCGTCAAAACGGCTCAGGCTGGCGTGCCATTTCTAAGTAGAAAAAAACAAAAAAAAGGACGTACTATATTTTGTGGTAACTGAGTTACTCAATAGTCAGTGTGATTTAATGGATTCGATGATAAATAATCAAGGGTTTAAGTACGCCCTCGTGTTTCTAATTTTTTATCCGAGTTTCATGAAAAAATTCAGTATGTACCATCTAATACGCAAGTCTTTGGAGGTTTGTCATCTAAGTCGCGCGTCTTTCAAAATTTGTCACTGTGGTTGTGAATTCTTCGTTTCATGTCATCCGTTACCGCGTCGTCCGTCCGTCGCCATCGCGCGTCGCCGGAGACCGCACCACCTTCACCGCTCAACGTTGGGAGCCTATCCAGCGCCACGGCCACCTTCGGGCACGACGTCTCTCTGTCCCCGCGGAAGGGCTCATTGGTAAGAACGCCACCGCTGTCCTAGGCCGCTTCCGCACCGACGGCGGCCAGGCACGGAGCAGAGGAGCCGCGCAGGTGATCTCCTCCTCGTTCTCCTCTTCCACCTTGGGTATGGCGCTGCCGCGGGGAGTGAACCCGGAGGGAACGGAGGGGGCGAGGCGCAGGAGCGCGCGAAGACGATCGACCGAGGGCGGCGGCCAGTCGGCCCCGAGGCTCTTCTTGATCGACAGTGCGGGCGCGTGTCCGACGGCGGCACGGCGGGCTTTGACAGCGGCCGCGTCGACAGTACCCATTGTTGGAAGATAACTCGGATAAATCGTCGCTGGAATGCTACGCTCGCGAGGAACATCGATGAATTCTCGCTGGTGACCACGGCGAGGCACTGTTTGAGCAGCGCATGAAACCGCGCTCTTATGATGATGAGTGTGTTCGCTCATGTCCTGATTCAATTGCGTCATACTATGACTACTTCCTAACGTGGCCACTCAGCTGCGTCATCCTCTGAGACATGGGTACGAACGCCGGGGCACACTTCGCCATGAGTACGCGTTGTGACGAGCAGAAGTTGACGCGCATGATACAAGCGAAGAAAATAGAGCACTACATACTTATTTACACCAAACTCCCCTCTAATCATGTCGTGCTCGATAAAACATTGAGGATGCCGCTCCGGACACGAAGCTCCTAGAGGCGTTCGCGTGCGAGCAACTTAGTGAGCAAATATGCCAATTGATCATCATTCTTGATTTAATCCGTCTTTATTACTCCAGAGTTGATGCAGTTGTGGATGAAATAAAAATGTATATCAATATGTTTGCTCCGATAGTGGAACACCGGGTTCTTTGCGAGCGCAAGTGCAGATTTGTTGTCGATATAGAGCAATGATGCGACAATCTTTGAGTTCACCAGATCAGCGAGCAGACACAACAGCCATATCCATTGGCAAGTGGTGGTGATGGTAGCAATATACTCTACCTCACACGACGATAAAGCCACCACCCGATGTTTCTGTGATTGCCGGTTGATAGGGCTTTGGCCAAGGAAGAAGAGGGCACCCGAGGTGCTTTTTCGATCATCGCTGTCTTTGGCCAGATCAGTGTCGTTATAGCCGATTAATTCCAGTGCTTCTTCACCACATCTATAAACAAAGCCATAGAACCTTGTCCCCGTGATGTACCTGAGCAAATGCTTGACGGCGCTCCAGTGCTTGGTTGTAGGCGCCTCCATGAATCGACTCACGTAGCCCACTGCAAAAGTGATGTTCGGGCGTGTGTGTACCAGGCACCTTAGGCTTCCGATGACATTACGGTACAAAGTTGTATCCATCGGGGAATTTGAGCTCGTCTCGCTCAATTTGAGTCGTGGCTCCATGAAGTGCTACACAGATTGCATCCGGAGAGCCCTATCTTCTCGATGATGTAGTTTGTGTAGGCGCTCTGGCATAGCGTGATGTCGTTCGCGCTCTGGTGGACTTCAATGCCTAGGCAGTAGTGGAGTGACCCAAGATCACTCATGTTGAAGAGCCTGGCCATCTCCACCTTGAACCTGGTGACTTCGCCCTTATTCGCATCAACCACGATGAGATCATCAACGTAGACGCCGATGAGCAGCAGATTGTCCCCGGCGCTCCGCACATACACGACGTGCTCCACTATGCTGCACCTGAACCCAAATGACAGAAGTGATCTGTCCAATTTGGCATTCTAGGCTCTAGGTGCCTACCGGAGCCCGTACAACGCCTTGTGAAGGCGATATACCTTGCGCTCCATGCCTCAGATTGTGAAACCCGACAGCTGCTTGACGTAGACCTCCTCAAGCAGGTCACCGTTGAGGAATGTAGACTTGAAGTCGAGGTGGTGCACTATCCACCCATGACGCGCAGCGATGGTGAGGAGGAATTAGACTGACTTCAGGCATGCCACCGGCATAAAGACCTCCTTAAAGTCGACACCAGCGCACTGCACATACCCCTTTGCTACCAGCCGGGCCTTGTGTCTAGTGATGTTGCCATCGGCGTCATGCTTGATCTTGAATACCCATTTGAACCCAATGGGTTTCTTTCCGGGCGGTGTGTCGGTGAGTGTCCATGTCTTGTTGTCGATGATGGATTTGAGCTCCTTCGACATTGCCTGCTCCCATTCCTTGCATCCTACGGCTTCTTCGTATGTAGAGGGTTCGTTGTTGGCGGCGAGAAGCAGGTCAGCGTCTGCCACGAGCTCGTCATCATACAACAGGTTGCCGACTACCCTGAATCGGTGTGTGATCCCATTGTCCTCGTCGGCGTCTAGTCCCTCCAACGTACTTGATGTGGGAGACACGAACTCGATGAGGACCGCAGCCTTCGGTGGTAACTCGCCTTGCCATGAAATGTGTCCCCCTTGAACATGGGGAGTTCGTGGTGTGAGGCTGCTGTGGACACCGCGGGCGATGTTGACGTGTTTGTTGATGTCGGCTACGGCACTAGTGATGGTGGCGATACTAGAGCTGAAGGGGGTCTAGATCTGCCCTTCGGTTCCGATGTCGTAGGATTGTGTCCCACTAGTGATGTAGCGACAGAATCCTCCACACCTGGATTAGCCTAGGAATCCTCTATCTCAAACGAGCCTTGGTCGCCACTGTGGTTGATCCCCTCCGTGCTATCGTTATTGAACGTGCTATAGTCTCAGGTCACGTCTTCTTCAAAGACAGTGTCACGGGTGATGTACACTCTATTCTCGACGGGATCAAACACCCGGTAAGCCTTCAATCCGGGCTCATATCCGATCATCACCATCTTCTTGCTACGATCATCTAGCTTCCTGATGTTCGACTTCGTGATCTTGACATGGGCCACGCAACCAAACACGCGTAGGAAGTGGACGACCAGCTTGTCGCCGTGATAGGCCTCGTAGGGTGTTTGCCCCATCAGACTCCTCATTGAGGCGTGATTTAGAAGTAAGACAGCTATCATCACCGCCTTCCCCCACAGCCAAGCCGACACGTTCTTGTCCTTCATCATGTTGCGCGCCATGGTGAGCACGGATTGGTTCCGCCGCTCCACCATGTCGTTTTGCTGAGGGCTATATGGCACGGTAAGGTGTCGCTTGATTCTATGGTTGGAGTAGTACTCGAAGAAGCTTGCCGATGTGAACTCCCCTCCACGATCAGTACGAAGTGCCTTGATCCTCCGCCTAGCTTCGTTCTCGACACACGCGTTGCTTCTTGAACGCATCCTTGGTATCGGACTTGTTGGCGAGAAGAACCACCAACATATACCTAGACATATTGTTGACGACTAGCATGATGTAGCATTTGCCACCGGGAGTCGTCGGAGTGACTACGCCGCATAGATCACCGTGAAGGAGCTTGAGCGGTTTGGTGGCTCGGTACTTAGTGATTTGGGGAAACAGAGCTCGTCGTTGCTTCTCGGCCAGGAACGCGTCACAGATGTGCTTGACATACTCAATCGATGGTAGGCCTCGCACCATGCCACCGTGGCTCATCTTCTGTAGTAGCTGGAAGCTGAGGTGACCGAATCAAGCATGCCACCTCTACTCATCGTCGTCGTAGCTAGCTGCTAGGCACAAAGGCTTCGTTGGCTTGAGCGGTAGGACATAAAGGCGATGTGGTGAACGCTGTACCTTGGTGAGCAACTCCTGGTTGCTGCTATCCCACATCCAGAGGATGCCATCGTCGATGTCGATCTTGTACCATTCTCATCGAGCTGGCTGATGCTCAAGATGTTGCTGTGGAGTTGACGAATGTGGTACACATCGTGGAACGCCCTGTAGCCGTCGTCCTTTGACTCAAACAAGATGGTGCCACACCCGACGATTTCCACTAGAGATCTGTTGCTGAAGCGCACCGAGTTGATGACTTCGCTGTTGAGCTCGGAGAAGATGCTCACGTTGCCAGTCATGTGGTTCGATGCTCCGGTGTCGAGGTACCATTTCATTTTCCCATGATTGCCAACATCGCCGATGTCCACCACGACCTTCCTCTTGTTGAGGAAGACGTGTTCGATGTGGTGCACGTTGTGGGCGCTTTCCTTCGCCGATGTCATCACTGCCATAAAGAGCGATGACAAGTCTTCCTTCGCCAGAGCAAGGTTGGCCTGCACTTGCGGCTCGCCGTGTTTCTTCTTGCGACACTCATGGGCCCAGTGCCTAGACTTCCCACAGTAGCGGCAGACGTTGTCATCGACCTCTCCACCATTATTGCTCTTAGGATTTTCTGAGCACGCATCCTTATTGTGCTCCTTGCCGCAGTCATGCCCGCTGCGACACTTGTGAGGGCCACCTGGCGGCTTGCTTCGCGCCGTCGGCCTGTCGGCGTTGATGTTGAGACAGGACGCGAGGCGAGCGATTACCTGCTCCTTAGTGAAGTACAGCTTGCCGTCGATCTCCTTGTTGGCACTGCTACCTCCCGTGCCTTGGCCCCTTACATGATCGTATCGCTCCTCCATTGCCTTGAGCCACCCGACCAGTTCCTCCAAGGATACCGCCTCGAGGTCGAGCAGGGTCTCGATTGCCACCATAATTTGGTGAAGTCGCTCAGGAAGGGCTTATAGGAACTTGCGGACAATCGTTTCCTCTTCGTAGACATCTCCTAGAATGGCAAGCTGGTTGGTGATTCTCGTGATGTTGTACGAGAAATCATCGATGGACTCTCCATCCCTAAAGGTGAGCACGTCGAACTCCTAGCGCAGCATGTGCGTCTTGGCCTTGCGCACTCGATCGACGCCGATGTGGCGTGTCTTCAGTGCGTCCCAGGCCTCCTTGGCCATAGTTTTGTTGACCACGCTTCCTTGGAGTTTCAACGGCACCGATTTGCACAATGCCTCGAGAGCATTGTGATCGTCAGTGAAGTCATCGGTGCCAACATTGACGGCGTTCCAAAGGTGTCATCCTTGCAACATGACATGCATGAACGCTGCCTAGTCGGTGTAGTTTATCCTCATTAGCATAGGCCACCCAGCGTTGCTGACCTCCTTAATCGTGTAGTGAATCACCAGCCCACAGTTGTTCCTACCGATGCCTCCTGCGCGGCCGTCGGATGGAGACCAAGACCACCGGCACTGCGGCGATCTCGTGTCGTTGCGTGGCATGAGCGCTGTGGTTATGGCTCGATGATGATCTTAGCGACAGAGCCTGAGCTCTAATACCAATTGTTGGAACATAACTCGGATCAATCGTCGTTGAAATGTTATGCTCTCTAATCTCAATCGCGAGGAACACCGATGAACGCTGGTGACCGTGGCGAGACACTAGAATTTGTTTGAGCAGTGCACAAACTGCGTTCTCCTAGATTTTCTTCTTAATTTATCAGCGTGTGATTACATGTTCGATATGGCGACGGGTGTGTTCGCCCATGCCCTGATTCAATTGCATCATGCTACGACTACTTCCCGACGGTGTAGCCGCTCAGCTATGTTATCCCCAATAACTCTGAGACATGGGCACGAATGCCGGGTCACGCTTCGCACGTGCTCCAACACCCATCATCTCCTTGACCTCTGTAGCCTTGAGCTTCCTACAGGGGAGAATGAGCGGCCCCGCTACTCCAGCGTGCACGTCGGACGGTCGGAGCGAGCAGGCCTTGAGCGTGCACGTCGGACGAGGTTGGATGGCCGGCGTTGGAGATGGTCGACGGACGGACGAATGACGGGACGGGGTCCAGCGACGCCAGACAGGGACAGATGCAACGGACGGACAAACGGCGTGGCTTTGAACGGATGGAGTGGCATGAAACCAAAAAAAAAAAAAGTCCAGTGGTAATTTTCGACATTCATACACGAATCAGATGGCAAATCTCAAAAAGCCTACGAATTAGGTGGTATATTCTGAAATTTTTTGTGGTTGCGTTTACATTTTTTATTTTTAGTAATAATTCTACTTGCGGTGTCACTGACTCGCTCAAATATCCGTATTTACTGTTAATTATTTTTTAATGATATTTGATATATTCGTAGATAATGTGATAACTATGATGATTTCGTTAATCTCAGCGAGCTAGTTTCTAGGAGGTAGGATGTGTGTATCATCATTAATATTAAAATATACTAATCCAGCTGGAGGTACGACATAATATGTATGTTTGTAGAAATAAAGGTACGCTTAAAATCAACTTAAGCATGGTCAAATGCGATGAACGAAGATTCGGAGATAGATATGTTGATCCAATTACTTAAAAGCTACAGATAAGATGTATATATATATATATATATATATATATATATATTTGTAAGGTGAGTATGTATGTGTAAAATTCAAAATCTTAATTATAAAATCAACTTACACATGGGAAAAATTGACGTACAGGGTGTTAATTCGTGACTTGTATTGGCTCGTATCGAGGTTAACTCGTATTAGGTAGAACTCATAGTCTTGATGAGTCGAGTGAAGCCGGGATTTTAGTTTATTAATTTAACTAGTCAGCTCATGAGCCGCTTGTTTAGCTCATTTAGATCGCTATATATGGTAGTTCTTAGTCTAATTACATTCAAATTATCTGGTAATATATTATAAAATAATAAATTTAAAATTATAGAGATGATTTAAATAGGGTATAGATTGTTAATGAGTATAACGAGCGAGCTAGCTTAAAAAAAGTCTAACGAGCCAGCTCGCTGGCTAAGCTGTCCCTTTAAGATAACGATCCGAACGAGCTTACCCTTAACGAGCTAAGCTACATTATCCACCCCTATATATGAGGATTCCAAGGCATGTTTAATAGATAAATACTCTCTCTCTTATAAAATGTAGCTGCATTTAAACTTCTTCTAGGAGATTAAAGAGAGATGTAAAATTTAATTGAGAATGATTATGATTGATTAAGGTAATAAAGTAGATTGAGATAAGAGAGTAGATAGATAAGTAGCTACATTTAGGGAAAAAAATTAAATGCTAAACGTAGGTGTATTTTGGGATGGAGTAAAAATAAATACAACTAAGGATCATTGCCTTGTTTCTTTGATAAATAGCAGCATACTCTTGTACTAATTTGGATCCTCCGCGGTACTGTGCACAGTAGATGAGGAGAGTGTACTTCGCTGCTGTGCATGCTTGTACACCAATACATTGGACAACAGATTTAGCACTGTAAGAACAGCACTATCAATGGTGATGTGAAGGCAAATCAACCTTGTATTGTAGCACTTCACTGTAGCAGTTTGATCTATTTCAGGGGATGGATGTGCCCAGTGTTGGCTCTATTTAGTCGGCGTATGGCTGATAAGTCATAGTCACAGAAAAATAAATAAAACAACAATAAATTAAAACTTTTATACCTATATTATTAACGGTTTAAACAAGACTTAAAAAATATAGTATAATAAAAAACCCTAAAATCAATTTTAAAATGAACTTTTCAAAATAAATATTTTGCTGCAGATCATAGCCGTACATGGCGATTGCCCTGTTGCTGTTATGGCTGAGGATCCCATTAATTCCTCTCATATTAAGCTTTTGGAGTGGTCACTTCAGAGGGTAGAGCCGTAGAGGTATTATAGCATTTATCCATAATAGCCACTTATACGGAATTGGGCGCCTACAGTGACATACTGATATCTACCTGTGCAAAGAATGCTTCAGGATCTCGGCTGCAATTGACCCTTTGCTAGCTATCTGGCTCCGAGCAAGTGATGGAGGCTGCTGGATCTCCTGATGCAATGAAGGGATTTGTCAGCGAGATGAATGTTGTGGGCACTAGGAAAGGAATGCAGCTCTCTGCTAGAATCATATATGCTCCTCCTCGGTTTCATATCTGTCAATTGCAAGATGAGTGGTTGGGATGTGATCTACTGCCACCTCGGCAATAGCTACAAGTAAATGCAGAGGACTGATGACAAAATCCATTCAATGGTCATATAGTAAAAAACTGTAGAAATTTAAAAGAAATTTAACATTTAGTAAATATTAAGCTTAACTCTAGCTGCACATCCAGAAAATTTTATGCACTCCAAATATCATCTATCTCCAGATTTCCTAACGAGGGAGACTTGCGGAAGGAACAAGATAAATAGATCACATATCATCAGCTAATGTGTCTATGCAACTCATGAAAATGAATTTGCAGTTTTGCACCCAGGAAATGATTTGCGAACACAGCGAAACAATTGCCACGGTGAACTAAAAAAAATGGTGGTCAACATGCACAGATGATACAACCACTCTGCATCGGAGTAGGTTTCTAGATAGTAATACATACACATGGGATTTCTTTCAGGTGTTAATTGGTTTGATGATGTTTACAGTTCCTTGGATGGTCACTGCTAAAATCCTAACCAAGTATATACCCAAGTCTAAGACTCAAATAGTAGGCGTAGAATACAATAGCATAAAATAAAATTTATATATCGCGCACACCAGAACATCATATGAAGTAGAGATCATAGATTGTTATCACGAGACACGCAGTGCAACGAATAGATTAAAAAAACCAATCTAACCACACATATCAAGTTAGTAGACGAAATAGTCGATTGTCGTGACTATAATGTCAATTAACGCTGTAACGAGCAGCGTCTCTACCGATATCCATACGTTTGAGACTGAAACATTGATTACAGGTGTAATATTACTCACAAGTGGCTAGGGTTTGGTTCAGAAAGTAACGGCTAGTTTTTTACTCGAGGTAAACAGATACGTCTTAACGTCTTTTCTTTGAATTCTCTACCTCTCTGTATATAGGCTTTATTACTTTAAGCCTAGTGGACCATGACTTAATAGAAGTCTACTCGGATCTCTATCCGAATCGAGCTCTTATCCAAATCACATTTAAATATTTATTCTAAACATGTGAATATATATGTTTATGTATATTTAGTTGCGACCTAAAAACGTCATTTTGGTCACCTGTTAATAGCGACCTCTAACAAGTCATATTAATTCTAAATTATATGTAAAAATTATATTGACTAAATTTAAATATTCACTTTTTCTTACAATATCAATTGAGCTTAATACTTATGTCATCTTCTTAATAGTTAAATCACTCTCCCAACCATATGATGGATTATAAATTTATGATTAACTTCTCAATCACTATCACTTTGACATGACTATATACTTTTATAATCCATTACATTACATCAATAGGTCTAGAAACATCTCTTTCATAGAAGTGACAAATTCTAATTTATCACTCACATACTACTTACATATTCTATAACAAATTTAAAAGACTATGACTAATGTTTGTTAGTTTTAAAATAAATTAATGTGTATATTGATAAATACAATGATATCAAATCTAACTCTAAATAATTACTAATTAAAATTAATTAATGACAGATAAAATCTTTATAGTATCTTATAATAAGTGTTGATCTAAGACATAATTATCAATCAATATATATAATAATTTTATAATCATATTTATTTTTTCATATGATATATAATCAAATATTATTTAAAAGTAACAATATTTAACATTAGAAGTCTCTAATGATAATATCTATTTTAAATAAATAAATAAATATATCATAAATAAATATGATATATAATATATATAACATTTTATATTGTCTCTATAATGTAGAAATCTCAGTACTGAATTACTCATTAGTATATTTTATCTGAATTTGCAACTGGCACTATTGAAATCTCAATACGATTAAAGTTGCTGCATTTTGCAGAAAGATAGTTACTTTTTCCTCCTGCTGCTGGCTCCTTTTTCAGAAATGCAAGCCTCGATAGAGGCAATTAGACTTGCCTCCAGATTATGACCTCTTACCGCAGATCTCACTTTCCACAGAATCTGTTGCTTCATGACTGCTCTCTCAGCAGACTGGACGTTCTTGCACATGTTCAACCCCTGGATGTATCTTGATACTGCTCCACTGAAAGACCCACCTGCTTTCTCAAGGGCGAAAAATTTCTCGATGATTTGGGAGGAGAGCATTCTTTCGATGCAAGGTTTGGTTCCAACCACCGCAATGTCTACCAGAAACTGCATTGTTAGTTCCTTTGTCTTCAAACACTTGCGGTCAAGCAAGTTTACCAATTTTTCTATAGTTCCTGCTTGTAAAAATCTCTGTAAGACAAGTGATCCTCCCTTTGCAACGACGATCTGTTGAAGGGCATAGTATGCTGCATCCTGGAGATCAGTGATGTTGCACTGCATCATGTCAATTAGCTCATGAACAATGTTAGCCTCTAAGAACCTATGGACATATTGTTCCCCTCCAGTGCAAGCTAATTTCATCACCAGAAAAGCAGTGTGAGACTCACCTGGTTGCTCTCAATGTCCCTCGGTTGCAGCAGCAGTGCCAACCTATCAGACAGATTGCTTCCCAAAAGAAGATCTTGCACCCTTGGATCATTAGCTCTGTCAGCAAGAGGTAATAAACCTTGAATCGCCTCAATGTTATCTTTGCTGTCTCTTTGTAGTATCTTGTGAAGAATCAACTCGAAAGATTGTTGAGGCTTTGGCGATGGAGATACATTTTGGTCAAATAAGACAAGTCTCTCCAAGCTGATACGAGCATGCCAGGGCAAATGAGTCAACACTTCTGGTTCCATGCACCCCTGAAGTGGCGCACCAAGATCACAGAATGTTTTTAGCATGATAATTGCATGATGCTGTGAGATCTCAGAACCACTTCCTAGAAGAACAAGAAGCTTCTTGTCAATTCCTGATTCGATCATTGTCTCAACAACCCTTAACTTTCCCACCTTTATCAAAGATGCTAAAGTTATAAACACAATTTCGTGCCACTCCTCATTCTCCGGAGATAGTAATTTCGCAATTTGGTCCATAGGAATGGTTGCCAAAATCTCATCAGCAGTTGTAGGATCAACATGCTCAGATATCTTGGCAAGAACAATAGAAACATTGGCTAGAGTAGAAGAATCTTCACAGCCACAAAGAGCATGAATCAATTTATTTACTGTTAGACCATTGGACTGTATATATATAGACCTGACTCCCCTATATAGAGTTAGGATCTTAGTCTCACTACATATATTCTTACATGGTATCAGAGCACTTCATGCACCCCTCTTCTCTACGGCCGTCGTCTACTGCGACAACGTCAGTGCTGTCTATATGACCGTCAACCCGATTCATCATCGATGCACTAAGCACATAGATATCGATATCTATTTTGTCTGTGATAAGGTCATATTAGGATAGGTTCAGGTGCTCCATATATCATCGACGCACTAGTTCGCCGATATTATGACCAAAGGTCTGTCCATATCTTTGTTTATCAGTTTTCGGTCCAGTCTCTATGTCCGTTCCTCTCCCACTGCGACTGCGGGAGGTGTTAGACCACTGAACTACTAGGCTGTATATATATAGGCCCGGCCCTCCCTATATAGAGTTAGGTTCTCAGTCTCACTGTACATATTCTTACATCCACAGAACCTGCTGTTTCAAGAGACTAGGCAAGCTTCACATAATCTCCTTGGAAAAAGATGGCTGTAATGGATTTGGTGACAGCAACAATGACAGATGGTGACCCCATAGAAATTAGCTCCGCTATTCGAGGACTAAGTATTTTGCTGAAGCCAAGTCTGCTAGCCTCAAATTCAGATATGGATTTGCATGCCAGGAGAGCTTGGGTGGTGTTTTCAAGTAAAATCTATCTCCATGAATTCTAGCAAACAAAAGAATGATCTTATCTTCTGTTCAGCTCGCTCTTTTGTGCTTTCTTTGCCAAAAATGAAAAGCCAAGGAGCCACCAATGCAGCTTGTTCAGGAAATGAACCAAACAAAAGAGTATGAACAGCATTGTCTGTTTTATTCTCAAGGTAAAGTGAAACCATGTCATGCATATGATACATCGATTGGTCTTCCAGTTTGATGATGAGTGAGCCTTCTACTAGTTTTGAGACCACGAGAGGGAACAAAGTTTCCTGCACAAGTGCTAACCAGATGGATTCAAGGCAGGCCTCTGGAACAGGCTCGTCCCATGAGATAGCTGCAAGCACCATGAAAAACCTTCTTGAATTTTCTGGCATTGCTTCTAAGCTGAACTCAAAAGAGCCAAAGATGGTCAATGTGGTTTCCACTTCTTTCTCATTCAGATATGAAACTGGCCCAGGTGCACAACTTGCATATGTGGAAAGGTTGGATATTGCTCTCTCCCATTTTTCAACTCTGGTCTCCTTTCTGAGAGCCTTGCCCATGACGGCAACTGTAAGGGGATGGTGGCCGCAACGGTCCAGCAAGTCGTACGCAACAGGCTGTAAAGTATAGAACTGTTAGCCATCCAAACCCATAAAACTTGGGCTTTAGTAATTCTAAGTTACATATTGAGCATATCTTCTATGACAGATACACGCATAACTAATCACTTAAAGTAGACTAATATGATTATAAATATTTGCCCAACTATATTTGTGTAATTGCCATGTTAAAAATGAGGATAGTAAAATGAAACCAATGTTACAAATGTACAAACACATGAAGGTGATACAATAGCTGCCGTGTGCTCTCATAAGAGTAAGAGACAAACATGTGCAATATAATTTTCAGGTAAAACTAACATATGCTAAAGTGCAGGAGTATAAAGTAACCATAAAAGATGCAAATAGAAGAGTATACCAGAAGCTCTTCAACAGTAAGAAGACTATGATAGAGAAGAATGTCCTTGCCAATTTCTTTGATGTCATCTTTGGATATTTCCACCTTTTCAGCTTCTGCAATTTCATAGATTGCCTCATCCCTTGTTGTCACAAGATACCGGCAATCATTATCATATAGCTTTGCGAAACGATCAACTATGTCTTGCTCCCAGACATCATCAAGTAGGATCAGCATGCTCCTTCCTACCAATGCAGTCTGAAGCAAGCAACAGACATCTTCAAGATCTTTGCCCACATCCTCGTTGACAGTCATGGAACCAATCTGCACAAGGAATTTACATATTTTCCTAACAAGACGCTTGTGGTATTCATCCCTACTACCATTACATGCCACTCTACTGCACCACCGCCCAAAACTAAGCTCAATTGCACCATCCACAAAATTACCAAGAGGGTCTGAAGCTATTTGCCGAGCAAGACACGACTTCCCCATACCAGATAGCCCAACAATCAAGACAACACAATGACCACCATCCTTAACAAGTAACTCCTTGGCATAGCTGCACTTCTTTGACACTGGATAGCCGTGCTCCAACTTGACCCTCACCAAGGACGGCGTACTCTTAGCTGTAGATGCTATGACATTTCCGACACTCTCTCTTAGCTTCTGTAACTCCAGCCACCAGTTGAGATCTTCCCTGATGAGCTGACCATACTTCATCAGAGGGTCCCCTACCACCGAGCTCCACACCACCCTGGCCAAGCCCTTTTTCCCTTTGCTTTTCTTCATGACCCGCCTCGCCTTGGTGATGTTGGCATGGAGCTGGTCCATCAACCTGCCTAGGCTCTGGAACTGACGCTCCAGCTGCGGCGCGTGCATCTTGTGCCCGTGCTTCTGCTTCGCTTGCTGCATTAACAACTCGAGGTCGGACACAAAATCCTCAAGAACCTGGAGCCTCCTGGGAGCCTCGGCGAAGTCGGAAGCCGCCTGCTCCAGCGCGCCGACCGCGGTCAGCATCGCAGACACCAGCTGAGTCGCCGAGGCAAGTACATTCACAACGTCCATGGCCTTGCTGCGCTTCTGGCTGCAGCTCCGCCGCAAAACCAAACCAGCTCTCCCTTGCAAGAACTCTAACACTCAGTACCGGCTGCCGCAATCCGACGAACACATGGCGTGCACGATCCTGACCACGGCCAAATCCGGCCCCAAATTCCCCCCTCCTCCATGAACCCACCGATCATCCATCTCAACACCGTACGACGAGCACATCCAATCCCCCAGACCCCCACCCGGAATTCCACCACCACGGATGAACCAACCGAACCACCGCGGCACCAGGGATCAAGCCTCTTCGGCAGCAACAAAACATGCTCCAAGAATTAATTACCGAGTGCTTGGATGAACTTTTGCTACATGTGGAAACTGGAAAGCGGGGATTGATTACTCGCGTAGAAGCTCGAAGCTGACAGAAGAACCGACGACGACGGCGGGCGGGGTGGTGAGCTCACCTCGGAGTGAGTCTGGTGGGTAGCAGATCTGCTGATGCCGGACGCCAAGTGCCATAGGGAAAAAAATCTGCTTACTGTTAGCTGATGACATATTTTTGCACGGCTAGAGGTGAGGGGAGGGTTAGGAGAGAGCAAAGCAGCCGAGTAAGAGCGAGTTGCTTAGTGCAGTCTGGTTAAATGAAGTTATTTATGTAAGTCATTTTAAATTTTAAAAATAAGTTTATCTTAAAACAACCTTTCTATATATATTTTTTAAAAAAATATAAATAATCAAATAACTTCGTGAGTGATTAGCGTATTACTTAGGAGAGAGGGGATAAAATCTGCACTCATGTTAAACGAAGATCAATATACTGGTGCATGAATGACACGCCATAGAGCAATTTTACATTAGGTCCTAATGATATGGATTGACATGTAAGCAACATCTATAGATGGATTGACATGACGAAAAAGAGGCACATACACGCATGCAGCCACTGTCTAGCAAGCAATCCTTGCGCAACTTATTACTCTTTTTTCGTTCAACAATATAATAATTTAATAATAAATTAAATAGTATTAGGTACTTACAAATCCAATCCAATAGAGGTAACATAGTATTATAAATTATAAATCTAATACTAAATTATGTTTAATTTAATATTAACTTATTATATTTTAAGAAAAGAAGAGGGTATGAGCAAATTAAAGACAAACAGTTATAGAAGTGGCATGCAGCAGCAGGGCTCTCTTATCACTCTCTCAGTATTAAGGCTAAGTATTAGTAAAAAAATTAAAAAATAGATTAATATATTTTTAAAGCTACTTTACTATATAATTTTTAAAAAAGAAATAAGAAGAGGTTGGTAACATGGACAAACTAACAGCCTAAAGCTATAGCCACCAAAGCAAGAGAGAAAAAAATAGTAACCAAGCGAATTAAAATGCAGCATGGCTAGGCTTGTATAGAGTACTGTTAAGCGTGCTCTTAAGGTCAGGGAAGCAGTCAATCTGAATGATTTATTCGGACCCTGGCTACAACAATTCAAGAAAGAGAGAGAGAGAGAGAGAGAGAGAGAGAATGGTGGTAGCTGGAATAGCAGAAATAATCTGGTGCATCTGAAAAATTAGAAACTGGGCGTGTTTTGAAAATGTGCTGCCAAGAGACGCCGTGGAGGTGGTATGCTCTGTTGCTAAATTTATACGATGTTGGGCGATCCTGCAGAGCTCGGAGGCCAAGGTGAGAGGACTGGAGGAAGGGGCCAGCCTGCTAAGACAAAATTGCAAGTGGAGCGTACAGTTCAAAGCACGGATGGCGCTTCGGGACGGAGAGGCTTTGTCTAGATGCTAGCTTGGATTCTAGTCTTTTCTCTGCTGTTCTTCTGTTGTTTCCTGCGAATCTGAAGTCGGGCATCTGTTCCCTGGTGGCAAGAGGTGGGGGATGGCACCTTGAGCCCGGGAACTGGAAATGATCTCGCTCCCGCCGGCCGGTGCGGTGAGGGTCGCAGATGCTTTGCCGACGGCGAACTGCTCGCTCGCTTTTGACTGCACCGGTCAGCAGCACAGGGCGGCCGGCCGGAATCCTCCTCTCACGAATGCTTACGGTGGTTGGCACACATGCATGCACATGGCAGTGGAAGCCTCGACTGTATGGACCCTGCCTGCAGGCTGCTTTTCCTTTTATTTTAGTTGTAAAGAGGTTACTAAAGACAAGAGCGAGGCATCACCATTTCACCGCCTCACGAAAAGAGTTCCATCGAGGGCATCCAATGCGCTACTTGACAGTTTGACACTGAGGCTTCACCCGTATCGTCTCAGCTAGATTACACGTAAACCATTGCTATATAAATCTGAATAGTACGTCCAGATTTATAATAATATATAGTAATTTAGTATTATATTAGACACACGGTTTTTTGCCTAATTTAATCCTAAATTACTATATATATATATATCTATATTTTAGGATAGAGAAAATAGATAAATATATATTTATTTTGGGAAACTGGGCTGCGGACTTTTAACAACGACGATTCTAAATTACTATATATTTATATTTTAGGAGGAGGAAAATTGATGAATTCACATTTATTTTGGGAGACTGAATGCACATTGGGCTGCGGACTTTTCACAGCGATGGTTCTGGTGTGTCCGCACGTGCTGGCGTGCGGTTTTGTAAAGAGTAGAAAAAAGGATAATGCTCACTACTAATACATGTGACGGCACATCAAAATTATTAAGTGGATCTCATGTGCCCGGCTCGGCGCACCGTACGTAGTATATAAGTTTGCCATACCTTCAACTAGTAGATTTCACATGCACGCGTACTACTACTCGTCTAAAAAAACATGCACGCTTACTGAATTTTATCTCTAGATAATGTTCATCTCACGTGCACACATTTGAAAATTTTATTTTGTATGTTTCTGGTGTACTTGGCATGCATCAACTAGCTTGAGCAGTTGAGCCTGCCACTGCCAGGGGTCTTCAAACATAGGGCTTCTTAATTTCGAATACAGGAGGAAAATCTTCCATTCCAGGGGAGGCCATAATCAGCTTTCGAGGGTTAAATGAATTCATTTGATTGCAAAGGGTTCGTTCCTGCAAATGGCATCGTCCCCTAAACATACTAGAGGGCAATATTTCGCTTTGACTTTTCACATTGGCATTCATCATTCTACTTATTCACTACCATTCGATAAGAGAATATATATAGGATGACTAACATGCATATATAACAAGTTTATCAGACAAATAATTAGAATAACGAACACGATCGAGCAGGAAATTAAGAAGCAACAGTACTAGTTAATAATACTTCTCAAGCGCAAGCGGTTTGGGTTACACGACTCGAAGAGCAAACATGCTGAAAGGAACAGGAAATAAAACGCGGGTAAACATAGATAATCCGGGGTCGACGGGTCCTCCCAAATGGGAATCAGAACCAAATCTAAAACGGGAATAAACAAAACTAGTAAAAGCATTGGAGATTTCTTTTGCATTCTACTTAATTTCTTCTTCTTATGTAGAGATCACAACTCTTAATGCTGCTTCGGCTTCTGCTCGTCGTCGCTGCTGCATGCAAACCTCATCAGATCGATTGGGCTCGGCAACTTACACCTCAGTGCCTGCGAATGCATAAAACACAAAATCAATTGATTATGACATGAGGCAAGAGACAAGGGGAGATCATTCGATAATTTACAAGTAATTTTCGTATGTCATAGCGCTACCGGAGTCCCGCGGTGCGTTGCACCTGAAGCACTCCATCCTGCTGGCGAAGTTGTGCTCATTGCATCCAGACCTGTCGTTAAACAGAGCAAGTACAAGATAATTAACAGAAAGCAGAGTATATAAGACATGTGTCACTGCAAATTGGAGATGCATGGAACATGCTGCTACAATTGGATGAGATGCTAAATATGACAGAATGACCCCTTGCACATCAGTATACTAGTAGTACTGTTCAGTGACACGTAGGGCTGTTCATCCCGGTTTTGAACAAGCCAAACAAAACACAGGCCATTGTCAATTTGCCGGCATGCCAGACCAGCATGTATGTTGATTTCCAGCCTCACCCACTTCCAGTTTTCAACAGGTTGAGAAAATCATAGATGGATGCCTCTAGTGACACCAACGGTAAAACTATAGAAAAGCTACTAATATTGTCATGCAGCATAACAAAACGACAGCTTTCTCGCGCATGAAGAAACGGCAGGCAACATAATCAGTTGGTTCTCCTGTCTCTTCTGAAGGAACTAAACCCCCGAAACATGCAAATTGGTACAGAGAAATAATACAAGCGTGCAAAAGGTCTTAACTACTAGAAAATTAACCGTGTAAATTATGTCATGTGCTATCCTCTACCAAAATAAGGGCTAGACAAAGTTATATCATGGCTACGAATAGCTGATCTGCTAAAGCGAACGGACATCATAATCGAAAGGAGAGGATAGCATAAGTGACCACACGCACCTGGTGCAAATCCAGTCGCCAGACTTCCAGCCAGGGCGGCTGGCGCGGGCGGCGCCGCTGCCGAAGCCGTAGCCCCGTGAGCGCGACATGTCCCCATCAAAGCCACCAGCGCCGCCACTGTTGACAGCAGCCTCGTCCTTGAAGGCAGCGCACTTGAAGCAGCTGGAGCGGCTGGCGAAGTTGTGCGCGCCGCAGGAGCAGTACCAGTCACCTGGGCGGACATCAGAGCCAGTTCCAAAGCCTCCACCGAAGGAGGAGCCACCACGGCCGCCAAAGTTGGCGTAGTCACCACCCCCACCGCTGCCACGATCAGCGGCGCCACGCGGCTCGCCGCAGCGCTGGCATAGGTCCCGGCGGCTGAAGTTGAGGTGCTGGCACGCCCTGCAGTCCCAGTCTCCTGGCTTCCTGTTCATCTTGTCTTACCCTGCATATCAACAATGTACCACTTGTTAAAGATTTATACATCAGAGCAAGGAAAAACAATATAAACAGCACTATATAATCAGACTAAAGCCAGCGGCACAACTGAATTAACATAACCCAGTAATATCTCTCTTTGCAAACCCACGTTTCCCCCTTGCATTCAAGAAACAGGAACCCACAACGAACAACTTGATATATACAAATGAACAACAACTTGATATATACAAATGAACAAACACTAACAGGAAGTTCAGTTACCTAAACAAGGATCGGCTGTTGTGTTGGCGAGCTCTAAGCTGGAAAATATTGTGAAGTGGACAAGTGATACAGCGAGGTGCTAATGTGCAGGGGTATTTATAGTGCGTTGGCAGGGGTTGCTGAAACCGAGGGACGGGCTATCTTTGTGCCTTTGATTCTTTGGTGCACTTTGGCCCGCGAAGAACAAGAGAATCACGTAAAACTAGAAAGAAGAGGGGACTTAAAGAAAAGAAGAGAAAGCCATTAAAGGGCAAAAGAAATATGGGGAGTTTGAATGCTTCCTTTACCCTGCATCTCTGCCTGCCTTGGCAACATCTTTTGAGACATGGGGTGGAGAGATGGCACTAGTGCGCAATATTCTTGTGCTTAGGAATTTAAGATGCAATTAGTTATGTAACAGTGATTATTAGAATAGAATATCTTTAGCAATTTACATATTGAATTAAAGCCACCAAAACTAATATGGAATTTCAGAGAAAGATCAGTAAATCATTTGAGATAAAGAAAGCTAATGGTTAGTATATGAATTATCCACTATTCCTGTTTTCAGGGAACATTATGGATCAACAATAAGAGGGGAATTTAGATAAGACTGAAAGTTTCTAAAAAATAAATCCACACTCAATTAGATACATCTCCATTAGTTTTTTAAGTACAACTCGAGTCAAAAGCTATTGGTCTCATGAGAGAACAGTTCTGCAAAACTGGTGCATCTGACATTTCCCAAATTTCCACATGAAAAGGATTGTGCATCTTCAGGTCAAGTAAAAGATACCAGTTCACAGTGTTAGATCATACTCAGCAAGTGATAACTAATAATTTTGAAACTGGCATCTCATGGTTTCAAGAGGAAAAGAAAAGACTCAAAACTAGATTCTGAATTATTGTTCTTAGGTGATAACATCAGTAGATATTTTATTTTGGATAAGCATGGGCAAGAATTGGTTTCACGTCGAAAAAGGGAAAACATTCTAATTTGAGTACTTGGCTGACCTTTCAGCCTTCGATAAGAGAGATGCAAACAGTTTCAGATTAAATCTCAGAGAACAAAGGGGTTATCCTGAGGGTTTTGATTTGACTGTATCTAGTTCAAATGTTCTAATCAAGGAGGATAACTGAGACGAAAGTCTGGACCACATGATATTTAACCTGTGTTCACCCGAGACTGACATATCAGGAACTTTATGGACAGCGAATGTATAGTTTCACATCAAAAATAGGTACATATTTGGTTAGACATGCAGTTGAGGCCTGCTGTGTTAACTGCTGTGCGACAGAATTCCTGACATTCCAATTTTCCAAGGGTCAACACATCAACTTCTTCTTTAGCAGATTCCAAAATGGCAAGCCATGTCTATTCTAAAAGAGTGCAAAATCTAATTAATTATTCCTAATAATGCAGCGTATCACACTGAATTGTGCGATTGTGCTACCGGTGCTCCAGAGCTATCCAGACACGTGTGATGGAACCAGAATACTGCATTTACACAACTATTTCAAGCATTATAGCAAACTTATGAAAGGAAGAGAAGCAGAGTGTAAAAGCAGCGCTTATTATTTGGTTCTATGGGAAAATGGATATAGACCTACATGAGTAAATCTGTGAGGTCTCAAAAGAGAAGGTCTATGAGGTGTCAAGAATGGTGGTTATCATTGTGAAGTTATGCTATATCCATTGACATAGAACTATCCATTCTTGCAACTAGAAAAAAGCTATTCTCATCTCTTATATTCGACGCTAACTTTGCCTTCTTTCACTAGCAATAATTGAGGAAATTCCATGGCATCCATTCCGACCAATGGTCACATCGGCTCAAGCCTAAAACTATATACATCTGGTGAATTCTCTACCAAAATAGCAAACCAACCATTAGTCAGTGTAACATAGAACAGTTTATCTAAACTAGGAAAAACCCTTCAATAGGTGATGAAATTGAGACATCACTCTGATGTAAACATAATTAACTGGCTAAAGCATTTTCTATCACTGTTCACTAAGATGGTAGAAATAAATGTCAGCGTAGACCAAAAATTAGATATCAAGCAGAGCTCCAATGAAGTGTGGTTTTTTTTTTCCATATAGATTAGAAATAGACTGGCTAAAATTTTGGATAAGAAGGAACAAACATGAATGTGGTGAATCCATGATCATAGAGCCTATGTGAATATTCGAGATGCAAGGAGAGAAAGGGGCATAAAGCTTTTTGTCAACATACTTACAAGGTGAATATCTACATGGAAATGACATGATATGCAAGTTACAAAGCAAAACTGACACTAGTTTAAAACCGTGAAAGAAGTATCATCTCTACTAAGTTAAATCTACCAAATGAAACTTTATTTTCTCCAGAGAGATCTCACAGTGAATAAGATTTATTCTGAGATTGAGAGTAAGTAATATTGTTTTTATGATGATAAGAGTAACAAATAAGAGGTTGATAACTATCAGTTACTTGTTGCTTTTGCTCAGTCAATTGCCTCGGCTTATTTGTTTCGAAAGACATCCTCGGAACCTTTCAGGAATTCAAGCACCTCTTTGGGCCCCTTGTGTTCCCTCTCTTATCAACAATAAGGTGCTACTGAAACACAACTTTGTTCATTTATACTAAAAATAGTAGCCTCTAGTCATATCCATAATAGAGATGTGCAATTTTGTCTAATGTAAACCCAAAGCATACTGACAGGGAGTTATACTGCTAGACAATATCAAAATATGTGGATGAAAGTGATGGGGGATAAGTGAAAGAAGGAACCACTTGAAATCAAGACAGATGTAATGGATTTCTGAGCTGTAAGTGTTGAGCAATTTGCTTTATCATTTTTTTATAAGAGCAAACATGAGAAAGAATTTCCGAAAACAGAGAGATCCCATCATCTTAAATTAACCTTCATTTCACAACCCAAGATGAACATGATGGCAGAAAGCACATAGAGATGGCTTGATGCATTACTGATAATAATGCATGAATTTCAATAAAGATATAGAGAAATCAAGAGGCAGTAGTCTTTGAGGGTGGCATTGACCATCCTCTTCAGAATTCTTTTTCACCTCCTTTTATTTCCCGTTCTGTTTTGCATGTCTTCTGTTGTTTCCCTTGCCCCTTTACTTGTGCTCGTCCTTGAGGTTGAGGCTTTACATCAGTGGATTTACTTTTGCTTTTTATCTATCTATTTTTTTCTATTATGTCACTGTACTATACTTGCTAGTACTAGCAGTGGTAGTAGACTGGTAGTAGATGCCAGGAGGGGATATGTAGGTTTTAAAACCATAGGATGATATGTCTTCTCTTCAATTCCATTCTCTTGGGTGAAGTGAAAGCAGAAGCAAATACAAATCACGGAGTCCTTGGGAAAAAAATTGAGGGGCTAAAAGCTAGGTTTCTCTCCTAGGGAAGTGCTTCCATGCATGACCATGACCAAACTCCAAAGGAAGCGATCACTTGATAACCTAACATGCTTTGATTCTCAGCTTTTGCACAACCAAGAAGAACAGCTCAGACCTTTTAGCTTTTGTGTTAATAAGCGTACTAAAACCAATATGAGGATTACTGATAGAATACCAAAAATCTTCAGCAACAGTCCCACAGTCCGAAGTATTTGTTTGGCTGGTGCGGCCAAAACATGACTAAGCCTCAAGGTAACAGAGTTCTATATGGGAAATTACTAGGTGCAAATTGATAAACTACAAAGTGCAAACTAATAAATTCATATTACCATTTGAATATATATAGAAGAATATGATTTTAAATTTTGGTAGATACTCAATTGTGTGATGAAATCCCCATTATATAAACTTGAGGTATTAAACTGCTTGTGATTTCGCTAAAAAATTAAACTGCTTGTCATCACAGGAACACAGATTTTACAATCTAAAGCACTAGTATCCTATTTGGGCGAGGCCAGTTTGTCATGGATATATGAACAATATATAAACACTAGTTGAACATGATATAACCTAACCAAAAATTCATGCCATGCGGCACCTACCATGACCTTATTGGAGCGCACAGAATAGTCAAACAGTCATAAACAATCATAAGCTGTCCCAAGGCATCAAAATTTTAACACTGAGTCCTCACTTTTGCAAACAGTGGTTTAAGACTTTAAGTATGCTCTTATTCCTAGAAATTGAATGATTAGTTGCACTTGCAATCTTGCAGGGAGTATCTTGGTCTGTAGATTCCAAAGACAGACTGCAGAGCACACCTGTTGTTGTTCAGGCACTCTAATTCCTCTCTAACAAGAATTGCACGAGCATAAATCTGGTTTAACTAAGTGTCCTGCGCCATGACCCACATGGTAATGGGAAGGCACACGTATAGGCTAGGATGAAGGCATCTACCCAAGACAGAGCAACACTACAGCACACAAACCTTACATATATATTGTTATAAGTTGGATGCACACACCATGGGTACAATGGATTGACTAGATTCCATGGCATGTGTGCTGTATTGATTCACCACACTTGCATGCACTATTGTGGTTTCTTGATGACGTAGTCTGGCCTTGGAAGGTGAAAATTAGCCACCCAGTTTGGCTGACCAGCTTTCTTGTATACGTTCGATGTGGTGCACTGCATTGCATCATGGAGATGAACAAAAAGATATAATTCTCTTTAGGTTAGTCCCTCAGGGCATCAGAGCCCCAGTCAGCATATGGACCGTACCATGAACAGCGCACAGCATGATAGCACATCATGCAGGAACTGAGCGTTTCGCGTTGGCAGCACAGTCCCCCACGCATATCCTGACATGCTCACAATGCTACCCGGTTAAAAATTCTCGGAAGGAATATATTATGGCTTCGTAAAACTGTTGTTGCCAAGTTCGTATCTAATATCCTATTCTTTTTTATAGCGTATAACACTAATAACCACCTCTCTGATATCCTATATTTTTTTTACAGTGTATAGCATCAATAATCAGACATGGTGGACTTGATATCTTGCTAGGCCAAATAAGAAAAAGGTTAAAATGAATGACAGTCAAAGATCATCAAATAAGACAAAACTACAAAAGCCTAAAAAAGAAATCAGAGCACACAACAAACCCACAGCCAACATAGCTATCACTTTTCTCTTGCAACGAAAGAAGATATGTACGAGTAAAAATCCACAAACCCCTAAGCTACAAGAGAGAATCTACAAGACGGATCAAGCCCCACGCCTCCAAGCGCAGAAACCACCACCAGCTCTGCGGCCTCTGCCCCACACCACCCCACCCCACTCATCCCCAACCCACATCGAATTGGATGCAACAGCTGTCCAATGATCAACGGCGGCGCGAATCTCGATGCGAGGGGCTCGATCGAAACCCCCCACCCCCCAAACCCTACCGCGCGCGAACGAGACGTTGCGACCAAAGAACCGACACACGGAGAGACGCAGGGGGAGGGAGAGGCACCAATAATCGCAGCAAAAATGCACAAATGTACCCTCGATCCGTGAATCGGCCCCTCCCTCCCGCATCGATCACCCAATCCATCGGTCTCCACGAACAGGAATCGATAAAACGTATGCAAGCACATCACCGAACCGAACGAAACAAACCGAGCGGGGAGGAAGACGCGCGCGCGCGCGCACCTGTTCTCTGGAGACTCCGCGGCGGCTGGAGCAGAAGCGACCTCGATCAGGGCAGGGCGGAGGAGAAAGACGAGGCGACGAGACAAATCACACGAAACGGGTGAGATTTAAGGAGAGCATCAAAACCTACCTCCTTTAACCCCGCGTCGGTTTTTTTTTTCTTCTTTTCTGGCGTCTCTCGTGTTCGTCTGATCGTCCCGGCAACGAGGGGGAGTACTCGGGGAGGCTCACGCGGCGGCAACGACGTCGAGGCGAGGCGGGCGGGTCAAAGGGGCAGCCTCCCCCCCCCCCCCCGGGGCCCACGTGTCGGCGGCTGCGCGGTGCCGCGTCGCGTCGGGTCGCCGTGCCTTTCGTGGAGGCAGGCGCTGATGTGCCGCGGACGTCACTGTCCAGCTATGGTCCCAGCCGGATGGCTCGTACACGTGTTTGGGGGCGGTGGGTCGGCGTGTCATGTCGTGATCTGGACCGTCCGTCGGGTGATGGACGTCGGCCCACGCGAAGAAAAATATCAGATCCCTCGTGTTTTTGTTTTGGGCTGCTGTTGCCGTAATTCCTGGGTACTACCGTTCCGTACTAGTACTGTTAAGGTGAGATTTGCTTGGCTGTTCGTGGCATATTTGGTCGTATTTTCGGCTGCGTTCATAGTGAGAGTAAAACGAGTAGTATAATTAACACGTAATTAATTAAATATTAGCTAAAAATTAAAAAAATAGATTAATATAATTTTCAAAGTAATTTTTCTATAGAAAACTTTTTAAAAAAATATATGGTTTTACAGTTCAATATCCGTGTAAAAAACAGGATTAAAAAGGTTTGGAACATTCACATAAACGCGCCGGAAGAATGTGTTTGAACCGTACTTGTGAAAATTTTGCGTAATTTTGTCACATATAAACGCCTCTCTATATAGTGCTTGTTCCGAGCACACGTCAGTTCCTCCGAAATTAAAATATTGTCAACTTGGAATCCTTCTATTCCAATTCCAATTCCTTGGTGCATCCAAAACGCCTGGAATTGCTCAAGGCCAATCCTGGTTTCCTCAATTCCACAAAACAAACAGAGCTCGAGGATTTGATCAAAATTCGTCACAAATAAAGCTAATTCTGCTGGATACCAAGCCCTAAAAATTACTCCCTTTATTTCAAATATAAAAATTTTATAATACAATATAACATTTATGTATTGATTCGCATCCTGCTTATAATTTCAATGCTTGGAAATATAGTATAAGCAATTCAAAATTTTAAAATTAACCACTAAAATAATTAAAAAGAAATCTTTAGACCATTGGTATTTACTGAAACTATAAATATGTATATTTTAAACGGATATAGTACATAAGATCAAATCACTTCCCAGGAAGTTGCTGTTATTATATGGTATAGTACCAACAGTATACCACGCAATACTGCAAGTCTGCAACTTGAAACGGTTAATCAGTTACAGTTTGGCGTTGACAATTAAATCTATCCGATTCAGCTCTGATTATCATCTGTTATACTCCAAGTTAGTTTCCTGGATTGGTAGGCTTGTACTGTGCCTGCGATTTATAGCATTGCAGCCCAAGAAGATCAATCATGCAGAGATAAACTTCCTTGCATGTTTAATGTGATCCAAATGGAAATGCCTGTGACTCGAAAACACTGGCTAACAGTGCATTTGCATTCTTCTTGCAGTGGAAACAAACCAGATGTGCCAACGTGCAATCTCTTCTCAAGCAATAGGAGAATAAAATGGAGAAAGACCAACATATGTGATGCGGGTAGGATCAAATGGGCATCACCCTTGCAACAGAGGTAACAGTACAGATGGGCGACAAGAGAACAGGAAGCGGAGAGGGCACGAATGATTCACATGTAAAATGAAACTATCAGGATAGAAAGAAAATACTCACACCATTATTTGTCAAATGACGCATCAATTACTAGAAAGAATCCAATATACAGTTATCTATGTGTTGCCCAACAGCTGTGGAGATAGTTTAGTGACGGGTGTAGAAGCATCTTTCAATATGATTCCCCTTTGACATTATCAATATTGTTGATCTAATCTTCTAGACATGCCGAACAAAAATGGTTGTTTGAGCTCTTGCAGCAGTGAAAATAGCATTGTGTGTAAAGTGTGAACATCACATATTACAGAAATAAGCAAATAAAAATATTCACGTGGATACATGTTCCAACTTGTCATTGAAAAAAACTGATGCCTTAGCTTATCCTCTGGTTAATTTACTTTGCATTGAATTGACATTTACTGCTAGATGGAGAATAATACAGATAAATAATTAGTGTGCCTTTGCGCAGCTTAGACTATTATCAATGATCTTTAGATTACTGCATTCTAAAGTTTCAGAATTCCGACCTTTCTGTTGGAACAACGCAATACCGTCATAAGCTACTGCAATTGTTTTGGTGTTTGATGTTTCAAAGTGTTTAGATGTTCATAGTACTTCACTTTTGAGTGATGATGAGACAATAAGCCCATAGACAAAGCAGTTGGATGTCCATTTGTTGGCAGGCTGCCGATACTTAGTAAAAAGGGGTTGTATTGGCCATTTTGTATCCCAGTTAATCAATTCAGCATTTCTGACTGTTCGAGTTGTTCATGAGTTATGGTTTTATTCCTACAGTACTTGCTGAATTGTGGTATTATTTCCTTTCCAATCCTTTCAAGTTTTATTTATTTCATTTTTTCTCAGTGGTTATTTATACTTTATTTTTCAGATAAGGAAATGTGTATTGAGCTGAGTAGCTGACAGGCTTTCTCAAAACAAGATGCATCAACATTGTTGGGAAATTGGGAATAGAGCATTTTTCCTATATCTGAAGAGTGCAGCCTGAAAGATGGATTATGACTGTAGAAGCTTGCTGCTTGTCGCAAGATATCTCAATATCTAACAACAATAACAAAAATAACACAACCTTATAATAGAGTTAAAACCTAACAACATTATAGTTTAGTTACGTCAATATCTACTTTCTTATTTAAGTATGATCTTTAGTTATATCTTCTTTATTATTGTCTCTACTCATATTAATTTCGTTCTTTCTCTATCTTAGAATTTCACTCGTTCTTTCTCTATCTTTTCATATTATCTTAATTTAGAATTTTATAATGTATTGGTGATTATAAAGATCTCTTTTGGACATAGCTAAACCATCTTAACCGATGTTAAATAAGTTTTTTTCAATTAATACTATCATTAGCCAATCACATATATTATCGTTTCGGACTTAATCTATTTTTATATGATCACAAATCCAACGTAACATATGTATTTCTGTAATATTCAGCTATTTAACATATCGCTTTTTTAGCCAACATTCTGCCTCATAATGCATAGCAGATCTAATCGTCGTTCTATAAAACTTGACTTTTAGCTTCTGCATGCTTTCTTATCACAGAGTATGTCAAATGCTTGGCGTCACTTCATCCAACCTACTTTGATTATATAGCTAATATCCGCATCAATATTTCCATCTATCTGTAGCATCGATCTCAGATATCGAAAGTTGTAATTTTTAGGCATTACTTAGCATTCTAAATTCACATCTCTCTTCTCATGTATGATGGTATCAAAATCACATCTCAATTATTCAGTCTTACTTCTGCTTACTTTAAAATCTTTGGACTTACGAGTTTACTACCACAACTTTAGTTTCCTATTTACTTCCACCCATCTCTTATCAACTAACAATACATTATCTGCAAAGAGCATATATCAAAAGATATTTTCTTATATGTTTCTTGTAACCTCATCCATTATCAAGATAAAGAGTTACGGGCTTAAGGCTGATTCTTAATATAGTACTATTTTAACCGAAAAGTAACATATGTTATCATCATTTATTTGAACACTAGTCATAGCATTGTTATACATATATCTGATGAGATAGATATATTTTGTTGGGATTTTATATTTGTATAAAGCTTACCACATAATATTTCTTGGTATCTTGTTATCAAGTTGATAAAAAATATATGTAGTTTCTTATTATGCTCTACACCTACTTATCTTATTAAAAAAATTGCTTATATGGTTAATCTTTCGAGCATGAAAACAAATTGGTTTATAGAGATCCGCCAAAAATTTTTTAGAAAAGTGATGAAGGTATATTAGAAGCACATAGTTTGAATTTGGCAAGTATTCGTCCAATGTAGATTCTGGGTTAGAAAAAAAGAACAATTATAATGGGAGTAAATCCAAAAATACAGATATAGCATATCTGAGCTAAATCCTGGTAGATACCAGGCATACCAACAACTGAATTGTAAACTGGGTATTTCCCATTCTACTAAATCTGCATATCCACTAATATACAACAACAGACCGAGGTAAATAACATACGTTTGAAGGTAACCAACCACAAAAAAAGCCACATAATATTACACATTTACCATTGCTGTCTTCAAGACGTTTGTTCAATCCATCCCAGAGACATAACAAGAGTTAGAAATGTTCACCCATCAGCAAGTTCCTGAAAAGAGAGATCAGAGAAACATAATTCTTTCAGTTAAAAATAACTGAGACAGCCAGTGAGAAATTTCAATACTAAGGATTTCTTGTTACTATTGTACAATTCATTCTGTGTGTAATGTTCTAAGCACAAAATCATTCACATTCATTCTGAAGACTTCTTTTAAGACTATCATCTACACCACTAAATGCGTAACAGTTCTAACCTGTACCAAAATGTCATCTTGCAAGATTTGCTCCAAACACAAGCAATGATCTGTCCCTAGATAGTATGTTGCAAGAAGCAAGAGTTCAGAACAGGAATTGAGATTGTAGGCTTGCTTACATCAGCCACCTCGATGCCATCATCGCTCCCGTCAATCCGGTGGAGAGCGCCGCGCGCGGTGGCGAGCGACGGGTCGATGGACGCGGCGGTCTTGAAAGCGTCCCGGGCCTCGGCGGCCATGCCCTTCCTCTCGTAGCACTCGCCGAGCAGCGCGTGCGCGCGGGCGTTCTGGGGGCTGAGGCGGACGGCCTCCGTGAGGTCCGCGGCGGCCTGGTCGAGGCGGCGTCGGCGGTGTAGCGCGAGTGCGATCTCGGCGCGCTTGGCGAGGGCGTCCCCGCGCTCCCGGGGCTCGAGGGAGCGGGCGAGCGGCGGGACGAGGGCGGCGTCGAGGGCGCGCAGTGCGGGGAGGCGGTAGCCCTGGAGGTCGAGGGCGAGCCCCTTGAGGATGAGCGGCGCGGCGTCGCGGGGGTCAAGGGCGATGGCGCGGTCGGCCTCGGCGAGTGCCGCGCGGGCGAGCGGGCCGGGGGGCTTGGGCTTGGGCCCCGCGGCGGCGGCGGCGCGCGCCCGGGCGAGGAGCTGGGCGCCCTGCGCGAAGTGGCGGCGCGACTGCGCGGCGGCGGAGGAGCCGCGGCGGAGGCGGTGGGCGGCGCGGCGGGGGAGGGAGTGGAGGGCGACGAGCATGGCCGCGGCGAGCATGAAGAGGAGGCACTGGAAGATGGCCTCCGGCCAGGTGGCGGCGGCGCCCAGGGCCAGGGCCAGGGCAGGCATGGCTCAGTCTCCGTGTAGCTCGACGGAGAGACTACTTGAGTTGGGAGTGGATGTCCGATCTCCGATGTGACCAGCAGACCGGTTGCTTTGGAGCCTTGAAGCAGGAACAACAATTTCACTATATATCAAGTTAAGGTCCTCTTTGACATAAAGGGGAATAAGTATTATCTAGGTTATCAACGGATGTACATCGAAAGCGAAACCCGATTAAGCCCCTTTTATGTTGGGATCAGGGGTGATCATATGCACGAATTTAATGGTTGGTCTCCTTCAATCGATGATAGAGAGCGAATGTGGAACAAATTTAGATCGCTGATAAGCATGGACTACAGAGTAAAACGATTGTAGCATGGCCCTCTAGTGATGTTGGAAATTGATATATGTCTTGTCTCATGTTACTCACCATAAGTTAAATATTCATCTTATCACTTTAATTGAGGTAGGCATGTGAGCGTCAAATAAAGTAAGGTGTTCTATCCCACCGTATTAAATGTGATGGTTGGGGTAGTTTGGATTGCCCTGCTCCTAAGTGCTCCTGGATTTGACCATCAGGTGGATAAGCGAGCACAGGTCATTTGCCTAGGGTCACGTGCCTAGGATGGTTGACTCGAGATAGTTGCCCTAAGGTGACCAACTCAGGTTGGCCAGCTCAAAATTGTCAGTTCAGAGCCGGCTAGATTGGGCCAGCTTGTTTAGGCTAGTTAGCTCTCGCTAGCCAGCTCAGGTCGACCAGCTCAGGATGGCCAACACCAAACCACGATTATTTGCACTCTGGGACTCCTCAGAATGCTACGATACCTAAGCACCATGTGTTCGTCTCCCGGTCGTTAGTGTGGGACCTCTAGTCCCCACTCACCGACAATAGCCCCCGACCATAACTCCAAACAACGATTTTGCAACTAGGGGTTGGGCCTACCACCTCAATAGTGTGGAGACGACAAGAATGCATCCACTGGTCCTTCTCTTCCATGGCCCATCACTACTAGACCAAGTAGGCCTTCTTTTGCTTCTTCGCTCACCGGGTAATGTAGAACATACCTTGATTTGGTATTAATTGTGTGCGAAGTAGGGAGACGAAACAACGAACACCGTTGTACCTCCATCCCACTAGTCCACGTGTACGCATCTTCTACTCCAAGGAGTAATGGCTCCTATCGAAGTAGAAGAGGTGTCACCTTGATTTTTGTGCTAGGAACAAAACCCTGGAGGTTTTTCACATTAAGAGAGGGGCGCAGGGGCACTGCTCCTTTTTCGCTCCTCTGCTTTTTTTTCAACATCTACTCCCATTGCTTTCATGCTTTTGCCCCTATTGAGCTCACCAAAACTAATCCAACTTCACTCTCCCTGCTCTCTTCCATACGCCTCATGGGTAGGTCTACCCGAAGCAGTGCGGCGTAGGGGAGTTCAGTAATCCTGCCTTCCCGTCTCAAGACTGAGGCTAAGGTAGCGAAAATGAGGGTGATGATGGTACCCTCCAAGCAAAAAGGGGCATCATTGGTCAAGCCGGCTACTTTCCCACCATGGTTAGAGGAGCCCATGGATGTCGTGATCTTTTATTCCTTTATCATGATGGGCCTGGTGCCATTGTTCTCCTTCTTCTACATCCAATTGCTAGAGACCTTCAGGATCTAGCTAATCCATCTCACTCCCAACTCAGTGGTAACACTAGCTATCTTTGCACACTTGTGCAAGATATTCATTGGTGTCATACTATCGATGGATCTCTTTCGGCACTTCTTTATGCTAAGGTCATCCAAGACAAAGAAACATATCTTTGACAAGCTTGAGGTATCGACTACTGCGGCATCTACTCACAGGAGAGTACCAATGACTTATATCCCATAGACGTTGCTCAACAAGCAGGAGGACTAAAGCCATAACTCGATGTACATCGATGTACATCAGTGTCCTAGCAAACAACCGTCTTCTACTCCTAAGGGTGGCCATAAAGCCACGGAAGAACATCTGGGAGGGAGACCCTAAGCCAGACACTCAGCTAGACCCTGTGCTAGTGTGCATTGCTGACCTGCATACAGTGGGATTAACCTCGGCGATGGTAGTTGTTGATTTCATGTGTCGCTAGATCACCTTGCTATGGGAGCGAGCGCGGGTGGCTTGGATGTACACCGGCTCAAGGGACATCACCCGAACTTATGCCAGGACGTTGAGGGACCTAGGACGAGATGTGCTGGCAACCTGGGTGAGAAGGTTGATCCCCTTGGTGCTAATGCCAATATGGATCTCCCTGAGTAGACCTAGCACTCTGCAACAACACCAAACCCCTTACAATCTAGGCCAGACTCCCAACATTTGATGCGTAGGGCATCAAGGAAGGAAGGCATCCTTGATCCCTGAGGGAATTCACATCTAGGGAGACAATGACACAACGCAACTAGACGTGGGCGCCGATGACGGAGGCGTGGTGTTGCAAGGCACATGCTCTAAGCAAGGCGTCGTGGCGCCGCAAGGTTTGGGCACCGACAAGGGTAGTAGTGGTGCTAATAGGGCCCAAGCGGCAATGATAAGAAAAGGAAGGGGAAGTGGCTAGCCTCCCTAGATTCTCCATCAGACTCGCCTTTGTCCCAGCCACCCACAGCAAACATGAGTGCCAACGGCGGTGGTAACTCAAGAGGTGTCCGTAGCCAACCCACGGGAAGCATGGGCAGGCTTAGAGGTACCTGCTCGCTGAGCTTAGACGGTGAACAGAACCCCTGCCAAAGAAGAAGGTGAAGACCACGCCATGGGGGTGTAAAAACCCTATAACATCCTAAAAAATTAACATTTTGTAAAAATCCATCATACTGACTTTTTTGATGATTTCTTAAAAATAGAAAAATATAAAGTAGGTCCAACCTACTAAATTAACTTGTAGAAGTTCTTTCTTTCTGATTATCAATTTTGAATCTTTTGTTTGATTTGATGTAACATGTACCATTAATGTTAGAGAACTAAATAGCTGGCCATGACTAGGCTAATGTGTTTGGTGCATCATGGATTGCGGGTAAAACGCACATCTACTATGGTTATTTTTTATCTATTCGAATAGATGTGCTCACTATTATATGAACATTAGGACTCACAAGGTCACTTGGCTAGAAACTTAATTGTTTATAAATATATTATTGAATTATATTGCATTTTGGACATACTAGGTTCAATATCTATTGAAAATCATCTTTCTGCAAATTACCCTACTCTACCCTTGATAATAGCATTCCATGCATCATTTATTATATAATGATTTACTGAATATGAAGACTATTGCTATAATCTTTCTAGATTTGCTTCGAAGTTCTTGCTTAAGCTGGGGTTCAACCACTCAAGTCTAAAGTTGATTAGAACTAGTTCTAGGTCTAGAAGGTTTATTTGTATAGTCAAAAAATAATAGAGTTAGTCTATGCTATAGCTTCTGCTGCCTAGTTAGCCATAATTCTTTTAAATCCTTTATATTCGATGTAATAATAGTTCCTTTGAAACCATATTCAAATGTATGAAATGAAGATCTAGTCTTTACTTGTGTTTATTAATGTACCAATCCAGAGGTTGATACAATAACCACGATAGGTTTCTGGGTCCTAAATCCGAGGATCGACAAACTTGATCTCCTAATGGCAAGGGGCCAACAGCCGTTTAAGTTTTTCTTCCTCCCGACCATATGATTCATTTGTCATTCTATTTTATTTTTCTTTTTTTAGACACCAGGAGCTTTCTTGTATTTCTTCAGCCCAAGCAAGCAGACCATGGCACCTGATGCCGCGTCAGAGGCGGTGGCCGCCTAGCTGGAGGCTAAGATCTCTGAGTTGGAGAACAAGGCCATTATGCTATAGCCCAAGGAGGGATCTAGCAGGTTGGGCCAAAGAATGAGGCCGAGGCCACGGTGACAGCGACCACTGAGGTAGCCACTGTGATAGTAGTGTAGACGGTGGCAACGGTGAAGATGTCCTAGCCTAGGAGGCTGGACCTTGCTTTGTATCAAGTTTGGCCTCTTGACACCGAAGCACGTGTTGAGCCAACTCAGGTATCCTATACCGATTGATTGAAACTGGCCATGGCCCATCTTAAAAACACACCCACGATGTAAAGGGTTGACCTCGAGCGTGGGTGTCAAGCCCTTATGGAGGAGCACAAGAGGCCAGAAGAGGCTCATAAGCTGCTGAAAGATTGAGTTAATGCCGCCTGTGTTGTGAATGATATGGTGCTCCAGCGTATCAAAGGGAAACGAGAAGCCCTTAATGAGGCATGCCAAGAAGCCATCGCAGCACAAGAGAGGCCGCAGACATGAAGGAGATGGCCAAGAAGGCTGCAAGCTTGGTCGCCTCCCATGTGGGGGAGATCCTTTTTCGTGTGGAGGCGGTGGCTAAACGCGAGCATGAGCTAGCGTTGTGGAAAACCCTAATCAACTAACGTGAGGAGGGAGTTAGAGAAGTCAAAGCCAGGTTAGCCAAGCGCGTTGCCCATCTCCACTGGGGGGAGGAGTAGCTTACGGTCCAAGATCTAGAGGCCAAAGTGCACATGAAGATACTTGACATGCAGGAGTAGACTGTGTCCACTGGAAATCCAAGCTTGCGCAATAGGCAGTGAAACTTGAGTGCAAGGAGGACGAGCTAAAGGCTTAGGCAGCCAACCTCACTGCATGTGAGCGAGTATTGGCTCGGACAAGTTGCCCCTAGGACTAAGGAGACCATAGCCCTTAAAGCATCGACGCTGATCCCTTTGATGAGACAGGAAAGCCGACAACCCCTAGAAAAAAGGCCATAGCTCACTACAATGAGAGGGTGGCACTCACTGAGCTCATGAAGGACTCCTTTGAGTGAGCACGAGGCATGGTGTAGAAGGCTAGGCTTGGCTTCATTGTCATCGGTGCCCAAGAGCTTGAGTCCCCATTACACTTAATTTGCCCTTGAGTTTTCATAGCTCATAGGCCACCTTGCAGGGCTACACGGGGTTGTCTAAGACATGGCTGCCTAGGAGGGGCACGAGCTAGCGTGGAGCATGGTAGAATACGTCCTCACCACCTACTGCACCTAAGACCCGTCCATTAGCCTAGAGTCACCACACCAGGGGTTGCCTATTAATGGTGGCAAGGAAGCCTAGGCTGCTATGTGCGACATTGCCACAAAGATCACCAACTACTTCGAGCGTAAGCCCGAGGTCGCAAACAAAAAAGTGCTAATGACGCCAGCAAGGACTCCAACAATGATGTGTGCCCTGGCAATGGAGATGGGTAGTGACATGGCATCTGCCAATTCCTCCTCTACCCAAGTACTTTCCTTTTGAGTTTTTAATCTTGTAAGGACAAACTTTTAGTTTAAGCTTGCATTTGTCTTCTTCCTAGTGCATGCTTGAACTTGTGGTGAGCTGTCTAGTTCTCGAGGGAATAACTCTTGAGGTCGTGCTTGTAGTCACTCGACATCCTAGCTTGGGTTGTGCACCCCTGAGATTCATTTCGATCTTGGGGAGTGCACATGGCTTAGGCTTCTAGTGGCTATCATAGGTCAATGTAGTTGTATCACAACACGTGTCCGAATGCTTAACATGTCTCGAGCCCCATGGGTGGGGGGCATAAGTCCCTAGGCTCACGTACGCGCAGGCTTGAGACTTTGACGTTTCCATGCGTGCACTCTATTTTCCCCTTTTTCCATGCACAACATAGCCCGTACGGCATACGAGAACCAGGAGGTTTCGTGGCTATCATCCTAAATTTGATTTAACAAACACATAGAGTTATCTATTCATGAGCAATCGCAAAAGGCACATATTACTGACACGTGCCACCGTTTTGCCTGTCACACCCCAGGAGCACAGCTAGTGATAAGCATGGGAGGTCAAGTAACTGGTGGCTCTCAGGGCTTGGCGGTGCTCGAGCCAAGACCAAGCAGGATGGACACTACAACCTATCGACGAGGCCTAGGTTGCCCCAATCGCTCTCACTGAGTTGGTAGTGCTACTTG
The DNA here is from genome assembly GCA_030770085.1 of Oryza coarctata. Classification (NCBI taxonomy): domain Eukaryota; kingdom Viridiplantae; phylum Streptophyta; class Magnoliopsida; order Poales; family Poaceae; genus Oryza; species Oryza coarctata. The sequence continues at coordinate 4,734,424 of CM061465.1, forward strand.
AGGGCTCTGGAGCTCGGCGATGCCTAGGGCACGGCCTACCAGTTTGAGCACCTATGTAGGGCATGCGATGACTAAGTTACCATAGCTACCCGAACAACATGCTAGCTCATGCCTCTTTGCGATAGGGAAAAAATGTGTGTCGTCTTTCTTGTGACGATTGTCATTTCGTGAATGGGTGATCGTGGAAGGAAAACCCAAGGGAACGTTAAAATTTAGCGTATATCAAAGAGTATGCACAATGCAGTAGCCCCTGGCCAACCCTGAGATGGATAAGATCATGTCCAGGTTTGCCTAAGCATAACCATTTACTTACAGTTGCTAAGGGTAGAACTTGAGCAAGTGTTCTAAGTTCCAATGATTAGAGAGTGGGGTCCTATCTTATATGGCCAATTGTGCACAACCTAGCCAGGGGAGACTGGTCCCTAAGAAGAGGCCTTCCCACATTAGGAAAAGTTTGTTCTTTATAGCTCATGTTAGGATGCGGTGGAGTATAAGGTCCCTGACCTCTAGTGACTAGAGCCAAACACGGCGTTGGTGATAGCACCTTAGGCTTTGCTAGTATCTGGTAGGTCGGAGCGATGTGCGGTGGCACTGTTCTTCCAAGTAGTCGATGTCATCAAGCCTTATCTTCTCTTGGTCGTCGTCAGTGTACAGCTTGACTCATGGTGAGCTGAGCATGAGCTTAGAAGGGAGGACCGCCTCAGCTTTGTAGATGAGAAAGAAAGGTGTTTCCCTAGTTACACGGCCTAGCGTGGTCCTATTAGCCCACAACATGCTCAACAATTCATTGATCCAGCATGCACCATGCTTCTTGAGCTGGTTGTATGTCCGTGTCTTTAGCCCCTTCAGGATCTCTGCATTGGCTCTCTCTACTTGGTCGTTGTTGCTTAGGTGAACAACAAAAGCGAAGCACAATTTGATCCTAAGGTCTTCATAGTAATCATTGAACATGGCACTAGGAAATTATACCCCGTTGTCGGTGATGATTCTATTGGGGATGCCGAAGTGGCAGGTGATGCCGCATATAAACTTGGGGTTCAAATGCTGGTCAACCTTGATTGCTAGAAATACCTTAGGACACTTGTTGAACTTGTCGATTACGACATACAAGTATTCATAACCCACGATAGCTCAAGGAAAAGGCTAAGGATGTCTAATCTTCAGGCCATGAATGGCCATGACAAGGGAATTTTCTACGGGGCCTAAGACGGCTAATGGATCTACTTAGCATAGAACTGGCATGTCCTACATCGACGTACCAGCTTGGTGGCATCCTGGAGGGCTATAGGCTAATAAAAGTCATGCCAAAAGGCTTTCAATTATCATGTGAAATGATGCATGACTACCACACTTGTGGATATCAGCGAGCAATTCTCTACCTTCTTCCCAAGTGATATACTTTAGGAGTACATTGTTTGCTCCACGTCGATATCCATTACACTTATGTAAGATCTATCGGCTAAGTAGGTTTTTCTTATTATCTTTAATATAATGTTGTCTTAGATTAGATCCAATCTATTAGATTGTTGTTAATAGGTTAGGTCCTACTAAGTCCTACACAAGAGATTTAGATATGTTTGGGCCGCTGAGAAGCGTAGTACATTACTTTTGTGTTCTTGCTTGTTTTTAGTGTGCTACTGTGATTTTTTTCTCCTTTCAATCTTCCCCTCTCTTGATCACAGTCCTCCCCTTATATATTTTCTAGGAGGCACTACATTGATCGAAAAGCAATGAGTGTATAATGAGAGAACCCGTGGGCCCAGCAGTTAGGGATTAGGTATAACTATTCTAATTATTGTTAGAGCCCTGGCATACGACCCCATAGCAATGTCCACCTCCTGCTACTACTGGCAACAAAGGTCCTACCAGTCAACTCCACAACAACATGGGCGAAAAGCGTGGTAGAGTAGGGTGACTACTACCTGGCCACCTAGTGGTATTGGGAAATGGTATACATCTTGTCCCATGTTGTCCACCATAGGGGTAGATATCTATCTTGTCACTTTGATCGAAGTAGGCACATGAGCATCAAACAAAATAAGGTGTTTCATCCCACCTCATTGAATGCGATGGTTAGAGTAATCGGGATTGCTTTGCTCCCAAGCACTCCTAGATTCGGCCATTAGGGGGAGGGCAAGCAAGTTTAGGGTCGTCTGCTTGGGACTGCATGCCCACACAATTGGCTTGAGACCGTCACCCTAAGGTGACCAGCCTCACCTGGTTGAGAGAAAGGGGAAGTGAAAGAAATGGACATTGACTAACATGCGGGCTATTAGTTTTTTTCTTAACCTTTTCTTAGCCATATCACTTAAACTTGACGCGTGTGTCACGTAAAATCAAAATCACTCAGGGGTAATTCATCCAGGTTAAAAAGTTTAGGGTTTAAAATATCTGGTTTTGTAGTTTAGGATAAATCGGACCATATTAAAAGTTTAAGGGTAAACCAAACTTTTTCTAAATTAAAAATCCATTATACATCTCAAACTGGGACTAAATAAAACCACGATGATTTTACCTAAGATAGCATATTATAGTCCTAAATTTTGTAGAGTTACATTGTTGATCTTCTTTATTTCATCAATTATACTTATGAGTTCATAAGATCATATTTTAAACATATGAGTACTTTCATATACTATATAAGAGTTGTAACCATGGAAGCAAACGTATGTAATTATGCTATCTGGAGTACACGCAACATGTCAAATTTCTTGTGGTTTTTATAGCTTAATAAAAAAATATCAAGGATTCTGTCAAATCTCCTCTTTTCCTTTTATTTTTCACATGAGTATTGCAATTTATTATATTCTTTTAGTTTGTGTTTGTTCGAGTTACAACAACAATTGAGTTCTTAGTTCGAGTCTTGAAACCTACATTTCTAACTTGTGTAAGGTGTATCGAGCATTTCACTAGCCACATTTCTTGTGGCAAGTCACATATTGTCTAAAGCGGAGTTTGGTGACGTTAGTCATCAACTAAACATCCCCATATAACTTATAATATTATTAAAAAAATATATGACTTACAATATTATTGGTCTAATCCTTATTCATGCATGCTGAGCTGTTGTTTGAGCTATTGCAGTAGCGAAAATACCATTACGTCATTTATGTGTGAACAAAACATATTGCAACAGACAAAAATATCATGTGCATATCAGGTCCAACTTGTCATTGAAAAAAATGATGCCTTAGCTTTCCGTGTTTAAACTTCTAGTTCCTGATTAATTTGCTTTGCGTTAAATTATATAGATAAATGAATGACACGCTTTCCCCAAATTATATTTTCACTGATCTTTAGATTAATGACTTCACAAGTTTCAGAATTCAAGATGTTCTGCTGGAACAATGTAATGCAAATCTTAAACTCATCCAACACAGAAAAATAAAATATCACACGCTCCCTCCACATAACAGGAATTATTCTTAAAGTAGTATGTTCCTTGCACATTTATTCCAACAATCACGTGTAAAAAAAACGATCACAGACATCAGTAAACACCCAATACAGACCATCAACAACCGGAAGAAATTGGCTAGGAACATATTATTGGTATGTTGATCACCACATACGATACAATGCAAGTTCGATTTGGAAGGACGAAGAGCGTCCAAAGCTCAGATCCACCCCTTCTTCTAATAGTCTATTCACAAGGTCTCAAAAAAGGATTCCACTGATGAAGAGAAGAAATAATACAGAAAATCAATGTCAGCAGAGTTAAGAGAAATTTATTCTGAAATATCTTATCATTCCTTACCAGCCATAAGTTCCAACAAACAACAGCAAGAAAAACACTTTTCACCCTGTGTACCCCTAGTTCTCTCGACAACCCCAATAAAATACTGTTCAAATTCAGAATGAATAAAGTTCCACCCAGAAGCATCTCTACAAAGTACAAACACACCATGCAAAACAGGCCATAGGACATTTGAAGAGGATGTGTTTAGCATTTTCAGGCTGGCCCAGAGAACATAGAGAGCTGATCACCTGATCCCCCAATTCTTTTTTACCAATTGCATAGTAGACTGAATCCTATTTCTACAAGCAAGACATAAAAAAAAGCTTGTTCTTAAAAAAGATCAATGCTTTCCGGATATCAGATATGTGAAGATCCACCATACCATGGAACTATGAAAGGATAAAGCTCTACATGCATATGGACTTAGTAGAGTAAATATTTGTTTTTTTCCTAAAGCCCAGCAAATAGAATCACTAGAACCAGACAAATGTACTGACTAAGAAAAAGAGCCAACTCATCCCATGATCTGTTGATGGCAGCTCTGAAAGAGGTAAGGAAAAGCAAGAGCCCAGCACACACACGTAAGACCAAACCAAGATATGTTTTCATCACCTACTTTCCATCCACTCCCACAAACCAAAACCATGCTTTAACTTGCTGAAGCCCTTCCAAAACTGAGAAGAAACCCAAGGATCAGAATGAAAAGAACCACGGTTGGACATGTATTTTATTCTTAAAAGCTCAATACACAAACTACTATCCCCTGACTATAGTTTGCAATAGCAATATTCATTTTCCTAATTTCAAATCGAAACCTAAAACCCCAAACTCCTTAAGAGAAGAATATTTGCGCATTTAACCATATGATGTTTCCTTCTCTTTTTTCAGTTAGCCAACGCAATAGAATCTTCCTCCAATAGATCTATTTTTTTTTATAAATGCCTTTAGTTAGATATAAAACCATAGGATAGGTATGGAAGGAAAACATGAAGAGAATAGCATTGACATAATATTTCAAAGACTTTTCTTGGAAACTCTCATCTACATGCATAACAGAAGGGGGAGTATTTCCTACTTAATAGATGCCAAGAAATAGAAAGTGTACAGTGACTATGAATCCTCCAAGTATATACGAGGGGGTCGGGTCTATATATATACAGCCCAGGCCAGTGGTCTGTCTAACACCCCCGCAGTCATAGCGGGAGGGGAACGGACGCAGAGACTAGACCAAAAACTGGTGAACAAAGGCATGGGTAGGCCTTTGGTCATTATATCGGCAAACTGATGTGCCGATGGTACATGGAGCACCCGAACCTGTCCTAATGCAACCTTGTCACGGATAAAATGAATATCGATCTCGATGTGCTTGGTGCGTCAGTGATGGACCGGGTTGACGGTCATGTAGACGGCACTAACATTGTCACAGTAGATGACGGTCGTGGTGGAGAGGGGTGCACGGAGCTCCTGGAGAAGCTGGCGAAGCCAGCAGCACTCGGCGACGGCGTGGACGACGGCGCGGTACTCGGCTTCAGCGCTGGAGCGGGACACTATAGTCTGGCGTTTTGAGGACCAGGATACGAGAGTGTCACTGAGGTAGACGCAGCAGCCGGACGTAGAGCGTCGAGAGTCGGGGCAGTCTGCCCAGTCCGCGTCGGAGTACACGGTGAGGGAGTCGATGGGGCTGGAGCTGAGATGCAGCCCGCTAGAGAGGGTGCCCTTCACGTAGCGTAGGATGCGCTTGAGCAGCGCGATGTGAGGTTCGCGCGGAGCGTGCATGAAGAGGCACACTTGCTGGACAGCGTACGTGAGGTCGGGTGAAGATCGGCGAGGTGGTGCCTAAGGTGTGGTCTGTGGCACCGAGGGCCGGAGCAGATTCGGCGAATGGGAGAGTGCCGGAGTTGAGGGCGGACTCGGTGGCCATGACGGGAGAACGGGAGCAAAGAGCCGATGGGAGAGAGAAGCCGATGGGAGGAGGAAACCGATGAGAGGACGGATCGGCCGATCAAGGACGTGAGAAGCCGATGGGAAGTGGGCAGCGGAGTAGGTGAGGAGTGGCCAGCCGATGAGGAGTGGTTGGCCGATGGGGAGTAGGCAGCGGAGTAGGTGAGGAGTGATCAGCCGATGAGAAGTAAGCAGCGGAGTAGGTGAGAAGTGGCCAGCCGATGAGGAGTGATTGGCCGATGGGGAGTAGGCAGCGGAGTAGGTGAGGACAGAGTGGGTGGGTCAGAGAGTGGTTGGGTCACGGACGTGCGAGGATTCACGTCTGTGAAGAGAAGATTCACGTCCGTGGACTCGTGGAGGCCAAGGAGTGGGGCGGACGTGAAAAAGGCAGAGAGTGGCCGGACGCGAAGAGAATATGTTCTCGTCCGGGAGGCAGAGATTCGTGTCCGTGGACACGTTGGACTGGCTCGGACGTGAGGGGAGAAGGTTCGCGTCCGAGAGCCGTTGAGCGTGTCGGAAAGGGCAAGAACCGAGGGGAGGTTTCCAGCCGATGGAGGGCTGGACAACTTCAGCCGATGGAGACGACGAGCGCGGAGGTGCGCCGGCGTCAGAGAAGGAGAGATGCACGAAGCAAGAGGAAGAGCGGAGACAGGTACGAGGAGGGACGAGGAGGCGGATCGAGACCGTCGCCTGGTCGCGCGGAGGTGGGGCGGAGAAAAGGTGACTGCGAGAGAGACGGGGAGAAGAAGAAATGGAGACGAGAGAGCGAGGGGAGTACCGGGAAGATAGTCGGCGACGAGGAGGAAAGGGTCGGCTCGCCGGAGGAAGAAGCTAGCGCGCCGGGATGTCTAGATTCGCTCTGATACCATGTAGAAAGTGTATAGTAACTATGAATCCCCCGAGCGTATACAAGGGGGTCGGATCTATATATATATACAGCCCAGAGCAGTGGTCTGCACAGTCTTTTTTTTAATTAATTTTACGCCCTAAACGCCAGTCCGCTATCTATTTCTTTTCCTGTTTTGCCCTCTGTGCCATAGCCCTCGTTGTTTAGGGGTAAACTGTTGAAGAATTGGGTAAAATGGTGTTTTATTAACCTTGTGGTAAATAATTAATTAGAATCTATTTAATGGCAAAAATCTTAAGTGCACATTTATCGAGTTGCAAATAGTCAATTCCCTCTTCTAAATAATACTCTACCAAAATGTCATCTTGGTAGAGTACATATATGCTGTAAGCACAAGCTTTGGTTTGTTCCTAGATAAGTACTTCGTAGTAGAAAATATATGTTGCAAACAGCAGAAATTCAGTACAATAATTGAGATTGTAAGACTGCTTGCTTCAGTTAGTAGTACTTACCAACGCCATCATCACTCCCGTCAATTCCAGAGAAAGCGTCGCCTGCGGCGGCGACCAACCATGTCCTTCTTCTTGTAGCCGCCCTTCTTTTTTAAGCACTTGTCAAGCAGCATGCGCGCGCAGGCGTTGTTAGGGCTGATGGCGAGCGCCACACTGAGGTCAGCAGTGGCCTGGCTGAGGCGGAAGGGGCAGGGGAAGATGCAGCGGCGGTAGTAATCGAGATTGATCTCGGCGCGCTTCCTCCGGCGGCAGGAGGTGGCGGGCGAGGTGAGGCTGGAGGGCAGCGTTGAGGGCGCGCAGCGCACGGTGGCGTTGGCACAAGAGGTCGAGCGCGAAGGCCCTGAGGACGAGCGGTAACGGGTGGTGGTGGATCCCGACGGCGACGGCGTGGTCGGCCGCGGCGCGGGAGCCTCACGGGCGAGCTGGACCTGGCCACTCCCGTGCAAGTGCAGCGCGGGGTCGCGGAGGCGATCGAGGAGCTCTCTGTAGTGCAAGATGAGCCGGTGAAGGGGCGGTGGCGCGAGGAGGGTCGGCGGAGGTAGGATGGAGGCGATGAGCATGCCCGCCGCGAACAGGGAGACGGCGTAGAAGATCGTCCCCGCCCAGGCGCCGGCGGTCGCCTGAACGGCGGCGCCTTTGCCCGTCGACATCGCCGTCCCCATCGCCAGGGATGGTGAGGGCTCCTCTAGTGTTGTGATTTCTGGTAATCTGGTTTGTTGCATGCCTGATTAGAAGGAGCAGGATCAGCTGCCGTCGCAGCTATAACTTCAAGTTTTAGCAGTCATTACTAATCCGACCTTTCAACACGCAGGTAGCAGCTAGATGAGAAGTTAGTTTCTTCCCTCTTCCATTTGCTTGATTAGTTTCCAGCTTATGGATAGAAATAATTTAGGATTTTTTTTGTAAAAAAGAATAATTATTTAATTAGTTGTAATATGTATCTATTTGGATGTCAAACTTCATAGTTTAGAAAAAAAGAAGCAATATCTCGGCTTGAGCAAACTAATTGCATGTTTAATTAAAAGACTAATTGCGTGCTGAAACTAAATGATATTAGCCGTGACTCGTGACCATGCAATTGACTCTGAAATTGGTATAACATAATATGTTTGCATGACTGATATGACATTATATATACATTACCAACTACTAGCTAAGTGTCTGTGTATTGTATTGCTACGGAAATTATGCTTACACACCATCTAGAGCTACAAATTGTTGGCGTGTTTTTTATCAACACGGAATTCATCTAATGGTTATGGTCTGCAGTGTTTGAAGCGGCATCGTGATCTTAGAACCATGAATGAGTCGACGATGTAACTCATAGCTATGGCGATGATAGAAACCAGCCTTAAAAGGCCAATTTTAATTGATTTGAGGGTAAACACTGGTGATTTAGAAGGTTTCTAAAATAGATCTACAAGAACTTTTGCACTATCTCAGCAAAAGTGGATAACTTATAGCTTAAATCCGACGAACTAGGGCTAAAGCTAGAGAAAACTAAAGATAAATTGAAAAGAAAAATCTTGGGTTGGATTTCAAAGATATTAATAGAATCAGCCATAGTCCTGTAATCAGAGCCTATTCTATTAGGCTAAGAGATAATTAGAACTCAAAAACCCTCATGCACAAGCAAGATCACACTACAAATATCTAGGTTGAACTCGGACCCAGTCTGTCAATCAGACCACGTGCACGCTACCAACCAGGCCGCTGTAGGTCCATCGGTTTGATTGGCCATCATGGTCCGATCAGACCGGCATATACACTTCGGTATGACTAGCCTTTGACCCAAATCCTCTGAATTTGACAGATTCGAATTAGATTCAAACTCATGCCAAATTTAGTCATCGATACATATATCAGTCATAGCTGAATTTATCCAAAATAGTACATCGTACAAGTAAACCTAAAAACGTAGCCTATAAAAGCAACGCTTATGACATTTTTTTACTCTTATTTTTAATATCAGTCCATATACCTACACACCCAGCTTCACTGCGATAGGAAAAAAAAAGAGGAACACTTGAAAAAAGAGAGGAAGATATACAAAGTGCATAATAGCCAGTAAGAAAACTAAGGAATATATTATATGCATACAGGGTTTTGGGTTTCTGGTGCATATCAACTAAGGAATATCGTCAAAAATTCTTTTAAAAATATACATATACTTCTAATAATGTATTCAAATTCATTATACATACGCAGCAATAAAAAAGACAATTTTAATAGATTTATACTCTTAAGGGGCAGGGGCAGGGGCATAGGCATGCTGCTTATCGCCTTATCGAGACGGAAGCCCAGCCCAAGCCCATCTTTCCCCCAGCGGTTATCTATCATCCCGTTGGACGGCCCATCACATCACATCCCACACCGCCGAACCACCCACCCTCACTGCCACCTGGGCCCACCTCCCCCATGCTCAGCCCCTACGCACGGTGCACGTAGCAATAACCCAACTCCCACACCCAAGGGGCAAAACCGTACTTACCCAAGTGAGGTAGGTTAACGAGAGCAGGCCGCCATCGCCCTCCTTCCTATCCCCACCTCACTCCGCCCGTGCGGCCGCGTGGAGCTGCCTGCCTCTGCCGCTGCGGCGTCGTTGGCTCGTTGCGTTGGCGGCGGCCGCGCCCCCGTACCTCCTCCTGCGGCGCCGCTGCGCGATCGACGCCTCCCGCGCCGGGGATCCTCCCGTCGCGGACGTGGCCTCACCCCACCGAATCTCCCTTCCCCGCGGTTCGTGCCATCTGCCTACGCGCTCCCCCCTGACCCTCGGCGTGTGTGGCCGGATCGCGCCGCTGCGGGTTCGGTGTGCGGCCCGCTCCTTGATCTGCTCTGCTGTGTGTCTGGGCTAGCGGGGCGTGGTTTGAGGGTTAGGATGCGGGGGGTGATCTACGGCTTGGGGTTTGGGGTGCCGGTAGGGTTTTGCGGGGGGTTTTTAGGCTGGCACCGTTGCGTGGATCCTGATCTGGGTCCGGGGGAGCGTCTGTATGGTACCGAAATTAGCTAGTGGGTTGAAGGGAGCTCAGATCCCTGTCGTCACACGTGGATGTCTGTTGTATGATTTTCTTCAGAACTTTGCGTCTCTAAGCATGGCAATTGTTTTTGATAGTTGATTATTTATCTGCTGGAGGAGATTCGGGAAGATAGGTGTACTTGGTTGTTCGGTATAAAAACAGCATCGAGGCAAGGGTTGTCTTGTCTAGATGTTTTTTGGTGGCCTTGTTACTCAGCATCTTGAATTTTGATGTCTTTTTTTTGGTTCATGCTTTTAAGGTAGAAGCTGATTTAGTAGTTTGAGCAATAATATGCTCATTTATTAGGGCCAGGGCAGCTCACAGAGAAAAGACAACGCAAAGGAATCACATTTATATAGTGGTAATAGTAGAGAAACGAGGTTTTGAATATGTGGGATTTGATTCAATAAATGCATGCAGCTTTGAAGTTATTTCATATGAAGAGGGATATAATTCAATTAAAAGAAGGGATAACTTCTATAATTTCCCTGCTCTGAATATATATCATCGAGTTTGTATGGTATGGGGATCAATATGAAAAAAATGAAATTGTGATGAGTTCAGTATTGTTGTTCTTATATATCAATTTATTTTGTACCATATCTATTTCCTTTCATTTTATTTAGTTTGAAGCATTTTCTTTGCTCCAGGATAGTGTTCCTCTGAGAAGATGGCAAACAAGAAGAACCCTATTGTCTTTATGGATGTATCAATAGGTGATGAACCTGATGAAAGAATGATTTTTGAGGTACCTTTCTTTTTATGCTCTGTTTGAACATCCACTTAAGCTGACATGGAAGGGGTGTGTGTGTGTGTTAAATAGATCTGCAGCTCTAGTTACGCGTTTCATTGTCCCTAGGTTGTCAAGGCTGAATTGTTTGGTCAGCAATCGGAGTACATTTTCCCCATGATTCACTTAGGAAATTTGACCAAGTTAGGCTAGTTTTGGTTAGTATCCACAACTTAGGTGTTAGGCCCATAGATAAAAGTATCCCTTTATTGAGGCGTTTTTTTTCTGGCAAATAGCAAAATTATGCATTCTTAGGATGTAAACTAGAGGGGTCCATAATTTGTTTATTGGTGAAAATTTTCCCTTCTTCCATGCAGTTGTTTGCAGATGTTGCTCCCCGGACAGCTGAGAACTTCAGAGCATTGTGCACAGGTAATCTTCATTTAGTTTGTTCTCAGGCAAATAGATACTAATGCCATCTGTTGTTATCTGAATAAACATATGTTATATGATGTAAACTTCCTCTCAAAATCCTTAGCTGGTTATTGCATGCTCTGACAATTTAAAGAATCCTATGATTAAATGGCATTTTATAGATCACTCAAGCAATGTTGATATGTAATACACCTGTCTGGACTTTTTTTTTCATTTCTTTTTTATAACCACATCATGTACAATATGACTGGTGTGAGCTGCAGATATTTAGAACTCACATCCTATACAGCAGGCGATGTGAATATAAACTGTTGTAAGCATGTGGCTGCAATTCTGGTATAGGAGTTATGTTCTGTACTATGAGCACTTGTTCTCTAACAAAACATTAATCAACATAACAACATCCAAGCCTTTCATCCCAAGTAAATTGGGGTAGGCTAGAAATAAAACCCAACAGAAGTCCCATATCAAGGTTAAGACACGAAAATAGCTATTTTTCATGCACTTATATTCAAGGACAAAACTTTGGGAATAATCTAATAATTTAAGTCTCTTTTTATTGTCTTCTCTCATGTCAATTTCAACCTTCTCCTACCTCTTCTCATATTATTGTCGACATCGGCTCTGCAACCGATGGGTTCTTATCCCTTGATTATTTGTTTATGCCTACATCAGCTTTCTAGCCGATGAAAAAGGTGCTACAGTTTCTAACGACAACCAGCCGATAGCAGGAGTCCATATACTTATCGACTATTTTATCTGGAGGGCCATCGGCTCTACAACCGATGTGTCTTTTGTTCCCTTCGTCACCCTACGCTTTTATCGGCTTCCTAGCCGATGGAAGGGTGCTTTAGTCCCTATCAACAACCAGCCGACAACAGGAGCGTGTTGGATGTAGCCGATGACTATCTCAACACTTACTATCGGTAGCCAGCCGATAGTAAGTGTTCGTATCAGCTCATCGTCCGACTGATCTATCCGTTTATCTCTTTATCAATCACATAATCAAATTGACTGGCACGTCTGTAACTCCAGCAACCATGATGAAGGAATCTCGAAGCCGAAGGACTTGCACTAAAGCTAAGCTGATCTCCTAGGTCTCGTCATGTTTGTGAGATTCGGCTCGAACAACAACGAACCTTGTTGAAACTTTATGTTTGTCCAAAGTCCACTACATAACATTTTTTGTTATTTTGTCAAAAGTTTTCTCTAAGTCAATAAAAACCATGTGTAGGTCATTCTTCTGCTTTCTGTACCACTTCATAAGTTATCTTATTAAGAAAATTGCGTTTATTGTTGAACTTTCAAGTATGAAACCAAATTGGTTTATAAAGATCCGCATCATTTTTCTCAAATGATACTTGATAGCTCTCTCATCCTTAATGCACTAAGAGATGCTTACTAAGAGTTGCTTACTAAGGGTTGCTCTTTCATTCTTAATGCACTTAGGTTGGTTGAGATCTTTTATCTTTCTCTTACGAACCTAGCCATTCTATAGATGTCATTATCTCCTTTCTTCCTACTCAATTGTTGGTAAAGATCCTATAGATGTCATTATCTCCTTTCTTCCCACTCAATTGTGGTAAAGATACTCGTAAGTTTGCCCTTTTGCCTCATTCATAGCCCATTTTGCGGATTTCTTTGCTATCTTGTATTTCTTTGTGTTGTCTATACTCCTATTATGGTACAAGAGCTTATAGCATTTTTCTTCTTAATAGCCCTTTGGACATTCTCGTTCCACCACAAAGAATATTTAGCTTCACATCTACTTCCTTTGGTCACTCTATACACCTCTAAATTCATCTTTCGAATACAGGTTGCCATCTTTTTCCATATGTTTTTTGTCTTATTCATTCCAATAGCCCTCTTTGATAACTCTTCCCTTGAAGATAACTGACGTTTTTTTTAATTTTCATTACTTTGTCCTTGCAATCTTGGCTTATTTATCCATATGGGCCTGCACCTAAAATCGAAAGTCGGACACTAAAAGCTTATGTTAAGAAACAACACTCTCCCGGTATTACCTTACAATCTAAACATGTACGCATATCTTCTCTTCTTATGAGGATAAAGTTAATCTAGCTAGAGTATTGTCTACTACTAAATGTTACTAAATGGACTGTCTCTTTTTAAATAATGTGTTGGCTAATAGTAGGTTAAAAGCTATGGCAAAGTCTAAGACCTCCTCTCCCTTTTGATTCCTTCTATTATACCTAAAACTTTTATGTGCTGCCTTAAAACCCGCACTTGTAGACTATTAAAGTCTCCTATGAAAAACTTACCACTAATTTGTACACCTCTAACCATGCCATTTAAATCTTCTCAAAACTGCCTCTTAGCGCTCTCATTATGGTCTACTTGGGGGACATACATGCTAATTATGTTCAAGACTATATCACTAAAGACGAGCTTGATTAAGATGATCCTATTCCCTTGCCTTCTCACTTTCACCACATCATTCTTAAGATTCTTATCATCTAACAAAACATTAATATCTACCTATTATTGCTATGTTGAAGTCATGTAATAATGCCAACGTCTTGACATTTATTTACATTTGGGTCTAGTATGCTAGTGCCCACGTATTCAATTATCTCTTTATGAACTAGCCTCGTCTCTTTTTTTGAAGGCCCACCCTCCCTTATTTGTGACTGTTGCTCATGCTAATTGAGGTTGTCATCTCCAGGTGAGATGGGAATTGGGCAAACAACTAAGAAGCCATTATATTACAAGGGATCACTCTTCCACCGTGTAATCAAGGGGTTCATGGCCCAAGTCAGTTTTTCTTCTCCCTTCTTTCTTTGTTATTTTATATATCGTGCTTGACAATTATAGTAGATCATACAATTATTATATTATGCGGTTAGCATTTGTTTGTGCTATTTCATTCCTTTTTTAGGCCAGTTTCCTTTCTCCTGTATAATGTAGGATGCAAGACAGGTGATCTCGACTGCATTTCTTATCATATAGTTTTTTAAGGTTGTATGTTGTGTTACTCTTTAATGGTTTACAGTACTAATAACTACAATACTAGAAATACTTATTTGCTTCATTATGCATAATTTGCTAATTGCTTTACTTTCTTTTCTTTCAGGGTGGTGACTTCTCAAATGGTGATGGTGAGTTGCACAACACTCATTCTTCTATACAGTTTTCATGCCTTATTTTCCCTATGAGGTGGAATTAACCAGCTGTTCTTGGTTTTCTTGTGTCTTTTACTGAAAAAGCATAACATGTTTATGCTTCAATTTATATGGAGAGTATGCATGTGCTAAAGTCATGGATGGGATGTTAATTCTGATTAACCTGCTCAGTTGTTTCTGTATGTAATGACCTTAACTCATTGGGGCATTTGGCATAATTAGAATTGTGGACAAGGACTAGATCTTTAGATGGGAGGAAGAATGAAAGAACGGAAAACAAACATTATTAAGTCTCCCATGATTGTGTATTTTCATGACATCTCATGATAAGATTTGTTCCATGTAGTTATACTTATATTTATTCCTTTTTCATCTTTTTTTTAAATAATCGTGAAATGACTTAATATATCTGCAGGATCTGGTGGAGAAAGTATATATGGTGGAACATTTGAAGGTATTGGTCTTTGAACTCAGTATGACACCAATTCATTCAAAGTTTAATACACAGATAATCTTTAGGTACTCTCTATATCCATTCAGAATGTTGTTTACACAATCTGAGGCTCAGCTTCTGCTGTCTGTGTTGTGTTGTGGTTATTTTTAAATTGCTGCATAAACATAAATTTTCATCAAAGGCTCAATTTGTGGTCGGTGTGTGATGTTGTGCTTATTTTTCAAGTTGATGCAGAAA
Organism: Oryza coarctata; assembly: GCA_030770085.1. Taxonomy (NCBI): domain Eukaryota; kingdom Viridiplantae; phylum Streptophyta; class Magnoliopsida; order Poales; family Poaceae; genus Oryza; species Oryza coarctata. The sequence continues at coordinate 4,749,479 of CM061465.1, forward strand.
CATAAATTTACCATTAAGGCTCAATTTGTGGTTGCTGTGCTGTGTTGAGCTGTGTTTATTTTTTAAGTTGCTGCAGAAACATAAATTTGTAATCATTGTGATCCATTTTACAAATAAAATTAATGTTAGATAAAATATGCTTACCAACTGCTATGTTTCACACCTGTTCCATCTTTTCTGAATATAATAATGTCTTTCCTAACTTGTTTAAAAGAAAAGAAGTTAGCCAAACACCCAAACTTCTAGAAGCAGTTGCACCAAATATTCTTATGTTGATCCACCTCAATGCTAAACAGGGTCTAATGCTAATCATTGGAGTTTTCATTTTTTTTGGTCGATATAGTACATGCCGTAGTTCTCATCCAGTTATGCTAATTATCAGTGTGCTTGTATTAAAAATTTATTATTTGCATTTCAGATGAAAATTTTGTTGTACGCCATGATGAGCGTGGTCTCCTATCTATGGCAAATGCTGGACCTAACACCAATGGCTCACAGTTCTTCATTACTTTCAAACCTAATGCTCGTCTTGACAGGTTTGTTCATATGAGTACCATTTGAACAGCTAGGTCTATAGACTTTATAGAAAGAAACTAGCAACTTTGGATTATATGAATCATAGCTATAATTGTGAATGAAGTATTTGTATCTGTGAAAAATTGGAATTTTTTTGTAGCTAACCAGTCTTGTGCAACATTTATGAAAACAGAGTGTTTTTTTTTAAAAAAAATCTTGAGACATCACACACATTTTTACACGAAGCACTGTGACTGTAATGATTGTAGATAGCTACTGCTATCTGAATTTTGGATGTTTATTTTTTATTTAGTGCTAAAGAATAGACCACTGGATCAACATGACTGGGTTGAGGTTTAATGTTAGATATGGTATTTTTATGTTCCAAATATTGTTGGGCTACAACATAGCAAGTTAACTATGGCAAAATGGCCATTGTTTTCTAACTTAGTACTGATTGAGTGAGAGTTTTGGTAATCTCTTACTATCTGGCAGGAAGAGCACCATTTTTGGCAAGCTTATTCTTGGAAATGATGTGCTGAAGAGAATCGAATATGTTGATGTGCATGGTGCTGGTTCCACACCTGTTGTTCCAGTAAGAATAGTTGACTGTGGAGAGCTCATTGATGGTAAATGTCATGGATCCATCATAACTGAAAATGGTAATGCTTGTTATTTTGGTATCAATTTTTCAATTTTCATATGCACCCAGCCACTATCAGCATTTTAGAATTGTAACTCTTGCAAAGACTGGGGTGGACTTACATTATTTTATGAGAATCATACTGCAGATAAGAAATCTGTGAAATCGAAGTTATCCAAGGATGAATCTTCCGATGAGGAAAATAATGAAGGAAAATGCAAGAGACACCACAAGAAATCTTCAAGGAGAAGAAGGAAGAAGAAGAAGAGATATTGTTCAGAATCAGAAAGCTCATCTGAGTCTGAGACTGAGCTATCTGACTCTGATAGTGAGTCTGATACTTGCTCTAGTGACTCATCTGATCTCAGCAGCTCAAGTGATGATAGACGAAGGCGCAAAAAGAGACACTCCAAGAAGGATAAATACAAGCGTGGAAAAAGAAAGCGTGATCGCAGGCATGAGAGAAAGCATGACAGGAAATCAAAGCAAAAGTCAAAAAGGTTTGTTTGCATAAACAAATTGAACATTTTGGCCTTCCCTGACATGACATATATTTTTAAATAAGCAGAATGATAGAGAGTGACAATGAATCTGGAAGTGCAAGCGATAGCAGCTTAGAGGATGATAGAAGTAAGCGGCACCGCCGTGGACGGAAGTCTAAGGCCTTGTCCCAAGTTTCAGGTAATTTTCTTTGGCGACTGATGCATCTTTTTAAAGTTCTATAGCTGCTCATATTTATGTTGCTTAATTATTTAATTAGGAGTAAATTGAAGTAGAGTCCTGATTCCCAAACCTGTACTTTTCTGAGCTCATGAACTTTTTAATACTACTGAGATATATTGATATTCCGATAAACTTGCACTACTACATTATATCATCTTTTATTATAACAAAAAAACAGCACATTGCGCCTATTAAGCTCCATGATCATCAGTTATGGATTATGGAATGTTGCACCTTTGGTGAATCGTTCATAGAGGGCCATGCATGCTAGCCTAAGTACTTCTCTGTTATATTTAGATAAACAATTGAATAATGTTGTGACCAGAATATTTAAAATGAGAAAGTGGTGGAAGATCCACATGCCAGTATTTATGTGGGGTTAGTATTGGTGGGTTGGGTGGCACTTACAGAGTTCTACAACTAAACAGCCTATATAATTTTATTGCCAGGCGAAAATCACACAGCATTAGGTGCTTTGAAGGATGCCACTTCAACTCAACAAAAGAATGCAACACCAAGGAGTCTAGCTCAAGAAGACAAATCTCCACAGGAGAATGGAGATACCCGTACAAATGGTGTTACTGATTCAAAAACTGAAAGGAATAATGATATTGCTCTTACCAGCAATCGAAGCAAATATAGGTTTCCTATACTTCTTCACACATCAATCATTCTTTGTGCTTACTGCATCCATGAGCAGTGTTTCATCTGACATTGATAAGCAGGAGCCAGAGCATGAGTGCTAACCACTCAATGAGCAAGAGCATGAGTATCAGTCCAAGGAGAAGCCCAGTCAAAAGGTCAGCCATCGGCCCGAAGATATCATCAGTAAGCATGAGTCCTGTTGTCGAAGGCCGTGGCAGAAGTCCTGTCTGTGCTCCTGAAAGAAGTGAAAGCAGTAGCCCACCTCGAGTGAAGAGCATCAGCAGGAGCCCTCATAGAAGAAGTGTGAGAAGAAGTGAAAGCAGGAGTCCACCCCGAGAGAAGAGCATCAGTATGAGCCCTCCTAGAAGAAGCATGAGCAAGAGTCCCCCTAGAAGTGCAAGCAGAAGCCTGGTTGCCTGCAGGAGCAGGAGTCCTGTTAAAGCTCGAACAAGAAGCATCAGCAGGAGCTCAGCTAGGTCCTTGCAACGAAGAAGTCGAAGTAGGAGCCTGGAAAGATCCCCCATACGAAAAAGCGTCAGCCGAAGCTCTCCAATTATGAACAAGGGAAGAAGCATTAGCCGAACCTCAGGAAGATTTCCATTGCGAAGAAGTGTTAGTCGGAGCCCAGATAGGCCTTATAGGAGGATTCCAAGCAGAAGTCCTCGAAAGAATGCTCGGAGAAGCATCAGCAGAAGCCCAGTGAGACTATCTAAAAGGAGTATCAGCCCTGTAAGAGGTGGTCGATCTCGCAGGAGTGTCAGCAGAAGTGCTAGCCCACCTCGCAGGGCAATATCGCCTGCAAAAAATTATGGTAGGAGCCCATCAAGGAGTGCCTCTCCTGATGGGTCAAAGCGGGTAAGAAGGGGACGGGGTTTTACTCATCGTTACTCATTTGCAAGACAATACCGCTCACCTTCTTCTGATCATTCGTACCGTTATGGTGGAAGGGGTGATCGTGACAGGTAACTGACTAAACTTTTGGATTCCTATTTTCTTTCATTATTGAAAATTGAACTTAACGTATTTTTTCAGATACATGGGTTACCGAGGCTCCCTTCAGCGATCACCTCCTAGACGGTATAGAAGCAGTCCACCCAGAGGAAGAGCATCACCAAGGTAAATTAACCGTTGTATTTTCTGATTGATAAATGCAACAGTTTTGTGCTTTCTCATAAGTTAGTCATGTTTTTTGCATTAGTGGTATTGTTAGTAATGATCATCCTCAACTAGTTCTTTAGGTATGCCCTGTACTAGTCTAGTCTATGGTTCCATTCCATAATTCTGTTTTTGTTTGCCCCTGGAGACCTAACAGGTACAGGAGGAGCCGAAGCATCTCACGGAGTCCTGTTTATCGAGACCGAGGAAGGGGAGGTGGACACAGCAGGAGTCCTGTGCATGGCCGCTCTCCTGCTGGTGGGAAACTAAGGTCACTTGGGGATCGTTCGCGTTCAATTTTTAGGAGCAGGAGCCTGTCTGGATCAATATCAAGGTCTCCACCACCAATACACAATCGCTCCCCACTTGCTTCCCTGTCCCCAAAGCGAGCGAGTAATGAGAAGTCCCGGTCACCCTCTGCCAGTTCGGAAGGGAAGAAGGGTTTGGTTTCCTATGGAGATGGTTCCCCTGATTCTGCTGGGAAGTAGGGAATGGGTAAATGCATGTACAAGCTCTGGCCGTTTCTCAATCCATCTGCATTGCGGCATTGGGTTTGAAATGCTACGGTTAGAGAATCCATTTTGAGGTGCTCCGGATGCTGTTTTTATCATGGTAGAGATGTTATATATTTCTGGATGGTTGTGAATTTGGTTGAATCTTGTCTAGACGATTATAAGCTGAGGCTAGCGAATGGTTTTTGAACTTGGAACACGCTTTTTTTAATGTAATTTCTTGTGCGCCGTGGCAGTTAACGAGTTAAACCTATCGAGGTACTTTTTATTGGACTTAATGGAGATCTGAGTTCCCCGTGGTCTTTTTTACCTGGTGAAATTATTGTTGTGCTAACGAACAAAAAAAAACTTTAGCGGTCGACACCAACTCCACAGCTCATTGCTATGTTATATTGTTTCTTTGCTGCTACTTGAGTACTCCCTGTCCTAAAATGCTATCTAAAATGTTAAGATAACATTAAGTTAGCTCTGCTACTGAGTAGGGGGTGAAAACGGTCGAAATCCGTAGCATTACTGTCAAAAAACGAAATTTGGTCAACTGGAAATCTACCCCACATATATATATATATATATACCTTGGGAATTTTTATGACCGTTTTTACCAAGTAGCTACTAGCTAGTGTACAAATAGAACAATAGTTTCAGTTTGTTGCTGGTTGCTGTTCAGTGTTGCCACATGTTGAAGCTCTGCGGACGGATTATTGTTTTTAGGATGAATTAAATGTTATATATTACTACTTTTTTATATTAAATATAATAACATAGTAGACACTATAAATTTAAATAAAGAACGTAACCCTAATACTAAATATTTTAGGATTAGGATGGAGATTCTCTCCCATAGAAAATGAATTCTTAGAATCCTAATGCAATATTAGATTGAATAAAAGACCCAAATATCTCTTAAAATTGTAAAAGTAGTATTGGTTAGTTAAAAAGATATTGAAGTAATATTATTTTAAGATAAAGTTTAAACTCTAAAAGTTATTTTATTTTAAAACAGAGAAAGTAGTGCTGATGTAGAGAATTATGCCAATAATGTCCGTGGAACATCCAAAGCTGTCCAAAGTTCAACATGTTGAAATCGTTTGGTTAATTTTGCAAAGGAGATATTTTTTATAACAAAAATATCCTTCGCTGCTGTAGATTTGAATGCAGTAGTGGTTAATCTAGGATAGTTTAGGGTTTCACGGCCAGAGTGAGTGCCAGCTGTACTCCCGCCTGAACAAGCCACAGAACAGCCACCACAGAACAAGCCACACGGGATCCAGAAGGCGAGAAGGAAAGAAACCGACGTGGCCACTCTCGGCGCCAACAGCTACAGCTACTCCTTCCCTTTCAAATATTGACCGTCCGATCTTATATCAACGGATCACGTTCCATCAACTCCACCACCATCAAGTTCCCAGTTCTAACTCTCCCCCAGAAATTTGCTATTATACCACCGCCGACTGTTGGCTTCGCCAAAATACCACTCATAATCACAGCACACTCTTTTCTTTGCCATTGTGGCAGTGTTTAGTTCATTTTAATTATGTTTAAACCTTCCAGCCACCTGAAAAGACCAAAGTGCCCTCAGCCCTTTTCTATTCAACGTGAATGAATCGATCTCCTGTTCCTATTGCTCTTCCCTCCTCTCTCTCCCGTATGCAGGCAGGGAGGCAGTGGCTGGCCGACGAGCCCCCCCCTCCGCGCTCTCCCTCGCTTGGCTCAGGACGAGCTCCTCGCGCACCGATCCCATCCCCCCATTCTTTCCTGCGTTCGCCGGCTGCTCCTCTCCTTTCTCCACAAACCCTAACTATGATAAGTCCTGCATCTCTAATCACAGAGATGAGTTTTTTTGGGTGCAACTTTTGATTCCCTGGTTGTAATTTCAAAACGTGTCTTTAAAATTTTTATTTTCCTTAAGACCTACGACGGTAGGCGGCATGGACAATGAGGCGGAGGCTGGTGGAAGCATGGACCGTGAGGAGGAGGCCCGTGGTATGGAGATCGACCCGAGTAATGACGCTACGGAGTATGTATTGTACAATGTTTGTTTATTCTATTCCTGAAGGTATAAGATCTTGTTCTGTTTTTGTTTAGGCTTAGTGTAGCAGTGATAGAACCAGTGGGGGCTGCAATATAAATTGAGAAAAGGTGGGACAACGAAGGAATATTAGAAATTGCTAGTGAGGAAGATTAGAAATTGTTTAGGCTTATGATGCCTCATGCAAAAGAATTTTTTAAAAACGTAAAGTGGAGTATTTTTATTTGGGCATGTTCTGAACACAACTACTAATTCTTTTTTACATATGGTACCAGCTAATTGTACGCTGGCTCTGAGAAAAAAAGAGCAAGCCCAAGAGAGATTGAGTGAGGGCAAATGTTTTTTTTTCACGTGGCTAGAGAGAGCAGCATATGTTAATGGCAAAGAAAAGAGTGGTGTGATTATAATGGTCTTTTGGCGAGTCTCGTGTTGGAAGTGGTATTTTGGCAAAGCCAACCGCCCAATTCGGAGCCAAAATTAACTAACCAACCCGCCGTCGCAATTCGGAGCCAAAATTAACCAACGAACTCGCCGCCGCCGTCGCTGCGCGCTGCGTCGTCCCCGGGCTCCGCGCGCGCCGGGGTCGCACGCTTACGTTCCTCCTCGAGAGCCTCTCTGACCTCGACGCGCGCCTCCGCCGCCTCCTCCTCCGCGCCCGCGACGACGACGACGTCGCCGGCACCGTCTGCGCGGCCCCCAAGGACGTAAGCGACTCAATAATCACCACCACGCCGTTCTTGATGCAAATTGATAATATCGCGTGGATTTCTCTCACCCAAGTACATAAAAATTGCGGAAATTAACTTGAGTTCTTACATCGCAGTGGAACATCGGGAAGTTGTGCTTCGAGTCAGACACCGAGCCATACGCGCTGGTTCACGACAAGAAGGTCATGGTTAGTGATCTGATCACTTTCATTCCTCTCAACATTGCTTTTTCTCAGTAAACCTGAAAGATACCAACTTTTTTTGTTTGTTCTGATCGTGCTAGGATTTTGCTGCTGCGTCGGGGATCGATGTGTTCTCGCCGGTGAGCCACATCCTTTTCGATCCAGCAGAAATCATAGAGAAGGTAACCCACAGAATCAGAACTGTGTTCTCATCTTCATTTCTTGATCGAAATGCCCGGAGTTCGATGCTTAGTTTTTTCTATTGAGAACTGCAAGAATGAAGTTCGGCCGCCGTTGACATACCAATCGTTCGTGGCCATCACCAGGGAGCCGCCAGAGCCGATTATGGAGGAGTACTCCGAGCTGCCACCGGTTGGAGATACCGGGGAGTACGAGTTGTTGCCGGTGCCCAGTGTGGAGAATCTTGGGTATGGAGATATCAGCCAGGTCAGAACAGTAGCACACTTGTCCAAATACTATTTGTTTGAACAAGTTGGAGATTTTCTTGACTGGATGGTCAGTCTAACATACAGGAGGAGCTTTCGCCGTTCCGAGGCGGTGAGACAGAAGCTTTGAAGAGGATGGGAGAATCACTTCATGATAAGGTGCTTCTGAAAAAAAGTGCATAATTCTTCTGCATTCTGTTCATGACTTCTGAATTGATCAATTTGGAAGTGGAAGATTGGAAGTAACCTGTTTTACTGTTGCTATGAATTGACACTCTGACAACATAAAATCTTCTTGTTTTAGTCTTGCTATGAATTGTCACATTCCGACAATATAAAGTTCTCTTTTACAGGAGTGGGTTGCCAAATTTGAGAAACCTAAGGGTGACCCGTCTGCTTTCCTGAAACCTGCAACGACTGTCCTGCCACCATATCTGTAAGTGAGTCTTAGTGCCATTTGCAAGCCAATTATTTTTTCGGCCTCTTTCATTGAAACCTGTTTTAGATTGCAGTGCTGAAATGTTATTGTTGCAGTTTGGTTGCCTGTCATCGAGATATTTTTACTACTGCATTCAGGATGTTTACACGAGTGCAAAGAAGCATACAAATCCACCTGTTTCATTGACTGGCCAGGTGAATTTATTTATAACTACATTAGTTTGCTCTGAAAAGAAAAAGAATCTAACATCTGAATGCTTGACTTCTGTTCTTGTTGTTACAGTTGCTGTGGCATGACTTTTTCTACACCGTGTCTTTTGGTGCTCCTAATTTTGACCAAATGAAAGGAAATAAAATATGCAAACAGGTCTGCTTCATTTCATCCTTCACCTCCTTTGCCACAACTCTCTTCGTTCATCTTGCAAAATTGCAAATACCTTTTGGTTCCAGATTCCATGGACAGACAATGAAGTGCTATTTCTTGCGTGGAGAGACGGTCGGACTGGATATCCTTGGATTGATGCTATCATGTATCAGGTTTGTCCTCACAAATCCATAGCAAGTGTGCGTCGATGAACGTACCTTGCTTCCGTTTCTGTTCCACTTTCTGTTACTTCCACTTGCATGGCCTATTACTACCAAATCATGTAATGTTCCTGCTTATTTTGTTAACTGCCAGCTGAGGAGGTGGGGTTGGATGCATCATCTTGCACGCCACTCTGTTGCTTGTTTTGTGACGTGGTGTGACCTGGTATGTATGATATACTATACAAAATCTTTCTGTGATGTTTGCTTGAACATTTTGTGGCGTCTTTATTCCTGCTAATATATCCGGCAAATCTCCTGCCGTTTTCAGTTTCAAAAAAAACCTTTGAGTATTCAAAGTTCACTAAGCATTATGATACTAAAACTGCATCTTGAATTCAATTGGTATAAAAATGTCATTTGTGATGCCCATACAAGGATGCTCTAATAGAGCCATCTATAATATCACATCTGAAATAGTGGATGGAAAATCATTGTGAGTAAATAAAGGAGACCAAAAAAAAGCCTGTTTATGAGACAGTACATCCCTAATTTTCTGTGTATTAGTTATTACTACTGGGCTACGATATTTATTGGGTTCAATATTATGCAAAGTAGAATCCAAGGTAAGATCAAAGCAACGTAGAAATTGTAGATGCTAATGCCTATGCAACTTGTTAACCTCTAAGTTTATCCACTGGGAGAAAGGTCATGACGTCTTTGAAAGGCTACTGATAGATTCTGACTAGGTTATTGTAGAAATGTAGTATATAGTGAGACTAATATCCTGTTTTCTATACAAAAGGATCGGGTCTATATATATAAGTCTAGTGGTCTAACACCCCCGTAGTCGCAGCGGGAGGGATACAAACACAGAGACTAAAACGAAAACTAATGAACAAAGGTGCGGATAGGCCTTTGATTAAGATATCGACAAAGTACATAGAGCACCCAAATGAGTCCTAGAGCGATCTTGTCACGAATGAAGTGAATGTCAATCTTAATGTGCTTCGTCCGACGATGGTAAACCGGGTTGACGGTCATGTAGACGGCACTAACGTTGTCGTAGTAGACAACTATCGCAGAAGTGATGGGTGTACGGAGCTCCTAGAGAAGCTGGCGAATCCAGCAGCACTCGACGACGGTATGAGCAACGGCGCGATACTCGGCTTCGGCGCTTGATTGAGACACTGTAGTCCAATGCTTGAAGGACCAAGAGACTAGAGTGTCGTCGAGGAAAGCGCAGTAGCTAGATATAAAGCGTTGGGAGTCAGGGCAACCCGCCCAGTTCGCGTCAGAGTACGCGGTGAAAGAGTCGATAGGGCTGGAGCTGAGATGTAGGCCGGTGGACAGTGTGTCCTTCACGTAGCGAAGGATACGCTTGAGCTACGCGAGGTGAGATTTACACCAAGCATGCATGAAGAGACACACTTGCTGAACGACATAAGTGAGATCAGGCCATGTGAGTGTTAGGTACTGTAGAGCATCAGCAAAACTCCGGTACTAAGAGAGGTCAGCAATGAGAGAGCTGTCGGTGACGGAGAGCTTGGTGCGAGTGTTGATCGGAGTGGTGGTGGAGTGACATTCGGCCATGCTCGTACGCTAAAGAAGATCCATGGCATATTGGTGCTGGGAGAGGAATAACCCGTAGGAAGAGCGCATTACAGAGATACCAAGGAAGTGGTGTAGGGGACCTAGATCGGTCATGGTAAACACCGAGTAGAGTCAGGCCATGATGTGCTGTAAGGTGGTTATCGAGGATGCCGTAAGGATGATGTCGTCGACATAGAGAAGGAGGTAGATGATGGTATCCCCAATGTGAAGTATGAAGTATCAGAGATGGAGGCCACAAAATCAAGTTGTCGAAGATAGGCAGCAAAGCACTGGTACCAAACCCGAGGGACCTGTTTGAGGCCATAGAGAGAGCGCTGAAGGAAACAGACGTTGTCGGAACGGGATGGGTCGACGAAGCCTGGAGGCTGCTGGCAGTAGACCATCTCTGTCTGATGACAGTGAAGAGAAGCATTCTTCACGTTGAGCTGTTAAATCAGCCAAGAACGCGAGGCAGTGAGAGTAAGCATAACCCAAATGGTGGTGAGCTTGACGACAGGACTGAAAATCTCATCATAGTCGATGTCGGGACGTTGAGAGAAACCACGGACTACCTAGCGCGCCTTATGATGAGCAAGTGAGCCATCGAAGTGGAACTTGTGTTTAAAGATCTATTTATCGGTCACAACGTTGGCACGGGGAAGACGAGGGACGAGGCGCCAGGTCTCGTTGTCCATGAGGGCTTTGTACTCATCGGCTATAGCCGCGCGCCACTGAAGATCAGCCAAGGCAGAACGGTGAGTCGCCAGGATGGGCGAGACGACACAATGGACTGCGGAGAACCCGTAGCGCTGAGGGGGGCGGAGGGATCCGGTTTAAGATCGTGTGATCATATGAGAGGAGGTGGAGATAGCAGAGGCCGCATGGTCCGATGGTAACATCAGTTGTGTGGCAGGGTCGAAAGGAGAAAGGGTGGCAGCAAGGCGGGATTGGCGGCTGTAGGTCCGGAGAAAGGGCTGGACGAGGTTAGCCTGAGTCGATGCAAGGTGGGGGACCGATGGAGGTTGATGAGCCGATGGAGTTGGTGAAGTCGATGGGGGTGGCGAGACGATGAAGGTTGTGGAGCCGATAAAGGTTGTGGAGCCGATGGAGGTCCAATCGGTATGACAGCGGAGCGGAGAGGAGTAAGGTAGTCGTTCAGGGGGTCCTTAGGAACGACCGGTGTGGGCTGCGGAGGTGTGGTTCGTGGTAAATGTCGAGATGGTACAGTGTGGGTGAGAAGGAAGTCGAGGTCACCAGACGAAGGTCCATGGTGGAGTAAACCGAAAGGGAAGCAAGACTCGTCAAAAACGACATGTCGGAAAATGATGATCCGACGGATGGAGAGATCAAGACAGCGGTATCCCTTGTGGGAAGAGAGATAGCCAAGGAAGATGCAGTCCGTGGAGCGTGGTGCGAATTTATGAGGGGCAGTGGCTGTTAGATTGGGGTAGCAGAGATAGCCAAAGACACATAAGTGAGAGTAGTCGGGCGTCTTGTGATATAGAAGAGTGTAGGGAACGTTGTGACGAATAAAAGAGCAAGAGTGCCGATTCAGCAAATAGGTTGTAGTGGTGAGTGCTTCAGCCCAGTAGGATGTAGGTAGATAGACAGGAAGAAGCATAGCGCGACTGATGTTATTTAGGGTTCAAAGGAGGCGTTCGGCCTTGCTGTTTTGAGGGGAGGTGTAAGGGCAAGAAAGGCGAAGGTAGATGCCACGGGAGGTGAGAAAGGTTTGAATGGTACAGTTTACAAACTCCGTGCCATTGTCAACCTGTATGGCTTAGATGGAGATGTTGAATTGAGTTAAAACATAATTTGTGAAATTGATGAGATGAGAGATAACCTTGGACCTGTTTGTGAGGGGGAAAGTCCATGTGCATAATCATCAAGTAGTGTAAGATAGTACTGACAACCCGAAACACTTTTAACTAGAGAAGTTCACACATCACAGTGAATCAGTTTAAAAGATCTAGAGGTACAAGACATAGAGGGGAAGAAAGACAGTCGTACATATTTGCCAAGTTGACAAGAGTGGTAGACAGTGGGGCTGTTGTGATTGCACCAGATGGAGACGCTGCAATGGAGTGTGGTGACAACATCAAGGCTGAGGTGACTGAGACGAAGATACCACAAGTTGGTGGAGATGATAAGGCTGGTGTGAGGAGTAGATGGTGTAGCAGAAATGATGTAGAGGTCACCGCCACTATTGCATCGAAACATCTCGTGTCGGGTCGGGATATCCTTCGCAGAAAAACCAGAAGTCTCAAATTCAATTAATCAATTGTTATCTCTGGTGAATTGATGGATAGAAAGCAGATTGTGAACGAGGGAAGGAACTATTGACACATTATGAAGTGAAAAGTTAGATGTGGATGTAGATAGAATGGAGTCATCGCGACATGTGATAAGAAGAGATTGCCGACGATGACGAAAGGTGAGGAAAAAGGATGGCGATATAATATACCATCCGATAAAGCCATTTAGGATGTCGGAGATATCTGAACCTATTCTGATAACATGTAGAAGTGTAGTATATAGTAAGACTAAGACTTCATTTTCTATAAGAGAAGTCGGATATATATATATATATATATATATAAATCTAGTGGTCAATAGCAATTTGCTGCTGTCCTGTTTATCCTTCTTTTATCAGGTCAGCATTGAAATAATCTCTTCAAATTATCTACATATTTATTCACTCTAATAGTTTGTTACTTTTTTACCTTCCTGTGATATCTTTCAAAACGGTATCACAGAATTTATTCCCCTATCTCTTTCGGAAAGAAGTATGATCCTAACGGAAACTACATCAGGCATTTCATTCCGGTGCTGAAAGGTACTTGAGTACAGCATTTCAGCACCGAAAAAAACAACTCTTTTATGACTTCAGAACTAATCTCAATTTTGCATTATAGACATGCCCAAGGAGTACATCTATGAACCTTGAACTGCACCCCTCAGCATTCAGAAGAAAGCAAAGTGCATAATTGGCAAAGACTACCCAAAACGAGGTAAAAGAACAATATTTTCAGGTTCAGAAGGCACAACTAGTACAATGGCCGTGTATTTATTTAACTTCATTATGCTTATTCCAGTTGTTGATCATGAGATTGCAAGCAAAGAATGTAAGAAGAAGATGGGAGAAGCTTATGCATCCAACCGCCTTGATGATAAGCCTGCCAAAGGAAAATCCTCCAATTCTTCGCGAAGAAAACTATCTGCTGGCAGCCAAGTGACCCCTAACTCATCCAAGACTAAGCAATTATAAAGAAGCAGCTGAGCTGAATAATTGTGCAGCATGAATGTTGCTTCAGCTTCACACTCTTTCAGCATCAGAATTTCAGTTGTGAATCGACAGCGACAGACAGCCCTGCATCCTTACAGTTATACCTAGTGTGATGGCTACTAAACTAGTCTGAATTAACAGCAAAAGACTAAATAAATGTAGCATTTAGCCATGTAATTACCATCTGTTGTAACAAGCAGTGAATATATACCTGCTTCTTGCTAGGTGCTAGTTTACATGAACAAGTGAGGTTATCTTTCATATGTACAAATCCTACCAAACTCAAAACTCTATCTTGTCACACAATTAACTCTGATTGATGGACAGGAAATGACTTGGTTGCTTTGTACGAAACCAGAAGCTAGACCTGACCAAACACATGAAGCTAAATACACAAAAGGGCCAAATCCATGACCTCACCCGGTGTCCATGACCATGATGAACAATCCAAACTCTAATCTGAAAGTGCAAGGTGACGACAGTGATAAGCCCATCTTTACACATCAAGAGAGAGATAAACAGCACTAATCCAGGATTAGCAAACAAGTTAGTTCCAAGGATAAGATGACATCAGACAGAGACCAGAAGTGTTAAAAAAATTACAGTTCATTTTTCATGGTGGGTAAAAAACTGAAAATGGCAGTGAATTAGTACAGTACAGACACTGCAATACTGCATGATAAAACAATTTATCTGCACATTTATTGCATCTCCTCTCCTTGTGTCCTAACAAACTCTGACCTAATTTATACCTGGGTCTAGAATTGAAAGGGATGAACGCCCAACTCTTGACATCAACCATGCATGTGACATGCAACAACTGTGAATGATTCCATTATTGTTAATTAATGAACACATAGTCCTTTTTCCTTGAGGAAGATGAACACAGCTTTCATGCAGCTATGTTAGATTAGAATCATTTTTTGTTTTCTTATTCCTGGTTATCTTTCCTGCACCACAAGAAAAGGAAAGCCGTGAAACCAGTTGATCCAAAACCATGGGACAATGGGAAAGCAGCAACGCGTGACCAATAAGACTGCCCTGCACTCGTTGTTTTCCTTTGTACAGTGGCCTTGATTACAATGTAAATCAATGAATCCCCTTTGTTTAAGAGATTTATTTTATTTCGAAGAAGCCAAAATTCTTTTATAAGAGAAGGGATGCAAATAAGCTTCATGTTCAAGCTTGAATTGTACTTGCTTGAGAATATGAAGGTAGGTGGTTGCACGAATCGCCTTAGAGCTTAAGCGCCGTGGGTAAATAACTCTTACTAGTAGAGTTCAAATCCTATATCCACACATTTGTGAGTTTTTTAAAAAAGTATCGGTAATCTCTCTCATTTTGGACGTGTCAAAGGGTTACTATGCGTACATCTTTTTATAAATATTTTCGGTGTAAAAGTATAACTCCCACAAGAATCCTATAAAATTCTTGCATTCCAAGTGGTGTATCATGGTGGTTTGTAATTTGTTGAAAGGATCTCTTTGCTATTTTTTTTTCAGATTGTTATACATAATGTGAACATAAGAAATGTTCATCATCTATGAACTCACAACCAAAGAAAAAAATGCCTGCAAAATCACTTCGATAACTTTTGTGCCATAAAGAAAAGATGAAATTATCAACAGTGCCGTGCTCGTTTAGATTCATAACCAAAAATTAATTTTTTTAGACGGAGAGATTAAGACACAGCCACACCATACAGTCACTCACACCATCTGTGCCATAACCGACAACCCAAGAAAGATATCACCCAAAGCATATGAACCCCGCCCCATCCAGGCCGTTCGATCCACATCATCGGACGGCCACGATCGGACGACGCTGAGGTGGTGGACCAGATGCAGTTCGGATCCAACGGCTGCGATGCGACTCCGCTTTGTCGCCTTTGCTCTGGAAAGCGCCACCACGCAACGCAATCTCTTCGATACATGTATAAATCCGAGGGATTCCCAAAAAATTAATTCCTCGCTGTTTTTTTTCCGCTTCTCGATTCCTCTCCAATTCTCTCCTCGTCCAATCCGCGCCTCGTAGTGCGCAAGAATCGAGGGCCGACGCTCAGCGGGATCGGGGGGAATTTTTCCTCGGCTTTTCCGTGCCTCTTTCCGCCGCGGGCGTCGTCGCAAAGGTTCGTTCTTGTTCTAGTTTAATTCGTAAATCTTTTGATTATTTTTGGTGTATCCGCGTGGGGATGAAGGCGGCGAGAGGGGGAGAGCATTGATTGATTAGTTGTTGGTTCGGTGCGGTGATTTCGTTGCTCCTGCTCGCCGGTTCAAAGATTCTTTGTCTGGTATGTCTGGTGATTAGATCGTTTTGCTGTGCGGATTTCGTAGGATGTTGTCAATGTCATGTTTTCTTCGAGGATTCCATGCTTGGGGTTTGTAAAATTTCATCGTTTGCTGATGCTTGAAATATGGACGGATGGCAATTTTGCTTGTAGTATTAATTCTTTGGTTAATTCTTTTTTCCCCCTCCTTACAAGTTGGGTAACTGTTTCTTCCCAGTACGATTACCTGGTGTAGATGTTTGAAGCAATTGCTGATTTGCTGATGTAGATTATTTTCGTTTAGAGTATCCAACGATCTACCAATTGTTGAATTTAGTTCTTCGGATTAGGAATTCGGTACATCTGACTCCGTTTAATTTGCACTTTGAAATTGTCATAGTTTAATATAAGGTCCCTTAGAGTTTATCATATAAACTAAATTGATACACTTTCGGGATGCGGTAGCCGATTAACATTCTGTAGTGAATTTAATGGAGTGAGAATATAATCTGTGCTTTTGTTCTGAATGAGCTAGTCTTGTTGCGAAGTACCATTGTATTTTGTTCTATATCTATCTCCTGTTTAATCTCTTTTACAAGTCTAGATCTTTGTTTTTTATCTTACTGCTAGTCTAAATAATTCAATTACTACAATTTGTTCTGATCTTCTCCACAGCAGTGTTTAAGAAATAATACAAGCCAATGAAATTCCACAAAGGGACAGAGGTGGAGGTGTTGCAGAAAGGGGATGCACCCTTGGGTTGCTGGAGGCCTGCTGAGATTGTTTCTGGCAATGGACACACCTACCTTGTAAGCTATGATTCATGCCCAACTCGGAGTAGTGTGGCCGTGGAAAGGGTGCCAAGGAAGGCAATGAGACCTTTGCCCTCACCCTCAGATGGTTTTGTATGCTGGGTCAAAGGTGACATTGCAGAAGTCTTTGACAGCTACGTATGGAAGGTTGCGGAAGTGGTGAGATTGCTTGGTTTTGGTTACTATCTCGTCAGACTCCTTGGATCCTCCCTAGAGTTGAAAGTACATGCATCCAATCTTAGGATAAGGCAGCTATGGGAAGATGACAAATGGGTTGCTATTCCAAAGGTAAAGTTTACCCTTCAAATTATTAAATAACAGCTATTTGTATACAAACTGTAATCTATGCTATTTCCAATGGTTTTTATGGACATTATGATAAGTTAAGTGAAATAGTTGATATTGCCTCGTTTTGTTGTTTCTTAAATGCTCCAGCTCTATTATGGAGATTAAAAACATTTCTCTAGTGTTTTATTTGTGATCAGATAAACATACTAGTACTATGCACCGATTTCTTGCATTCACTAATAAATCTTGGTAATTATTTTCAGGATTCCGCAAGATGCCCTGGTGGTTCACCCAGAAGCCAGTTGAGATGTGGAAAAGTTGGCCATGAGTTGGTCCACACTTCAAGGGACAACCATCTTCTACTGAAGAGTAAGAAAATATTTGAGGGCAGTACATCTCAAGGCATGAAGAGAAAATCATCTGCCCTATCAGTTTTCCCAAGTAAGAGATTTCAGACATCTCATAGAGATGGAAGGTGCTTGCCTCTTGTTCCTGGAGATTCTCATCATTTGATGGATAAGGCAGATGCTGTTGATTCCCCATGCTTAGAGCTGGGTGAAAAATACATGCATGATTCCTTAAGTAATAGAGCAAATGACTTTCATAAAACAAATTTGGCAGCAGTAAACATTAATTTTGATTATCTGGATCCTGCTGTAACAACTCATGATAGTGATACTGTTAGTATCGTATCCTCTGTTGGTAGTTGCAATCCCTGCAGTAGCCCTTATCGATCAACACATCCTCAAGAGTATGACCGTACAGATATTTGTAGTAGGACTGATGATGACGAAGCTTCTGTATCTGGAAGAGAATCACCTAGTAGGAGTGACGGTGCTGAAGCTTCTGAATCTGGAAGTGAATCACCTGTTCCCATTAATGATGGTCTGAAAGAGAAAACCCATTTGCTTGAGTTACATGCTTATCGTGCAACACTGATGGCACTATATGCATCTGGGTCAATTAGCTGGGAGCAAGAGGCTATGATGACTAATCTGAGGCTTACATTGAACATCTCAACTGATGAACATTTATCTGAGTTAAGGAATTTGGTTTCCTCTGAAGTTCATTCTAGATAGTCATATGGAACAGTAGGTGTCTGTCTTGGTGGTTATGTAGGCATACCACTTATTCTACAATTGCAGATTCATGGCCAGTTTTGAAACCAAATTTCAGTTGCTGGAGTACTTGATGTTCTGTATTAACCATGGTAACAGGTTGTATGATATATTTGC
Source organism: Oryza coarctata (assembly GCA_030770085.1). Taxonomy (NCBI): domain Eukaryota; kingdom Viridiplantae; phylum Streptophyta; class Magnoliopsida; order Poales; family Poaceae; genus Oryza; species Oryza coarctata. The sequence goes on from CM061465.1 coordinate 4,767,480, forward strand.
TAAAACCTCTCAAATGCTACTTTTGCCCTCTTTTAACTCAAGGCTCTCTTTCTTTAATGGAACCCGACTGTCTGTTTAAATTCAAACTACCTTGTAATTATTTTATGCTGCCGGTGTTAGAACTATTATTTAGTAATGATGGCGTATTACACCACTAGTTAAGTGTCTATGATTCCCCTTTTGTGTTTTACAGTTAACTGATTATAATTCAGTAATGTGACATCCAGTGAAATTTGTTCTTGAGGTAGCCATCAACTATTATGTTTGCAATGTGTTACTTTAGTGATCCTATTTGACCATGTTGAGTTGTCCATCCTTTTGAATTCTTGTACAATGAGTTATATATACTGCTGCACTGTTGGCAGAACACCCTTTAAAACACTACCACGATGTGTAATTTATCATCTGAAAAACATCCTCCCCTCTTATCTATCATTATGCTGATACTGATAGATGACTATTAGCTGATAACGGCACTTTGCTCACTTCATTGGAAGCCACACATCCTTTTAATATTCTTTTGGATGATTCTGTTTTCCCTTGTCAATGGTGCTTGTGCTGGAATAGAACAAAAAGATATGGCATCTGATGTTTTTCATGCATTTTCCAGGGCCGAAGTTGGAGGCTTGTAAAGCATCCTTCGGTAGGTCCATGTTTATGGAGGATTTTGTCACATGGTCTACATGGTGATCATTGTGGCAACATTCCCATCAAATTTTGGTTGGTATATACAATTTTCCATTTATCTTATTTCAAGTATTCTTTTCCTGCTCCACTAGATTTTACATGGAAATTAAAAAGGAAATTCATTTTTATTTTAATCAACAAATAAATCTGATTGCTAAAGTTTCACATGCATTGTTGTTGCGAGCAAGAAAGTTAGTGCCATGGTAAAGAGAAAAAACTATGACTTGAGAATTTCTACCTATTTTGGTCTGAATATGTCGAAATCTCTTATAGTGTTTTTTTCTCTTTTCCTGTTTGCTTGGTCTCTGGATTCTGAAACAAGAATACCAAACGGAGTAGTTAGATATACTCTCAGTGAAAACGCCATTAAAAAAGAGTAACCACATGTTTTGTGGCCCTAGTTGCAGAAAAACCTTGGCTGCTTGGCAGGTCGCAAACCTTGGTTATGGAGTGACCATAAAATCTGGATTTTAGTGAAAATAACTAAGAAAACTGGGGTTTTGTACAACTGTTATGACAAAACTTTTTTTTTTTGAAATTACCAAGTTTGACCCGTAAAATAGTCCAGAACAGCGTGCATATAGCTTAAGTCGTAGTTTTGTTTATGTTTCTTGCAATCAGCAGGATGAGGATAATGTACATCATAAATGTAAATTTTACTTTATGTTTGATTGCAAAATTATTAGTTAGATACTTAGTTATATCATTGCTTAAGTTGACCATGCTATAGCATGGTCACAAACTACACCAGTAATAAAGTATGTATGTGTGTTTTGTTTGTAAAGTACTATGTAGAGATTTATCTTAGTCACTTTACAATCTTAACATTTTTTTAAAGATTAGTCTCTGAAAAATATCTATCAAAGTCTGTAGCTAATGGTCTTTACGAGAGTAAAATTAATTGGCCATATTCCAGAAATTCAGGGAGAGCTTCCATAATGATATACTACTGATTTTGGCAATACGGGTGGTGAGCTGTACGGCTGTACCTGCAACATACTTGACGAGATAGTGAATCAAGTAAGTGGGCAGTAAACGGTATATCATAAGTAGACAGTAGTTATACAATAGATTTGCTAATTGTTTTCCATATCTTAAGTACTTCCTGCTATGTGATTAGACTCTGACAAATGTTAGCACATATGTGTTAATGCAGCAGTTTCTTATTACTAACAGACAACACTTGTGAAGGAGACATGATTTCATTTCTGGCCTTATTGGTGCTGCCAATGGTTTGGTCATTTATGTGCATGTCCTTTCTATATGATTGTGCTCAATATATATATATATATATAATTAATCTGTTTCATTGTTCTACTTCTTCCTTTGTCTTAAAGAAGTTTTATATCATGTGCTGTATAGTAATAGCACTCACTTTTCTTTCTGTGGTCATATTGTAGCGCTTTTCACTGGTTCTCTGACAATGTCACAATAATGGTTCTACATATGAAATGATATACTATTAGACCATTCAATATACCTAGCCTATGTGTAAACTGGAACATTTTTTTTCTATTTTTACAAATGCAAGAATATATATGAGATGGATTTTTTTCACATATGAAGTAGTAATTACAATGTTCAAAGCTTGGCAAATAACAAGCTACCAAGGCAGCGATGTGTGATGTGGAATATAACTGAGGAGATGAGGATCACTGTGGTGCACAAAAGCTTTTGTTTAATGAAAAACTATTTACAACTTTGTATACCATGTACAAACTTTATTAGAGGGTGGAGATAACTTTTCGGTACTCCTAGAGTATTTTTTTTTAATGTAAAGCATTTTAGATGTACAACTGAACAGCTGATGTATAAATGACTTGTTTCTGGACGAGTATGGAATATAATCCTTTTCGCTGGCTACCTTTTTTTACTCGCAACTATAAGCAAGAAATGCTTGGAAGTTTGAACTGTGGAGACGTTAGTTCAATCAAGATGCAGTTTAATGTTACTAAACTAAGCCTATTCTGTTAAAGCGTGTTACTAAACTAAGCCTATTCTGTTAAAGCGCTTCTGTTTTAATTGGTGACACTATAAGTGTGGATGAAGCGAACCCGAGCAAATCTCTACTGGCCTATAATTTGATGCTTGAACGACTCCTGCAGTTTTAATAACTTTCATGATATTTATTTCTATCTACAAAGCATACGAAATTTTGAATCTGTGTATAACAGTGTGTTTGGGGAATTCACACGGACCATACAGAAACAAAAATGTATCACTTGCCCTGGGCTATGACAACCAAAGTTACTAGTTGAAAAATGCTGATGTTGTTTGTGGACATAGAAGAACTGTATGATAACATTACATTTTCTTTCTTTTTTTTGTGAAAATTCGTATTCTGATCCATTTTCCTTGTGACTTCCTTGTGCAAACTGCGTTCAATTGCTTGAAGAGAGGGAGGGAGGGAGGTAGGAGGAGAGGAGAGGAGAGAAGAGGCTGAATAACTAGGTGGCGTGGTTCCCTTGGGATAGCCAGCAAGAACAGATTGGCAAACTTTTATGCAATAAAAGGTTCTTGGATGCAACTCCATAGTTGATCTCAGGAGATCTTATCAGAACATGGTGTGCCAACAGAACAGTCACTTTCTGTATTTCTTCAGCCGACATGTGGATATAGCAGAGCTGATGACTTTTATTGTGACGGCACACTTTGATGAGTTTGGTAACCACATTTGCAGGCTTTTCTAACAAAGATTGTACTATTGCTTCAGGTGGTCTTAGTCTGAAGCGGAGCTGATTGAAGTTGAGCTCCATGTACTGGTGACAGTACAAAAGTTTGGAGGTAGCTACGTAATGTTTCTGGAGGAGAATAGGGGGTTATTCATGCTTTTCTAACAAAGATTGTACTATTGCTTCAGGTGGTCTTAGTCTGAAGCGGAGCTGATTGAAGTTGAGCTCCATGTACTGGTGCCAGTACAAAAGTTTGGAGGTAGCTATGTAATGTTTCTGGAGGAGAATAGGGGGTTATTCAATATTATAATTCGTATGTCCATCCTCAATTTCGTCTGTACTATTTCTGTCAAGGTAAAAAAAATCAACGTAAAATTCAAGCAGCAATGGCAAGGGAATTCTCATGGCAGCTTTATTCTCACTGTCCTAGGCACCCTGAGTTTTCTGCTAGGGAAGAATGCTTCTCCTGGTCTAGTCTGTCCCATTTGGCTTGGAGCATTTTCCTTCCACCTGTTCATGCATTTTTATAATCTCATTTTAAAAACGAGTTGTTAAAATCACTATTTCGGATGATTTCTTGGGGATGGCACACTTGTTTTCTTCTGTCTGAATCTATTCTTTTGATGCATTAGCAGAGCACCTGAAGCTGTGCTGTTCATCATGTAACACACCCTTTTCACTGCATCATCCATTGGTGTGTCAATGGCACAGATAAAGCAGCTAGCAGACAGATCCAAGGAGATATGCCAGATGGCTGGAAAGCACTATGATCTGAAGTTTGTGAAGTCATCCATCAGGTATGCAGCAGGTTTCTACCCGTATGATTCAGGTTAGCCACTCATCAATGCGCGTGTTCACACGCAAAGATACTGTATGTTATGTAAGAGATCCTTGTTTGCTACCATGGTCCTTATATACCTGTTGGTTCTCTTAGGTCGATGCAAAAGTCCAGAGTTTAGCCATTCTGGAATACTTAATTGTGATTCTCATTGCTTTGTTTCTGCTGTATTTGTGCACCGATGATTATCATTGGATATAGTTGAGGTTTATGATGCATTATATGCTGATATGCTCATAGTCTGAAAGCTGAATGGCAAATTTTTTTTGTTAATCTGAACCTACCAAATTGGAGGTGGAGCAATTGGATAAAACCCAAATCATGTATTTCAAAACTTAAATTTTTCAAATGCATGAATGTCAATTTTTTTTCAATAGATTGATCAATCTTGGATGTGAGAAAAATGTTGTATGCTTGAAAGAATAACTGTGCGGCACAGAAGTCATATAACTGGGATTGGAATCTTGGATAAAGCTATGAAAGACATCGTGGTAAGAAAACAAGATCTTCCCGATCATTCTAACAGTTAAAGCTCAGAGATTGCAACATGCAAGAACATATGACAGTAGTAAAAGAAAACCGTTTTTCGCTATCAAACTGATTTATTTTAGGTGATCACTGTTCTCTTCTGGAGTTTAGGGGGCAGAATATACATCCATGCCCAGTGATGAAACAAGAATCAGACAGTTTAATTTCCCTGGATGGTAAGGAAAAATCATCTACTTTTTTCAAAACTAATGATTTCTTATTATTGCTTATGGGGATTTCTGAAGCCTGCAGGTAAGATATGGAATTATTGAGCAAGGTAACCAGCCATATGCTTGCCCTTTTGTACTGACTTGACAGCCATGCCTTCTACTGACTTGACAACAATATATGTCCCCTTTTCCACACAAAAGATGTGTTCATATTCAGGTTATTTAATAAATGAAAATATGTCAACCAGATTCCTACTTCAGATTGGCTCCTAGATGGGAACAAGAAAAAGGAGTAGTTATGGAATAAAGCTAGATGCTCTAGAGATATCTTTTTGTCCTGTCCATGTACAAGTCTATAAAAGAGAAATTACTCAAGAAAAAAATATTGCAAACAAACCATACATATTTTTAGGTGATGGTATCCGCAGATAAATTTCACATGAAAATAAAAATATAAGAAAAAAAATCTATTTAACTCATCCGAGATCATTTAACCACATAAACTATTTTTAACTTATTTTATCCCCTAAACTATTGAAAATAATTCTTCACTAACATTTCTTAATAACATTTTTTACTCTTTATACAAGTTGTATTTTAAGCTGATTTTTTAAGCCATAAATGACATCATTGTTAAAGTTTAAAAATATTTTCAAATTTTTAAAAGACTGTTTACTTCAACTTTAAAATATTAATGTTTAAGCTTAGTTGTAATCTATCTATCATACTATAAAATTTTAGTGCAAGCTATGACTGACTTGTATAGAGAAATAAAAAGAGAAATAATGTTAGGAAGCAAAGTATATAGTTTAGGGGGCTTCAATAAAATAAAATAGTTCGGATGAGTAAAATAGACTTTTTTTTCAAAATTAAAATTGTCTTTTCAAAAGTGATCGTGTCAAGTTTTTCACATGCAAAAGAAAACAATATATATAATCAGCCGGACCTGATTTATGCCTACTATTCAAAGTTTTATATACAGAGTAAAAGGTTCTACGGAGTACATGTTTTTTGACGTAAATACGGAGTACGTGTTAGCAGAACCAATTCAATTGTTTTGGAAATTAACAAGAGAATAAGCTAATGGCGGAAGAAGGTAGTGTAGAAGCATGAGTATTGTCACACAAAAAGCACATACGGAGGCAAGCAAAATTAACCTAAGGAAAAATAAGCACGGAAGCACAAGATTCTATTTGTAATTAGTGAGTATTTAATTGGTGAGAATTTAGATAAGCTAGTTAACCCTAGTTTTTGCCTATTTATTTTTAGATTTTATAAATACTGAGTCTCGAAATTTTTGGGGGTAGATATAGCTGTTAAAAGCTATCTAAACCGGGCCTCTTGTTGCAATGCAAAAGATGTTATGAGTTTGCAATCATGGTTAATTTCCCCCACATTAGGATTTGAGACCATTAATATATTGGCTCAGAACGCTTCTTCATATTTGCTCCAACATCGTAACGTTCATTGTATTGTTATATTATTATAGTCTCTTACTCTTTTGGGTGAACTTGTGCATGAAACTCAATACATCTTGAGATCGAGCAAAACGATCCACATATAAAACTCAAGCTAAAGATGCACGGTTGGTACCACAACTTAGAAGATAGATACAATTTAGTTATCTTGCAAATTCCTTAAACGAATCACTTGTCTTATTGAGGATGGGGGGGAGCAAATTTCATCAAACTCGTGACATGTGAGCTGTTTATTAACAAATTAAATTGGGCATCAAGCTGACCACTTCTTTTGCAAATATAGCCATTCATGATCGTCTAATAAGCCAGTGATACAATACTTTTTTCAACGAAGCCCTCATACAACTGAGTCTGTTTGATGGGTAACTCTCGCGTGTCCCATGATCAATCCGGGATCATTGTGATTCTAAGAGAATTGGTGGCACATGATCTTGTGAGTCTCAGTATGGTAGGGCCACCTACAATATCGATCATTTTGGTCACCGTCATAATAGACACAAACATCAAAAGATTGATTCCCACGATGGCTCTAACCCTATATTTCTCACAGTATGCGTGCAATTATATATAGTACTATAGCATGATCTAAGCTGATGTTTATAAACGCCACAGAACATCTAAATGCCAAGAATAGCCTTCTCGACGGCATCGATTGATAAACGCTGCAGAAAACACCTTCTAGGGTATTTGTTAGCTTTTTAGGGTGTTTATCGATGCCTTGACAACTCGATCGTGTTGTCGTGAGCGAGTTTTCTGATAGGTTTTGCCGCTTTGAGCATCTCATACTCCCAGCAGCAGTATAATACAAGGTAAACCCTGTTGTTAATTGCTAAATTGCATTTTAATTTCTTCCTAAGCACCTAACCTTGCTCAAACTCATTTGTCTCACCAGCGTGTCATGGTAGCAAGCATATATGAAGTCCATCTTGACAGCGAACAACCCGTGTGGCATACATGTGATGAGATTTGCATTCCCCGAAACAAGATGAGCTACTCAAATGTCCTAGCAATTTACAATATGCGCAAGTAAAGTGCACCCATCTCACAAGCTGTGATATCACCGGTTGCGTTTCGCTCGTAAAACAGTAGCTCCAAAATCTCTTGGGCATTGGATGTGCGCGCTGAGGTTTATCCAGCGCAGGGAAGGGGTGATTAATTAGGCAGACAAGGACACGACCAAGCCGGGGACCAGGCGACGCGGCCACCGCTGCTGCCTCTGCCAGGACATGGACATTCACCACTGCACCCCCCCCCCCCCCCTTCCCAGCACCAGCATATCATGCAGCTTAACGAACCTAGCTAGCTATACTCTACCAATCTCATCATGGCGCCGCTAGCTGCTGCTGCACCTGCACCTGCATGCCACACCGCTCGCTCGCTGCCGCGCGCCATCGCATCCATCGCGTCACGTCGCTCGTCTGCGAGCCTTGTGCTGCGTGCCATCGATCCCCCAGTCGCCGTAGGAGTACTACGTTAGCATGGGCTGGCTACCTCTAGCTGCAGCCGCATGCCCGTCGTCCCGTGCTTCTTCTTCTACCTCTCTCTCTCTCTCAGTTCCTCCTCATCCTCTCGCCCTCTCCAGCCAGCAGCAGTAGCAGCGGCTATTGTCCTTACCAGATCTGATCTGATTCTGATCGGACGTAAAGCAATTAATATGTGGACATAAATGATCGAGTACGTACGTATACCTGGCTACACCCACATGAATCTTCTGTTCATCACTGTACGCACTTCATCAGCAAGCTACACGTACGTCGTACTGTCAGTGCAATGAAATGCAAGAACTCGCTCGATCGATGGCTGCTTGAGCTTGATGGTGTCGTAGCTTTAACTTGCTCGACCTCATCGCTTGCACTGCATGATTGCATGCAGAGATATGATGCATCGATCTATATCGATCCGTCGTAGCTCAGGGCGGGTTAAGGGTATTGAGATGTATATCCAAGTTTTTTAATAAAAAATTAATATATATTTCTTACATATACTAAAACAATAGAAAACAAACCCCAATTCAGTCCAAATAATAAACATATTTCTATACAAAGCAGTCTCCCTCCTCTTCCTCTCTTTTGGGCTCTAGGCACCGCCCACCAACCACCATTCTTCTCCACCACCAGTCCACTAACACTTTAACAGTCCAACTCCAACAGGCAACATATTCGGAGGCGAAAACCCTAGGCATGGTAGGTAGCGGTGTGTTGGCGTGGGCGCGCGAGCTATGGCGGTGTGGCCCGACAGCTGGTAGGCGCACGGTGGCAGGCACAGGCGCGCGGCGAGCCAGCCTGCTGCAGTGGCTGGCAGACGAGGGCGAGCGACGCGACAGGCACAGGCGCAGGCGGGCGGCGGCCGACAGGGGTGGACAGGTACGGATCCCCGGCGCAGCACGTTCTCCTCTCCACCTCCTCGGCTCGACGGCTCCCCATCTTCGTGGCGGCGGCGGCGGCGGCGGCGGCACGGGCACGTGGGCGCTGCACATTCTCCTCCCCATTTCTAGTCTTTTGCTTAAGGCCTCAGCACGTGCATTCCTTCCCGTATTCTCCTGGTGCTCTGCTAGCATGTTTTGGTCCCCAAATTTGGTCAGGAGTAGTGGGTATAAACAAATTTCTATCCAATACAAATTTCTCTTTCGCCTCTTACCCCCAATCTTCACTCTTGATAGGATTCTAGGACCAAGATGACAGGCCACGCCACCACGGTGACGCCCACATCACCTCTGGCTCTAGCACACTACGCACATGTTTTTGATCTAAGGGTTTGTTCAATTGTTTTTTCAGCTATTGAAACAATTAGTACTTTCATGTCAAATAATTTTAAGTTATTAGAAATTCTATAAATATATGAAATTATGCTCAATTAGCTAAACAATTAGTACAATATGATTTTATACATGCTACCTATTAGGTTTTTATATATAATTTTTCTCACCATCACATTTTAAATACCCAACTCAAAAATCCTAGAGCCGCCCCTGTCCTAGCTACTGCCATGGAAAAGAAAAGCTGCTGGTTTCATCACTTGAGCATACGTACGTACGTACAGACTGCAGCTCAGCAGCTGTGTGGTGTGGCCATCCATCGATCACATTCATGGCTCTCTCTCTCTCTCTCTCTAATGAATACCTTCTCCCATATGCCTTCCATGGCAAACGTACGTACGTTGGCTGACTGCCTGAGCTGTAGCCTGAAGTAGGGCAACGTCAATTCATTGGTTTGCACCTAGCTGCCTTAGCTACCTCTCATGCCATCTTGATTCCTAACTGGCACCTTCTGATCGATCCGTTCATTTAGGCGCATGCAGCAGCATGTGTTCTGAACCTCTGACGACGCTTAGCTTCCTTGTCTTCATCATGTGGCCATGCATTACTACTTCATTGTGTTCTTCTGAATCGTTAGCATTCACTGCAGCCGGCCATTGGTGCATTGGTGTACGCAGCTTCAATCTTTCAGAGCTTCTGCTGATTATACAAACTTTGACCGGTAAAATCAGCTAGCTAGCTAGGTTACACACACACACACATATATATCTGTGTGTGTGTTAGTATCTGCAGAGGCGTTGCGCATAATGGTCTATCGTATCATTTGCTATGTACCTTATGCCAAAGCCAAACCATTTCCATTATCTAAAAATATCATCAATCGATCGATCATGTTTATGCCATGCCACTACATGCAACAGCAGATGTTGTGCAGGTATAGTAGCTAGCCAGCTCTCATGTGCTGGGCATGTGATGATGCATGTTGCTATAACGCTAAAATAAATTTACTAATGCAAAACGAGATAAATCATTAGCACATAATTAATTATATATATTAATTATTTTAAACTTAAAAATAGTTTTATTTATTATTTTAAAACAACTTTTCTGTAATTTTTTAAAAATATAATTAATTATATGTTAATAACTTATTTTATTTTACATAAGTAATTTAATTTAACTCTTAACTCGCCATAATAATAAAAGAAGAGGAGAGGTGACGATAGGAGAGAGCATGTTCCCTTTGGCCTCTAGCTAGCTAGGAGGAGGTAAGGTAGCCCCATGCATAAATGGCATCATCACATCCATTCATTCATTCATCCATTCCGTCTCTCTCGGTAATTTCCATCCTTTCATTCTTCAGTGCTGCATGCTGCTGCTCCCTCCTTCAGCCAGTAGTGAGTAATGTCAGTAGCAGCTGATGATCAGGCAGCAGCACACAACACACTAGTACCTCTGGGACTATTGTGTGTGTCTGTGCTAGGTTCTCTCTCTCTCATACTGGTCTCTTTTACTATTGTTCTTGGGATCTTGGTCTGCACAAGCTTGGCATTTGGGCAGCTGCAACCTTGCCTTTTTGGTAGTAACCACCAGATTTTTCTAGTAGAGGGTGTGGCTGTGTCCTTAACTCTCCTCTCTCTGATGATACTGATCATATCTCCTACTACTGATAGCTGATGATGATGGATGGGGGCAGTGCTTCAGTTAAGATTCTTGTGCCATCACTGACCACACTGTCCATGCTAATGCTGTGCTTCTTCAGTAGTACTCTGCATAAGTTAACAGCCATTAGTCCAGCTACCACTATATCTACTACCCCTAATTAATTAGATACTACTACACTATATATGAACATTTTTTAAAAGATAATACTATGCAAATACATACAGTATAGTATATTACTTATCTTTTCTGGTAATAACAATGCCATGCATTGGAAATCTGAACACACCACAAGAACCTAATTAAGCAAAGTTAGTCTATTGTTTTATCTGTTTTCTATGCTACTTCTGTTCATCGTATTATTATACTACTTCATCCATCCTAAAATATAATAACTCATAGCGTTTAAAATTTATTGTAAAATATAGCAATATCTTCATCTATTCTCTCAACTTAACAAACACAAACACCATCTATATATTTTCTCCATCTATTTAGTCATCTTAACCAATCATAAACCATCTTCATTTTATATATATTTTTAATTGTTATTGAAAACTTTAGAATTAGTTATATTTTGGACGAAGTGAGTATACATATGAGAGTTGCAACCAGCCAACCACAGAATGCCTAGGTTAACGGACCGGATTAGCTGTCAGTACTGCGGTCTCCGATGATCGTCTTCGTTCTCTGAACAAGTAAACAACTACTAAACCATCTCTTTCCTTTCCTCTAAAGAAGGGCAAGTGTGGATGTTGTGACACAAACCCAAATGCATGCTAGACTAGTATGTGTATATATATATACCCAAATAAACTAATACTGTTATACTAGCATTGATCCTTCTCATTCCATAGGATTGCAGCTAGCTAGCACAGGTTTTGTTGTTAATTAATCACACTAGTGTTACTGTAATTAAGGTGACCATTTGCCGTTCTTTCCGGGACAGACTGGCTCAAATCAAGGGCAGCCGCAGCTGAGGAAAGCAGCAGTCCAAAACCAGCATCCTACCACACACACACTCTCTCTCTAAGCTAGAGAGAGAGAGGCAGCTAGGTAAGTAGGTAGCCATGGAAGCAAGTAAAGAAATGAAGTGGCAAAACTAAGAAATTAACGGTGATGGATCAGAGGCAGCAAATTAACGTGGAGCGAGGGGGATTTACATGGGAGATTGCACCATCAGTGGAGTGAAGAGGAGATCATTAGTATATATCGTATATGATTAAGATCGTAATTATTTAACTAATCAAGTGGCTAGCTTAGGTAGCTAGCTGCTCATGTGGCGTATTAATTGGACTCACCTCGGATGTTTCTCCCTCTGAGCTGGAACCCATGAGCAAGCAAGCTAGCTATAGCTACTTTGCACTTGCAGCAGTTTGCAGTAGTTGCAGTGCACCGAGTTCATGTCATGCCCGCTTGGCGCCATGTGCCAAGGACACTTTCATATTCCAATGGCGCCCGCCGCCGCCGCCACTGGGATCCATCGGGACAGTTGTGCCGTCGTTAGCCGGACGGCAGGCTAGTCGGGGTTGCAACCCCCGATCAGGATCACGGGCGTAGGAATTTTATATGAAACAATTTAAGTTTGTAAGGATAATAAAAATGACAGTCGTCGTATTTAAGTATATATAAAAACACGACAACTATCATTTTCAATAATGAAGGGATCTAAAATTAATAATTATTTTTATTTGAGACTGCGCTGTCATGCTGCTCACGACGCGCGTTCGATTCTCCAATGTGCGCTCACCCTACTTCTTAATATAAATTGATATTGGGTTCCTCCTTACCGTCTTGTGTTTTTTATGATTGTTTTTCTTTTGAGAGCATTTGTGGAGATGATCATTCGCACTATCTCACGATCTCGCTCGAGTAGGCTAGCTAAGTGATTATGAACTCCCAAAGTGATTTTACGGTTTTTAAGAGGTATTGCATTTTTCAGTGTAAAATTTTGTATCTTCTGGTAGAAAAATATGGTGATTAACTTTCGTTAGCTCCTCATGTACCGTAAAATTTTTCGAACTCCAAGGCTGTTCATTGTTCAGTTCACCCATGGTGATGCTGATTAAACTGGACCATGAACCGTGCAATGATTAGCTCAGCTCGCCGATCGAGTTGCACGCGAGCGATCGAGCCTCGATCTGGCCGTCCGATCGATCGAAGGCGCGCATGCACAACAATTGATCTAGGAGGAGACACCATGGATGTTGTTCTGGGGATGTCAACCTGTTCTTGGGATCTTGGTTTAATATATCTGTAGATGTCTCTGCAATGGTTGCAATCTTGCTCTTGTTCATTATTACTGCCACGAGTACAGTTTCCAGAAAGCGATGGATCAAAGCAAATCGAAGCAGTTCATCTTGTTCTTGACACTCTCGATCGCTGAACTGGGAAGCTTCCGAGCTGCCATCTCGTGGGCATTCGATCGATGTCTGTCGTGAGCAAGCAAAGCGTACTTACTTGCAGATTAAATTTTTGTGAGAATTCCAAGGTTTAATCGTGAGCAAAAGATGGCAACTTGTTCAAGTTCACTTGGGAGATGGTGCACATCTGGGACGACAGCTGTGAACTCTGAAAGTACAGTGCTAGCTAAGAATAAGATCACTTGATCAACACACACTCTCTGAAAAAAATCTGAATATGTTGTGACAAGTACAGTTTTTGCAGTACTCGTCTGCAGATAACTACTAACCTTGTTGCCATTATAATGGTTTCAGTTTGTTTATGGGTTGACTTTACCTGTCAATAAATAGTGATGTTTCCAGTTGACACTGACATTGGGACCATAATATCTGAATTTTTTTTCTATGGTTCTATCTCTGAGTGGCACTGATGAATGAGGAGATTTTGCACTCGTTTTATAAAAGCAAGCTTCTCTTGTCGTTTATCTCGTTCAACCACAGCTAGCAAGATTATCTTCAGTAAATAGTAGTATATTTAATAATAATTGATATCTTGTCCTAATTTATGAAGTATCATCCATGCAAGATTGTTAATCTAGCAAATCAAATTAGAGTAAAGCGAAATTATTTTCTCTGCCGACACTGTAGAGTGCACTACAACCTCTGAATAATTCTGTCTTGTGATGCATTTCCTGCTCCATGCATTCTTGTTTAGTAAGGATTAGGAACTTCATAAGTGGAGAATGAAAGCTTAAGTTGGGGAGTCAACCTCCAATATTTGTCAGTTATGCCCTTTAATACCACAAGTGCTGCTGCTAATCATTCCAAGAGTTGACCTAACGATCGAATCCCGGTTTTCAATGCCATGGGCTGGTTTTCGAGTGATCCAGAATCTTTTTTTCCATGGTTGATCATGCATTTGCCAGTTAAGAGTCTTTGGTGTTCTGACTAAGCATTGTGCCAATCCCTGCAGCATTCCAGTGCTGTTGTGCTTTGCTAGGGCATCATTCCACTAAGTGCCACCTGGCACTAGTCCTTCATCAAATGCATTTAACTTTCTTCTGAAGATGATTGCATTGGAAGTTAGAACTGAAATATAAGACAACCAAACTTCTTAATTGCCCATGTTACCATGCCTATATGTTAGTACTTAAAATCTTTGGAGTCAGATGCTGCTGCTGCTTGCTTCCATGATACTGTGAGGGATGCCATCTGAGAAGGCAGAAGGAAGCTGAGACTTGTGTCCCCTCTTGAGTTTACTGACATACAACGCGTTGAAATGGTTTTTTTTATACACAGTTTGCGATATCTTTTTTTTATCATCATGCGTAAAATCATTTACGGCGCATGGATATTATTATAAACTCTGCAGATGATAAGGTGCCAGTCTGTTTGCTGAATTATGCAGCACAAGTTGGAGAGACCTTTGGGGTTGAGTCACTGTTGAGGCAGAGGCTTTGTATATTCATAGGAGTTTGTCTGATGATATTATTTTACTTGTGAATCATTCATGCCTGCTTATACTATGTCATGCATTAGGGAGTGCATTGGCACTGTGCAAATTCAATATATATATATATATATATATATATATCTTTGCAGAACATTTATAACTGGGATACGGGTGAGCTGCTGCTGAATTGGAATAATGGAATATTAGCATCATCATCATCAACCTCAACTATATTCTGATCTGCCACACAGTTGAACTTTGGGGATAGGCATGAGATGTGCTCCCCAAATATATAATTGCAGATGGGTTGTGATGGTGTATGGGCCTGAAGGAACATCAGAATCAGAGTGATCAATATACTAGTGAGGCATTGTGTGGTGTGCGGTGAGTAGGACAAAATGCGTGCCTAGTGCCTGCTTGTGAGGCACTAAAGTGAGCTCCTTCCTACCAGCCATCCCTTCCCTGCCATGAAGGGCTATATTTCTGAATCTGAAAGCACCATTCTATCTCGTCTCCTATCTGAACTGTGATCAATAATGCAGCCTGCAGTACTGTTCCTTCTCCCAAGTCCCAACTCCAGTTTTTTTTTTAAACACTGCAAAAAATGCAATGATGTAGCATATCATGCTTTTTGTTTGTCATTAGTAGGGCTTGTTCCCTAAAGCAAGGGAATAGAATAGGCTATAAGCATACATGACAACAAAATCTGCACACTTTCAGATTACTGTCTGTGACAACAGATCGTGCAGCTTCATCCTACACTAAGGCCAAATTGCTCACCCCACATCTTTTCAGGCCACATTTTGCGAGTAAAGAGCGTGCTTAGGACGTTGAAAAAGGCATCGAGACGTACTACTAGTGTCGGCCAAAGTACAGTGCAATGGCTCAAAAATCCTTCTGAAACATTGGAGAGCCAGATTGCACATCTTGAGTGAGGCTGATATCCCTAACAATAATGCCGTGAGCCATTGGAGAAGCACATGGCTTCTCTCCTATATTTTATCAAAGGCCAAGGTACAGTAACTGCAGCAAGTAACCAGGAATCCCCGTCTCCTCTCCCACATGCCTTTCAAAGGGGACCAGAATTTTTACACACATGACAAACCAAACCAGACCACTCTGAATTGCACCAAATTATTGGAGATCTCTTCAAGAGCAAACACCAATGTTTGTGGGGCCCCCTATCTCATCTCTCCCTGCAGAAGTTTTGCAGCCAAAATGGCAATACCAAGAACACACACACACAACACAAGAAATGAGAGGAAAATGTCAATCAAGATTTGCAGCTGCAGCAATAGCAGTAAACTGAATTGTGTGCCTATCAGGAATTCAGGAATCACCTGGTGAGAAATGCAAAGCAAATGCAATGAACTGTGGGCATTTGTGATGAGGGGGGCTTTTCTGTTCTGTTCATCAATGATTGATGGCTTCCATTGGACCAGTGATTTGGAATGCCACGAAAGAGGTGTACTTTTGTTTTAATTTTTTTCCGGTGTACTATAAAATAAGGGCTTTTGGCTTTGAGGGGCTAACCCTGCATGCTGGCAAATATGGGCACCTCTATCTTGGGACCGTCCGTCTTTTAGCAAACCTATCCAACGCAAACATCGCCATCCAGACTGCTCTCTACCTACACAATGTCCCTCCTACCTATGATAATTACTGGTTTAATTATATAAATTATGAAAAATCAGGTGACCAACAAATATCAAAGCTAGTTTACTATTGTCTTATTTTGTTTAGCATGACTAGTTTATTTTGAGAAAATCTCAGCGTATGTCGAGCTGATACGGTAAACTCGATAGTAGAGATCATCGTAAAAATTATCTATGAACTTCAACGAGGATCAAGGATCATGGCATTTCGGTTTACTTTATCCGAGAAATATTGGACGTGGTAATCTTGTTTAAGATTTTGTGACAAAATCTTACTGCCAACAACTTTTTATTTATGATGTCACATAAAACTTAACTGCCAGTGGGTTTTTTAAAAAAGAAAATTTGTATGTATGCCGTTGCTCAATAAACAATCCAGATAGATAGAAAAAAGTGCGGCACATGTATAAAAAACTTGCTACTTCATCTAAGTGGTTGGACCAGTAAACAACCACACACATTTCATTATCACGATGGTCCAACATAAATCAAATCAACCATCTGGTACTACATGGATGTTTGCCGTTGAAAAAAAGCTGGTCGATAATCCCATCAATCTCTTGGAAATTGTGTGTGTGTGATGAGTTCTGACTCTCCTCAGGATTAATTGAACAAAAATACTTTTTAGCGTGCAAAACAATTCGTGTTAGACATTGACCTCTCTTGTTATTTTTCTTGATTCTCAACCACTCATGCATCAGATCTTTTGGACATTACTGCTAGTTGCTTACAAATTCTGTAGTTACATATAACCCAACAAGTAAAGCTTCCTCCCGAGGGTTGAAGCGTGGAATATGTTGCGTGCATACGTACCACTTTGACATGGCAGCATTGTGCTTTGATTAAAAGTTTTCTTTTGACCAAACCATATGGTCACCGTCAAGAATTCAGTCTTGCGCTCCCGCCGCGTGACGACACGATCAGTGACCCAAACCCTAGGCCATTGCCGCTACCTTTTCTCTCCCTAGAAAACAAGCGGAGAGCTAGGATGGCTGTGGTGGGGCCAAAATTCATCACCGTTACCTGGCGCAAAAGAAAAGGGGTGCATGAATTTTGACGATTGGTGTCCTAAAGGAGAAGACATCCATGTGTGAGGTGGATTTAACCATGAGGGTGTGAGGAGAGGCTAGCTACGACGGTTGCACGAGGAGAGGTGGGCCTTGGTAGCGGTTGCTATGATGAGTGGCTCGAGGAGAGGCGAGCTTAGACAACAATGCGAGGTGGTTGGCCACAGCAGCGCTATGAGGAGAGGCTTGGCTATTGTGGCGGTACACTGGTTGAGGAAGAGGAGGTGACCCCCTCCAAGGCTCCAGATCTGGTGGAAGCTAAAGGCCTCCAAGGTGGGCGCAACGCGTGAATTGAGGAGGTGTCAGCAGTGTCGATTTGGCCTCCTAAGGCCAAATCTAGTGGGCGTCGATGGAGTACCTTGAATTGGTGGACTTGTGTGGCACCATCAACGTGGATGGCTAGAGTTTGTGCATGGAACTATGGTAGAATCTGGTTAGCTTTGGCTAGTTGGATGTTTTGGTGATGGCTTGGAGACATCGGCTCAAGTTGTTGGTTGGTTGAACATCGACACATCTCCTTACCGGTATTACCTTCCATCCCTTGTGAGCTCCTCTCCTCTTAAGACTAGCCCTTTTTGGTCTTGTGGAGCTCTTCTAGAGAATGGATGGCTTCGTTTGATAGGAGCTGCTCGACGAAGTTTGGCGGTTGTCAATGCCTGGTTGAGGGAGTCACCACAGTGTGTCTGCAACCGTGGTACAACCAGATGGGAAGATGAGGTGAAGTTGGAGCTGTTGCGTCAGGGGTGACGAGCTAGGCAACAATGACTCAAGTCTCCTTCGATTTTGCCTTATGGCGATGGTGGTGGCATGTGTGCATCCTTTCGTGATGGTGATCGTAGTCGCTCTGTGGCCGTATGTTTATGGTGTTAGCAAAGTCGAAGTTGCCGTCGAGGGTGACGTGCCAGGCAACGATAACGTTTTCCTTCTTTTATTTGGCTGCGTTGTGGGAGTCATCGTGGTGGGTAGGTTGTGGAAGCCCTTCTTTGGCCGATGTCTACAATGCCAACGCTTACGGACGTTAGATTTCTCTTTGGAGACATCATCGTAGTGTTTTTCACTTCTATTTAGGTGAAACCTAGTTTCGGTGTTTTGGATTGGCGACAACGCTATTCTAAAAGTTGGTTATCTCTCTGGAGGCATCGTCTAAAAGGTACCACTCTATGTATAGATGTTTATTGGGTTTAGTGATGATGTCTGTCTCTAGTTATCGTGTTGTTTTCCCTGCCTTTGTTTTTTTTTAAAAAAAAACAATCAAGAATTCCCATGTACCTCTAGAAGTAATAAAATGACGAAGTACGCACTGAAACAAAGTCAAAACGGCATGCGAAATCATATCTGCATCTCCGTCAACTAGGATCAGCTCTAGAAGTGATGAAATGGAACGCAACACGCACTCCAAGCAAAGTCAAAACGACAAGCCAAATCATACCCACACCTGCCTGTATCAACAACTCGAATCAGCCCAGCTCCACGAGTCCAGCAAGGAACGTACTGCGATATTAAAACCACTTGCCTGGAAACCATTTCCCGCTGGACAATCAGCCGCACCCCCAGACGATGTACGCCGCACAGCGGCGAGCATATATCATCATCTGTTACGACTACGTGTGCCGTGGTAAAATCGCGCACGTGGTAGATCTCCCCTCCCTCGTCTCGGATATCGATGGTACAACGGCATTTGGCTCAGCCTCCCGGGAGGAGGGTGCAGGGATCACACGGTGTCCGTCTGTGCACACTGTTTGGAATGCCCCTTGCGGCAGTGACAGCTAGCTCCGTAGGACAGGCAGGCACACAACACGCAGCGATCCGTCTCCCCCACCTGCTCGCCTCGCCGTCGCCATTGCCGACCCCACCTTCGATTTTGGCTGCTGCTCCCTCTCCCCGGCCGGTGTGCATGCCGTCCCCACGCTCTCCTCCCCCTGCCTGAAAATGTTTAGTAGTGCGTGTGTGCGCGCCGGCCACCACGGCCACTGCCATGCATGCATCCAGCCTCTGGTTGATCTGTTCCCCACCCCCAGTTTTTTTTTTTTTTGCATGGGATGGAATTTTTACTTAGCTTGTGAATGGCGTGATCAGAAATCCTTGTTTTGTTATTCCTGAGTACTGTGGCTTTTGAGGTGACACAAAATGCAAGTTGCTATATCTTGGATATGTATAGTTGCCACGGCGCTCGTAAAAACATATTTTTTAAGTATCATCTAGTGGAGTAACATCTTGTTCCAAAATATCTATTTGTTACTGGCTCACTGTAGGATTCTTGTTATAATTTAAACCCCTTGTAAATAAAATTTCAAAGATAGAACACCCAAAATAGAATTTTTAAAAATAAACCTTTTGCTCATGCCACTGACGGCAAAGTGCTAGCACGCTAATAAGCACAGAATGGTAAGCTGCCATGCCATGATGGGTGCCGTGGCCAAAATCTTGCCACGCAACCGGGTTCAAATTATACACTCAACTTGAATAAATATTGCGTGAATGTTTTATTTCTTTTTAAACAAGAGGTCTCCTAATGGTTGTTAAAAAAGGGAACATGACACTGGGACAGGGCAGAGCACATCCAACTGACAATCACATATAAATTTTGTCGAAATGATGAATCATGCAAGTTCTTGTAGGCCAGGTATGCCTGCACAAATTGGATCACCGAAACCAGTGCTTGGTTTGTTAATTAGGCAGTTCTTTTTATATCAAGAAGGATCACCGACCACACACACAAAAGAAACCGGCGAAAGAAGAGGAATGCCGTGTGCAAGGCAGACAAAAACTACACTAGTTTTTTCTTCTTTCCTTCTCCAAATATATATATTTTTTCTGAATCTTCTTCTTCTTCTTCTCGTATAGAAGAGATGGAATAAAATGTCTATACAATTAGATATACCAGAAGCCATAGGCAAGGCAACAAAAGAAGGGGCAGAGAGTGGGGCTCCCATAGCTGTGTGTCATCAAATCTTAAAAACGCTGGTCTGATCCGGTCTGTTAAGGAGGGTAATCTTGGCAACCTGGGTAGGGCCCCAAGGCACAGGCGAGGACAAAAGGTCAGTGCTCGTTGGCATTTTGTGTCACTTGGCATGGGCTATACACAGGAGGGGGGCATTTGAGTCATTTTGAACATGTTCTAAGATTTTGGGTGTGATCCATAAATCCACTGCGCCAAGGTTTACCTTGCCAAAACACGGTTTTGGGAAGAGGTGCTAGGGGCCTGTTTGGTTGGATGGATGTGGGAGGGGACGGAAGATCAACGGTGCTCCATATTGGGGATACAGGAGCATCAACACTGTGGGCGCGTGTACGTAGTTTGGGGAAGCTCTGATCTCAAAGCGTTGGAGGAGGATGGCCATGGTGAGCTTGGCCTCAAGGCGTGCCAGGTTCTGGCCTACGCACATCCGAGACCCTAGCCCGAATGGTATGAACCCCAACGGGTGCTTAGCTGCCTTCGACGCGCCGTTGACGAACCGTGCAGGGTTGAATTGTGCCGCGTCGGGACCCCAGTACCTCGTGTCGTGGTGGATGGCCATGATAGGGATGAGTAGCTCCATGTCACGGGGGATCGTGCACCCGTCTGAGAGCTGGACGTCAACCTTGGCGCGGCGAATGGTGGCGACCGCGGGCGGGTACAGCCGGAGCGTCTCGTTCACGATCATTCCAAGCTGTCACACAACCAACAAGGGAAGATGAATGTATGTTAGCATGTGACATGCCCTTGCGTAGCAAATTTTGGAGGAGCGGCTATGGGAAGGAAGGAATTGGAATCGAGCAGGTGGTGGCCCGGCGTACCGTTTTCAGCTTGGGGAGGTGCTCCTTGGAGGGGAGCTCGTCGGCGCCGCAGACGTCGAGCACCTCGCGGCGGGCGCGCTCCTGCCAGTCCGGGTGCATGGCGAGGAGCACGGTGGCCCACGTCAGGAGGTTGGTCGTCGTCTGCTTCCCGGCGAAGAAGAAGGTCTTGCATTCCTCCACCATGTCCTCCACCGGGATCGCCGCCGGGGAGTTCTTCTCTCCGCCGCCGGCGGCATTGATCATCAGGCCGAGGAGGTCGCGGAAGCTGCTGGCGTCGGCCTTGTCACCCTCCTCGGCCTCGTCGCTGCGCCGGCCGATGAGCCTCGTCAGGCTCCGCCGTATCTCCCTGTCCAGTCTCCATGACAGCCTGTTCTTCTTGGTCGGCAAGAACCTGCAGCGAGAACGTGTGTTTGCCTGGTCAATTTGGAGGTGGATTAATTCGAGGTGGATCAATGGCGGCCGTGGCGGCGCGTACCGGTAGCCGGGGACGAGGACCTTGCGGAAGGCCTCGGAGGCGAAGGCCATGAGCTGGCCCTGCATGGCGAACACGACGCGGCCGTCGTCGTAGCTTCGGCCGAAGGTGGCGCGCGTGATGGCCTCCTCCGTCACTGCCTGGAACCACTCCGCCACGTCCACCTCCACCTCGCCGCTCCCCTCGGCCTCCGCCATCGTGCTCCACTTCGCCGCCAGCGCCGCCACCGACTTGCCGACGTGCGGTATCAACCTCTGCAACAACCAAAAACAAACAACCACCGATCAATCACTGCGCACATAAGCCATGGTCCACGGCGCGGCCGCGGCGCCGCCATGGACGAACACGAAGCAGAGGAGCAGCACGACGTACGTTGAGGTTGTCGGGGTAGAAGGCGTCGGTGAGGATGCGGCGGTGGAGCGCCCACTTGTCGCCGTGGAGGCTGACGAGGCCGTCGCCCTCGAGCTGGCGCACGACGGGGTGGGCCTCGTAGCGGTCGAAGGCGTCGGCACGCGTCAGGAAGATCTCCCGGATCAACTCCGGCTCCGCCACCGTCAACCTCGGCGTCGGTCCGAACCAAATCAAGAACCTATGCCCTGCACACATCACCATTCACCAACACACCACCCCCATCAATCCAAGCTCAGGCTACCACTTTCATCATCAATGGCGGCGCAAAGAAAGAGATAGAGAGAGAAACCAAGAAGCTGAGCTGACAACTAGGAGACAAAAGCTGAGCTCTGGCCACAAGCAGACACAGCACAGAGAAGCAGAGAGAGAAAGAAAAGCAGGGAGAGGAGGGAACAGATCAAGCAGCAGATGCAACCAAAGCCTCCCAAAAAGATGAGCAATTAATCCCGCCACTGCCACGCCACACATGCCGCCGAGCAGCATGTATGCGCACATGGCGGCGGCGGCGGCGGAGACGGGAGACGCAAGAACTCACCGTAGATCTTGCGCCAGTAGTGGTAGAAGGCGAGGACGCGTGGGAGCGCGTTGTGGGAGGTGGGAGGCGACATGGGCTTGGAGGAGGCCTCCACCATGAGCGCCACCATCTCCCTCACGGACCCCAGCAAGAACCGGTACTGCGGCCCTCTCACCCCCTGCGCCTCGAAGTGCGCCTCCAGCCGCCGGGGGCGCCACCACAGCGCGTCGGCCAGCCTCGCCGCCACGTGCATCGCCACCCACAGCGCCACCCCCACCGCGGCCGCCCTCCACGTCATCCACCCGCACCCTACCCCAACAACGACACCGCCGCCGCCCTCCTCCTCCATTCTCCCCTGTTTCTTGAAACAGAGCAAGCAAGACTAGCAGAGTAGTGAGAACCAATGAGACGCGTGCTACGTCGCGAGAGCGAGGTGGTGGGTGTGTGGCAATGGCGGGGTTGGTTCTCGTGGGAGGAGGGTTATATAGTGAGGAGGGGGGAGGAAAGACCGGTGGCGATGGGACCGGGAGGAGGTAGCTGAGAGAGAGAGAGAGAGAGAGAGAGAGATGTTGTGTTGTGTTTTTCGTTGTGAAGAGTCAACGACGTTGGCTTTGGCACTTCGTTGTTTAATTGACCATGTTGGGAACTTTGAGATGGAAGGCTGTGTGGTTTGGCCTCCTGTAGAGACGTGCTTGGTGTCTGGAGATTGGAGAAGACCAATTCTGAATTCACTCACCTTTCTACTCTAAAAATATAAACTCTTCCTTTTCAGTTGTTAAATATTGACAAACCTTTTCTTTTGTGAGAGGGAGTTCTTGGTGAGAACTGGTCGTATCCTCGTGTTTAAAATTTTCATATCGTCTTTGGAAGAAGGGTGTGCCATCCACACACTTCTGTTTGGCAAATAAACTATCCACTGTTAGAGTGTTCATTTGGTTTGTTAAAAAAGTAGAGTCCATTGAATTCCTTTTAAAATTTATACTTAAATACAAATGAACATTCTATTTATTTATGATTAAGAGTTCTGCATTTTTTATATGGAAATATATGTATCCACATTCTAATAAATTTAGAATCAAGCAAGTTAGTATTGAAGTTCAGAAATTATTAATATGTATGCGTATGATTTTTCAGTCATATATAGAATCCTTTCTAATACATTTTTTAAAAACATTCTATTTTCTAAATTTAATAATTAAATACGAGAATACTTGGTGGAGTCTTGATTTTAGTTTTTCTTGATTGAGTAATTCCAAAATTTGGAACTAATAAATAAAAAATTTTATGCTTGAATTATCATGTTATTCTCATCATGATTTAATAACTCCTAAATTCAGAATCAATAAACGCCAAGCTGTACTCTCCTGGAATTTTAATTTTAGTATGTCTTAAGTTAATAATTTTAGAATTTGAAATTAATAGCTACCAAGTTGTACATGCCTTTTTAATCAAAAATGTTATAATTGGATCCCCACCTTGATGGATGGAAAAGGGTGAATTATTTCACCTGTCACTCTCAGAGCAGGCTTATATGAAACACCAACATCTTCGATATATTAACTTGAGTTTCAATTATAGGAGTAGTGCGGAAATGATAGATGGACATATACATATGGAGTTCTGACGCTAATTATTCAGGAAAACATCACAAGATCCCCCCCCCCCCCCCCCCCCCCCGCGCCCAAGTCTCCAACATGAGTGCCATGGTAATATATAAGACAAAAAAAGGAAATACTCTCCCTCCATAACAAAACAAAGTGGCTATAGACAGACAATAAACTCTGCACATAATGTTTTTTCTTGTTCATTCTATAAACCACTCTGTCCACAAAATAGAAGGGATTATGTTACTTTTAGCAAAAAATAAGATTTAAAAAACTGAGGTGATGTTTATTATACTTTTGAAATATTTAATATGGATAAAGTAAAAAGTGATGTGTCTATGGATTTAACAGACAATTTGGTACTTTTTTTCTATTGAGAATCTTAAAATCCCTTATATTTGTGGATAAATAAAATGATTAAAATCCTTTATATTTGTAAACGGAGGTAGTGTCATAATAAATATATACTGTATCACCATTTACCATCATTCACATTTAAAAGTGAAAGCAACGTGATATCTTTTCATCTCAAATTCTGAACGATAAAAAAAACCAAAACTCAGATATTAAAACCGTTGCGCTCTCTCTCTCTCTCTCTCCCTCCATGAACGTTACACACCCAAGCTGTAGCACGTGGAGCAGACAAAGTCACTACGATCAATAGGAGTGTCGATCAGGGGCGAGCCCCCATCCCGTTGGACTACATGGAAAAAAGGAGGGAGGAGAAGAGAAAGAAGAGAGAGAGAAAGAACAAGATGGAGCCTCATTCAATGAAAACCTGGTTTTGTCATTACCGTCAATGGTCGCATGATATATTGATATGGCATGATGATTTCTAGATTCTTGGGAGGGCGACCCTCTCTTTTTTTTGAAGGGTAATAGCGTTCGTCACCCCTTTTTATTGGACACCTTTTCCATTAAAAAGCCGATTTCTTATGCAGGGAGTGTCCTGCGTGTTGTTTTTTCTTTCGCCTTAATCTGCCTCATTTGTGGCTTGTACAGATTTTCTCTCTTCTTATAATATAAAGCCAGAAAGTTGAGTCTTTTTTTTATAAAAAAAACAGAGTATTCATGTCGTGCACCAAATGGCTAACTGTCATACATGACAGCATACATATGCGCATGATATAGCATGAGTTTTCTCAAATTCTTATATGTATTTGATCTAAGATACGTTTCTTTACTATTTGCGAATCTACCCATCAATAAATATCATATATGAGGCCGTCGGTATGTCTAGTGCTTATCATAAATAAGTATATATATTTTTGTCTCGCGGTATTTTTTTTTAGCTAAAAACCTCATCGTAAATAACTAAATATACCATTTCTACTTATGCAAAAAAATTCAATATTTTTGACCGCCCATTTTTGCAAGATAATGTTGAACACATTTTGAAGGACAAATACACGGTGCTTACACTGTTGCCCCCATACGTGAGCTAGCTATTCAAGAACTGTTTCCAGATGGACAAAGTGCAATTTGCTACATTAATTCCCTCTCCTTGTGCCTGCAATGCCATAGCTCAACATCGATAGCGAGAGATCACAGGGCAACCAGTGCAGCGAACCTTATCTGTGGTTTACGCACTGGGCACTTTATATGATAGATCGGCTTAATTAAGGTTGTGTGCGTGCTAGCTGCTACATGGATGGTGCTCTCATAATTGAACTGTTTTCCACAATGCTTAGCGCCCAATTATGAGCATATACATACACGTGGAAGGATCAACATCACAAATACAAATGATTTTTATTTCAATTCTTTTTTATTTTAGGATTTGGGGAGTTGGAGCCTTGCAGCTTCAGTTATTCAAAATAAACACTACAGTTTGCTTCTCGATTATGTACTTCAATTATACCAAATAAAATCAGTGGTGGACCTAGAAAAGTTTTAGAGAATGGGGGAAATGTTATTATAATTCATAAAAACTATGAAATTTTTATTCATAATTAATAAAAAAAACTATTCAAATTCCATTGCACATCCGTCCAAAAAGCCCAAGTGACCGCCCAGGGTGCCGGATGGTAGAACCACCCCTAAATAAAATAATGAGCTGTTGGAGAAAGATGAATACAAGTGCTCCAAACACATATTTTTATAGTGTATGGTTTGTACATATTAGATATATTTTTGGCTATAACATTTATTTTCAAAAGGTTAAACTGTAAAAAAATGTGAGCTTAAATTATGACGAAAGTACTTATGAGCCTTTCTTCCTTTAATTTACACTAGAGCATTATATGTACAATACAAAACAATACTGAGATTGATCAATTGAAAACTGATAAATAAATTATTAGCTCAGATCATGCCACATGAGCTTTTATGCTCATGCTTGTCCTATTATAGATTAGCTATTGTTGTATACAGTACACACAGATCATGCTTCTGTCCTAAGAGCTTGGCCGTCATTGTGCACACAGGTCATGCATGCTATGATCAATCTATTCAATAAATTAGGGTCTTCGTCTTTTCTATTTTGATGTGATTTATCAGGAAAATATCATTATTATGTTGCAGCCTGCAAACATATATGATATCACCTACATAACGACTCTTCAAATTATAGAATATAACGAGTTGAGACAAAATAAATAATTAAAGCATGTGACCTTTTGTTACAAATTAAATACTAACAGCATTTTTCGCTATTTTTTTAAAAAATTTCCCGGCATGTTTTAATACTGCCAATCCATTACATTTTCCCCGAAATTATTCCAATCTCAAGTATCCTAAGGACCATAAATTAGTGAGCATATATACCCAATATTATAAGTAGACGTGGCACGTGCATGCTGGCCTGGCCCAACTGGCACGTATATTCCTGCATGCTGCCGATTAGAGCTAAATCTCTGTACACACCTAAAAAAAACCTCTGTACACACCATGTTTCTTTCTGTTCTCTCTGAACGTATATTGATAGTATTTTTACAATTTTTATTATGAAATTTTCTTTTTTCTACGTGAATATTTTCTGAGTCCATGGAAAGAAATGGGTGAATTGAAGACATTTACCAGTGAGAAATGGGTGGATCAAGCATGGGGGTGACGGAGGCTCGAGCCTTCCTACCCTGCTAGATCCCAATTGAGTGGAGGGAGAAGAGGGAGGGGAAAGAAAGAGAGAAGGGGTTGCTAATTTTAATTAGGACCTAATTCAATACTAGAAATACCTATATCTCACAAAACACTGTATGTGAACTGAAAAACAACCTCATAAATATTATACTAGCAAAATGATCAGTGTATATACTTGAAATGGATTTCAGAACATCTGTTAAGATGAAACTATAACACTCCAGTCCCAAATCCACACATACACTCTACATGTTGTTGAATGGGCCTTACGTTCAATCAAGCATCAACCCATAAAGATACCCATAAAGAAACCAAGACAAACAAGAGATAAATTTGTCCAGCCTTAGTTTAATTTAGAGACTCCTGCCATACATAGAGGGCATCAATATACAAGTTTATAACTAGTAGATTTCATAAAACTACACTTAGTTTAACCAAACTATTATCAAACTATAGATTTCAGATAATATATTTCAAAACTATAAATGTAGCACTAAATTTACACCGTTTTACCTCTATTTCTTTTGGCTTCTTCTCGAGAATATTTTCATGTTGTATTTAAGACTGAGTATCATTATAGATCTAATAATAAAATTATCATAAAACTACAGAATTAGATCACAAACACTATTTTTATGCTGTAGTTATAAATATTGTAGTTTTGTAATAATATTGGTATTAGATTTATAGTTCTATGATACTATATATGCATTAATTAAATATATAGTTTTTATGACAAGTTCATTGTTAAATTTATATAGATTTATGATACACAGTCTTTGTAATAGTTTGGTGTAGTTTTATAAAATTTAATTGGGTAGAATACACTTAATGTGCATGAACGATTTATGTGATAGGCAATCCGGTTATATATGTAGACACTTGTAATATCCCTCAGCTTCGATATTATATTAAGTTGTATATTAGTGCTCACTAACTGGTTCACCTAAAAATTATACTCAATTACACAACAGTGAACGAGTATCAAGGTCGAGCAGGACCCACATACAGTGCACAACTAATGAATGTCAAAATATGATAACATGTAGGAAAAGCCAAGAAGCTACCAACGTGGACCAGGTATATTATTTGATGAATTAAGTACACACCTTTTTCCATTAAGTCAAATATGTGCCCAAAGAGCAACTAGCTTTTCTCACAAAGGACAAAGAAATCTTTATCTCAAAGGCCAGATAAAGCCAGAAAAAGTAGATACCTATCATAGACACATGCCAAAGAAGTAAGCACTTGTATGAAGAACCCACTGATCTGGTTTGTTAAGTTGTGCAAGTCACGCTAAGACCGTTCACTAGTTATAAGGAAGTCGATCGATTTGGTTTGGTATGTTTCTTCACGCTTTCAAATCGAACCATCAGAAATAAGACATATATATGGCTTGCAACTATAATTTTCTTTTCTTAAAAATGCACAGAAGCGTACAAGCACATACACCCTGCATACTCATATACCCACGACTTCAAAGTCGCACTATATTTAATCCATTATATTGTAAAGAGTGTAAAATAATCCATCATATTCGCTACATAAACCTACAAATTATCTCGTCAACTAAAGAAAAAAAAGAGAAAAAAGTATGCAACATTTTATTATGGTGGGTCTATATGAACTATATATAATACAATTAACTTTATGAAATAGAAAATTCAAAGCTATATATCCAATCTAATTCTGGTTTTGATGTAACTTTGAGTAAAATTGTGCAAAGAACCAACCGAGTTAGTTTTGGACATTTTTTCTTTGACAAACATATATGTGCAACCAAACTTTTTTATTCCTTTTCCTTATAATACTACATCTCTGGCTTATGCCTTAAGGGCATATAGCCAAAGTATGTTGAATTAAAAGCCCAAAAAAGAGTAAGCGGAGGGACAATCCCCCATCTCCCTCATAAAATAAACTACTCATTAGGAGGGACAAAGTATCCCCTAATTCACCACTTAATATGGGTAAAGAGTTCCGCGGTTACCAATTCCAACTGTGGTCTAAATGGATAAAGTCATGTTCAACTTTCTATTATTGTATAATTATCCAAGTATATAGTTGGCTGATAAACATGAAAGAAAACCTATAGAGGATAAGAGTTTTTTTTTTTCAAACATAACATCATTCTGACATAGCCTGACATAAAGTGCTACACCCCGTTAAATTTCCGTACCTAGTGATATATATTTGTGTGTATTATATCGGACGCATGAAAACTACGCTTTGCAGCTGAGATCGTCGTCTCAAAGAGAACTTTCCTAATGTCAGATTTTGTAACATGAGAACATGAACAAATTAACAATCAGCCCTACTGGTCATCACGTTGCGAACCATGTCTAAATCCTAGACACATCATCCACCATTATTAGGTTCGTACCTCGACGACCGATCGGCGAAAAAAAAATAGCGTTAGTTTTTTTTTCTCTCTCTCTCTCTTCGATCGGCAATCGAGGAAACCAAAGATGGATCGATGAAACAAACATCGCTCCCGTTTCCTCGGCATGCGAGATCGAAAGACGAGCTAAAGTGCATGCAGACGTGCGAGATCTCGCCTCGATCGCTTGCATGCTCTCGCCGCGCGCGGCTCGGCGATTCCGACGATCTCTCAGCTGGCGTCGCTTTGCACGCACGGCCGCCACGCGGAGCGCCGATCCATGCATCATATCGGCCGATCGATCGCTAGGCCCAACCCCATGCGTACGTAGTTTCCGTTTCCTTTCTCGCGCTCTCTCTTTCGTGGCGCCCCAGGCAAATTAAGAAAACTAACAAAAGCCAGCACACTTCGCGCACGGCGGTGCGGCGTGTCCGGCCGGCCGCCGGAGCGGAGCACGATGCTCGGGTTTCCGCCCCCGTGCCGGCCTCGTCGCGCGCGCGTACGTACTACAGAGAACGAACGAACGTTCCTGTGGCCTGGCTAGCATTAGCTAGTGGTAGTAGCAGTAGTAGCGTATATATGTCTCGATCTCTTGGGATTTTCGAGCCACGGATCCATCCACGGGGCGCGTCTAACTAAGCTGGTAGTGCGCTCGTCCCGCCTCGCTTGGTATGGACCACGCTTCTTTTTTTTTGTTTATCTGTTTTCTTTCCTTTGAAGATGACCACGCTACGTACACTTGCTGTCAGCCAGGGTTAATTCGTTCTCAGATTACGTGCCCTAGAACAAATCGCGTGTTGGACTTTTCTAAACTTCCAGCTTGAAATGCTTGATAGATAATAAGCGAACATATATGAGGGTGATTACAGGACGTGATCCCGTTATAGGGACTGTATACTTTATGGTGGTGACGTTCGTCCAATGCCTCTGCTTTCTCCTCGTGAGTTTGAGTCACCGTCTCATCCCGCGCGCTCGCACCACGCATAACCACCGGCTGGTGGTAGAGCGCAGACGACAATACCATAAGAAAGTGGTGGCACCAGCATCGGCATCAGCGGCTAAGAGCCTACGACACTAGAAGGGGCTACATAGGCGGCAACATCGGCCATACCAATAATAGGATGACGCCCGTAGCAACAGAAGAAGTTTGTAAAATAAGGAAGGGAGGGAAAGAGAGAAGGGGAGAGATGATGATGATGACAGACGACTTACCAGTCAGCCAACCAAACGGCGATTGTATGCGTTCCCCTCTCTACACCTTAATATCTGGTTTTTATGGGTATCGTCTAATACCCATAGGTATCAGATGATACTAGGGCATTTGTACCTATGGGTACTAGCTGGTACATAGGGTACCAAGACTAATACCTGTGAATATCAGTCGTGATACCTACATGTACTAGTCGAGAATGACGTGATGCACAACGTATCTGCATATATCGACGAGCAGCACAATGGGCTAGCAAGGAGCACGTTGGCTACCAATTGAAGCTCCAAATCCAACACCTTCATTGGCCTCTTCCTTTATCAACATCGATAGAAGCTTAGGAGGAGCTCACGCTGAACAACGTTCTCTCTTACTGCCTCCCTTCTTCCTGGTTGCTCCTATCGTCATGAGAGCAAGATCTGGTGAGTGTCACCATGTTGCGAGCATGAGATGGAGGCCACGGGACTAGTGCCATCCAACACCCTTATTGTCGACGTGTGCTTAGACTAGATCCAGTGACAAGGAGAGCCAAAGTCTCCATATCTAGCCGTGGAGCCTCTTCCATTATTGTCATGCCGGCCCACAAATCAGCTTTAGTCGATGCCTCCACAAAAGATAAAAAAGGATCTCCATTTGCCATCGATGTCCCCATCATCCACTACCATGCATCCATGGTAGGAGGATGCTTGGTGAAAGGAGGTGAGGGGATCATAAGAAAGGGTGGAGGAGGGAGAGAGTTGAGGAAGAAATATGTAAAGGGAGGCAGGAGGAAGCAGAGGAAAATTGGAAAAGAAGAGGCAGAGAGGGTATGGTGGTGGGGAAAATTGAAGACGCGATGATTTCATCAAGTATCTTGTCACTAAACATGATCATGTTGGATAGTATTTTGTTTAGCAACTTTTATAAAAGGCGTCGAGAGTTTAGGATAAATAGATGTCAGAGGGATTAGTCATAGGGGTTTCGTTTTTTATTCTCCAATAAAGATTAGAATCATGGAAAGTTTGATTATATTTTGTTTATGTTTAAATCATTATATTTAGTGATGGAATTCGCTCCCAATTGTTTTTCCACCCTAGATATTGAAAAGGTATGAGTTTGTGCTCAAACTCCCAATCCCAATCCCAATGCCTCGTAAAAATCCTACACACTACCTGAACTGAAGAATTAATAGTCCCACCTTCTAAAACTCCTATTTCCTTCTTAACAACAGTTTCCTCTCAACTAAACGCACTGTTAAATTTATCTCTCTCTCTCTCCATGTTTTGGCTACAGGGGTGCATGGATGATCAGTGGTGGTCACAGGATAGGATGGTCCAGACTGAGACCAGAATGGCGGTGATTTAGCCCTATATATACATCTTGCAAAACAATTAAAAATTAATCACGACGACCGGCCGGCCCGGCCCTAGCTACGGACGGATCGGAAGTGCGCTGTTTTTAGGGCGCATCCACTGCATTCGGTGCACCCATGGATGCATGCATGAATATGCCCTCTTCAATTTTGTTGCTTGCGATCGAATTGCTCTGATGATCTTGTCGATCCATCTCTGCAACCTGATCCAGTTCCTGTGTCAACTGTCAACCTCACGTGCTGCTACCTACATATTGGCGTACCATTTTTCTGTCTACGTGTACTGTATACATGCATCGATGAATATGTACTGCATATATATATATATGTGAAATGCATTTTTCATAAACTTTCTAATGGAAAGTGATCCCGGTTTTTTATGCGGTTCAGATAATTAATTACAAAATATTCTTAGGGCCCTTTGAGACACATGATTAAATAGAAAAAAATATAGAAATAGAATGTCATACTCAATATTGAATTTCTATAAGATCTCAAAACACATGAAAGTTTTAAAACTATTGTTTTATATAGGCACACTTGAAAAATGTGAGAATCCTAAGATATAAGAATGAGAAAACGTGAGGTTAGTTCCCTCTAAAATTGCTCTAGTATAGCCTATTCCATAGGAATTTTTAAGGCCCCTTTGATTTATAAAAAAACACAGTAAGTTTAGAGGATTTCAATCCTACGATAAAAATTTCTATGCATTTAAAACAAAAGATTGAATCATGTCATTTCCTTTAAAACTCTTATGGATTGAGTAATCCTATAGAGATTTTGAAGAAAAATAAGCATAAAGTCTTACCTCATGTTTTCTTCTTTCTATGACTCTAAATTTCTGCGTTTGTCTTGTGTGTCAATTAAACAATAGTTTTAAAACTTTTTGTGTTTTTAATTCTTGTAGGAATTTAGTGAGCAGAGAACATTCTATTCCTACATTTTTCATATTCTTATGTTTTCACAATTCTGTGTTTTAAAAGTGCTCTAAAGGAATTGGCATGAATCAATTTCAAACAAAGGGCTCTATAGGATTATTTCCCATATGATACAAATCCTCTAGAATTTCTATGTTTTTCCTTTGATTCAAAGTGGCCTTAAGGCCCACTTTGAAATGCAGAAAACTTAGAACACAGGAATAGGAAAAACATATGAATCAAGTAACATAGATTCTCAATTCCTATAGGAAGATAAACTACAGGAAAACTTCAAAAGAAGTGTTTGATTGCAACACAGGAAAAATATAGGATTGTAAAAGACAAGGGATTGAAAACAGGAGCTATGATCTCTTGTTTATTTTCCTCCAAAATCTCTATAGGATTGTCCATTGCATAGAAATTTGAAAGAAAATAATATGATTCAATCCTTTGAATCAAAGGCTCTCGTAGGAATTTTTCCTATAAGGTTAGAGTCCTCTAAATTTCCTATGTTTTTTTATAAAACAAAGGGGGCTAAAAGATAAACAATATAAACTAAGGTCCTACTTTGATTTATAGGAGAAACATAGGAAGTTTGAAGGATTTGAATCCTATAGAAAAAATTCCTATAAAAGCGTTTGAAATTTCTATGGATTGGACAATACTATATAGATTTTTGAGGAAAATAAGCATGAGGTCATACCTCATGTTTTTTTTTCTTCTCATGACTCCAAATTCATATATTTCTCATGTGTATCAATCAAACACTAATTTTAAAACTTTGCTATGTTTTAAATTCCTATAGAAATTTAGTGGACATAACATTTCATTCATATATTTTTTGTATTTTTGTGTTTTCACAGTCCTATGTTTCAGGAGGAACCTAAATCGAAGGATTTGTGAAGGAATTTTATAGGATTCAAACGCTATAGGATTTTTTTCTATATGGCCCTTTCCAACAAAGGATTGGAGTTTTCTAACTTCTATGAAATTACTGAGGAATGACTTAATGCATGCTGGTTTTGAACGAAAGTTACTAAGAGATCTATTCTTTGAGTTTATCTCGCTCATTCGATTTCTGTATTTTTTTTAGCGGTCTATTCAAACTATCATTCTTTTATTTTTTTTCTAATTATCTGTTTTTCACTTATATTTCTATTAAAATTATGTGTTTTTCTATTCGTTCATTTTCTCAGTCGCCTAACTATTAATTTAAATACATTGATTACGACCTCTCGCAATGACTTAAATTGGTTTTTTTTCTGCATATATAAATGTAACGGTATTCCAGTACTACAGAATTTGCTGGGCCATTGCATGCGTGTCTAGATTATATGTGCACGTACACGTAAGGGATATCTCATATGCACGCACACTCGATTGGTGGCACTAGTGCACATG
Organism: Oryza coarctata; assembly: GCA_030770085.1. Taxonomy (NCBI): domain Eukaryota; kingdom Viridiplantae; phylum Streptophyta; class Magnoliopsida; order Poales; family Poaceae; genus Oryza; species Oryza coarctata. The sequence goes on from CM061465.1 coordinate 4,801,956, forward strand.
GACGAGCTTAATTACAGTAATTACATCATGTAATTAAGTAGCTATTGGCTACATGTAGCTAGGATGGAGTAAGATCAGACTAGCAAGGTAAGACGCAAAACGTGTGTTAGCAAGCATCTAAAACATGTGAGATCGAGTAATATCAGCCACAGTAGTTGTCTTATCTCAATTAAATACTTATTAATTAAGCCTCTAATGGCATCATATATTTGTAGTGCCAATGTTATGCTAGGAGTAGTTAGAAGTTGATATTTGAGACGCTGCCAGCCAGAGCTAGCTCTTGAGAAACGTATGTTTTACATGGGACGAGTGAAGTGTGCATGTACTATATATATATATATATATATATATATATATATATATATATATATATATATATATATATATATATGGTTAGAATTAATTATTAAAACCAAGCTCATTAAATTCGTGGCCATTCTCCGTATTTATCCACGATAATCTCGTGTGTGCAAAATTTAATTAAATTGGTTGGGTGAAATTGTCAAGTTGAAATTGCTAGATTTAATAAAGTTGGATTGCAAGTTGATTGAGAGCCGTAATTAACGTACATCAAGAGTGCACATATATGCCTACTTGACACGAAACTTGCAAGCACGCCCAATTAGCTATGTATTCATCGTTTGCACGCAAAGCTCAAGTTTTTAACCTACATTTAGAGATTGGCAGCATGCTACTTTTAATATTACTAGCTAGCCACCTAGCTAGGTAAAACGTGCAAGTAAAGCTAGCTTTCTTTTTTTTTTCATGTCACAATTATGGGCATTGAGTAGGTCGCGGATTCGACTGGGACAGTTAACTACAATAGTACATTTGCATGAACATCATGGAGTGCCAGAGCCAGCGACGATGATGAGTCCAGGCAATAGAGAGATCTAACGAATTGTCTAACTTTTATGGGAGTTTCTAGCAATTACCTGCTAGCAGTAGTGAGAACCTGAGTAGCCACCCGATCAACCTAGGGCTGCGTCATCAATTACACCACACGTATAGGCAATGGTTGAACATGTAATGTTGCTTACTGAAATGATAGTGATATGTTTTTTTTTTCATTTTGCAAGGAGTGGTAGCGATAATTTCGATTAGCTATGTGTATAGATCAGATCAGCAGAAAACTACCCAAGAAAATCAATCTGACCTAACTTAGCTACTACACTCCTTGCGTATGATCGAGCATGCCTAACTGTACTATTATAATTGAGAGCACATCATATTCATGCATAGCTAATCGATCATATGGGTGTACATACTGACAGTACTGCGATCCTTGTTAGGCATTAACTGGGACACTGATAGAAATGTACCAACAATTAATGTTGTACAGGAATATACATTTTCTTTTGCAAAAATACAGTATCTTGTTTCCAGGTTATAATTGAGTACACAACAGTTTTAATGTTGGTGCAAAACTGAATTATTTTAATGCACTTTGACCCTTTATTAAAGCTAATCATTGAAATATAGTTTAAAAATGCCTATGTCAATTGCACAATGATAAATTAAATTTTGATTGTACGGAATTAATAAGGTGTCGTTCATTTAATTCACAGTAATTAAGTGCAGTAGCTACACCTATATAAGACCAAACTAACCTAACACAACATGTAGTTACGGATGCAAAGCGATCAATGGATGAAATTTTTTTTGAAAGTATAGTAAGGCCATTGGTGATTCTAGATGCAAGTAAAAAGAAATACTATTAGAAAGTTGGTGTCTAGTTGGCTTGAAAGAAATTTAAGTTGGTATTTCGTTGATGTGACCTTCAATTTCATATTGCAAGCTAGCTATGAGTTAGCTAGCTCATCATCATGATTCATGAGTACTAAAGGAGGATACACCAAACATGGCTAAGGAAATCAATTAATTGATTCTGGAGTATGATGATTGAGAATGGACTTATCTAGTATTTGGTCAAACAATTAATATATATGGACCAACAGATTGAATCGTGGTCAGCTTATGTCATTCAATTTCTCATCCAAACTATAATTTTGTCGGCCAAGCGAGTGTAGAATTGTGTTTTGGTGCTATGTATATACATTTATGTTCTAATTAAGAAACTATATACGCACAAATATTGAAAAACTTGGCACATTTATTTTCTTTGACAGCTAGGTTGAAGGAGAAGCGTAGCGTGTGTAGCTGACATCGACTTTTTTTTCTACGTGATAAAATAATGTGCACTGCAAACCTTTTTTTTTAAGCTATGAGCTTCCATCTTTTCAAACAAAAAAAAGCATGAACTTCCTTTAAACTAAAGTTCTGGTTACAGTAGGCAGGATGAAAAAAAAAACTAAGGATTCGAGTTAAGGCAATTTTGTGGAATAAAAATTCGCACAATAATACGGGCAATATATAGTTCCTCTTTGACTTTGTGCAGAAGCAGCCAGTTTGTGAGAGAATTTGGTGGAAGACATCTTTTGCTTCCTAGCGTAACATCAACTGATTAGCAACACTATACTATAGGTTTTTTTCCTCTGCAGAAGCTGTGCAGGGGAGGGGGGTGCGTGGGAATTTTTTTATTATTTTTTGAACATTTTTATTGTTTTAACTTTAAAACTAAACTCCACCATAATTTATTTTTAGATTTGAATCTTTTGATCAAACAATGCTACGCCTAGTCCTCTTGACGTGACAGTGTTATTTGGTTATGTTAGGTGGAGTGACGTGACTAAAATATTAATATTTAGATTAAAAAATTATAGTGAAGTTTAGTTTAAAAGTTATAAGATAAAAAAGTTCAAAAAATAAAAAAAAATCGGTGAGGGGGGCATAGTATTACAAAATACTCTCTCCAGTAAAAATTGTTGTTCTAAATTTGAGAAGGCAACATAAGTTAATTTTGATCATAATAATTGTTTATAATTTATGTTTTGGCACATGAAAATTTCATAGCTAAGTTTGTTACAACAAAACCTTCCATAACATTGACTTTATATAAATATTCTTTAATGTGAAATTCCATGTCGTTTAATTTGTCATTGATAAGCGAATGGTTCTACAAAATTGCCATCAACGAATTCAAATTCTATAAAATATTATTGTACAAGCGTTTCTCTTTTATTTTCACCACCGCCGTTAGGTTATCATTTATAGTCATTCATTAAGTTTCCTAAAAAAACCATTATACTCCTCGAATAGATCAATCACTATGTAAGCACTTCCATTCTTTTACATTAACAATAAAACACCGGCATATTTCACCATTATCTACCAAAATTGCTATTGCAAAATTATCTATAGAATTTGCAATGTGTAAATGCCCAAACTGCCATAGCAAAAATGTTTGCATATAATTCAAATTCTGTAGATAATTTTGCATTTATAATGGGTGTAAATATGTTGTTAATTATTTCACCATTGGTGTAAAAGAATAGGAGTGCTCACACAGCATTTGATCGATTTGTAGGGGCAAAATGGTCTTTTTAGATGACTTAAAGGAGACCTATTGATAAAAACCTAACTACAGTAGCCCTCAAAAAAAGGATAAAAATGCTTCTACAAGGGTACTATATTTTATAGAATTTGTGTTAATCGATCGATGAGAATTAACCGATTAAAGCTATGTCCTATTGAGTATGAAAAGTTTAAAATAACATCCTTTTCACAACTGGAGTGAGCATCGGAAGAGCTAAGCTAGCAGACAGACGGTGCAGCACATCACACATCGCATACGTACAAATCACAAAACGCATAGCATCACCACCAAAGGATATAGACCTAGAGGCAAACGCCGCTCTACGGCCGCGACAGCCACACAACACGCCGCACGCTCGCCGCGCGCGCGCGCTCCCGGCCCCAGGCCCCGCATGTGAATTCCTCGTGTCCACCATGCCCGCCACGCGCGCGCGCGCGCGCACGCCTCGACGTCGATCCCTCACGCATCTATCCATCTCCGGCTCGACCGATCGCTATATATATATATATGATCGATCTCGCACTGTCACTGTGCCATGAAAGCTAGCTCCGAGCTAACAGCTATCCATGGCTCAGCTAGGATTCGTCTCCCCTAGCTAGCTTCCATGTAGTACCAAGGAAGGCGTCGGCATCGATAAACAGGGCTAGATTTCAGCCAGGCGTATAGCTTGGCCACTAACTGAAAAGGTAGATGTTTTGGTCGACGGATCATTGTGGTTGCTAGAGGCGGAGGACGACGACGATGTGGATCGTCGCGGCGGCAGCTAGCAGGGGGCCCTCATGTAGGTAGGATGATCGATCGAGCAAGCAAGTATACGAGTGACTGGTGCTGTGAGAGGGCCGAGACGACGACAGGGGAGGAAGAACTGAGCACTCTCCACGATCATCGTCCTTTTCTATGGTTGTCGTCTATATTTTTGCAGAATTGCATGAAATTTTGGTTCTGAATGTGAAGGCATGCTGATTTGTCGTGTGAATAGGCATGGCCGGTTTACTTTGTCGAGATGAGCTCAAGCTACTGTATGCTCTACATAAGCAACAAATGCTGTGTGTGTGTCAGATATTTGTCTTTAGGAAACATCCTCCATTGATATTAGTCTTTTTTTAATGGAATCTATCCACGAGGGTTTAAGTACTAGACTTAACATAAATGCACACATTTACAGATAATTATTTTTTTAATAATAGATAACATACTCGTTAACATCAAGGCACACATAGTAACTTTAGCTTAATCTTTTAGAGGTGTTTAAACCATAAGAGTAGAGTATGCTTGTGCAATCAATCTTAAAATATATCGTATTGTCTTTGGAGATATCCATAGGGAGAGGTTATATATGTGTATTTATGAGGTGAGTGTGCATGCGTATATATAAGCGTCTATGTTTGTGTTGTGTTTCAAAAAAAAATTATCTCAATTTTTGTTTATCCAAGAGTTGCTCCTCAAATTTTAATTTAGTAAGAGGGTAACAACATGCAAAAAGATAGAAAATTTATATCAAATACTACACTATTCTTATTATTCACACCTTTTAATCTTCTTGGTCATATATTTTTGACATTTATGATAAGATATGATTAAACTTTTAACCATCAAAAACTTTAAAAACTTCTCAAATAATCAGTTCATTTATATAAAAAGTTCCATGTACTGATTTACCTTTAAAACTACTATCATAATATAAAATATTATTTTTTTATTTTTTTATTCTAATGTAGAATTGATGATCAAAGTTTTAAAAGTTTAACTGAATCTTATTTTAAAAGTTCTAATAAATTCAGTTTGGTTGATCTAGCGCATAGCTAGCTACCACAGTATTTTCAACGGAAAGGTGTAGATTAGATAGAAGTATATATGCATTTCCTTTTTGTGTGTGGTGTAAGTGTCCTCAAACAAAGGATATATATGAAGCGTCGGCAGCTACTACCTTCCATATGTTATCTTTTATGCATGTAAAGCTTAAGATAGATTAGTCAGTTCATGATTTAAGTGCCAATATTGTTTGTAGGTCATATATACCATGGGTTCAAAAGTTGCTCATCATGAGCAGAGGAATCTTGATAACCTCTACCAACTGTCAAAACATATATTGTCTTGGGATAAAAAGAGTACAAATCCATCATTTGAATATATCATCAGGAAGCCATAATGCTATTCTAATATTCCAATTCTTTATGCCTAAAATTCTCCGATAAGATTCAAATTCCTCTTGTGAATTGTCAAATCACCGAAGGAAGAAGAATAGAGGATCCCATTAGAGTACTGGACTGAGGTGTTCTCTCTGGACTTGATGAGTTTCACAAATCTTCATGATTACCTGATTCTGCGAGAGAATATTTGCAATTAGCTGCCAGCTAGCTAGTTAGTTACAAAAGAGTAGGGCTAAATCTGCATGCATGCTAGTAGATGCATAATTAAATCTATTGATTTCTATCTTGTCGAAAGTGTGAAAAGTGTTTCCACCGAACCCTATTCTTTTTCATGAATGATGTTGTCTATCCATCTATATAGCTCTTAGGGAGCCTCTCCTATTGTTTCTCTTTTTTTCCGAAAAAAATATATAGCATTTTAGTTGAAAATACTCCACGTACTTACACTAGTTTCGTGTTAATCACAAGGACAAATACATATGTTCTCGTCAAAAAAAATAATCTATAGCTTTTTAGCTGAAAAAACGAAAAGGAAAATACATGTTAATCACAAGGACAAATACATGGGGAAAAAATAGTCCACGTACTTACACCATATAGGCATATACAAAATTGCATACTGATGTAATTTCATAGAACATGCAATAAAAATGGTTTAATTAGCCATCTGAAATTAATTTATTGCACTAGTTTCATGTTTTTATTAGGAAATTGCTGTAGATAATAGCATTGATTCACAGTGCATTTTGGAGACTAAAAAAAGTACTGAGATTTTTGCAAATTTTTTTATAGAAATTTGCACCCAAAATAAATGTTCAATGTTCTATTGTGTAGAGAGAGAGAATACTGTTAATGATTAGGATGTGTTCTTTGATGTACATGGAACCGGTCTGAAGCCGGGGGGTATCCGCTAATGATCATTTCTTTTGGTGGAACTGACTTTTCAGAAAATTCTTAACACTTTCCGTTATGCATGAATATCTTATCTGGACATGAAAGTTATTCTACAAGAATATGGAGTTATGATTTATGAATTACCTTATGTTATTCTTTTTCATTTTGTGTATGTTAGGAGGGATAGTAAGTGATGCGCACATTGTGCGCTACACTTATATTTATGCAAATTTTGCTTTTCATAAGATAATTTGGGTGAATTGAACCTTTACAAATAATATAATTCTATGTTACTACTTTTTTATCTTAACTTTTTCAAATTAGTTATATGGACGCTATTCTAGTAAGCTTTAATGGATTGTTGGGAACCTGAATTGAGATCTTAGACATAGATAATGCATACACACATGCATGACAATTTAGTGGATGCATGAGTTAGGCTATTCACAGTGCTCTTATATGGCGAGTGGTCTCAACTCGCCACGTAGAACACATGAGGAAAGAGGGTGTGGGGTAGGGTGGCTTTAGCAATCTAGTGTCTTGCAGAAGACACGGTATCTTAACTTGAAAAAAATGAAAAAGACAATTGTGGATGATGTCCTCTCTCTGGAGCAAAGCGAGCGTCCCAAACCTCAAGCAAAATCTCCCCGAAAAGTTGTCCTCCACCCCAATTCGCGCCACCGGGAAGCTCTGTCAGCCCACGTCACCCTACGCCACTAGTGCTTGTTGTCTCACGCCACCACTTTGCTTCCTCCATCCTCGCATGCATAGGTGGGAACATCAAGTTGAGTAGGACAAATGTGGACAAGCTGTTGTGCTCGCCTCTACTTCCACCTCCACCCAGATCTAGAGAAGTTACGGTGATGAATACAGGAGGTCACCATATATCCTACAGTGGAGCTTGTGTCCGTCGTCATCCCTACTTGCGTGTCTTCGGTCTCGTCGTAGTCCTTGTGCAAAGAACACCACCATCACTAGCTACGGACCTCGCTAGCCTACACCACCCCAATTTGTATCGTCTCAATCTGCTCGTTACCAGGCTCCACCCTAATCCTGCTTGAAGAAGACAATCGACAGTGACAGATTGAGGTGCCACTGCATTGGATTCGGTCCCCTTCCCCTTCAAGCAGTGACGGTGCATGGGAGGTCGAAGGTAGACCTTGACCGCCCTCCTTGGCCTCTACCTCCTTCTTAACTGCTTTCTCTGCTAGGTCGTCGGTGCTAGGTATTGGGAAGAGAGGAGGCACTATGGATGTAAGAGGGGAATAGCGGCGCCATGGAAGGAAAGAGGAATGGCCGCATCGGAGAAGGGAATGAAGACGCTAGCGAGGGGGGAAGGAAACACTGGCAGCAGAGAGGGTGTAGGATCAAGGAGGCTGACTAGAGGGGGTGAATAGGCGGTTTAAAAAACTTTTAGTTAAAAACTAGGTTTTATATGCGAAAGAGAATCAAAAACAATTTTTCCTCAATTCAAGGCCTAAAACAATTAGTCTCAACTATGTGCATGAAGAAGCTTAACATATGTTGAGGTTTGCAAGCCTAGAGTGATATTAGCACAAATAATCTTTAGTATATAAACTTGCTCAAAATAATACAACAAAGTAAATAAGGCAAGCGACAAATGATTTTTTACCTGAGGTTCAGAAACTTGTCGGTTTCCTAATCCTCGTTAAGGCGAGCCCAACTTCACTACTCAAACTATCAAGCCTCCGAATCTCGTCATCAAGAGATAGGCAAGATGGGAGCCGGTTCCAAAGTGGTCTACATAAGCCTCGATCACTAAGGGTTATTCTTCCCCTACTCCGAAGATGACGAACACCGAGCCACTCACAATCAACCATCGGGCTTTCTCCACAAACTTCTTTGGATAGTTCACTGGGTAAACTCCTCCAAACCATCTAGGAGGTGAAAACCTCCAAGAGTAACAAGTTTAAAATACTTGTTGATGATGACCAAGTGTCACACTAACTCTAAAAATGAAGCAATGCACTTGATTTGGCTCAACTTACTCCTCAATACCTCACTAGATGATATAAGTGCTCAAGTGTGTGAGAGTTCCTGTAAGGGCTCAAAATAATATAATGAAGTACTAAAAAAACCTTACCCTTGATGTTAGGGAGAGTGTATTTATACACCCATAAAGCCAAACTAACCGTTAGAGGTGAGATCCTCTAACTTTTGGACATTGTCAGTCACGCATTTACTGTGCATCCTAATCCGACCGACGTTAAGGTCTTGGTCTGACTAGCACCTTCAAACGACTTTCTGTAAAATCCTGGTCCGACCGACCTTTAGTCTCGGTCCGATCGACACCTTCAAAAACTTTTCTATAAACTCTCGGTTTGACCGGCCTTTAGTCCTAATCTGACCTGCACCCCCCCTTTGTGAGGTCAAAACATATCTAAAAGACGCTGGTCAGACCGGGGATAGTCCGATCTCAGTTCAGCAGGCGGTCCGACCGCATGCCATTTTTTAGCATGACCAACCGACAAAAAACAATGATATCTCATAACTTGAGTGTCGGAATTTAATGTTCTTAGACTCTATAGAAAGCTTATTTAAAGTGCTATACAACCCATGAACAATATATCCAATAATCACAACTTTTCTCAAGAAAAAATGACTTAAAATCTAAAAGGCATTCAAGTATACATAGCCATAAGAGACTACTCATTTCTTTTAGATATGTCCACCTCTCTTTTTGCATGAAACTTAAGAAAAGACTCACCACACTTTGCTAGACACTCTCACTATGTATGAGTGAACTAACATGGCATAAGATCATTCACATGTTCACTTCATAAACATCTCTTGATAGTACAGCATCTATCTAGCAATCCGATCTTTTCACCAAACACTAAGACTGGCAAAAGGCTAACAAAAATTTTGTTAGTTTTATTATACCTTTGTCTTATGTTATCCACATCGGGATCAATGCTTGAGCTGATATCAATACTTATGACAAACCGATTAAACCATCTTTATTCTAGGTCTTGATCAACCTTTATCGAAAGTTGCTTCTTATCACAAGCTTGACTTCATCCTTATTAACATGATGAGTTCTTAGTTTGATAACTATCAAACCATAGCGTCATCCATTAGCCTCATCATAGTAGGACCTATTTCTTTATACAACTTAAAGAAAAACATTAGCACTAGCTCATCGATCATCATCCTTCACTTGATGATCAACCGATTACATATAAAGGGTATAAATTAATTTGTTAAGTATCTATTAACACCAAATATCTAATATTAAAGATAAAGTGAACAACAGGGATCTAAAACATGTATAACAAATATATAGGATTTGCTCCCTCTAAATATATGCATACTATATATATATGAGAAGGTTGTGCACACATAACTAAAGGTAAAGCAATAGAGATTTATCCTATATACATATATAGAAAGCATGTGTCATTGACATTTATAAACATAAACATATATCTTCGTAATCTACATATTCTAAAGTAATTGAGACTAAAAGATGTGGTTCAAATAAAATATTAGTCTCACAAGAATATACCAATAATATGAAAATCACATATATGTCAATATATAGATAGAGAAAAAGAATGATATATTTAGCTTGATATCCTTGTGTTTCATTATTATGAATAAGATTCATCATCGAAGAATATATTATCATCTTCACTCATATTAAGTTTAGAAGAAACCTATCCGCCAACTCATAGAAAGAGATTAGTCTCACAAAACTGATATCACAACCTACCAAAACAATAATTACTCATATTTGTTTGATCATAAATCTCTCAAATTTTTTTCTTTTTGTGATACATAACAAGCCGATATAAATTATATAAATATGAGTAAATGATATATCAATACTAATAATCATAAAATATAGAATAAGTTTCCCTAAAGATATACATGCATATAAATATGGTGGAAAACATATACACATATTTGACAATGGAGAATTTTTACGCCGTATTTTGGATACATAAGAAAAATCAAATAAGAACATATAGACCCGGTCAAGTATATATCTCATTTTTATTTTCATATCAAAAAAGACTATATAAAATAATACTTAAAAATTATATTAGTCTCACACAATTAACTCTATCATTAATCACTGAAACTAAACTAATCATACTTAAACTTACAATCTCCTCCTTTTTATCATTAATCACTTAAACCAAATTAATAATGAATTTACATAGGAAAACGTCATGCAAAAATGACACGGACGGATGGGTGGAGAGTGGAGGAAAGTAACGGAGAAAGGTGAGGGGACTTTTTTTTCCCTGATTTCTATGGTGGCTAGTGTAAAATTTTGTACTTCTACATAAATTGAAAAAAAAATATGAGAACCACAATAGAAAATATTAGAGGTTGATATGAAAAATCAAAGACACAACTTGTATTGTGAGAGAGAAACATTTTAGATGAATGGTCTCACACTATATGACTTGAGACCACTCAATCGGTGTGGCTTGCACGGTAAATGCCCTGAGTGCCCCAAAGGCACCTGCCGTTACGGAGAGGACCCGTGTCCGTGCTCAGCAAGTTTGTATAGGTTATATGCCTCGCTGTACTGTCTCTAAAAAGAAGTCCTCCGAAGGAGACTGTTTTGGTTTTGGGCGCAATGCAGCTCTTGACTTCCTACAAATACTGCTCCTGACTTCCTTCAAAAGTTCTGGTAAATCACGAAGGTTTAGTTAGGTACTTGTTGATTTCCCCACTACTTGTAGTGCCAAGACATCACATCAACGCATATTCTTCTGCTTGAACCTGTGAAATTTGAAATGGTTAATTACTCCCTGCGTTTCATACATTTTGGATTTTTATTAAGTTAAACTTCTTTGAATTTAAATTTGACCAAGTTACTAATATTAGTTCCATTAAATTCACCATTGAATATATTTTTCTATAAAAATGAACAAACTTTTAAAATTAACTTATAAACCTAAAATGTCTTATGGAGCAGAAGTAGTAGCAGGAGACCTGACTGAAAATCGTTGTCGATATATATGTAGTGTTTTAATTAAGTCAAACACGTTAAGCAGTAAAGCCCTGGTCGTGGGAAAAGGTTTTGCTTGACATCTCAATTATTTGTCTTCAAGAAAAAAAGGGACGTCTGAATTCGTCTAAATGTGGAGACGGTCGTCACGTATGATGTAACTTAACCAGTACTAATGACACGCTTTAATATGGATTTTTGGGATTAATTTGACTGGACCAACTAATTAGACATATCATCATCGTTGAAACTTAATTTGTACGTAGGTTAACGTATATGACCCTCTGCCTAATGAAAGCTAAACGAACAATAGTTAGTCCAAACGTCACGTCACACATCAGGTCAGGGTCAGGTCAAACATTTTTTTTTGGATTTCAATCCATTCGAATTGACATTGCTTATGAGCGTTCTTTGTTTTTTCGCTTAAATTAATTATGTATTATTTTTTTAACGAATCAACCAGGAGATTAGTTTTAATTTGCAGTCTGCATGCATGTTGATACGGTTTCGGTTTAATTTTCTATTGCATTTCTTCTGCGACTCAGCATTATAAATTAGCATTTATGTGGCATAAGCGATCAGATAATATTTATTTCTTTATCTTCTTTAGATATTCATGTTCTTAATGTTTAACAGAAGATCTATCTCCTGCGCATTACTTCATATGTTACAGTTTTCTACACCGCATACGCCCTCCAATTCTATAATACGCGTTTTGACAACATTAAACTTTTAAAATTTTGTCTATTAATTTTTTTTACAAATATGTAGATATTTCAATAAAATCATATATTTATTGATATTTCTATATATATTATAATAATAAATAGTGATAGATGTTATTTTTTAAAGACGATGTCCTTATTCAAAATGATAATTATTATAATAAAACCGGAGGGAGTAGCAGACAAAACATTTTCTTTTTATTACTCATCACAGCCTCAAATCGTGTATATGTATTAGTTCATTTGAGTCCAAGCATGTCTCAGCCATGCAATGACATTTGATATCTTTGTTTGATAGAAAAAAAATGGTGTTACTTTTGCCGCCAATTTTGATCAAACTTTAGCGTGTTAAGACGAAGCAAAGTTTGAAGATTATCATGTAAGCAAATTCTCAAGATGCCTGGAAGTCACTGCCGGCTCTATACGTTTTTATGTTGGTTCACATGTCAACAATAAGAAACATTTGCAACACCAGGCTAGCCGCCATGAATGACCAGAGAAAAAATTCGCTATCTAATTATGCAAATCATTCCTTGTTTACATAATCAAGACGTTAGAAAGGGACAATAAAATACAATATCTAATTTGACTAATTACATAATTAAGGTGTTCAAGAAGGATTATCATTAATATTATTTGAAGTAATTAATATAAGGTCTTAATTATCAGTTCCTGATTCACACACAATTGCAGGGCTTATTGGACGTCGTACCTACCTGAGTCACAAATAATTAAACTGAAAAGTGCTCTAAATTCATTTGCAATATAATTTTTTTCCCAGCCTTATATTTTTGGAGAACCTTTTGTTTTTATTTGGGTGGCGAGTACGCGTTTGTTGTTGAATGTGGAGCCCAGTGTTGAATTAGCAAGAACTCGCAATTAATTAAATTAATCTACTCGAGACATTGGTCATGGGAGTAGCTCAAGATCATCCTTTTGGACTTCTCTGCCGTTAGTTCGACAACAAGATAACAAATAACTAAACCTTTCTTTTTATTAGTTGAAGATGCCACCCACAGATAATTAATATAGTTAGTGTAATATAAAGTGCTCAGTTGAGGCTCGTGAAGCTTAGCGCGTGAAGAAGAACTATAGAACAAATTGTGGCTCGTGCAGTGTGACTAAGTAGCTCGCAAATTGATTGAATTCATAATTTAAAATGTGTGTTGTCTTTGGAGGGAAGCAAACGATTGCTGGTGAGGATTAATGGCAGAGATCGAGGGGTTAATTTTGGATGGATTTGGTTTGGCGTTGTTTCGCATGTAACTGCCGATGGGCCCACGCGTAGCCCACGGACCGGACACGGCTGCTGACTCGGCCGCGGCCATCGATCTCCTGCGGGCGCCGATCGCTGTCGGTGTCGGCTCGCCTGCTCGCCGGAGCGAGGCCGCCGTGGCCCACCGGCTCAACGTACGCCCGTCCGGTCCGCGAGGCCGCCGCCCATTTGCATGCAACGCCGTCACCGGCGGGCGGCTGCTCCGGCGCCGTGCACGCCGGCCGCCCACTCTGGCGCCACGTACGCGCTGCATGGGGCATGGATCCGAAACGACGGTGGCTGGTGTACCAGCTAGTAGTACGTGTACACGGTGTTACGGCCGGTTGGTCAGCTACGCTAGCTTGTCGTAGGACACGCTAACTTCAAAATACACGTTAAAAGAATATTTAAAATCTCAATCATCAATAATCTACAAAAACGCTTGGTTCAAAAATAAAAGAATGATATACGTAAATGCCTTACAGAGTACTGTCATAATAGGTTATTAGATATTATAAATGGTCGCTGGGAATCTTAAAGTTAAACTGAATCTTCCCATATACGTCGAACTATTTGACGACCAAAGGAAGTAATTGTGTACAACTAAGAGTGCTTAGTATGACTCATTCTTGCATTACTTAATACTGCCCAGCTCTGCCACAACTCGTGAAGCCAATCGACTGGACTCCACGTGACCCCACAAGGAAGTGACTTGTACCGGAGGATATGCAGGTAGCATAAATACGGATAGGAAGAAAACTCGCTCTATGTATTTGTTTTTAATTTTTTTTCGAAACCAGAATTGAAATTAGAAATCCTGGATATAAAAATGGAATCGAATATTATCAAATACAATCATCGAATACAGATATAGAGCAAATATGAATCACAACGAATATCATAATGGATATATATCGAATATAAAAACCACTTACTATGAACTCCTGCATTGGATATAAAGTTTTTTGTATCAAAAAATATAACGAATTGACTGTATATACATATGGCAGTTTATACAAACTGATAGTATTACTTGCTTCATATTGATCCTTTATAAACCACATTAAAAGAAATATCTAGTCATTGTAAATATATTATATTATTGTGATAGTAGATCATATTTAATAATTTATATTGGCTTTTAGTTTTTTCCAAAAAAATAAACAATTTTGAATTTGGAATTAACAAATATTAAATTGTATCATCTTAAAATCATAAAATAGTATTTTGTAATTTAATTCTAAAATAAAATAAGAAGAAAACGGTAGTGCATTACATATAGGTTTATAGTTAGATACTTTGTTTTAAAAATAAAAAAATTGATAAATAAGTTGGCAGGAGACATCGGCCCAAATTATAAGTTACTGTGGATTAGTCTTTTTTTCTAGAATTATCTGAAAAACTATCCAAACAAATATCCGGATAGTTTCCAATCGAATCTGATTTCTGCCATATGCTAGTCTTGTTTCCATTTCCGAAATTATCCAAAAAATATCCATCCGATACTTTCTAAAAAACCGTCCGAATCCTATAAACTATTCGAACCAATTTCATACTTTAATGCTGCGAACATGCAATGCAACACAACAAGAGTGTGTGCTTTACAACTGACCCATTGCCCTTGCTGGCAGGTGCGGACGCGCCACCTATGAACTGATCAAAAGAGCAGGATTAGGGCAGAATAAGCCATGTCCAGATGAACGATCATGATGATCTACACAACAATACGCGCATATATATACTATAGTGAAATGAAATACAAGGATAACATTACTTGAATATAGGAATCTAATTAATGTAGTTGTTGGTAGAATACATTGTTAAACTCAAACCAGCAAATTAGCCCTGAATTGATTCTTTTTAGCTATTTCAGTTTGTTTATTAAGTCCTGTAGTTTATTTTTATTGATTTGAGCACAAGAATTATTCATTTTTGTACACTCATTTAATATTAATGAGAGTTCCTATAATATTTGATTAGGCCCTTCGCTACTAAAAACTGTCTAATTAGAACATTCTAACTAATAATGTTTAATCAAAATAAAAAATAATTAATAATAATCAAGATTTGTCTTAGGGATGATTAAAAAAAACGACTCTAGTCATGGTGTGGCTCAAGAACCCACCAATACCATCTGTAAAAAATGTGTACTCCAAACCATAGAAAACTATACTAAACCTATAAGACTATAGCATACTCCATAGTCTATCTGTATACAATATAATTAACAATATTATAACAGTGCAAATTAATTAGTTGTAATGGTGAGTATACTATTCTCCTAATATCATTCGAGCTAGTTTGAACAATAAACTTCACAAAATGATAGTTTTAAAGAACATACAAAAGTACAAATATGCCGGGAATCAGTCGGTCAGAATATATTGAAAACAAATCAAATGTCAGTAACATTTTGTTTAATCAATAAGCCAACACCATATGTTTATTGTTAAAGAAATATTTTGTTCAATGACTTAGACATGATAATTTTAAATGGGTGACTTGATTGCATGCTTGAGGATTTAGAATGCACTTTAAGGTTGGGTAAACGAGGCGAGGGAGGGGGCACATGCTCCCTTGAGTGTTTAAAATGCAACGAATGTCAGCAATGCTCCAACCTGCAAACCAGACACAATAAAAAGGCCACGCAATGGGCTAAAGGCAACCAATAGAGGTCTAGTGCGTAGTTTTTACTCACCCCATGTCCAGTGGCGAATACTGAGACAACTTGTAAACTTCTCAGTCAGAATTCAGCAAATCGGTGCATATATATGTCCAAAGTTTACATTAAGTTCCATAAACATTACACGATGGATACTATAACAAAATAACTGAAATAATAACCACAAACCATATTGCTGTTATTTCTAGACCTAGCTACAACTCTTGACAAATTAAAAGAAGCAACGCATTGCTAACAATTACCTATAAAAAAATCAAGATTGGGAGAAATAAAAAAAAGGCATGAGTTAAGTGAATGCTTAATTGAATGCAGTGACAAAGGGGAACTCCCTAGTTGATGACATAATTGACCGTGAGATGATGGTGAAGACAAACTATGTGACACGAAGAGAAAGACCACCATGTGTCCCGGATGGTGCCATCATCTGCTTCATAGGCTTTGACAGCGATGGTGTGCGTCCACAACGCCATGGGTTGCGCTGTCGGTTTGCCCATCTATTATGGACAGAATAGTGGTTGGAAGCTAACCAACAGTGGGGATGAAGAGATTTCTGACTTGGTATGGCCCTATATGTGGTATGAAAGCTAAAAGCTTTGTTCAATGGAAAATGACAATGTATACAGTACCCAAAATCAATGTACAATTAACATTGGCCACCTCAAATACATGTATATATCTTAGAAATTTAATAATTAAATCAATGTTCATATAAAAGTCATTATCTATGCATGAAAAGACAGTTAACAAATTATAAATATTCATGGACAAATCTCAAGGAAAGAGTAAACAAAAGGTGCAGAGTCTGTCAGTCATTATGTTAGTGTTCATACAACAACATGAAGAAGTGGTTTCAAATCTACTGACTCTCTACAGTCCAAACTTTACCGTAGTAAAAAAATTGATGAACTAGTTTGATTTCAGTTTTTACAAGGTGACAGAGAAAATTACATTTACCAACCGAGAGAAAATTATAAGGATGAAAATAGCACATTTACAAACCTGCTTGCCGTTGTTGAATGCTAGATGTTGGAAACAGGACGCAACTAGCTAGCTGTGATCCACACATGTGGCTGGGGTCCTTCCGGGCAGGGAGGTTATAGGCAGAGTTTTGGCGAAATTGCTTTTTGGCGCCTAGAGCACACCTTCAAAAATGAAAGCTTTCAGATTTTGGGCTGAAATTTTTTGCAATTCAAGATGGAAGTTTCTAGGCCACAGTTAAAAATTTTATATGATTTGAATTGAAAGTTCTGTATAAAAGTGTTGCTACGCTGGGAACACGCGTGCGCTAATAATCCCCGAGTTTTGGATGTCAAGCCAAGTGGCAAGGCAAGGCAAGGCAAAGGTTTAAGAGGATCGAAGAAGGAGCCAGAGCTTAAAGCCACTGTGCAAAGTCTAGCCTGTTTTGGCCATGGTTTTGGTCAGCGGCTAGCCTGGCCCATGTTGCAGCCCTCCCACCTGTGTGCCTGACAGACACAGGAGAAGCACTTGTTTTCCAATTTTTCGATGTACCTCCAAATTTTATCTTGAGATTGTTTTGCTACTGTTGGGTGGGTGGTACGTTGAAACGTAAGAAAAATAGTGTGTGGTGTGGTATCAAAGCTGTAATTTCGAGGTGTAAACTTAAGTATGGATTCTCCAGTGCTAAACGAGTGCAAACATCACCTAACATACCAATGTCGAGCGGACAAGCAGAGATTAACTTTTAAAAACACAGATTTCTTTTTTCTTTTCATCAGCCCATCACGCATTATTATTACTAGCTATGCGCCCATGCCTTGCAACAGAAATCTCAAAGACACCCTTTCACATTAGTCACCCCTAGTCTCTATGTTGAAACGCCGTATATGTGAGCAAGAAGTTAGAATCGAATAGTATATATATTCTATATTTACAAAAATGCAACTTATGAGAGCAATCTTTAATGGCAAAATTGGTTTTGTAGCATCGATCTTCATTTTAACTTTATAGCATTAAAAGTTCTCAGCTTACAAAAGTTTATGTTATATAGCATTCCGTCCATACTTCTGTTAGATTTCTTTGCTTTGGATTTTTTTAAAAAAAAATTGAAAATCCAATTTTTGCCATCTTTATGGCATATTTCATTTTTCAATAATCCAAACACAACTAAGTTTCCATAGCATGAATAATATATGGATGGTAGAACATTGATTTTAATGTTCATTATTAAGAATTTTATTTATTTTTTGTCAAATTTGCAACTTACACAAGCTATAAAAATACATGGTTTTTAAGAGACATATCAGCATAATTATACAGCTAGGGAATTCATGCAATTCTTCATAATTCAAGGACGGGAAATGTTTCTTTGCCTTTTCAATGTTTTTTTTGCTAGTTCAGCCGACAAGGCTAACTAAATTTCATTAAGATTTAGAGAGGTACACGTTACAAATAGGTTGCATAGACAAAAAGCTGTCTTAAGCAGAGAGAGATTGACAAAAGTTCAATCACACCCAAAGGACTGGAAACCACTATAGTCCAGTCCTGCAGATCAGTCATGGGTCGATAGAATCAAAAAACGGGTCTGCGCTATTTAGGAGAGGTTTTTATAAGGTTCCCTGTATTCCTAAAACGAGGATGATGTTGCCAGGTAGAGGAACGTTGCCATCAATCCTATTTTTCCGTGACTATGCCACATAACAAAAAAAAAAAAGTCTTACACTTGTTCTAATAAAGAGTGTAGCTACATGCAGAGCTAAGAAACAAAACTAAGTTGTACTCAGCAAGTACTTACAAAATGAAGATCTATGAAACAAAACGCATACTATTTAGGTTAACATTTCAATACGGGTGAAATAATGTTTATTTGATACTTACAAAAATGATCTCGCTGAAAGCTTCTGACATTGAACATGCACATATAAAAATGATCAAGTAAAAGCCATTTTTTGTTCATTACAGACGGCACAAGAGAATGCATTGTGTATGTAATCAAAAGTAACTGAATATATAAATATATCAAGTACTAAAATCCCATTTGGTACTAGAGGGGAAAATGCCCATAGAGAAAGCCATGACTTACCATCCTAGAAATAATGGACACTCCAAATTAAAATGCTTGCCTGAAAAGTAGTCATCACATCAGAACCTGTCATTGAACTGCTCCAGTGCCATCTTGCAAGTTGCAAAAGATTGTC
The DNA here is from genome assembly GCA_030770085.1 of Oryza coarctata. NCBI lineage: Eukaryota > Viridiplantae > Streptophyta > Magnoliopsida > Poales > Poaceae > Oryza > Oryza coarctata. Next base: position 4,821,244 of record CM061465.1, read on the forward strand.
CATCCATTTATCTTTTTATTTCCTAAAAGATCAATTGTCATCCATATATCGCCCTCTGATTGCCATCCATGACTTACCATGACATTGAGCATCCGTTTTTGCTTCTTTAGCTGAGGCAAGGGAAACAGCTAGCAGAAGCCTAGGAGTACTGAACTCATTTGTTGCCACCTCCCACCTGTAATTCTAATCACCATTATCTATTTGGATCATTATAATTTATTAACAGAGTATAGACACGGCTTCACCGTACCACTACATTCTTTTTTAAGTAGTAAGTAAAGACAATGATATTTATTTATTCAGCCATCTAGCAATTGCACATGTGCACATAAAAATTATTTTTTTATGAGAGGAGAGCAGCCGTTCGAGCTAAAGGGGTCATGGTCACCTTCGGCCGCCACAACTAGGTCTGAAGATGTCCCCACAAAAAAAAAGAAGAAGAAGAAGGTCTGAAGATGAGGAGGGCAGTTGCTCTTGCACTCATCCATTGTGTTGTAGCAAAACTTACTTTTAAAACAGCAGTAACAAAGATCCTTGCACTTGCCAATCTGGTCCCTTCTCAAGAAGCAGAAGGGAACCAGCGGAAAATTAATGGCTCCTGAAACAAACCATCAATTAGTATTTGCAGATTTTCTCAAGGGTATTATTTAGTTGTACATTGATGATATAAAGTTACAAATGAAGTTGGAAATTTTCTAGGGAGGATTAATTAGCTAATCAAAACGCTAAAAAAGTTGTGCAACTGTGTCACTTACTTTGTGCATGGGTAGCGAAGCATGCGAGAAGCAGGGACGAAAGCAGCATCAGAGGCTCTTCGTGCAGTAGTACTTCTCCATGGAGAACTGGAGACAATATGATGCGATCCCCTTGAGCTTGCTTATCATGCATTGGGTATATCAGGATACAATTCCACAATTATTATGCCAATTAAGAGTAGCATAGCAAGGGGAAATCGGTGGTTTGTTTCCTTCGGTTACTAGAATAAATTTCCAAAACATATTTTGAAATATAATTTGGGAACAGATAATCTGAAATGTAATTATAAATATGGCATGGCAAAGTGCCTGGGTGCACCTGCTCCGGATATCTGGGACATCAAAGATAGTAGTAATTCACAAAAAAATCGCATATTAGAAAAATATCACTATGATGATACTAGCATGGTAGCATTAAGTTCTATAGAATCACCTTCTGAACAGCTGAACCGGGACAAAATCAACATCTTGGTTATCAGACAGGAAAGGCATACCATTAAACAACTTTATGCTTTGATGAGCTAAATTTCAAGCTATTTTTTATCTTAAACACAAACAATTAAAGAATGCGGAAAGCTTGATAAATGATCGTTTTTTATCATCACAACGAGGTTACAGCATAGTCCGTATAAGAGATGTGATATCAACGTTGTTAATTCAGAAACACAGGAGCAGACTGCTGCCAGCACTGCTATTGTTACTTGAATGGACCAATTATCAGAAATACAAACAGTGGCCTTTAGGAGCTGGAACTGAAAAAATGTGCCTCTTGCACTGAAAGAATTTAGCCACCAAAAACCTTGGAGATAAACTAAAAAATTAAAAGGGGAGCTAAAGTAGTCTCATTTCTTAAGTGCATTCATCCTGTCCCGCAGGTAATACAACTTTGCTCTCCTGACTTTCTTCCTGTCCAAGATCTTGATTTCCTTGATGTTTGGAGAATAACTGAGCACAAAAGAAAAGTTGCATTAAGAAAATTGAAACAAAATGCATTATGTGCAATGATATCTTTCATATTTGACTTCCACAGCTTATGATAATCTGTATGAAAATCAGAGATGAACTGCAGAACGAAGTGCACGGAGAACAGGAAATCAGTAAACATATGAAAACTTCCTATTACATTACTCCATTCTACCAATATACCCACAACACCGCAGAGGCAAAGGAATATGTGATGAAAATTGCAGCTTTGTCAGATCCGGAAGTGCATATTTATGAAACTACAAGCTCCATGTGCAATACAGCTCAAACACAACAGGAATTTATTGCACATCTGTACATATTGTTTATCTGCTATCAAGTAGTATCGATGTCAATCACCACATTCACTTTCTTAGGAATTTGTTAACCAGGAATTTACCAAATGATTCAGAAAATTGAGAGCGTGGATTTACAGAAGAACACAAAGAACAAAGGTAGTACCAGTATGCCAGTGTTATCATCAGCCTATTAGGGATATCAAGAAGCTAGAAGGTACCCAAGTAACACAGGCCCCAAACTTAAATGAACTTTTCACAGTTATAAGTGCATTTAATTAGCCATATGTAACCAAATGGTAAGTTTATGCATGATCAAAGAAAATGATCATGTCTGCCACACAAAAGACTTGTGAAAATAGCCTGTTCAAACCCTGAAGTATCAAGTATGATGCACAATTCTCAAATTTGAATCAACAATCGGTTATTCGTGCAGCAATATTATAGCAAACAAGAAGTGATTCAATCTCTATATGCATTTTTTTAAAAAAAAAATCAAGCGGTATATATACATAAAGATGGAAAAAAAAGGGAAGCAAATATTTGGTCACTTACAGTGGAAAGACAGACTCAACTCCAACACCAGCTACTAATCTACGGAGTCTAAAAGTTGTATTGATCCCAGCATTGCGCCTTCCTATGACAATGCCTTTCAATGTAGACTCGCGCCGCTTGTTCTCGGGTACTTGCTGTTTAAACACATAATCAGAACAACAGACATGACCGAGCAGGCAAATACCAATAAACTGAGGATGCGAAAGGTTACCAATCTCATTTGAACAATACATCCAGGCTGCACATCAGGAATCTCTCTTTCCTCGTGGACCTTGTCAACTGCTTCCTTGTTCAAGATCTGAGACACAGAATAACAAATATATTGTGCTGCTTTACGTGGTCATTTTGACAACAGTTACTGGATGGTATATGATTGCTTTGCATAATACTAGGCTTACATTCATAATGTGTCTGGCGGTCTTGTCAGGCCTCTTGAATTTAATGCGCGGAGGATGGTCAACTGCAGGAGAGTTAGAGATTTCCTCCTCGACAGAAACCTCAGCACTCCCCACTGTCGATAGACCCCTCATTGACATGGTATTCACGCAGAACCCATTGGAATGAACACTATCACCAGAAATGATTGAATTCTGCACATCGAGAAACCAACACGACAGACATGACCAAAATTAGCAGGATCACGGACATCAACAAATAGATACAACTCATATCCCAGATGCAAACACACACCCCAATTGGACGAATCCAGTTGCAAGGCCTCAGGTGTTTGATGGAAAAACCCGAATGCGCAACTCCAGAAACTGCATAGTCCACGAGTTTCGCCGCCGAGCCATGGCTTCCGGCAAGATAGACACGCCGCAATAAGGATTGCATCGTTCCCACACCCTCTACTACCCTGCACAGATAAACCCCACGCGTAAGCCGAGGTAGATAAAAAAAATCCCCAAAAAACCTGGTATTTCTGCTGCATCACGCATCAGAGAAATCGGCGACAAATCGGGTAAGTTAATCTATGGAGGAATAAACATCAAGGTTAGGGAGTAAAATATAACCCATAAATCCTAAAACCTCACAAAAAAAACTCAAACCCGGTGAAGAGGTCATCACCGTTCTACACTGGCTGGCTCATGAGGAGGTGGGGCGACGGCGGAGAAGGAGTAAGAAGGAGATTAGGAGAGAAGAATACCTTCGATTCGAGGCGAGGTGGAGGAGGCCGGGGAAAGGAGGCGTGCGCTCCCGCCGCCGCCGCAGCCGTCGAGTGGGAGGGGAGGAGAGACAAGCTGCGTGGTCTAGATCTGAGTGGCTGATGGGCTCTGGCTAAGCCCAACAGATCTCTCCGCCGTTTGATTCGAGGACGGAATTGGGCCTTCACGGCCCATCCATCGCAAAAATTAGGTTTTTTTTTGTGACGTGACGTGGCATGAATTGTTGGGGTGAAAAATGTTGATTTTTTTTAGGTAAATGTTCAAATAATCATACAGTATCATTGCTATTTTTAAATTCTGTGAAAAAAAATTTGTGTTTCCGATGTAATCGCATGGTGTAGAGTGAGACATCATTTTTGTGCACATTTTGTCTTCTTTATAGCAAGGGAGTTGTTGGATATTTTGAGAATTGAGATATGTGGTCTATTGAGCTTCCTTATTGAAATGGAGTATAAGATTGTGCTTCACTGAAATATGTGATGTACCCTCGAATCTCAAGACAAATATGTGATGTACATGTTAAATAGACTTTCTTTCATCTGATATTTTAAACTCTAAAAATAAATACTATAAATACATAAACCTTAGCCCCAAGATATCATATAGGTTCAAATAGGAAGAAATTATTTAGCAATCTTTACACAAAGTTTTAAGAAAAAAAGAAAGAGAAGTTTGTTTGAAATAATTGTATTATAGGTTGGGTAGAGATAATGTGTTGTATGTCTTATTTAATACTTTTTCTGGTTTTTTTAAATGACATCGGATAAAATTAGAAGTATCATCTACATCTTTTTTTTATCCACATCTCATATTTAACTTGCTCTAATACAGTGAAAATATAACGGTTGGTTATTTTTTAGCATATTTTTCGTTTCGATGACATTAATTGTTTGCTTTTCAAATTTAATTGTAGGTCATGCAATACTGTTTTTTTAATGCACTCAACAGATGGCACAACATTTTCTAATGCATTCACATTGCAAATATACATAAGTAACCAACGAAATATAATACGCTTAAATAATTAATTCTCCCTGGTTCGACCAGTTTCTTGGTTTACATACAAACGAAATAATATATAAGCGGCTAAGTAGTAAGAAATCGTGGCAACGGCAGACTAGATCACTAGACACCTAGCCGCGCTTCGCCGCCGGCCGCGCGCGCACGCTGACGACGGCGACGTCGTCGAGTACTGGCCCGCAGAGCGAGCTCATGTCGTCGCTCCTGGTGCTGTAGAAGGAGCTGAAGAACACGACGCGGGTGCGCGCCGACGCGGCGCGGAACGGCAGCACGGCGCGCTTGGCTGCGCCGCCGCGGCCGGCCGACTCGTACGCTACCTTGGTCGACTCCCTCCCGGCGTACGCCTCCACCATCAGCGACCCCTTGCAGCCGTTGCTGGCGTCGCCGACGGTGAACGACAGCGCATACTGCCTCCCGGGCACCGTGCGGATCACCTGCGCGATGGCGCTCTCCCGCCCCGCCAGCAGCTCAACGGCGCGCCGCCCCCGCGGCACCGCGAAGTGGTCGCTGTCGATGTACTTCACCGCCTTGAGCGACTCCACCATCCACCCCGGCAGTGGTGAGTGGTTGTCCACCACCATGGACGGGATCAGCACCCCCCACCTCGTCCCCGGGATGATGTACGGCCCCTCCTCGAAGTCGCCGTTCTTCACCAGGTTCTCTGCAGCACGGACGAACACCTGATCAGAAAACGGGATCACGCGCTCATGGCGCGCGGCGGCGCGGTGAGACGTACTGTTGGTGCGGCGAGGGGGGTTGAGGGTGCGGATGGCGACGGAGTCGATGAGGGGGCCGCAGGCGGGGTCCTCGGTGACGCCGGGGTTGTGGATGACGGCGTCGACCAAGTCGGCGTCGGCGACCCAGGCCCAGGCGTACGAGTCCCAGCCGTTGCTGCTGTACATGGTCTGCATGGGGAGCACAGCCGACTGCCCCGACGCCGACACATTGAGCTTCTCCGCCTGCGCGCACGTCCGCGCCGCGCTGAACGTGAGAGCGTAACGCGCGCCGCGTGTCGCGCCGGCGAGCCGCTGCCGGATCGACGCCTCGTTCCCAAGGCGCACAGCGTAGGAGCCCTCCGGCACCACCAGCACCATGTCTCCCTGCTTCTTCCCCGACGGGATGTACTCCACGAACCCCGACGTCTGCCACGACGGGATCGCCGCCGCTCCCAGCACCTGCGTCCCCCGCAGCTGCGACGGCTTCGGACCCCGCTCGAAGTTGCCGTTCGGCAACAGCCCTGCACGCATGCACCACCGCCGGCGCGCGTTACACATGCGAAAACGAAACAGCCGCCGCAGCAGCAACGCCTCAAACCAAGAAACGTTACCGTCGGTGATCGCGAGCGCCATTCCACTGGCCGTGCAGAGCACCAGCAGCAGCAGCAACGCCGAGCCGGCTGCCATGGCTAGCCTCTCCCTATCTCGCTCGCCGGAGCTGAAGGAGATGACCAGCAGAAGAGAGCTCTGAATTCTTGGAAATGGTGACCTGACCTGCCTGATGACTGACGAGTGATAGCCAGTGCTTAAATGGATGCTGCCTCGTGGACCTGCCCTTCGATGGGCACATAATTTACCATATTGCCACTGGAGGGGCGTTTCCTTCGTGTCAGATCATGTAACGTGAGGTCTTGATGATGTAGGGTCAAGAACATGAGTCCTTGTTCTTTCACTAATGGTACTTTCTTTAACTAATCTGTCATCAAATTTCATCAGCATCTGCACAATTGGCATATGCAACAACCACTGAACTTCTAAGAGTGACACAGTTCTGTACCATGTTACGGATGCTGATATTTATTATCCTACCATTACAGGAGCCTGCAAGGTTTCTGGCAAGATTTGGGGTGAATTTGTCTCACAATTTCCAGAAGCTATGTGAGATCAGTGTGCCATACGGTTAAATTTTGGATAGTCTTAGAGCCAATGATCAGCTATTTCTAATCAGTATGAGGTCTGCATTAGCTCATGTTCTGAATATCAGTCATTTCATCTGCTGCATTTCATATCCTGTTCTGGATAGAAAGTTCGGTGAAAAGTACCCTCTTATCCTAAAAAAATCTGTACCCTTTTCCATTCTGTAGTTCACATCTGATTGTTAATTTCAGCACATTTTCTGCATCAGTGTGCTAAGCTTGCATATCATGCATATGAAGAAATCTGTGATACTTATGGGACCAATCTAATGACGAAAGAACAAGGAGCATAGCATCAGGGGAATCATTTGCATGGGGGGCAATAATGAGTACTCCATGTGATGTTGCCAAGACCTTTGTTCCAAGGGGCTCTTTGGCCATTTCCCTCTCTGCCTCCCAATCCACCGACTATTTGATTTCTCTGAATTTTTACCATGCAGATGTCACTGAGGCTCTCTTTTTTGCTTAAATCGATCAGCTTTAGTTTATCTCTAACATTTGCAGTTTAATTACATGATGGTTTTGATTAGTACACGGTGACCTCTTGGATCCACTGATCTGTTTGACACTTGTAAACACCAAGCATGCATCAAGAACAAGATATAGACCGGAAGATGCAATTATTCAGAGAATATTGCACTGTGATCACGAGGGCATGAATACATTACTATTTCATGACTGACTCATCTTGTTCTTCCGATGTACCTGCAAATCAAGAATTAATTAACTATCAGTGTTCTTTAATCCTCCCTCTCACAAAACAGGTCGGCATGGACAAGGAACCTATGGATTTCTGCAAGTTCATGCATGTGAGCTCTGGAGTTATCATGTGCCTGGAGTTTGATCGATTGGGGGAGGGGAGGGGGGGAGGGGCATGCAGATACTTGGCCTGAATGCATGTGCAATTGCATGTTAGATTTATGTTAAGACCTTATCTGCATGTGTACATGTGTCTGTGTTCCTAGCCCTTGCATGGCCGGTTATTGACACATACCCCTGGCTCCAAGGAGAAGGAGATGTACCAGATGGGCAACCTTGGAGCCTGGCTAATCTTGAAGTTTTCTGCCTGAATCCTTGGAATTAATTCAGCTCAATTTCATGAGAGCAAAGGATCTATTTGCACTCTTAGGAACTTTCTAGTGTTTCTTGCACTACTTGCATGTTTATGTATTCTTTGCAAGTTTAGCATTTTGATCTATTTTTTACTTGAATTCTGATTTATTTATTTATTTTACTTTGGTTTTGTGGGGCAGATCATTCATTCAACTAGCCTTCAAGGCATAGAGTAAAGGCAGTCTGAAGAGGATAGGAGGATGCAATAACTGGCAACCTGTAAATATCCAACTATCCACAGTGTATCCAGGATAGGTTTTCCTGAATTAGTGAAACTGTGAGTGAGTGAGTGATGTTAGAGATTGTAAACGTGTTACACTAGGATTGTAACCGAGCATGTCTCAAGGATAGATGGACTTCTGTAATTTGCTATAGATAGAATAGAACTTAAGTTAGGAGTTCTAGTTTAAAACTATCTATATCTGTAATTCTTGTTCTATATATAAACATGCAACCTATGGTGAGCCAAGGTAGGCAACCATAGGTACTCCATATTTTTTCATGGTATCAGAGCCGTCTCTTTCTAGAATAGATCTATAAAAATCTCGTCAAATTCTCGCGACAAGGGGGCTGCGACCTGCTCGTGACGCTCCTCCCGCGACAAGATGTCTTCGTCCTCCGCTTATGGCGAAGGATACCCGTCCTCTCCTTTTGGACATCCGGTGTCTGACAAGCTGACACGGGATAACTTCGTCCTATGGAAGACGCAGTTCCTGCCCGCTGTCCGTGGCGCCAAGGCGCTTGGTTTTCTAGATGGAACCATCCCCGAGCCGCGACAAGTCCTTGAAGCTGAAGTCGACGGCAAGAAGAAGGAGATTCCCAACCCAGAGCATGACTCATGGGTAAAAAAAGATCAGCAGCTACTCAGCTACCTGGTGAATTCGGTCTCCAAGGAGGTCCTCGCCGGGATCACGACTGCAACAACTTCTGCGCAGGCATGAAAGGCGTTAGGGGCTATGTTTGCAGCACAATCAAGAGCGCGGGTTACAAATCTGCGCATGCAATTGGCCACCACCAAGAAGGGCAGCCTCACTACGACAGCCTATTTCAACAAGATGCAGAACATCAAGGATGAGCTCGCGTCAGCCGGCGTCACCGTCGGGGATGATGAGGTGGTTGCTCATCTACTTAATGGTTTAGACTTTGATTATCACCCTTTTGTTTCTTCTATGATGGGCCGATCAGGAGATCTTTCACTCTCTGAATTATATTCTCTACTCATGGAGTACGATCTTCGGCTCGAGATGTATCAAGGGACCGATCAGTTCCAGTCTTCAGCTAACATGGCATCTCGCGGTCGTGGAAACTGTGGTCGTTCTAGTGGTCGACGTGGTGGAGGCCGGTTCAATTCATCGTGCAATGGACAGAACAGCAACAACAATCAGAGTTACACCAACAATAATCAAGGCAATAGCTCGCAAGTCACAAAAAAGGCGCCCTGTCAAATCTGCAAGAAGACAAATCATGAAGCCAATCAATGCTATTTTCGCTATAAGGAAGACAATCAGTACCGTAGGCGACCAGCAGGAGCTTATGGTGTTGATACAAATTGGTATGCGGACAGCGGGGCCACTAACCATATCACCAGCAAACTTGACAAGATGATCGTCCGTGATAAATATAGTGGCAATGAACAAGTTCATAACACCAGTGGCAAAGGTATGAGTATTAGTAATATTGGGCATACAGTTTTTCATACCCCTTTCAGTAAACTTTATTTGAACAATATTCTTCATGTGCCCTCTTCTGCCAAAAGCCTTGTTTCAGTTCATAAACTTGCCAAAGATAACAATGCTTTCCTTGAATTTCACCCTGATTCCTTTCTCGTTAAGGATCAGGAAACGAAGAGGATTTTACATCACGGTAGATGCAAAGGTGGCCTGTATCCTCTCATTCCATCGGAAGAGAAAATAGAGTCAAAGCATGAAGTTTTTGGAGTCCATGTCCCTTCTACATCGTTATGGCATAGTCGTCTAGGTCATCCTGCTACTCCCATAGTTCAGAAGATCCTTAGCTCAAATAAGTTGCCGTGTGCTAGTTCCAAGAATGTTGAGTCAATTTGTGATTCGTGTCAAAGGGCCAAGAGCCATCAACTGCCTTATTCTGTTTCTAATAAAATCTCTAGTGCTCCTCTTGATCTGATTTATTCTGATGTGTGGGGGCATGCACCCATCTCTGTTGGGAGTTATAGCTATTATGTTAGCTTCATTGACGACTATAGCAAATACACCTGGATATATTTGTTGAAGCATAAATCTAATGTCTTTCGAGTTTTCCAAGATTTTCAAAACTTAGTAGAAAGACAGTTCTCTAAGAAGATCCTTTGTGTTTAATCGGATTGGGGAGGCGAGTATGAAAAATTAAATTCTTTCTTCAAGCAAATTGGGATCACACACCGTGTGTCCTGTCTTTATGCTCATCAACAAAATGGTGCTGCTGAATGCAAACATAGACATATTGTTGAAGTTGGTTTAGCTCTTCTTGCTCATGCTTCCATGCCTTTAAAATTTTGGGATCAAGCTTTCCTTACAGCTACCTATCTCATTAATATTCTTCCCAGCAAGGTTATTGATTTTGAAATTTCTAGTACTCGTCTTTTTCATGATGCACCCGATTATAGCAATCTTCGTGTTTTTGGTTGTGCTTGTTGGCCCAATCTGAGGCCATATAATTCCAGGAAGTTATCTTTTCGATCCACCCAATGTGCTTTCCTTGGCTATAGTTCCATGCACAAAGGTTTCAAGTGCCTTGACATCTCCACCGGACGCATTTACATCTCCCGTGATGTCGTTTTTGATGAAGCCGTGTTTCCCTTTTCAAAACTCCATCCTAACGCCAGTGCCTCTCTTAGAAAAGAAATTGTCCTACTGCCTTCTTCCCTTCGAAATCCAGGGAATGATGACTGTATTGCATCTGATATTACTAATACTACTGACATACCTGCTGTTTCTAGTGAATCATCTGAAAAAATTGCAGGTCTTATGCCTATGCTCCCAGCGCTACCGGCACAACGTTACGCACATAGCCCAGGCTGCAGCTCCCAGGTGGAAACGTTGTCTCCTTCCAGCTCGTCGAACGGTGCTGTTTTGCCTGCTACACCGCCTGGGGGAACATCAGTACCGCTGCCGACCGCTGTTGCTGTGCCAGAGGACAACAGTGCGGCGACAGGTGGGGGTAATGCGGTGGTGCCTGAGTCTCCACCTGGGACGTTGCATGCGTCTAAGGAGTCTCCACCACCGCTGCATGCTACAACATCAGGTGCACATGAATTTGTGCCACCCGGATCTTCTACAACATCTGGATCTTCTACAACATCTGGTTCTCCAGCAGCCACACCTGATCCCCCGCATCACCAAACACGGTTGCAAAGCGGTATTATCAAACCAAAGAAGCTATATGATGGTATGATTCGATATGGCATGTTTAGTGTTACTGGTGAACCTAATTCCGTTGGTGAAGCTATTTCAGATCCAAAGTGGCGTGATGCAATGGAAGTGGAATTTCAAGCTCTAGCTAAGAATAAAACTTGGCATCTCGTTCCAAGAAAAACTGGACAGAATATTATTGATTGCAAATGGGTTTTCAAAATCAAACGAAAAGCTGATGGAAGTATTGATAGATACAAAGCTCGATTAGTTGCCAAGGGATTCAAGCAACGCTATGGCATCGACTATGAAGACACTTTCAGCCCAGTTGTCAAGATAGCTACAATTAGATTGGTACTCTCTATTGCAGTGTCAAGGGGATGGTGCCTCAGACAACTTGATGTGCAGAATGCGTTCTTGCATAGTGTTTTGGAAGAGGAAGTTTATATGAAGCAGTCTCCGGGTTTTAAGGACATTAAAACACCGGGATATATATGTAAGTTGGACAAGGCTATCTATGGGCTGAAGCAGGCGTCCAGGGCGTGGTACTCCAGGTTAAGCTCCAAATTAATCACTCTAGGTTTTGTGCCGTCAAAATCAGACATGTCTCTTTTTATATATCATAGGGGTGGTACAACTATTTATATGCTTATCTATGTTGATGATATTATCGTTACAAGCTCATCACCTGAAGCGGTGACAACTCTTCTTGCTGATTTAAAAGAAGACTTTGCACTAAAGGATCTTGGCAAGTTACATTACTTCTTGGGTATAAAAGTTAAAGAAGAGTTAGATGGCATAACTCTATCTTAAGCTAAGTATGTACAAGACTTGTTGAAACGTGTTGGAATGCTCGGCTGCAAACCCTGCACGACTCCTTTATCTGCATCTGAGAAGCTGTCGAGCTATGATGGTGTTCCTCTCAGTCCAGAAGATGCTACTCGCTACAGAAGCATAGTTGGTGCTCTTCAGTATTTAACAAATACACGACCAGATTTATCCTTTGCTGTCAACAGAGTTTACCAATTTCTTCATGCACCGACCTCAGTTCATTGGACTGCAGTTAAAAGAATACTTAGATATGTACAACACACCATTAGACTCAGGATACATATTCAAAAGGTATTGTCGTCATTCATCAGTGCCTTCTCTGATGCAGATTGGGCAGGTGATACAGATGATAGGCGTTCTACTGGAGGCTTCGCAATATTTTATGAAAGTAATCTTATATCATGGAGTGCTAGAAAACAGCCAATTGTTTCAAGATCTAGTACAGAAGCAGAATATAAAGCGATGGCTAATGCTACTGTAGAAATAATATGGCTTGAGCAACTGTTGACCGAACTTGGGGTTAAAGTGCATCGCACCTCAGTTCTTTGGTGTGATAATCTTGGTGCAACATACTTATCAGCTAATCCCGTGTTTCATGCTAGAGCAAAGCATATTGAAATTGATTTTTACTTTGTGCGTGAAAGAGTTATGAGAAAACAGCTACACGTTCGGTTCATCGCTTCTGGAGATCAGTTGGCGGATGGATTTACAAAAGCCTTACCGGTTGCAAAGATGAATACATTTATTCGCAATCTCAAACTTCAAGGTGGTTAGGAAAGTTTAGATTGAGCGGGGATGTTAGAGATTGTAAACGTGTTACACTAGAATTGTAACCGAGCATGTCTCAAGGATAGATGGACTCCTGTAATTTGCTATAGATAGAATATAACTTAAGTTAGGAGTCCTAGTTTAAAACTATCTATATCTGTAATTCTTGTTCTATATATAAACATACAACCTATGATGAGCTAACCATAGTTACTCCATATTTTTTCAAGTGATGCAAGTTTGGATCTTTGGTGAGGATGATGGATGAGAGAGATCAACAAGACCACATTCAATCACTCAAGGGTTGGGCAGGTATGGTCCATGTTGGAGAGTGATGAAACTGTGGCTCACTCCACTTCCTTTCTCTGAGTTAAGTGTTTGCTGGGTTTATTTTGGTCACAACAGGAGTGTGCAGTGCATGTGCATGAGACTGCAATGCAGGACAACCATTTAGTGGTTCCACTGTCTGTTCAATACTGCCTCGTCCCAAAAAGACTTTATTCATACTCAAAGATAGAGTTTTTTTTTTTGACAGAGGTAGTAGTACTTATCAACCTAGATTTTTTTTTCATGTCTCTTGATGGAAAGGCCTTTTGGAACTCATGAAATCAATTTCGTCTGGAAATCAAGTTCATTTGTCGTTGAATAATTGCTATGATGAAGGTGGACTTTGACGATGCTTATTGAGGAATATTTATGTACGACCTAGTCTCGTAGGATTATTTTTCCTGGTTGTAGGCTTGTAATGGTAGCAAGAAGTGAGTGTGTCTCGTAGGATTATTTTTCCTGGTTGTAGGTTTGTAATAGTAGCAAATAGTGATTGTGATGAAGGCAGTATTCAATATAAAGCTACAAGTGTACCTGAACATTCTGGAAACACTGCAATTTTTGCCTACTCTTGTCAGTAGCATGTGCCGGACATGCTACAGTGCTGCTACTGCCATGTTTTCAGGGGTAGTAATCTCTGTCCAGTCCGGAAGTCCGGAGGAGAATGAATGTCGAGGGCATTACAAGATAGATGTATCGTCTTATCTCTCGACGAAGCATTAAACGATTTACTAGCATTACAGCTCTCAAATCCAAAATAAAGCCATGTTCCCTGACGAGAGATTGGGCATGTGAATCTGGTCAAGTCATTCTCTAATAAAAAAAAAACTCAACTAGTGAGTTAAGATGGCCCACGCCATTCAACTAAATCGAGAAAAATCCTCTCGAACGCAGCACACTACTAAGCACGTTCAACCTCACATAGGAAGCACACTTCTACTAGCGCTTGTGATATATATATATATATATATATTTATTTATGAAATCCGGATTGGAGCATAGGTCGGCATCCTCTCTTCCCAGTCTCACTAATGTTTATCAGCCACCTGAGGACCGCAGAAGCAACCCCCTGTGTGATAGACTTACAGCCATGTCCAGCAGCTGCAAACTGTGGCCATATTATCCTCTGATCTTGGCAGTGCGATCACATGAAGAAAGGATTAACCACACAGTGAAATTACATAGGGAGGGGCAGTAGGAGCATCAGGGCATGGCCATGTGAGCTATCATTTTTTGTTCCTAGTTTACTCCCCATATGTATAGTGATCATGTGCTATCTATTTCGAATATCAATCATCCACTGGTCTCCCAAAAGCATAGCCATCCAAAACCAAATGTACTTGGGACGGGAAACTGAAGGTCACTACGTGGAAGTAGAGCAAAGATCGTACGTACTAGGCCGCCCGGATGACAATAATTCTCCAGCCTGTTGAGCTTCAAATAAACCAAATCAATAGTCGACATCGCTCATGTTTCACATGACTCAGGATATCAAAGAGCATCACCTGACCTGTAAATGAGATGTGCAAATGATACTTTTTTTACAAAAGAAACCAGTGGTACAAATGATGAGAAATATCTTCATATTCATACATTCTTTCGTTCTTCGCTCCCTTTTGGTTCATACCCCTAAGACACAACACAGCTATCACCAGCAACTCAACAAGCCAGTTACAACTGTAAGGTAAAACCACAACCATCATCAACAACTCATCAGGCCAGTTACGGTTGCAAGGTAAAACCACAACCATCAGTAGCAACTCAACAAGCCAGTTACAGTTGCAAGGTGAAACCGATCTAATACTGCATGTTTTCATTCATAACTAGAACATCACCAGCAATAGTTTCCAGCCAGTATATATCACACTCTGCAGCTCCATCTCAACAGCTATGATGCCACAGCGAACTACCCATATGACGAAAACAATGGATTGGAAAAACCGCATGTTCAGAGTTCAGAGTTCACAACACAGGGAAACAAACAATCCGAGTAAGCAACGTGGGTAGCTGGGTAGGGTACATTGCAAGAAAGCAATGTCATATCGTGTATCTAGCCAATTCAATAAATTAAACTTTTCGACATCATATTATCATAGGTGCTTAAAACCTGAAAGTTAACCATGGAACAACATATTGTAAAGCATATGGCAGAAGTCCACAGCATGCAGTTACAAGCTGTTTCAGCAGCACCGCAAAATCTTAGGATAACAAGTTGTGAGCTTCACTTCCAGAGCTTCCGTAGGGACATGTTCTTCTCTGTGTCCTTCTTCATCACTTTCGCCACTGCCATCTCAAAGTCCTCTTGTGTTACATGCACCCTTCTCTCACGGAGGGCAAACATTCCAGCTTCTGTGCAGACGGCCTGAAGATAGAAGCCAAAGTGAATAACTTCGCATGAACATACGATGTTAGGAGCTATGACGTTCTATAAGATCGTATATATAGACCTGACTGAAACTTTGGCGTCAAAAACATGATAATTAGAAGCAGATGCATGCAAAGTTTTGCATATACAGACTGTTTTAAGTTAGATAAAATGGAGTACTTTGTAAGCACATATGCAGTGAAATTCTGCATATAACATTCTGCTCGGTTTTCCAGAGACATCAAACATTTTGATGTCATGAAAACTGGTAGTTTTAGACCAGCACAATTTAATTCAAACTTCAGTGCTACCTCCATAACACATCACAACATTAGCTCAAGTAAATCCAGACAATTAATGAACTTTGTTATTATTGAGCATCTTAATGGAAACTTGGACTAAAAGAGAAACCAAAAATAGGAACAAAAAACATGTAGAAAATGCACTCAGGGTTCACAGAAATGTCCTATCAGGAGTCTTCTATGTGAGCACAATTCTCGATACCTCATGTGCACGCATGGTGCAATATCCAGTTCAGAACAGAGTTGCAAATGTCTAAATATAATTCATCTGCCTGATAATAAACAGCTAGGCACTAAGAGATCATATAAAATTGTGTGAGACAGTAAAGTTTTCATCACAGATGAAAGTAACAACTAAACAAACCTTAAGCTCAGCTCCTGAAGCCCCATTCATCTTTTCCGCAATCTTTTTCAGATCAATACCACGCATCAAGTTCATTTTTCTTGAATGAATCTTCAAAATATCAAAGCGTGACTGAACACAAAAGATTAAGCACATAATCAGCACAAGCAATCATGCAAAATCAACAAAAACAATATATATATGGTAAGTTACTCAGCACATACGTCCTCATTAGGATTAGGAAATTCAATTTTCCTGTCTATGCGACCAGGCCTCAGAAGGGCCTGATCCAAGATGTCTATCCTATTTGTTGCCATCAGAACCTGCATGGAACATTTAATGTGTTACAATAAAGCTCTTTCACAGTTATTAATCAGCACATAGAACATTTGCAAAGCATACCTTTATTTTGTTTGATGCTTCAAAACCATCAAGTTGGTTCAGAAGCTCAAGCATGGTTCGCTGGACTTCACTGTCACCGTTGCCAGTTCCAGACTCCATCCTAGCAGATCCAATGGAGTCTATTTCATCCATGAAAATAATGGATGGTGCATGTTCCCTGTAATATGTTAACCAAACAATTAAGCCTACAATGACAACAGAGTGCATGTGTGGAACTATATTTTAGGTTGCAAACAAATAATGGTTCCACAATAGTAGAACTCAGGTATCTTTTGCTCAGCCTACCTGGCCATAACAAAGAGTTCACGGACCATTCGAGAACCCTCACCGATGTACTTCTGAACTAACTCAGAACCAGACACCCTGATGAAGGTGCAGTCAGTGTGATGAGCAACTGCACGTGCCAGCAATGTTTTTCCTGTCCCTGGAGGGCCATAGAGGAGGACACCCTGAAAAGCGAGAGTAAATATTTTCTGCTAATACATAAAAAATAGGGTTAATTAAGATGGTCTTGTTAAGAAGTTCAAACCTTTGGTTGGGCAATTCCAAGACTCTCAAACAGCTCCGGATGTTTGATAGGAAGCTCAATGACCTAAAGTTGAGTTCATGAGTTAGAATGTGTAACATGTAATGCATCAATAGTACATTGAAATTATACACTAACCTCTTTGATCTCTTTGATTTGCTGATCAAGACCTCCAATCATATCATAAGTAGAATCAGGAACCTTCTCAACCTTCATAAGATTGACCAACGGATCAACTTTGCTTGGCAGGATCAAATGGAGCATATAGCTATCATTTCGAAGAGCAACTCTTATTGAAGGTGTGATCTTTGTAATATCAATGCTTTTATCAATATCCACCACATATTTGCCTTCTGGATGTACCTGTATAGTTATATTTGAGAAGTTAATAGCACTGATAACCAGAAATTTAGAATTTCCATTCAAAAAGATTGGGACCCAAATGACAATGTGAAAAATCATGAGCAGGTCAACATAATCACACCAAGCTATTACAAAAATAAAAAGATAAACGAGAAATCAGCAAATTTTCACTTCCACATACAGCCACAGCCATAGGCCTATGTATTTGCATTTCACAGTGACAAGATACTTGAGATTCAGAAGCTCTTCAGAGCTTGCCAGAGTAATAGCTTCAGTTTCATGCATGGAGTTCCATGAGTTCTTAATTATCCTTTTTTATGCATAAGCGCAGAGTTGTCTATCAGAGCAGAAATAATGATCATTTGTTGGTTATTAAATTTTACAAGTTGAAGTTAACTAGGATTCATAGAATGGTTCTTAAGCAGAGTTGAATATGTATGGTAATTGAGAAGATTGTTATTGACATTGCAGGTAGAAAAAATTACAAGAGAGTACATGATAGACAAGCCACAAGAGATGAGATCAAATGCTAGGTTTGATGCTTCAACCAATCTAAATTAAGTAATAAGTCATTGGACAAGTAATAAAAATGGCACAGCTAAAGTACTGATAGTAGAAAAGAATGTGTAAAAGAATAGGGAATTTACCTTCACTAGAACCTTTGATTTGCCCATGACCTTCACCACCTCACCAACATATGAGCCGGGTTCTTGAAGTAACTGCAGCTCTTCCCTGAGCATTCTAACTGCAAAATAAAATTGAAGGACAAATTTAAATGAAAATAGAAAAATAAGAAGCATTTCGCATTCAAAAAGTAGAGCAACTCCACAAACTGGAGATAAAAACATTTACAGAGATTCATAATGTAGATAATGTGCTACAAGACAACAGTTCCATATTGGCAGAAATCACTGTGAAATGAAAAATTAGGATTTAGGAGTACAGAAGCTCACTTAATCAATTTCACATTCTCAATGTTAGGATAGAGGGAGTTCAGTTTTGGATTCTTGATATGAAATTATGCATTAGTAAGTTACAGTAACACAAATTCCTCATCTGAAAGGCAACACTAAACAGTTTCGAAAAAACTAAAGACCATTTTTGCAACCAACTAGAAGAATGAAACGCTTGAAAGGCAGAACTGCAGTTTATTTACTACTCACAAGTCGACTACTGAGTAATACCACTAGGCATTCAATGCAATCAAGAAACTGACAATACACAAAATTTGCTGCCAGATTTGGTATCCAAGCACAGCTAAACAGCTTTTCCATGGACATAATTTGCAGCTCAAACAAGTACTGCACTAGTCCGCCTGCTGTTTAAATATCCAAAAATGCACTAATAAAGAAGATAATGGCTTCGTCTAATGCAAGTTAACGATTATTCTGTAAAATACTAGACAATTGAGGAAGAGAGAAGCATCGAAACTTGACAAAAGTTCTCAAAATAAACAAAGGGGCAACAACAGTGCAACTAGATTTGGCATCCAAGCGAAGACAAACTATAGCTATTTCATGGACATAATTTGCAACTCAAAACTGATCTAAAGATGCACAGCTACAGAATATAATGGCTCCAAAGCAAATCAACAAATATCCTGTAAAACACTAGTAGACAGTTGAGGAAAAGGGTGCTATCGAAATTTGACCTGAGTTCTCAAAATCTGCTAGGCCGAACCGAACTAATAGCGCAACTAAAAAGCATGCCTACGGCTACAAATGCGTGCCACACAGTACGCTAGGGTTCCCACAAGGCCCTAATTACCTAGCGCGATCCAATATTAACCACACAAGATTTGACCCCGAGAGTTCTTGGCCAAGAGCGCAACTAAAATTCAGGCCTTCGGCTACGATCCGTGCAGGCTGCGTTTCCACCAACGCGATCCCAGTCCGACCACATCAAGTTCTCACGCGGCATCCACACACAGAAGACAGCTAGGGTTTCGTGGGGGGGGGGGGGGGGGGGGGGGGGCGAGGGCGAGGCGAAGAAACCGAGCCAAGGCGCGGTCACCTCGGGAGTTGAGGTCGTTGCGCTGGGCCTCGAGGCGATTAAGGTTGTGCGTCTTCTGCCGGATCTGGAGCTGCAGGTCGTGGATGTGCTGCAGGTAGTACTGCCGCAGCCCCTCCCCTCCTCCTCCTCCGCCCCTCCCCATCGCCGCCGCGGGCGGGGGCTTCGAGATGTCCATCGCCACCGTGGCCATCGCCGCCGCCGAGTCGCTTTGTGGCTGGCTCGGGTGCTGGGTGGGGTTTGGGTTGGGGAGGTTTCTCCTTCTTGCGGTGGAAGAAAGAACGGAAGGGAAGGAGAGCTGCGCCGGCCGCGCAGTTGGGGTTGGTTTTGCTTGCTTCTGGCGGAGTTGTTTATGACTGAAGCCGGTTGCTGTGAGGAACTCGCTGCAAACAAAGCCGCCACGCCCATCAGCAACCGGAATTCGATCGGACAAGGCTAATATTACTGTATCGTCTTCTCGTAATAAAAATAGTTAACTATAAATACATATTATAATATTAACATCTAATCTACCTCATTCTCTCACAATTTTTTTAAGCCCGTGTTACAGATGGCTATGGATTTTATAGCTGCCCTTATCTTCTCTCGTATTTCTTCACATACATAACCAGTTATATTATCTTATAATACATGCTATTTAATAAATGATATACACATCATTTCAACTACTTTTTCACCAATCATCCTATTTAATAAATGATATACACATCATTTCACTTCAGGTTAGAAATACATTTTTAACTAGTTTTTTTAAAAAATTAACTACTCTAAAATTTATTTTAATATCTTTTAGCTACGCTACTCTTAAATAATATTATAAATAGTGAGCACTGCTATATAGCAAAACCCTTTCAAAATATTGTCGTCACACCCGCTCCTAATGAAGTTAAGAGGTAGGAGTAGTGTGCCATAGAATAAAATTTTGAGTTATTTAGTCTTAGAATTAAAAAGTTTAAAAAAAATCAAACAATGATTTTAGCACAGATCTCTAATATTAAAGACGTGAAGTGCTACGCTAGAATAGTACTAAAAAATCATCACATCTATATAGAGTAATCCTAAGCGAGCTATGCCATCCAAGAATAAACAATAGAATTTTCCAGGTGTGTAACTCTATTAGGCACAGCAGCTTGCTCCTCCGGTTGCAGCATTAAATTCTTTATTTGTTTCGTGTATGTTTTTCGAACAATAAACAGTATATTTTTTAAAAAATATTACAAAAATTATTGTAAAAAATATATTAATCTATTTTAAAATTTTAAAATAATTAATATTAAATTAATTATATGCTAATGCTCTCGGTTTAAGTATATACTCCTTTTTGTCTTTTTTTTTCTCGACTAAAACACACCTTAAGGACAACTTAAAGACAAGTGACCAACTGAAACACACGTAAATATCGGACGGACGCGGCTTGCCTGCGCCCTTGGCATGACCCCATCCGTACTCATGTACACGTGGCTGCATCTGCTTCGTTCCTAGCTTTTTCCCGTTGGCCCACACTTGGAGGACGATTCGGTGAATCCCGTGAGCCCCGCGGACATCTCCTTCCACCCCGAGCAACGCGTTTCTCCTGCAGACTCTTTAATCCTCTTGTTCCCATCGGCTGGGCGGCAGAGAATTCCAATCCTTGGTTGATGCGTCGGACGCGGACAGTCGCCGGGGCATTTAAATTACAGCCTCCTTGGCCGAGCCGGCGACCATGGCCTCCCTAAACAAGTCGGCGGCGAACTCCTCCGGCTAACCCTCTAGCCCCACAGCGTCCACGCGGGCGCGGGGCGGCCGCAAGGTGCACCTACCAGCGGACCAGCAAGAGGGTGCCGCGGAGCGATGAGCGGTGGTGGATGCTTGGACGCCTCGGCGAGCCGGCCGGCGTGGACGCAAGGGAAAAGCGCACTGGGCGTCGTCGAGGCAGCGGCTGGAGACGACGTTGCTTGCGCTGGTAGGCTTGCAAGGGATGTGCAAGAACCCACAGAACAACACCTTGCTGCTCTGTAAAATATGAGGTATCATCTATGCCTTGTAGAATTTCCTCTCTAAGGGAATGGCCATTAGTCCATCTGGATCCTCCAAAGCATGGTTTGATATAATAAAACTGAGTTCTTTCAACCAATACAAGTGATTCAACCATACTAAGCTCAGAAGAACATTAAGAATTTATGATCATTTTAGTCTACACATTGGTTTCTGACATTAAGATCTGATTGCATTTCAGGTTTGTTGATCTAGACTTCTAAGAGCTTGCAACTTCAATTCTGCTTCGCAGCTCACTCATACCATGGGAGACATCAAAATTTGCTATAGTAATTCTAGAAAACGCCGGTAGATTCAAAAACTAGCAGTGCAATCATCGATACGTACATATGTTTTCTGATCACGAGGGCTAGATACGAAGTTAAATAACAAGAGTGACAAAGAACGTGAGTGACTTATCTTACCTTTTGTGCTTCTGACGCATCATATGTGTTGTTGGGAACAATCTCCGTCATTGCTTAATACTGTTTTGGTGTGGATATTAGTGTCTTGATGGTGTATGATCAAGTGGAGAGGCATTTTGTTGCGGGTGATGTTTCTGTTGAGACAGAGTCTAGCTAGTAATGTTGGCGCGAAGTCGCGCACTGTAAATCTTTTCCCTCCAAAACCCAGTGGCAGGTAGCTAATTACGTGGTTTGTTAACTGATGGATGGTAACTCAGCGATAACGCTGGGATTCACCGACCTCCAGGTGTAGGCCAATGGGGAAAAAAAGCTACGACTGAAGCAGATGCCGCCACGTATACGGGAGTACGGATGGGAGCATGCTGAGGGAGCCGGCAAGCCGCGTCCGTAAATATCATGCAAAGAATTCAAAATCTTTTTATTATAAGAAGCAATTTTATCACGACGGTGCCGTATCGACCAACACTGTGCACTAGCTGCATATAAAATATCTTTTCGTACACTTAGGCACATTGCTTACCAGTTACCAAATATATTGTTGGCACTTATTAGTATATGGATCACATGCTTTATTTAAGGGAAAAAATAGAATAATACCTTTATCTATAAAAAGACTAAATTGGCTTATAATCCAAAATACCGTTTTAGGTATACGATAAGATGTTTATTGAAAAATACTATAAGAAAACACTTTTTTTTAAAAAAAAACTAGACTAATAATTTCATTTCCATATTTTGTTTTCACCATTAATAGGCGGCCATATTATTTTATTAGCAAAGTTGCATTTAAAAGGTATTATTCATCTGAGAAATGATTATTAGGCAGATAGAAACTACAAACAAGGGAATTAGGATTTTTTGTTTTTTAAACATTTTTTAAAAATTTTAAAATTAAATCACTCAAAAACTTTTTTCTCCATATGAACTTTTAGCCACGTCACCTGGCATGATGACATGAAAGTATTTGACACTAGTTAGACATGAGAAGGATCTTTTATATTAATTAGGCGTAGCAAAAGACACAGTTACATCCATTGTTTATGGTTTGATAGTGTTTTTTGGCGTGGTTGAAAATTCAGATGTAGTAATAAATTTTGAAATGGCTTACTTTTAAAATTAAAAAAAGATTTTAAAATAACAGAAATTCTGGGAATTATGGATACGTTTGGCTTGTTAACAAAATTTAAAATTATCAAATTTGACAAGGAAACAGACAAAAACATACTCCAATCATTACAACCGTAACAAAATTTACTAACTTTGAGAACCTTCACGCTTATAAACATTACTACTTTCACATTATTTACCTTACCAAAATAATCAAAACTTAGCAAGGGTTGTTTTGAGGATAAATCAAACTTGTCCTACCTTTAATTTAATTAATAGGTAAACAATTGTAGAGAAAACAAGAGTGCAAGACAAGCCCTGTACCATCAGATCAAAATCCAACGGCCACAAACAACTCCCCAATCCTCGGCTTCCTCCTCCCCTCTCCTGCCGCTTCCGCGAGCACTCCCGTCTCCTCTCCTCTCCGCTCCTCACTTCGTCACCTCCACCTCCACCTCGCCCCCGATTCGTAGGCGCTCCGCCCCCATCGCTGTAATTATCCACCACAATAACTAGCAAACAATCTAACTCCGCGCCAGATTCGGATCATCGATTCCTCCCCTAAATCCTCCGCCATTTTTTTTCCGATCGGAGCTAGGGCTATCTCGCCGCGACGTATTAGGTTTGTAGCAGCGCCCGCGCGGTGGTAGGGAGGTTGATTTGATAGGCTAGGGTTAGGGGTGTGTGTTTTCTTTAATCTCTATTACGGGAGGTCGGGAGCGGAGCGGAGGGGATGGATTGGAAGAAGGCGGCGGTGCCGCTCGTGTGCCACGGCCACTCGCCGCGGGTGGTGGACCTCTTCCACAGCCCCGTCACGCCCGACGGGTGCTTCCTTATCAGCGCTAGCAAGGGTACGCACGATGATCCCGGCTCAGATACCGCTTTGCTTTGATTGCTTGCCCTGGATTCGTTGGGGCCGATGTGTTGCAGTTGTGATTATACAGCGCTTGATAGATTATGGTGTGATGTATTGCTTGGGTTGTAACTGATGCTGCTTGCGACGGTATCATGGTAGGGAGTGAAGTGATATAGGCGTTTTGTGCTTGATTACTGGCCTGATTCCTGCAGTTCGGCTTTGTGCTGGTTTTCAGTTGGCGCTGCTTGAACCCTGAGGTTGGACAATCAAAACTGTCAATACCTGAAGAAGATTGATGTCATTGTTCAGGTTTTTAAATAAGGAACCCAATAACTTGAATTTTGAATACAAGAAAGACATAATGTGTTGAATTTGATGCATCAAAAGTGTATTGAAGATTAAGTCTAAACATACAATTCAGTCATTGAGATATGAGACCCATCTGTTAGTTGTACAGCATCCATTTACTTGGATGGTCTGATGTCCACCTATGCAAAATTGAGGGACTGGTATGATGTTGTGCCCACTAATATATGGGGCTTAAATAAGTCCTGACCATAATGTTGGAGACTGAATTCTTCCTTCAAGAGAAATGAATATTTTTATGCTTATGCTTTGTTTATATTTTTGTCTAAATTTTTAATTCTTCTTTGGGCTAATGTCGACAATAATTCTTGGCAACCTTTAGCTAAATGTCTGATGTGCTACTCTCATCTCAAGTTCTCAACAACAACATCAATCTCTTTATAAGTCGCTCTGCTGCAATTATTGAATTTCTAAGCATTAAATAGATCGAGCCATTGCACTGCTATTATTTGGTAGATTCCCTTCTTGTGGATATTGGATACAAATTCTAGGAAGGTATACACCTCTGATACTTGACACAGTACAGTGGCAAGCAATGCCATTAGAATCTTCCATCCATATGATTCACTTCTTGTTGGATTAATTCTTCTACTCCTTATTGTTGATATTGAATGATTATATTTTGATTTCATTCCAGACTCAAATCCAATGATTTGCAATGGTGATACTGGGGATTGGATTGGGACCTTTGAAGGTCACAAAGGTGCTGTTTGGAGCTGTTGACACCAACGCTCTATGTGCTGCCTCTGCTTCTGCTGACTTCTCAGCGTATGGTTCTTACCCTGTTACGTTGCATTGGTGGTAATTGTAATTATGTTCTTTGTGTGTAATGCAATGTATTTATTCTCTGAAGTGAGCATCTAATGATCATGATCGTTATCTAGTGTCATTCTCGATAGTTGCTGGGATATAAATGCTGGCGTGTTATCCTTTGCGATGGTATTGGAAATTGACAAATAGTATGTGTTGTTTCCTGGAGTAGACCGGAAATGATTGGTGATTTGTTCAGTAACAACATGAAGATAGTAAACAATTTGTTTCCAATCCTATTATTCAAGAAATTATTTGAGTTTGAATTGATTAGATTAGCTCAAAAATGCAATCTATGACATATTCATGGTTTGGAGGAACTATGATATGGGGGTCAAAAGGCCCAAAGCTAGTGATTTGTTCTAGCCTCATCCCTCATATCAGATGTTGTCACATGTTACTGTTGTCCATTAAGCATCACACACTCCACAAGACTGTTGTTTGATTTTATGACCTAAGTTAGATGTGTCACAGCCCACATGCACTCATCATGCCAAATTATATTGGGAGCTTTGCAACCCTTCATTTACATGTTATGTGGTGGTCAATTTTAATGGTCTAGGAAATGCATGTGTTCCTTAGCTAATACACTGACAAAAGCAATACTTTTAGTGCATGACTAATCAACATGTTCTAAATAATGTTAGCATAGCTAAATCCCTTGTGGTAACACTCAATATAATTTATGAGTTTTGTTTATTCATTAATTACTATTCCCTCTATCCTAAAATATAACAACCTAGTACTGGATTAGACACAACTTAGTACTATAAATCTGGGTAGTGAGTTTGTCTATAGATTCACAGTACTAGGTTATGTCTAATCTAGTATTAAGTTTATATTTTAGGATAGGAAGTGGATAGTACCCACATGTTAGTACACATGTTACATACTATTGTACTTAGTTTAATGTTAAACTGGTATTCTCCCATTAAATATCAAGAAAGTAAATTTCCGTTGCAAAGTTTTCATGTTGTGATGTGGAAGGGCATTTTCCTCACAGGAACCAAAGCATGAGAGTCCCTAGAATGTTACCATTTCTGTTCCTGATAGTATTTATTGATTTTTATTTTAACTTTCTTAAATTACTTTCAGTAAAGTATGGGATGCGCTAACTGGTGAAGAGCTTCACTCCTTCGAACACAAGCACATTGTTCGTGCATGTGCTTTTTCTGAGGTTATATTCTCCCTGACTTACTGAAACCATATTAAAGCTTCATACCCCATCCTTTCTCTTAATGAAATCTTTTCATTGCTTGCTATCGTTACCCAATCAATTGCTTTTGGTAGGCTGAGCGATGGTGATTGTTTTGGGGGTTTAACCTGCAAACACCTGCCATATCATATTCACTATTGATTATGTCAACTTGTCAATTATTATGACAGTACATATGTGGCCATATGAAGTGACATGGATTCCATTAGCTTAGTTTCACTATCTTGAATCCTATTTTCAGGGAACGAAATACATCTGCTGCAACTTTATGATATGTTTATAATTTACTCATTTATGACAAGTTGACAACTGTAT
This sequence comes from Oryza coarctata, assembly GCA_030770085.1. NCBI lineage: Eukaryota > Viridiplantae > Streptophyta > Magnoliopsida > Poales > Poaceae > Oryza > Oryza coarctata. Next base: position 4,847,734 of record CM061465.1, read on the forward strand.
TTATTCATATAGTGAACTAGTGACTTTCTGAGTTAGGATCTCAACAAAATGAAACAATAGGTTGGCTATTAGTTCATTTTATACTGGTGCATTGGCTGCCAGGTGCTCAACTGAAAAAAAAATTGAGCATAACAGTTGATTAATTTTCAATTTTTAAGTTCAAATTATATGAACCAGCCCTACATACTGTTTATTGAACTATCAATCTGCACATTTCTGGTCATCGTGACAATCTTTTAAAAGCACAGGTGTAGTTGATATTAGATAACTGTTGATCTGTAGCCTTGCAAAGTTCTGACCTGTAAGTTGTTAGAATGCACAAGTTGTACGTTGCAAATTTCCTTGATTTTTATATTATCTTTCTGGTTCACTCTTGGAATAAGCAAAATTGTTGGTAAATGTTACCTTTTAAGCTCTAAGTAATGGCACACGCATGCACACACACACATTAAAATCAGTGTTACCGGGACTCATGAGTCTGGAATTTTTTTGCTGTGTGGACATGCATTCCTGCATCGACGCGGGTTGGACATGGTACGACGCGCATTTGACGCTGCTGGCGGAGTCCAAAGTAGAGGCGAGGTCGATGTAAGGAGTGTCGGCAACAGGGGGAAGGGGGAATGAAATAGCTGACTGGGGTGGGACATCGCTGTCATCTTCGTCGTCCTCAACCGCCAGCGTCGCTAGATCACCAATCCCAACAGCCAGTGCTGCCTAAGGACGAGGAGCGACAGTGGCAGGGGAAGAGAGAGGAGTGGAGGGGATAGAGGAGATGGAGGCGGTGGACGGAGGCAGGAGAGTGCTGGAGCCAAGGCGGAGTAGATGGCGGAGAAAGAAGCGATGACGCCGACACGATTGGGATGGGGAATGGGATGGGTTGATAAAATATCACTTGTTATCTTCTATTTTAGTCCCTAGACTCTGTAAATATTATGAGAATTTCTTCGTTTAATTAATTTATTTCATATTAGTCCTAAATTTTATATTTATTTTCATTCTAGCCCTTGATGATCCTTTTCCTCTACTAGATCATATCAGTTTTCTTTTTTTAATTAATAAATTGTAAATATTAGACGAGTCCCTGAATCCTAATTTTTAGAGTTTAACGAGTCGGACTCCGATTCCTGAATCCGAGTCCCGGTAACACTGACTAAAATATGAGATGATTTAGAAGCCATCTCAAAGCAGCTGTAGGCCTATATGATATCCTAATAAATCATTTGAAGATTTTACTTTAAATCCTGGAGAATAAGTTTATCTAACACTGTTTTATGCCTATTTTTCATTAATTGTCACTTTGCTGATCAGAGTTTTCTTTCATTCATAGAGAAACCTGATTAAAATGCTAATGTTCTTGCAGGACACCCACCTGTTACTTACTGGAGGTCTTGAGAAAATTTTGTGTATATATAATATGAACCGTCCTGATGCAGCCCCAAGAGAGATTGACAAATCTCCTGGCTTTGTCAGAACTGTTGCTTGGCTTCATAGTGACCAATCTATATTAAGTTGCTGCACTGCTATGGGTGGCGTAAGGTGCGTGTGAATTTCATTTTTTTATCCAGCTTCGGTTTGCTTTTTCTTCCCTGTTATGATTACTTGTATGTTGTGGCGCATAAGTTTGTTTATAGTAACAAAACACACATATACTGACACCTAGAGAGTCCACATTTTCTTCTGATTTTGTGGGTGTCGGACTTTGTAAACTACCACAAAAGAATAACACTTAGGATACACCTCCTTCAATGTCATTTCCTTTTAAATTTTGCTTTTTTTTTCATTCTTAAGAATTCCAAGTTTCAGTTCCTCCCTTTCTCTATGAAGTAAAATGTAACTCTCTTTAAATAGCAAATCTATCTAAAGTAACCATTGTGCGAATCCATTTGGGGACAGGTGCTCAGGACTCCAAGAAAGTGGCATGTAGGAATCTGAAATAAAGAGGTCGATTATTTGCCTGCAGGGGATTCCCACAAACTTGGCTGCAATTATGAACAATATATTCTTGTCCAAGGATGTAATACTATAAGAAGCATAAAATATGTTGACAAAACCTTATTATAATGTAATTAACTGTATTCTTTCGTTGCCTCTGCATAGGTTGTGGGATGTAAGGAGTGGACAAATTGTCCAAACCCTTGAAACCAAGGTTCCTGTTACTAGTGCAGAAGTAAGCTAAGATGGCCGGTACATCATTACAGCTGATGGTTCCACTGTTAAATTTTGGGATGCAAATTAGTAAGATATTTTCTATTCAAGGCTTTATTGTCATTCTGAATTTAAATTTTGGGATGCAAATTAGTAAGATATTTTCTATTCAAAGCTTTATTGTCATTCTGAATTGGGATTAGCTCATTTCTTGACAAATATTTCCTGGTTATTCTGCAGCTTTGGACTTGTTAAGTGCTATAATATGTCATGCACCGTGGAATCAGCTTCCCTTGAACCAAAGTATGGGAACAAATTCATTGCTTGTGGATAAGACGTGGGTTCATGTCTTTGATTTCTTCACTGGTGAAGAAATAAGTATTACTTTTGAAGCTTAATTTAAATGATTGAACTTAACAGTTGTTTCTAATTATACCTGCAAAAGTACTTGATTTGGTTTACTAATGATGCAAACTTCTTCAAGTTCTTTGAAGTTGTACATGCCCTAGAAATCATTGCATTGGTAGGTTAGGATATGCTTTGTTTTGACCTGCCACCCACAATGAACCCATTGTGTTATTTTGAGCTGTCATGAATTTATCTCAGAAACTATGAATGCTAAATGCTTCAATTTTTCCAAGTGCAAATAAGATGCACATAGGCGCACACACCACACTCAAGCCCACACACACCCATACCCACCCACGTGGATGTGTCCTACCACATGTGCACACATCCAAAGAGATTGGAGGCGTGGGTGTGCACTTTGCCACTGAACGCATCCATGTGTGCACGTACTAGCTCCTGAGATTAAATCTCAGGAAAACACGAACACCTATGTCAAGTCTAGATTCCACTACAAGAAGTTTAATCAAATGAGCTATGCTGAATTCGCGCTAAATGTTTTATTTTGTGCAAGTGCCACTTTGTTATGGTTCATTATTTATGATTCTGGCCCAGGTGTCCGGAGCACCTTTATTCTCTGTTTTCATTTTCTTCCTTTCACATGCTTGGTTGAATTTTAGCATGTGGACACCAATTGTGAGCGGTGTGGCTATTTGTTTAAATTATGGAATAGTAACAAATAAATTCCCTACTTCCTAAGTCCCTATTTGATGCAATTGATGTTCATTCAGTTTATGGTTTTAGAAACTATGCACCTAACTGTTCTTATTGAAAACAGCCTGCAACAAAGGTCACCACGGTCCTGTCCATTGCGTCCGCTTTGCTCCTGGTGGTGAGTCGTATGCATCAGGATCAGAAGATGGGACCATTCGAACCTGGCAGCTGGGCCCAGCTAACAGTGACGAGCAAGAGTCGCCGCCGAATGCAAATGGGAAACTGAAGGCCACGGTGAGTGACGCCGCGCACAAGATCGAAGGCTTTCACCTCCCCAAGGACGGGCAGCCTGAGGGGTAGCAGTGCACCGCTTTCATGCCCTGGGAATGTGACGGTTTGAATTTTGTGTTGTCAAGGCTGTTGTTTGCTTGTCTTGCCTCCCAATTTCTCGAGTAATGGTCTCCTTCCGAACCATGGGGGTTAAGAAAAAGGGGGGAAATGGTGGGTTTTAACAGCACTGGGGGAAACTGTCTTGTTCTTAATACGAATGGTGGAAGGTGAAATTTTGTATGAGGGTTCCTAACTCAAATAGTCATTGTCAATATATCGACTCTAATGCCAAAAGGTTCAAATTACAATTTTATTTGCATTATTGTCTCTGTGAAAAGACGGTCAGAAAAAGCGGCTGTGGATGCCAGCAAAGGCTAGACCAACTTAGATACTACTCCTACAAGATTTCAATATAGGGGCAACTAAAGATTAAAGATAAGCAACTATATACGAAGAGATTTTTTTGGCCGCAACCAGGTACAGGTGAGCGTCATATATCAATGAAACACAAAAAAGATGTCATATCCAATCAAAATTCGCCAAAGTTTGTCCATAATCAGAAAATTTGTAGGACTGATCACATTCATACCCAAAATGAACACAAAAGACAGAACAACACCACGCTCCTGTTCCTCCTACCTCCCAACAAAATCATCTTAAACCCACCCTCAATAAACTGAAAGACCAAAATAATTTGTAAATGCTGAAAAACCCAACAACAATACCAACAAAGGAATCTCCTCAGTCGCTTGAAACCCTAGAAATCTTGGGAACAACCACAGGAAACCTGTCGATCTCATCCATCCATGGATTCTTCTTCTCCAGCTCCTCCTCCGGGTTCACCGACCGGAGCGCCCTCCACACGGCGCTGTTGCACTTGAACCCCGACCCGAACGCGATCTGCCAGACCCTGTCCCTCCTCGTGATCCTCCCTTTCGCCTCGCTGTACGCCAGCTCGTACCACAGAGAGCTGCTCGACGTGTTGCCGAACCTGTACAGCGTCATCCGTGACGGCTCCATGTGCCACTGGCCCAGATCCAGGTTCTTCTCGATCTCGTCGAGCACCGCCCGGCCGCCGGCGTGGATGCAGAAGTGCTCGAACGCGAGCTTAAAGTCCGGGATGTACGGCTTGATCCTCTTCATCTTGAGCAGCTTCTTGCCGACCAGCGTCGCCATGAACAGCAGCTGCTCCGACAGCGGCAGGACGAGGGGTCCGAGCGTGGTGATGTTCGTCTTCAGCGCGTCGCCGGCCACCGCCATGAGGTCCTTGGAGAGAGACACGCCGACGTTGCCTTCGCCGTCCTCCTCCTGCGTGACGCAGCCGAAGCACTTGTCGTCTCCGCCCTTGTGCGTCCTCACCGTGTGCACCAGCTCGTACTTGGATCTCTTCCTCTCCGACCGCCTGTTCGACAGCAGGATCGCCGCGCCGCCCATCCGGAAGAGGCAGTTCGACACGAGCATTGATCGGTCGTTGCCGGAGTACCAGTTGAGGGTGATGTTCTCCATGCTGATCACCAGCGCGTACGAGTTGGGGTGGACCTGGAGGAGGTCCTTGGCGAGATCAATGGCGAGCAGGCCGGCGCTGCACCCCATCCCTCCCAGGTTGTAGCTGGTGATGTTGCCTCGGAGCTTGTAGTGGTTCACCACCATGGCGGACAGCGACGGCGTCGGGTTGAACAGGCTGCAGTTGACGACGAGGACGCCGATGTCCTTGGCGTGAACCCCCGTCTTGCGGAGGAGGTCGTCGACGGCGCCGAACATGACGGCCTCCGCCTCGAGCCGCGCCTCCGCCATGCACGGGTTGGGCGGGACACGGAGCACGGCGGCGGGGAGGTAGGTGTCGTCGCCGAGGCCCGACCGCTCGATAATCTTGCGCTGGAACTCGAGGCTGTCGTCGGTGAAGCAGCCGGCGAGCCTGGAGCACCGCATGAAGGTGTCGCGGCTGCACCGGCGCTCCGGCGGCGGCTTGTAGCAGGCGAAGTCGACGAGGTAGACGGGGCGCGGGCGGGTGAGGAAGTAGACGGTGGAGAGGAACACGAGGAGGGTGGAGCAGGCCACGACGGAGATGAGGTTGAAGCGGAAGTGCGACCAGAGGTCGGCGACGTCGCCGGCGGAGAGCGTGGAGAGGTGGACGGCGACGGGGACGATGATCGGCGTCAGCAGGAGGTAGACGCCGTTGGAGATGAGGTAGTGGTACCCGAGCTTCACGTACTTGAGCCGCACCGACTGCTGGAAGTCCGGCAGGCGCCGCCGAGACGACGTCGGCGTCGAGGCGGCCGTCGTGCCGTCGCCGCCGCCGGCGCCGTTATTCGGTGGCGCCGTGCTGTCCATGACCCTTCCTCTAGGTAGGAGAAATGCAGATTTGTCAGACGAAAAAAAAAGGCGGAATTTTGGGGAAAAGTCGAATCTTTTGAGAAATCCAGAAGCTAAAAATTCAATCTTTTTCCCTTGAGTTATCGGCAACAATTCTGTTCCCAAGAAATGCAATTTCCTTCGGAACAGAGATGAATCGTCGACTGAAGACACTATAAACAGCGGTAAACTTTACAAAAGTGGAAATTTAATCGCTCTGATCGAAAAATTGGATTTTTCTGAGTTGTTGGTTGTTTTTAGGCTGCATTCGGCTGTTACCAACCAAATTTTCGTATGCATATTTTTCGAAGTAATTTTAAAAACTTTTTATACAAATCATATTAATTTATTTCAAATGTTTTTACAACTACTACGAAATCTTTTTCCAAGCGTTAAAACTTAGCATCAAACCGAACACACGATAAATACTCTACTATTTTATTTTAAAAAACTATACTAATTTATTTTAAAAAAAATAGAAAAAAGAGGACGAGAGAAAATAAGAGTCAACCATTTGGTACTGTGTTGTGGAGCACCACACAAATAAAGCTTTGATTTTTTTTCTGTCTTATCGTAAATATCAAAAAGCGACGACTACCACTGCTCCAAACAAGATGGAAGGAACAAGCTTAAAATTCTCATGCTAAATTCCTAATCAAGATTGAAGAAACACGTGGAGAAAAGAAATCAACGAACTCCCTACTTGACCAATGCCCATTCAGAGATCTTGGAACCGTACCGGCAAAAACGAAGCTCTCCCCCGGGATCAAACAGAGCAGAGCATCCCCAGGAGGAGCAGAACGGAGACCACCACCACGACGACGAGTCTACGTCTCATCGGCTTTGACGAAGTTGGGTGGAGAAGGAGAGGAGGAACGGGGGGGTTCCTTTTATCAAGAGCAACGACTAGTCGGAGAAGGAGAGACGTGAAAAATGGCGTCAGGAGTGGACGGAAGGTTCGTGCCTTTGCCGCATGGATGGTGAGCCATTGACCAAGTGACCTCAACGTGACATTTTCTTAGCTTTATCTTTCTTCTTTTTTTTTAAGAGAACGAGGTACGGAACAAACGTGCACAACTTTGCCTACTCCTCCATCGTTGAAATGTAAAGGATTCTAAGTCATTATACTATTACACGTTTCTATTAACCACCTTTTATTTTTTTTTTTAATTTTAAATTCAACCATGCACTATTATCTACATTAACGAGAGACGATGTAGTTTTTTCCTTCGCCCTAGATTTCTTCCAAACAATACATATAGAATCAATTATATTTAAGGAGGGAGGGAGGGAGGATTTTCCCGTGACTGTAAGCAATTCAAATTACGAGGCCTACCAATAAACGATGGAAAAAAAAAACTCCGGATAAATTCAGCGCGAGAAGCCTCTGGAAGGCCCGATCCGCGCTGAGTCGGTCAGCGCGTTGACCACCGCTCGATCCGTCCGTCCCGATCCCTTCGCGGTCGTCGCTTTGCCGCCGTGGGCGACAGGCATCGTCCATGGCACGTCCCAGGAGCATAGGAATATAGGACGCGCTCGTCATTGACGGGTTTTTTTTTTTGTTTTGTTTTTTCCCTTTCTTTCTTCCTTTCCCGTAGGGACACTAGTTTCCGGAGCTGCGGCCAACTCCACCTGGTGGATTTGCTCAAAGCGCAACCATCCTTTCGTCCCTACGCCTGAGATTCACTTCTCTGATTAATCAACTCTATTAATCAGCCTTGGTTTAAACAGAAAAAAAAATTACTTGTTTCGAACGGAAAGTATATCCGTATATTCCATTTGAGATCGTTGTGGTTTTCCACGTTCTGCATATTTGAAAGAAATTGTTTTGAACATTGCTCCTTAAAATCTATCTATTATATTATTATATTGTAAAATACACTTTTTAGATTAGAAATTATCATATTAATAAAAAAACTTAAATTATTTAGATTATAAAGATATGGATTGAGTTATATACAAAATATAATTATATATAAATAGAAATATAAATCCAAAATTTATAAAATAGAATATAAGAGTTATATATAAAATTCAACATAGAAATAAATTTTTAGAGTTATATATTTAGCTCTACACAAAACTACGCGGGACAATCTAACAATATAATAAGCTAGTTGTTTGATGAATAAGAAAATAAATATTATGTTTTCTTCAGCATTTTGCCATGTTGTCTGGGGAGAAAAGCATGAGTTGTTTTTTTATTCTGTTGATCAGAGTGTAATCTCTTTAGTTCTACACTAATTAAATAAAGGAGTTAATTATGGGCAATTGAATCCCTTTAGTTCTACAAACATAAGGATGGATAGGATTTTACCAAATCCATCGGGTGGAGTTGGCCTCAACTCTGGGGCGATTCTTACCCTAGTTTCGGTTGGGAGCGGAAGCTTTTGTTTCACGGTTACAAGCCGTATGAGCACACATGCGCGTTGGGGGTTTTGATGCGTTCTGAAAAGGTAAAAAAAAACTATGGAGTACCATTGGGTTTCAAGGCTGTACAATTTAGTGTATATAAGTAGGGATCATAGATTTCAGCCCCCTTTGAATTGGAGGATTGGCAAAAAAATTTTTTGGAGGATTCAATTTCCTAAGAATTTTTTCTTATAGACTCTCTTGATTCATAGAAAGATGATAGAAAATTTTTCATAGGATGCATTCATATAGCCTATTCCATAGGAAAATAAGCAAGAAGTTAAATCTCTTGGAGACTTTTGTTTGCTCCAATTTAACCTGTGGTGTAATCAAAGGGCTATTCTTTTTATTTTCCGTGTTTTCAATTCTTCAAGGATTAGAAGAACATATACTCCTATTCCTAAGTTTGTTCCTGCAGTTTTTTTTTATCATGTATTTCAAAGGAGTCTTCATGTGCATGTGTAATGTGTAGTGTCATTCATAACTTATCTTCTCTAGTAGTAATACTGTCTTAGAAAAAAGAAAAAAAGAAAACTGAACATACTCTTGGCAAACTGCTCCTAAAACTGAGAGAAAGAAAAGGGAAATGATAGCACTGCTGTATTTGCAAACGCAGATCTTACATCTAGAATGCCTGAATATGTAAGTGTGTGACAACTATAGTATCTTGGTGAATAAAAATGTGTTTTAAAAGTTACTAGTGATCATATATATTTTAAATTGTTTTGAGGGCTATAAGTTTGAATCTGACTGTACTTGTAGGTCTATAGTATGTTATGTTGCATTAATTATTCTTCTTTAGTATGGAATTTATATAAGCCTTGTATGTATGATATGCAGAAGTGCCATAGTCTTCAAAGAAGACTTGCTACAATGAAAGTGGTGACCTTACTAGCTTTGAAGGAGAAGGTTGAAAGAAAAACGTGGGCAATGATGAATGAAAAAGAACTGTTGATGCTACAAAGGAAAGATTAAAAAAGCTAGAACAACAAGTGCAGAAGGACAATAAGGTAATGTGAGGTTGTGTACATGATAGATGAGCAAGCCACATTTTTTTAATATTACATGTTTAGAACCACAGAAAGGTCATTAATTTTAAATGATTTGCTACACAAAACACTGTCCAAGTCAAACATATCTCTCCATGCTGCACTTTAAATAATGCGTTCAGGATAATTTAAGTGAAAAATATCACACAATTTTCATATCATGTTGCATTGATCTTTTTGCTTTAGTATGTAATTTATATACACCTTGTATGTATGTATGTGCAGATGTGCCGTACCCTTCAAAGAAGAGTTGCTACAGCCAAAGTGGAGACCGTAATAGTTGAGAAGAAGATTGATAGGGAAAAATGGCCTAAGAAAACATCGAATGAACAAGAACTATAGGTGGAAAGATCTAGAAAGCTAGAACGACAAGTTCAGGAGGATGCTAAGGTAATGACAAGTGGTGTATGTGAAAGATTAGCAAACCATAATTTTCCTAATAGTACATGTTTAGAACCAGATAAAGGTCATTAATTTTAAGTGATTTGGTACACAAAACATTGTCTAAGTCAAACACATCTCTCCATGACGCACTTTAAATTATGCATTCATAGTAATATGAGTGAAAAATATCACAGATTTTTCATGTCATGTTGCATTGATCATTCCGCTTTAGTATGGAATTTGTATATGGCTTGTATATATGCTATGCAGATGTGCCATACTCTTCAAAAAAGAGTTGCTACAACCAAAGTGGAGACCGTAACAGCTGAGAAGAAGATTGAAATGAAAATGTGGGCTAAGAAAATGCTAGATGAACAAGAACTCTTACTTGATGCTATAAAGGAAAGATGCAAAAAATTAGAACAAGGGAACGCATATCTCCTAGCGCGCGCGGTGACGCCGTCAACCAAGTGACCAGCGCACGCATGTATAAACCAGCAGTTGTAAAAGTAAGTAACTCAATTAATTACATGAACCACGCGATAAATTAATGTACGCCGCAATCCCTGTGTGCATTGGAGAGTGGCAAACACGGCTATAGTTGCCTGCAGAAAATGGTTGGTAACTCGACCGCCAAACAATCTTGAACTGTACAAGTGCAAACATCTAGGAGTAACCATTAACATAGCATAGTCATGACTCCAAGCCAATACTTGAATGAGCGGCTGCGTTGGAAGATTCCATCCAAGCACGAAGCTGGTTAGCTACCAGCATTATAAATGTTGATCAATCTTGAGATGTATTTTGTTTAGCAGCCAAACCGCCCAATCTCTACAGCTAGCCCATTGTCCTTTGAAATCCGCTGATCATATTCTTTTCTTGGGACTGATAGTCATATATAATATGAGGCATTAGAGCAAACTAAACACATGCAAGTAACATTTGTATATCAAAATTTGCTAGAGAGATGTAATGGTATTCCAAGAACGCTATTACTCAGGAAAAAACTGGACTGGAAGCCATAAGAGCAGTGCCGGGTGTATGAGACCATTTTGAGAGGAAAAATATTAGAATTTGCTGAGGAGATTGTTAGACAGATTATTGTTCTAGACTGTATATAAATATAGATCCGACCCTCCTGTATACGCTCGGCGTCTTAGTCACTATACATATTCTATATGGTATTAGAACAAGTCTAGACATCCCCGGCGTGCTAGCTTCTCCCTCCAGCGAGCCGACCCTTTCCTCCTTCTCGTCGACGTCTTCTTCCCGTCGCCGACCCTCTTCCCGGTACTCTCCTCGCTCTCTCGCCTCCGTTTCTTCTTCTCCCCGTCTCTCCCGCAATCACCTTCTTTTCTCCGTCCCACCTCCGCGCGACCAGGCGACGGTCTCGATTCGCCTCCTCGTCTCGCCTCGCACCCGTCTCCGCTCTTTTTCTTGCTTCGTACATCTCTCCTTCTTTAACGCCGGCGCACCTCCGCGCTCGTCGTCTCCATCGGCTGAACTCGTCTGCCCTCCCATCGGCTGGAATCCTCCCTCGGTTCTCGTTTTTTTCAACACGCTCAACGGCTCTCGGACGCGAACCTTCTCCCCTCACGTCTGAGCCAGTCCAACATGTCCACATGTCCACGGACACGAATCCCCGCCTCTCAGACGCGAACATATTCTTTTCGCGTCCGGCCACTCCCAGTCTTTTTCGCGTCCGCCCCACTCCTTGGCCTCCACGAGTCCACGGACGTGAATCTTCTCTTCACGGACGTGAATTTTCGCACGTCCGTGACCCAACTACTCTTTGACCCACCCACTCTGTCACCACCTTTTCCTCACCTACTCCGCTGCCTACTCCCCATTGGCCAACCACTCGTCATCGGCTGACCGACCCACTTCCCATCGGCTTCTCACATCCTTGATCGGCCGATCCGTCCTCTCATCGGCTTCTCCCTCCTATCGGCTTTTTTCTCCCATCGGCTCTTTGCTCCTGTTCTTCCGTCATGGCCACCGAGTCCGCTCTCAGCTCCGGCACTCTCCCAGTCGCCGAGTCTGCTACGGCCGTCGGTGCCTCAGACCACACCTTGAGCACCACCTCGCCGATCTTCTCCCCTCCTTACGCTGCTGTGAACGTGAAATCTCACGTTCCTATCTCTCTTGACCTTAACACCAATTATTCCAAGTGGGTTTTCTTCTTCAAATCGCTCTGTGGAAAATTCGGCCTCCAGTCCCATATTGATGGCTCCGCTCCACCTCGCCCCGATGATCCTCAGTGGGATATCGCCGAGTGCTGCGTGCGCAGCTGGCTACTCGGCTCGGTCGACGACTCTGTCCTCAACATTGCCATGGACGATACCGACCCACCGCTTGGGATCTCTAGGTGGCCATCGAGCGGATCTTCCTGGCCAACAAGCAGCCTCGCACCATCTTCCTCCTCAACGAGTCCACTCCATGGTACAAGGGGACTCCTCTGTCTCCTCGTACTGTCAGCGCCTCAAAGTCAAGGCTGCTGCTCTCCGAGACGTCGGCCACTCTGTGGCCGACTCTCAACTCGTCCTCGCCTTTCTGCAATGCCTCAATCCCCGCTTCTCCAACACCGCCGATGACATCGCCAATGCCACACCTCTTCCATCGTTTGCCCGGGCTCATGACATGCTAGTTCTTAAAGAACTCCATCTGGCCAACGATAAGAAGACAGTGGGCCACACCGCTTTTCTTACCGCAGCCGATAATGGCTACCGATCTTCTTGCGCTGCCCCTTCCTCCCGTGGTCCTGGTGGCCATGGCTCCGGTCACAGCAACACAGCCCACACCGGGAAAGGCAAGGGCAAGGCAAAGGTAGGACCTGGCAGGGTTCGACGCCATCACGACCCTTGGGCACCCTGCCGGTCTCACGGGTCCGTGGCTCTGCTATAACCCCTGGGCGCCCCAGCCCCAGCCACGTAGCCCCATCGGCTGGTAACCCGGGGTTCTCGGCGCCCATTCCCAGGCTCACCTGGCAGCGGCTCCCATTCTGTCGCCTCAGCCGATGCTACCGACCCCAACCACCCAGTCGGTTCCCTCCTGGAACCAAGCTGGCCTCGTCACTGCCCTCAACCAGATGACGCTCCAACCACAGTACCCTTGGGTGCTGGACTTTAGGGCGTCTTTACACATGGCATCATCGGCCGGTATACTTCGCTCCTGTCACCTCTCTTCCTCCCCTTTTATCACCATCGACAATGGTCACTCTCTTCCTGTCCAATGCCGAGGTGACTCCTCTCTGTCTACATCCACCACTAACCTCCCCCTACGCAATGTTCTTATCGTCCCTTCTCTTATTCACAATCTTATATCTGTTCGTCAATTCACATGAGACAACAACTGATCCATTGAATTTGACGCGTCTGATTTCTCTGTGAAGGATATCCCAACCCGGCGACAGATCCTTCGCTGCAATAGTGGCGGAGACCTCTACACCATTCCCGCTACGCCGTCTACTCCACACGCCAGCGTCGCCCTCTCCACCAACCTTTGGCACCTTCGCCTCGGCTACCCCGGCCCCGACGCTGTCACCACCCTCCGTCGCAGCGCCTCCATCCGATGTACTCACAGCAGCTCTACAGTTTGCCACTCATGTCAACTTGGCAAACATTTGCGTCTGCCCTTTTCTAGTTCTCTCTCCTATACCTCGCGTCCATTTGAACTTATACATTGTGATGTATGGACATCTCCAGTTAAAATTATCTTCGGTAATCAATATTATCTCACTATACTTGACGATTACACACACTATTGCTGGACCTTCCTGCTCATCCACAAATCCGAGGTTGCCTCTCACCTCACTCACTTCGTCACGTACGTATCCACTCAGTTCAACCTCTCCATCAAGGCTTTACAAGCCGATAATGGTACGAAATTCATCAACCATACCGTTACAAACCTCCTCACCTCGCAGGGCATCCATCTCCAGTTCTCCTGCCTCTACACCTCTCCTCAGAACAGCAAAGCCGTGCGCCTCCTTCGCACCCTTAACAGCATCAGTCGCACTATGCTACTTCACGCCCACTTACCCGCCACTTATTGGGCCGAAGCTCTAGCTACTGCGACGTACCTTCTCAATCGGCGCCCATGCTCCTCCATTCAAAACAATGTTCTCTATGCCCTTCTCTACCGCACGGCGCTCGACTACTCCCATCTTCGCGTTTTCGGGTGCCTCTGCTACCCAAATCTCACCGCCACAGCTTCCCACAAACTCGCTCCCCGCTCCACCGCCTATATTCTCCTCAGCTATGCCACCTCTCACAAGGGATACTGATGCCTCGACCTTTCCACCCGACGGGTCCTCGTCTCTCGTCACATCATTTTTGATGAGACATGTTTTTCCTTCGGTCTACTTCATCCGAGATCCTCCTCTATTGATCTCGACTTCCTCCTCACCAACACCATGCCGACCAGGTCTCCTCCACTGTCCTCTCCATCGGCCCCCTCATCGGCCGTTGCTGAGGATTTACCCATCACATATTCCACCACTACTCGGTCCGATGTCCCCACCATCGGACCCACCTCCATCGGCCGATACCGATCCTATTTATCCTTCAGCCGATACTGTTCCCTCTTCATCGGACACCCCACTTCCATCGGCTCCTCAGTTTCCATCGGCTTCCCCCACCCTATCGGCTAATCCATCTCTATCGGACCAATCGGAATACTTGGCCCACCCGACCTTATCGGCTCAGGCCGATCTAATTCCTCCTTTTCCTCTTGTCTACAATCGCCGACTCAGAGCCGATGACGCCCCCACCCGACCAGTTCTTCCCATTACTCCTGCACCCCCATTGGCTCCAGTTCCCTCTACCTCTCACATGGTCACCCGCTCCCAGACCTGGTCTCTCCGCTCCACTCAGCGCTACGGTCTCTCTGCCGTCCACAGCTCTATCTCGCCCATCCCGGCGACTTCTCCCTCAGCGCTGGCTAACTCTCAGTGGCGCGCGGCCATGGCCGACGAGTATAAGGCCCTAATGGATAACGAGACCTGGCACCTCGTTCCCCGACCTCCCGGCACCAACATTGTGACCGGTAAGTAGATTTTCAAACACAAATTCCACGCAGATGGCTCCCTTGCCCGTCACAAGGCTCGTTGGGTAGTCCGGGGTTTCTCCTAACGACCCGGTGTCGACTACGACGAGACCTTCAGTCCCGTTGTCAAACCCGACACCATCCGAGTCGTCCTCATCTTGGCTGCCTCTCGCTCCTAGTCGATCCATCAACTAGACGTAAAGAACGTCTTTCTTCATGGCCACCTGATGGAAACAGTCTACTGCCAGCAGCCCCCAGGCTTCGTCGACCCTTCTCGTCCTGACGACGTCTGTCTCCTTCAACGCTCTCTCTACGGCCTCAAACATGCTCCTTGTGCCTGATACCAGCGCTTTGCTGCCTATCTTTGGCACATCGGTTTTGTGGCCTCTGCGTCCGATAGTTCCCTGTTCACTTTCCATATCGGCTCCGCCACTGCTTATCTACTTCTCTATGTTGATGATATTGTCCTCACAGCGTCTTCGATATCTCTCCTCGACTAAATCATGGCCCGACTCCACTCTGAATTTGCCATGACCGATCTTGGTCCTCTCCACCATTTCCTTGGCATCTCCGTAACCCGTTCCACCCATGGGCTCTTTGTTTCCCAACGCTAGTACGCCATCGACCTCCTCCAGCGTGCGGGCATGACCGACTGTCACCCCACGGCCACCCCGGTCGACACTCGAGCCAAACTCTCTGCTGTCGATGGTGCTCTCGTTGCCGATCCCTCTCACTATCGGAATCTTGCCGGGGCTCTCCAATACCTTACACTCACCCGATCCGATCTCACATACACTGTCCAGCAAGTGTGCCTCTTCATGCACGCTCCGCGCGAACCTTACCTCGCGCTGCTCAAGCGCATTCTACGCTGCGTGAAGGGCACCCTCTCTAGCGGGCTGCATCTCAGCTCCAGCCCCATCGACTCCCTCATTGTGTACTCCGACGCAGACTGGGCAGGCTGCCCCGACTCTCGACGCTTTACGTCCGGCTACTGCGTTTACCTCGGTGACACTCTCGTATCCTGATCCTCAAAACGCCAGACTACAGTATCCCGGTCCAGTGCCGAAGCTGAGTACCGCGCCGTCGCCCACGCCGTCGCCGAGTGCTGCTGGCTTCGCCAGCTTCTCCAGGAGCTCCGTGCACCCCTCTCCACCGCGACCGTCGTCTACTGCGACAATGTCAGTACCGTCTATATGACCGTCAACCCGGTCCATCGCCGACGCACCAAGCACATCGAGATCGATATCCATTTTGTCTGTGACAAGGTCGCATTAGGACAGGTTCGGGTGCTCCATGTACCATCGGCACATCAGTTTACCGATATAATGACCAAAGGCCTGCCCACACCTTTGTTCACCAGTTTTTGGTCCAGTCTCTGCGTCCGTTCCCCTCCCACTGTGACTGCAGTGGTATTAGACAGACTACTAGCCTAGTCTGTATATATATAGATAGACCTGACCCCTCTTTATACGCTCGGGGTCTTAGTCACTATACACATTCTACAAAGATGCAATGCCATCCCTTCGAGAAAAAACGGCAATCAATAGCGAAAAAGTAGTGGCGGTTTATCATACACCATTTATTTGTTGGGTTTATATTGAGAATATTAGCAGGACAAAATTTGACACTGAATTTAAACTAATATGTTTATTTGTATAAACACAACAATGATTCTTATACAAAAGAAAGAACAATTCATATCAATTACATACAAATTCTTATATAGTAATTCAGGGTACGGAAGATTTGAAAGGGTCGTGCAACTGCGGTAACTTGCTATGTGAGAGGTTGTTCTGATAGAGATTTGTTAACAGATTTAGTAGACTAGTAGCAACGTCGATGACACCACCCGCCGGCGCGTTACTAATCGGCAATCGTAGTGCCACCGCCGCGTCATCGGCTCACCGATCCTACATTCGAGAATGACACATTCTTGTTCTACATGTAGCTACCCTGCAAAAAGAAAGGAAGGGTTGGCGAGCCTCCCAAAATAATCAACAGTCATGACTGCTAGGCAAAACTTGGATGAGTATCTCATTGCCAGACATCATCAGATGGAGCATTCGTTAGCTTCCAATATAAAGGTTGAATCTTGAGATACATTGTACTCTCCACTCTCCAAACATTTCCCTTCTAAAATCTGTAAGCAGGAAAGTTTGAAATCTGCTAGCACACACATGACTATATATTACTCATTATCCTCCAGACTCCACCCGTTTCTCCTTCTTGAAATTTGCTAAATGATATGAGCTATTGGAGCAAAACAAGCATGGTATGGATGAATAAGAATCAGTTGATCTATTGGAAATCGGAGGTAAAAAACTTATCCTAAATGAGAATATAGCAGACTAAAGAGTGGAAAATTATTCCGAATGAGAATATAGTGGACTAAAGAGTGGGGACTTTATATTGTATTGTTTAGAGTTACCATTAGAATATTCAGATTTTATTAAATATAGAAAAAACAAATACAGCGCTAGGGGCAAAGTGAGCTATACAACCTATAATGTTATACAGGTTTGTGTACAAGCTCACGCAGGTACTAGCTCCTGTAAGTGCCTACAATGTCCCTTCTTTATTTTGTTGAGGGAGTTCTTTTTGTTTGTTCTTTGATTACGATCTCCAAATTTCACATACCGCTAGAAAGAGTAGCGACCACACACCTCCTTTGACACTCCTTGCATTTAGCTAGGACGCCCCACCACTCATGAACTGTGGCCAAATGCAAACATCTAACCATTAACATAACATAGCCATGACTGTGAGGCAAAACTTGGATGAGCAGCTAGGTTGGAAGACTCCATCGAAGCACGGAGCTCGTTAGCTTACAACATTATAAATGTTAAGATCAATCTTGAGATGCATTTGCTTAGCAGACAAAACGTCCAATTCTACAACACATTCTCCTCTAATATCGGCTGGTCATATATTTTTTCTCAAGACTGCTGGTTATATATGATATGAAGCATTGGAGCAAATTAAATAGAAGTAGGATTTGCATATCAGAATTTGGTAAAGAGATGCAACAGTATGCAAGAAAAAACTAGAATAAACAAGAACGTTCTTTCTGAAGAAAAAAACTGTAATAAAATACATAAGAAAAAACTGTAATCAAAGTGTAAAAGTAGTAGCTAATTTTACAAGTTGATTGGGAGAAGCAATAACATGACAAGAATGCTCTCCACTGATAAAAAAAACCAATAACTAATCGATAGCTAGAGAGCAGTGGCGAGTGTATCAGATACCCTTTTTAGAAGACAAAAAAATGGATTTAATATTATTTTGTTGGGTTTATGCTGAGATATTAGCTAAGACAAAACTTGTCACTTAATTTAAACTAATATGTTTATTTATAAGAACAACTAATATGTTTATTTATAAGAACACAACAACATAATTTGATTGAATGTTCAGACACAAGAAATTCTTATATAGCTTAAAATTTAGGTGTATAAAACATTTGAAAGAGTCGGGCAACAGCAGGTTGTTTTGATAGACAGAGAAATCTGTATTGATACAGAAATTTGTTGATAAATCTAATACCCTACACCATGCTGTCTTGACTCCTCTTTCCATCATGTCATTTAGCCTCAACGGGAGTCAAGAGTATGCCTGCGTCCTCGACGGCTCGGCCAACTTCTCCGCGCACGTCCTCCCCATTCTCCATCAGCTAACGCCAACACCCCCCGCACCACCACGGGCGTGACGCCGTACGCGTCAACGACGGAGAACACGATCGCGAGCGAGTTCGTGGCGACGTAAGACAGAGCGCGCACGTCGATGACACCACCCGCCCGCGCGGTACTAGTCGGCAATCGAAGTGCGGCGGCCGCGTCACCGGCTCGTCACCGTTGCGGGTGCCAGCTCCCAGCTCGCCGGGGCCACGGCCTCCTGCAACGAGTTATATCAATCACGATCAATGTAACTTGGTGAGTATCTGTGTGCTTTCTAGAGTGGCACGTACTTGTTCTACATCCTGGCTACCTTGCCAAGAGAGAGAGAGAGAGAGAGAGAGAGAGAGAGAGAAAAGGTTAGCCAACCTCCCAAAATAATCATGATCGAACTGGCTATGTGCAAGTAAACATCAACATAGTCATGACTGCTAGGCAAAATTTGGATGAGCAGCTGATTGGCAGACTTCATCAGATCAAGCATTCGCTACCTTTCACTATGAAGGGTGAATCTCGAGATACATGGACACACATTTCTGCTCTAAAATCTGCTAGCCAAAAAGTTTGAAAATCTGCTAGCGTACACCTGCCTATTACTCTTTATCCTCCAGCCATTTCTCCTGTTCGAGCTAATGATATGAGCTGTTGGAACAAAATAAGCATGGTATGGATGAATAAGCATCTATTGATTTGTTGGATATCGGAGGCAAAGAAACTTATCTCAAAAGGGAATATTAGGATCTATCACACGAGTGGGTACTAGTGTTTATGAGAAAAAAAATAGTAGGTACAAAGCTTGACCTTTATTTGTTCTAAACCTATTAGAGTATTATGGTTGTTCTAAAATGCGTATAGACACTACTTTTATATCAATCTTCGCTTCGATGCGGGAGGCTATGCGAGAACAAACTAACTGAGTCATTCTGTCTTGTCTAGATTTGATCAAGATAAAAAATGCAGTAGTGTTACTAAGCTTCCATTCTTTCTAGGCCTGAAAGTTTGGAAGCGCGGTGAACTGATTCTCCTGTTCTTCGTTACCCAACCCCCGCACGCATGGGTCTTGGCATTCGGTTAATGCCTCTGCAACGGCGATGGGAACGGGACGACGGCTTCAGGCTAGACCAACCAATGGAGTGTGTGTTTTGGATTTATTGCAGACGGAGAGGATTCCTTGGCCCTCCTCCTCCTCTCCTCGCCCTCCTCGCCGCCGTCCATCAGCGCCGACACCGCCCGCGCGACCTCATGCCGGGCGACCGGCATGGACTCGTCGTTCAGCATGAGCACCGGGGCCATCGCACCAATCGACACGCCGATCCCGGGCACGTCCACGGCCAACTGCTCGTTCGCGAACTGGTCGGCGAAGTGCGGCCACGTCACCACCGGCACGCCTTGGGCGATGGCCTCCAGCAGCGAGTTCCACCCGTAGTGCCTGACGAAGCCGCCGACGGCGCGGTGCGAGAGGATGGCCAACTGCGGCGCCCAGCCGCGCACCACGAGGCCACGCCCGGCCACTCGTGCCTCGAAATCGTTTAGCCATTCTTGCAAATCCAGTCTGGAGGCCTCCGACTCCTTCACCACCCAGAGGAATGGTTTGCCGGGGTCCTAGAGGCCATGGCCGACCTCTGACAGGTGCTTGGGAAGCTTCCGAAGCACGGTGCCGAAGCTGACGAAGACGACGGAGCAGGTGACCTGCTCGTGGAGCCACGCGGTGATCGCGCGCTGGTCCAAGGCATGGCCTCGTCGTCCCAGTTGTGCAAGCAGAGCGGGCCAACCGTCCACACCGGCTAGATGAGCGCCGCCTCGTAGCACGAGACGAACTGAGCCTCGAGGTCCAGGAAGGTGTTCACCACCACGCCGTCTGCGGTGAGCATCGCCTCGATGGCCTCGTCGCGCAGTGCTTCACAACCCGGAGCGTTGTAGAAGCCAGTGGCCGTGCCTTTCGTCACCGTCACGCGTACCGGCATTCCCGGCACGACGTGGTTCGTCTCCTGGTCGTCGTCGTCATCGAAGGCGGCGGCGGCGGCTATCTGTTCGTGCAGTCCGTGCACGACGGCGTTGAGGTCGCAGAGCGAGTAGAAGCACGATGGCCCGTGGAAGAACAGCAGTGGGATGCCAAGGCTCCGGCCCACTCCGGCGGGTCCACGTGTTGCACCAGTCGGAGATGATGCAGCTCGGGCGCGGCCCCAGCGCGCGCACGTATGCCTCGAACGGGGCGTCGAGGCCGCGCAAGGCTTTGACAAAGGGTGTGAACTCGGCGTTATCCGCGAGCTTGTCGGTGTTCTGGTAGTCCGGCCGCAGGCTGGACTCGTCCGGCAAGAACGGGAGCCTTACGAATACATCATATGTTACTTTCCTCCTCTCTTTTCCCTCCATGTCAATGTTACGATAGCCAAACATATATAAAAGTACTTATTTTCTTATATCTTCATTTACATCTTTATATTACATACAAATATAACTTATATATACGAATATGGTCATTTATCAATCCATCAAAACTAACTCACCGGACGTTGGTATTAAGAGAATTCACGAAGACATGGTATAAATTTTTTGGCAAAAGTTATTACGATGACTTTGAGGTGAGAGATATGACATAACAAAAGTTTGTTCTCCTCTAAATAGAATCTTCAATATCTACATCAACTACATATGTTTCAAGATGTTAGTACTATAGAAGACATTGGTTCAATATTGTACTACGAGGCCCCTAGGCGAATCAGGCCAACTACGCCCAAAGTAATGTGTGCCACTAAATATCTGACCAAATCAAATTATTCGGTCATAATGCTATGCATGACCAAATTGTTATTCTACATCAACAATGTGGGTTAACATGAAGAAACTACGCGCACCATGTCATGATATTAAAGAAAAGTCACTAAGTCTAACATTACATGTCTGCACTAATTAATCCGTACACTTATATGTCATTGACCACACCTAAGTATGCATGAGAATGTATAATAGCATATGTGTGGATTGGATCAGTGCAATAATTAATAAAAAATGTCACGGTATATTTGGAAGCTCCAAGCCGACAAGATGGGTCACCTTATGTTGATCAAAGTTTCGATGAAGCCATTATCAACTTTCAGGATGCTAGCATACTAAGAAGTTAAAGTCAAATTACCTAAACCAGCCAAGACGACTATCGTTCAGAGGAAAATTGCTAAGCTAGTCAGCCAATGGTAGCATCATTACACCTACGCGGATGACGCTAGGAGATGAGTACCTACGTTGGTAAAGATTAAAGCATTAAGCCGATTGGTTCAAATAATTAGTAAGATTAATTTTTAAATTAATGTACTAAGATACATTCAGCATGTATTTACATATGTACATAATATTTTATATATAATTTATCGTACCTTTTTCTATTCAGACTCTTCGACCAAAAGGGTTATTTATTATTTTAAATCAATAATTTATTGTGTTTATCTAAAGTACATTATTTACTTTACAAGCTCATACTGTGATAAACCGATTATGGTCTAATGCTCAGGGTCTCGCCATAATTTTCTTTATGTATAAATTATGCTTTATTATTCTATGTTTGATCTGATTTTGCTTATTATATCCTAATAAATCTATATAAGATGTATATAGCTAGACAACTACCTACTCCATATTTTCTGTTATATTTTGTCTTATAGCATTATATTTTTAAGAAACTATTTTAGCTCACAACAACGGAATATCTTATAACCTTGGCCGGTATTACTCGGTATATTTGTTGAGATTATGTCAACCTCATCTATCTTATCCAATCAAAACATGGGTGAGAGAGGTGCTCTGTTTATAAACAGAGGACCCAAGGTCTTGTCCATGTCATCTACCATGATGAATTTTAGCAAAAACTTCAAACATCGATGACAGCTCGCATGCCATTGTCCTGTTATCGGATAATGTCTCTTAAAGTTTATCGGCTTGATCACCCGGCTTGTTTATTAAGCAGTTGTCTATGCCATCCACCTCGGCTAATTGGGATAAGGGTGCAGAGGTGATCCGCTACCAAGCGGAGGACCTGAGGCGCTACCCATTACATCTACTACGATGCTGCAAGCAAAAGCCTTAAATGACGATGGTTCTAAGCATGTTGTAGCCAGATTGTGTAGGCATATGTGTAAGACAAACAATACAATCGAAAAGACATTTTCAACAATAGTCTTTAAGTAGACCACAACCTTCCAATATGCTTATGAGTTGGTTAAATAAATATGAACCATGTTGGCCACATAAAATATGCATCAGATAACCAACTTAAGCACCTGTACAAGCTATCAAGACCTAATTACGCCATTAGTCTTCATAGGACCAGGTCGGACGGAAAGGACATCCCACCTAGACGGTGGTTGAGATCTGACTAAACCGCTGGTCTTTGTGGGACTAGGTTGGGTAGAAAGGGTTTTCTACCTAGACAGTGGTTGAGATCTGACTATGCCACTAGTCTTTACGGGGCTAGGTTGGATGAACAGAGCCTCTCACTTAGGAAAAGGTCAAGTACCAACAACATTGCTGGTTTTTGAGGAACTAGTAGGACTCGTAGTGATCCTACCACCACTACAAATCAATTTATGCCAAGTGGCTAACTGTTTGAGTTGACTATTTCTCTACCACAAGGTTTATCTTGGTCTAAACATTTGCTAATACAACCAAGATTATGAACAAAGATGTCTCAGAGTCAAAGTACATTGGTAATTCTTACGTCTCTTTTCTACTCAGGCTATCTCCTCATGAAGTTCGTTTGTGAGAAGACAGTTGGGCTAGGGAAAGTATATAAATTCTATTTATGAGTTAAATTTTTTTGTAAATTTCAATTTATGTTTCTCCTTAGCAATACTTAGGCTTGTAATCTAACAATTGATTCTAAATAGTTGATTTTAGGAAAATCAAATGACAAAATAATAGGTCTAAGACCATATCGAGTAAGGTGTAGACTGGTTGGAAGCTTTTTGTTGGTCGATATCTTGTCTTGACTAAATTAAACTTGGTCTAACAACTCTGTAACTCGATGGCAAAACATATGGTAGTCCAATTGAGCCCTCTAGTCAGAACTCTATTATTATTAGACATGTGCCGGATCAGTAGCCTCATACTTCATTATGTACAAGTCAATTTGGGCATGCGTACTCACCAAAGTTGGTTTGAATACTTTAGCCAGATGCGTACATAATGACTGACAAGAAAGGGTGATATATCTGTAAGTTTTTACATATGCCATTTAGTGTATCTATGTATTCTCTTTGTTGGCAATTTTTTCCTATATTTGTGCTCTTCGATAACTCGCATGATAGATATCGCTCTAATTTACTCGAGTAGCTAGGGCTAATAGGGGCATTTATGTTGCCAACTTATAGGATATGCATATTGATGCTCCCCTCACCCCTCTTTCCCTCAGACTGGCGGTGAAAGTCGAAGAAACGGGCCTAGGTCAACGTCTTCGTTGCCATCCTCTCTCCTCCATTGCCATCCCCTCTCCTCTATCACCATCCTCTCCTTATCATCGGATGGGATGGCAAGCTTAGCATTGTGGAGGATGATGAGCTCAGCACGGATATGGCGGCGATGGTGCCTCCATGCTTCTCTCTGTCCTACCGTATTCCCCTCTCCCCAGCAGTGGGAATCAATGTAGGGGACCAACGTGCCCCTAGCAATAATGGGAATCAAGACCACTACCCGAATCCCCTTTCTCCTTCCAATGCTCCAGATGGTATGGCTGGTGAACGAGTCTAGGCGCCAGGCCGATGAGCGAATCTAGGCAATGGTCAACAAGCATAGGGCCTCCTCAATCTACACCAATCGATACACCTCCTCTCCTCCTTTGCGTGCGACATGCAGATCTAGCCAATGCCCTCTCTCCTTGCTCCATATCCAAGCTGACAACCATTACTGCACCTCCCTCCTCCCATAGGCTTGTGGATCTAGCTGAAATCCATGTCGATGACAACAACCTCAAGCTCATCTGGATTTGGCTTGTGCACCTCCCTCTTGTCCAAGACGATGTAGATCGAGCGAGCTCAGCGGTAGCAAGACGACAAGCTCAGTTGCGATGGCAGTAGTAGGAAGGCAAAACTAGGTTCGGCAACGGCGCGATAGCAAGCTATGCTACTTGCTACTGGCAAGTTGGACTATTGTTCTCGAGACGCCATCGCTGATAGGCCACTGCTTGCCAGGGCGTCTCGTGAGTGCACTCTAGGACGTCTTTGATGGGCTACTTGCTTTGGGCCGGCTCCTCTCCTCCTCTTGTCTTTTTTTTATTTCTCATCCAATTTGCCATCAAATTAAAATTATCTCTTCACACAGTGTCTGTCCACCTGTACACTAGCATCCAATCTGACATTCTTGATTGTGGTAGACTCTAACTCTCTCTAAGTTAAGTTTCGATCCACCGTTGTCCAAAGTTAACTCAAGTATTTATACACATATAGACTAAACAAACCGTAAATAATAGATGTCGTAACCTAATTCATTCATAGTAATCTATAATTGTACTTTCAACACTTCTGACACTTATTAATTTTTTATCACAGATATATAAACCAACGCACAATGTTACATAAAAACATGTATGAAGATAAATCTCACGGATGGATTTTAGGGTCTACCACTTTGTGCCTCAACATAGTCATAATCTTGGCACTAAAAGTCAGGCTCATCAGTTTAAGATCACAAAGGAAGATAAATGAAGCTAGGTTGCAAGCGTTGAAGTCAATTCAACATTTTGACACAGATTTACACAATCTGTTCACCTGATCTACTTCCAGTATTCATTTCTATTTAGTGCAGAAACATTTTATATTTTCAATTTACTGAAATATACACTATTCGGTGATCTAGTTTGCTTATTAGTTCACATGTGGATTCCCACGATTGTTCTACTCGTTTGCAGTATGAACCTTGTCCCAAAAGTAATATGTGGTTTTGGTCAGATCTAGAATAGACATGTGAATGAAAAATATACATCAATCCTCTTTCAGTCCAAAAATAGTATATAAATCATCCATAGCATTCCGAAGCTTGTACTAAACTGAATAGATCTGGATTCTAGAGCAGAAAAGGCATGCAAGAACATTGGATCGACACCTTACCGAATAAGCTCATGATTTTGGTAGACATGTACTTGCTAGCTAGTTCACAGGATGCACCAGCTAGCTCCAAGCTCATGAACTTTATGCACTTTTTGACCATGATTTTGCATGAGCTCAATCATGAATTAGCTCGAACATGGTGGCAAGGATAATTTTTTATTATTTTAATAAGGTTAAGGTCAAAATTTTAAAATATTAACTTATAAATATATATAACCCTTAAAAATTCTTCAATAAAATTAAATATTTATTTATTAGATTTATTAAATTAAAAAATTATAAAATATGTATTTATTTATTGGATTTCTTATATTAAAAAATTATAGTTAAAGATAGAAATTATTAAACTAAAAAAGTATTATATATCGATGTGCTCGCACGCGCGGCCACCCACCGGGCGGCATTTGTGCTCGGCCGCAAGCGGCTGAATCCGGCGGCGGGGAAGCTCGCTCAGAGTGAGATGCTCGACGCCAAAGAGGCGACGACGCGGTATGGCATTTGGAGATGGGAGAAAACATGGGAATTTTTTGTTTCGTTTTGCTTAAAGCTCAACGGCACAGAGAGAGAAGCAAGTTTATCGTGGAAAGCCGGAGAGGAGAGGGAGACGTCAGTACGTCACGCCGTTTACGTGAAAAAAGGAAGGGCCGTTAACGCCGTTTACGTGGAAAAGGAGCGCAAGGCATGTAGGCCCACCGGAAAAGCCCTGACAAATAATAACATGGCACGTGGCAGGGAAAAAAGAAAAGGAAACAGGGAAGATGGCCCGCATCCGTGATCCATTATCTGATACGGGCCAAAAATTGGCCCAACCAAACAGCTCCTCAGTGTCAATGTCACGCAGCGAAAACATAGAAGTGATTACCTTCAACTATGCCCAACTATGCGGTGCGACATGATGGCGAGCTGAGGCGTTCAGCCGCGAACCATGAGGACACCCCTCGCCGGCCGTGCGCGCCTCCAGGGCGCGCAGCCATTTTTGCACCTCCGACTCCACCACCCAGAGGAACGGCTTGCCGGAGTCCTCGAGGCCGTGGGTCCGTGGCCAACCTCGAACAAGTACTTAAGAGCCCTGCGCGCGATGCTACCAAAGTTGACGTAGACGACGGAGTCGTTGTCCATGGCGTCAAGCCACCTGGTGACCGCGCTCTGGGCTACGTCGGGGATGGTTCTTCGGCGACGCCATGGCGTCAACGTGGTGGTTGTAGAGGCAGAACGGCTTAAGCCTCCATACCGGCTTGCCGATCTCGGCCTCGTAGCACGAGATGAACTCGTCCTCGAGGTCTAGCCTAGGAACATGTTCAATCAACACCACGCCGTCGGCGTTGCGCGTGGCATCCATGGTCTCCTTCCGGATCATCTCCCACCATGTCTCGTCGAAGAAGTCAGGTTTGCTTGGCCCTGGTCACCTCCACCCGAACCGGCACGCCCAGCACGACGTGCCTGTCGACGTCATCCAGCTCCAGCTGCTGCATCCCGTGCGTGGCGGCTTTGAGGTCGCAGAGAGAGTAGAAGCACGACGAGCCGTGGAAGAACAGCTGTGGGACGCCGACGCGCCTCGCCACTCCAGCCGTCCAAGGGTTGCACGAGTTGGAGACGATGCAGTGTAAGCTGATTGACTTAACGTAATAATTTTATTTGCCTCTTACGACAAATAAATAGATTATAGGAAGGTTTAAAGAAGTAAACAAAACATACATATCATAATTTTGAAAAACAAATCAAAATTAATTTGAACATTCCTAGTGTACGAGCGCTATTTCATGGTCCTAAAGTGATTTGAAATTTTACATGTTAAGACTTTTTATGTTAAACGTCCCCGCAGTTAAAATGTTGGCACTAGCCAGGACTGGAGACATTTAAATTGAATCGAAATTTCGTAAAAACAGCTCTTAGTAAAGATGTCGGTATATTGCGAGGTAGTAAGCATATGAAGAACCCTGATCTCCCCTATAGCGGCTTTGTCCTGAATAAATTGTAAATCAATCTCAACATGTTTGGTGCGCTAATGTTACACCGGTTTTGTTGAGAGATAGACGGCACTGATGTTATCACAAAACACTACAGCGGAACGCATGGGACAGAAATGGAGCTCCTGAAGTAATTATCGTAGCCAAGAAACCTCGGCAATAGTATTAGCAACCGCTTAATATTCTACCTTGGCACTAGAACGAGACACCTTTTGCTGGCACTTTAAGGACCAAGAGGTCAAATTATCACCCAAAATCATAGTATATCCTAAGATAGAATAGGTATTCAGACAACCAGTCCAATTAGCATCAAAGTATGCAACTATATCATGATTAGAAGAACAGTGCAACTATAGACCATAATCCAAGGTGCCCATGACATAGCATAGAATACGTTTGATTAAGGCCAGATGCGGCTCACGAGGATCATGCATATAAAGACATATCTGTTGTACAACATAAGAGATGTTTGAACAAGTGAAGGTGAAGTACTAAAGAACATCAGCAAGAGCACGATAATCAGTGGTGTCAGTAATAGGAGACCCATCAGCCGAAAGCTTAGCATTTGTGTCAACCGAAGTAGAACAAGGTTCGCAATAAGTCATGCCAGCACAATCCAAAATCTCAAGCATATAATGGTGTTGTGACAATAGCATACCATCAGTGCTCCTAGAAACAGTCATCCTAAGAAAGTGATATAGGCTGCTAAGATCCTTCATAGAGAATTCTATTGTGAGAGAGATTATAATGTTACGTAATAGATCTCTAGAAGAGACAGTCAGAATAATATCATCAATATTGAGGAGTAAGTATGCCATGTCCGATCCATGCTAAAGAACGAAGAGAGATATATTGGATTTTGCTTCAATGAAACCAATAAACTGAACAAAGGAGGCAAACCTACTATACTAGGCTTGGAGTGATTGTTTTAAGCCATAGAGAGACTTATTAAAACGACACACATGATCTAGCCTGTAGAAATCAATAAAACTAGATAGTTGTGCACAATTGATTGTTTCACTCAAAGTGCCATGGAGAAAAGTATTTTTTACATCCAACTGATTAACAGGCAAATTGTGAGATAATGCTAGAGACAGAAATGTCCGGATGGTGGCTGGCTTCATAACAGGACTAAAGAACTCATCAAAATCAATACCTAGGTACTGTGTAAAACCTCAAAGTACCCAGCGAGTTTTATAGCAATCTAGTGTACTATCAGAATGTAGCTTATACTTATAAACCCACTTCAAGTAACAATGTTAATACCACGTGGGGGAGGTATGAGATCTTAGGTACTGTTTGCTTGGAGGGCGGTGAATTCCTCGATCATAGCATCCCGCCAATTTGGGTCTGCCAAAGCACTACGATAGGTCTTTGAAAGAGGAGACAATACAATTGTATGTAGATCCAAAATTGCTTTGGGCTGATAAAAACCATGCTTCCCCCAAGTAACCATAACATGATCATTAGCAATTGTCAAGACTAGAATCGCACAAAGTGAAAATGGTGCGTCAGAATCGATGTGCCGTTATGTTGCAACGAAGAGAGGCAGCCTCTGAGGGAACAACACTAGCCAAAAGTCACCTATCATTAGAGACTGAGGGCAAGCAAGAGCTAGTGTGTGAAAATAACCTAGCAGATGTAGGGGAAAGAGCTTCCACCGTGGTTAGCCTATGAAGTGAAGCTGCTGCAGACGAGATGATAGAGTCCGGATTGTCAAGTACCCTGTTATCATTGGAGGCTGCGGAAAACTGGTTGTGACTGGCAACACCAGAACCTGCATGACCTATACCTGCAACAACTGTTGGACCAATAGGGCTAGGCACATAGTCAAACTCTAAAAGAAAATTGAGATTGGAGCAAGAGAGTGGTGCAGGAAGCTCGGCAAAAGGAAAGGAAGATTCATCAAAAGTAACATGATGAGAAATAATTAGACGGTTGATAGCAAGATCAAGGCAACAGTACCCCTTATGTTCCAAGGGATATCTAGGAAGACACATGGGGTGGATCGAGGAGCAAACTTATGTGGAGTGGTGGCAGATAGGTTAGGATAACACTTACAGCCAAAGATACGAAGATGATCATAAAAGAGATGAACGTTGTATAGTAAAAAATATAGAGTCTGGAAGTGAAGAGTTTTGGTTGGGTGGTGATTTAGAAGACAGGTAGCCGTATGAAGGGCTTCCACCCAATAGGGCACCGGAATGCTAGCCTAAAACATGAGAGAACACATGATGCTATTGGTAGAATGAATGATATGTTCAGTGCAACCGTTTTGGAGGAAGTGTGTGGGCATGATATGTGAATGGTGACACCATGAGTAAGGAAAAAAGAATGGGCGGTGGAGTTATAAAACTCCCAACTGTTGTCACACTGTATGGTCTTAATCATGGTGTCAAACTAAGCGGCATAAGAAAAGAAATGAGATAGGATAGAGAATGTGTCAGACTTGAGATGTAAAGGAAAAGTATATGAGTAATGTAAGCAATCATTAAGAATTATAAAATATTATTTGTAACCAGTGACACTAGTAATTGGGGAGGTCCACAAATCAAAGTAAATTAAATCAAAATTCTTGAGAGCACGAGAATTAGACTGAGGAAAAGAAAGATACGTATGACGACCTAACTGACAAGCATGACATAAGGTTTCTAACTCACTTCAAGCATGCCACAAGGTTTCTAACTCACTTTTATTATATGTAGAATTTAAAGAATGTGCTAAACGAGATAAAGGTTTATGACCAAGGTGACCTAGCCGATGGTGCTAAAGCATGGTTGGGGACATGATAGCAATGAAGACATGAGGATGGGTTAGCGATCGAAAGGAGTAGAGCTCTCCAAAGCTATTGTACCTGAAGATCACGTTCCGTGTTAACAGATCCTTCACAGAGAGGCCAAAAGGGTTAAATTCAATAGAATAATGATTTTCAGTGGTGAAACAACGGACTTATATAGATTCTTAATGATGTGTAGAGAGATAAGAATATTATATAAATATAAAGAACGATTGGTCATAGGAAAAAAAGTAGACCCAACAGCAGTGACATGTAATAAAGAACCATTGCCAACAATAATATTAGAAGGGGTAAAGGAACTAGCTGACTGAACATGAGATAGAGAATCGGAGTTTGAAGCCATGTAAGAAAAAGCACCTGAGTCTATATACCAGTTGCCGATTAGTGGAGGAGTGAGGGTCATGGTGTTGAAGTTTTGTGCCAAGGCCTATTGATCCCATGACCAGGATTACTGTGAAGGTGGTGCAATAGAAGAAGTGCCATAATAGGACGTAGGAGGGAACTGTTGTTGTTGCTGTTGGAGATTTGTGGCGAACGGCTGCTGCTGCTAAAAGATGAATTATTACTACTGCAGAGTCTAGGTGATGGACGGTGACGTGCTGGTGACAAGAGCCTGGGGACAAGGAGGAAGTGGCACCAGAGGCGGGTGTGGGCGTGCACTAGACTGGTTCAACCAGACGGCGAAAGTTCCTGTGGGCCGATTCCAGTGCGGCGACCAGGTTCCAATCGAGCATGGTGGTCCATGTTGTCCACCCCCACTCCGGTTAGGGCGCCAACGCCGATGACCTCTGCCATTGCTGCCCTCTTTACTAGAGCCACCTGGTCCACCATAGCTGCTAGTGCCGATAGTGTCATCGTGACCTACGATGTAGCCACAGATAGCGCTCGAGTGGGGAATACCAGGACACGGCATCGGAGGGTGCACGGATGTGGAGGCCATGAGCGCTGTTAGAGTGGACGATTTGCTGGCGATGGTCACCTCCTTGATGAGCAAGTCTGTGTGAATATTGGAAAAGGTCAGAAATGGACAGGTGTGCTTGATCAACGCCGCCATCTAAGAGTATTGCTCGTTGAGCGCGTGAAGAACGTTGAAGATCAATGTGTGATCCAAGACCGACTCACCCAAAGTCGCCAAGGCGTCCGCCATACACTTCATCTTGTTGCTATAGTCGGTGACTGAGAGGTCACCCTGAACAAGAGTTCGGAATTTGGCGTCAAGGATGATGGCACAGGTCTCCTGGTTGTCGATGAATTATTCTTCCAAGCCAAGCCAAATGGAGCGCGAGGTTGGGGACATGGTTGATACTACTTCGATGAGCTTCAATAACACCATGCTGAATAGCTACGATTTGACGGTACAGTCCATGCGATGCCAATGAGGATCTGCGGAGAGGTCATCATTGGAGAGCACCAGGCAGTCAAGGGCGTATTTTGTCACGATGTTGAGGAAGAGCATGCGCCAGCGGCTCTTGTTTGTGGGTGTCTACTCAAGGACAAGAGGAATCATCGTCTTAATGTTGGACACCACGATAGCCTAGGCATGAAGTTGGGAATGCTCTAGGTTCTCGTATTCGACAAGATGATAGGCGACCTCATCTGCTCTAGCATAAACTATCTTGGCCTTGGCGACAGCTGCTTCGGCTGTGGCGATGGCATCGGCTACAACCTGTCTAAGTGTAGCATCTTGCACAACCTAGGCAGCGACGCTATCGGATGACATTGGTGAGAACGCCGGCAAGAGGGGCAATGACGTGGAGGGATGCCACGGCGAGAGGCTGGCATTGATTGTTTTGGGGAAGAATGCCACGAGAAGACACCGCAGTGATGGTACAGAAGAGAACGCCGCGATGAGAGGCCAGCGTTGATTTTGGGGAGAGAACAGTGCAAGACGATGGCGTGGGACGGAAGAAGACGCCGTGGGCCGAGAGAAGACACCGCAAGAAGGGCGGCACACCGCAAGAAGGTCAGCGTGCGAGGATGACACCGCGGGATGCCGCGACATGGGAGAGAACACCACGGGAGGTCAGCGCAAAAGGGCGACACGTGTAGGAGGGTGACACGTGCAAGAGAGCGATAAGAGGCCGACGGCAAGAAAGTTAGAGAGAAGGGGATGGCGACATATGCAGGAGGGCAACGCACGCAAGAGGGCGATGAGAGACCAGCAGTGGGAGAGTTACAGAGAAGGAAATCGATCCTGCTCTAATACCATAAAAGTAGATTAACTCAACGTAATAATTCTATTAGTCTCATACGGCAAATAAATAGAGTCAACGAAGGTTTAAAAAATAAAATAAAAGATACATATTATAATTTTAAAAAGTTAATCACGAAAACTAATATGGTACAGATGATGGTACAGATAGTAAGGAATTTTAGACTTTACTTTACATGTTAACATGCAGCTTGATCCAGCATGCTGCAGGCGCCCGCGGGTACGCCTCGAGCAGGCGGCAAGCTCGCGCAGGGCGTCCAGGAAACAGGTAGATTTGGCTGAAGTCCTTGATCTGCACGACGCTCTCGCATCCCGACGGCATAGGCCTCCGTCGACGGCCGGAGCCGGGAACGGGATCCGACGCGACCACCATGGTCGGGTGTGTCGGCACGTGCGGTACAAGAAGCTGAGACACAGACAGGTAACTATGATGAATAGCTGAGAGCAAATCGATGGACTGTGATGAGATTTAGATAGGCCAACTCCTCTCTTTTGATTACAAAGCTGAGACATTGCATTTGCATCATCATCTATGGTCTCTACAGCCATTGAAGCAGAAAGAGACGGCATTGAAGCGGGAAGAAAGGGATCACCTGACCGAACGATCGTCTTCGTGGAGCCATGCTTGCTAGGGAAGTTTCTCGCGTGAGATCGATGTTGGAGTTGAACAAACAGGGCAGAGGAGGTGAGGTGTCTCCGTCGGCGCCGTTGGCCGGTGAGTGACAAATAACTAGGTTGTCGGAGGTCAGTACGCGCGCTGTTACTGAACATCGAGACATAACTTGATTAGAGAAATCACACCATTTCCATGAAAGTACAGTGCAATCTTGTGTGCGCATTTGAGAGTAGTGGCGCACTCGCTTTCCTAGTTAACTGCAAAAAGATGATTGGTAAAACCTCTTGAAAAAACCATGAGTTGGCTGTATGTGAACATCAACGTGGTGATCATGAATATTAGGCAAAACTTAGTTGAGCAGAGCAGCTGGCTGGTATAAAAGCAAGAGGTTATTTAGCTACTTTTACCATAAACTTGAAGCTCAAGATGCATAATACTTTGCAGACATGTAGACCCTCTACCCATTTCTGCTTTCAAATCTATTGAATGTCATATGAGACATTGGAGCAAGCCAAGTAAATGTGGTGTTTATGTATAACTGTCAAGAATCCAGGAGTACATGTTGATTTGAACTTGAAAATGCAATTTAGCTGGTTCTTGAAATATACTAAACGTTGTGTGAGAAAATAAAGCGAATTACAATTTGAATTTTTGTTGGGTTTGGTTTGAGTTTAAAAGGCATTATTGGTATAGTTTTACTTTTACCTCATATATCAGCGTAGAAGAATATCTATTAAACCATTTTTTCAGGGAGATACACTATATAATTGTGCAAAGCTATGTAATTTAGCTTGACATTTTTTTGGCTCAATTTAAACTCTGAAATCTAAAGATCACTTTATTCCCATGCAACATTTGATTTGTTTCTTCATATACAGTTTAAGTTAAAATTTTGTTTAACCATATTTGAGAACATAATCTATGTTACAAAAATGTTTTTAAGATTTTTTATGAAAAGTTTTATGTAGTTTTAAATCTCGATAATTTAAGTTTCATGTAGATTTTTTAAAACATTTTTCAGTCATAGGTGCTTCTGGCTTATACAGGGATAAAAAATTACGAAAAATTTGAGACATGAGGTATATAGCACTATGCATCTACCATCTTAAAGAATAATATGACGTGCAAAAAGAATAATATATAAATATCATTACGAAGTAAAGTGAGCTAATTTTGATAGTTTATGAGGTAAAGTGGAAAAAAACAATTTAGATGGTTAAGTGGTTTGGCCTGATTGTTTGAGTGAGTAAAATGATTATTTTTCCTTACCTAATAGTTCCTAACATGTTTTCTCACAAGTAAATTCAAAAGACTATCTCAAAAAATAAATTAGATGTTTCACCTCCGACATACTGAACCACATTTGTCTACAGCCTTCACCTGCTGAATAATTGCTACTAGATTTTACACTGTTTATCAATAAATCGTCGTTTTTTTCTCTAACTGCTCAAATGCCCCTAATCTTCTTCTGAGTTATCAAAATGCTACTATGGTGTTAGTTTCCACTAGCACCGTTAGGTTAATGTACCAAAATGCCCTCTCGACAGAGCTAATGGGTAGTTTGGAAAAAAATTAGCATCTAACAAGCCATTAATTATAACTTTGTAGTGGCATTTTTGCAACTCACACTTGAATCCAGTGGTGTGAGAGTAATTAGGCAAAATCCGGTTGCATTTTGATAATTGGAGCGTACAAATATATTATTGTTTAAAAAAACTAACACCCAAGTGTTTGCTCAGTTAACTTTTTTTTTCTTGTCCTAATTTGTTTCCAATGAAGACCAGGACTAGCAGTTAAGTACTCGATCATGCATCTTATGTTATTAATAACAAGATTCTATCCCATACTTATACTTGCATAACAGACGGTTTAGGGATGAAAACAGTATAAAAATTCCTAATTCTACCCGCTATCGTTTCCATTTTATATTGACTGTTTTATTTTGATTCTGTATTATTCAGAAATGTTATAATGTTTTTTCTGACCGTTTTAGCGATATACCGTGTGTGAAATTTCTAAAGAAAATATCATATAATGACGACAACCCATCAGAATATATAAAACTTAACCATAACACTTATGTGTTGACATTGTTGATGCTATAATATTATTATGAACTATTCAAATTAGTTACTTATTGTTTTAAATCTTTACTAATATATATCTATAATATTAATTTATAATATAAACATGCCTATGATTTGCATATCCTTATGATACATTGTTTCTGAGACTTTATTCTAATTATTCTATTTCTGATATTTTCCAATATTCAAGTAATACAAATATCGTTATTGTCTGACTCTATCATTCCGATTCCATTTTTTTAAAAAAATGGTAATAAAAATGGCACATGCATTATTTTGACCGTTTTCATCCTAAGATTTGGTTAATGAAATGCAGGAAAGTATGGTACTGTGGTAGGTGCTAAGTACTAATATTTGCACCACTTCATGACCACATAACAAAAATCAGATGATGAGCCGCTGATGAGCGGGATAGTACTCATGTGAAACCATATCAAGCATACTATGCATCGATCTATCGTCTTGGAAAATATTTGTAGGGAAGATGGAGAGGAGTTTGTGTCCGAATGATTAGTTCTGCCATGAATAATAAAGCAGCAATGTTACTATAAGATGTTGGAGCAAAACAAATAAGCCACACGTTTGATTTTGAACTATCTGCTCCAATATATTAGATTTTGGAAGTGACTGCTCAAATCTAGTAACTGGGAAAGTATCATACCAGTCCATGGAATCCGCTTTGCTATATTATTTGGAGAACTTTTTGGATGGATTGATAAGCTTCAATATTAAGATCAGTTTCATGGGATGATTTTACTAGTTTTTGCACGTTAATGATTTTTTCATGCAATTGTTATGTTGTAAAGTATGCAACATAAAATGGATTGATTTTGGTTGAGAATTATGTCGAATGAAATATAGGTTGTTCCATAATTTTATTGTTAATCTAAACAAAAGAATGTCTCCAGGTGTATTATCCATCTCAATTCAATTCAACCAACAGAATCTCCAATTGTACTATCCATCTCAATTCAATTCAGTTAATCGAATTATTTATACTCCATGTTCGCAGCGTCACTGTGACTCTACTCCCATCACGCTCGTGACTCGTGTAGTGGCTTCAAACACGTCCACCATTATCGAGCCACAGTTCACCGCCTTGCCGGCAGAGCTGTTACAAGTAAAGAAGGTTCGTAACTGTGGCAGGCGCTAACCAGGGCCACCCTGTTCTCAAGCCAAGATGGCCTAGTTTCCAGCATGTTTTTTTTTCAAAAAAAAGAAGAAAATAGCCAGCACAGCTCTCTCTTGCACAAGACAAATATTTTCGACATGCAGAAAATAAGGTTAGTGACAAACCAAAAGCAGATGATGCATGACACAACAGGCAGGAAAGACGGCATCTGGTATACAAGAAATCTGTAAGAGGAGTATTATGTACTGTAGTGGTGACTGGTGAGAGAGGGAGAGATACCACCGGCCGGTCCCAAACCCAGGAACATTCATGAAGCCAAGTAGGACGCATAAAGGCCCAAAAAGATCGATGCTAAGGAAAGAATGATAAAAAAAAAAAGTGCTAAAGCTCACTGGTGTATGCAGGATGCAGATATATGCATGACCAAAGGCAAAACCCGGAAGATAGAATCATCTCCTGTATAAACCACAGTCCACATATGAGCACCTGCAAGTTTTTTTTTTTTTGAAAGTTAGGCAGAAATAGGAACTATAATGTTTGCGTGTTCATGAGAATTTGGAGAAAAACAAATAGCGCACAAATTTATGCCTGAATAAAGTAAGCAGGATTAAAGGGTCGACATAGACATAGATGATTAGAGATATGCCGTTTTAAATTACAAATGGCATCCTCCCAACAAAAATAATATATAGTATTGTCATGGGATTTGGTGATAGGATTGGATTAATTAAACAACTATATTTCAACCAATCTTGTCGAATCTGTAGATACCAAAATGATTAATTGTATGTCCAAATTAATCATTGAAAAATGAATAAGGAGTAAAAACAAAAATCATCCTGCTGGTATCATAAGACGGGTAGAAAGAACTATATATACGAACTCCTTTGTATTTCTATCATGTAGCAGCATGTAAATGTGGAATCAGTAAAATCCAAAAATCAGAGATAAATCACAATTTAACTCATGCTTTTATCAGCATTGTTCATATTGTCATTGTATTATTCAGGATTAATATAACAACATAAAGCAAGTAGTGTGGAGAAACGAGAGAAAGGCTAGTGACACCATATTCATCTGAGAGACAACAGGCTAGTAACACCATATAATACATCCCAACTTGCACCCGAACTAGTAATTAATTCGATACTTATTCACAAATCAATCTAGTTCACACCATAATAGCATTGATGGTTCTTTTCATTATCAGATCGTTAATTGATGCTAAGATCAGTTTGCACAGTAAAGAAACTTAATTCTTTTCACTTTGAAAGAAGTAAAGTGAAATGATGCTACTTGTCGTCTCCAAATGGGGGCGGGTGGTGTTCTTCAGAGCCGGTTAAAAAAGCTTAGGAGGTCCGTTGGACTCATCTCCACCAGGATAGGCTGCATTGCCATTGCTTTCCGTCCCCAACTTGAAGTGTCAGGCCATGTCTCACAGCAGGATGAATGAAGCTTCATCGACAAGAACACTGACGAGATCATAGCGGAACTGTCTGGTCCGAAGCCGTCGGCTCGTTTTTTGGTTGGTGGCACCAACATCTCGTCATCTCGATCAGCTCGTTCAAGCCTCTCTGCCGGGTGCTCCGTTTTGGCGCGTTGAGAGGCCCATATATGTCGAACGAAGGCCCTTCCACCACGCAGAAACCAGTCGTCGACGTCGTCGATCGCTTGCATTCCACACTAAAAGGACGAGCGTGATGTCATGCTAGCTATAGTTAAAAAAAACTAATAAATTAAATATTTTAATGAAAATAAAAATCTTTTGAATTGGTCCACACTCGTCGTTGGTACACCGCATGAGAAAATAAAAATCTTAAAAATCAATCTAATGACTTAAGCTCTCATATTTTTATATCTAAAATTTCCTCAATTAACTGGAGTATAATTTATATTTCTGCTTAAAGTCAAATTATTGGAATCAACCTCTCCTATTCTAAATATTTTATAATTTTTTATTTAATTTTTTTATTTATTGTCAGTTTTACTTTAAATTTATTTATGATTTCTACTATACTTATACACATAATTTATAAAACTCGTTATAAAATCTTTTCACATGATATCTACTATGTATCACCTTATCATAATTTTGTCAACCGCTATTTTTTATCGTTCTATACCTTTAGTCCTCATTATGTTATTTTGGTCTTAAGGTATCTTATTGTAGTTTAATTTTTTCACATGATATTCTGATCATACAAACTCTCTACTCCTCTATAAGTGAAGTCTTGATCAGTATTATTATTCAACAATCTTAACAAGTCATATGTATATAAATAAAAAAACAACAAAAGACATATATCACAACCTAATCCCACACACTTACATATTTTTTAAACTAATTTTTATTAATGATTCAACATATAGCTCTGGATCTGGAATCCTCGTGGAGTCAAGTGCTCTGCAATCCATGCGATCTGAGCTGAACTCAACTCTGAACATTTTGCAGGTTGTGTCATACTGTCGGCAAGTTCGATTTCTTCGATCTTTACCACACGAGACATTTGTTTGTCCAAGGAGATGACAAAAATTACTCAACTATAGTATAGTATTGCTTTCTTGTAGTATTATCATTACTTAATAGTCTTATAGTCTCAGATCTTACAGGACAAATCGAATATTCGAGTCCATGCGAGAGTAATAACTTTTAATCCTGTCCATGGACCATGAAAATAGCTGAAGTAATTGATAGTATATATCAAGAGCAAAAAAAAAAAAGAAAAGAAAAGATAAGGTAGGCTCAGGGAGAGTGGATGAGAGCAATGGAGCATTGCACCGCACTGTCATAGTGTCATCACGCCGCGGGCGCCTCGAAGTGCCCGTTCGCCGCGGCGCCGTAGCGGCGGACGCGCTCGTCGATCCAGGCGCGCATGTCGGCGAGCACGCGGTCGCGGTTCTCGTCGGACTCCCCCTGGACGAGCGAGTGGTACATCCCGTCGTAGAGGATCAAACTCTTGTCCTCGCTGGCCGCGCGCTCGTACAGCATCTTGGACCCCTCCGGCGAGGCCACCCCGTCGTCGGTGCCGTGCACGACCAGGAACGGCGCCGTCACCTCCCCGAAGCTGTCGCGCAGCAGCGCCGTCACGCGGGCGAGCTCCCTCATCGTCCCCACCCGCGGCGGGCCACGGTACCGCCGCGGGTTCGACGCTATCACCCTCAGCTTCTCCGGGTCACGGATCGACTTGCCCACCATCTTCCTGTCCGGCATCACCGCCCACGTGTCGGCGAGCCCGAAGAGGAGGCCGTACAGGAAGAGCCGCACGCGGGACGGGTACATATCGTCGGGGATGACGAACAGCGGCGCCGACAGGATGATCCCCGACCACCCGGCGTCCGGCGGGGAGAGGAGGTAGGCGAGCGTCGTGGCGGCGCCGCCCATGGACTCGCCGACGAGGAAGGCCGGGAGTGCGGCGTACGCGTCGCTCTTGCGCACGGAGAGGAAGAAGGAGAGCGCCGCCCTGGCGACGGACTCCATGTCGCCGAGGTAGCCGTGGACGCCCTCGGAGCGGCCGTGGCCGAGGAGGTCGGCGCAGAAGACGGCGTACCCCCACCGCGCGTAGCTGATGGCGAAGGTCTGGAACATCCAGGAGGAGTCGGAGCCGTAGCCGTGGGTCATGAACACGACGCCATTGACGTCGCCGTCGTGGGAGGAGAACGGGTGGAACGAGTGTGTGAAGAGGCGGCCGCAGGGGGACTGGAAGTAGGCCTCCGCGTGGCGGAGCCCCAGCGAGGCGTAGTACTCGTCGGGTTCGGGGGAGTCTCCCCAGAAGTACTTGGTCGCCGGCGGCGGCGACGGCGGTGGCATTGCCGGAGCAGGAGACGGCAGCACGCGAGAAGATCTTTTTTTCCTCTTTAATTTTCGTGTAACGAAAGCTAGCAGGACTACCGTCTACAGAGATACTACAGAGACGGAGTGAAGATTAGAAGGTGGGTGAGCTCATTTATAGCTGTTTAAAAAATCTTAAAAAATAGAGCATTATGAACAGCTAATCAAAGAGACAGGATACCAAATAAAATTATCATAATAATCGTTGGAATAGCTTCGCTAATTTTAAAATATAGTCACCAGATAATAAAAATAAAGTGTAGTCAGATTTTTTTTTAATGCAAACACAGTATAATCCCTCAGAAAAAAAACGGTGGTACCAGGATAAGGTATCGAAGGGTTGGTGGGGCCAGGTCGAATAGTTATTGCGGCGTGGACGGACGGGCCACGGACGTGGTGGGTGAGTGAGAGGGAAGGGGTTGGTGGGGCCCGAACGGTGGGACCCATGCCGCGCTGCTTCTGTTGCAGTTGACTTGTTCTCCCTTTTGTCCTTTGTGACTATTGGGCCCTTAGACCCGTTGCATGGGTAGGCCCATGTACGCCATCGTCTTCTACTACATGAGCTGCCGTGTCTCCCACTGGCTAAGCTTCCCGTGAAGCAGACTGGGCTGGTGGCGAAAGAAGGCTACAGGCCTATAGGCCACCGTGCACTCCCAGCTCGTGTCTTTGTGGGCGTCACCTACTGTATGTTACGTGCACAGCTCTCACGGGGGACGACAAGACCTTACGACGGCCGAGCCCGGCTAAAAAAGAGCTCCGCGCCTGTGGGATCGCGCGCGTTCCTGGCCGTCAATCAACCGGAGGCGCGAGGGTCACGCGACGGCGGCGGCGGTGCGACACCACCGGTGATTGGATCCAGGCCGGTGCGGCGCGAGCATTTGTTTGTTAGTGTGGGTGGCCTCCTGCTCGCGCGTCGTCGCGACCTGAGGGATGGAACGTTGATCACCTGCGAGTACGAGCGATTGGGCCATGCGTTTCGATCCCAGCCTCTAGGGCCCTTCTGGAATGTGGACACGCAGGCACATATCGGCTTTGCAGGGAACGTAGGAGTACAAATCATGCAAAATGTTTCACTGTTGGGAACCTTGTCTTATTAACGACACGTAAAATTAATTAGCGTATAATTAATTAAGTGTTAATAATTGTATATATTTTTAAAAAATAGGTTTGAAAAATATACGAATATAAAACAAGAAAACAGCCAAATCAAACAATGCCTAACCCACATTCACACATATGAATATTTCTCCCCTTTAGTATGTGTTCATTTGTCCATTTCCCAACTTCTTTCCACATATAAATTTTCTGAACTAATAAACATATATTTTTTAAAAAAATCTATAGGAAATTGTTTTAAAAATTATATTAATATTTTTTTAATTTTTAAACTAATAATTAATTAATCATACACTAATCCCTGTGTATGGAGAAAAAGTTGAAAACTTTCCCAAACAAACATACCCTTGGATGAGTTCAGGACAGCATAAAATGAATTTGCTCGCGTAAAATGAGATAAGTTATTAACGTACAATTAATTATATTAAACTTAAATTGATTTATTTATTATTGTTTATAAACAGTGTGGAGTTTATTGGAGATGATTGTTTTGTCAGGCAGGAGTATTGTTTATATTCTTTATACAAAGGGTTTCTCCTTCATACCACTTTCCAATAAGACGGTGTTCACACGATTTCAACCATCCCATAAAATCATGTGATACATGTATGCTGAGTTGCTTCCAAGATATTGCTCGACATTGTTTCAATTTTATTTTTTAATTTTAAGAATAATTTAGATCGATATTTTACTTGCCAAATGCCAACCATCATGAGAAAAGGGCTGGACACGAGATGGCAAATAAACATCTAAGAAACTATTCGGTTTGGAGGATTTTAAAAAACAGAGCAGATGAATTGTTTTACGTGAAAATCCTATAAAATTACTATGAT
The DNA here is from genome assembly GCA_030770085.1 of Oryza coarctata. NCBI lineage: Eukaryota > Viridiplantae > Streptophyta > Magnoliopsida > Poales > Poaceae > Oryza > Oryza coarctata. The sequence continues at coordinate 4,889,862 of CM061465.1, forward strand.
GAGAGCCTAAATCAAATTCATAAATTTAAAATCAGTTTTAAACTTCCAATGCTGCTTTTTTTTTACTTTGTTTGATTAGTACCACCTGTGGTTTTTTAGTAAAAAAATCACGGAGTACACTCTGACTCCACTCTCTAAGATTAGCGTAGGTTCTGTTAGGCTAATCTCAGCACTAAGCAGTGCCCCTCCACTCTTCCACTGCTGTCGTCTTCCTCCATAATCTCAGCAGCACGGCACCACCGGAGTACAGAACACACCCTCCCCTTCCCAAACCCCCGCTTGCCGAGCGCCTGACCTTATCTTCTCCCTCCCACCACCCCCAGGATATTTCCCACCTCCGCCACCGCCGCCATGGAGTCCGGCCTCGTCGCAATCCACCGCCTCCGCCTCCCCTCCGCCGCCTTCCTCCACCCCGCGGCGCCGCTGCCGCCGCACCTGCTCCGCCAGCGGCGCACCGTCGGCGTCACCCCGCTACGGCTCGTCCCGCGCCACCTCCCCACGCCGACCCCGCTCCGCCTCCCCGCCGCGCTCCCGCTCCGCCGGTGCCTCCCGCCTCTCCGCGCCGCCGCCGCGGCGTCCTCCTCGCCGGAGCCTTCCTCCTCCAAGTTCCTGGGTGTGGAAACGCGGACGCTGAAGAAGATCGTGCCCCTGGGGCTCATGTTCTTCTGCATCCTCTTCAACTACACCATCCTGCGGGACACCAAGGATGTGCTCGTCGTCACCGCCAAGGGCAGCAGCGCAGAGATCATCCCCTTCCTCAAGACGTGGGTCAATCTCCCCATGGCCATCGGCTTCATGCTGCTCTACACCAAGCTCGCCGACGTGCTCTCCAAGGACGCGCTCTTCTACACCGTCATCTTCCCCTTCATCGCCTTCTTCGGCGCTTTTGGCTACCTTCTCTACCCCATGCGCGACGCCATCCACCCAACCGAGCTCGCCGACCGCCTCCTCGCCGCTCTAGGGCCCAGCTTCCTTGGACCCGTCGCCATTCTGCGCGTCTGGAGCTTCTGCCTCTTTTATGTCATGGCGGAGCTCTGGGGCAGTGTCGTCATCTCCGTCCTCTTCTGGGGTTTCGCCAATCAGGTACAATCGATCCTTCCTCCTCTCGGATATAGCAATTAAAGTTGCAGTTGCAAAAAGCTTGTCCTGAAATCTCGGCACCAGATGACGGTGATGTTGGTGTACGAAACTACAAATTGTTGGGTGCCTCTGCTCTCTTGTGAGCTGTTCGACACTGTTGTTCCAAACATTTGTGAATTGCTAGACATATGTAGATTCTCATTCCTGAACAATTGAGTGCGTTATATAAATTCTCAGTGCACTTAATGCTTGCAGATCACTACGGTTGAAGAGGCCAAAGAGTTTTACCCGCTGTTTGGGCTTGGGGCCAATGTGGCACTCATCTTCTCTGGTCGCACAGTGAAATACTTCTCAAACATGAGGCAGAATTTGGGCCCAGGGGTTGACGGATGGGCTATTTCTTTGAGGGGCATGATGAGCATAGTGGTTTTGCTTGGTCTTGTAATTGCCGGCATCTACTGGGGAGTAAACAAGTTTGTTATTGATAAATCAGCTGCACCAGTCGTTGAGCGGAAGAAGAAGGTTGGTTTTCTTATGGTTTCTATGGTTTTCTACTTCTGGTTATTGAGCTTTCATTTATGATGCTTCAAACATGATCCTGCAGGAAAAGCCAAAGCTGAGTATGGGAGAGAGTTTGAAGGTGCTTGTGTCATCTCGATATGTGAGGGATCTTGCCACACTGGTCGTTGCTTATGGTATAAGTATTAACCTCGTTGAGGTGACATGGAAATCAAAATTGAAGGCACAAGTAAGTTTATCCACATTGCCCGATGTGCATTCTTTTAATGATAATGTGTGTGGTTGTTAACTCTATGTTGTTGTGTTGCAGTACCCAAGCCCTAACGAATACTCTTCATTCATGGGGGATTTCTCAACTGCTACTGGCATAGCCACATTTACAATGATGTTGTTAGGGAGAGTAATTCTTAGGAAGTTCGGGTGGGGAGTCGCAGCTACAATCACCCCTGCTGTGTTGCTTATCACAGGAGTTGGATTCTTCTCACTGATTTTATTTGGTGAGCCATTGACTCCACTTATGGCCACTCTTGGTATGACACCTTTGCTTGCTGCGGTCTATGTTGGAGCAATGCAGAACATTTTCAGTAAGAGTGCGAAGTACAGTTTGTTTGACCCTTGCAAGGAAATGGCGTACATTCCTTTGGACGAGGACATGAAGGTTAGTCTCCAAAATGCATATCTTAATATAATTAATCAGGCCAGTTTTTCTGATGTAAGAAAACATGTGGTTGTATTGAACAGATAAGCCTTGCCACCCACTAGCCCTGTTAGAATTGTGCTAGGCATGCTCGATAGTACCTCTCCTGCTAGTTGATGCAATTGGTATTATTACAAGATGGGTTGTTATAAGCAAAATCATTAGTTCCACTGCAATCTGAATAATCCATTGATTGCGACTGGAATGTAATTGCATTGGTACAATAGAACTGTATTGAGTTTGTTGTGCTTCTTTATTCTAAATGCTAAACGTAACAAGCTGTCCAATCTTTTTCCCATGTTATCTTACCAATAAGAACATAAGATCTGCCATAAGTTTTAAGGCTGCTGTAAGATTCAGAATATATGTTATCAATGAGCTTTGAAATTTTCTTCTCATATGTGTGTTATGTTCATGTTTTCAGGTGAAAGGTAAGGCAGCAATTGATGTGGTCTGCAACCCATTGGGGAAGTCTGGAGGTGCCTTGATCCAGCAGTTCATGATCTTGTCATTTGGATCTCTTGCAAATTCTACACCATACCTTGGAGGAATTTTATTGGTCATTGTGCTTGCCTGGTTGGGTGCTGTAAGGTCCCTTGACTCGCAGTTCTCCCCACTGGCAAAGCAAGAGCTTGAGAGGGAGAAAATGCTGAAAGCAAAGACGGTTGAAACAACTGCTCAAGTTGTTGGGTCAGGAAATGGTTCTCTCCAAGAAACTCTAGCCGGTGAGAACTCTACGAATGGTTCAGCGATCAAACAGTCTCAACAACCTGAGAGTACTACCCCAGAAAAATCTGGTCAATAATGAGTTCTTTGCCTCAGAAATTTAGTCAGTATAAGTCTTCCATGGAACCAAAAGCTGCTTAGTTTGGCCTGTCATGGGTTGTTGCTGAGGAAAGCAGCAGAGTGGTAAGAAAAATAAGCATGCCATTTTTTTTCTGTTGTTGTAGCATATATTTTGACTTCACCTTGAGATTGTCGGTAGTTCATTGCTTGAGAATATCTGTAGCTGTTTGTTGTTCCATCCCATAGATATGAAACGTCCTTTTTGGTAATTACAATTTTGTGGAAATTCTGGTTCCATTAATCTTTTGCAACTAATCACTGATGCCTTGGAATGTTTATTTCATGCTGCAAAGTTCAGAAAAGGACCAAAACTCAGCACTCAACACTATCAATGTCATCTACCACTAAAAAATAGTAAAAAATATAAACCTTATAGTTAACTTTAAATATTAATATCGAGCATTGATGAAGTCCGTGTCAAATCTAAAATATTGACAAAGTATTCATAAACGCCTTAGTATATTTATATACCACTAAAAGAGTCTTACTGTAGTCATAGTTAGCGTTAGATTTAATCAATTATCAATTTTTAAAAACTGGCAATCAACTCTATTTATGACCTGAGCATGTTTTTTTTTTCCTTGAAGAATCACCTTCTTCACCCTCCCTTCCCGCAACTACGGCTAGTCGGCTGTCAAGAGCGGCGAGTCGAGCTGTCAAGTGAGAGCCAGTAAGGTTGATAGAAATATAGCCCCGGTTCTTCGAAGATCTTTGCCACAAGAAGACGACCGTATTATTTTGACTTGGTTCAGCTTCTCTTCTTGTTTTTTTTAAAAAAGAATACCGAGTCGGATCAGTATTGAATATAACATGCTGAATAAGATGCGAGATTGAGATCAGGAAAATCGACAAGGCGGCGCACCGGCGCTAGCTCCCTTGCCGTCGTCGCTCCGGCCCTGTAGGTCCACACCTACATGATATGCCTATTATTTTGGGCCCCTCATGTCAGCCACAAGGCCACAAGAACGTTCAGGCCCAGAAAAAAGTAGCCCGCACGTCAGCCAGAATCCCGTTCCAACCCAGATAAGAAGGGCACGCACATGAGCCACCACCCGCTTCAGCCCAACTAATATGGGCCCCGCATGTAAGCCAGCGATCCTGCTCGAACCCCAATTAAGATGGGCCCGCACGTGACGACCATCCCTTTCCAGGCCAACCAAAATGGGCCCGCGAGATTAGCCTTCCAAACGAAATGGTCCTGATCTTGATCCGGCCCATGTAAAAGATCCGCGGGATCGAAACGGACGGCGGAGATTGGTCCTCGCGAGGGGACGCGAGGATCTGGATGGAGATGCCACAGCCCACCGCCGCGGCGTCAGATCCGACAGCAAACCCACCTATTTCCTCCCGTTCGTCGTCGTCTTCGCGAGACAAGGAGAGAGGGGGAGGAGGTAAACCCAAAACCCTAGGCCTCGCCTCCGCGTCGCCGGCGGCGAGATGTCGGTGAACGAGGAGACCTCCGTCTACGTCGGCGGCCTGCCGTACGAGGCCCACGAGGACATGCTCCGCGACGCCTTCGGCCGCTTCGGCACCATCGTCTCTGTCAAGGTCTCCCTCCCTCCCCCGCCAGGCCACCACGCTTTCCCATCCCGTCTCTTCCGTCGCAGGGGTTTGTGGCGGAGAGGCATTTTCTGTTGCTGTTGATTTAGTGCGAGGTTAAGCGGCCTGGTATTTTCTAGGGTTTGTTTTGCTGCTGCTGCTGCTGCTGCTGCTGCCCCCCGCTGTGATGCAAAAGCGCACGAGATGCCGAGACTCGTTTTAGTGTTCGAGATAGTTGGGTTCAACAACGGGCGTTGTTTGTTTAGGATTTGTGTTTGAATCTACGTGCTAATGTGAGCCATGGAGTGGCTGGGTAATTGACTAATTGTGACTCTGGAGTGAGGGCTTTGGACTTGGTGTGATAGATAATTGTATTGTCAAAAGTGAGAGGGAGGAAATGTAGGTGAATATGCAGTGCCATGCTACTTAGTTCGGTCACTTATTTTGCTGCTAAGATGAATAGGGAGGCAAGACTGGTTTCACCTGTAGATCACATTTCAATTTAGTTTTCAGGGTAAATTTACGCTAGAAGGGTTCAGGGTTCCCTTTGAATATTATTTTGGATGCATGCCTTTTTTTTGTGTGTGTTCTTGTTACTTGATTTAATACCCAGTAAAACTAGAATGGGAGGTTCAATAATGCAAGTGACAGATGTGAAGGCATTGCATTGTGGCCTATTTGTGATTATGTTATTTCTGATCCAAGTGGAAGAGGCGTAGAATAGCATTATTGCAGTGCCAAAAAACAAGAGTAGAGATGGGATTAAAATTTTAGTTTCTGAGTTTACGGATAAAAGAACAGAAAAGGACTTTTGTGCTTTTTTTCCTCTTAAAATAGTTACCTGTTACAGAAGATTCAAATTATGTGTGATTATATATGAATCTCTTTCTGACCTTTGCAGGTGATAAATGATCAGAGAGTCAGAGGTAAGTGTTATGGTTTTGTTACTTTCACTCATGCTGATGCTGCACAGCATGCTATCTCAGGCATGGATGGCAAGGTATGCTCCTATTTAGAACTTAGCACCTTTTATTATCTCTTGTATTAATTACTTTTTTGTTTACAACAGAGAATAAATAGACGTGTTGTTAGAGTGAATGAAGTGCGTACAAGAGGCACCCGAGAATTCGGGCGTGATGGTTTTCGACGAGAACCTGGAAGGGATGCATACTGGGACAGAAGGGATAGGGAAAGGAGCTATGATTGTGATAGAGATCCATATCATGACAGGGATAGTGATAGATCTCGTGAGCGTGATAGAGACAGATTTTATGAACCTAGAGGTTTTGATCAAGAAATTGACTATCCCATGGATCAAGATCATGGGGATGAAAGGCGTAGAGACTATGATCGTGCATCAGAAATGCATAATGTTGATTCGGATAATGATAGAGAAAAGGAAAACTCTAAAGACTATGATAGTGAAAGAGAGAAAGAAAAGGAACCGAGATCAAGAAAAAGGTTCAGGTATACCTTCTTTTTCATATCTTAGCTGTGTTGATATTGCTAATCATGCATTTCGGTGAAAATAAGTCATGTAATTTTTCTAGAGAAGATATTTGTATTGTGATGAAGCTTAATTGAAGTCGCAAGGTATCTGAGTTGAATTTCCACAAACTTTTCTGGTTGATGCATGTAATTTTGTTAGATCTTTATTGATGTTATTTAGTTTTTAGGAGTATTGATGTGTCTTATTTGATAAATCAGGATAGGATCCCGTTTAACTTAGTAAAGTTTCAGCTGTGAAAGTCGATTATTATTATATTATTGTTATTTTATCAACTTACCCAATAATTTATACAATATGTTTATTTTTATTGATTATGTAAATTTGCAATTTTTAATTTACTGACAGATTGCTTGCTGAATTTAATGTTGATCATTGTTGATGGTCAGTCTTGTCCAACTTTGCTAGAATGTGTGCAGCTGAACACATCTTTGTACCAACTTGTAGACATATTGTGTATTATAGCCAGCTTTTATCTGCATATGTCATCTGTCTGTTTTGATTTCAACTCCAAGTGACTGATTGTAGATTAATAATGGGATTGACACTTTGCTAAGTCCATGGGGGTAGACATTAGCACATGGCAAGTAAGTTTGCACCACAATGATCAAGGCTGGCTGCATGCAAACCAACTCGATGTGTTTCACATGTTCAATATGCTCAGGATTTAAAACTGAAATTATCATGCGTGCTTTGTCGCTGTAATTGTCACTTTAAACAAGTATTCTGCTGGATCTGAACTGAGATATGAAACCATAAATAGTGAGCCTGGATCAAGGGTTGTCTTTCTGAAATCTGAGCAATAAAATGGAGTACTTTCATATGTCATACTTGAAAGTTGCCAGCCAGAATACTCGCATTTACTGGTATTACATGCTTCCGTTATGCACTTTTACTTTTGTTGGCTGTTGCAAATTTCACAAGGAGCACTGTTGAGTTTTGAGTCTTCAATGTAATTTCTGCCGTCTATTACCTTCTGTTGTTTCTGCTTTCAAAACAAAATTTTTATATGATTATTATTTTGTCTGTTACCAAGTAGTAGAGAAGTTAGGATTGTGGCATCCCTTTACTTTCCTGACTTCTTCTGTACAGCCATCCAAATGATCATGATAGCAGGGATCTATCAGTTTTCAGTGATGATCTTCACAGTGATGTAAATACATCTCTCTTTGTTCTGTTACTTCAAATGGAACTTTTTCTATGAACTTTGCTTTATTGCTTCTATTTTTTGTTAGGTTTCTCATCTCTCCTTTTTTTCATGTGTGTCTCAGGCAAAACGTCAGTTGAACAAAGCAATTCAAATGCGCGAAGACCTTGACAATGAGGTACTCTTTTTTCCCCTAAAGAGTTATGCTCTATATTATTTGTCATTATTTGGACAATCAAGGTAGTTTGTAACATCTAATGGAGCCAGCAAAGCTAACATTTGCTCGTAAGATACATTTGATGCGACATACGTACATTGCTTGAACACCAACAGATAGTCAACTAGGAGCATGCTAGGACTATGTCACTACTCACCAGTAGTAATGCTTCATCATGCTTGCATCAGGCCACGTTACAAGTGTTATATAGTGTTTCTTGTTCAGTGTAGACTGAGAGAACTATCGTTCGCTTCTCATATTATAAAAAAGATTTTTGAGTGCTGTCCTATTGCAGGTTAGTCAGATCAAAGATAAAGTTGCAGCAAAGGAACAGCACATTGCAGATTTGCAAAAGAGATCTCAGGTGATCTATATATCCTGATATTGGAATCCTTTTTCTCATCTTCAACACTGTTATTATTTAAAACTTCAACCGTTTGTCCTAGTCCAAGATTCCCAGTAGGGTTGGGTTCTGCTGACAAACTCTATTTCCAAATACAAAAATACAGAAGTTGGAGGATGAATTATCTGCTACACGGAAAGTTTCTGCAGAACGACATTTGGTTGTTACAAAGGTACATGTGGTATTGCTGACATGTTAGCTGCTGCTTTATGAAAATAAGCAACGAATAACCAAGTCAAATCACATTCTGTACTTTGAAAACATTTTATGCAGCTGTACAAATGTTTTCTGCAACTTCAAGACTACAATGACAGGGTCAAGATGTCTGAAAAGGAGCTCCAGGTTATTCGCTCAACATATGCTTTCTTTAATTTACCTAGAGTGCCATTCTCTTGCATTTCAGTAGTGTCCTACCTGTAGTATCTGCATGCTCTTGCAGTCATGCCCAGAATATGTGGAGATACTCATGAAGCAGCCTTGATTTACGGGCTATGTTACTGAACTGCTGTCACTTTCTTTATTACAGTCTCTTGTTGATGATGCAATGGCTGACGTTGACATTGGTGAAGATGCTACAACTAAAGATGGTTCGATGTATGAGAATGGCGTAGCTTGAACGTATGCCCATCACAAGACCGGTACAATCTACCATGAAGTATTGTAACAAGTGATGCATGAAGGTGAAGGCTAGGAAACCATCTATTACCCTGCGGATTGTTTAGCGTGGTGGGAACTTTTGTCGGTGTAGAATACTAGCATGAGGAATTCTTGCCTTTGACAAGTGATAATGAGTATGCTTTCCGTACCATGCCAACTCGAGCAGTTATCTAAGCTTGACTTTGAAATTTGTCCAGAGCCTCTTGTTTTCTGGAGGTATCTCTCCATAAGCAGATGGGGAGGTATCTCTCCATAAGCAGATGGTTTTGGAATGGTTTCGTGTTATCACGTGCGGTCTAGGCTCTCTTTTTATCTTAAGAATAATGTGGTGAACCGCTTGAACAGTCTGTACCACTAGCACACTACATTGTTCAATTAGGCTAGTACACACCAGTACACATTTTTCAACTATTGCACGTCCACAAACGTGTGCTGTAGTGCTATTCTTTTTCACGTTTATACGAGTAGTACAGTACTTTTACTATATTTCTCCAGGCAAAATTACAAGGCAATAGTTAAGATAGGAATAGAATGGTAATAAATCTGCATGCTTCCAGAGCTCATGCGCTCAGTATGGTTTTCGCAAAGAAAATCTTATAAAATCTTATAAAATTATTTTTTGATTTTTTTAATATTTAATTAATTCGTTTATACCCATAAATAATTATTATAAATTATTTAACTATTTAGTTATTCAGCGCAAAAAAGGGACTATCATCACAAAAGCAAGTTCTAGAAGACAACTCCAACGTAACTGGAAGCAGCACGGTGGTGCGAACATGCACGTCACCGGTCTGAGAAATTTGCGGCCAGAAATTAATGGAAGTGAAGCAGCGCGAACGGCGGCTCGCCGGCCGGTCGCTCTAGCGCCGGCGGATCGTGAATCCCGTGGCCGAGCACGACTTCCACGACCAAAACAGCTAATCATCTCATCTACAAACTCTCACGTTATTCTCCCAAGAAAATATCTTCTCTACAACCCTTGAAAAAACAGTGGTCGAGTACAACGCAAGAGCTGGCCATCTTTGACCTGAACTGACCTGACCTGACAGAAAGTATTGTCATTAATAACATTATTTTTAACGGAGAAAATTATTTTTATTATTAATTGGCCGCAAGCCACTGCTGACCGTTTCAGAGTCCAGAGTTCGTGATGCTGTCGCCACTGGAATCTGACTTTGTTAACTTTGGCATGCGACATAATAATAATAATAATAATAATAATAATAATAATAATAACGGAATCGATAAGAACGTTATCCTTTGCAGCGAAGGCAAATCGACTACGTGACAGATGAGCTGGTCGTCTAGAGGACGAGCCGTAGCCGTCCGATCCAGGGCGGTGACTCGTGAGACAACGCGCGCGCCGCCGTTGATTCCTTGTCTCTTGCATGTGAAGTCTTCGCCTTCGATCGCCTTCGTGGATCGGTTATTTTTTGTGTTTACTTTGCCTTTTGATCAAGTAGGAACAGCAGCTAGAGCTAGGCGAGCGTAAACGACAGTGAAAATTCAGTTGACTGCTGCCCATGGAATTACAGATGGAGGTTCTTCGTAACCTAACAACAAGAGGATTAACTACGATACGCCCGCTATAACATTTTAAAACACAAGATTTTTATTGGAATTAGTTCAGTTCCTACCAAATTTCATAAAATTCGTCTGTTCTAAAGGAGGCGTTATCCTCTTTGTGGTAATTCACAATATCTTTTATAACATATCTCAGCACGATATCTGGCATTGTTGCTGTTCATGGGCGTGAAAATCAACACACCAGCTATAGTAAACACCATCACGCAGCCACTAGTCGATGTTTACCTGCATAGCTGACTTCACTGGCTACCGCCACTAAAACCTAAAAGCACCCCCTCGCCGTACGCCCACGACACCGCGGATCCGGAGACACGTGGCTCAATCCCACCCGCAGATCCCCAACCGACGGCCCGCGATGAGCCCGATGCGCGCGGGGGCTTGGCCGCTATTGCTCGGGTCAGACGAGGCGGACCCTGACCCGAACCGGTCAAGACGTTTCGGCAAGAACCGACCCAACGATCAAACTATCTACGCTCGATGAGACCGGTTTTTTTTAAAAAAAAATCGAAACAGCGGTTGCATGTCCCGGGCGAAGCGAACTGAGCCCGCCATTTCGCTAATCTAGTTTAGCTCGGCTAATCTCAGATTAATATGTAATTAAGTGTGATTAAGTGCCGAGGTATATATACCACCCCCATCACCGTCTTCTCCTCCCAGCACAAACCCTCTCTTCTTCTTCCTCCTCTCGTCGTCTTCTCCACTCGAGCAGCAGCGAGCGAGCTGCAAGCAAGGACGGATTGATCAAAGGAGAGATCAGTAACTTGAGGAGGAGGATGAGAGAAGAGGTGAGGAGGTGAGGAAGCCATTGCCGGGAGCAATGGATATAGCGAGGATGGGGAGCGTGAGGAGGACGGCGTCGTCGTGGAGGGGGACGTCGGGGAGGAGCGACGCGTTCGGGAGGTCGGTGAGGGAGGAGGACGATGAAGAGGCGCTCAAGTGGGCGGCGATCGAGAAGCTGCCGACCTACGACCGGATGAGGAAGGGCATCCTCACGGCCGCGGCGGCCGGCGGCGCAGGCGGGCACGTGGAGGAGGTGGACATCGAGGGGCTCGGGATGCAGGAGAGGAGGAACCTCATCGAGCGCCTCGTCCGCACCGCCGAGGAGGACAACGAGAGGTTCCTCCTCAAGCTCCGCGACCGGATGGAGCGGTGAGCTAGACTGAATTCCTTCACTTCTCTGTCACTTCCAACCCTGCTCTTGATCCATTCAAAGTTTCAAACACAAAAGTGTTCTTTTCATCAGTAGCACCTGAAAGAGAGACAAAATGATCTGTAGAAGCATCAGAGAGAAAGAAAAGGTTAATTCTGCAGTGCAAAAGCTTGTCAAGCAAATCAGTCATGGCTTCTTTTTTTTTTCGTTTTTGTTTCGGAGAATTAATTCTTGATGGTTTGATGCTTTTGCAGAGTTGGGATCGACAACCCGACGATTGAAGTGAGGTTTGAGAACCTTAGCATCGATGCGGAGGCATATGTCGGCAACCGGGGAATACCAACGTTCACCAACTTCTTCTCCAACAAAGTCATGGTATGCATATAATGATCCATGGTCATGGTCCATGGAGGAACTGAAAAAATTTAAGTTCAGATGTCCTCAAGTTCCTCATGCGGCTTCTGATTCTTGTGAGCTGTTTGGATCCTCAGGATGCGCTGAGCGCGATGCGGATCGTTGCGAGCGGTAAGAGACCTATCTCCATCCTTCATGATATCAGCGGAATCATCAGACCCGGCAGGTGAGAAATCAAGAGCTGTTCATGTGTCAGATTCTCATAGTTTGATGCAGACTGGAGTTTAATCTTGTGAAATTTGTTTCAGAATGACTCTGTTGCTTGGCCCTCCTGGTTCTGGAAAAACTTGCCTGCTCCTAGCTTTGTCAGGGAAACTGGACTCAACACTGAAGGTTTCTTGTTTCTTGTTTCCGAGTGTTCCCGCGTTTTCAAACAAAAAATGATCACCTGGGGGGAAATTAGTTGCATACGTTGTAACATGGATGAATTTCAATTTGAAATGTTCAGGTGTCAGGGAGAGTGACTTACAATGGGCATGACATGGATGAATTTGTCCCTCAGAGGACATCAGCTTACATCGGGCAGCATGACCTTCACATCGGTGAAATGACGGTGAGGGAGACACTGGCCTTCTCTGCAAGATGTCAAGGAGTGGGAACTCGTTACGGTACGTAACATGGGCACTGAAAGAAAGGGGAAAAGTTTCATCTTTGGTGAAGTGATTCTTATGTTGATTTTGAATTTTACAGACATGCTTACTGAACTCTCAAGAAGGGAGAAAGAAGCCAGCATTAAGCCAGATCCTGATATTGATGTTTACATGAAGGTAAAATGATAATTTATTCAAAGCACAATCTTTTTTTTTGTAAAAGTATACAATAAGTGATCAAATTGTTGTTCCCTTGGGCAAACAGGCCATCTCTGTGGAAGGTCAGGAAAGCGTGGTGACAGATTACGTACTCAAAGTGAGTACAACACACTACAGGAAAACACAGAAAAACAATAGAAAAATATATGACTCTAGCGCTAATTGTGTTGATTTTGCAGATTCTGGGTCTGGAAATCTGCGCTGATACAATGATTGGAGACGCTATGATAAGAGGTATCTCAGGGGGGCAAAAGAAGCGTGTCACAACTGGTATGTGCAATCTGCAGTTAACCAAAAACAAAACTAGGCATAACAATGTTCTTCGATCACGGCGAAAACCTCTGACCTTTCAAACCACTATTTACACAGGTGAGATGCTTGTTGGCCCAGCAAAGGCCCTGTTCATGGATGAGATCTCCACCGGTTTGGACAGCTCCACAACATACCAGATCGTGAACTCCCTCAGGCAATCTGTCCACATCTTAGGAGGAACCGCACTCATCGCATTGCTTCAGCCTGCACCTGAGACATATGACCTCTTTGATGACATTGTTCTCCTCTCCGAGGGCCAAATCGTGTACCAGGGACCTCGAGAAAACATCCTTGAGTTCTTTGAGGCAATGGGCTTCAAATGTCCGGAGAGGAAAGGTGTTGCGGATTTCTTGCAAGAAGTGAGTGATCCAGCAGAATTCTCTTCAGTGCATGTTGGACTAGTAACTCAAATTTGACAGTGTTCCTTCTGAATGCATAGGTTACATCGAGGAAGGATCAGCATCAGTACTGGTGCCGCGGAGACCAGCCATACCGGTACATTTCAGTGAACGACTTTTCAGAGGCCTTCAAGGAATTCCATGTTGGGCGTAAGGTGGGGTCAGAGCTCAGGGTGCCCTTCGACCGAACCAGGAACCATCCTGCAGCTCTCACAACATCCAAGTATGGCATCAGCAAGATGGAACTTATCAAGGCATGCTTCTCGAGGGAGTGGCTGCTGATGAAGAGGAACTCATTTGTTTACATCTTTAAAGTTCTCCAGGTATGTATCTCTCATCTTGATTTTTTTCTATACTTATGGACCCATGAATAAAATCTGACGAAAGTTACACGTCTGTACCAGCTCATAATCCTTGGAACCATCGGAATGACAGTCTTCCTTCGTACAAAGATGCATCGACGCAGTGTCGAAGATGGTGCGATCTTCCTGGGTGCCATATTCCTTGGCTTAGTCACACATTTGTTCAATGGATTTGCCGAGCTCGCCATGAGCATTGCAAAGCTGCCGATATTCTATAAGCAGAGGGACCTACTGTTCTATCCATCATGGGGGTACGCATTACCTACATGGGTGCTGAAAATCCCAATATCATTCTTGGAATGTGCTGTGTGGGTTTGCATGACATACTATGTCATGGGCTTCGATCCAAACATAGAGAGATTCTTCCGCCATTATTTGCTGCTGGTACTGATCAGTCAGATGGCATCCGGTCTCTTCCGGCTTATTGCTGCATTAGGAAGGGAGATGGTTGTTGCAGACACGTTTGGGTCATTTGCTCAGCTTATTCTTCTCATTCTTGGTGGTTTCTTGATCGCTAGAGGTATGCCAGGTTATCATCCATATATTGTTCCGGTAGTAACAAGAGCATTGTGCTGAGTTCTCCTTTTGCAGATAACATCAAGAAATGGTGGATTTGGGGCTACTGGTCCTCTCCTCTGATGTATGCACAGAATGCCATAGCAGTTAATGAGTTCCTTGGCAACAGCTGGAAGAAGGTAATGCAATATCTCCTGCACCAACCCAAACATGATAATCTAAGATTGGATTTAGATGACACAGAAACAACCCAATCTTTGCACAGGTTGTTGATCCGACACAAAGCAACGACACACTTGGTGTCCAAGTCCTTAAGATTCGTGGCATCTTTGTCGATGCAAACTGGTACTGGATTGGCGTTGGCGCATTACTTGGATACATCATGCTCTTCAACATCCTCTTCATTATGTTCCTCAACTGGCTTGACCGTAAGTACCATCTCAGCTGTGAAACACATTGATTAGCACATTTAAACAATCATTTATTTGGCATTGACATCCATCTTATGACTGAAGCACTTGGAAAAGGTCAGGCTGTTGTTTCTGAAGAGGAATTGAGGGAAAAGCATGTAAACCGTACCGGAGAAAATGTCAAGCTGCTGGCTCTTGGAACAGATGCCCAGCATTCACCTTCAGATGGTTAGTTTTTTAGTAGATTCCTCTGTATTATGACATTAAACAATATATTCCATTGTTGCGTCCTTTTAACAAGTATAGCAAATGCAGGAAGAGGAGAGATTACAGGCGCTGACACCAGGAAGAGGGGAATGGTACTTCCATTTACTCCTCTGTCGATCACCTTTGACAATATCAGATACTCTGTGGATATGCCTCAGGTAAGCAAGCATTGGTGGCTCCACCGTGTGAGTGTGTGAATCAAATATACCACCAAATGCTGATTCCGATGCACAAATTTTGACAGGAAATGAAAGAAAAAGGTGTTACTGAAGATCGGCTACTGCTGCTGAAAGGTGTAAGCGGAGCTTTCAGGCCAGGAGTCCTTACAGCACTGATGGGTGTAAGTGGAGCTGGTAAAACAACTCTAATGGATGTGCTGGCGGGAAGGAAAACAGATGGTTACATTGAAGGAGACATCTCCATATCTGGATACCCAAAGAAGCAAAAGACCTTTGCTCGGATTGCTGGTTACTGTGAGCAAAATGATATCCACTCTCCACATGTTACTGTTTACGAATCCCTGCTGTACTCAGCATGGCTCCGGTTGCTCTCTGAAGTAGACTCGGAAGCAAGAAAGGTTAGTCAAACAACCTTTACTCTGCCAGTTCATTACGCATTTTGCATTGCAATGCTGATTCACTTCACGGATACAGATGTTTGTGGAAGAAGTCATGGAACTTGTTGAGCTGACATCACTGAGGGGAGCACTGGTGGGACTGCCAGGAGTGAATGGTTTATCCACTGAACAGCGGAAGAGGCTCACTATTGCCGTTGAGCTCGTTGCCAACCCATCCATCATATTCATGGATGAACCGACTTCAGGACTAGATGCAAGGGCAGCTGCAATTGTGATGAGAACGGTTAGAAACACAGTAGACACAGGAAGAACGGTTGTCTGCACAATTCACCAGCCCAGCATTGACATATTTGAAGCTTTTGATGAGGTAAGTTGAAGCAAGGGCCAAAATTGCACAAATCTTGGATGCCTCTCATATGAACACCAACAGGCTATTCTTGAACTTCTGCAGCTGTTTCTGATGAAACGAGGAGGTGAAGAAATATATGTGGGGCCCATGGGACACAACTCCTGCCATCTCATCGATTACTTTGAGGTGAGCCTCAGTACTCAAATACTGAAATGAACACTGAATTTCCAACTTAAGACATGCATGGTGCTAAGACTGTTAAACATGTATATATAGTCCAACCCCATATACAGTAAACGGGGTCTCAGTTTCACTATCTGTACACTTCACTTCTACATAATATCATATCGAGGTTTAGATATCCTCACACGTTGGCACCCTTTTCGCCGGCGAGTTGACGCCTCTTCTCCATCGCAGACGTCTCCTCCAAGACCCCCTCCACCACACGCTTCCCTTTCTTCCTCTGGTGTTTTTCTCCTCGACGACCTCTAAGCTTCTTCGCCTCAGCTTTTCATCCCCATCGTTTATTTCGCAAGCGGTCTACTCCTCGTCGTGAGCTCACCCTCCCGCGTTTTCTTCTACCGCGAGCTTACCCTTGCTCGCCATCTCCATCGCGTGACGAGGAGACGGTCTTCATCCGCATCTTGGTCCCATCAACCTCCACCTTCCTTTGCATTCTCACATCATACTTCTCTCCACAGTTGCGTCGGCGCTCCTCTGCACCCGCGCTCTCCATCGACCGAAACACCCTTCGGGTTCCTGCTATTCCGATACATTCACTTATCCGCGGACACAAAACTTGCCTCCCGGACGCGAACTTTCTCCCCTCGCACCCGCAGCCTTGCTCACTTTTCGGTCCGCGCCACTCTGACGCGTCCACGTGTCCACGGACTCGAAACTCTGTCTTCCGGACGTGAACTTTTCTTCCTTCGCACTCGCGGCTTCTCTCGTTTTCGGGTCCGTGCTTATCAGCCGCGTACATGTGTCCACGAACGTGAAACGCTGCCTCCCGAACGTGAACATTTTCTTTTTCGCGCCCGTGGTCTCTCCCTTATTTTCGAGTCTGCGCTAACCCGACGCACACACGTGTCCGTGAACGCGAAACTCTGCTTCCTGGATGCGAACTTTTCCTTCTCGCGCCCGTGACTTCCCCCGTTGCGTCCATCGGCTCCACACACGTGTCCATCAGCTTCGTCCTGCACTCATCGGCCTTGTGCCCACCTACACTCATCGACCTTGCACTCGCCTCCATCGGCTTGCCCATCAATCCGATGCGTACGCGTGTCCGCGAACGCAACATACTACCTCCCGGACGCGCACCTTTCTTCTCGCGCCTGCGTCACTCTCATTGGCTTCTCACACATTCCAATCGGCTTATCCCTCCCTCTCATCCATTCCCATCGGTTTCTCCCTATTCCAATCGGCTTCCTTCCCATCGGCTTCTCACGTGCTCTAGCATACCCGCACATGATTCCCTCACGTCGTGTCTAACCTCACCATGACTATCGAATCGGCCCTTGGCTCCAGCACTCTCTCCGTTGTCAGGTCCGATTCTCTTTCGACCATCGACACTCTTGACACTGCCTCGACTACTCCGATATTCTCCCCATCCTATGCCGCCGTCAACATAAAATCTCACGTTCCAATTTCACTCGACCTAAACGCTAACTATTCCAAATGGGTCTTCTTCTTTAAATCCTAATGTGGCAAGTTTGGTCTACACTCCTACATTGATGGCTTCGCCCGCCCTCGCCCCGATGACCCTCAGTGGGACATCGCCGAGCGCTGCGTCCGCAGTTAGCTGCTCAGCTCTATCGATAACTCTGTCCTCGACCTCGCCATGGAAGACACCGATCTTACCGCCCACGACCTATGGGTGGCTATTGAGCGGCTCTTCCAAGCCAACAAGCAACCTTACGCCATCTTCCTTCTCAACGAATTCTATTTCATGGTAAAAGGGGACTCCTTTATCTCCTCGTACTGCTAACGCCTGAAGGTCAAGGTCGCCGCCCTCCGTGATGTCGGCCACCCTGTGGCCGACTTACAACTTATCCTCACCCTTTTGCGCGGACTCAATCCTTACTTCTCAAACACCGCTGATGACATCGCCAATTCTGCCACTTTTCCCACGTTCGCCTTGGCTCATAACATGCTGGTTCTCAAGGAACTTCATCTGGCTAACAATAAGAAGATTGTCGCCAACACCGCTCTCATCGTCGCAGCCGGTCCTAGCTGCAACAACCCCAACGGCTGTCGCCCCACGTGCGTTGCTGCCTCCGGTGGTCATGGCTTCGGCCACGGCAACAGGGCCCAAGCCGGCGGCAGCGGCAAATGCAAAGAGAAGAGAAAGGGCAAGAGCTGGAGCAGCCCTATGCAGTCGCGCCCTGCTACTGCCCCTACCCCGCCAGTCGGCCCCATGGGTTCGTGGCTTTGCTACAACCCTTGGGCGCCTCAACCCTAGCTACGTAGCCACATCGGTTGGCAGCCTAGGGTCCTCGGCGCTCACCCCTAGGCACATCTGGCGTCCACCCCGGTGTAGCCGCTCTTGCCTCCCGCACCCTCGCAAGCCTCCCAGCCGGCTCCTCTGTGGAACCAGGCTGGCCTCATCGCCGCCCTCAATCAGATGACTACAACCCTAGCACCCGTAGGTGCTAGACTCTGGTGCGTCATCACACATGGCCTTCTTGGACGGTATATTTTTCTCCTGCCATCTTTCCTCCTCGCCTTTCGTCACTGTCGGTAATGGATAATCTCTCCCAATCACATGCCACGGTGACTCTATCTTGTCTACACCCACATCCAACTTCCAACTCCATAATGTCTTAATTGTTCCCTCTCTTGTATACAATCTCCTCTTTGTCCGTCAATTCACCAGAGATAACAATTACTCTATTGAATTTGACGCATCTGATTTCTCTATGAAGGATATCCCGATCCGGCGCGAGATGCTTCGTTGCAATAGTGGTGGCGACCTCTACACCATCCCTGTTGCGCCATCCACTTTTCACTCTAATCTCGCCATCTCCACCAACCTTTGGCATCTTTCCCTCGGCCACCCCAGTCCTGACGCCGTCGCCACTCTTCGTCGTAGCACCTCCATCTAGTGTACTAGCAATAGCCTCACTGTATGCCACTCCTATCAACTTGGCAAACATATGCGGTTTCCATTCTCCTCCTCCACCTCTTGTACCTCAACCTTTTGAACTTATTCACTGTGATGTATGGATTTCTCCAGTTATAAGTGTTTCCGGCTACCAATATTATCTTGTTTTACTTGATGATTACATACATTATTACTAGACTTTTCCTTTCTCTCGCAGGTCCGAGGTCACTGCCCACTTAATCAATTTTTTCAACTATATTTCGACTCAATTTCACTTCACCATCAAAGCCATACAAGCTGATAATGGGACGGAGTTTGTCAACCGTACCATCCAAACTTTCCTTATCTCTCGTAGCATCCACCTTCGCCTCTCCTATCCTTACACTTCTCCCCAAAACGGTAAGACCGAACGCCTCCTTCGTACACTCAACAACATCAGTCGCACCATGCTTTTTCACGCCCACCTACCCACATCATACTGGGCTGAAGCACTTACCACAACAACATATCTGCTGAATCGGTGCCTTTGCTCCTCCATCCACCACTACATTCCCTACATTCTCCTGTATCACAAAACTCTTGACTACTCCCGCCTACGTGTTTTCGGGTGTCTTTTCTACCCCAATTTGACAGCCACTACTCCTCACAAACTCGCCCCATGCTCCACCGCCTGCATCTTTCTTGGCTATCCCTCCTCCCATAAGGAATACCGCTGCCTTGATCTCTTCACTCGCTGCATCATCATCTCCCGCCATATCATTTTTGACGAGTCCTGCTTCCCTTTCGGGTTAATTAACCCTGGACCTTCGTCTGGTGACCTCAATTTCCTCTTCACCAACACACCTCACCGACCACCACACCTTCGCAGCCCACTCTGGTGGTTCCCAAGGATCCACTGAATGACTCCACCATCCTTCTGCGTGCCCTGCCGTGCCGACCGTACCTCCATCGGCTTCCCTTTCTTTTTCCACCACCATCGCGCCAGTGGTCGTCCCGGCTGATCTCGTCTAGCACTTTCTCCGGACCTACAACCGTCGGCCTCCCCCGCTATCATCTCCGCTCTTGCACACTCCACTACACGACCGACATCGCCATTGGATCGCGCGGCCGTCCCCGTCTCGACCGTCTCCCACATGATCACCCGTTCTTGGACCGGGTCCCTCCGTTCACCTCAGCGCTACGGGTTCTCCGCAGTCCACTGTGCCATCTCGCCCATCCCGACGAATCACCGTTCCGCTCTAGCTGACCCTCAGTGGCGCATGGCCATGACTGATGAGTACAAGGCACTCATGGACAACGAGACCTGGCACTTCGTGCCTCGTCCTCCTGGCGCCAATATTGTGACTGGCAAGTGGATCTTTAAACACAAATTTCACTCCGATAGATATCTTTGTCATCACAAGGCGCGCTAGGTAGTTTGAGGCTTCTCCCAAAGCCCTAGCATCGATTACGACATCGTCAAGCCCGCCACTATTTGGGTTGTTCTTACTCTTGCTGCCTCGCGCTCCTGGTTGATTCACCAGCTTGACGTGAAGAACGCCTTTCTTCATAGTCATCTAGCGGAGACCATCTATTGCCAGCAGTCCTCAGGCTTCGTCGACCCAGCTTGTCCCGATGCTGTCTGTCTCCTCCAGCGCTCTCTCTATGGCCTCAAACAGGCTTCTCGGGCTTGGTACCAACGTTTTGCCGTCTTTCTTCGATAACTTGGTTTCGTTGCCTCCATCTTCGACACATCTCTTTTCGTATTTCACACCAGGGATGCCACCGCCTACCTACTCCTATATGTTGACGACATCATCCTTACGACATCCTCGCCCATCACAATACAGCACATCATGGCACGATCTTAGTCCCCTGCACCACTTCCTTGGTATTTCCGTCACGCGTTCCCCCCACAGATTATTTTTCTCCCAGCGCCAGTATGCCATGGATCTTCTTCAGCGTGTGAGCACTGCCAAGTGTCACTCTACCGCAACTCCGATCGACACTCGTGCTAAGCTCTCAGCCACCGACGGCTCTCTCGTCGCTGACCCTTCCCAGTACCGGAGCCTTGCTGGTACTCTACAGTACTTAACGCTCACATGGCCTGACCTCACTTATGCGGTCCAACAAGTGTGTCTCTTCATGCATGCTCCCCGCGAACCTCATCTCACATTGCTCAAGCGTATTCTTTGCTACGTGAAAGGCACCTTAACCACTAGCCTCCACCTCAGCTCTAGCCCCATTGACTCTCTCACCATGTATTCTAACGCGGACTGGATGGGTTGTCTCGACTCCTGACGCTCCACATCCGGTTACTGCGTCTTTTTAGGTAACACCTTGGTCTCTTGGTCCTTCAAGCGCCAAACCACGGTGTCCCGGTCGAGCGCACAAGCCGAGTACCACACCGTTGTTCATGCCGTTGCCAAGTGCTGTTGGATTCGCCAGCTTCTCTAGGAACTCTATACACCCATTACCTCCACGACTGTTGTCTACTGTGACAATGTGAGTGCCGTTTACATGACCGCCAACCCAGTTTACCATCGTCGCACGAAGCACATCGAGATCGACATTCACTTCGTCCGTGACAAGGTCGTTCTGGGACTCGTTCGGGTGTTCCATTTACCGTCGACGCACCAGCTCGCCGACATCATGACCAAAGGCTTACCCGCGTTTTTGTTTACCAGTTTTCGGTCTGGTCTTTATGTCCGTGCCCCTCCTGCTACAACTGCGGGGGGTGTTAGACCGTTAGATATGCATATATAGTCTCGACCCCCTATACAGTAAATGGGGTCTTAGTCTCACTGTCTGTATACTTCACTTTTACACATGGTAACCTTGCTCGCTGCTCCAAATTTAGGGTATACAAGGAGTGAGGAAAATCAAGGATGGTTACAACCCTGCAACATGGATGTTAGAGGTTACCACCCTAGCCCAAGAAGATATCCTTGGGGTCACCTTTGCTGAAGTGTACAAGAATTCCGATCTATACCAGTATGTTTCGTGACAAAAGCCCCCAAAAAATGAATTTTCTGCTTTTTTCTGTGTTATATCACTGATTCAATCGCACCATTGCAGGAGGAATAAAGCCTTGATCAGTGAATTAAACACACCTCCACCTGGATCAACGGACCTGCACTTCCCGACTCAATTTTCACAGTCCTTCTTCACACAATGCATGGCTTGCCTGTGGAAGCAGCATAAGTCGTACTGGAGAAATCCGTCGTACACAGCAACTAGAATCTTCTTCACAACAGTTATAGCCCTCATTTTTGGCACTATATTCTTGAACCTAGGCAAGAAAATGTAAGTCTCTTTGCTAACAAATTCAATTAAGACTTGATCTATGTTGGAATGTTCTGAGAAAGAAACTTACCTGCACTTATCTTGCCTTCAGAAACAAGAGACAGGATTTGTTCAACTCTTTGGGATCTATGTATGCAGCAGTTCTTTTCATTGGAATTCAAAATGGCCAAACCGTCCAACCAATTGTAGACGTTGAGCGAACAGTGTTCTACCGAGAAAAGGCCGCTGGAATGTACTCTGCACTACCATATGCATTTGCACAGGTAAATGATCATAGCTGCATATTTGGATAAAAATAGCGTGCTTCCTTTAATATATGGAAAAATTCTAACAATTGATCATTTCAACAGGTTCTTATTGAGATACCACACATCTTCCTCCAGACTGTTGTATATGGTCTGATTGTCTACAGCCTGATTGGATTTGACTGGACAGTTGAGAAGTTCTTCTGGTATATGTTCTTCATGTTCTTCACCTTCATGTACTTCACATTCTATGGAATGATGGCAGTCTCCATGACACCAAACAGCGACATTGCTGCCATAGTCTCTACTGCATTCTATTGCATATGGAATATCTTTGCCGGCTTCCTAATCCCCCGACCAGTAAGTATCTGATATTAATTCCTTGTCCATGCCAACTTCTATTCTTTTTTTCTATATTGTTGATGCTTAAATATACATGGCTGGTTTGCAGAGGATGCCAATATGGTGGAGGTGGTATTCCTGGGCATGCCCAGTGGCATGGACACTGTACGGACTTGTTGCCTCACAGTATGGTGATATCAGAGACTCTACACTGGAGGATGGGGAAGTGGTGCAAGATTACATCAGACGATACTTTGGGTTCAGGCATGACTACTTAGGTTATGTAGCTATTGCCGTTGTTGGTTTTGCTACTCTCTTCGCTTTTGTCTTTGCCTTCTCCATCAAAGTCTTCAATTTCCAAAGAAGATAAGAGCCTCATCTCATCTTGATTCAGCTTTGCATGAGTTTGCTGTTGAGTATTGGCACACAGCACTGTAAATTAGGAGAGAATATATTCAGTATTTGTTTCATTTTTAGGCAATTAACATCTCTATCTATTCAGTTCGGCATGTATTAAACAGAAAAGGGGCCTGTATGTAAACTGTAAAGAAAATGCATGGTTCTATGATGTAAATTTTCCCACAATATTGTCAAGTTTCTGTTCAATTGAATCTCAAAGCCAACAGAAAAGCAGTGAATGACTAACTAACTTGACAAAAAAAAACATGGTAGTGCTATATAATGCTGAAAATGGTAGAAACTTTAGAAATCTACTATGAACACTGGCATTAGGAACTGATATAATCAAGAATTCAAGATTGCTAATGATATTGTGTGTTCAGTATATAATCAATGGTTCACGATTATTGTGATATCATATTATCACTTGGAGTAAAAATAACCTTATTAGGAATTTAAATGATATGTGACTCCCATTTCTAGACAACAGGACAGCAAAAGTATTGACAACCAAGTCTCATTCAGATATCCAACTATTGAAGCTTCTAAGATGTGCCATTTATTTAATTATTGGATAATTTGGAAAACTTAAAAATTATTGATTGAGGTTTGCAATTTTGCACAAGAAACGAATTGTTGTAGTCAAGATTGTCATAAAGGAATAACATTGCGAAAGCAACTATACTTTGACACCAACCTTTAAACAGACATCCAGCAAGCCACTGGTTTACAAGATTGTGCAGAGCATAGACTGCATCAGCGATTATTGCAGTCGTATTCAAAATATTACTCAGTAGTCAGTACCATCTATTGACTCAGCCTTTGTTTGTCAATCAATCTGGCCCAACCAAGGGAAAGAAAGATGATTGGTCAACAACTATATTACGCATTTCAACATACGACAGTTTCTCTTAGTAGTAAAAAAACAACATGGCTCAGTTGCTCAAAAATTGGGGGTGCTTTTCTACAAAAAAAGTATGGTGGCATTGTTTACTACTGAAAAGTTGAAAACAGATCCGTAGAATCGATGGTTAACTGACTGTAAGAAACAAAATCTTGATTTAGATTAGTCGCTGTTGACGAAACAATAAAACCCTCCAAAATTGGCATTGGAGTCTTGTTTATCCTCGGAAGATTGTGCCAGATTGCCAAAGTATTCCACAACAAAAACACTGGTAGAAATGGCGATAAACAGCCGCGTGCAGCAGATAACAATCGCACCACTAAATTCAGCGCAACATCTGACACTCAGAAATCCCAAATATTCCCCTCCAGCGTTTGTAACTTAGGGTACAAAACAGGCACATTTTGTAGAGATCATCCAACTACCCGGCGCTAAAGACTGATGGAAATAATTTAGAGCACAAGATCGCCTACCACATTCGTACAGCAACTACTTCACAACTTCGCATCGCAGTACGCGATGCATCATACACTCGCAGGAGATCAAAGGCGGCGAAAGCGCCACGGATTAGGCGCGGGATCGATCTGCCGCTTGGGGAAGAGGAAAAAAAAGGGTTATAGGAATCATTACCCGAAGCCGCGCCGACCAAGCGCCGGAGTAGCTCATCGCCGGCCCCATCCGCCCGCTGGCCGCGCCGCGGCCTAGCCCCGGCTGCCGCATCGGCATCGCCACCGGTCAGCGCGTTCCGGCGCGGGGCACCTCGGATTTCGCGCGTGGCTTTGGGTTGGCTGCGTTTTTTTCCCTCTTTCGGGAAGAAATGGGATGCTCGTTAGGATTTGGCACTTCACTCCCTCGCTTTTCTCTCGGTTTAATCAGCGAACGATGAATGTTTATCGCGCGATTTCACTCTCGATTGAACTGTAGCGAATTCGAAAAAAAACTCACGACAACCGAAACAGAGCACTGAACGCATAAATAGGGCAGCGAGAGCAAAGATTGATTCGGCTCTTAATTCATTCCATTCCTTCGATTGACTTTATATCTTACGCTTAAGCTAATTCTAACCTCTTACATGAATGGAAACACCATATCTAAATCCCGTAATTTACGTGAAAATCGAACGAAATCCCGTACGCCGCCTAGGACGCTATTTGTAGAAGAACTTTTAGGGAAAGAGCGCGGGGACTACGATCCCCGTCACACCCCGACCTATTCGCGACCGGATTTGTCTCGGGCTGTTCAAAAATCAACAATCCTAACCACCGTTGGATATGAAATGGGCGTGGGGGATCACTCCCAGGCCCAGTTGGCATCACAAGATGGAAATTCCCGGGGTTTTTTTTTTTGCCCTTTTTTCTACACAAATTAGAGCTTTCCCTAACGCCTCCTTTCATCCTTCGAAATGAAGGATTTTTCAGAAATTGAACAACATTTTGCTTTCTTTTTCCCTTTTGTCTTATATTCCCGCAATGCAGGGAAGGAGAAAGGAAATGCAGCAAGAATGCATCACAAGTAAGATGTTTCCATGATCCATTAAATTTTGCAGCTCTTTTTTTTTTTGCGAGAATTCCACAGTTCTCTAGTTTTATATATCTTGCTATCCCTATTTAAGGAAGCTTCTAACACTTGCAGCTTCTCCTCCAATCTCTAGCTACTAAAGGTCTAGATGCAACAGTATCTCCTAATCTGAACCTCGGAAGGTGCAGCAATATCTAGTAACAGTGCATGCAGGCAGGAGAACAACCGAATGACATCAACATAAATCACCTACACATATATATATATATATTTACACAAGAATTGTACTACAATAGCAATCCAACTATCCAAGTACTAACTTACAAGCACAATCCATCTGCTTCACCTGCAATTCACTCGCTCACAGTCACGGCAGGGGGTACAGTAGCTAGCTCACCACGGTTAACGTATAGTTAACACACAAAGCCAAGAAGAAATCACACCAAGCTAGCTAGCCTTTTATTTTTCGATGAACAATTCGTTAACGAATCCAGGAATCGATCTTGATGTATCAGTCGTCCTTCTTGCAGCAGCAGCAGAAGCACTCGAGGCAGTGCTCGCAGGTTTCGTAGCAACAGAAGCAGCAGCACAGCATGAACAAGCTGCAGCAAAGAATCAAGAACCAAATTAACAACAACTAATTAATCTACACGATGCATCATGTATGCAACTATGCATGCTCTGTTGATCTATGCTTGTGTGATGATTGTGCTTGCAGTACCAGATTGTTGCAGATGCAGTCTGATGCACGCTTCAGACGTTCATAGTTCTACTGCATGCAACAATAACAAGCAGCGTGTATGATCATGCTTGCAGATGCAGTGTTGTGTTCTGTACAAACCAGGCGTAGAGGAAGCCCTTCTCCTCATGGCGCTTCTTGACGTGCTCCATGGCTGACAGCTTCTGGTCACCGCTCTGCGATGGTTCGTCCATCGTCGTCGATCGATCGTCGCTCTCAGAAAAGAGAGGAAAATTCCAAGCTACTGTAAATTAAAGAGGGAGAGTTGAGCAATGGTGTGGCTTGTTCTTGCTCCTGTGATATATAGTGAGAAGGAGAGAGAGGCTGTTGGCTAGGCTAGAGCTTTTACCTAACCCCTTCACATCTTCAGATCAGACTGTTTCAATTAACATCTACTGATAATGCATTATTGTTTCATAATTTTTGCTATTTTATTTTGATTTGTGTACTAGGAGATACCTCTGAAGAAGCTCTGAAATGTCACTGTGAGTGTTAGACAGACCACTAGCCTGGACTGTATATATATAGACCCGACTCCCTCGTATACACGCAGGGATTGATAGTCACTGTATATTTTCTATATGGTATCAGAGCTTCTCGGTATCCCGGCGCACTAGCTTCTCCCTCCGGCGAGCCGACTCTTTCCTCCTCGTCGTCGACGTCTTCTTCCCGTCACCGATTCTCTTTCCGGTACTCCCCTCGCTCTCTCGTCTTCATTTTTTCTTCTCCCCGTCTCCCCCGCAGTCACCTTTTCTCCGCCCCACCTCCACACGACCAGGCGACGGTCTCGCTCCACCTCCTCGTCCCTCCTCGCACCCGTCTCCGCTCTTTCTCTTGTTTCGTGCATCTCTCCTTCTCCGACGCCGGCGCACCTCCGCGCTCGTCGTCTCCATCGGCTGGACTTGTCCAGCCCTACATCGGCTGGAAACCTTCCTTGGTTCTTGCCCTTTCCGACACGCTCAATGGCTCTCGGACGCGAACCTTCTCCCCTCACGTCCGAGCCAGTCCAACGTGACCACGTGTCCACGGACGCGAACCTTCTCCCCTCACGTCCGAACCAGTCCAACGTGACCACGTGTCCACGGACGCGAACCTTCTCCCCTCACGTCCGAGCCAGTCCAACGTGACCACGTGTCCACGGACGCGAACCTTCTCCCCTCACGTCCGAACCAGTCCAACGTGACCACGTGTCCACGGACGCGAACCTTCTCCCCTCACGTCCGAGCCAGTCCAACGTGACCACGTGTCCACGGACGCGAACCTTCTCCCCTCACGTCCGAACCAGTCCAACGTGACCACGTGTCCACGGACACGAATCTCTGCCTCCCGGACGCGAACACTTTCTCTTCGCATCCAGCCACTCCCTACCTTTTTCGCGTCCGCCCCACTCCTTGGCCTCCACGAGTCCACGAACGTGAATCTTCTCTTCACGGACGTGAATCCTCACACGTCCGTGACCCAACCACTCTCTGACCCACCCACTCTGTCCTCACCTACTCCGTTGCCTACTCCTCATCGGCCAACCACCCCTCATTGGCTGGCCACTCCTCACCTACTCCGCTGCCTACTCCTCATCGGCTGGCCCCTCCTCACCTACTCCGCTGCCTACTCTCCATCGGCCAACCACTCCTCATCGGCTGGCCACTCCTCACCTACTCCGCTGCCTACTTCCCATCGGCTTTTCACGTCTTTGATCGGCCGATCCGTCCTCTCATCGGCTTTCTCCCTCCCATCGGCTTCTCTCTCCCATCGGCTCTTTACTCCCGTTCTCCCATCATGGCCTTCGAGTCCGCCCTCAGCTTCAGCACTCTCCCAGTCGCCGAATCTGCTCTGGCCCTCGGTGCCACAGACCACACCTTGGGCACCACCTCGCCGATCTTCTCCCCTCCCTACGCTGCTGTAAACGTGAAATCTCACGTTCCTATCTCCCTTGACTTTAACGCCAATTATTCTAAGTGGGTTTTCTTCTTCAAATCTCTCTGTGGAAAATTCGGCCTCCGGTCCCATATTGATGGCTCTGCTTCACCTCGTCCCGATGACCCTCAGTGGGACATCGCCGAGTGCTACGTGCGCAGCTGGCTGCTCGGCTCGGTCGACGGCTCTGTCCTCGACCTCGCCATGGACAATACCGACCCCACCGCACAGGACCTCTGGGTGGCCATCGAGCGGATCTTCCTGGCCAACAAGCAGCCTCACGCCATCTTCCTCCTCAATGAGTTCCACTCCATGGTACAAGGCGACTCCTCTGTCTCCTCGTACTATCAACGCCTCAAAGTCAAGGCTGCTGCTCTCTAGGACGTCGGCCACCCTGTGGCCGACTCTAAACTCGTCCTCGCCCTTCTGCGAGGCCTCAATCCCCGCTTCTCCAACACCGCCGATGACATCGCCAACGCCACACCTCTTTCATCGTTCGCCCGGGCTCATGACATGCTAGTTCTTAAAGAACTCCGTCTGGCAAATGATGAGAAGACAGTGGTCCACACCGCTCTTCTTGCCGCAACCGATAATGGCTACCGAGCTTCTTGCGTTACCCCTTCCTCCCGCGGTCCTGGTGGCCATGGCTCCGGCCATAGCAACACAGCCCGCATCGGGAAAGGCAAGGGCAAAGGCAAAGGCAGGACCTGGCAGGGTCCGACGCCACCACGACCTACCTCGGTCCCTACCCACCCTGTCGGTCCCATGGGTCCGTGGCTCTACTACAACCCCTGGGCGCCCCAGCCCTAGCCACGCAGCCCCATCGGCTGGCAACCCGGAGTTCTCGGCGCCCATCCCCAGGCTCACATGGCATCGGCTCCCGTTCTGCCACCTCAGCCGATGCTACCGACCCCAACCACCCAGTCGGTTTCCTCCTGAAACCAGGCTGGCCTCGTCGCTGCCCTCAACCAGATGACACTCCAACCACAACACCCTTGGGTGCTGGACTCCGGGGCGTCTTCACACATGGCGTCATCGCCCGGTATACTTCGCTCCTGTCACCCCTCTTCCTCCCCTTTTGTCACTATCAGCAATGGTCACTCTCTTCCTGTCCAATGCCGCGGTGACTCCTCTCTGTCTACATCCACCACTAACCTCCCCCTACGCAATGTTCTTATTGTCCCTTCTCTCATTCACAATCTTATATCTAACCGTCAATTCACACGAGATAACCACTGCTCCATTGAATTTGACGCGTCTGGTTTCTCTGTGAAGGATATCCTAACCCGGCGACAGATCCTTCGCTGCAATAGTGGCGGCGATCTCTACACCATTCCCGCTACGCTGTCTACCCCACACGCCAGCGTCGCCCTCTCCACCAACCTTTGGCACCTTCGCCTTGGTCACCCCAGCCCCGATGCCGTCGCCACCCTCCGTTGCAGCGCCTCCATCCGATGTACTCACAGCAGCTCCACAGTTTACTACTCATGTCAACTTGGCAAACATGTGCGTCTACCCTTTTCTAGTTATTTCTCCTATACCTCGCATCCATTTGAACTTATACATTGTGATGTATGGACGTCCCTAGTTAAAAGTCTTCGGTAATCAGTATTATCTCGCTATACTTGACGATTACACACACTATTGCTGGACCTTCCTGCTCATCCATAAATCCGAGGTCGCCTCTCACCCACTCACTTCGTCATGTACGTATCCACTCAGTTTAACCTCCCCATCAAGGCTTTACAAGCCGATAACAGTACGAAATTCATCAACCATACCGTTACAAACCTCCTCACCTCGCAGGGCATCCATCTCCGGCTCTCCTGCCCCTACACCTCTCCTCAGAACGGCAAAGCCGAGCGCCTCCTTCGCACCCTCAACAACATCAGTCGCACCATGCTACTTCACGCCCACCTACCCGCCACTTATTGGGCCGAAGCTCTGGCTACTGCGACGTACCTTTTCAATCGGCGCCCATGCTCCTCCGTTCATAACAACATTCCCTATGCCCTTCTCTACCGCACGGCGCCCGACTACTCCCATCTTCGCGTTTTCGGGTGCCTCTGCTACCCAAATCTCACTGCCACAGCTTCCCACAAACTCGCTCCCCGCTCCACCGCCTGTATTCTCCTCGGCTATTCCACCTCTCACAAGGGATACCGATGCCTCGACCTTTCCACCCGACGGGTCCTCGTCTCTCGTCACGTCATTTTTGACGAGACATGTTTTCCTTTCGATTTCCTTCATCCGAGATCCTCCTCTAGTGATCTCGACTTCCTCCTCACCAACACCGTGCCGACCAGGTCTTCCCTACTGCCCTCTCCATCGGCCCCCTCATCGGCCGCTGCTGAGGATTTACCCGTCACATCTCCCACCACTACTCGGTCCGATGTCCCCACCATCGGACCCCTATCGGACCAACCTTTATCGGCCGATACCGATCCTATTTATCCTTCAGCCGATACCGTTCCCTCTCCATCGGACACCCCACTTCCATCGGCTCCTCACTTTCCATCGGCTCCCCCCACCGTATCAGCTCCCCCCACTCTTTCGGCTAATCCACCTCTATCGGACCGATCAGAATACTCGGCCCACCCGACCTTATCGGCTCAGGCCGATCTAATCCCTCCTTTTCCTCTTGTCTACAGTCGCCGACTCGAAGCCGATGACGCCACCACCCGACCAGTTCTTCCCATTACTCCCGCACCCCCATCGGCTCCAGTTCCCTCCACCTCTCACATTGTCACCCGCTCCCAGATCGGGTCTCTCCGACCCAATCCACGCTACGGTCTCTCCGCCGTCCACAGCTCTATCTCGCCCATCCCGGCAACTTCTCGCTTAGCCTTGGCTGACCCTCAGTGGCGCGCGGCCATGGTCGACGAGTACAAGGCCCTAATGGACAACGAGACCTGGCGCCTCATTCCCCGACCTCCCGGTGCCAACATTGTGACCGGCAAGTGGATTTTCAAACATAAATTCCACGCCGATGGCTCCCTTGCTCATCACAAGGCTCACTGGGTAGTCCGGGGTTTCTCCCAACGACTCGGTGTCGACTACGACGAGACCTTCAGTCCCATTGTCAAACCCGCCACCATCCGAGTTGTCCTCACCTTGGCTGCCTCTCGCTCCTGGCCGATCCATCAACTAGACGTGAAGAACGTCTTTCTTCACGGCCACCTGACGGAAATAGTCTACTGCCAGCAGCCTCCAGGCTTCGTCGACCCTTCTTGGCCCGACGACGTCTGTCTCCTTCAACGCTCTCTCTACGGCCTCAAACAAGCCCCTCGTGCCTGGTACCAGCGCTTTGTTGCATATCTTCGGCACATCGGCTTCGTGGCCTCTGCGTCCGATAGTTCCCTGTTCACTTTTCATATCAGCTTCGCCACTGCCTATTTACTTCTCTATGCCGATGACATTGTCCTCACAGCGTCTTCGACATCTCTCCTCGACCAGATCATGGCCCGACTCCACTCTGAGTTCGCCATGATCGATCTTGGTCCTCTCCACCATTTCCTTAGCATCTCCGTAACCCGTTCCATCCACGGGCTCTTCCTTTCCCAACGCAAGTACGCCATCGACCTCCTCCAGCGTGTGGGCATGGCCGACTGTCACCCCACGGCCACCCCAGTCGACACTCAAGCCAAACTCTCCGCCGCCGATAGCGCCCTCGTTGCCGATCTCTCTTACTATCGGAGTCTTGCCGGGGCTCTCCAATACCTCACACTCACCCGACTCGACCTCATATACGCTGTCCAGCAAGTGTGCCTTTTCATGCACGCTTCGCTTGAACCTCACCTCGCGCTGCTCAAGCGCATCCTACGCTATGTGAAGGGCACCCTCTCCAGCGGGCTGCATCTCAGCTCCAGCCCCATCGACTTCCTCACCGCGTACTCCGACGCGGACTGGGCAGGCTGCCCCGACTCTCGACGCTCTACGTCCGGCTACTGTGTCTACCTCGGTGATACTCTCGTATCCTGATCCTCAAAACGCCAGACTACAGTGTCCCGCTCCAGCGCTGAAGCCGAGTACCGCGCTGTCGCCCACGCCGTCGCCGAGTGCTGCTGGCTTCGCCAGCTTCTCCAGGAGCTCCGTGCACCCCTCTCCACCGCGACTGTCATCTACTGTGACAATGTCAGTGCCGTCTACATGACCACCAACCCGGTCCATCACCGACGCACCAAGCACATCGAGATCGATATTCATTTTGTCCATGACAAAGTTACATTAGGACAGGTTCGGGTGCTCCATGTACCATCGGCACATCAGTTTGCCGACGTAATGACCAAAGGCCTGTCCACGCCTTTGTTCACTAGTTTTCGGTCCAGTCTCTGCGTCCGTTCCCCTCCCGCTGTGACTGCGGGAGGTGTTAGATAGACCACTGGCCTGGGCTGTATATATATAGACCCGACCCTCTTGTATACACGCGGGGTTTTATAGTCACTATACATTTTCTACAGTGAGAGTGATGCTGATGGATGGGTATGGCTAACCCCTTTGGATGCTTCAGTTGCTGCAAGAGTAATCTGCTTTGGTTCTTGTAACAAATGGACGAAAACTGTCCATTCAATAGTGCACAATTAGTCTAAAACTGCAATAGACGAAGTGTCCATTAGTACTTGCATGCAAGCGACTTGACACCAAAAACATCATATCACAGTTTTTTGCATTTATACTGACTCCAAAATAGAATTAAAAATGGTTTGTACGAAGGTGAAGAGGCAGGCCAATATATATCTGCAGGCGGCAGCTAGTGCTAAAAACATGTCGATTGATATTCTGTGCAAGCTTATCATCCAAACCGATTGATTTGGAGAGACAATTGAGCTGCTAAACAGTATGTAGCAATAAGGAGTTGATTGGTGGAGGGGAGGCCTTACCAGGAACAGCCCATGTCCTTTCGCACAGTGATGATCTCTAACAATAGTTTGTAGGACATTCTGTAAAACTATAAACAGAGATGTTTCAACTGTATGATTCAAAAAAAATCTAACAACAGAACAAACGCTAGATTTTTTTTTTAATGAGCAAAAGGAGAGACGAGGCGGGAATGCTTAGGGACGCGAGGCAACGGACCACGCGTACATGTGCCTTCTGCGCTCGCTAGATGAGCATGCCACAGCAGTCAAAAGTTGACACGGATGGCGAGGATTGGCGTGCAACCAGTGTGGCAGGTGCTCCTGCTCTGAGGGATGTGATACCCTCGACTTGACGAAATCAACGGCAACCTCATGCCTGGTATCACGACATAAGAGAGGAGAATGAGAGAAATGTGATACGAAATCGGCTTGCTTTCCTTCATTTTTCTTCCCAAAACATGGGTATCAAATGCAATACGTATTAGACCTAGTATATATCTGATCTGGTTTCGGGTATCATGTCTATTACACAAAGAGGTATTACTCATATATTTCGTACTATTATATACCATTTCTGTTATACTATAGTTACCATGTTTTTTTTCCTATGTGAAAAGGTAACCTATTTCGTCCATAACTAAAACGCTACTCTCATGCCAGAAAAAATGGCCCCACACACCGAGACGTGTGCTACCTAGTGTGCTTTGAGAAGATGTCCTGTAGTAGAAAAAAACAGAGTGGAGTAAAACATACGTTGCATAGTGAATTAAGTGGAGCTCAGGTTTCTTGTGATGAAAACTATTTCATCTGTTTTCAAGTCCTAGATTTAGTATGGGATTTATAGATAATTATTTTGTTATACGATGTAATAAGATGCCTACGGTGACTTCATCAAATTCAGAATATGCAGCTGATAGAGGTAATGTGCACGTATGTGTGATCATAGAAAGAGTGTGTGTATATGGTGTACATTTGTAATGTACTTTGAAAAAAAATATTGCATAGGTGGACAAAAAAAATTCACGGTTAGATGATCTGAAATCCTCTCGGACTTTCAATCTCATCATCCACAATAAAAGAGGCTCAAATGCCCATCAAAACACGATTAAGATGACCGAGATAAAACTAATTTTTTATTTATATTTTTTATTAAAATATTTATTAAAATATACTTTTACTCTCAACGTTCTCTTAGAAGTTTTTTTTAAAAAAATACCCCAGAGATGTAAAATCCAACATGACAAATATCTATTGTTATAGATAAACGACGGGCCAACAAGAGGCAGCCCTTTTGTCACCCTATCTAAAAGTGTTTTTTCCTATGACAGGAGGCATCCTACAAAATACCGTGAAGATCGCGCGAGAGAGAAGTGGGACCGTCATTTTGGCATGTAGCCCCCTTACAACCCTGGTTGTTTTTCCCTCCTAAGGGGCTGCCTGTAAAATTGTTAGTCCCAGGTGCTGTTATTTTTATAGGCGGTCCATTGCCATCATCTGTTAGTGTGTTTTTTCTACCATATAAATATAAAAAGAAAAAAGATTTTAAATAAATACATTTTTATTTAGAGATTTAATTGTAAAAAAATTGAGAGTATATAGAAAAAATAATTGAGATGTCTGAATTATATAAGAAAATCAGCGTTAATAATAAAAAAATTATATCATCAAATAGAGATTCGAACGATTAATATATTCAATATTATTTAAATAATAGTGACAAAAATATTACATGGTTATTGAGAGGTTTACATTTTACAGATAGAATATAAACGCAATATAAATAATACAACATATAATACAATACGAACATCTATTTAAAACATCTACTCACCGGTTACAAGAAGGCCGACTCTTTGCTCGTACTCCTATGTATATATTGTTTAATTGTTTAAGCATGTATGATATCTGAAGAGTTATACGATAATTTTTTTATATGCATCCATTGTTAGAATCACACCTTCTTGTTAGTTCTTGTGGAAAAACATGTATATATAGCTATTTTTAGTCACGATGATAACAAAATTAAAATAAATTAGAGAGATGTATAGTGAACTTACAATTAAATCGTTGTCAAGAATGTTTGGACAAACAAATTACCTTGTACCAAAAATATTATCACTTATTGGTCTCACCATTTAGTAACAATCACCATAAGCGCGCTTAGGACGCTGCTGTCATGGAGGTATTATAAAAGGCTGCAGTCTCTAGTTTGACCATTTAGCTCGCTGATATTGTTTGTACTACTCATTCCTCATCATATACTATTCGTTTGATTTTGAGATAAAAAAACCAATAGTCCTCGAAGAATCAACATTTAGGGTCAAATACTGGATTTTTTTTATCAAATGAGTGAATGAAGCTATACATTATTCCATGGTTTGAAAAAAATATTGTGGTAAAGAATAATTGAAAAAAAATGCGCATATAATCCATAACTCATGTGAATAGTTTAGGCATTGAAAAAATCTCTCACAATAGGCCTGGTCATGTGTGCACATAGTCAAAAGTTCAAGTAATACACGAGACTACAGGGGCTACAAGGCTATATGACTCCTAGACGACGTCATTCAATTGCAACTGATTGATCTACAACATGTTCGAGTAGGACCTCGTGATCTATAAGTAGGCCCATCATCGCTGCAAAGCAAGATATAAAGTGTCAGCTAGTTATTTTTTTTAGATACGAACACTAAATAAATACATTACATATCTAACAATGACACCACACTGTCCCTATCATGGTAAAGTTCTCGAGCGGTCTCTGTGTATATATATCATTGTTGTAGGTGTTGTGGTACACCACTGGTCGACCGATCACAAACCGCTTAGCCACCCAAAGCTGTAGAAGTAGTGGACAACTGGTGATCAACGAACCTAGGCCAGTCTTTGTGCACGCATCATAATGACCCCAGTATGTCACTGCGAGGACAACGGATTCCTAGCTCCACTAAGATACACTCCCGTTCTTAGCATTGGCAATCGCATGTGTATAGTTGATAAGCCCCTTGTCCATAGCGTGGCCCACCGTGCTAGTGAAAAGCCCCTAGCTAAAGAGCTGCAATAGATTTGCCTCAAAACCCCATTGCATCGATAGTCATTAGGCTCAAGATAGAGTTGATCGGGCTGTACAGTAAAAATGCTATTTCCATACATAATTAATTATACCTAAGTACACATATAACATCATACCAATTGTTTTATTTATAATGAATTTAAGTAGCCATGTCTAGGTGGGGCTACTCGTGGTGTAGTGAGGTAGTGTGCCTAGAGCTACAAAGGCTATGCAAGCATTGAACGTGAGCGGAACGTTCCTAAATATCGTCTCGCTATCCTTGAAATCCATCAACTGGACCTACTATGTCCATCGTGAAGGAAAGACCCAGAAAGTATGAGATATCTTGAAGCGTAAGGGTCTCATATGCACAACTACATCCTTCATTCGCTTCAGAAACCAACACTGGTTTTTGTTATTCTTGCTCTCAACGAAAACGAAAGTCACGGGTAACACCTAATTATTCCCATCAACTCCAATTACTATCAATATTTGCCCTCTGCACTTTTCAGTTAGAAATGTTCCGTTGATATAGAGTATGAGACGATAATGCACAAATACGTTAATGCACATATTTAATACAAAGAAAATCTATTGAAGCTGTTAAGAATGGTCAAGTGATGGGAAATATTTAAGATTGTTATGAAGAATGCAAGTTAGAAATAAGGCAAATTATTATACGAAGCTTAAAATGTGCAAAATATTACCTTATGTTTTACCTTTCATACCTTACTATAGATAATTGTTTGTGTACTTGAATTTATCGTTAATATGCCTTATAATTAACATTGATTCGTATGCCAGGTTATACACAATATCGAAGTACATCTCTATTGTAACAAATATAGATATTATATTTCTGTATTATTTCTTAACTCTATATAAGTGACAATTATGCTTGGTGATGATTAATATCTTCAAGTAAGTTTATGTATTTTACTTCGTACACCGATTTACTTGATTTCGTGACTCAGAAACCCCGCTGAAGTAATACTGCTAAGTGCTTAACTGGCCTCAATCAATTCTCTTTGTATGTATATTTATCCCCTGAATGATCTCGTTCTTCTTATACTCTCATAACATATGATGTCTCTTAGAGATAATAAATTAAAAAAAAAACTTTGACGAGATGTTTTTCCCTAGGCCTGGCAATTTCCGATAAGCCTCTCTCCTTCCTCTCACGCCCTGTACAATATTTCTAAACGACCTTTTGTCTCGAGAAAAAAACACTACATCTATAAAGTTTTTTTAGTATTTATCATCTTGTCAATAATAAATACTAATGGATGTTTATTATGTCAGATATTTTTTTTAAAAAACCATTTCTTAAATGACATTAGGAGAATATATTTATAGTTTTTTGAAAAAAAATATATTTTTATAAATATTTTAATAAAAATAAATAAATAAAATTCACAAAACCACCGCACCCGCATCGCACACGGAGCCGCAACGGGATGGCAGTGGTGGCCACCACCTCACACACGCGGCACACACCGCACCACAGTAAAAAACCGTACCAGTAGTCGGTTCGACCAAAAACCGGAATCGACCTCCTCACTACATTGGTTTACTTTTAGACCGCACATGCATTGGACCGATGGAAACCGGAAACCGGCGGTTTTAATAAAGAACCGGTGGTTCAACCACACATGGGCCGGCCTAGAAAGGCCCACTTCCCTTGCTGAGGCCCAAAGTAGTTTTATCCAGGCTGGTTGGCGTGGGAGGGAGTAGACTTAACCACCAGGCTACCTTG
Organism: Oryza coarctata; assembly: GCA_030770085.1. Taxonomy (NCBI): domain Eukaryota; kingdom Viridiplantae; phylum Streptophyta; class Magnoliopsida; order Poales; family Poaceae; genus Oryza; species Oryza coarctata. The sequence goes on from CM061465.1 coordinate 4,927,744, forward strand.
TCGACCTTGTATCAATGGAAGTATGTATACTTTGGGCCGGGCTAAACCAGCGGTTTAGCAATTAGACGGGCTAAACCAGAGGTTCAACCACTGAGCCGGTGAACGGATAGCTCTAGCGGGTCAGTGGCCGGTCCAGGTTTTTGTACTATGCACCACACCCACACCACCTCGCGCGGCGAGGCGACGAACCGACCTACCAAATGGAAAACCGACGGAACGCAAAATCTGTGAACAGCTAACCCTAAACCCCCAAATCCCCCTCGCCAAATCTCCTCCCCCTCTCGATCCCGATCCCGCCGCCACCGCCACCGCCGGCGCCGGAGACGGGCTGGCCCTTCGCCGCGTGGCCCCGCGGCCTTCAAGTCGCTTAGGTAAGGTGGATTGGATCCCTCCCGGGCAGCGCTTCCCGAATGATTTCGCGCGATCGATGCGTGTAGTTATTTCCTGTCGTGGGTGTGTTTCCGCGATGCTCCGTGATCGTCGCGAGGAGCGCGCGGGACTGTTAGTTTTGTTTGGGTGATTGGGATTGTACGATGTGGAGGAAGATGTTAGGGTTGGGTCGGCCCTTCTCCTGGGGGATTTGTCTACGGCGCGTGGTTGTGGTTCGTGCCCTACGCGTTGCACTCTTCCGAATATGCCATCCTTTGGGATTTGAGTATGGTTTGGTATTCCTCACCGGGCATGAGAGAAATCTGATATGATTGCTATGGAGGAATGTTCTAGTTCCGGACTTTGCGTTGTCAAGCTGTATTCAGATCTATTAGCGTTACTTCATTCACATGGCTTCTCTTATCTTGCGATTTTATGCTTTCCCTACTATCACAATGAGCTAGTAAACTTGGGTGCATTTCCTAGGAATTGCTAATCAAACATTAGTTCATTTGTTTATTCGTGTTGGCATTTTAACCTTTAGTGTTGTATCATGATAGTTTTATGGACTGCCTTTTACTGTTAAGATGTAGTGTTAATCTGGAACTGACGAATATGGTCACCTCTTTAGATCAATTATCCTGAATGAAATCTGTGTGCATACTTTTCTAATGAACTCAATGCTCCACCATAATAATTTTCATTTTCATGTGAGATGTCTTATTTTTACTATTGTTTCTCTACAAAATTCCAATTCAACTTTTTTTGTTTTTCAATTTTCATGCTTGAATCAACTAGTTCCTGGAGCATCTCTTTGTTGTTCTCCACAGTTTGTATTTGTTCTTTTCTGTGTACAGTTCTAAGAGCTCCATTGCGTCATATCTATTTCAGATATATGCTTTGATGCTGTGTTAAGAAACACAGCCATTTCCTGTCAAAGATCTAGGGAGTTTCTGAAAAAGTTTGCGTAATGGAGTTGTCAAATCAAGGGCAGACACCCATGTCAACTACCATGGGTTCTCAACCATTACCCTCTTCAAATGTCCAACCTAATCAGGCTGAGTATCAATCTATGCTTTATCCATCCTTGCCTGCTGATTGGGGTGCACAGCCAATGTTTTCTATGGGAGCTTCTGTTCCGATTAGCTCGTATTATATTGTTCCTATGAGTCAGCAGCCGGTCCAAATTGGTGCTTCCAGGCCAGAGACTCCGCGTTCTTCAGGGCCGCATTCTCTAAGCAGAGTGTCATTGAGGCCACCCCAACAAGTGCTAAGTATTCGAACATCTTTGCCCACAATGGTTGGATCACAACCCTCACCTGCTGGCAAGAAACTGCAACCGTCAATTGCTTCTCCAAAGGTTCAAATGCTGAAATCTACACAATCACAGTCATCAAACAAACGTTCTGCACAGAAGGAGACACCATCAAGGGTTCAAACTCAGCAATTGGAATCTGTGAGATCAAAGTTCAGGGAGTCACTTTCTGCTGCTCTGAGAACAGATTCTGATCAGCAGAATAAGAATCAATCATCTGGGAATGTTCAGCCTGATGGGTCTGCAGACGAAAAGAAACAGGTGGAGGTAGACACAGATCCAGTGACGACTACATCACAAGACATGAGCACAGCCAGGTCAGAAGTATTGACAAGTGTTGATGCTGAGAGGTGTGAGGAAGATGAGAAGTTAAGCAATGATTTAGTTTCGAACATGGTCACACCAATAAATGCTGACAGCCAGCAACAGCCAGAGAATGTTTCTTTACAAGATGATGTGTTGGGTCAATATACAATTGTTGCTGACGAACTCTTGCAAGGTCATGGACTTTGTTGGGTTTCTGATTTTGATGCTGGGATCCCTGAACCTACCACAGAGCCTAATTTAAAAAGGTTGAGGACTTCTGATATTGACCCCAATGTTGCAGACTCTCTCTCAGAGTCTGAATCAAAAAGAATGAAGTCTGTTGATGATGAGGAAGCAATAAATAAGGATAGCATTATTCAAAAGGCAGATGATTTGGCATTTACAATTGAAGAGGAGCTGTTCAAACTATTTGGTGGAGTTAATAAGAAGTATAAGGAGAAAGGTAGATCTCTTCTATTTAATCTAAAAGATAAAAGTAATCCTGAGTTAAGAGAGAGGGTTTTATCTGGAGATATTGCACCTGATCGCCTCTGTTCTATGACTGTGGAGGAACTTGCTTCCAAGGAGCTCTCTCAGTGGCGGTTAGCTAAAGCTGAAGAACTTGCACAGATGGTTGTCCTTCCTAGTACTGAGGTTGATGTTAGACGATTGGTTAGGAAAACACACAAAGGGGAATTTCAAGTTGAAGTAGAAGAAACAGACGGTATCTCAGTGGAGGTTGAGCTTGGAGGTAATATTCTTACTCAAGTTCCACCAAAAGCCTCTGAAGATCAGACCAAATCAGATGATAAAGAGAGTACAGACGATAAAGCAGGTGCACAAGAAAAAGAAAAGGCACCTAATGGGTCTTCACAAGGTGAGGATACTGGGACAGGCAACAAAGATCTGCAAGATGATTTAGAATACGTTGATAATGAGAAAAGTGATCTTATGCAAGAACTTATGGTGGATGACTTGAAAGACACTGAGAATCTCCCACCAATTCCTTCACTAGATGAATTCATGCAAGGCTTAGATTCTGAACCACCTTTTGAAAATCTCTCAGTTGGGACGCCAGAAGAAGATTCGGATGATCGAGATGAACCTGACACCACCATTGAATCTGAGGAACTTCCTGAGAAAGAAGTTAAGGTTTCTGCGCCAGAGAAGATTGGATCTGAAGCTGACCTGCCATCTTCGCAGGATAAATGTGAGTCCAAGTTAGAGTCACCCAAACATGAGGTGGGTTCAAATTTGGGCCTTGCTGAAGGAAAGCTTATAAAATCCTCCCCTGATAGAGTTGAAGCTAAACACACAACTGCTGAAAACATGTTGAATCATGAATCTACCGTTTGTAATAAGGCAACTACTCTTCCTATGATACGTGAGAGTATATGGGAGGGCGCAATTCAACTTACCATGTCTTCACTCACAAATGTTGTTGCCATCTTCAAAAGGTTTATTTCATCTACAGCTTTTCCTTTCAGTTACCCAATATGCAATCTTCTGTTAGCATACCATGACAATTTAACACATTCTCTTCGATCTTTGTCTTAGTTTTAATTTATTAAAAGTGGATTAATGTTTTACAGAACAAGCACATCTCTTTTGCACAAAGTTTATAGTGAACCGTGTTCTGCAATTTCATCTTCTGTGTTATATTTTCTTGGCCATATTTTGGACATCGGTTGTCTGTTCCTTCACAAAGCTGCAAAGTGTTATGGACCTGGAACTATATGCACTCCTGCTTATCCAGAACATTAGACTTCCCATATGTCCAAGACACATGTGATAACTTTAATAATAATAATAATAATAATTATTATTATTATTATTATTATTATTTGGCTTATAAGCTACTATTACAAATCTAGCATCAAATTAGGTATCATAACTGATGGCATGCAGAGTGTCTAAATATATCTGTGTGAGAACTGCTAAGATCAATAATATATATTCGGTAAGAACCATCAAACGCGACATGCTTCACTGTATTTCTCTTGATTCACCAGTCACCAGAGAGTATAAGTAGGTGTATGTCATTGTGGGTCCAACTTGGATTCCTCACCTCTCTTTTTTTTATGAAAACCTTTATACTTGTGTATTTGTTCAATTGTATGTCTTGTTAATGAGTAATGATATAAAATATTCCTTTTGCTCAAGTTTTCTGGTTTAATTGACATATTCATGTTGATTACAATTTACAACTGGTTCTTTGTTGTTGTGGCCCACCCCATTGGGGAATGTCATTCTGTTGTCCAAATACACATGATTCACTCGAACTGTAAGACAGTGTGAATGCCAATTTTCTAGAAACTAAAAAACTTTGTGGATATGTGTTGATTCTGTACTTTATATTTGTATTTGTGCTGACATGTATTAAAACTTAACTTTGCAGTGGTGAAAAGCCACCAGTAAAAGAATGGCGGAGCTTTGTTGAAATCAAGGGGAGAGTCAAACTTAGTGCCTTTCAAGAATTTGTTGAACAGCTTCCCAAATCTAGGAGCCGTGCTATAATGGTAATCTCGCATTTTTCTGATGGAAACTAAATAATATGTTTATAAACATCTGAGGTCTGGGCCAAGATGTTTGATAAATATAGTACTTGCTAAATTTTAAAAAATGCTGAGTGAACTGGAGCATATGTCAGCCAAAAAAGAGAACTGTTACAGAAAAAAACAACTCTTGACAAGATCCCTTTGCATATATTTTAAATCTGAACTTTGTGAAACGCCTCTTATTATTGTATGCTTAGCATCTAGTGCTATCACTCTATTTGGAATTGTTACTCAATTTATTCTCTAATTAAAAGTACTCAAAACTATATATAATGCTTTTGGTGTTATAGATTATGGTTCATCCTGGTGGTGATAATTTAACCATGTGTTTTATAGTATGGGTATTTGTTTGTTGTGGATACTCATTGAATGTCCATTTCATATGAATGCCCAACTTCATTCATAGGTAACTGAGCTGTGTTGGAAGGAGGGTTCTCAGGAGAGTGGTCGCCAACATATCTTGCAGGTTTCTGTTTCTTTTCTCCGTGAAAGCCCTTTTGTTCCTTCAGGAGCTAGCTTAATGAATATTTGTGGATTTGATAATTAAATTTGCCTGTTCTTCTGCAGACAATTGACTCATATATTTCAGATGAGAGAGTAGGATTAGCTGAACCTGCAGATGGAATAGAGCTGTACTTGTGCCCCTCTCAAGGGAAAACTGTGGAGATCCTCTCTCGGCACCTGCCAAAGGAGCATTTGGAGAGTCTTGTGGTGCCTGCATCCTCCATCATCGGAGTCATCGTCTGGCGGAGGCCCAACATTCCCAGGATGCCTGCCCACCCTAGACATGATGGTTCCAGGAGGCCCTCAATTCTAAAGAAATTGCAGGTTACTGGTTCTATTTCAGGCCCTAGGCCCTCCTTGCCTATGAACTCGCTTGGCACGCCACCAGGTTTTCCAGTTCAGCGTCATCACTGCCATGAGGAAGATGTAACTGATGATGTTCCTCCGGGCTTTGGCCCTGCTGTTGCTAGGGATGAAGATGATCTTCCTGAATTTAATTTTGTTAACTCGTCCAATCCTGCTGCTAATGTAACAACCCAGGCCTACAAGGGCCGGCAGCATGTACACCCTACCTCTGCTCGCCCGGTAGAGCAAATGAGGGAACTGGTTCAGAAGTATGGTAAAAGATCATCTGTTCAGGCTCGTCCTTGGGATGATGATGATGACGATGACGATGATATTCCAGAATGGAACCCCAACCAGCTTAACCGACAGCCAACAAGGCAGCTCCCAGTTTCACCCACTCCACAGCAACCCCTGTCTCCACCACCCCCGCTTCAGCAAATGCACTCCTACCGCCAGCACCAGCAGCAGCTTTACCACCAAAATTCATTGCAGCCTCAGATTCCCAGCAACTCTCTTCCCCAGGCTTACCTCCGGACCACCCAGCAGCCTATGCAGCAACTTCCTCTGATGCAGCAGCAGCAGCAGCTTCAGCCAGCGCAAGCTTGGCAGCAGCCTAATGCATGGTGGCCGGCAGCTGCCGGTGCTGCCGCCACACCGGCGAGCATGCTGCAGCAGTCCCAGTATGGTGTGATACCTAATAACAGTAATAACAGCGTGCAAGGCTATGGTTCTGGGAGTGTGGGTGGAATGGCATGGAGACCGAGATAGAACCTGTAAAACTTGAAATTTTCTGTTACTGTAGTTGTGGTTACAACTTGCGAGCGTCCGTTGTAGGGTGGCTTCTTTTTCTGTTTTTTAGTTCACCGATTCATGTAGGTATGAGTCAGCCGTGTACACCCATACAGGGGATGTAATTTGGATAAACTAGAGATAGTCGTGGGTTGTATTCATAATCGTAGGAAAAAAATTACTCCTGAACAATCTCTCTCCAAACCAGTCTGTTCTTAGGCACTTCGAATAATAATTAAACGATAATAATTTACTGCAAAACCTGATTGGTTTAAATTGTCAATCGGCATTCGCTGCACCGGTGTGGAAATTGTAAAGCGAGTATTGACTTGCCATATGTCTCTCCTTTCTGGCCTCATGATGTTGATGCTAGTACACGGTGCGCTACCATTTCGAGACCTTCCCTTTCATGGAATGCTGTCAATTTTTTTCCAACCCTTAGATTCTCTTGTTTTCTTGAAGCAATGTAATGCAATGTGTAAAAAAGAAAAAAAAACTCTCAGGGATCTTTCGTTTCAAAGAAAAAAACAGGATTTCTGGAGGAAATTAGCTATTTTCTATGAAAACACTACATTCCGAAGGAGCTCTTAGAAGCATACCGGACAACTTGAATTATTTTTATTCCACATTTGAATTGACTGAATGAATAATCACAATTCTGTGGAGCATGGACTGTACTATGGGACATTCTAGAGTTATGGTACTATCAACTCAACTCAACTCAAATGTTTCATATTTCTAGGACAGCATATTAGATTCGTGCTCTCTCCACCCTTTGGTCACGACAGCATATTGTGTTAGACATTTAATCAAATTGAACTTTAAAAAATGTCAACATCTTTGTCTTCTTAAATATTTGGATTGAAGGCAAATTTATCTCAAACACATTTCCATTATATTCAATTTTTCAGATTTTTAAAATTTATTTCAGCATAGATATTTTGCTAAATTATTCTCTAAAGACTATGCCAAAATCTAAAATGATTTTTTTTCTTTTCTTTACCGAAGAAAGTATATCTGATAGGCATGGCATTCTGAGACACCATACTAGATAGATCATTTTGCAAAAAAAATAAAAAAATATGGACCCATTATAAACAATAATTTGTGCTTGTGGAAATTCTCTAGTGAACACAGGTCATAAAAGACGAAAGAGTTTACCCAAAATACAGAGTAGAATTTCTTGGCCCTTGGAGACCTGTGGACCCAACAGTCAGTACTACACAACCATGTACCTACTGACACTGAGTCGCTGACACTCCAACGATTGCGTGGGCCCCACCCCCACGTCCACTTGGCTGCGCCTCGCTCCCCTTCTCTCCTGCATCGCCGCCGCATTCCTCGCTGCCCCAATCGCCGGCTCCCTCCACTCGCCGGCGCAGCCAGTCGACCGGCCGCTCCACCCCGCTGGATCCCTAGACCGGTCCCGCTCTCAGCCTCTCCATGGAAGCGCGGCCCCGGCCATGTCGGGTCGCGGCCGGAGGGACGCGGATGCCATGGCCGCCGTGAGGATCGGCAGCGACAACGTGTTCGAAGAAGAAGAAGAAGGAGGAGGCCGCGGCACCGAGGCCTCTATGAGTTCTTGGTAATGCCGTTTGGGCTATGCAACGCCCCGACGATATTCTAAGCCCTCATGAACGACGTCCTCTGGCCGTTCCTTCGTCACTTTGTCCTTGTCTTCTTTGACGATATTTTGCTCTATAGCACGACATGGGTGGATCACCTTCGCCACCTCCATGTCGTCCTAACCGAGCTTCAGCGGCATCAGCTCTTCGTCAAGTGCGCCAAGTGCGCCTTCGGTGTTGCTTCCGTCGCGTACCTTGGCCACGTCATTTCAGCGACGGACGTTGCCATGGACCCGGCCAAGGTGCAGGCCATCCATGACTAGCCGGTTCCTCGCTCGGCATGGGTGGTGTGTGGTTTCCTCGGCTTGGTGGGATACTACCGTAAATTCATCCACAACTACGGTACCATCGCCGCGCCACTGACGGCTCTCTCCTCAAGAAGGATGGCTTTTCCTATAACGAGGCAGCGGCCGTGGCATTTGACGCGCTCAAGGTTGCGGTCACCTCAGCACCGATCCTCGCCATGCCAGACTTCGCCAAGATATTCGTCATCGAATGCGACGCCTCATCCCACGGGTTCGGCGCGGTGCTCGTCCAGGACGGCCATCCGATTGCCTTCTTCAGCCGGCCAGTCACACCTCGGCATTGCGTCCTTGCCGCTTATGAGCGGGAGCTCATCGGACTCGTCCACGCCATTTGGCACTGGCGTCCGTATCTATGGGGCCACCGATTCCTCATCAAGACGGATCATTACAGCCTCAAATACTTGTTGGATCAGCGGCTCGCGACAATTCCCCAACACCATTGGGTGGGGAAGCTTTTGGGCTTTGATTTCTCCGTCGAATACAAGGCCGGAAAGGCGAACACGGTGGTGCATGCCCTCTCGCGGCGTGACACGGCGGACGACAGGGCCATCTTGGTCCTCTCGGCTCCTCGCTTCGACTTTGTCACGTGTCTCCGCCAAGCGCAGCTCTTCAACCCGGTTCTTGTCGTGCTCCAGGACGAAGTATGCGCGCGATCCAGAGGAGCAACGTGGGTGATCATTGACGACATGGTGCAGTTTGGCGGGCGCCTCTACATCCCTCCGGCGTCCTTCCTCTTGCAGGAAATCATGGTAGTCGTCCACGAGGACGGGCACGAAGGGGTCCAACGCACGTTGCACTGGCTGCGGCGTGATTTCCACTTCCCTAACATGAAACAGCTCGTGTAGGATTTTGTGCGCGCGTGCGCCACTTGTCAGCGTTACAAGTCAGAGCATTTACACCCGGCTGGGCTCTTACTCCCACTGCCCGTGCCGCAAGGTGTATGGACAGACATCGCCCTTGATTTAGTCGAAGCACTGCTACATGTTCAGGGCAAATCAGACATATTGACGGTGATCAACAAGTTCAGCAAGTATTGCCACTTCATCCCCTTGGCTCGTCCGTACTTCGCTGAGACAGTCGCTCATGCATTCTTCGCCGACATCGTCCGTTTACACGGCGTATCGCAGTTCATGGTGTCCAACCGTGATCCGGTCTTCACCTCAAAGTTCTGGCGCGAGCTCATGCGCTTCGTAGGCACCAAGTTACACATGACCACTGCTTTCCGCCCCCAGTCGGATGGACAATCAGAGGCCGCCAACTGCGTCATCATCATATACCTACACTGCCTCACAGGAGGCCGGCCGCGACAATGGCTGCTGTGGCTACCATGGGTGGAGTTTGTCTTCAACACTGCCTACCAGACTTCGTTGCGGGACACACCGTTCCGCATCGTCTACGAGCGCGATCCGCCATCCATCCGGTCGTATGAACCGGGGGACACGAGAATGGCCGCCATCGCCAAGAGCATGGAAGAACGCGAAGAGTTCCTCGCCGACATCCGCTATAGGCTAGAGTAGGCACAGGTAGTCCAGAAGCTTCACTATGACAAAGCTCATTGCCACGTCTCATATCAGGTGGGTGACTGGGCGCTCCTCCGTCTCCGGCAGCGCGCGACATCGTCCCTGCCCCAGTCACCGGCAAGCTCAAGCCACGATTCTACGGGCCTTACCGCGTCATCGAGTTGATCAACGACGTCACCGTCCATCTCGCTCTGCCTTCTCGAGCTTGACTTCACGACGTGTTCCACGTTGGCCTCCTCAAGAAGTTCCAGGGGCCACCCTCGGATGCTCCGCCACCTCTGCCTCCTATTCATCATGGAGCCATTGCTCCGGAGCCAGATCGTGCAGTGCGGACACGCTTGGCTCGCGGTGTGTGCCAGGTCCTGATCCAGTGGAAAGGAGAGTCCATGGCGTCGGCGACATGGAAAGACGTCGAGCCGTTCCATGCCATGTACCCTGTGTTCCAGCTCGAGGACGAGCTGCTCCTCAACAGGGGGAGAGATGTCATGTGGGGGCGCACGTACAACAGACGACAGCGAGCCCGTGACATGCGCAGAGCCGCTAAAGGAGCAGCATGCACGAGGGACGCACACGGCAAGGCAACCACCGGTGGCTAAGTTTGAAAGGATTAGTTTAGTTTCCTATTTTTAGTCCATAATTCTAGGAGCAATTGGCTAAGTTTAGAAGGTTAATTTAGTTTCCTATTTTTAGTCTATAATTATAGGAGCAATTGGCTAAGTTTGGAATCGGCTCTGATTAGGTTGAGGTCCTTGGCTATATATTCATGTAATTGAACACTAGAAGGGGTAAGCAAGAATTATTTTCTGAATCTCCTCCTTCTCTTTCTCCAACCCCAACCGAAGTGTTGAGGGGTAAAACCTCGCCTTAACCACGGATCGTGACTACGAACTCCGTAGCCGTGGTCCAGCTACCCTAGGTGTCGGTGATCTTGACAACCTGGTATCAGGATCCCGGCGATCCTCGTCCTTCCGTTCTCAAGCTAGAATGTCCGGTCACAAAGGGGATACAACACGAAATAGTAACTTGAGGCTTAAGCAACCAACATCTATATGAATCAAGTAGTAAAAACCAAGATATAAAATCACTAACGAGATCAAGACTGGGTGGGTAAGAACAAGCTCAAGCACAATATGAATAAAGACAATAAAAAGCAAACCAAGAGAGGAGACACATGCTTTACGTCTTTGTTGAGGGCCCATGATGGTCGGGTCTCTTTCAACCTTTTTCTCATGAGGTTATATAAATACACTTATTGATTTCACTTTTTTTTTACAAAGGCACATTGAAGTTTTCACAAGTTTTTTTGTGATACACCACAACCTTGGGTGCTCATTAGCGATTCTTAGCTCTCTAGGGGATCTTGATATCTAAGAAGAATAAATACAATAAAAGATTTTCTTATTACAAATTGAAGTGCTCAAAGGATGGAGTGAAGCTCTTTAGCTTTCAACCTTTCAACCTCTCAGCCTTGCTCTCAACCTCTTCTTAAATCTCTCACAAAGATGGAATGAGGATGGCTGCAATAAAGGAGGAGGAGGAGGGGGACAATTTAAATAGCTTTCTCGGATTTCTGCCCATTTCAGAAAAGATAACCCACACCAGGAATTTCGATATCAACATTAAAAATTCTGATCCATTCAAAAAGGACACTCCAATAGTCACAAACACTTGATCTTGATCTAGGATTTTACACACAAAAGAACTACCGATGATTTCAGGCCATCCAAATCGAGAGTAGAAACTTTGGAAATATTGGATATTATGACATCAGATTTTCTAAAGTTCACATCGGAATTTCTGAGCATAAACTTTTGATACAAACTAAGAGCTCAACCTTGGGGAAAATCAGACATTTTGTTAACTGTCATATCGGAAATTCTAACCCTACGTTAGAAGTTCTGATGTTACCTAAGTAAATCAGGCATAACTGCTTGTTTGGAAGTCTATTTTTGATGATATTAGGTTCTATAGAAAGTACTCAAAGAGCTACCTAACCCAACTGAAAACAAAGTCTAAAACAACTCATAGGATATGTTAAGGTTTGGGTTTCTCTCAACATAGCACTTGGATATATCACTAGCAACGAGACATATGCAAACATATCTACGTTACATCCTTCTTAATAATACGGTATTACTATACTTAAATGCAAATAGAAAATGAACTATACCAATAGGAATATCTTCATTCCAATTTTCCTTGTTTGTCTTGAGTGATGTCAATGTCAAAACTATTTCATCTTGTATTCTTCAAATGTTTGGTACAAACTACTCATAGTTTCAAATAGCCTCACATGGTCCATCACGATAAAGCTTTCACTCATCCTTCACTATTAGATTTAGTCCATCAATGCCAACTCCCTGCTTACCTTTCACCATCGCATGGTCTATCATGGCCAAGAATCATTTGGCATTCACCATCGCCATTTTGTATCTGTATCTTCAATATCTTCATATTGAGTCTTTAGTAGTATAATCATGCTTGAGCCAAACACCATTTCCAATTCTTAAAACCTATCTATTCCATTTATCTCAATGAAATTGCATATAAAAGGATCCGAGTAAATTGATGAGCATTAATTAACCTCATAATTTTATTATACTCACATGTGTGTACAAATATGAAGACCCTTAATTTAATGTAAGTGAATAACTTAGATCAAGTACATACATAACAATCCCCCTAAATATATGGATACAAAGCAATTGTGTAAAGTAAGAGTATGTATAATTAGAGATGAACCAATGGGGGTTTATCAAGGTATTTATAAAAAATAAATTCATAATAATATATGCATATATCCATGATTTACAAATTCTTAATGAGAAAAGGCTAAATAAGATAAAGCTCAATAAAACATTAATGTCTCATGCAAAGGTCACTGACAAAAAACACAAATATGTCAATATATATGTGTGTGAGATAAATATAACTGGTCTCTATAACAACCCTAAAAATCATGAAGTTTTAAAACCGTTTTTTCTTTTATTGTGAATTGTAAAAATTCACGTCGAGTTTGTCATTTTGTTTTATTTTAAAGTTGTTTGTGGTTTGATCATCCTTCTTTTTCTCTTTCCTTTTTCCCACCAAAAGTGCAAAACCTCTATCTTAAAACCCTCGTCGATGAGTCCGTCCCATCTTCGAGCGTCTAGCCCATCTTGTTGCCAACCCATTTTCTTGGATTAAGCCCACTTTCTCTTCTCTTTTTCCTTCCCTTTTTTCCAATTTCCTTTTCTTTCACCTTTCTTCTCCAATCCATGATAGCCTAAGCCAGCTCGGCCAACCTCCCACCTCCTCTGCCTCACGCAAGGCAGAGTGCTACCGCTTGCAGCTTGTCATCACTCACACTACCGATGCCACGCCACTGCTTCTCGATGTCCACACATCATCTCCTCACTTGCTAGTTGAACTAGCTATCTATAGCTCTCCAGCGCTCAGCCTTTCCAAGCTTGAGTAACCATTCAAGGTTGCTATTGAGCTTGGCTGCTCTCGCTGCCATCACCATCATCTTCGCTACCTCCATCTCCCTCTCCTAGCCGCTTCGTTGGTCATCGCCATCAAAGAAAAGAACTGCCTACACCTCCTCTATCTCCTACTCAAAGCCACCACACCACCTGCTACCGCATTTGTCGTTGTCAGAGCCAAAAGTGTCGAACCCTAGCTCGGCCACCAGCAAATAAAACTCCAAAATCTATCTCCGTTGATCACAATTTTGTAAAATTAAATGTGCTACTGTATTCTCCTTGTTCTTGTGCTTCTTTCCCCTCTCCTTTCACCTTCATCCCACCGTCAAACCTCACTGGTGCCAACCTATGTTGCTGCCTTCTCTGTTTGGCTGCCACTAGCTGCATGGTGCGTCGTTGCTCCCAACCACCCCAAGCCAAGCCACCACCACCACTGGCTTTTTCCTGCTCCACTGGTGCTCCTAGGACCCTTCGCCCTCACCAAAAGCCCATCAAAGGGCCGCCACCATGGCCACCTCCGTCTCCTCTTATTGGATGCTACCGTCGGGCTTGCCACCACCGACCATTAGGATGGGTCCCTAGCAACTCAAAACCGGTGCCTCAACTCCACGAGTTGGCCTCCTTTGCCACCAGCACCCATGGATGTCGGTCGGCTCCTATACAAACTTGAAGTTCTAGTTTTTCTATTTAAAAATAATTCATAAATTCACCTTTTCTTGTCCAATCAAGTTCACCGCTCATTTAATCTCCAATTAAAAATCCAAGACATATTCTAGAGTCCTTGAATTAATATGAATCCAATGGCGTAAGTTTTGTCACCATTTGAGCATCCATTGACACAATCCTAATTTTGACTCTTAGGGTTTGTGGCCTATTAAAACTCTAAAAATTTTCAAATCTTTCCACAACCATTCTTTTTGTTTCCTACTGCACTTTCTAAGTTTTGGCATTCATTTGCAATTATTTACTTAGTTATTTCATTGGTGTATTGATAGATTACCCCGTTGTTGATCCAAGAGAAGGTGAAGGATTGGAGTTCACTGTGGACTCCCATGCCATTGCAGTCATAGGAGGAAAAGTGGTGCACGACTGCGCCGATTCAGAAGGTAAGTCATGTATCCATTGAATACAATTTGAACCCAAACTAGAGTTAGATCATATTTTAGTTAGTTGTTCTTGCCTTGAAGTACTATTATATATTGCATGAGTTCTTTACTAAAAACTCTTTTGAAATGGTGATAAAAAGTTATTCTATACTGTTGTTTATATTAACATGCCTTGAATTGAGCCTGTTTATGCAATTGATAATCTTAGTTCAACTAGATAATTACTCTTATATCAATTATCATGTGATTATGTCATTTCATGTGAATCTTGAAAATGGTTTAGTTTGTTTAAAGTTTCTAAGGATATAACCCCTTTACCAGTATAAGTGACATAGTTAGCACCCATCCGTATAATCAAGGTACTCGGACCTAGCATATGATGCTTTGGTGAGTTGATGGTCTGCAACTTTTTGGTGTATTGACAATGTTTTTAGGCCATAGGTGTGTACTGGCCTTCAAGTGTTGTGAGAATTGGATGAGTGCAGGTGTTGCGGTACCCAGTACGGTCTTAGAGAAGTAGATGTGCCTCTAAGTCGTGTAATAGTGGGTGGATGCTGTGGTGGGCTGGAACACAACCCCTCTGCAGTCGGGATGGGGCTAACAATCATAAATACTTTAACCTACTAGGCAGATCTTAGATAAGATTAGAGCAATATTATGCTTTGTTGTTCTCACCTCGGTCAACTATGGGCATCATGTGGGTAAAAATAGGTAGACATAATAAAGTCATTTAGTATTTGAATACACCATTCTTTCGGCTAACGGAGATATATCTATGGGTGAATCTAGAGTAATAGCATAAGTAGACCTGGAGAAATGTTTGAACTTGAGAAATGATGAATTCTTTAAAAGTAACTTTGTTTGTGAAATGGTTGCTTGTGAACTACTAATAAGGTTTAGAGTAAAGCATGTTTCTTCCTTGATATACCCTGCATTAGTATAAGTTTTTCTGCATGCCTTGTGAAATACTTGTGTATTTAGTCTTGCATATTTTGTCTCTAGCCGATTAGGAAGCTATAGGAGAAGTCTTTAAGGAAGCCACCAATTTGCAGGAGTGGGACGAAGACAAATGCTTCTAGTTCTAGGTCTACTCTATACTCAGACCGTTCCTGTGGTGTAGAGTTACGTCTTTTGATTATAAGTGTATGGCTATAGGCTCATTGTGTGTGTTAGTCAACCCTAGAGTTGTAATATATCTTTATCAGTTTGTATAATTAATCGAAATACTATTTCTATATCACCTTATATGTAACCGAACTTCTTAGGTAGTTAAGTGAATCGTGGGGCATTTGTACCCTCCTCTGAGCGTCCCTACAGTCTCCATGCTTTTTATCCTTCTTGTGATTAAGATCCATCACCGATGAAAACATTTCCATGTCAACTTATATTAAGTCCATGAACGACCTATTTGCTGCTAATTCATAGAGAAAGGTTAGTCTCATAAAGTCGGTTTGTTATAAATCACCAAACAATAATTTGTAATCATACATCTTACAATCTTTTTCGTTTTGGTGATAGATGACTAACCTAATCAAAAACAAATAGAGTTGATAGGATAATATAAAATTGACCTCCCCTAGAGATGTACATAAATATAAATATAAAGAGAGACACATGCACATATTTAGTAAAGGATAATGAAGGAGTTGATAATATTTTGAGTCCATAAGAAAGATAAATGTAGAACATAAATAGTTTATCATATACCTCTCATAGTTGCTAATTTTCATATCCAAATAGTACTAGACAAACCAATGCTCATAAACATATTAGTCATAAATGGAATTTATCATTAATCATCAAAACTAACTTAATAGTAATTGAACTTAAATGCATATCATGTTTATTGGATTGTATGCTTTTCTTATAAACTTGATTCTCTATTTGGACATAAATGGTTGACCAGAATTTTCGATATGCTTATGTCGAAATATTCGATGGACCAAACAATTTGAAATTCAAAGTAACTCAACTCTCTGGTTAAACATTCTTAATCAGAATATATAGTTGGAATATTTAAGCATCCATAATATTTAATATTTCATATAACTCAACTCTCTATCTTGGCTAAATTTCTTGGATTGGAGTTTCTGATGCTTTGATCATAATGTCCGACCTATCTTCGTCTCATAATATAAAGGATGGATGAATTCAAATTTTGTCCCACAATATAAGGATTATGGAGTAATATTTTTTCCTCTAACCACTCCTCATTAAAAATGTTTCCAACTTACCCTCGGCTACCTCCTCAATCCTCACATATACCTCATATAGTATTTTTTTTTCCTTCTTATTTGATCTTTCACAATCTAGATCCCTTATTTTATTATGGGACTGAGGTAGTAGTGTTCTTTTGAGATTTGGAGCTTTGTTCTTAACCATTAGAAAGTGCTTTTGAATAATTCGAAATATCTAATATTGGGGTCGGAATATCCGACGTGGGATGAATTTCCCCCACCAAGGGGCATATTTGGAGTTGCCAATTTAACCACAAACAAAATTAACTATGTTTAAAATACAAAATTCCTACTTACTTTCAAGAATTTTGTCTATATGAAACTTTTAGCCACATGAAAAAAAATCTCGAGTGCCTGAGATGGCCGGAACTCGCTATGAAACTAATTCATGATGAGTGATGTCAAGTTTGGTATTCTCTTCGGTTAATAATATTTGATGTTAGAAATAATAAGATTACCAACTTCAAATATTATTGAATAGAGGGAGTATCTACTTTTGACTAGAAGCTACTCGTTCTTCAGTTGAGCACGACAAAATGTCAGATGGTCCAAACTAATTTCTGTGGGTTTCATCTACAGCCCAGGATCTAAATATATGATAGAACTAATCAGATCATCAAATGCAAAGGCAATTAAGCATCCATTATTTTGGTTTTAAGGTACAATGCTCCAATTGCATCCAGAGGTTTGGAATGCTAGTGTGCTAAAATTTGATCCGATGATTGATCATATGAGTGGCCCATGGCAATTCCTTGTGCCCATGCATAGGCGTGGACCTTGGCCAAAAAAACCTTACAGGCGCATACAATTGACCATGAGTAGCTAGGGAAAACTCAATATTAACCTCGACTAGTAGTAGTTATTGTTACTGTTATTATATTAGAAATAAACAATTAGGAAAGATCGGGAATTGTTCAATTTGGAAACAACATTTTACGATGATAGGTGTTAATTGATGTCTAAAGCTACTTTAAAGTGAAATATTGATTTTTTTTTGAAGAAATAAGAAAAACATAAAATTTTAATAAATATAAATATAGAATAAAGTATTAAAAAAAGAATAGTTATTTGATTGGAGCATATGAAAAACAGAGAAGACTAAAAAAAACTTTCTATGAGGTTAAACCTCATATTAGTTTTTTTAAAAAAAACTTGTATGAAATGAAACATTCCATAGAAATTTGATAGGACTCAATAGCCTCAATTCTTTTTTTAAAGGGCTATTTAGGGAAAAATCTTATAAATGACTCTAAAATTACTATAGGCCTAACTTCATTGTTGCAGAAAGGGGAGATTTCCGGCAAAAGGTAAAACATGCTGACATTTTTTTGTCACATATCAATCTACCCTGTTTATTAAAAAAACTTTGTGCTATTTATTTTATGTTAATAAAATCAAACCTTAACCTTTTCCCGTCTTCAACCTATCTAATCTAAGCTAGTGGTTTAATTTGGTCCAAGCTTTGAGCTAATCATTTCATCGTTTTTTTAATGGGAAATCATTTCCCATCATTCACTCGCATTTGCTAACCAGATTGAACTTGCTGTGAAATCATACATGAAATTGACCATTTAGCCGTCAACCTAAGACATCTCTGTCTAATATCCAATCAACATCGAACTCTTGACGTTCCACGAAGGATCGGATGACTTGATACAAAGTTTATGTTTTTTCTTCAATAGCAACCAAGTTTGACTGATATGAAATATAGTGAAAACTGCCCAAACAGCTTATTAAGATTTGAAAGCTTCATTATCCCTCACTTAATTTCATACTAATACACCAATCTTATCTTCTAATCTCAAAAAAGGAAAAGACAAAAAAAATTCAACTGATCAACTCTCCTAGTCCCTACATGCCACCAACTCAGCTGCAAGGTTCTAGAACCATCAGCTTCCCCAACATAAAAAAAAACTTCTTTTCTATTAGGCCCCACCTGTCGGCGAGCCAACCTGAGACAGTAATCATCATTAGCCAGCAAATCAGCAGAAACCAAACCAGACCAGAAACGCCGGTGACGGGAACAGCCCACGTCCAGCTCACCACGCACCCATAACCGACCCCTCCTCGGTCCCTCAACCGCCGCTGCCATGTGGGCCCCACGTACCCCTGGCCCCACCCTCCCTCCAGAAGCCGCCGGTCACCCGCTCGCGGTTAACCGGCAGCCTCCGCGCTGCCTTCTTCTCCCCTTCCGGTCACCTCGCAAACCCCCACGAGAAAGGGAGGAGAAAAAAAAACCGTTTTTTTTAAAATTTTTATTATTTACACGCGCAGCGAAGCAGCCGCAACGAGGCGAGCCTTTGCGTCGCCGCTCACCACCAAAACCGCCACCTCGTCGCCTCGGCTTCCGCGGGCGACATCTCGCGCGAGCACCAACCACCACCGGAGGAGGCGAGTCGGCAGGTGAGGGGCTCGTCGATTTGGCGGTTGTTTCGCTGTAATTGTGGGGGCCTGGAGGGCGGATCTGGCCGGATCTCGGGCCATTTCGGTGGGGTTTGATTTTTTTTGTTTTGCGGCGGTTGGGTTTTTATTTAGGGTTTGCGGTGAGCGGGGATCCGGCGGCGATGGCGAGCCGGCTCAAGGAGGACGAGAGGAACGAACGGATCATACGCGGGCTGCTCAAGCTGCCCGCCAACAAGAGGTGCATCAACTGCAACAATTTGGTGAGTTTTTTCCGCTGGCTTTCTACAGCTCTCATGCTAAATGTGGTAGGATTTGGGAGGGGTTTGAGGTTCTGTGTTTGGGTAGGATCTAGTAAAGTGATTTCGAGCTCGCTTGGCTTTATACTCGAGCGTTGCTAGAAATGGCGAAGGTTTTATAGTATGCTGCGGAGATCTCATTGGCTGGATAGGTAGGTTTCTGATCGGTTAGTTGTTTTGTTAGGCTGGTTAATTACTGAATCACAATTCAGTAGATTGGAAAATAGAGTAAAATGCGGCGCCAGTGCTGGAGGTAACACCATTCCCCGTCTATCATGCAGCATTTTTTTGGGTAATAATTACGTAAATGACAAATGTTGCTACTCTCTGTCAGATATGCGTCATGCGTTAGGACTTTGGACTAGAATAATGAACCAACAGGAACATAAGCTATAAATCTCAAGAAAGTAATGACAGATTATGAGCGCCTGAAGTATTTATATCTTTGCAGAAGAATGGATTATGAGTGTCTGGAAAGTTATCATATCTTTAACAGTCAATGTTGAAAGTTTACTTAGGACATTAGCCATTGAGGAACTCTTACATTGTCTACGGTGGAACTAAACAAAGCACACCCTTAAATAGCATCAGAAGCAAAAAGGGAAATAAAAATAATTGTAATTGAATTACAACGTACAGATTTTAATGAATCTCTAAATGCAAAACAGCATTTGAAATATATTCTTTGCTATTTTAAATTATGTCAGTCAGAAGCAAAGAATTAGAAAGCACTGTAGGTCATCTTGGATCAAAGCTTGTATTTATGACATATCTGACACGTGCAAGGCAATTAAATACCTTGTCAATACTTCTAATATATACCAAAGCACCTGCTGATTGTGAGGTCTAGATGATCTCTGAAGATTCACTAGTGTTTCAACCACCCAAGTATGTTATTTGACCTTGTTTCAGTCCATGGATGTTTTAATATTTTTTTTGCCTTCTGCTTTATACACTAAACTCTGTCGTGCTAATACGTGCAAGGTTCACACCCCACTTTAGGCTCTATGCATTTTTTAAGCTTGAGGCATTTTTTTTCCTTTTTTCTTTTGTGCTAGCATATGCCTATGCACACAGCATCCTTAGTTTGACTGATCTCTAGTTAGTGTGAATTTTGGCTATTTATAGTGGACTGCAGCTAGCAGTAAGGAAACTAAGTCCATTTGGATGTCTACAGTTCTGGCAGTTGACTTTTACCCTTTTAGAGTATTTCACTTGGATGTCTATAATTCTAGTAGTTAGTGTGATTGTTTTTATTATGATGCAAAATAATGACTTTTTTCTTAAACTGCTATTGTAACAGTGGAATCCTATAGTAATTTGAAGCCATCAGTTGCCACAAATACTTTTACTGTTGGAAAATCACAAATCATCTACAGTATCATGATATCTTTCACTATATAAGCCTTCTTTGGTAGTTAGTTACTACTCGACCTACAGCAGGATGAGGTGATTTGGAAATCTCCAACTAGACATCACAGTCAGCCTTGCCTAATTTTCTCTGCCACAACTTAAATAAATTATTATGCTTTCTAGTTTGTATGGTGCATCCGACGTAGTGTGAAAATCTATTATGTGGAACTTGAAGAATTTTGCAATATGAACGCTGGAGGGAATCAGCAGTAGAAACAGTTGGGCATGCTTATTTACATCATGTGAGGATTCTGGAGGATTGCGCTCTGGAATGTAAGATAATTAAAGCTTAGATTTATGCACAATATTTTGATTTAGTAGAGTTTTCCTTGCGTAGGTGCTCTACACATGTTTTATTTGGATGGTAGACTTAATTAATAAGTAATTCTGTTACACTGATTCACATTACTTTGTTTCCTAAGTTTCTGTGTTTTTTCTATATTACTGATGCACATATATTGATATTAACAGGGACCACAATATGTCTGTACAAATTTCTGGACCTTCGTTTGCACCAATTGCAGTGGAGCACAGTAAGATTCTTATTCAGTTCTGTTCTGTTACACTTCTAAAATGTCAAACCTCTCTAGTTTGTCAAATTAGATGAATTTTGGTGAAGTCAATGAACCTAATTTTATTCATGATAAAATTTGTTTTGCTTCTCCTAGCCGAGAGTTTACACATCGAGTGAAGTCAGTTTCCATGGCTAAATTTACTGCACAGGAAGTTAGTGCTCTTCAAGGAGGAGGAAATGAGGTAACTTATGTTTTTTTGTGTTTTTTTTAATCATTTTGAGGCCTTATTTCTAATTTGACATGTGTTTTGCATAACCTGTAGCGTGCTAGAGAAATATTCTTCAAGGAATGGGAACCACACTGCAATTCTTACCCTGATAGCAGGTACCTTTTTTTCTAGCTATTCCATATGTTAGATTACAGCTTTTGTCCTTATCTTGGAATTCTTATCTGTTTCTTTTGGTCTCAGTAATGCTGATAAATTGAGGAACTTCATTAAGCATGTTTATGTGGAACGGAGATACACAGGGGAAAGAAGTGCTGATCGGCCACCAAGGGGAAAGGTGATATATTGGCTAATTATAGCTCTATCAGTTTTCCTGCTGTGGCTATAGCTTGTTTGAAATGATTATTATACTCACCTAAATTTGTTGTTTCCTTATTTCATTGCATCTTTTAGGATGATAAGGATGAATATAGTGAAAATAGGAGATCTGATAGAAATTGGGGTAGTTCAAGAAGTCCGCCATACAATGAAAGCTACTCTGATCGTCGCAGTTATAGTGGAAGGAGTGATGACAGAAATTCCAGATATTCCTATGGAGAACGAAGTCCTGGCTATGAACAGAATGATTATAAGAAAAGCCCCCGCTACTTTGACGTTGATGATAGAAATCATGAGGATAGATCTGCAAGAACAACTCCAGATCAACGGTTTGAGGACCACAGGTCTTCTGAACCACGGGAGCCAGATAATGGGTCACCAAGTTACCAGAAGGAAACCAATGGATCTAGCCCTGTTGTACGGCCAGTAAGGGATATATTAGGTGATAATGCACCTCAACTTTGGGTTGGTGAACCTCCTAAGCCAAATGTAGAGAGGCCGATTGATCCTCCAAGACCAATCGATCCTTCAAGATCGATTGATCCTCTGAGAGCAATTGATCCGCCAAGACCAAATGGAACAAGAGTCATCGAACCTCCACCACCGATGCAGGTTGTTTTCCTCTGATTTTTCCTTTCTTGCAGATATTGCTTTTAGAAATATTCCTTTTGAAATATCACCATGTTCTTGTTTCCATTTCCTCGTTAAGCTGATAATTTTGTCCGTAGTTTCAACTGATTAGCTTACATACTTCATAATTGTAGAGGTCATCAACTGCCAGCAGTATTGGTTCTTCTGAGGGAACCGTGGAACAGATAAAAGTGGCAAGTACGATAAGTTTAATTGATTTCAGTGCGGATCATGAGCCTTCTGCATCTGTGCCACCGCCACAATCGGCCCCTACATCACAACAGCAGCCTGCTAATGCACAGCCAGTGCAACCTGTTAATGCACCAGCACAACAGCCTGTTCTGGAACAAGGGAAAAATGTGTCATCAGTGAGCAGTGGTGGTGGTGACTGGGCATCATTTGATTCTTTTGGCCAGCAACAAACACTACAGGCTGGCAATAGTGTAAATCCCCTTGAGTCTGCACTTGCACAGCTATCATTTTCTGAAACACCCTCTGCACCCAATACATCAGCTTTTCCAGCCTCTGTCAGTCCCACTTCGGTTCCAAATGATGGAGGATCATCATTTTTTAGTGCACCCCCTGGAGTCTCAGGTCACCAGGTACTTCTGTTTGCAGAAGAATATCAAAAGTAAATTGGTGTACATTTCATTTCTTTTTTGCCTTGAAAGAGGATTTCACTTGATACCTTTCTTAGGCCTCAACAGGAATTTCTATCCATGGATCTTCTGTTCAACAAACTGGTCTAGCTGCTCTGGCAGCTGGACTTCCATCTCAGGTCTCTGCAAGTTCCCGAGCAACTACTGGCATTCCAGAAGCAGCTCCTTCTACTGACAGTAGATCCATTGGCCGGAAAGAACTTCCAGCGGTATGTGATTAACTGCTTGTAGAGTATTGAACATCTAGCAATGCAGCATTTTCTAGTCCTTGCAGTACTGACTTGCTCCATTTTTCCTTGCCCCTTTGCTTCATTGACCTCATTTTGGCATGTAATCCGTTAATTTGTATGTTCTATGGTATAGCTTCTGCATTATACAATGCCATTTTCTAAACATATTGTAACCAAATTTTGTGGATCATGAAGCTGGAGTTACCAAATTTCTGGACAAAGCATAGAACTAACTACTTACCAGTTCAGTAGCGCATCTGTTTTTTTCTCTTTGACGCTTTAGAATCCATGCTGGAAGTTGCAGAAGAAATGCATTATACTATACCTATACCTGTACCTATATATATATATATGATAGCAGTCTGTGGCACCTTGTTGGTGCCTAGGCATCCAAGTTGATACCAGTTCGTATGCTTTGAGGGTCAGGACTTATGATGTGGTTATCTTCCCATGAACTACTTTCATGGTATATAATCACTGGAGTTCAACTAAAGTGAGGACTAGTTCAAAATGAGTTCAAACTTAATTCAGATTTTACTTACCATATGCATATCAGGGGTATAAAACATTTCATACCCAAGCTCCAAATTTTTTGTTGATCATAGATGTGTATCAGACAATCGTAGATGTGTGTGCCTAGATATTCAGGTGCCTTGGATAATTTACATAAAGTTACAAAAGTAATTGTCAGTGTCATGTTGAAATTTTATGAAGTTAAAGTGTCAAATAAAAAAGAACAGGAGTACTTGGTACAAGGTATAAGATCTCAAAACTGCTGAGATATCGATACTTACAATTTTCTATGCCTAATAGTTCCTTGAAATCTTGTCAAATAATGCAAGGCATGGTAGCCCAAGGTTAATGATGATCTTTTGATCTGTCAGAGGTGGAATTAATGTTTAACAAGCATTAGTTAACATGTAGGTAAAAAAATATCATTTTCTATGTGATCAGTTATGATGGTTTGCAATTAAGTGGGATTTGTTGACTGTATATATATGAACTTTTTATGGAGAGGTGATAACATGTGCATGTAAAACAATGCATGGCATGGTAGGGCAAGAGTTGAAATAATGGTGTTAATTGTTATTTTGTTGCGTTTGAAATTTTGAATGTGATATCTGGGTTGACTGACCAGACACATGGAAAGAAATCAGGTTGTAGAGTGAAAAGGCTAAACTCACCATACAGATCATCATTATGCAAGAAAATTAGATAGTTATTGCTTTGATTCTGTAGTTCCAGTAAGTAATAAGTAGTGATCTGAATGCCCATCCATTCTGGTTGGGACAAACAATAGTTGCTCAGTTCATTTGTGTTTTGTTGTACCTATATTTCACTTGCAAGATCGTTTAAACTAACTTTGAATTGAAGATAAACTGTGCCATCCTTCTCCTTTTCTGTGAAACATGGTCATGTTAGAGAAAAAAAGATTACCTTATAGGGCCGTTACGGTGCTCCATAAAATCATTGTATCAGCATAGTTGACCATTAGATCATTATTTTGCAGGATATCTTTACTTCACTATATCCACCAGGAGCTCCAACAATGGGGGGTTGGCAGAGAACACCCCAATTTGGAATGGGATATGCCATGCCATATCAGACTGTAATGGTATCTACCATTCTCGCATTTGTAATTTATTGTGTATCGCATGGTGATGTTTTTACTTACTAGATAAATTATTCCCCAATCTTAGGGAATGCAAGCATATCCTCAGATAGCATTTGCACAACCAGCATATCAACAACCTGTATATCCGCAACATGCGTATCCCCAACCTGCAAAAGCATCAAACCCTTTTGATCTTGGGAATGAGCCAGCTCCAGCTCCAGCTCACACGGTATGATTGAAATATCTCTTTTACAAAATATCTGAAACTAAGATCATTTCTCATGCTATTCTTGTAAATCTTGAGGTATCTTGTCATTAACTGTGCTAGTTTGTTTCATTGACTTGATATTCTTGTAAATGTTGGGCTTCTAAAAGACTGTCAAATGCATTAGTTTTAAATACTTGATGACGCAGTTCGATAGCGTGAACATATTGGATGTTCACCATGTTAACATAGTTAATTTCTGTGTCCTTGAGCAGCGGCAGCCCCTACGTGGACCACTGGGAGCATCTGCTAGCATGACTCCCCAAGCCTTACTTGGTACCTCGAGTTTTGGAGTCCAACAACAACATCAGCAGCTGTATCAGTCACCTGCACCTCCAAGTATTTGCATATCTCAGCATAATCTCTGAAATCGTGCTCTTTATTAGTATTTCCTATATGTGTGCTAACTTGTGGTTCAATTTCAGACCATTACATGATGCAGCAAGTTCCAAACATGTCTGAGCAGCTACCTAATTCGATGCTTCCAATGTGAGTTTGAGTGTTGTATTTGGTGTATCTCGTAAGTTTATAGTGAAGATATTTTTAGCATTAGTTAAAAAAGATTTTTTTTTTGCTTGTGCTGAGTTATTTTTTCCCTGCATTTCTTTATTGTCTCTCTATGGGATGTATAAAAAGATATCCAACCTTAAAATATAAACTAATTATTAATGAGTTCATTGGACCAGATTGGATGGTTGACATTAACCACTGAAACCCGTAGCTTTCAGAATTTCTCACATTAGTTCTACTGTAAGCAATAGCATCCACATGCCACTCACCTTAGTTCTACTGTAAGCAATAGCATCCACCTTCTAGTGGCATTGTCAGACCTTTACAACAATAACAACATAGTTTTTCAGTAAGTTAAAATCTAACAAGAATCTTTTCAATAGCTGTTTTCTAAATATTTCTATTTAATTATAAATTTTTAGGTATATTCTACTTTTTTAAGTCCCTTTTTATTATTGTTAATTTTGGTCTTTCACTATTTCTCTTTATATTATTATCCTAATTTAAGATTTTGCAGTATACCATTATCTCTGGGATCTCTTTTAAACATAATCAAACTATCTTAACCAATATTGAATAATTTTTTTTTTAATTGGTGTTACGTCTAGTCGATCACGTATATCCTCATTTCGGACTTGATCTTTTTTTTATGATCACAACTCCAGCGTAGCATGCATATTTTTGTAATACTTAGCTATTGAATATGACATCTTTTTGTCGGTTAATATTTTGCTCTATATAGTATAATAGTTCTAATCGTCGTTCTATAAAACTTATTTTTTAATTTCTACGATATCCTTTTATCATAGAGGATATCAGATGCTTAGGGTCACTTCAACCAGCCTTTGCATCACTAAATTCTGGTACAGCAACCAAGGTTGATGTTCTTGTTCTTGCGTTCTTTCATTTTAAGATTAGTTCCCACAAGACATGTTGCCCTCCTAAAATATTTGCTACGGTACTGATGTTCCATTGTGCATTTTTGTTGTTTCAACGCTTACGTCCGAGCTGTGGCATTACAGGCAACAAGGAGGATTGGGTTCCCTCAACATGGGCTTTGATCAACAAGCTGCTCCCAGGTACCCCCAGCCTAGCACCCCACCTTCCTATGGTTCTGTTGGGGGAAATCCTTTTGGGTAAATGTCATATATAATCGACGATTCAACATACAATATTATCTCATTTTTTTGGAGTCTTGTGCATCATCGGACAAGGGTTTGCTGTGGCCAGCAGGATCAGGAATCATACTAGCCCTCAAGAGAGAATTTGTTTCATACAACTGGTTGTGTATTTATCTGCTGTAGTTCGTTGTACAACTCATCTCCCTGTGGAGTTCCAGCCTCGGAGTTCTTGATGCGCATCCAATGGTGCTTGTATATTTGTGTTTGCTGCGGCTGCAACATGTATATCTGGGAAGGATGTGAGGCCTCTGGGCCTCGAATGTTTTTTTTAAACTTTCTTTTCGGGATTTTCTATGGAGTCAATCCGATCTTGTATTCTTAGCTGGCACAGATTGTTTATTTACCTCTAGTGCAGTTGGCTATTTAAATTTATGTGGATGGAAATACCAGATTATATATGTATAACTAAGGTCCATTTTTGGAATGTTGTATGATACTAAGGACGAAAAATGTTTAAAGTTCTCTTTTCACTTTTGTATGTGCCTGAATATCATTTTGCCACCTCACCTTTGCAAGTGACTTACGTACGTAGTTATTGGTTAGTATTTTTTTTATTAGTGCATGACAAGGTTTAAAGATGTGCGTAAGCAGAATGGGTAAATATTTAGCCAAGTTACGCGTCTGTTCATTTTATTTCATATATAAAGTAGTTAAAGATATGCGTAAGCAGAATGGGTCAATATTTAGTTAAGTTACGCGTCTGTTCATTTTATTTCATATATAAAGTAAAACAGGATACACCTGGCAGAGAACTGAATGCTACAGCCAGATGCCATCCGGCTGTACTCGCATGCCCATCCAACGTCAAAGGAGCCATTCACCGCCATGTGGCGAAATCTCCGCCTTTCCTTCAGCACCCATTCGCGGTGCTCACGTTTTATAAACTAATCGCGCATATCAACATAAAAGAATCACGTCGTATCAAACTTTATTCACCAATAACAATCCCAAGGCATATGTAGCACAGATGAAATGATACATAGCTCCCACAAAGCGCCTGTTTTCCAGCAATCTGAGAATTGCATCAAAGAAATATTCTGCATAGTGGGTCCAGCAAGCATACTGTTAACCTATGTACTTTGTGTAAAGAGAAATATGGCTCCTTCGTAGCAAATTCAACTTCAACGAGATGGGAATATCCCTTGTATAAAACATCCTGAGAATCCACAGTAATGACCTATATGTGTAAAAAAGGTACAAAATTTTCTATCTGAAACAAGGATAAAGTGCCGACTAATTTCTGTGGGTTTCAACATTTGATATGCCGATTGTAAAGCACGCCCAATGATTATACAAGGGGAAATGGCTTTCACATGGTTTCAGTAGGAGTCAACAACCTGCAAAAAAAAAGCTATAATAACTGAAAATATGTGGTTAACAACTGTCGCTAATTGTATAGTTAGAAAAACACTTCACCTTTACGAGCTTAAAAAATGTAGCAGGTTGCTGTCTGTCCCGCTGATTCACTATTGGTCAGGATTCAATACTGCAAAGGTAAGACGGCCGTTAGAAACATGTTGCATCAACACATGTATAGCACAAGGGAAAATTTGCTCTCATGTTCAAACCGTTTCATGGTCAGACCAACAGATTAACTAGAATACCGAAGTGAATTAAAACCGAAACTAATAAGCGTTTCTATCCAGCAGCAAGTTTTCACTACAATCATTGGTGCACTGGAGAAGAAACCACGACGAAAAAAGGTTTTAGAACCGTACACTTGCTCGACTACAGCTTTTATGCTGATGATTCTGCGTTGTTCGTACCCCACTGTTCCTCAGTATCATTTCCATTCACAAGGACAGCACCATCAGTTGAACCATCAGCCTCAAACTCAACGGCATCTTCTTGGCTCTCTTCTACTCCATTATCCTCAATAGCCTGTTGGACCAGATTGATATTAGCATATTTTACAACTTAAGCATTAAGCAAAGAAAATATAATGAACAACAAAAGAACCTATTGTACTGAAGTAATGAACATCTTTAAAGATTGGTGGAAAACGGTATGGCCTCGTATGCAACAAAATATGTTCTAACAGATGTAATTTAATATCTTCAAAGAACTATCCAACTGTAACATCATTTTTGACAACTTTCTTTCTGCAAGAGTGATACCTCATGAGCATTGTCTCCGTTTTCATCTGGCAGCACCTCCTCTTGATGTATATGCATATTTTTGAAAGTTTCCACCAGAGTTTCGTTGGGCCTTTCAGCATGAATAATGTACTCCTCAGCTGGTGGATAAATACCCCTATTCAAATAGGATTTTTTCAGGACAGCAATAAGGAAAAGATTACAAATGAGTATAGCTTTTCTTTATTTCACCATGTGTTCAATTGAAGCAAAATGTGAAATATCCCATGTCGTCTTTATTTCATCAGATGCTTTCAATTAAAGAAAAGAGGAAAGCTTAAAAACCTTGTCAGTTTGTCCCATGCATGGAAGAGGTAACCGGGTAAAACTTTCACAAAAGGGCATTGTTCTAACATTTGCGAACATACCTTTTGGGCGCAACATTAGCTTCTACATTGAGAGCAATTTGCCAGTCTTTAAACAAGTTTGGGTACTCGTCAGGATCTGCCAATGATTCTGCTGCTTTTGGGTTTACCTATAAAGCAAATATCACAAGAAAAAAAAGGTAAGGTCAGGTAGTAAAACATAGCTCCTACTACCTCTGTTCTAAAATATAAATATTTCTGACTTGTTCAGATTCGTAGCCAGAAATGCTTATATTTTAGAATGGAGGTAGTACAAATTAAACAGTGTTTGTAAGTCTGAAATAAGAGCAATCAACTTGCAGAAAATACGTCTTTTTGTTAGTTTTTGCATGCCAACCCAGATAATAGACAATATTGAGTGCCCTAAAAATTAGATGATGCATCCTGCTAGCTAGATTATAAACATCACTATAAATCATTAGTATTACCACCAGAAAGGAATCATGTCATGGTAATGCCAATCAGAAATTTCATGCTTGAATATGTAACTTAAGTATAAGTGACAATCCATGCTAAAATGTGAGCAAATGAGCACTAGCATCTAATACAGGTGTGGGAAAAGATTAAACATGACACTGGTTAGAAAAAGGCAAAAGAAATTTCGTAGGAGATAGGACAGAAGGTACCTTTTGGAGATCCTTTTTCCACAATGCTACAATCTCAGGGACTTTGCTCGGAAGATAAGATCTCGCCATCAATGCTGCTTCTGGGAGACGATTACTGTATAGAGAATATAGCATGATCAACATAAAAGAAAAATATAATTTCTGAATAAGAATTGTATTAAATAGAATAATCTAGCCAAATGGCTATACCTTTTGACCAACACTTGAAGGCATTCTTCCAATTTCCCTAGCATGAAGAAGCAAAGGAAAGCAACATTGTTCTTCCCTTGTTCTTTAGCCATAGATGCTAGTTTTGTTACCCCTTCAGCATCACCAAGGGATGAATACAGAAGTAATAAACCGCTGAGGTCCAAAGCATGTAGAAGACACTCCTCTGCCAAATCAAGCTGCAGAAAGTAGTACAACAAGTAAGGCCAAGAGTGCACTTTTTAACCCAGTTTTGTATCAAGTACAAAGCGCTGAAACATAAAATGGCAAAGTTCTTATATTACAAGCAGAATTCTAATTCTTAATACTATGATGGAGACTTATTATTTTTCATGCAGAACTCTGCCATCTCAAGCTAAAGTAGTATGACAGGCAAGACCAGAGTATGCTTTTTAACTCAGTTTTGTATCTTGTACAAGGCACTGGAACATAGGATGGCAAAGTTATTATTTTACATGCAGAATTCTACTTCTTAAAACTAAGATGGAACATGCAATAACTGAAGGGAAAGTACTTCTAAGGTTCTAATGCAAACATCATAGCAACAGCCGGAACTCCTTCCCATCAAAACTGCAATATTATTTCTCTTCATAAATGCCTTTGTTGAATTATATATTCTTTCTGTATGCTCATTATTATTAAGTCACATGGTATTAATAATCAAGAAACTCAAATGTCGTGGCAGAACAACCCAACTTCATTAGCACAATATATATTGCACATAGATTCATAAAAGATAGCTGATGCATCCAACAACCATACCTTTCCGGTGGACATAGCTAAGTCCCCTAACTGCTTCCACTTGGACTCACTTTGTGCCTCAATAGCAATTGCCTGCAAAGCAACTATAGTTAAAAATGTTTGAACAATGACAAAAACATTCTTGAAAATGTGGTAAATAAGTTAATCATTTGTGCCTTTGCAACTTCAAGTCGACCAAGCTGCACAGCCAGGTCAAATCTGTAATTGGAGTCGGTTGCTATCTCAAGGGCTTCTTCCAACATGCCACGTGATTCCAAGAAACGTGCCACACTGCAAATAAAAGGTTTATCTTCATGTGCTGAACCCTGAGATGCTGAGTACAATAATTAGTAGAACAGGGGGGCACCTGTCATGTTGTTCTTTTGGTATAGATGGTAAAAGAGCATTTGCACGATCGAAGTCTCCACGCATTACAAGTGTTTTATACTCAATCAAACTAAGGAGTAAAGTGTACCCCACAACACTGCAGTAAGAAAACAAATTAACCTCAGGAATTCATTGCGGCTTCGTACCATGATACAATATGAGAGCAACAGAGATGGGACTCACTTAAATGCCTTGTCAATAAGATACACACGGTTTTGGTTAGCAAGATATCCTAGTAAATACATTTGCCGATCCAAGTGGAACAAGGTTGTGACCTGTAAAACAAAGAACAGTTATAACACCCCTGGAAATTAACCATCCAACAAAAACATAAATGACAATGTATATTTGGTATGGTGAAAATACTCACCTCTCCTCCTACACAGTAATTGAGTCGGGATGAAGAATTGTTGTAGATAAAACAATCGCCAACCCATAGGCCAGTTCGGATGCGTTCATTGATCTCATGAAGTAGTTCAAAGGCATCTTCCACGCCTTCCTCACCAACTGAACCCCCTCCATCCAAATGAGAAGAAACTACATCCCTCTGGAATGTATAGTTTTTTGTGATGTATTAATATTAGTTACATCAAGTAGATGTAACATAATTGAACTTTACAGAGGCAACAAAACACAGAAATAAACTTACATTGTACTTCAAAATGTAGAATGAGGTATCACTTGCAATTGTTACCAAATCACCGCTGTCGGCCCAATAGAGATTCTACAAATAAGAAAGCAAATGTTTTCAGCGTCATAATATTCCAAATGATATGCAAAATAGGTTTGAACCCATGAACAGAATTACTCACTTTCACATTGGCATCAATTCTGCGTATCAATCTGCATTCTGCCCAGTCGTAAAAGCAAATAAAATCATTTGTACACATTGCCAGCAATACTCCACCAAATATATGTTCTGCAGAAAATGTTGGTCTTATACTCTTTCTCTCCTGAAATCGATAGCTTTCATTATCATATTATGTTTCAGAAACCATAGTGAAGGGTATTGTTATGATAAACTCAGCAGTGGCAAATAAATATTCAAGTAACAAATTTGACCCTGTAACAGTATAATATAGTTCATAACGTCCCATATTCAAATCACATTTTATATAAGGACAAAGGATATTACTATATGAAATCATATTGAGTATTGATCTGTCTAGCTCTACTCCTATAGGCAACATAAATCACTCCCATACCTCTACCTATTAATCTAGAGGTAATGAGGTAGTAGGAGAAAAATGCTCCCTAAATGTTCCTTTTGTGTTCTAAAGAAAGACAAGAAGACAAACTGGTTTATATTATGAAACCTTCAGTGATATTTATAAATTGGAGATGATTGTGCTGGATTTTTTTAATTAGGATTAGCCAAATGTGAAAGATGACTTGAAACAAAGAATATTTCCGTTGAAAACCGATGATGATGATGATTTATCAAGTGTTTCTAACATATAAAATAGCCTCATGAGGTATTGAAATTTTCGTTATATATTTTGTGGTTTTCTATTCATTTTAGATCTTTTTTGAAGTACTTACTTTGTTTGCCTATTATGTACTAATTTGTATTGGACTTGTGATAACATGAATCTGTTGTACAGTACTCCAGATTTTGTCCACGGAATGTGCACACCCATTAAAGTTTTCCAGCTCCACACGTCGTGTTGAAGAGAGACCCCTTCCATGATGTACAAATATAATTAAACAAATTGGTAGTAGCCTAGTAGGTAGTACAAACCTGGAAATTTTTACTGTATATCTTTATCCTTGAGGTGCTTTCTCTGACAGTGTATTCTCCATCAAATGACCAAACGAATTCAAGTGCAGACCCAAATGATCTATTTCTCCATGCTAATGCAGTGTATATTATGTATTCTCCATCTCCACATACAACAACAAATCTCCCATTCGGATTGTGCTTTAAGCTCTGAAATGAATATTATTATTAGTAACATGCAAACATACATTAGAATAAAGGACAGTTAAAAATACCAAAAAAAACGTATATTCTTGATTCACCAAGAAATTCCTAGTAGCTTAAACTTCAAACCAACTGATTATTTTTCAGAAGAATTTATTAATAGTTAGAACATAGCTCGTCACATTTATTTAACGCAAACAATTAAAATTTCATAACTGGCACTCCAACTCTATGATTACGCTATGCCAGATTTGAGCTTAGTTCAATTACACTGCAAATGAAACAACAGAACCTCCATGGTGTGTTAAATAAAAATAACTCACAATGCAAATATCAAAATAAATTAACATGTAAAAAAATACTTCAACATGCATGGTTAAATGGTGTACACATGTGATTCTTGTATTGAATAGAAAAAAAGAAGTCAAGCAGAAATTTAGGACTCATTTGCAAGCATAAAATTGATTTTAGTTAAAAAAACATCACTATGTGAATGATGTGTTTGTTTAAATATCAAATATAAACTTACTTGTGGATAAAGATCACAGGTTCCCAACTCCTTCACAGCCAACGGTAAGCGCTCACCATCTGCAATCTGACAAATGAATCAGGTTAAGAAACATAATAAATCATACAAGAAGGTATACAAGTTTTCAGCATATTAGCATGGTGAAAAGACAACCTCATTGTCTGCACCAATACTCTTGATATTAACGGTTTGGATTTCATTATGTTTTGCCCATATGATTTTTCCACTGCTGTCCATGCTAGCAATAGGAACTTCACGGCCAATTTTTATCATTATTGTCCCTTCATCATATCCAATCACAACTCTGCATGAAGTTTTTCCCATATCACTAAATTAACTTGAAGAGGAAAGAACAAGTTAATGAAAGCATGAAAAGAAACACATTTCTGTGAAGGGCAAACTCTGGAACAAACTGTTTAGCAGACAAAAAATGTTCTTGCTATATCGGGAGGAAACTGTGAAGCAGAGAACATATATTCTAAACTAAAATACTTATGTCCTGATAGTTGAGGAAATATTGTTTAGAAACAAATCTGTATGCCGCGTGGTTCAATTTTGGTGTGGGGAGCTTCAATAGCACACACATAGGTGATATTTAGTATCATGACACTTGACATTAATCATAAGTCCACAGTATCCAAATAGTAATACCATAACGTTGCCAATACCTTCTTGAACCCTTCATGTATCCTAAAGCCCACACTCGCTCAAGGCCATAGTTAAGAGTGTTCTCAAGCCTGTAAGAATTAAGCAATGTGTTACTCACGTCTACAGTAAGAATAAAAGAAACCAAAGCAATGCTTGACAAAAATGGAACAATCCAAAGTAGTCTTCCAAAAAAAATTAGAACAATCCAATGCACACAAATAAGAATATGACTGAATACTCTACCAGGTACCAACTGCCAACTAAGTATATGCACACATAGTAACCAGCTATAATACCTATTAAAGACAGTGTAACTCATCTAATTAACAAGCAGAGTAGGCATGCATATGTGTGCGTGTTGTGGCGTGGGTGTGATGTGCATCCTGGTCGTACCCTCTAAAAAATGTAAACCTATACCCTGGTGTAGAATGCTAATTTCATAATTTGGCAAGAGAATCTCCTTGTTCTCAACACCACATGAAAATGATAGCTTCTGGTAGGGTTTAGTGTTCACTTCAGAGATCACCAACTGTCAGGTAGTATTTAGTTGCATATTTCTGGTAGTTTAACCCTAAAAAAACTACTAATTCTGATACCAATCAGGACAGGGTTAATAGAAATAATTCCTCTTAACCATTCCTACTTCAAGCTGTAACATTTTGCCCTATAATGTTACTTAAATATGACTGAGTTGTAATACAAACTTATGCTATTGGAGTAAATGTAACCCTTTCACTCAAAACTTATATCTAGATTAAAGCATGTAACGCTGCATCAGCCGAGGATATACAACTAAAGAAATTACTAAATGTACAAACTAATTCCTAAAGAAACAAGAGACCAGAAACTACAATTAGTAAGGTCATCACTAGATATGACTACATTAATGATTGTTTAAACACAAAATTTTATGCCACTGAGCAGAGCTGTTATTGCCATCTATAAGCACGTAACATCTATGAGAGTAGCAAGTACATGAGTTTATCTTAAAATTCAAACTATGCATGAAGTATCCTATGAATTCTATTATAGGGAGAGAGATAGAACCTGTAGGTGGTGGAGTGCCACAAGCGAACTGTCCCATCCTCTGAGCCAGTAAGTATTATAGGTAACTCCGGATGGAAACATACAGCAGAGACGTTATGTGCATGTCCTTCAAGTGTTTGAACGCAGCTCTTCGTTTGATAGTCCCAAACCTGATTCAACAAAGCATGTCACAATAATGTCCAATACACTCACAATATAATTCACTGCAGATGGCATACCTTTGCGGTCTGATCATCAGAGCCTGTAATTAAGTATGGACGATCACCACCAGTAAAGTAATCAACACAATTGACACCTTTTGAATGGCCATCTAATGTGAAATTCGGATCAGGGGAACCAAGACTCCATACCTTAAATTAAATGAGGATACCACATTCAGATCTAGATCAAGAAATGCTAGTAATGCAAGAACTATGCCAACCAAACGTAAGGGATACAAACCTTTACAGTGCGATCAAGGGAAGCACTAGCAAAAGTATTGGTATCTTTTGGGTTAAATGTGATTTGCATCACATAGTGAGAATGCCCCTCGAAGATTTGAGTGCACATCCAGCCCTTATCCCAATCCCAAAGCTTAATCAGCATGTCATCAGATGATGACAGCACAAAAGGCTGGGTTGGGTGAACAGCCACACACCTGATGTAATCCGTATGAGCTTCAAAAACCTTGACCTTATCCATTGTATTGTAATTGTACACACGTATGAACATATCGTCAGCACCAGCAACAACCCATTGCTTTCGTGCGATAAATGTAGCTGAACGAACTGCAATGGGGATGGTTATATTAGAATGATGGAATATCATGGAACAGAGTAATCGATAAGGTGGGAAAGCATACCTGGTAACTCTGTGACTTCAAATGATTTCACCATTGTCTGGGGATAGATGAATATATTTTAATCAATTAACTTTAAGAGTAACTATACTGAAAATGTGTATGTTTCTTTTTTCTTCCATTCATTACTAGATTTTACTTTTATGTTTTACCTCCTCATGTTTACTCTACATAGTCTGCAGACCTTTTACAAGTCCCAACTATGTAGCTAACACTCACCCATCTGAAACAACCATCTACAAGGTCTTTGACTCCTTGCTACTGTTGTCTTGACCATATTCTTTCTACAATGCATTGAAGCCTTCCTCACTAGGGTTTAAGAATTCATCACTATGCTGTAAATATTCAGTACTCTCCCTTCTTTTTTTTTCTTTTTTGCTTCTTTCCAAGACAACTTACTATCACTGGAATATCACCAAGTTCCCTATTACATGTACCCGAAAACAAAATGTATATTGAATTTTACATATGGATGGGAATATCCATTATGCATTTTTCAGTAGAAAAGTCTAAGGTACAGGCAGTGGCGTATCTAGAGGGTGGTCCAGGGCCGGGAGCACCCAAAAAATCCCAATCCAAGGCCCATCTATGTAAAAAGAAGAAAAAAAATCATGTGAAGAGAAAAAACACTCCCTTATTAATATATCATTAATATATCTAGATGCATTTTTATTAATTCTATACTTGTATTGTATACTGGAACGTTACATTTGCAGTATTTAAAAAAATTATGTAAGTTAGACCCATGCTCAAAATTCTAGATACACCACTGGGTGCAGGTAGTAGATGATCATCATTGCATAAAATCCATGAAACTAGCAGAAAATGAGGAATTAAGCTACTGTCAACAATCATGTACCTGCGTCTGGTAGTTCCAGATGCAAACGCTTCCTGAGTACAGACTCGACAAAATCCTGCATTACATAAGAGGAAGTTATTCATATGATTTACCAAAGATTAGTTGAAGCAGTGATCATTGAAACATCAGTAATATACCCAAACCCAAAACCACACATATCCTCAAACCCAAAATCATGTCACACACACAAACTGCGCACTCACCATGGCTCGGTCGGATGCAGATCCACAGACTTGACCCTCTCGGACCTCTGCGCGAGCTTCCTCTGATCCAACCAAACATACGATCACTATCAACTAAACATACCAAAACAAACCAACTAAGCTAAGCAGATCCGAGGGAGAGACGCCGTGCTTACCTTGATATCCAACCGGAGCGGCTGCCAACATCACAGCCATCGCCCAGTTTGCCGCCCAGAAAAAAACAGCACAAAAACGAAAAGGCAATCACGTCAGTACGTAGCGTGCAAAAATTCCAGATCCGCGCGGAATTCGACGCTCCAGCCAGCGGATCTCGGCACGAGGCGGCGTGATACGAACGGTTCAGCCTCGCCTTCCTCGATCCCCCCATTCGCGCCGAGACCTAAACAGCGCGAGCCTGGGGAAGGGAGGTGTCCGGCGAGGAAGGCGAGAGAGAGAGAGATACGTACCATTGTGGCGCCCTCGACCGCCGGCTACGGCGATCGACGGTGCAGTGGAGGTGTGAGACCGCGGAGGCGAGGTCGCCCCCGGGTTGGGCTAGTGGGTGGGACGCCGGAGTGGAGGGAGAGGCGGCCGCGGCGGCCCGTGGCCTCGTCTCGGCTTTCGCGGTATCGCCGGGCGGGGAGGGGAGGGGGTGGAGGGTCGGACGTTGCGCGGGGGAAAGGATTCGCGAGATGGGGGAGAAGGTGTCGGAGGAGGAGGTGGGCGAGGTGGCAAAACGGGTAAACGGGTCTCGGATGTATGATCAGATGTGGATTGGATATTTGTTGTCTCTCTAATGTTGGCTTCCCGTGTAGGGCCTAGCACTCGTCAGTAACTAAGCAAATCTTTTACTCCTCTAAAGTGTGAAGTTAAGCAGGCTACAGTGAATTTGTGGATGATCATATAAAGCTCTAGTGAAGCTCGGTTCTATTTGGATCTTGCAGCTATTGCAACCATTTAGCAAACTGAGATTAATTAGGTATTATAGTTAGTTTTAGAAATTGGATAAAAATCTAAATTGTTCAGATATTGAGAGTAGTTGTAGCTCATAAAAAGTTTTCAAACATGATCGAGATTTTAGCTTTGGATGGTCTGGTGTGGTAGTGTTATGTGTGGTAGCAGCATGGTCTATCCGAGACGGCTATGGGGTGTCGTCATCCACAATAGTTATCGAGCCAAATTTAGATGTTATGATAAGATAGCTGATACGTCATATAAATGTGATATACAAGAGATTACTTTAATGTGATACATACATACCATGTCTATGGTAGAAACACTGAAAATCTTATATACTTTGTTACTTTTCGATACATCATCGTCAAAGCAGTGTATAATATCAATAACTGTGTGTTCTCTTTCTTGAAAACATCATTACTTAATTATAGTTGGCGTGTCTACCCATAAACTATTGCTTAGATAACAACGTCTCGTCCAATGGTAAATAATAATGTTTATATATCAATATCGGTTTAAATGGTCATCTTCTTTTTGATGGTGGTGTCTCCGCATAGCAAGATGTGATGAATGGCTAATTTACAGCTTAAGTTACTCTTCGATATTATTATCGACGAAAATTATTAGTGGTACTATATGAAAAACCATAACGAGATTGTTGCTAATATCATATTAAAAAAATAGAACCGACCCGACGACTGAAGCCGAGCAAACCTAAAACCGGCTAGCTTCTACTCAAATACGGTCCCTGCGATTGGGCCGATGAAAACAGGATGAATCGGTGGCTTTTTTTGTTGATCATTGAGCTGGTGGCGGTTTTGTAGAACTGGACAATTCTGTGTTTGGACACAAAATACTCATTGTGCTTCTCTCTATGCTGTCAACTCAGGGATAAGATTGGAAATGCCTGAATTTAGGGAATAGTAGCAGCTAGGGTTTCTGACGTCCCGTAGAACTTTGACCGTCATTCACAAATCCATTCACTCAGTACTGATTCACATCCTCAAGGGCAAGGCAAGCTGAGAGCACAGCTCAGTGTGTTGCGCCACCGGCCGCCGCCTCTTGATTTCTCTTGATCTACTCGCCCGTCGTTGAGTACGTACTCCGGCGCAGCGTCTGGCGGCGGCTTTATACCCACATAGCGCAGCAACACGAAGTTGCCGAGCCGCCGACGGCCGTCACGCTGCAGCATAGCAAGCCAACAAAAAGCTGGCAGGCGGCAAGGTGTGCAGGGCACGGCGCCGGTAGCTGCTTCTTGTTCTGACCTCAAGGTATGCGCGTGTGTGCAACTGTGCACTGCCAGTTAGTAGTTAGCTTAGCTACAAATGCTTGATCTATTCTGTTTATTATTCAATCTAGTCTAAAATTGATGTTGCATATGCGATGAAATTGATTTGCTGTAGATTTTTTTCTCCCATTTGATTTGCAACCCTATGTTCATCTATTTTGCAGCAATGGATTCTTTATCCACTCTAGAATCAGTACCACCAGCCGTGCAAGCAGAAGAGCCAGAGTCTCAAGAGGATTCCTCTGCTGCTGAAGCTGAACAAGGACCCCATTCCCAGCAAAAGAATAGAGGGAAAACTGACCCTGCATGGGATCATTGTGTGGAAATTGCCCCCAAGAATAAAGCTAAAACAGGAAAGCCAAAAATTCGTTGTTTTTATTGCCAAGAAGTGTTCCAGGGTGGAGGATACCCTTGCAGATTGGAATTTCTCTTATGTTCAACAGTCTTTATCATAAACTTGTTGGCTGTGTACTAGCCTTGTATCGGTTAAGAACTATCTACTCAGTGTCTTTCTAATTTGTCCTATACATATTTCATAAACTTTGTTATCATGAACATGTTGGGCATACTATATTACCATGCTCATGGCATTATGGATTTATTCTGTTACCATACTATCATTTATTTTCTAATGTTGTGATGTCCACTTAATCTTAGATATATTGGTGGTTTATTTATGCAAAATTTTCACCAATTTTGTTTTGTTTCTGTATTAAAAATAATGTAAATCAAATATAATATTAATAAATAAAAACCCAACGGTTTGATTGATGACCTGG
Organism: Oryza coarctata; assembly: GCA_030770085.1. Classification (NCBI taxonomy): domain Eukaryota; kingdom Viridiplantae; phylum Streptophyta; class Magnoliopsida; order Poales; family Poaceae; genus Oryza; species Oryza coarctata. The sequence goes on from CM061465.1 coordinate 4,968,020, forward strand.
GGGTTTGACGGGTGAATGGACGGTCAAAGTAGGTTCAACAGTAGCAGGTTGATCTTTGGTCTGATTTTTTCTACCATGGTTGATATTGGAGATTCTGATTTCTGGTTTTAAAAAGATAGACTATTTGCAATATGTAAGTCATTGTGTAAAAACAACGGTTATGTATATTTTTTTAGAAATTTAGTAATAGATATCTCTATCTTTAGGCTAGTTTTCTAGATAGTTTTTTTAATTAAGCCGTGACTTTATAATTTATGGTCGTTCAACCTGCAACCTCTTGACTTCTCTTGACTGTAGCTTATTTTAAGTAAAGGCAGTAATGAATTTTATAATTAAAAAAAATAAATGGCTTACTTAGTATCATATATTGTTACACCACGCATATAGTTATGTACTAAATATTATGTTGATGGATATGTTCTCCTAGGTATTTATGTTTACAGCATTGTATACGGTAAATGACTAAAGATATCACCGCATCTAGCTGGAGAAAAATGCCAGACCTTTCTAATGATGGAATAGAATATTATTGTCTTAGCTTATGCATGCAATATCATAGTACGTGGTTGTGAAATTGTGAGGTTAAAAGGAGAGAAATGTTTCCCCTTCGTCAGTTTCCATTTCTCCTCTGCTATCTTTAATAAACTCCAAATAATAGTCAGCATGTGAACAATTCAGAAAAGGGCATAACCAGCCAATGTAATTTGATTCGTCAACGTGTGAGAGTGCAATCGAATTGTTAACTAGATGGATAATTGAATCGCTGATAATCAGACATTCTAGTGCCAAACTGTCAACCAAGAACACCAAAACATGTACTAGAATAATATATAAATCCAGTTAACCACTTGGTATAGTGTGCATATCCATCTCTCTAACTCACACACATTAAACCGTCTCTAAAAAAAAGAAGAATATAAGAAAAAATAATTCCTAGATTTAGGCCTGACATCCATCGAAGTGCAGGTAGGGGGAGCGACTCAGAACTGCCGCGGAGGCCGGAGTTGCGCACAGCTTGTGCAAACCTTCTTCTCTTGTCCCTGAGCTGAGCTCCGCCTCCACGGCCGGCAGCCTGGCCGGAATCGACGCACCAGCTAGTGGAGCGCGTAGGTGGCGACGAGCGCGACGACCATGAGCGCGTAGGCGATCCCCCGGTCGACGGCCTGCCGGTCGATCCCCCGACGCGCCGCCGCCTTCTCCTCCCCGGCGCCCAGTGCCATGGAAGACGATCCTGCTGCCATCCAGCTACGACCTCGAATCACCGTAAAAAAAAATCACTCTCAAAAGCAATCTATGATTCTGCCATGGCGCGTGTGCGTCTCGGTATATATACAAGGACACGAGCGCGCCGAGGAGGAAGAAGACTTGCTCGAGGAAGGTCATCAGCCGCCACGATTGATTCGGGGGTCCCCGGGTAAGAGAACCCAGAAAGAGGCCGTCAAACTTTTCCGTGGTTGGGCACAACCGCGGGTCCTTTTCCTTCTAGAGGCCAAAAGAAGGTGAGAGCTACACGTCTAGCTACCCGTAGCCCGTGCGATGCGCGGTCGGTTGGCGTGGGAAAAAAAAAAGGGTGAGAAATGGCGCGGCTGATGCCACGAAGACGCGCGGTTGCCGGCTTCGACCGCCCGGGGGTGACGCGGGCGTTCGCCGGCCGGGCCCACCTGTCAGGGATGGGCCGGAAGCCCAACGGACCACGCATGGGCCTCCTGTTTCGTGGCCCATGGAGTGGTGTACCGTGTACACCCCATGAGCTGCAGCTGCCGCAGCACAAAGGCCGCGCCGGGGATCCAACTGAACAGATGAAACTGACTGTGCCTTTTCAGTTCTTCCTTATCTGTTTGTCTTCTTATCCTCCGGTCCTCTCCTATTCTTCCTAGCCACTATTGCTGTTTTTCGTGGTCTCTATTCTCTACTGCTTCTTGCAATTAATTCCTAATCATGATTTCTTCCTCCTCTGTCTCCCATTTTTCTTTACACTTTTTTTATTCATTTAGGGATGTTCTTAAGTCAATTTCAAGTTTTTGTTGAGCATTTTTTCAAGGCTGTACTAGGCTTGCCACATAAGAGGATAATGGGTAACCCACATTTATATCGAATTTTATTCATACCTTTTTTTAAAAAAAAATTATCTACACTTCAATAAAATGATGAGTATTATTCAATTGGTGTGGGAAGCCCATTGAATAAAAGAAGGTTCCGCATGTAGAAATTACCATACCGTACAAAGTTCCTCGTATATATGATAAACCATCTTTCTAAATTTTAACCAAATCTAACAACTTTTTTTATAATGTGAATGTAAGTTTAAAAATTTTAGATCCAAAATTTACATATGTCAAATATGTATGGACAACGTGATTAAAATGGTTATTATCCTCTCCCATACTAAAATTCAAATGAGTAATTTTTCTTATCTATAATCTACCCAAATAGTGTGGGTATGGGTTTGACGATGTGTAATGGTTATGGTTTAGTATGCTACTCCTTCTGGTCATAAGTATTTGGTATTTATGAATTCGTTTAAACTTATAAAATTTTGACTATCAATAATTTCTTAAACGCTTAAAAATGCTATAGATTTATTATAATATAAATTTGATGGCCATAATTTTTAAAAATTATCCAAATCTTATGCTAAACATAAATTTTATGATGAGAGAGATTACCTTGCAATTAAGGTAATGCTTGTACGATAGTAAACCAAAGTGAAAGAAAAATGGTCACTTTTGGTTCCTCACCTATAGCCTCGGTCCAATTTTGATCTCTCGTTATGAAATTCACTTTTGGTTACTTCACTATTAAAACAATTCACCTAATGTTTCCTTCACATCCAAGAAAACGTCTGAAAAAACAGACTACGGAATTACCGAGCAAAGGCAAAAATACAATAAGTAAAAACATAATATTGAATTTCTTAAAAAAACCAGACAATGTTCGAGCAGCTTGTCATTGAGGCAAAAATATGTTAAGCATATAAGACTCCAGAATTGCATTTCCGCTTTAGGCCTTGAGTAATCCAATTTTTGGTGAACGGGCTAAGAAGGAAATGACCCCTCTTGTCCCTGGGTCAAACCGAGGTAGTTTTCTATAATGTGACGTCATGTGATATTCTAATTAGTAATTTAAAATAAATAATATATAGGATTGATAAGAGAAAGAAGAAAAAGAAGCCATATTTTCTTTATTTTTTGTTTATTTTGTTGTTATTTACTATTGATTGTTGTGTTGATATTTTCACTCTTCATCCACATGGACTATAGGCGCCATGTCATAAAAAAGTTAAACCTAAGGGATCAAAAGTGAACAACAGTTTTGAGAACTGATGAACCAAAATAAATGATTTTATAGTTAAAAGAACAAAGTTAGACTAAGACTATAATTAACAGACCAAATGTGAACTTTTCTCTAAACCAAATACCCTCGCCAAGAGTTTGATGATAACTGCATATCCATTCCACATTGAAAGCATTTTGTACTAAACTAATACGTACGAATTCTATCTACACCTTACTAAAAAATTTGGCACTGTTGCTAATTGAAGAGCCAAAGAAGTCTGTGATACTGTTTTGTCACAAGACTTTTGGGTTGGATTATAATTCGCATGTACCTGAATTAAACATAAATTTCAACCTCTGAGGTAAGGCAAGGACGTCAAATCATCCTGCAATCACCGGCGATCTATTATTTCTTCCAAATACGGGACTAATTATTCACCGGCCCAAACACTTTTCACAAGTATTGATAAGCAACGATAATCATTTGACATTTCCAGAGATGACCGTATGAAAATTCAGCTGAGAACAGCTAGCAGCCAATAATATGAGGCTGCTTGTCAGCAGTCAAAAGCACATTATCTTAAAAAAATAAAAGCAGAGACTTTCTTGATGTTTGCGTTGGCGCCTGAGTAATTAATCGAGGCAGAAATGGCATCTGTTCTACGCCATGCCTTCTTGTGTTGAACACGTTGCATGAATTGGAAGGCCACGCTGGAAAATGGCTCTTGATCATAGACATGGACCATCTGAAGTGTGTGATCAGACCTGAACTTGTCACGGATGGTCCTTTTATTTTTTGGATCTTTGCATTGAGAGAGATTCTAGTAATTGCCATCGTCTTAACTGAAGGACTCTAATATGGTATCTAAAAATTGGGAACTCATGTGGAATATAAGAGTTTTACAATCAATTTGTAAAACATCCACGGAAATTGCTGCAGGAATCGGGAGAAAAGAGGCACGGATCTTTGGACTCTCCATACCAATTGCCAAAGCTCTTAACCCCCATAACTTGTCAACAATCTCAGAGCCAACGACACTGTCGAACCTGGGCCACAAAGAGCTTTTATCGGCTGCCGGCAGTTTTTACTGTGGTTTTCGGCGGCTTACCATGGTGGGGCATGCATCAATGTCAAGCCCAAGGCTACCTGATCTGTCCGGGAGCTGGCTCCTTCGCTGCTCAGAGCAAACAGAAGATGTAGATTGCTCAAAGAATGAGGCAAAGAAAAAAAAGAACAAAATTGAAGCAGAAAAATAAGAGTATTAATAAGTATCGTCAGTGTCAATACTAATAAGTGTTCATCTTCATTTCGATCGATGGATCAAGGGAGGACAGCATAATTCAATGTCGCAAATTTAATTTACATATTGAGAGCAAGCAAATGAGGTTTAGTTTACCCGCCATCGATCGTTTTGAACCGCGCAAATGCCATCGGATCGCCGGGCGCCGGCGTAGCGCGCGGAGAAGGACCGCGAGAGGTACTCGGGCTTGGGCTCCCCGCCGGCCGCGGCGCCCTCGTCGAAGTTCTGCTCGTACTCCTCCTGCGCGTACTGCTCCCTCACCGACGACGACCAGCTCCGGCTCATCACCTTCCACCACCTCCCCCTCACGATCCTCCTCCACAGCGCGCGCAGGAGGCCCACGCCTCCTCCGCCAGACCGCGCCGCGGACGTCGTGGCGTGGTAGCCACCTCCGCCAGAGTCGAAGCACTCCTCCGTCTCCTCCTCGCCGCGCACGTCGCCGCCGTTGCGGATTTCGTGGCGGCGGCGGCGGCGGTAATACACAGACTTCGTCGTCCCTCCGAGGCGAAGGACTCTCGGCGCCCGGTGACCGCCGCCGATGCCGACGCACGGTGCGAAGGAGGCCACGACGGCGGCAGGGACGGACCGCTGCCTCCGCAGCCGCCACTGCGGCGCCGTGCCGCCCGTCTCCGAGAGAACCGTCATATCAGCAACGCACGAGGAGCACGCTGCGGCGACAGGGGAGAGACGAGAAGAGTCCTCTCGTGCAAGCTCGCGATGATTATATGCAGGAGAAAACGGACCGGGGTTGGTGGCGATGGCGTGGCGATGGCGGGGTTGGGTTCGTTTCTCGCGCGGCCGCGTTGGATGGTGGCCTCCATGGCGCTCGACGGGTCAAGCGCGTACGTGGTGGCGATCGATGATGGGTTTTGGTCGTCGGAGGCGGGAGCGTTTGCTGGCGGCCTGTCGCTTGGCGCCGTCATGCGCTGGTTGCCTGCGCGCGTTCAGATTCGGTGGCTCACTTTGTCACTTTTGTTCTTCCAGAAGAAACGTCAAAGCCTATTTCAGAGTCCAACCATTAAATTAACCGTGGTTCTCGTCGAGTATTAGCTAGTGATTGAGCTCCTCTTGCTTAAAAGGCATAGTAGCGTGGTCGCTGACATGTGGGCCCAATGATGATGGTGCTGCGTATCAGTGACCATGTCATGAGCTGCACAACGTGAGAGGATCGGCTTCGATTAGCCAGGGTTCTCTATTGCGGGAATTAAAAAAAACAGATTTGCTAGAATTCTGTCGACAGATTTCTATCAGTTTTTGGGGCACTTGATCTTCTCCAAGATTCGTGCGTGGTCAGCGTGGGATACAAACAAATTAATCAACACGGGCAGTTGCTCATTAACCGAGTAATTGTCCAAAGCTGTGACACTCTATTCCTAGCCCAAGGATGCAACGGATGTCACTTGTTCCCACTGTCCAATGCAGTGGCAGTTGATTCTCCTTTTTAACAGGAAGTGAGAAGGGGAACACGTAAGTGCTACAGTATAATTGTATTCTAAGTTACACTATAATTATATCTTAGTTCCACTGTAATTCCATCCAAGCTACATTATAATTTTAATGTAATAGTACTGTAACTTACGGTCATTATTAGTGTAAAAGAATAGTAACAAAGTAAGAGATTTGGCAAGCGTGTAAGCACGCAGTAAACAGTTAAACAACAACTTAAAATGTTGTGCACGTAAATGGTTCACCGTTGGTCGATTAAGCTTAACCATTCATCTCTGTTCTTGTGGCAAAAAAAAAAAACTCGACTGATGTTTACTCAAAAAACTGTAGACAAATATATAGATACTCCGCACCGCCTGACCTTTCAGTAATAATGTTTACTGATGGCTTGCCGTGTCTCATTGACAGATCAAAATGGATTTGTACAACTTAAAAGAACATTGCAAACGTGTGCAATTAAAAGAAACAAAAAACAAAACAGAAGCAGGCAGCAATGCATCATCAGCCACTCAAATCATTCATCCGACAAGGTAGGTGACGACGAGAGCCACGATCATCAGCATGTGCGCGATGCCCTGGTCTATCGTTTTACCTGAAGAAAAAGAACAAAAAAACAGAGCACATTCAGGTACAGTTAAATTAAGAAAAACAAGGCAGGAGGAGGAATCAAGTGTTCAACAACGGGAGAAGGAAAGGTAGGTAGGTAGGTAGCTAGCTAGCTCTAGTCGTTGTTACCGTCGCTGGTCTGGGCCTCGAGGAACGACGCCGCCGGCGAGCCCTGGCAGAGCAGAGGGGACAGCGAGGAGGACGTAGGTGAGGATCACGGCCTGCACCTTGATAGATCCCATGGCCATCTGAATCTGAAGAGAAGATCTTACTGATAGCTTGCTTGCTGGTGCTGGAGCCTTCTGGGCAGCTAGATCGAGCGAGTGCTGGATACAGTCTTGTTATCTGTAGGCTCTAGCTTGCAAGACTGAACTGAGCTCAAGCTGCTGCTGCTTCCGGTGAAGGAAACCTCGTCAGTATTTATAGTTACACAGAGGCAAGAGCAGTAGTATTAAGTAGGGGTGGTTTGGGTTGTTGATTGCTGCCTGTTTTGATCGATTCAAACGGTGCTACTCCTACTTGTTTTGGAGGTCTGATATTGGAGGCTGTTTTCTATTATGAAACATAGGATAGACTAGTGTTATGCAGTGGTACTAAGTTGAGGTGTTCCTCCGCGAGTCTTTTTTGTCCTGACTTTTGATTGGCAGGGAAACTAACTGGTGCTGCACGGGGGGAGCAGTGGATAGTCACACAGGGACAAAGGTGATCATCTTCAGAAATGAGCACAAAAAAAAGGTTAACAAGGCGAACGTCTCAACATTTTCAGAAAACGATTAAACCAGTGATTAAAAAGAAAAAAATATCATGTGCACCAGCCGGGAATCGAACCCGGCTCTGTACCGTGGCAGGGTACTATTCTACCACTAGACCACTGGTGCCTTGATAAAATGAAGAAATGGAAAATCGTAATTATTCTATTAGAATATTATCATTTGCTATTAAATATGCAGTCCGTAACTTAGTTGCAGTCTTGCAGAACAGCCTGAAGTTTAGGGCATTCTGTCACGAAATGCAACAAGGTTCAAACAATTCGATGCTCCAAACATCTCACGACCACAAAAGTCTTCCTCACGATTCCTCAAAAAAGGTATGATCTCCGTGTAATCTGTCAGGCGACGTGCGTCGTTGTAACAACAGTCTGAATATTGTTCGGTTTAATGATGCATTCATGCAGAAAATTTCAGGTCTCAGCTCACCAGCATGACCTGAACTACTTCAACAAGGAGATGCGATCATGCAAACAATCGTTTCCCCAAACAATTCGTCAATCAATTCCACACCCCTCCCACCACCATACAAAGATATCAACAGATTCCCAAGCATCTACACGACAATCTTAAATCGCAATTAATCAATAAATCAATTAATTACTTTCACGCTCTAAACAATGAAACACGGTGATCCATCGAACATGGATAGAAAATAATCTCGATTCTATCTGACAGTCAAGAGGTGGAGGTTAACGAGGATGGGCAGCACGATCACCGCGACGAGCACGGCGCCGGCGAGGACGGCGACGCAGGCCCACTTGCAGCCGCTCCTCTGGTACTCCCTCGCCGTCTCGAGCTCGACGGCGCCACGGCGGACTAACGAGCTGGCGCGCGCGACGTGGCTCTCGATGTCGTTGAGTGTTAGAATAAGTACTGAGTTCCTTCAGTCTGTTTCAGATAGGAACGAGCTGTGCGTGATTAGCACGCATGACTCGCGTCGCATGCGGCACGTCCCAGGCCATTGGATGGCAGTGGTTGAGCACGAACGTGCCGCGTTTTCCTCGGCTATTCCAAGCCGTGTAATCTTGCATGTATTTCCCTTTTATATATTCAGTTCAATACAATCAGAAAAGCTGCCAGTTTCAGCAGCACCACATCCTGTGTCCAGATTGTGTTCGCGTTGTGTTTTTCCACTCACCCTCTCTCGCTTGTCTTTGATCGGGATTCTGTCAATTTGGTATCAGAGCCGAGTTCCGCCGTTGCCATGTCTGACTCACCGTCGAAGAAGGTGCTCACCGGTGATGGCTCGGGCGAGAAGAAGAGTCCTCCATCGTCACACTCGCCGTGACGTCGCAGACGCTCCCGCGCCAGCCGATCGCGTACCCGGGACCCCGGGACGCGTGTCATCGAGCGCGTCATCGAGAAGCTGTCAGCCAACGTCGCCTGGCCAATGCTTACGCGGACGAACTATCCGAAGTGGGCGCTTGTTATGAAGGTGAACTTCCAGACGCTCAGCGTCTGGGACGTTGTCCGCTTCGGCCTCAGCGACAACCCCGACGACGAGGAGGACCACGACGATCGGCAAGCAATGGTCGGTCTCCTACGCTCGGTCCCTACCGAGCTCTGGGGAACACTCGCCGTCTGGAATGCGGTCAAGAACATGTGGATCGGCGACGAGCGCATACGCGACGTCAGCACGCAGCAGCTTCATCGGGAGTTCGGCAACATCACCTTCAAGGAGGGCGAGATCGTCAACGACTTCGGTGTCCGTATCACCGGCCTCGCCACGAACCTGCGCTCCCTCGGCGATCAGATCACCGACGCTGAGGTAGTTAAGAAGATATTGCAGGTTGTCCCTGATAAGCTCAGTTAGGCTGCCATCTTTCTTGAGATGTTTCTCGATCTAAACTCCATGTCGATCGAGGAGGTGATCGGGCGTCTGCGTGTCTTCGAGGAGCGCTCCAAGCTGAAACAGATCGCGGACGCCATGGGGCGACTGATGCTGTGCGAGGAAGATTGGGAGGCCCGTCGCAAGGCCTACCGTGATCAGGGCGGCTCCGGCGGCAACACCATCGCGTCGCCCAGCACCCGGGGAAAATGGCGTGGGCATGGACACGGGCGCGGCAACGCAAGTTCCTCGTCGCGCGACGGCCAGAACGCTGGCGCCGAAAAGCCACCACCTGGCGATCCCTGCAAGACTATGGCAAAACTGGTCACTGGACCAGGGACTGCCACGGGAAGAAGAAGGATGCGGCCCACGTCACGCACACCAAGGAGGATGAGGAAGGGGCGCTGATGTACATCGCGGCGGAGTCCGAGGTAACTACGCCGCACAAGCCTACCTTGCCTCCAAGGCCGGCGCCGCCTGCTATTGATGTGCAGACCTGAGTCTACCTCAACGAACGCAAGGTACTTCTCTACCTCCACAGCGAAGAAGAAAAGGAGGCTGTGGGGACTCGCTGCTGGGCGCTCGACACCGGCGCGACGAACCACATGACGGGGTCGCAGCATGCCTTCACCGAGCTGAACACCGGCGTCTCTAGAACTGTCAAGTTTAGAGATGGCTCGGTCATCGCCATCGAGGGCAAGGGCAACGTCCTCTTCACCTGCAAGTCCGGGAAACATCGCCGCCTCAACGGGGTCTACTACATCCCACGCCTCACGACGAACATCGTTAGCATCGGCCAGATGGATGAGGATAGGTACAAGGTTGACATCGAGCATGGCGTTCTTCGCCTCTACGACCTGCGTTGCCAACTCCTCGCCAAGGTCGCTCGCTCACCGACCTGGCTCTACTACCTCGACATGAACATCGCGGCGCCCGTCTGCCTGTCTGCTCGTGTTGGCGACATCGCGTGGCGCTGGCATGAGCGGTACGGGCATCTCAACTTGCAGTCGCTGCGCAAGCTGGGACGCGAGAGTCTGGTACGTGGGCTGCCAGTGATCGACCATGTTGAACAGGTCTGTGAGGACTGTGTGCTGGCAAAGCAGAAGCGCACGACATTCCCCAAGTCTGCAAGGTACCGGGCTCAGGAGAAGCTCGAGCTGGTTCACGGCGATCTATGCGGGCCTATCTCACCACCAACACCAGCCGGGAACGCCTACTTCCTCCTGCTCGTCGACGACATGAGCCGCTTCATGTGGCTCATGCTCCTTCGTTCCAAGGCAGACGCACTAGCGGCGATTATGGCGTTCCAAGCCCGCGTCGAGCGGGAGTCTGGCAAGTAGCTGAGGGTGCTTCGCACTGACCATGGGGGTGAATTCACCTCCGTCGAGTTTGGTGAGCATTGTGCAGGTGAAGGAATCGAACGACACTTCTTGGCACCGTACACGCCACAACAAAACGGTGTCGTGGAATGTCGGAACCAGATGATCGTGGGAATGGCCAGGAGCATCCTACGCGCACGCGGTGTGCCAGCGCAGTTCTGGGGAGAAGCGGTGCACACTGCCGTGTTCCTCCTCAATCGAGCACCGACGAGCGTGCTCGCTGGGCAGACTTTGTTCTAGGCTTGGCACGGAAGGAAGCCAGTCGTCCACTTCCTGAAGGTGTTCGGTTGTGTCGCCTATGTCAAGCATCTCCGCCCGCACCTTACCAAGCTCGATGATCGCGGGCGCAAAGTGGTCTTCATCGGCTATGAGGCAGGCTCCAAGGCGTATCGCTTTTATGACCCCACCAGCGCGCGCGTCATCATCTCCCGCGACGCCATCTTCGACAAGGACGCAAGCTGGGATTGGAACAGCATCTCAGCTGATCTCAGCCTAGAGCCGTTCACCATTGAACAGGAGTACGAGGTCCGACGCCATCGCACTGCACCGCCTCCACCAGCCCGTCGACGCCCGTGCACGAATCACCGGCCGTACCAACAGCAGCCTCCCCACGCTCAGCAACTCTGATCGCCTCTAGAGGGACGCAGATTGAGTTCACTACACCACCTAACGTCGATAACAATCTTGATGCAAATGACGATGAGGGCGCGGAGCATTGGTACAGGACGCTCGATGGCATCCTTGGCGCGGATGCCGTGCCCAGGCTGGCTCATCGTGGCGCCGAGGAAGCTAAGCTCCATGCCGTCAGCGTGGAGGAGCCAAGGATGCTGAAGGAGGCGGATGGTGACCCAAACTGGGCAGCCGCGATGGGGGAGGAGTTGAAGTCGATCCGCGACAACAACACCTGGTCGCTCGTGGAGCTTCCTTACGGACAGCGCGCCATCGGCTTGAAGTGGGTCTATAAGGTTAAGCGCGACGAGAACGGCAGCATCGTCAAGTATAATGCACGTCTCATCGCCAAGGGCTATGTGCAGCGTGCCGGCATTGACTTCGAGGAGGTGTTCGCACCCGTTGCTCATCTAGAGTCGGTCCGCTTGCTTCTTGCCATCGCGGCGCACTCCAGCTGGTTCGTCCATCACATGGACGTGAAGTCGGCGTTCTTGAACGGCAAGCTCCAAGAGGAGGTGTACGTTCAGTAGCCGCCCGGGTTCGTCGACGACAAGCACAAGAATAAGGTGCTCCGACTCCACAAGGCGTTGTACGGTCTTCGCCAAGCACCTCGCGCATGGAACCAGAAGCTCGACTCCTCGCTACTGGGACTCGGTTTCAGCCACTGCATCAATGAACACGGAATGTACACCCGTGGACAAGGAGGAGGGCGCCTGATCGTAGGCGTGTACGTCGACGACTTAATCATAACCAGTGGTGATGCAGGTGCAGTGGCCAAGTTCAAGTTGCAGATGAAGAACACTTTCCGTATGAGTGACCTTGGTGCACTCTCCTACTACCTCAGTCTGGAGGTCACGCAAGGAGCTGCTGGGATCACTCTCCGGCAAGGTGCTTACGCCGCCAAGATCTTGGAGAAGGCAGGGATGACTGGTTACAATCCTTGTGCCACTCCCATGGAGGTCAAGCTCAAGTTGCTCAAGGAGGGCACAACACCAAGTGTGGACGCCACTGAGTATCGCAGCATCATCAGGAGCCTCAGGTATCTGTGCAATTCGAGGCCCGATCTGGCGTTTGTTGTGGGCTACCTAAGCAGGTTCATGGAGGCACCAAGGCAAGAGCACATGGCAGTCGTGACGCGTGTCCTCCGCTATGTGGCGGGCACAATGCACTGGGGTGTCCATTATCACCCTGGAAGGAACAAGGAAGCAGCGCCGACGCTGCTGGGGTACTCTGATAGTGACCTCGTGGGAGACATCAATGACCGAAAGAGCACCAGCGGGCTCATGTTCTTCCTCGCTGAAGGTCCGGTCGCTTGGCAGTCGGCGAAGCAGATGGTTGTCGTGCTGTCGTCTTGTGAGTCTGAGTATATCGTGGCAGCAGGAGTAGCGTGCGAGGGGTCTGGCTAGCTCGTCTTCTAGCTGAGCTCATCGGAGGCAAGATCCTCGCACCCAAGATCAAGGTGGACAACAAGTCCGCCCTCGCACTCATGAAGAACCCAGTACACCATGACCAGAGTAAGCACATTGATGTCAAATTCTATTTCATCCAGGAGTACTGTGATAGGGGCTGATCGACGTCAAGTTCATCGGCACCGAACTGCGGCGGAGTGACATTCTTACCAAGGCACTTGGCCGTATTCGTTTCCAAGACCTTCGTCAGGAGATCGGCATGGTAAAGCTAGCGTAGGTGACTCAGGAATTAGGAGGAGAATGTTAGAATAAGTCCTTCGTCAGTTTGTTTCTGATAGGAACGAGCTGTGCGTGATTAGCGCGTATGACTTGCGTCGCATGCGGCACGTCTCAGGCCATTGGGATGGCAGTGGTTGAGCACGAACGTGCCGCGTTTTTCTCGGCTATTCCAAGCCGTGTAATCTTGCATGTATTTTCCTTTTATATATTCAGTTCAATACAATCAGAAAAGCTGTCGGTTTCAGCAGCACCACATCCTGTGTTCAGTGTTCGTGTTGTGTTTTTTCACTCACCCTCTCTCGCTCGTCTTTGATCGGGATTCTGTCATTGAGCTGGTGGCCCTGGGCCTCGAGGAGCGCCGCCATTTCGAGGAACACCTGGTGCAGGTCGAGCAGCCCGCGCTCGATCTCCTTCACGGCGTCGTGCCGCTCCTGGATCTCGGCGACGGTGTCGAGCACCTGACCACACCCCTGCTCCTGGATCACCTTGTGCAGGGAACGTCTCGCTCTCCCCCGACGAGATGAACGCCTCCACCGTCGCCTCGTCGGCGTTCTCCCTCGTCACCGTGTAGTACCGCCGCGCCACCATCTCCTTGTACTCCTCCGCCATCCGACTCCTCAGCCCCTGCATGCATTGCATGGATTTCATCGTCTGCTAAAATTTAAATTTAAAAACCTAATTTTAGAGTTGATTTAAACTTAATTGGGTTTTAGGTCGTTAATAATATAGATTTATAAGTTTAACCTGTGAATTGCTTCTGCTTGCTTCGTTCAATCAGAGCCAGGGTTTAATATTTTAGAAGTTTTGGAACGAAAAATTAGAATTTTTTACAATTTGAAATGAACAAGTCGATCATGCTCGCTTTGAACAATTTTGGCAAGTCGATGGGTATGAACAACTTGAAATTTTGGAACGAATAGTTTTTTCTAAATTTATAAACATTTGAAAATTTAGGATGAAATAGTTTCGTTCTGGGGTCTGGAATTTCCGAAATTTCGGAAATTTGAACTGAAATTACAAACCATATCAGTACTAGTGATTTCTTACCTGGAAGTCGTCCATGAGGTCATTGAGCTTGGTGCCGAGGCCGGAGACGACGGAGGAGCGGGTGCGATCAGCGGAGGAGCCTGGGCCGCGGCCGGGGAGCTTGCGGCTGGCGGCGTTGGCGCGGTCGAGGGCCTCGAGCCTGGTCTTCACGGCCCTACGTCGTCGTCCATGCGGGTGCGGAGGGACTTGACGGCGCTGGCGTCGTGCGCCGTCTTGCTCTCCTCGTGCGCCGATTGCAGCCGCCGTTGGAGCGCCTCGAGGCCGTGCATCTTCTCCCTGATTCCCTCCACGTCATCGAAGAACCCGTAGAGGTTGGCGCCCTCACTGCCGGCGCCGTCGCCGGCGCCGGATTCCACGTCGTCGAGCGCCACCTGGTGTTTCAGGTCGGTTTACTTCTTGAACGATCCCGACGAGAAGAGATCGTTCATCTTGGACCAAATCCTTGATCACAAGAGTAGGCAGCAATGCAGGATCGAGCTAGCTAGTTAGCTAATGATCTGATCGATCAGCCGGGCTGGCCGGCGATGGCGAGAGATTGGAGCAATTTTAATGACGCGTGATCTGAATGTGGCTAGTTAGCTCTGATCAGAAAGCACAGTTTTTAATTTCTTGCGATTCTGATATTACGGGAATTTGACAGGTGTTGAGAGCAGTGGCTTGAGAGGAAGATCGGGAGATCAAGGGTGCCAATTGGCGAGGCGAGAGGAGAAGAAGGCTATTCGTAGCAAAGCTGGCATCCAACGAACGGAATGGGCGTGCAAAGGTTGAAGAAGCTGTGCTTCTCTGTGTCTCCATTCGTGTTAGGGTTGACTATCTACAGAGTGATATGCAGAAGACGTGTTGTGGCGAGCACGGCTCTCTCCCGCGCTATTTAGGGCTTGCCATATACTTTTACATGGCTGCATCATGGGAGACAATGAATCAGTGGCTTATAGGCACTAATTCTTATCAATGGTTTAAAGGCACCAATCTTTTCTGGACATACTCTGAATGATTACAAAGTTTATGACCATTAATTGGAGAGGAAAACAATAGTAAGGTGCAAAGGGATTTGTTACACCCTGTCCTAACATCAGCTACACTGATACCAGATAGGGATCCGTGTGAACAGATTCCTGCAGAACTGTGATATCAATACTAGTCTCAGGATAAAATGTTGATACTCGACAACATAAGATACATCATTATAACTAAATGTAATATATATAGATTATACCTTAGAGATGTCATATCTTCGAAACAACTCTAAGCGTGTAACCGACAAGCAGAGAAGAAACAACCAAACTTAGTGTAGCTAGAATTTAATCCAGAAGCAATGACTTAAAACTATAAAAAAACCCTAATATTTAATTTAACATTTCCAAATGAGAAAAACCAGCGATCGAGTATTTGCGTACTCAGCAAGATATACAAAAATATAATTATGCAGGCTTCAAAGAGAGTAATGTTTGTTTTTCTAAACTTTTCTTTTGAAAACATTTTTTCAAAACACTAAGTGTGGATTGATCTTGAAATGGTTAGAGAGAGACTTTTATCTCAATCCGGTCCACGAATTGCTTTGAAATAACTTAAGTAGACAAAACAAATTTTAGTTGATTAATTGAAGTAATGAAATGCACTACCATGCTAATTGTCAATGCCAGCTCAAAGACTTCTGTCCTCGAGCAGATTTCACCTTATATTAGCTTCTTTTTATTTCTATCCTTTCTAGGGACAACAAGTCTCATATGTCCATCTCTAGCTCTAAGAGCCACTTCTATCTCAAAGTACATTGTTTTTACTTGAAAAGCCTAATCTATAATGCCACATGACATTTCAGCTCACACAAACCTATTTTAGACCACTTAGTTTATCTATTAATCATTAAGGCCGATTCTACTAACGGTTTCCGAATCACAAATCATTTCATAAATCATAGGCAAATAAATATATACAAGAGGAAACACTTCACATCTGCCCATAAGCGTGGGCATGTTTATTTGAATATTTTTATCTCTACAGAGATGCACATTTTACCCATAAGACATGAGCTTACTCTCTCATTGGCCAAATGGAGGAGGTTCACGACAAAACCTTTTCAAAGACTTTTTAGGAATACCTCATGCCTGATAGATGGGTCGATCCACTCTCAAACAACATCAATAATTTAATTTTGCATGCTTATAAATTCCATCACTCTCTACCTCGACCGAGTAGTTTAGCTTCTCTATCTTCACACTACTCAAGAATCCAAGCATGTCAGCTCACTCAGCATCCTAACATTCCTCATCTATTGGTATACATATAACCTGTTCCGGCCAATTACTTAGCTAGAGGTGTCCTATATAACCCGTATGGTCGCACTATATTATGAATAGTATAATTTATCAGGGAATCGGTTCTTATATGCGAATATAAGGCTTATCACTTTGCATCATGAGTTTTTGCAAATGTTTTTATTTCAAAAACCATTAACACCACATGTCAGGTTTTCAAAACTTTTGTAACCCAAGTTTTTTCAAAGTTGACAAATAAGAGTAGTTAGATGGACCATTAGTACCATGCTTCAATAGCATGGTTGTTGAGGTGCCTTGAGATAGATCGATAAGGGGTAGGGATCATCAACATCTTATGGGTAAAATGCAACTACTGGTTAGGTTCGTTGGTTTGACATGCAAACTGAGGTTGATTAGATTTACCGTGCATACTAGCAATGTAATTTTATAAATAAAATGTTTTCTAAACCAGAAGCATTATGGTCAAATAGTGACTTGCCTCATGTCTTCATCTTCAAAATCTTTAAATCTTGACATCCAAAACGATTTCGACAACGTCAGCTATGCGTAAAAAGAGAGAAAACCATATAAAATATAAAAAAACACCATTATTAATAACTAATAAAGGCACTAGTTAGATCTCAATTTTAGAAAAAATTAGCGACTTGAACATGATCAATCAAAGTTATGGTGAAGAAAATATCAATTTTTGAAGATTAAAGAATTTTCTAAAAAAGAAAAAGGATTTGAGAGTTTTCTTGGAAAAGAAAAGAAAAAGGGTAGAGGCTTAAAGGGGGTGGGGTGGAGGGAGGTAAAGTAAACTTTTTTCACTGGTTGAGAAGGGTTATGGGCCGATTGATGGACTTTGGTCCACAAGAATGAGAGACGTCGATGAAAAAAAGTGGACTTGGGGGAGGTCGGTGGGCTATGGCCTATTAAGCTGGTCCAAGGCCACTGGCCTAGGAAAGATACAAGGAGAGCTGTGGCTTGTGAGCCGGTGACGACGACCTAATGGGAGGGGAATAACATGGCACACAATGGGCCTAGTCGGTTGATGTGGCACCAATGTAGCTACTATGTCGGACTAGAGGGGAGGCGTTGGAGCTGATTGAACGATCAGTGACATGAGGTGCATTCCGGTGAACTGCACTGGTTTGCCATCGACGTCGGCCTTTGGTGCAATGAGTGGGGCTAGGGGATTCAGGTGAATGGCTTGGATGTGGAAAAGGATGAACGGCTACGTGGAGTTGAGCACGAAAGTGAGGTGGTTTAGGTCGTGCGACATTAGGTCATCAACAACATATATTCAAGCAGCGGCTTGGTTCGAGGCTATGATGGGTTGGGGTGGCGTGATGTGAATCGGAGAATGGGAGAGGAAGCAAAGCTAACTTGTGATGGTCGCAAAGGATTGTGGTGGCATCAACAATAGTGGCCAAAGAGGAGAGAGGGAGGGGAATGGCAATGGCAATTTTAGGGAAAGAGGAGAGGTGTGGCTTAAGGTTTGAGGTGTGACCAATTGTGGAGCTTCTCGGTCTATTTATAAGCGAGGTCCATCGCTAGCTGTCACTGGAGAGAGGTGGTGACATGTGGTTTGATGCTGTGTGACCTCACTGGCTGAGGCGTAGAGCAGCACGGTGAGACGGTGGGAAGAGGGAGGACACAGTGACAATGATGGGACACAATAGGGGAATGTTAAGAGCTCGTCGACACTAGGATTTGATAGGATAGTGAGAGCTCTTTAGTTTAATGGTGATGGCAATGACGCCATGATACTGCTTGCCTGAGAAGGGAAATGGGTGCGGCGAGGGTGGCATAGCAATGAGGGATGTCGGAACAAGGTAGATAGGGCTGATGCATGACGACGGAGGCGACGGCTGTTTCTAGTCAAAAGATCGAGTAGGCAGTGGACATGAGAGGAAAGCTGGAGGAAGGAGGTGCCCACATATGCGGTTGTTGGGCGATCGTTTGCTCTTGACCTAATAGGTAGCCCTACTAATGGCCAAAACGAATGGAATGGGTGTATACGTGGGCGTTGTAGGCGGATATGGTGTGAGGCGGGTGCGTTGCTAGGTCATGGGCCGATGGTCTTGCACGGGAGAGAGAAAACGGATTGAGCAAGAGAGTTCTAGGCTACTACGGAGGCTAGATAGGTTGGAGGCATTAGGAAGAAAGAAGAATAGAGGGAGGAGTCCAAATGGGCTAAGAAGGAAAGGGAGTTTGGATATCCTGTTTGAATAGTGACTTTTGGGATTTTTCAAGGGACAAATGGAAAGGAAAATTTGAATTTGAATTCAAATTTGTGATTTAAACTTAAGAATGGATACTTTTGGAGAGAATGAATTGAAGTAATTTTAGGATTGGTATCAAGGAGTAATTCTGGAGGAATTTTGAATTGAAAAATTCAAATTTTGGATGAAATATTTTTGGGTTTGAGATTTTTGGGAGGGATTTTAACTAAGATCTTAACATTTAGTCCTTAATTTTATTAAAAAACTAAATTTTTATAAATAGAGTTTTTATTAAAATAGTTTTAATGACAAAAAAACAGAGGCGTTATAGGATTACGCGTCTTTTTTTCACACATTTTTTCAATTACATAAATGAAGTTCACAGACACACTGCTATGTACATGCACTATACTCACTCACACAAGTGCGCCTTCCCTACTTATATAGACGGGGATTAACAATAACGGCATGATATCACTAAAATTATATTAAAAATAGCACATGTTTTACATTTTTTATATTAACTATACTCACTCACACAAGTGCGCCGTCCCTACTTCTATTTTTTCACATTTTTTTACATTAATAACACTGTACCGCACGGATGTTATCTAATTAATATCCAGCAAATATATGTACATTGTAAACCACGTAATGTTTATTTAATTTCTAAGGAGAAATGGGAAGGAGCTAAGATAGGACTTTTCATCAAAAGCATATTTATGAAGTAAAAGAAGAGAGAGCACACGTTGGTACTAGTACTACAGTTGAGAAAGGCGCACGCAGGCGCAGGGGTAGAACGTAACTAAACGTCTAAAACAAAAGTATTTTTCAGAACACATGACATGTAGATTAGCTTCGTAGCATGGAAATAATCCAAGCTCTTGTCAGGTTCTTGGCTTGGCTTGAACATTGGTACTGCGGATTTGGGAGAAAATCCCACGGTGTGCTCCATCGGCAACCATGTGGACGTCAAGTCCGGCTCCTACAGAAGCAATAAATTAAACTATTGAGTTCTATATACTGTATATACTACAGCTCTTAAAAATTCCTAATAACATTGTCATCTGCAGTATAACATGTTATATCTGTCAATTAATAAGTGCAATACTTTGGTCGCAGGTAAGGCAATTGAAGGGAGGAGTGGGGTGTGTTCCACAAGGATATCCAAAGTATAGAGATAAGTAGAAGCGGAAGAATTTGTTTTTCAAAAAATAAAAAGTATTACCTCCATAGGTGACGTCTTATAATATGTTCAATCAAACCTTAAAATCTTAATTCATCAATGTGTATAAAAAATATTACGCTTAATATGTGATATTACTATAGATTTACCATTATATTTTTGTATCTGCTTTCTACCAGTCAACTAATAATTTCTAAAGTATCACTTGACTGTTCCAGGCCATTGGATTGAGATTTAACAGCTAAGCACATTTCTTCAATCTCTGCTCCTTGCTCAACCCTGTTCTTCTTTTCTCTCTTTCTTAGGGACTTAATAGTTGACATTGAATCATCCTCAGAAGCCTTCTCATTCATGCTTGATTCTTCCTCGATGACCAGGGTTGGCTCTAGCATGGGACGGTGGGGGCTCTAGCTCACATATCCACTAGATCCCCATAGAGATCAAGGGGAGAGAGGAGGGGAAAGAAAAAGGGAGAAAGAAGAGAGAAGACAATAAGCTCTCTTTCCATCTAAAAGTTGCATCCGCCAGCCACTGCAAGCACCCATATTAGGGGAGAGATGGGGAGTGTTCATTGAGGCTAGAGGATAGAGATAGGCCTTGGATGGTAACAATATATCTATGGACATGAGAGTGATATGAAAAGATGGTAGTGGCACCACCAGAGTCATGAGTGAGGAGGCCTGGCGGTGGATGGTGTTAAGACCAAGAAAACTTAAACCGACTAGCTAGGAAGCAGTGGATGATCATTTCTGAATTACACTTTATACTTCTTTTCTTTTCTTACCATGATTACATATTGCATCAAGTTATGTTAAATTTTACATTTAACACCACCTAAACTTATTGGAACATTACTAGGAAAATATAATTGCTACCCTATAATTCTTTATGGATTTGGCTTGACAAAGGGAACACTTAATCGATGTCTCTAATGTTTTGTTATTCTTAGAATCTGGATGAGAAACTAACCGGTAAGAATATAAAAGTAGGTTTTCTAACCTATTCTATTTTCTAAATTCTATAACCATATATATTCATAGAATCTAGTATTTAAAAAAGATTGTGACAGCTGTCACCCCTAAATAGGGCCTAAGCAAGGTTCTTGCCTCATGGACACGGGGGAATCACGTGAGGCACTGCAGTGCCGACGCCTCTGATACCCAAAATTCATTCCTCAAATGCCTCCTAGCTATTCCCCAAATCCCTAATTTGGTCATTCCAATCCATGCCTGTATAGGTCGTTTAATTAATTTCTCTCGTCAAATCAGCGATGCATCGCAGCCCAAACTGCTGCAGGTCATACAAAACAACCAATTTTGCCGAAATAAACTAACCCTGCATGGTACTTGGCCGCAGGTATGGGCGGTATGGGATAATACGGCTGAGTTCCGTCAGGACTACCTACATATATATATACACACACACACACACAGATGAGTCGAGCTGAAATTAGCAACTATTTTTTTGAAAGAATCACATGGACAGACCGATATAACTTTAATATACTAAAAACAACGTAAAAATATCTTAAAATGTTACTAGCAAATAGCCACTTCGTTCTAAAATAAAATACAAGATGTATTAACTTTTTACAAGCTCGTGCTAGCTCCTTCTTGCTCAATTGCTAGCAACCTCTCTCTGCTGGGAAGTGCGAGAACTGAATCCGGTGGGGAACTTAGTTGTGGCTCGATGTCCAAAACTTCGGCCGTATTCAAAACAAACCATGAAGTCAGACAGTCAGTTGAGTCGACGTACAGCTTGCTAGCCAGAAACGAGAGGTACAAGCAGTGGCCACAAAAATTCATATGAGGAGGTTGTGCTCCAGCTGGTACACATTAACACTTCGCGGCCGCCTCGGACATTCGGATGAATTGAGCTAATAAACAGTAGAAAAATAAACAAAACAATCAAAAATAATATTTTTATATCTATGTTATTAATAGTTTAGAAGTAAGTGTGAAAAATAATCTACGATAAAAAAAATCTAAAAATAAACTTAAAATTAAGTTTTAAATTTAATTTTTACCTACAAATGATAATTTAACGAGTAGAGGATGAAAGCCGGAATTATCGACGAGTCACCAGTCATAGATCCCACCACATATATACAACATCGACGCGAGCTATCACATTGGGAATCACTGTCAAATCCTTCTTGTCTAGCTTGGTCACCAGTTTTGAGTTGAGTTGTTTTAATATTTTAGCAACGAACTGCACGCTGTATGTAAGTACGCTAGGTGTTTAACTCCAAGAATTTGCGGGGAAAATGGGCACAAAATGCGTACATACTTGGCAGATATAGTCTGCTCGGATATACAGTCAGGTAAAGCGAATAATAACTCTTGTCGAATACTAATAAACAAATTCAGATTCTCCCCCCAAATTATAAAATTCAGAAGGTATAATAATTTATAAATGAACTAGTGGCAAAAGCCAGGTTCTCTACATTCTCAACTTCGAATCTTAATTGTCCCAAAAGGAGGTCTTTATTTCCGATTGTAGCTGCTCTCAATTTTCATAAATATAGTTACATTGAGTAAACATAACCTATCATCCACGAAATGCTCTGTTTTTCCCCACCGGGACTAAGGAGACGTGCATAGAGACTAAGACTACGAATCATCCACGTGCCGGTTCGTTAAAAAAAAAACTATAAATCACATATGCTTCGGCAAACTGCCCTACCCGTGTCGGATACTTCTCCGATATACCGGCACTTCTACAGAGTCAATAATCACTCATTCAAAAACCTAATAAATTATTGTATCGAATACTTCTCTGATACACCGATACTTTAATGGGAGTCAATAATCACTCATTTAAGAACCTAATAAAGTATCACATTATAAGAAAACACACCACTTTATTCCTCATGCCATTATTTTAGCTTTTCATCAGTCTAATCTCAACATTTTATTATCATCTTATAATAATAGAAGAAAAGCCACCACACTGTCTAGACATTCTCATAGGCTAAGTAGAAATACAATTTAAAATATCTAAATTTTCCAATAAAATAAGAGTAAATGTAAAAATACAATTTTTTTAAAAATAAAATTCAATTTAAAATTTTAAAAATAATTAATATTTATATAAAATTAAGGGCAACACACAGTTGATTGTGCTGACCATAGCGGATATATAAATGAATTGATGTTCATCTATTTTACGCATAATTAATTTAATGAGAATTTTATTTAAAGCTTCTATTTATCTATTTGTCTAAGCATAAGATGAATTTAAGATTTTGATTTTCATACTGACAGTGAATGGTTGGAACACATCGGATAAAAAATAGTAAATGAACCAAATCTGGCCGATTATATCAATTGCTCGTCTTCTAAATCTTGCTTGATGCTTGAT
The DNA here is from genome assembly GCA_030770085.1 of Oryza coarctata. Taxonomy (NCBI): domain Eukaryota; kingdom Viridiplantae; phylum Streptophyta; class Magnoliopsida; order Poales; family Poaceae; genus Oryza; species Oryza coarctata. The sequence goes on from CM061465.1 coordinate 4,991,061, forward strand.
TCCTGATAATTGGGTTCTAAACGGACATCCGTCGCCGCCTCGCCGTCGCACCAGCGGAGAAGAGACAGCGTGATGACTGACGAGCACTTCAACGAGAAAAACGCGACCGCGAGGAGGCGCACCGCACGTACCGGATCGGACGGAAAAGTGATTGGGCCCAAAGTGGTCGAGGCCATTTGCCTACCTGCAAAGGCCCACAGGCCACAGCCGCCGCCGCAGAGACCCGACCAGCGGTGCGGCGGCTCGGCGAGGCGGCGATGGACGAAGGCGGCGGGGGCGGCGACGGAGACCGCAGGCCTCGTGCCGTATTCGTGGCCTTCGGCACCCGCGGCGGCGTCTTCCCCATCGCTGTACGCCCTCTACTCTCTCTTCGTTCATTTTTTTGGGTCTCTTGTCCGTGGGATTCGAGCGCAAGATGCAATTCCACCTGATGTTCTAACAGTTTAGAGCTCCGAATGAATCAGTGGAGTCGATAATCTTAACTTTGGATCTTTTTTTTCTTCCTTTTATCAGGCACTTGATGCAGCTTTTGCGCAGGACCAACGACAGTGTACTGTGGTGTTCATCACTCATTCAGCACACCAGGTTCGATTCTTGTAAAAATTAAAGTTGAATAAACCTGCATAGCTGGCTAGCTTCATGTGTGGGTTCACATGGTGAGTTTTGATGCAGAGCTTGTCAACACATCTAGCAGAATGTAATGTTAGATATATGCCTGTGTCAAGCCCACCTGTCCATTCTGCTGAACAGCTCGAGAGCATCTCATGTAAGTGCCATGAAGTCCGTACAATTTCATGTTCGCAATTTTATTTGCAAATATGGTTTACCGTGCAATCATTTTTGGTAGGTGATTCTGTTCAATCAAATCGTGAGCTTGACTCCTTTTCGCAGAGGAAAAAGGTCATTCAAATGGAGCACAGGAAAGAGTGCTTATCTGCTGTCGAACATGTTTTTGGAAATGACATGAGCATTCATGCTGATTTCATTGTGATCAACTTCTTTGCCCTGGTGAGGGTCCTGTTAACAGAGTAATCATCATATTCGCTATATCTTGTGAAATTAACTCCTCAAAACATTAGAGGTAATACTAAAATCCTGCCACACCAATTCATGTTGAAAATATGGAATTTCATTGTTTCAGGATGCTCTAGAGCATTTCCAGGACATTGTCAATTAGTCAGTCTTATCTAAGGAATAATACTACATGATAGCTATTAAATGCATTCTGTGGTCATAATACTTAATGTAAGTACAAGAATTGGAGATAATACTAGAACCTTGCTCTGCACTATCCATGTTTGTCACTAGAACAGGTCCAGGACAATACCCGTCAGTCAGTCCCTTGTAATAATCCTTCTTAATGCATCTGTAAAGGCATCACATGGTCATAATTGTGTAGATATAGACATAATTTGGGTCTTTCTCACGGCTTAGGAAGGTTGGCATCTTGCAGAATTGTTCCAGGTTAAGTGCATCATTGCTGCTCCCTATTTTGTGCCATACAGGTAACTTGGGGCTTTATTGCTTGCAATGTCAGTTTATTTTATTTTATGAGGATATTGCCCAATTTTTATTTTGTGTTGTGCAGTTCTGCATGATTTTAATTCATTAATGTATTTGTAGTGCACCTGCATCATTTGAACGCCAATTTATACAAAGTCTTCCTCTTCTATACAAGTACTTTCAAGAAGCTCCCCCAAACATGGTACAGAATTTGCTCTTCTAGCAGCAATGTAATGCTAGTGTATTCTACTTCCTTGATTTCTTATTTTTTCACTTTTTGTTCGTCTGTTTTCCTATGTTCAAGCATTATGCCTGCAACTCGCTGCAAGGCTTATATAATTACTGTGTCAGATAGAAAATTTTTCGACAAGTCTAGCATTGACAAAAAAATTACATCTTATCTAGTAACCATTGTCATTGGAGAATAAAAATAGACCAGTATCCTGCTTGTTGCGATTCCTGAAGGTTAATCGGGATCTTCATTAGACGATTGTCATTGAAGCTGAACTTACATAGTTACATTATATGTGTACGCAGTCAACAGGTTTCCAATCCTCAATGTCATTGGCACATTTGTTATCGTATTGGTTGTCCAGTATATACAAATTGAAATGGCACTGCTTTGATATGTGTGGGCAATATGCCACCTTCTGTTGCCTTCTAATGTATCATCTGCTTTGCACTGAAAAAAAATGATGCTGGGAAACATGTCAGGTCTGCTGGACAGACATTACCCACTGGATGTGGGCACTGTTCATGGAAAGTTGGGGGTCATGGAGAAATGATAGTCTAAATCTTAGTCCTATTCCTTTTACAGTGAGTGAAAGCATTGGATATGTATATTTTGTTTATATCTGTGCAATCCCATTCTATTTATGTGCAGTTCCCATAGGGGCACTATTGAGGTTAGATTTTTTTAATAACTGCAGGATCCTGTAACAAATCTTCCTCTGTGGTATATGCGAGAAGAATCTCCATTGTTACTGTAAGACTCATTTACTCATCACCTTCATATGCCATACTTTTGAAGATTTTACATTGGTAAATTTAAGCCAATTAGGATTTGTGATGGTAGTTATTAGTTGGACATGTATAAAGTAGTTGTCTGAAAATGAAAATATTATATCAGCCTTTGAATTTTGATTAGTTAATTATACTGAACAAGTGAGCACCTTGGTCATCATTTGAGCAGGTATGGTTTCAGCAAGGAAATTGTTGAGTGCCCAGGTAAGCATTGCTGCTGCCCTGTGTCTGCCTTAAATCCTTACAGCTGTTTATACTAAAGCCATTCATATGAAACCAAAATTTGATACTTATTGTGTAATATCATGACAGGATATTGGCCATTGAGCGCTCATGTTTGTGGCTTTTGGTTTCTTCCTATGGCCTGGCAATTTTCTTGTAATAAATGCAAGGAGTTATTGTGTGGAAATGCCTGTAATTCATATGGTGGTACTCTCTGTATAAATCATGCTGGCTTACAAAAGTTTATAATGGGAAATTCTAATTCGTCCTTACCTATTTTTATAGGGTTAAGTTCCATTGGTAGGTGAGTTTCTTATTCTAACAAATTCATGGCTGTATTTCTATTTTGTACAACGAGATTTCTCCTAGTCAGTGCAGTGTCTTTGATATGTTTATATATTATACATTTTTTATTGTTTGAGACTTTAGAGCTGTATGATATTTCCATAAGTGTTCTCTGAATGATAACTTATTAAATATGGGGATCAAACTTGATGAAATTGACATCTCACTCATGTCCTTAAAAGCGTTGACTGCTAATGAATAAACATTTTCTTGAATCTAGCTGTTGATAAGCTCACTGTTCTTTTAGTGCTTAATTTCATAACCTTAGGAATCAATTTTTTTTTATTTCATTAGACAAACTTTGAATTAGGACTTTCTTAGCATTTTATCATGGCATCATCTTCTGCAGCATGGGTTTTCTTAGAAATCCAGAAGCATTTCTAATGGTGCTTAAAGCTGTCATAGAGAAAACAGATTACAGATTTATCCTTTTCTCATCTGGATACCGGTCATTAGATTCTGCAACACAATCTGTTGCTTCTTCAGAATCAAGTGAGTGTCAGGCATCTGCTCTTCATTGTGATAGCACTCTCCTTTTTAACGGTCAACTATTTTGCTTTTCTGGGTGAGTAATGTCACAAACCTCTTTATTCTTCCTGGAAACTGGTGCACGCACTGGTCAATGACATGATTACCTTTTCAGATCAATACCATACAGTTGGCTCTTTCCTAAATGCGCAGTTGCTATTCACCATGCTGGCAGGTCAAACAAATTTACATTTTCTCACAGTGGCCCAGCATATGATTAATAAATTTTGACGCTACTCTGTCTACAAAAGTTCTAATTTTCTGATGCTTCTGTAATAGTGGATTTACAGCTGCAGCACTTTTTGCTGGTGTCCAACAGGTGATAAATGCAGCAGCTATATATCGATATTTTTTATATTGTCTGATTGTTAGACAGACCACTGGTCTGGGTTGTATATATATAGACTCGATCCCCCTTGTATATATACAAACTAGACCAGTGGTCTGTCTAACACTGATCACTCTGGCAATTCAATGTTGTTCATTCTACACCTGTTTTTGACATCACTTAGAAACTGTCTATGGACTAGGGTGACATACACAGATTTAAACAATATCCTGTCCTATATATTCCTCACATTACATGGCTGTTGTAAAATTGTGTTTTTAGATACTTTGGATTGTATTAATCGTACCACACAATCCTGCCATACAGATTGCATGTCCTTTCAGTTTTACTGGGCAGAAAGGCTACACTGGCTAGGAGTGGCACCTGAGCCCCTGCGAAGACAACATCTAATTCCAGATACAGATAATGCCTCAGGCATCCACAATGCTGCAGATGTGCTAACTGGAGCTATCAAGTCAGCATTATCACCTGAAATTAAAGCACAGGCAACCAGAATTGCTGAATTTTTTTTTCTGAGGTGTGTTCTTCAGTGACTCACTAAAACTGTCGAATCATTAATGTCATTCGTCCTTATTTTCTTTTAGAAACTCAGTAGCTTAACATGTTTCCCTGTTGCTTGTCACAGGATGGGATTGGAGAAGCCCTAAGGATCTTGAAGGAGAAAGTTCTGCCTCAAAGTAAAAGTTAAGCAATAAGAACCAGGGGATATGATGGACACGAAATATGTTTAAAATTACTAATATGCTTTGGATTTGTATTTTCACCCCCACTGATTCGTGCGTTGTCTGAACTGCTACATTCCATTTCTAAGGTCAGAGCATTGGTAAACAGCCTTTGTCACTGTTTTTCTTGACTTGAAATGGAATGGCAATATGATGATGAACTTGTACGGAGACTTGTCTTATGTTATACTTATATATATATATATATATATATATATACCCATTACATAGGGTGATCATGAATGAAAACCAGAGCCATGATAATGTGAATCATTTACTGGCAACAAAACAGATCGCTCCCAATGAAAAAAAACCAAAGAAGTTGTTAACATCAAAAAATTTAGTAACCTGTAAACAGGTGTAGGATTAAGATGTTAATTAGAGGGGATGAATATGTGATAATATTTTTTAACAATCTAAGTTGCTATGGCTTAATGAAAAAGAGACGATATACTTAACTAAATTAATTTTTGCAAGTCTATCAAAAGCCTCTATTAAAGTAAATTGTATAAAGATAAAAACAATATGTAAAGGAGACAAAGAGAAAAAAGAATTTAACCCGAGGTTCAGAAAATTATCGGTTTTCTACTTCTCATTGAGGCTAGCCTAATTTCACCACTCAAACTATCAAACATTAAAATCACTTCGCCAAAGGATAAGTAAGATAGGAGCCGGTATTGAAGAGGTCCACCAAAATCTCGATCACTAAAGTAGTTCTCTTTCATTCTGAAGATAGTGAACTTCAAACCACTTATAAACACGTCATGTCTTCTCGACAAACCTTCTAGAAAAATTTTCAGAGAATCACTTTCTCTAAATCGTCTCAAAGACGGTAACCTCTAAGAGTAAAAGTGACAATCGATGCTTGAAGATGATTAAGTGTCACACTAGCTTAACAATAACGCAATGCACTTTACTTGGGTAAAACAACCCTTAACCACCCTCACAACTAGAGAGTAAGCTTAATTGGTGTGAGAGGAAAGATAAGGGTTTATATGAAATGAATGCAATGTCAATAAGAAGACCTTTATGGCTGGCGGGTGAGTATTTATACCACCACCAACAAAAACTAGCCGATGGGGGCAAAAATTCTCAACTCTGCTCATGTCCGGTTTGATTGCCATTCGAGTCCTGGTCCAACTAGACTCCATCCCAACGGTCAGAAAAATAGTCGTTGGAGCACATTAAATGTGCCTATCTCGATTCGACCAAGGGCATACCTCCGGTTCAATCGCTCCAGCGCACGGACCGACTACCCAAAACTCTTTCTGTAATCTCCCGATCCAACCGGCCATCAGAGCAGCGCCCAGAAACGCTTCTAGAAGATCACAGTTGAACTGGGCCTAAGAGCAGTGCCTAGAAACACTTCTCAAAGTGCATATTCCTAACTTGACAAACATTGTGTAATTTTTCTAATGTGGCATTTTGATCAACTCTTTGCAATCGTTATCACCTCTCCTCGTCGAACACCTTGGTTATCAAATTCAAATGGTAATCAAACTCTTTCACTTATTTTTATCAAGTAACTAACTAAAACATAATTACTCAAAGACAACCATTATTACCCAAAAATATGTTCGTCATTAGTTACCAAAATAATATAGGGGCCTAGATGCTTCAACAGGATTGAAGAGCTAATCGGTTTATAGGAAGAAGCCGATTGACCAGGTCTGAGTAGAAGCCATAGAAACTATAAAATGATATTTGTATCTTTATAGAATATATCTAATTAAGAGATATAATTTTAATTAGTTTTGTTAAACTTCTTAGAGAGAGTTTTATTTTGTGTTTAGAAAATAACATCTAGAGTTTGTTTGTAACTATATCAAACTCTTGATATAAATATAGACTCTCTGGTACCTTATAAATTATCTCTCGATCAATACAACTTCGACGTATCGCCACCCTTGTTCATTTAGGTTTTTACCGATGAATTTTGGCTTTCAACATGAGGCTGCATCGGTTAAGTCCGATCTCCGGTGAAGGGGCAAGTTCTACCACTATGCTGATATATCCGCCCTATCTAAGGCTGTATTGGTTAGTTTCGATCTTTTAGTCCGATCAGATATACCACATTACGTTTACGTGAGTTCTATCAGCTTATCATGCTCTTTTGCCGTCATTGATCTTGTGTTGCATCGGGTAAGTTTGACCTACTAGACTACTGATAGTGGATTGAGTTGTAGGCCAATAGGTCTTTACGTGACGTTTCATCAGAGCGGCCAACCGATGAGTTATTCATACACTGAATCTCACGCCTAATGTATTTTCTTATCAGCCGATATACATATATTTTGCACGGCAATTATCCACTAGTGATCGATCTGGTTTTGTTAGATCTAGCATCATCGAGACTTAGCTGATTTCGTCTCCCCCATCGATTCAACTAGCCGACGAGTTTACTTATACACCTGCATCGGACCTATAGCCAATTGCAGCCAATGGGTTCACCTAATCTCTTCGTCGTTATGTCCTATCTAGTTTTTGTTGTTGCGATGCTATTAACCTCAGTCTTATACTATCTTGGTTTAGTACGATCTATCAAGATTGGCACTAACACTACCGTTATTTGTGGTCACTGGGTTTCGCTCCTTAGTATTTATCATATACTCTGTTCAGAGCATCATCAGCCGATGAGTCATTTACTTTATGTCTTATCATTCACCTATGTCGTCGTTGGTTTTTTAGTCGATGTATGAGTGATACAGTTGTTATCGGCCACCAACCGATAGCAAGGATATATTAGATTCACAGCCAATGGCTACTCTTACCCTATCGAAAACCAGTTGATAGCAAAAGTATGTATTGATCTATCGGTCTATTTGCTCTATGATCTAATGTTATCTATCTTTCTTATCAATTAGAGATCAAATTAACTTATATGCCCGCAACTACAGTAATCCGAAGAAGACATCTCAAAGCCGAAGGACTTGCACTAGAGCGAAGCAGACTTTCTAGACTTGACGTGCCCGTGCACGCCTCTATTGGACCTTTATCGATAAATATGAAGGACCAATTCGACTCGAACATATCTTTTGTCACGCCTGATGGATTTATCGGGATTGCACTCTAACGAGCCGAATAATTTATGCTGGAGCTAAGCAGACCTCTTAGGTCTTGATGTGTCTGTGCATGCCTTCATCAGCCTTGCTCTCTCAGCGTGCACCTCCATCCGGTCCGACCTTTTTCTCACGTGTGCGAACAGAAGTCCAACCTGCACACCAAAATATTGCATTTGCCTACCTTAAGGAAAGTTTTTCTATTACATGACAGATACACACGCATGCACACAACAACACACCCACCAATGCGTTTTCTAATATAGTCAGAGAGATGGAAACCGGTGACACTTACATCAATTATAAGCTACGGTAATTTCTAGCCCCTCTTTAGGATAGCTTATGATTTTATAGATTATGGACTGTATAGTATAGTATTAGTAGTAGCTTGTCAAACTCAATCTAAGATGGTAAATTTTTAATAGTATGTCATGTACCATATTTAATATTATAGATATAAATAGATATATCAAACTATCATTATCAATAAATATATATACTACATTTAATACCAAATCATCATCTTATCTTTCATATGTAAATACAAAATAAATGTTACACCTAACAATATGACCGTATTTATTCACGTCCACTACATTTGGAATACGTTTCCTCTTTTATCGGACAAATAAAAAGAAAACTCGTGATACACACGGCATGGACATCTATTTTCCTTTGACCGCGACGACTGACGACGACGACCACGTTTACTTCCCAGGGCAAAACCGTCATTTCGTAATGCCCAGCACGCAAGCAAAGCCAAATGTACTGAACTAACGTTGCCGCCTTAGCTCACCACTCAGGCCGGTTTGTGAGTGCAGCGCCTCGACCTCGACTTCTTCGAGTTCTCCGAGGTGGGGGAAGAGGCGAGAGCGCCATGGGGGCCAGCCGTCTCGCGCAGACCAATGCTCTCTTCAGGAAAAACCTCGTCATCCAGGTGATCCATCTCGATCTTCCTCTTTCGGATTGATTTCGTCGAGTTGTATCTGAAAAATTAAGCCTTTAAAAGAATTTTTTCTGGCTTCCGACCTTCCGTTATCCTGGTTGGATGATTCAGTAGCTGGAATCAGTGAAGAAATGCATCTTTAGCAATTTTTTCTGCTCGCGGATTTGGGTGAAGAAGAAGTAAGAACTCAGATGTTCACAGGATTAGTTCTTATTGTTGTGTGCAATCCGGTGATTCTGATGCTAAACAAGTTTTCCGATTCCAATATTCAATTTTCCACCCTGCATGGATGAAAATTCCTGTCTTTGATGTATTCGTGCTATGCTTGATCCTACCAAGATTGAATTTTTTCGTCAAGATTAGTCATCCAAGCAGCTCATTTTAGGTTCTTGTGAATCCGCAGAGGCGCGCGGGGAAGACGAACTGCTGCGTCATCCTCTTCCCGCTGCTCCTCTTCTCGGTCATCGGGGGCCTCCAGATCGCCATCAACATCGAGCTGTCGCGGGGGCTCGCCACCGACTCCGCCGTCGACTGCCGGTGCAGCAGCGGCGTCACCGTGGCGGAGAACGCCACGGGGGGATTGGAGTGCCCGCCGCAGTGCCCGTTGCCCCGTGCCCCCAAACGGCCCCCCGTGCTGCAGATCCCGCCGCCGCAACGCCGCGCCGTCAGGGACAACGGGAATCTCTTCCCGTCCGCCGGCGATCTCCCCGACGCCTCGTGCAGAGCCGCGGAGTCCTGCGCCGCCTCCTTCCTTGTCACCGGCAGCAACCACTCGTTTGTAGCAAGTATGCATTGTTTTTTCTTTTAGTGCAGTTACAAGGTTGTGGTCTTGTTGGCTTGTTTTTTTTCTTCTTCTAAATAATGAAAACGGTTTACATTCTCCCATCTCTATCGACATGCACGTAGTCAAGGTGTTGTTGACTTATAGTTTTACTCTGACGGTTACCGTCTTTTAGTCTTAGATATCTTAGACTTAGTTTAAATATAGACAGAAAATTAATCTTATTTTTTATAAACACGTTTTCCCAAACTATTAAACTGTGTTTTTTATAAAAAAAATTCTTAATCAAAATTTCAAATTTACAATAACTAATACTTAATTAATTATTCACTAAAAAGATATCTTGCTTTGCATGATAATCTTTATCTTTTTCTTCTATCACCTTTAAACACACCCTTATTCTGCTTGCAGGTGTGATGGATAACATGTTCACTGTTCACAATTCTTCAGTGAACTTGTCATGTGACATTTTCGCTTTGGCTGATTATGTTCTGGTTAGTGTCCTTGAGTTCTATGTGTGAACCTTTTTCAGGCAGATTTTTCTTTGGAGAATATATAGGTGTGCATTTTTTTTTGGGTAGAAGATGGAAAAGGGTTGAGGCATTTTGTCATATATCTAAAAATGCAGGCAGATGATGAGTACTCTTTCTATGGCTTTGGAGTAAGCTCCTTTCTTCAGAACACATGCACCCCGAACGAGACACTTTCTTTTGCATATCAAAGTGGCAGTAGAACTGAAACTGCAGGTAAGTTTTTCTCCATGTAAGATCAAAAGTTGGGTTGCACATTTTTTAGTAGAGAAATGTGCAGTACCAATGATTTCAACTATTCTCAATACTGGTCTATTAGGGTTCTAATTTAAAGAACATGGAAAAATGATAAAATTCATTTACATACATTCTCTCTGTTTTCAAAACTAGCAATGCCACTACAAGTAAATATCTTATATTTTAGTTATTCTAATGTTTACTGAGACATGGAATAGATGTGCGATGTACCCAAGGATTAATGCTCTGGCGTAACAGTTCGTGGCTAATCAATGATGAACTCTATAGAGGTTACTATCTAGGAAATAATAAGAACAAGACCAATGAAATTGCTGCAGGTAATTTCCAATGTGCCCTCAATCAGTTCTTCAAATCTACGACTCATTAACATTAAATTCATCTGTTTGCAGCTTATGACTTCTTAAGTTCTGATCAAGGCAACTTTAATGTGTTAATCTCATATAACTCAACAAAAAAGTTTGATGCTTATGAAGCAGATATCACTCTCACTTTTAATCAAGGAAGATGGCAAGCACCTAGAATGGTTCAAGTTTCACGATTAATCAATATGGTATCTATTTTCCAAATTGAAAAGTTGGACTAGTCAATTATTTATATTCATCATATCATCCCTAATTGCTCATTAATATTCGTCCTTATATCATCGCATACATAATCTTAGTGTTGCATGCATACCATTCTCAAATCTTTATTTTACAGCTCATTTATGTACTATTCTGTTTACTGTTAGATGATTTCTGTTGCTTCATCATTGCTCTGCACTTCATATAGTTTTAATAATGCAGGCTTCAAATGCATACCTTCACCTAAGGGGCAGTAGCCTCAAGATCTCATTTGATTTTGTCAAACAAATGCCCGGAGAAGCTCAGAAAATGAGGCCATTTGATATATCTACATTAATAGGGCAGCTTCCTTATGTATGGACTATGGAACTTCTTTTCCCGGTATGAATATTGCACAGGTTTATTTGAATGATGTGAGATTTTTTTGTGGCGCTTTTACAAGCAAATAACTGTGGCGAAAACTTAATTTTTAATGATTAATGAATTGATACTATAGGTAATTTTGACAAACATTGTATACGAGAAGCAAAAGAAGCTAAGGATTATTATGAAGATGCATGGTCTTGGTGATTTTTCATATTGGACTATCTCATACTGCTATTTTTTTCTTCTATCACTGCTTTACGTGATGTCCTTCATGTTATTTGGTTCTGTTCTTGGTAAGATTTCTTTTTTATCTAGGGATGTATTCAGTGATTATCCAAATAAAACTAAGCATAAACTTAAAGTGACTTTGGTCACATAATGTTGATATTTCACCTATTTTTTGTTAGTTCCTGGTTTGATACAAGAAAAGAGAATTCTCCTGGAAAATTTATAAATTGGAGGCAAGTTGCTTGTACTTATACCTTTATCTGTTTTTCAGGTTTAAGATTCTTTCGACTGAACGACTACAGTGTGCAGTTTGTGTATTACTTTGCCTATATGAATTTGCAAATTACGTTTGCATTTCTTTTGGCAACATGCTTTTCTAGTGTGAGGACAGCTACTGGTATGCTTTGATGTATAAGTAATCTCAGTACATCCATTTGTTCAGATTATGAAATTTACTCCGATTATTTGGCATATCATTCCTCAGTGACAGGATACTTCTACATAATTGGTTCTGGTCTTTTAGGAGAATTTTTATTCAGGTCCTATGTTGAAGATGTTTTCCTCTCAAGTATGTACAAGCTTATCTTTACAATAATATCCATAATTCTTTGTTCTCTGTATTCATTTTGCCCCTTGCATTGTTGCAGGTGTGCCTATGTTTTTCTCTTGCTAGTCTTGCTATAGTGGCCATAGGATTTTTCTTTTTATTTGGCTGTGTATGAGCTGCCACCATAGTAACTTTCTTATTTTTCCTTTAATAGAATTCATTTCCTCCTATAGCACTGCAATTTTTGACACAGACATTTGTGGTCCCAAGCCCATATGTCAATGAGATGAGGAGTGGCAAATAAGGGATTGGAAAATTTTGAAACGGTTAAGGAATTGCCACATAGGATAGAACTAGTCATCAACCTGTGCATTTGCACCAGCTAGTAATTTATAATTCTTCATTAAAAATGTAAAATTTAATATGTTTTATGAATATTAATTGGTACTTTCTTTTCTTGTTCTTTTATGGGTAATAAGCTTGTTATCGAAAAGAATGTAAAAATATGATGTGTTTGACTGTTTGGCTACCCCTTCACTTTTGCCCAACCAGATTGTTGTACATTCACTAGTAGAAAGCTTCTTTCTCAATCTGTAGTTAGTATTAGTAAGTTATGTTTGTCTCCTAGACTCTTGTGCCTACGTCTTGGGTTCTGGCTGTAGCCATGCGCCGGCTTAGACACTTATGCTGCTTAATGTGTATTAATTAGATCTAAGACTTTTTAGTTTAGTGTTCACACCTTGAACTCTTGAAGTCCACTGTCTATACATACTTATAACCTCCTGTAATTTATGATAAAATCCAATATACAACACGGAGTCTTTCTCACTTACATGGTATCACAAGTCCGGGTTCCACCCGATTCTTCTTCTTCCACATCTGGTGTGCTGCTTCTAGCGCCACCCCCTCCGGTCTGTTGCCCCTGTGTCGCCCCTCTCTTCCCTCCATGGCCAGCTCTCTCCACCTCTCTATTGCTAGCGATGACACCAAGCGCAAGCGGCTGGAGGACGCCCGTGCCGCCGCGGCCGAGGCCCGCCGCGCCGCCCTCGCTCGTGCGGAGGAAGCTGAGGCTGAGGCCACCGCCGCGGCCATCGAGCGCAACGCCGCCGCCGTGCGCGTCTGCGCTGCTTTGGAGCGCACCACCCAAGAGCGCGCCGCTGCCGCACCTCCCCTTGAAGACCCACCGGAAGACGCTGACAAGGTCACGTCTTCCCTCTCCGATGGCCCTCGTCCCTCAGTTCACGCCGCTATGGTTCTTCAGGAGGTCGCCGCGGTTCTGAACCTCCATGCCCAAGCTGTGGCCATTCAGAACATCCGCAGCCTTGTCCATGTCGTTCTCGATGTCAACTTCGGCAGTTTTGCTCGGTGGCACGAGTAATTCCTGCTCACCTTGGGCAAGCATTCTCTTCAAGGCCATGTCCTTCACGACGATCGTCCCCTGAACTCGCCTGACTGGGAGTGCATGGATTGCGTCGTCCGTTCTTGGCTCTATGGCACCCTCTCTGACCAACCTCCTCGACATTGTCAGGAGCCACGGCAATCAAGGCGTCACTGCCCATACCACCTGGCTTGCCATCGAGAGCTAATTTTTTGGCAACCGGGAGGTGTGGGCCCTCATCCTCGACGTCAAACTCCATATGCTCGTCCAGGGGGACCTCTTTGTCACCGACTACTGCAAGCTCCTCAAGACCACCGCCAACAACCTTGCCGATCTTAGTGAACCAGTCAGCGACTGCTCCATCGTCCTCAACCTTATTCGAGGCTTGAACGAGCGGTTTGCCTCCGTTGGTCGCCATCTCCGACGTGGCCATCCCTTCCCTTCCTTCTTGGAGGCTTGTGATGAGCTCATACTCGAGGAGCTTACCATGGGGCCCCCGACCCTATGAATATCGAGCCGTTGCCAATGCCGTTGCTGTGGCTTCTTGGCTGCATCAACTTCTCATTGAGTTACAGTCCCTCTTGCAGCGCGC